>OY728161.1:1186314409-1187681409 GCA_963277665.1 Viscum album
CTACAATAATGCCTAATAATCCAAACCAAACTCTACATGATCGTTGCACACCTCAATTTTATAATCAAAATAAATCATTCACTATCCATGAAATATAAAATGATTATGAACTACACATTAATATGATTCTAGAGCTACAAAAATTTCATGGTCTTGCAGGTGAAGACCCAAATTGACACATCGAAGAGTTTACCTATGTCTAGTCCAGCTTCAAACCCCAATGAGTCACAAAAGAGCAACTAAAGTGGAGGGAGATCCCCTCCTCTCTTGAGGGATAAGAAACTAAATGGATATAATATCTCAAAACAGGGGAGATAAAGGATTGGTAAGATCTCAAAATAGCCTTATTAAATATATTCTTCAACACATATAGGAGAAAATCACGTAAAAAAGCGATTTAAGTCATACATCTATCGAATAGAGAGACACTCTACGAACGATGGGATTGTTCAAGAAACTCTATGGAAGACGACCACACCAAGATATGGAAGAGATCCAATTTCATGTGTTCTTCAACCATGGATTTCTCAACAATGATTGCAATTTACTAGATGCCTCATCTAGGGGAGCCTTGATCGACAAGTCACTAGCAGATGTCAGAGGCCTGATTGCGAAGTTTGCGCAAAACTCGCAGCAATTCGAAACTAGTTTTACGAGCACTAGAGGAATCTATAAGGTATGAAATATTTATTCATTCTCTCCCTTACATGAAGAAACACATAAGGAAAAGACTAGTGTGTTGAGACAACTTGTTGTGAACAATGTGAAGGAACAACAAGGCCTGAATCAGGTTTATGGTTTATTCACTTCTAATTATCATTACACTGATAAATTTCTAGAAGTGTAGGGATATAAAAATTGGGTAGCTGCCTATCAGGAAATAAAAACCTATTAAAATAAACCATGTAAATCTCAACATGGTTATAGATTCTGAATAACCAGGATAGGCTTCCGTTTCAAAATCAATACCAAAATCAACCTCTATTTCTGCAGCTACAATACCAGAGTACTCTACAAATCCAACAAACCTATAAACATTCATATAAACATAAATAATATGAACAACCATCAACATGTTCTCATAAGAACCACCATGAAATGGATATTCAAGATCTAAAAATGAAAGTTAAAAGTTTAAAAAATATATTTGAAAAACTTATGAATATTCTTACCAAAAATCAAGGAGAAATTCCAGCACAAACTGTTCCAAATCCTAATGAAAGCATTAGAATCATTACAACACCAATTGGAAAAGAGATAATGTCACCATAACAATGTGAGAATGATGATTATAAGTATCCTATTGAAGCACAACACATCTATCTAAAATAAGGAGACTGAAATAGAAAAGGATAAAGAATCATGTTTAGAATGGAAAGGCCATAAACACCATTGCAAAAACAATAAAGGGAGAGAAAGGATATCCAAGAACCATTCCCATCTGAAATTGTTAATTTGAAGAATGATGGAGATTGGAGAAATCAAAAATAAATTTAGGAAACTTTTCAGAAAGTTGAGATCAACATCCCAATACTTGATAAAATAAAAAAATCCCTAAGTATGAAATTTTATTGAAGGATTTGTGTACTAAAAGAAGGTGGTCTGATGGGAATGAGTGAATCATCATTCCAAGAAGTGTCTCAGCACTGATCACACCAATGATATCAAAAAAACCCATGATCCTAGGACATTTTCTATTCCTTGAACTGTTGGGTCATAAAATTTTACTGACGCTCTATCTGATATAAGAGATTCAAAAAATGTTATGCCTCACTTAGTATTTTCATCCTTGCAGATCGGAGAAATAAAACCAAATCGAGTGGTTGTCCAATTAAAAAACTGATCCGCTATTTTCCATGCTTGATTTATAGAAAATGTACTTGTTGGAGTTTATGGATTGATCTTTCATGCAGACTTTTATGTCCTTACCATGGATGAAGACTGAGCTTCATTCCACTCCCCCATCATCACCGGGAGACCCTTACTGTAAACAGTAAGAACTATCATCAATTTCCATGAAGGAACACTCACAATGGAACATGGAGATAGTATAGTGCACTTCAACATTATTGATTCAATGAAACATCTTTTCAGTAAACACTCACTATATGTTATATCCCATGAAGAAGGTATCAAACCAATTGAAGATTCATGTATGCATATTGAGTTTTTATCATCCGTTGAACATTTTTAATTTGAAAATTACGATTTCCATGAACCAGAAAATCCTAAACGAACATTAAAGAATTATGTAAAATATATCATTTCTGATGATTTATTAAAATAAAATTAGGTGATACAAGAGATTCCGTTGTTAGGAAAAAGATACCTTTATTCAATGTCTTCCCTCGAACAACAACCATGCTTGGACTTAATCTATTTTCCATGTGATTTGACGTATGATTAACTAATGTTAGGAGAGAAATTTATAGTAATAATTGACAATAACCTATCCCATTCATAGGAGGAAACTCTAATTGACCAACTCAAAAGAAATTTTATGTTGTAGGATGTAGTTATGTAGATATACCAAAGATCAATCCCGAGGATTTCCCTCATATATTATTTTTAGAAAGTGATTCTCGGCCAGTTAGACAACATCAAAAAAGACTTAATCCTACAATCATGGTAGTTGTTAAGAAAGAGATAGAGAAAATTCTAGCAACTGACATCATTTTCCCAATATCTTTTTCTCAATGGGTCATCCCCATTCGTGTATTCCTAAAGAAAACTAGGCTAAAAAATATAAAAAATGAATGATATGAATTGATCCCCATGAGAGTACAAAATAGCTAGATTGTTTTTATAGATGATAGGAAGCTAAATGAATTTACTCGGAACGACATCTTCCCCATTACAATCATCGATCAAATACTAGAAAAGTTTGTTGGAAATCTCCATTAATGTTTTTTATATGGATTATCAAGATATATTTAGGTACCGATCACAACAAAAGTCCAGGAGAATACGACCTTCACCATTACATTGGGTACATTCTCCGAAAAAAGGATGCCTTTTGGGTTATTCAACACCAGAGGTACACTTCAATAGTGTATGGTGAGTATTTTCTCAGATAATATTGATGACTAATTGGAGTTATTTCTAGATTATTTCATAGTTTTTGGTAATAAATTTGATCATTGATTAGGAAACATGGAAAAATTTTAAAAATATTATTTCAATAGAATATTGTCTTACATTTTGAAAAATTTAATTTCATGGTTGAAAATTAAATTGTGTTGTTGTACATAATTTCCAAAAAAGGGATAGATGTTGATAAATCGAATGTTGATGTAATAGATTCCTTTCCATATCCAACTTGTTTAAAACATGTTAGATACTCTTTAGATATAATGGATTTTAAAGACGGTTCGTCAATGATTTTATTAAGCTTTTTATCCCTCTCAAAATATTACTACTAAAGGATGATTACATTAAAATTGATTATGCATACGGAATGATATTTGATGAACTAAATCAAAGGTTGTTCAGACCTTGAATAATGAAACCACCCAACTGGGATTACCCTTTTGAGTAGCATTTTGATGCATTTAACAAGTAGTGGGAGATTGTCTATCATAAATAATTGAATAAAAGTCTCATGTCATATTATGTGCATCAAGGACCTTGTATTCCACACAAATCAATTACACCAGCACTCAGAAGAAGTTCCTTGTAGTTATCTTTGCACTAGATAAATTCCGATCATTTATTAATGGAACTAAAGTTGGTGTTTTTTCTGATAATGAAACCCCCATTTATTTGATGAAAAAAGAAGATGAAAATCCCAGGATTGATAGATGACTGATGCTCTTACAAGAGTTCCAATTGGAAATTAAAGATAAAAAAGGTAACTGAAAATCAGGTAGCTAATCACCTATATCGATTACCACACTCCACTGAAGGAGACATTCCAAACCAGAACTCACATAATGATGATATTCCCATAGAAAAAAAATACATCATCAATAATGAAGTTCCATGGTATTCCAATATAGTCAATTATTTGGTAACATCTCAAGTCCCATCTAATTAAAATTCCTACCAAATAAAAAAATAGTGATATGAATCTTGATATTTTATCTTGGATGATCTATTTTGTTGGAAGATTATAAATGACCAAATATTAAGAATAAGTTTTCCTGAAAGTGAAATTAATTCCATCTCTCAGTTTTGTCACACATTCGCTTTTGGAGGCCACATGGAACCTCAATGGATATCAATGATGGTTTTATAATCTAGACTTTATTAGACCACCCTTTTTTAAAGATTCTCATGAATTTTGAAAAATGTGTGATAAATGTCATTTTTCTTGAAATATTTCAATGGAAAATAATTACCCCAAAAACCACTTAATTTGTGTGAATTTTTTGAATTTTGGGGAAATGATTTTATGGGCTTTTTCCCAATGTCATTTTGAAATTATTATCTCTATCTTTCAAATGAATAAGTTTCCAAATTGGTGGAAGAAAAAGCCACCTGGACTAACGATGAAAAATTTGTTTTTGATATCATCTTGAATAATATAATTTATAGGTTTGGAGTTCCTAGAAAAAACATTAGTGATCAAGGGACTCACTTTTTCTATAAGAGAATTGATGAATTGATGATGAAATATGGGGTTCATAATAAAACATCAACATCCTACCATCCACAAACTAATAGTCAAGTTAAAGTGTCAAATATGAAAATAAATGAAATTTTAGAGATGATACTTAATCCAAATATGTAGGATTGGAGACAATTGTCGAATAAAACATTATGGCCTTATAGGACAACCTTTGAAACCCTGATTGAAATGAGTCTATATAGGTTGATTTATTTGAAATGAACTCACTTACCAGTGGAATTTGAACATAATGTATACTGGGCTGTGTGGAGGATATATTTGGATTTTGAATGTTCTGGGAAGGAGAGAAGACTACAGTTATAGGAGATGGATGAAATTAGAAGGTAAGCTTTTAAAAACTCAAGGATTTATAAATATAGGACATGAGTGGCTCATGACAAGTTGATCCAAACGAAAAAAATTCATCCTCGAGACATGGTGATATTATTCAACTCAGGACTCATGATGATGCAAGGTAAACTTCATTCCAGATGGGAAGGTCCATTTGTAGTTACTCATGTATATCATTTTCATACTACGCAGTTTGTGAAGGATGAATAGTGGAAGCCATTCATTGTAAATGGTAATCGGATGATGAAATTCATTGGGTCCATAACATCCGAGCCAATTGAGGAGATCACACTCCTAAAAACCATTTATCAATAATTTAATCAGGTTATACCTATCCTTAAATTTTTTTGATTACTATGATACCATTTAAAATATAATTACATATTAAATCTAATTTAATGAATTATGTACACTATATCATTTATGTGTGGGGGAGGGAGCATTAATATTATAGTATTTTCATTTATGTGTTTTTTAATTTTTTTGTGTTTTTTTGAAAACCATGAGATTAAGTGATTATCATCAATTATTTTGAATCCCATGTTAATTTGTGAAGTAATTTTTCCCATGAAATTGTGCTTAGATGAAATCTGAGAATGACATTGCTTCAAGTTCAAATATTTGGAAATTTCATGAAAATTACTCGAATTTTCATAGTCCCATGCCATAATTCACTATCATTGTATTTTAAATCACATACATGTGTGATTATAACATAATATTCATATTATTTTCATTCAATTAACTTCTTGAGAGTTCCATACCATGATTTATTTAACCATATTTGATTTATTCCATCAAAACATAATGGTTTGAGGTACTTGTGTTTTAAATGATTGAGGTGTTTCTTTGGTATTAAGTTCCTATTTTATAAGATTAATTTTTATAATGGATAACCTTGTACATGTAATCCTTGTAGCCCATTAAATCCAGGAATAATCTATTAGTTTAGTCAAATCATAAACCAATTTTTTCTATCCAACCTTCTCTTGAAGGGAAATTGCATAATGTAGTCATATATAGGTTGGGGGGATGTCTGGTATTATGCTACCAAATTTCTTGATACTTTTGGTGGAAAATAAAACATTTAAGACATTTTGTTGTTAATGAAAACATCATTCTGTTTAAATCTGTTCCTTATCTGGAGCTTTCATGTAAAATAAGTTGTGCCTTTCTGGAGCATCCAATGAAAAAAAGAAAGTTTTGTGCCTATCTTGAGATTTCATGAAAATTCATGGTTATGATGAATGATACATTTGTTTCTCAAATTATTAATGGTGTGTATTTTCACTGATTTTTCAGGTTGATAGTGAATATTTACTACAAAGGGGATTGATTAGGAGATAATACAAGAGTAAAAAATAGAATAATTCAATTTGTTTCAAAAACAACCAAGCACTTATCATTCAGCTTCTGATTTTTTCACATCTAAATCCTACCAACATGAGGCTATAGAAAAACCCTATAAATTCCTCATGATAAACATTTTAATTGAATCTCATCCACTGGATATGTAGAAATTTATCAAACTTATGGTGACCCTTAAATGAGTATTGGTTGAGAAAGATATTGTTGAAAATTTTTATTTACGTGAAGTGAAAAAATGCATGTTAGGTAATTGTTTTGTGTGCATGATAGAATAAATGAAAAGGAAATATATTCAATTAACTAAATTAGGAAATAGTAGAAATATTTATTTAAGAACCATGACATCTTTTATTTCTTGGTATAAAATTGTTAGACCTCATGGATATGAGTTTTACATTTTCTATGATTTTTTATCAATGTTTACTTGCACAGGAGTCCAAGTTCTATGTGGGGGGTAACTGATAGAGATCATATTTTCATATTTCTACATATGTTCTTAAATTTTTTAATCCCTCCCAATTAATCAATTTGACCTTATTTTCATCATTTTATGAATTTTGTTGAGTTTTGAGATTAAGTTTAAATATAGTCTAATTGTGGACATTAAATAGTTTTTTTGTTGCCTCGGTATTGAAAGAATAACTCTTCATGTGACTCTTTTTTTAGGATGAAATTTTATTGTTCTCATATATAAGTCTTCAGAACCCAAATACAGTTATAATTTCAACAAGCCAAAACAAATAGGACAATGTGAACACTTATTCATGCTGATATAATGGACATTACTTCATTCAATGATCCATATCTCAGGATACCAACTACCTAATTTTGTGCTTCAATCTGGGTCAGAAATAAAACTAAATGAGTATGATTCAAATTAAATTTCTTACTGATAAAATTTCATATAGGCCAAACTTCAAAAAGTCGTATTAGAGTTTGTGGAATAGTGAAAAGGTAGCTAGAAAATTTGATAAGATGGTGGGAGAACTGAAGCTGAACTTCTAGAGGACAGAAACTGGAGGATAAAATTCTATCTTTTATTTTTACTATTTTATTATTATTATTTAATTCCTTAATCATCCCCATTCCTCTCAAATACCCTTACCAGGGTGGGGTAAACATTTGAGGTGATATGGGATGGATGTTTTTATTTTTTTATTTCTTTAAGTTCTTAAATTTTATTGAATATAAACTATATCCCTTCTACAGTGTTGTTTACAAATTCTTAAAAAAAGTTGTTATTATCATAAGCAATCGAATTCATTTTTTTTCGGTTGCTATTATTGATTTGATAAATGATCATTTTCTCCCTCCATTAGCTTCTAGTTTTTAATCTATATAAAAGACTAAGTGTTAGTGGTGATGTATTTGGAAATCGCTAGTACGTGTGGGAGGAGGGGTTAATATTCATGATTATTTAGGATAAACAATACCTGATTGGGATGGCTACAATAACTAGGGTTATTCACTACGACTCTTTCACAGAACAGAAGAATTGTAAACCAATCTAGAATTTTGTTAAAACATTTAACCAAAGAAGTGAGATGAAGTAATTGTGGAATCTCACTTAAATCAACATAACAGAAGAGGATTGAATAAAATAGAAGAAGGATAGTATTACAATTTTAAAACTGACCCCATATTGATCACTCATCTCATAAAATTGTTTCTAAATCACATTCATTCCTTATTTTTCTTGAAAATATTCCATAATTTTTTTTATGTTTCTCTCTTTTATTTCAACATAAAAACATTTCAGCAACACTTACCTTTTTCTCTAATTAAGAAGTGAAAAAGTATTTTCTGTCCACTACTTATTATGAGACAATTTTGTTTAACCATTATACTATATTTTATCATAGTAAATAAATCTATTTAATGCACCCCAGGACAGGATCGTGTCATTAATTGTCTAATTAACTATAGTAATTGATGTGATAAGAAACATTATGAGTTATGTAAAAGAAATTTTGTGTTCTATTAATTGTTGAATTAGTAATGATATTAATGATGATAATTAATTGATAAATTAATTATATTATGAAGCTGTGAATGGTAACATAGAAATTAATTGGTGTGTGAGTGGAGAACATTAACAAGGACACTCATGGTTGAATTAGTATATAATGTTAACATGAAAATTCATAGTGTGTGAGTATGGAATGGTGACACAGACATTCATGGGTGTGTGAGAATGGAATTACCATATGGGCATTCATGGGTGCATGAGTATAGAATTGTAAGATGGAAATTTGTGGTGCATGAGTATGGAATTGTAATATGGACATTCATGGGTGTGTGAGTATGGAATGATGACATGGAAATTTGTGGGTGCATTAGCATGGAATGTTAACATGGACGTTAAAGTGTGTGTGAGTAATGGATTGATAACATCATTTTAATGGGTGAAATATGTGAATGGAATCATTATCATTTCATTTTTTAGTTAATAAGTGAATATTAAATAATGTGATAAATAGTTCATTATCCATTATTAATATATATATATATTACCCAATAAAATCTTATTTATGCAAGGAGCCGAAGCGGTATTCACCGCTAGGTGTCCCGTTGGAACCTAGACAGGTTGTAGGTTATTTATTAAATTATATTTTTGCTTTGATGTACTTGAAATATGATTAATTGTTTTGAATTGTTCAGATTTATCAAGATACTGATGGTCCTAGTCTTATGAGATTTATATATCACATCCTATTTGTGATTCTATTACACAACGGTACTCGAGTATACTCTAGTTTATTAATAGTTCTTGTACACAGATTAATGTTTTTTTCTATATCTATGAGTTTTAAGGAAAAGACTGAGCCAAGGATTTAGATGCTCGTGTAGATCACCTTTAGGGATTTGGGACATTTCATTTTTTTCAATACTAAAATATAAATTTGGTTGACTTGTTTACTTCTTTCCGATATGTACCTCATTGACAAGCATACACTGAATAAAAAGGAATTGGCTGTATTCTTTATTGAGTTAATATTACAGTTGACTTCCATTGCATTAGTTATTACATTATAATAAATATACTATTTTCATCAATTTATATGTTATTATACTACTGTGGAATATATGGCATGAGGGTATTGTCTCCCCGCTGACTGTCTCTACACCCTTGCTGCTTGTCGGTAGCCTCTACAATGTGATGAGCCATGCATGAGGTCATGTGGCGACCGGTCGAGTTAACAGTTCAATGGTAATCCTGGTAGATATATTATTTGATTTTTTTCATATATATTTTCATAAAAAAATTTAAATTGATTTAATCATATTCATTAACTTTTTTCAAATTTGTAGGTAATCACTATCACATTAAATAATATTATATTAATAGTATATCATGTTTATAATTAACTCATTATTGCATGTAATGAAATATAAAATCCATGTTTCTTATAAAAAATGATAAAACATTAATGTCTGTAACAGAAGAAAAACTAATTTATGCATGTAATTAATGGTAATCATGGTGTTGTGTGTAATTCAAGATAAACATAGTGTTTCATGTACCAAAAAATATCAAACTGAAAAAAATATTATTTTAAATAAATTCACATAATATCAGGTTATTAAGATATAACCCCTATTAAAATGAATATCACTAATGATATTCATCATTATACTTCCAAAAATGGAGGATAAATCTACCTCATTAGATCTCAATGTTCCAACATTACTTCCTCATTGTGGTTGTATTTTTATAAATCATTGACCATGTCAGTGGACAAGTTTTTGATGACATTATATGTATTATTCTTAATCTACAATAGTTATTCCTTAAAAAATAATTTAAAAGTTTGATAAACAATGTGTTCATAATATCTAACACATGAAATACGTCGATCCACTAGATAGATGTATACATTTAATTGTGAACTTGAGAGGGGATTTTTGTAAGTGTAAATGATAATATTGGGTCCCAAAATTATAAATTTTTCATTTTAAAAAATCAACATGGGGTTTAAAATAACTTTTTCAGTTCGTGGAATAATTTATATAATAAGTTTCTTATAAAAATCACATTCTATAAATCAATTTTGATTATTAGTATATCCATTCTATCATATTTTTTTATCCCTTATTTTTTGTTGAAATAATCTATAATTCCCGGTTATTCCATCAGTAAGTCATGTTCTATTATCTTGGTTTCAAAAAATTCATTCTATTAAATTAGTGATCTATAATTATTTCCATATAGGTATTTATAAGGGTCTAACTAATTTCTCAATTGAATGTAATTGTAGTAAGAAATTTGTCTAGTGGAAGATGATGATAAAAACACATTTGAAATAAATTGAACGATATCATAGAAAATAATTTTGCTTTTTAAATGTTGTCCCCCATATTTACCATCTAAATTCAGATGATACAATTTTTTTAACTCAACTCTATATCAAGAGTATTCTAAGGAGCTCACAAAAATGTCGGATTAGTCATTGGATATCGATCAGATACAATTAAATCTGTACTTCATAACCCCATACCTATTATATTTTTTATAATATGGAATTTTCATCCAAATAAAAATTATCAATAAAATATATGAATTATAATGTAAATATATGGTGCTCGATTACGTCCCATATTACATATTCCCATTAGTTGTTTTTGAGTCTTGAATGACCAAATCCATGGTGTTGATTTCCCATTTCCAATCACGAATTGATAATGATTTTATCTTCTATATAAACATTTTTTCTCTCAAAATTATATTTCCAAAATATAAATTACTAATATAAAAAATAAAAAATATCATTACTCACCTTTTTCCCACCAAAACCCATATTTCACATATTCAAGAGGTAGGTAATACAACCTTATCATCCTTTAGATGTGGGTTCAAGGACCACATCCATTCCAAATTTAATAGGTTTTGACTAAGATTTGGGGGTTATCATTTATTAACAATTATCTTAACATAATTCCAAAAACATTCTAATTTTTAAATTTCTCTTTATTAAATTAACAAATATTATAAGATAATCCACAATTGTTACCAATACCTTTAATAAAAATCCAATAATATATAATGGGATTCCATCTCATATAATATTGTTTCCACTAAAATATATTCAAAACCAAAGTGTTATATTTCATTAATTCTATCCCAAAATGTATTTACTATTTATAAAACACCACAACATGATTCCTAAAAATATTTTTCTAATACAATGAACATAAGAAAGATAAAATCATAAGCAAATGGTTGTATATATAACATATATGTGAACTTTACATTGATAAATATATTTATTTAAAATTAGCATAATTTATATATTTATTTGGATTATTAAGAAAAACTACTATAGGAATAAATAATACAATATCATAATCCATTAGATCCAACAAATATATACTAGAATCCATACACGTAATTAGTAGAACTAGAATATTTCCATCATTGTTCATGAAAATATTTCATATTCTAGGTTATTGAGGTTAATCATGACGTTGTTTTCCTCACAGAAGACATTAAATTCCTTGGAATATTTTCACATTATAACTTAATTTTAAACATAGAAAATAACTTCCACCCAATTTCCAATATTATAGTATGTGATTATTGCATCATTCATTTCTTATAGGATGATGAATCATCTTTCATAATTTACCTTAACATATTAACATAAATAATTATCATCATCTTGTATAAAATATTAAAAATATCGATGAAGATCATGTTGTTAATATTATATCAGAATAGATGATTAGGCATAATCACAATATATATCACTATATTGTACATCCAATTTGGGTTCTGAATGTGAATTTTTTCCCATCCGATCATGTGTTAACATGATTCCTTCTAGTTAGTGAAATTGGTAAAAACAATGAATCACTATCATACAAACAATATTAATTCCTTATAAAAAAAATAATCATGAAACGAAACATATTTGATGTATAAATAATTGCTCCTTATTTTTATTATTTGATAACTTTGACTTATTCATGTTAATTTATATTATTTTACACATCCTTCATGATTCTTTTTACTGATTTTGTGAATTTTTATGTTTTATCCCTAGGGAGTGTCAAACCAAGGCCACAAAAGGATCAATTTCAAGAATATGGTGAAGATCAATTATAATTAAATGAAAACATCATACTATGATTTCCCCTAGGTACCTCTATTTCAAATCCACATAATATTTTATTATTTATAATTATATATAATTTATCAGAAGCCACTCACTCATACCATTTTAAAAAATCAAGGAAATTATATTATAAGTTGACACATCCATTTAATTATCCATAACTTTATTCCTATATATATCCATAGAACATTCACTTGGTATCTCACTACAGTATTCTCATACCAGCTTTCAAAGGATAACTAATCCTTTATTTAATTAGAAATATAAGGACCAAAACGTCCCATACATAAATATTACATCTTAATAGTGGAATATTAATTAAATTTAATAAAGATCCACTCTAAATTGGTTTATTTCTAGTGACATTAAAAACGTGGAAACATAAAAAACTGGTCCATAAATTTTATAATTCATAACCCACTATGTTCATCAAAACCAGAAACCTTCTTCGACATATCATAAAAAATACCTATCACCATATCCAATAAACTGAAAACGTAGAAAATTTTGAGCTAAAATTATTATTAAACGATAAAAAGTGTGGTATAAAAATATCTACAATTAATGGGTCTGAGGAAATGAGAGTAACCATGGAAAATAGAACCCTACAAGTCACATATTATAAAATTGGGTCATGGAATACGTCTTTGTAGTTCATAAGATAAGAATCATAAGGGAATCAAAAAATCATATACCATTAGACATAAAATAAAGAAAAGAAATATATTATTGACACACACATTAGCGTAGAAAATCATTTCTTTATATGTTCAAGGTTCATTTCCATGAATATCATATTTGAGCGGGTTCACTCTGAAATCCATCATATTAGTCAGGGATAACTCCAACGGTTATCATAGTGCACATAATTCCATGATTAATTAGGTTCACTCCCAGCTATTTCTCCTTTTATCTCAAGAGATATTTTTCATTTCCCATTTCATCAGAGGGATATATTGGTCGCACCCAACATGGTTATAATGTAACTACCATCCATTGATATAACATGTCAATTTTTCATGGTTACAATGAATAAAACATTAAATATAGAAAATCATATAGATGTGTTCGATAGTATCCTACAACATCAGAGTCAAAGAAATGAAATGGGTTTCAAGAAATTCTATTTATATTATTACATTTGGTAAAGGAACATGGTTCCTAATAACTTCATTATTCATCAAAGTGTAACCCATGAAAAAATATGTTCTTTTTATATATATAATACCACGGTAGAACCTAGAGAAGTTGATATATTTAATAAAATGTTTTTCATCATAATCCTAAACTATCTTGAGAAATAATAATAATCATTTACATGGATCATTTCCCTAGTAAATAATAATTAACACAAATGGATTCCATCTTAGATGGAAAATTACTTTCAAAGATCACACGAAACAGTTCATTATTAAAATATAAATTTCACTATGATAATTGTTTTTTGAAACAAATCACATTTACATAGCCCTTTTATTTTAAAAATAATAATTTATACTTATTGACTATGATTTATAATCATTGAAAAACATTTATTTCGGATGACAAATATTTAATTTTGGAAATAATTTTTTAAAAATAAATTTAAGCAATAATATTTGAAATATTTATGTTTGATAATACAATTATTACATAAATCTACGATTTAAAACAATGAATTACTCATAAGAGAAGATAAGTGTTAATGTGATATATGTTAAAGTAAGGATTTATTTCACATTTCTAGTAAAAGAAAATCATGAATTGTTTTTCAAAAAATACATAAATATTAATTTTAAATTATTTTTAAATTATTTAGATGTGTGTGAAAATATTATTAAAAATATATATAATTTATTTGAAAATTTTTAATATTTTTTATTTCAAAAAAAATTTATTTGAAAAGGGAAATATCTTTTCACCTAAAGGAAAAATATGTTTTGTTATCTTAGAAAAAATTCTCTTCAAATATTGAATACATAAAGAGATATCTTTTTGGAAAAAAATATTAATGAAATAATCAATGGAGAAAAAATTTAATGTGCTTTTTGATATATGGATCATAATATTTCACCAACAGAAGCATAAAATAATCAACCCCCATACCACTACTAAATTTAATTTACTAATAAATAATGAATAAAAGATTACAAATTAATGTGTTCAATAAAATAGGAGCATATACCATATTAAGGAGTACTAAAATTGTGGATCCCAAGGGAATCCCCTCTTAAAATGTTCTCTCCTTGAGGATAATGGGGGTTTTCTTAGATTGAAATGACACATGTATCATGGAAAAACATACAATGAAGGTTGATTACTTTCTCATTACCCTCCCTCCATGTATGTATCACATTGATATTGTTGTAAATAATGAATTCTGACTTTATAGTAATGTCAAATATTTAACATAACTTGGTTCATGTATCATGCAGTTTGTTGTGATAAATAATATAGTGTGTTTACACTTTAGTTAATGTAATATTACATTGTCATTATAGGGATAAACTAGTGATCATCTCTCTATCCTGAATGTGAAGAGACTAACTACATAATAAGTGAGTTGAAAAATATAGAATGATATATCCCTCGGGATCACCCATCATCCCTCATCCAATCATGATTCCATGGTGGTAGGAAGCATGTTAATTATGTTTGAGGACTATCAGGGTAGTACACTAATGGACTCAGAATCCTTTGGGAGGGTGGCATATAACCTAAGCAAAAGGGATATATACTTATATTGGTCTTTAGGGTGGGGAATCATTCTAATTATTTACCATTCTATCCAATTCATTTACATAGATTTTAGTGTAGATAAAATGGGGCTGACCCGAAGTCCTATCCTCCGGATGTTAGGTGTTATTTCGAATTTCCCAGATTGACCAGCAGCTAGTGCTAATAATGATAGCATGATATTTCTGTTCTAGGCCTATAATTCTAGCACCATGTAACCTCGAGTCCAATAAGGGAGCTCTATGGAGGACCTTAGATTTAAAGGCCATTAAATCACTGAATTACCTATATATACCTAGAACCCAATATCCCATGAAAAGAGGTTGTTCAGACTCTCCACCATACTCTTCCTACTTCACATGCCCCTGGAGACTATTGAGATACCCATTATTTTAATTTTATCATCAACATGGACTTATTGGTTCTTAATTCTCCATGTAAGGAAGTTGAATTTCATATTGGTCAAATTGAACAAAATCATTTTTTTTCTGGTTAGAGAGGTCCTGAGGGAATTTTTCCCTTTAAAAGAAACGTATAAAAAACAAACATGGGGGAGTGGCTAAAAAAATACAATTTTCTGGGTTATAGTTCATACAAATGAGGTATAATGTGTATTGATGAGTTTTATCCTATAAAATGAATGTAAACTATAGGACCATACTAGATTCCATGAATGAGATACATGGTGATAGAAAACCTTTGAAATTGAGTGAATATATTTCCAAATTATTGTACAAAAAGGAATGTCTACATTCCCCACTATCCAATGAAAAATAGGGTTAAGGGAAGGGATGTGGGATGATACCTCAAGCCATAGAGGGGACAGTTGTTCATTCATCATTTCCTTGTTAATTTTTCATCTATCATATATGGTCGTCCAATATATGGAATGTTCTTCAATTAGCTCCCTCTATAACTTTTCATGAATGTATTAAAGAGTATCTAAAATATTCCTCATGTTGATTCACCTTCCCCGTATGAGTCTATCCATTCTAGACTTTGATACCTAGTTCATTTTTTTCTCTGAATTAGAATTCCCTAAAAACCCTCCCAAAACCATGTCAATGGTAGATATAACATTATTTGAAAAATTTATAGTTTCACGAACATGAATGTAAATGGCCAAGAGAACACTTTTAGTCATTGTATCCTATAACCAATGTTACACCTGATGTTCCCAGTTAAAGACACGTCTTGTGATCCTGATCAGAATATAGTAAATGTTGCTGATGTGCATCCTAAATGGAGATAATTGGGCACCCAGGTAATTCATATGAAATAAAATCTTATTCATGTCATGAATCTTTCATAAGTAGTGGGTCATTCTGTCTGAGTATCTATTTGAGATAAAATTATTTCTTTATCACTTATTAATATGATAGAAAATAAAATGGAAGTAGTCTTCATGAATTGTATTGATTCATATAATCTATCTCTTTAAATCATTCGTGATGATAATCGTATCATCTGTGAGCATAATATGGGAGATAGTGCAGGGGCCCAATCTTCTCTAACATGGAAGGACATCCCCATTGTCTATGCATTTTTGATTGATCACGTTAAGAACAACATGGGTAAGGACAATGAATGTTGGCAAAAGAGGATCCCCTTAGGTCAACACTTGAGTAGACAAGAGGAAACATGGAATCATACACATTAATGAGAGAGATATACCAGATGTGATGAACCAACAAAAAATTAGATTAGATGCTCAATATGAGAAACCTATACATGATAACTCCAGGATCATAAAATAAAATTCCATTCTTTGAAATTTGTTTTTTATGTCAAGTAGACATAAAAATAGTAACCATGGTCCATTGTGTTGATGCCTCTAACTATCTCCAATGTTTGAGAAATGAAACCTTGGATTGATCTACTTTTGTTGAACCCATGCTTCTCTGTAGAAACCCAATGTGGAAGGTGGATGGATAAACTCATATAAATGACAGTGGCCAGTATTTTGAAAGGTAAATTACACATACTATTTGGTCTATAATGTTAGATGGAGTATGGATCCTTAATTTTGAGAATTATGACAACAATGCTTGGACAAGAGACATAGAATAGAATCTCTCTGTAGATTATGTTTTGAATGTATCTCACAATATCCTCTAAGACATTAATGTCCCATACATTACAAACAATATTATTACATCATAATTGATGTATATTTAGTACAACATAGAACAATACCATGATAAGACCGTATAGGTATAGTGTAATTAAAAATAGAGAAACATAAACAACTTTTTCCTAAAACATCTGAATTGTCTCCTGTTTATTTAATCTTAACTAGACTAAATTTCTGCATATCATATTTGATACCCTTCTTCATTACCTATGGAAAAGAAACCTACAAAATGTTGAGCTCAAATGCTCAGTAACGATAACCAAAATAAATATCAATCATATCATATTCATAAGAACATAACATTTGAAAATATTATCTTGCATAAAATATGATAATATTATGTAATGAGATAATATATAAAAGTTGACTATAATCACAATAATCATAAAATAAGACATGAAACATTGTGGAATACACACATATTCATAGAAAATCATTTCATATAAGTAAGACTTTTTTCCAAGACCATCATTACAGAAAAAGTAAATCACTGAACTGAGTTCCCTTTTCGTTCCATCCTTGTATCACCGAACAAGATTAACATTCCATTACAGCCCTGTCTCACTCATGAGATTTAAATCATTACCCATTGAATTTGAGGGAGATTAAGGTCACACCCAACACAAAATTAAACCATTCTTTTGTGTGCTATAAAAAAAATTATACATCATAACATAACTACTATAATAAAATTGGATTCTTATTCATCACACCATCACAACATAATCCATATATCATAATATAACGATATAAAAATAATTCCATAATAACATAATAAAATCAAATTAATCATATTGATAAAAAACAACTCTATATCATCTTATTTGGAAGATAATTCTAATAAAACACTTTAACTTATTTCTGGATGAAAATCTCCATCCATATTAAAAAACATTTTCTTTTCTAAATAGGCCGTGTAATTTTAAAAAAAAATAAGTTAATTGAAAATAAACATGAAAACATGTAATGGAATATTCATGGAAATAATTCTCTATTAAATTTTAAAAATATTTTCATGATCTATAATTTTAAAAAACATTATCCACATACATTTTCTAGAAAATTAAAAAAGTGCCTTGTATGGTAATCAAAAGAAAGATTTCTTATATTCCATTTCCTAAAATTAAAAAAATGGTAAAAATATATTTAAACATACATGTAATAAGCGTAATCAATTTAGGAAATATTTTTTAGAAAAAATGGTCTTGGTTGATAAATATAACTATATTAAATACTTACGAATAATGAATATTAGACAAAAGCGAGATTGGAAATGTTATCACTAATCCATGGTCTGATTTAATTTGTATTTATCTGAACCTCCTATAAAAAGATATAAATAAGTTTAAATATTTATTCCAGAATAATAATCATTTTTATGTTAGAATTTATTACATTATTTTCATCGGTTTCTTAGTAACAATTCATTGAACTTGTTTGTCTTGTATTAACTACGTAATATACTTATGTATGTTTTGTCACGTATGTACATATTACTCGTATGAGGATATAGTTATATCATTTAGATAATGGTATTAGTAAAATATAAATAATATATATTCATTCAATTCATTTATATAAATACTATTTAATGAAAATAATGTAGAATGAATCACATCACATTGTGGAGATTGTACGTTGTACGTACGCACGTGCGATGATATCGTTCTTATAATTATAGAATGGTATTGATGTGGATGATTTATAGTATCTCATAATTAGAATAATAAAATATAATTTAAATAAATGTATTTTTTAAACCATTATATCCATCCAATGAAGGTGGTGGTGAAAAATAGATTATACCACGTTGTGGAGACGGTAAACCTTACGTACACACACAATGATTTCATTTTTTTAGTATGGATAGAAGTTCAAATAGGGTTTTTTCGTATTTATAAAAACATATCAGTATATGATTGATAATAATGTTATTGTTTTATAAATAAACAATGAAATAATAAATATTAGGAGAAGAATGAGACTTTAATGAATCAGTAGATGAGATTACATATTCATCAACATGCCTCCTTTAAATTTCCACTTAGGGAACTAGAGTTGGTCTTATGGTAAGACCAGAACCTCAAGAATGTTACTAGGGATGTTTATAATAGTAATGATCAGGGTTCAACCAATGTTGATCGATCAAAATGGATTGAATAGAAGAGGTAATAGGTTCCATTTTATAATATAAGAGAGCAGGAGTATAAGAAACTCTAAAAAAATTATTTATAATAAAATAAAACCCTTTCCAAAAACCTCCAAAGTGTCCCTAATTAGAAGATGATATGAGATAGGTTTTAAAACTCATAAAATAATAAATTTTGGACAACTTATTTAGTAAGTTAAAATCTTTTCATTTTAATTAAGACTTAGTTATTCTAATAATGTTAAATTTTTGTAATAAAATTCTAAATATTTAATGGGAATGAATATTTACATATGTTGTGTTAAATGACCATAAATGGATACTTTATGATATTTTTGACCTAATATATATCACATTTTATTTTTTAAAATATTTTAATGATTTTTAAATAATTTAATAATATGTTATGTTTTTTAAATATCATGTGTCAATTTTGAAACAAGTCATTTATTAGACATTAAATAAAAATCACACTAAAGATAAATTTTGAAAAAAATATTAAATACATTCCTAACATATCATATTCACCTATAAAAATCATGGAGACCAATAATTATTTCATATGAAATTTCATTAAATATTTTTAAAATAATTCTGCTGATATTTTTATTAATACAATAATTTATACATCACTATTTTTTCATCATTAATTGTAATTATTTAAACTCTAAAATTTATAAATTAATTTTTATTATGTGGAAATTTTTATTTGGATATTCGATGACTATATATAGTCAATTTTATCTCCTACTAATCCATATATTATAATTAATACAGTTATATAAAAATTGATCCTGACACTTGGTCTATTTAATTGGTTTTTATTTCATTCATGACATTTTCATAGGTAAGTGGCAATAAAATGTTACCATCTAGATCAATAGATTATAATTGTCTTATTTTAGTCATACATGTTCATTTTCTCAGGTGTTAATTTAATATTATAATATTATTTTTACCCTTAATTACCTGATTCACCTTTAACCATGGTAATAAAAATTATTACCAAAGTTACTATTTAGAATGCCAAAAAATAAAAGTAGCCTATTTACATAATTTTTACCTAATTATTCCAAATATTGAATCCATTTTTCAAAATTCAAAAAAACAGAATTTGTATAAATTAATTTTAAATTAGTCATGTTGTTGAGAAAATGGGTTTTAAAAGATAAAACATTGTAAAAGATTGAAATGTTTTTACCTATTAATTCAATGTAAAATTAATGATAATGATAAGAATAATATTAAATGGTACAAAATATTCTTTTTATTCTTTAAAACCATTATATATTATAATTTTACTATATAAATTATCTCAATGAAAAAAAATTATTTTTATAAAAATTTAATGTTTTTTTATATTCATTAAAATATGAAAGTTATCAAAAAAATATCAAAATTTTATCCGTAGTATATTTTTATAACTAGCTTCAAAATAAAATGTTAATGAGGTCATATAGAAATCATTGATGTCTCAAATTCTTAATATGAAATGGGTTCTCCTTTCAATACTGTAAAATTAACCGTTTTTAAAATAAATCAAATATGGTTTTATTCATAACCTTTTACTAAAATATTCATTGAATGAATATATAAAATATTTTATTAATTATATGACACATATATATCTTATTAACTTCATTACAAAAAATAATTCACTTTAAATTAAAAATATCTAACTGATTTATATTTTTCATAATGCATTTTCATAAGTTAGTTATAATTATTTTGGCTAACCTAACGACAAGGATATAAAAGTAATTTTATATTTCCAGAATCTCACATTTTGTTTAGACTCATTATTGTGTGAAAAGAATGTAATTAAAGAATAAAAATTATTTAAATATTTTATAAAAACATATGGGTGTCACATTCTACAACCCATAAATAGAAATTCTCTGACGAAATTCATCACGTGGAATAAAACAGATGAGGATACATCTTCTTTATAATATCATCTATTTCCCATGTAGTTTCTTCAAATTGGGGATTCCTCCAATTAACGTTAACCAAGAGAGTGATCTTATTTCGTTGATCATTTTCACTATGATCCAAAATATTTATTTGTTGTTCTTCATAAGAATGATCTTCCTCCAGTGGTACGAATTCTATGCATAGTACATGAGAAGTATCATGTATGTACTTTCTCATGAGGGATACATGTAACACATCCTAAACATGAGAGAGATTCGGGTGAAGCACCAATCAGTAAGATAACTTCCCAACATGATCCATAATATAAAAATGACCTATATACATAGGGCTTAGCTTTTAATTCTTTAAAAATATCATTTCTATCTTCTAGGTAGATATTAGTAAGAACACTTTATCATCCACATCAAACTCTAGGTCTTTTCTTTGGATGCCTACATGAATTTTTTGTCCACTCTAAGATGCTCTTATTTTTTTGAGTAGATATGACATTTTCATGAATTTCCTCTACAAGATCAGGTCCTAAAAGATTTATATTCCCAACACCATCACAACATGTTGATGTTCTTCCCTTATTTCCATAGAGGTCTTCATAATGAGCCATATGAATACTAGAGTGGAAGATATTATTGTAATAAAATTACACAAATGGTAGGTGTTGATCCTAACCACCTTTTAATTACATAGATCAATCTCTCAAAGTGTCTTACATAGTTTAAATTTTCCTCTTAGACATATCGTCTGTCTTAGGATGATATGCAGTGCTAAAACATAACTCTGTATCTAGAGAATGCTGAAGACTTTTCCAGAACATCAAGCTAATCCTCATATCCCAATCAGATATAATGGAATGTGTTACTCCATGAAATCCTACCACTTTCTTTACATATATCAGTGAAATATGATCAAGATATAAATCCTATATAATAGTAATTGAAGAGTTTCGACTTCGTAAGGCAATCCACTATAACCTGGATAACATTATTTCCTTTGGATGTTTTGGGATGTCCGATGAAAAGTTCCATAGTGATGTTTTCCCATTTCTATTCTGGTTTGGGTAATGGTTGAAAAATCCCCTTAGCATGTTGTTTCCCAGCCTTAACTTTCTAATAATCCAAGCATCGAGATACATATTCAGTGACATCTATTTTCATTCCATCCCACTAGAAGTACATTTTTAGGTCCCTTTACATCTGTGTGCTTCTAGGGTGAATAGTGAATGAAGAACTATGATCAGTATCCAATATCTCCTTCACTAATTCTGGTATGGGAGTAACACAAACACGATTTTTGAACATTATTTTTTTCAGCACAATCGATGTTGAATTCAGTAACATTTATCACCATATTTTGTAACCCATCATCTCTTTTCTGTTCCTCATTAATTATAACATGTATATATGTTTCAACATTAATTTGAGAAATATAATATTTCTCTATTTCTATTATAATTACAAGATCCATCCTTTAAAAATACAAAAATATTGGATTTGTGGTCCTTAACATTGATAATCTTGAATGGTCTGGTCGACTTAATGCATATGCCACCTTGTTTTCTTTCCAACGGTGGAAATGTATTGAGCAATCATAATCATTAATTAACTCCAATTATATTCTTTGGCGCATATTTACCAACTTTTTATTAAAAATATACATTAAATTTTTATGATCAGTATAAATATCACACATTTTACTAAATAGATAATGAATATATATATTTATGGAAATGATTACTACAACTAACCCCAAATCTTGAGTCTTGTAATTTTGCTCATGGATTTTCAATGATCATGAGACATAAGCTATCACCATATCATTTTGAATGAGAACACTCTCCAACCCCTTATTGGATGCATCACTATAGATCATAATCCATTATCCACTACAATGTAATGTGAGAACATGTACATTATCTAACCTTTTTTTATCCCTTTGCAAATATCTTCACATTCCTCCTTCCAAACACACATAACTCCTTTCTGAGTAAACAATGTGAGTGGATTAGATATTCATGAAAAATCATTCACAAGACAAAGATAATATCTATCAAATCCAAGAAAAATTTAGATCTCAGTTACTGTTGTTGGTATCGACAATCATTTAATAACCTCTGTTTTACTGGGTCCATAAATATCACCTCTTTTGAAATTATGTGACCCAAAAATGAATGTTGTTAATGAAAAAAGTCACCCACAGAAAATTTTGAATAAAGTATCTCATATCTCATGGTATTCAGAATAGTTCTCAATTGATCTTCATCTTCTTCTTTGATCATTGACTAGATAATAATATCAACTATAAATACTACCACAAACTTATCAAGATAGTCTCTAAAGTCTCTCTTCATTATATCCATGAATATAGTAGGGGAACTTGTAATACCTAAAATCCTTACTATAAATTGATAGTGTACATATATTGTACAGAATTCCATCTTTGGAATACCCAAATTTTTTGCCCTTAATTGAAGATACCCTAAATGAAGATCAATCATGGAAAAGAAATGAAATCCATGCAGTTGTTCAAATAAGTCATCAATGAGTGGGATATTATATTTGTTCCTGATAGTGATCATGTTATGTTCTCGATAATAAATGCAGAGTTTCATTGATCCATATCTCTTTATAAAAAAAATAATATGTTCTTCCCAAGGTGATGTGTTAGGGTGTATGAATCCCTTATCAAAACTCACATTGAGTTTGTTCTTGAATTCATGCAACTCAATTGGGACCATTCTATAAGGTATCTTTGAATGTGTCTTAGCACTCTGTATGAGATCTATTGAATACTGGACTTCCTGATTTGGTTGACGTCATAGAAATTCAATTAGGAAAACATCATAAAACTCTCTTACAATGGAAATATTCTAATTGGGAGTCTCTCACCAACCATTTGGGACAAATAACCTTCGTTTATTTGAATCATAACCCGTAAGATGGATGAAATTACCACTAGAAGGTTATATTCAACCATGCACAGATAGATGATCATAGATTGATCTTGAATATGAAATATAACTTCCCTTCATTAGAAATTGATATGAACTCTATATAATTAATGACAATCCATACCATGAATCACATCAAATTCCACAATAGAAATGATCCCAAGACTTGTTTGAAGAACATTCCCAAAAACATCAATTGGAGAAGAATTGTAAACATTTGATGTCACCATCATGCCATTAGCAGTTGTCAAAACTAAGTAAACATATAATATTTGAGGAAATACAGTGATACTCAAAGAAAATTCTTCATAAATAAAATTATGGGTGGATCCAAAATCAAATAAAACATCTACGACATTAGAGTGGATGGTAACTGTACCTTTCACCACTTCATTATCGTACTTCACATTGCCAACATATATATAATGTGAAATTCTTTTGTATTTGGCCTTAACCATTTTTTCACATCGATCATCATCAATATCCCACTGATTAGGGATTTGATTGGAATAATTTCCCAATTCCTTGCATTTATGACATTTATTTGTAGGATGTTTATTCTATGTAGACTTCTCATTGTTTGCAACATTAGACGTCTTTTTTTTCATCACTACGGAATTCAATTTCTCGATAAACTTCTTTTATACACTTAAAACATTTACATGTACCATTATGAAAATTCAATTCCTATTTATTTCAACACTTTGAGCATACGGGAAAACATATCTTCTTTTCAGTGCGATCTTTATATTTTCCTTTGAATTCTTTTGTCCACTTCTTATAAAACCAATATTATGGATGGGTTACTGCAATATTTTGCTCGATGTTGACAGAACATCACAAAATTTCATCGTAGTTATTGATGTACCTAATGGATAATTCCTTTTAGAGACATGATTTTATTCTATTAAAGAATCGATAGATCTTACACTCAGGTTTGATAATATTTTCGAAAGCATACCTTGCACATCTTTTAAAATATTATTCATATGTACAAATGGATTCATCATCCATTTTATTCATTTCAAGAAACTCTTTCTCCAACAGTGTTCGAAGAATATAAGGGATGTACTAACTGAAAAATATGTTCATGTTGTCATCTCATTGCATGGACCTAATTTCATCACTTTTACTTGTATTCATGATAATATTACACCATTGATCAGCATCTCCCACCAAACGATATACAACTAAGTTGACTTTATTAGGTTCAAAACATTGTAGAACTGAAAATATATTTTTAGTGGTACAGATTCATTGTTTATCCACTAAAGGATTAGATGACTCACAGAGTGAATGAGGATGCTGCCTCATGAATGATTTAATATATTGTCGATACTTCCTTTTCACTTTTGGAAGTCCTTCATGATTCATTTCATGAGAGTTTTGTGCGATCATGGCTATGATATTTTTTATTCCATCTCCCATAACATTTTGCTTCTCAGGGGTACAATCATTAAATTTCCAGTCACATTCAGCATTAATGTGGTTCATTCTGGTTCCAGCCATTGACTAAAACCGAGAAGCATTGTGTCAGCAACACTAATCATAACAGGAATACAACATAATAATGAATAAAATATCAATTTATCAAACTCTAGGATTTATGATATATTTTTCATGTCCATTTCTAAAACACTTTTATTGTATCTTATACTTAGACATATCATTATGGTTCTAATAATGGATTTCTCATATTAATTTCCAAAGGTTTACTATACCTTTCTACTAACACCAACTATAATGATCCATACATTACAAACATTATTATTACTTCCGAGTTGATGTATATTTATTTTAACATATAACAAAACTATTGCAAGACCATATTGGTATAGTGTCTTTTGAGACTTGGAAACATAAAAATTAAGTTCCTAAAACATCTACATTTTCTTAAGATATTTCATAATTACTAGTCTCCATTTTGGAATATCATATTTAATACCCTTATTCCTGGTCTGGGAAAAGGAAACATACAAAAGGATGAGTTCAAATTCTCATTAAGGGTAAACAAAGGAAATATCAATCATATCATATTCATAAGAACATACATTTGAAAATATTATCCTACCTAAAAGATCATAATATCATGTCATGGAATAAATCAATGATGTGAAATTTAATATAAATAGTCATAACATATGACATGAAATTTTGTGTAATACACATATATGAATAGATTGTATTTTCATATTAGTCAAGGATCTTTTTCAAGACCATCATAGCAGACATTGTTCATTATAGAACTCAGTTCTCTCCTCATTATATCCCTATATCACTAAACCATATTAACATTCCATTCCAGCCATGTCTATCTCATAAGATATAAATATTTAACCACTGAATTGGAGGGAAATATATGTCCAACCCATTTTATAATGAAACCAATATTATGTGTGCCACAAAAAATCATAAATCATACATCATAGCATAACCCATGTAATGAAATAGAATTCTAAAACATCATGCCATTATAAAATAATCTATACATGATAAAGGGACTTTTTAAAAATAATATCCTCAAAAAATAATCATATAAAATAAATAATAGGGATAGAAACATAAATATATATCCTCTTTGATGGAAATTAATTTTGATAAAACACATGAACATAGTTCTTGATGAAAATATATCTCCCTCTTCAAAAAAATTATTTTGTCAATATATAGTAATTTATTAAAGGAAACAAAGTTATTTGGAAAAAATCATGAAAAATTGTAAAGGAATATTCATTTAAATAATGCTATATGAATGTGTAAAAATTAGTTCATGCTCTAGAGGTTAAAAAATATTCCCCTCGTACTTTTTCCAAAAAGTTAGAATGTATATCTTATGGTAACCATAATAAAGATATTATCCATTCCATGTGGTAAAAGTACTAAAGGTGTAAAAATTAAATTAAAAATTCATAAAATAATTGTAATAATTTTATGCTTTTTTAGAAAACATAGACAGGGATTGTAAATGTAACCCCGAGAAATATATACGGATAACCAATCTTGGATAAAAATGAGATTGGAAAAGATAACCTTTAGAATAAGTCTTATATGCTTCATATATATCAGAACATTAGGTTTAATGGTTTAAATAATGTTATGGATTTATTCCATAATAAAAATTATTTTTATGATAACTTTTATGATAAAATTTTCATCTGTTTGTTAGTAACATATTATTGTTACTCATTATTTGGGTATTAACTACTTTGTGTACTTATGTATTTTATGACGAATAAGTCTGTATTATTATTTTTTGGTTAATGTTATATCATTTAAATAATGGTATTAGTATAATATATATCATATATATTAATAAAATTCATTTATATAATCATGGTTTAATGAATATTATGTATAGAAAATCAAATCACATCATGGGGATGGTAAGTCGTGTGTATGCACACATGATGATAAAGTTACCATAATTGTTGAATTGTATTGAAGGGGGTTGTTTATATTATTTGATAATTAGTATAATTTAATATTAATAACATTTATGTATTATTTACACCATTATACAATCCATTTATGGTGGTGGTGAGAAACATTTTACACCACGACATGGAGACGGTAATCCGTACCTACGCACTAGTAATGATTTTGTTTTTTCATAGGATTGATAGAATGTGAAATAGGGTTGTTTCATATTTATAATTACATACAAGTATATGAGTTATACTAAGGTTATTATTTTATAGTTAAACTACTAGTGAAGAGGAACTAGAAAAAAAATGAAACATGAACGAATCGGTAGAAGAGATTAGCCCTTCCTCGACGTGCCTACATTGAATTTCCACATAGTCCACTAGAGTTGTACTTTTGAGAAGACCAAAACCTCCAAAAGGTTAATAGCGATGTTTAGAAGAGTAATGGAATGGATTTGGCTGATCATGAAGTCTCAAAATAGAATGAAGTGAAGAGTGAGTAGGTTCCCTTTTAATGAGAGGACATGGACACTTTAGGAAAATCTAAAAAATAATAATTTATAATAAATTTAAACCATACCCAAAAACCTCTATAGTGTCCCTAATTGTAAGATGAAATGATATAGTGTTGTAATCTCACAAACGAATAAAATTTTGACAAATTATTTTATCAATTTAAACATTATCTTTTTAATTGACCATTATTTATTTTATTAGTGTTTAATTTTGGTAATTGGTTTCTAAAACATTAATAGTAATTTATATTAAATTATGTAGTATTAATTTACTATAAATGGATATATTAGGATATTTTAGACCTTATAATTATCAATTTGTAATTTTTAAATATTTTAATTATTTTTAAAAAATTAAATAAAATGTTATGTTCGGAAAATATCAAGTGTCAAATTTGAAACTATTCACTTATTAGTCATTATATAAAACTCACATAGATTATAAAATTGAAAAAATTATTAAATACACTCATAAAATGTCATATTCACCTAGAAAATTCATCGATAACATTAATTAGTTCATTTTATTTTTTTTTACATTTTTAAAACCATTTATATGATATTTTTATTATAAAAAATAATTTCTACATTAATATTGTGCCATCAATAATGGTAATTATTTAATTTCTATAAATTATAAATAAAATTTTATGATTTTTTCAATTATATTAGCTTTCCAGAGACAATCTATATTATATTTTATCACTTATTTATCCATATATTATAATTAATACACTTATTTATAAAGAGTTTGTGACACTTTGATCATTTCATTAGTTTTTATTACATTTATGTCATTTTATTAGGTAAGTGGAAATAATGTGATTCAATTTCGCACAATTGGAGAAAAATGAAAAATTTAATAATAAATTAGAATTTTTACATGAGTTATGTTAATTTTATATTATTATTTTTACCCTTAATTACTCGATTCACCTATAACCATCGTAATAAAAATAAGTACCAATGTAACTATTCATAATGCCCTAAAATTAAAGTATCACATTAACATAATTTGGACCTAATTATTCAAAATATAGAATCATTTATTCAAAATCCAAAACATATATTGTGCATTAATTAATTTAAAATAAAGCATGTTTTTAAGAAAATGGACATTTAATGTGAAACATTGGAAATGATTGAGATGTTTTTACCAATGAATTCAATGTAAAATTAATGAAAATGAAATTAATTATTTTAAATAGTAAAAAATAATCTATATTTTTATTAAAAAATTATATATTATAATTTAAAAAAATAAATTATCCAAATAAAAAAGTTGTTATTAATTATAATATGTCGTATTTTCACTATTAACAAAAATATTAATGTTATCCGGAAAATATAAAAAATTTAAACTAATTAAAATTTTATACCCCACTTAAAAATAACATTATTATATTATCAAATATAAATAATTTTTGTGTCAATGTTTTAATTTAAAATTTCTTCTCCATTCAAAGGTGTAAAATTAACCTTTTAAAAAAAATACGTCAAATAGGGTTTTATTCATAACATATGACAAAAATATTCCTTGAATGATCATAAAAAAATATTTTATTAGTTATATAACACCTAAATATCTTATAAATATTATTATAAAAAATAAATCACTCATAAATACAAATATCGAATAGATTTATATTTTCATAATTCATTTTTACGTTAGTTATAATTCTTCCAGCTAAACAAATAGCTAGGTTATAAACAAAATTTTATATTAAGGAAGTATTATAGTTTTTTTAAAATCACGATTGTGTGAAATGATAGATTCTAATGAAAATAAATTATATAAATATTTCATAAAAACATCAGGGTGTTACACAGACCACATTCAAACACTCGCTATATATGGATTCAAATATCTAATTATTGATTTATTTATGATATTTTATCTTGTTTCACTACAGATAAAGGGTTATTTTCATGAAGGAAGATTGTTTCTCATTTGTAAATTATGTGAATGAAAAAGTTATAATTTATGAAAAGAAACATTTGTACTCACATTTAAAACCTGTCATAAGGATACAAAATATAATAATATCTAACTCTATAGGTTATAAGGTAAATTTATGACCAAAAAATGGATTAAAGTTACATTTTGTGTCATTTTTTTATCATTATCATTTTGGTCAAACTCTAATAAACCAAATTTATCATTATCCACACAATTTTTTATTGTTATTTCTCACAATTATTGGTGAATATTACATTAAAAAATTCTAATAAAATATAGTGGTCATATTCAAATTTTGAGATAAATTTTTCAAAATTCCATTCACATATGTGGGAAAATATAATAAATAAATAAATATCACTACTACACTAAATGATCAATTATACAAAGGTATATATTTCAAAAGAAAAAAAATCAATTCATAATTCGATATAAAATTGATTGAAATGAAATTTTTTTAATTAATTTATATATAGTTAAAATATTAAAATATTAAAATGTCTAAAAATAATATTAATCATTTTAAAATATCTATATTATATTAAAATGTAAAAAACCTCTATTGATCATCATTTATTGAAATATTTATCATTTTTGAAAAATATAAAAAAACAAATCTAATATAGTTATTCTATGATAACATAAATATTTTAATATTGTTTGTTCTAATTTATTTTCTAAAAGTTTTAAAAAAATTATTTTAAACTAATGTTTATTAATGATAAAAACCCATTTGTTAGACAAAATAAAATTTTAGAATAAAATAAGATATATTCTTATATCCAAACTTGGAGGCACAAAGGATTTAAATTAAAATATTCAATAATATGCAGTGTATATAATTAATCAAAATAATTCAATTAATGTTAGTTAGTAATATAATTCTGTAAAAAATGTATTTCTTCATTATTATAGTATTTTAGAACAACATTACAATTATTTATAAATGTTTTTTTTTTCAATTATTATTAATTTTTATGTAATGATTTCATTTTAATGCATTTTTTATCCATATATTTTAATAATTTTAATTCTCTTTTTGATAATAATCATTACAATTTCTTCATGAATATTGTCATATTAAATAATAATAACCCATTATTCTATATCATTTCTAATAAACTTCATGTTTTTTATAATGCAGGATAAGCATAGAGTTGAAAGTAAATTATGATAAACCTAGTGTATCATGTATAGAATGATAATATTGGGTTTTCATGTAATTATATATAAACATAGTGAATTATTTAATTAAGAATAATATTGGTGTTTCATTAAATGAAAATTATTGAAATGGATAAATTTATTTAAACCGATATTCAGAAAAAATATTGGAGTTACATGTTTCATTCAGGATAAATATATAATTGCTTTTTTGAATTTACTAAGGCTGTAAATGAGTTTATCCGATTGGATTTTAATATGAAGCAAACAAATTTGTTAATTAAATCTTTTTGACCTAAAATATATATTTTATTTTATATGGAGACACTAAAAAATCAAACGCCCATTTGTTCATCCATACATTCATTGTCTTAATATTGGAAGTTATAAAACCCTTTTATTACTGTTTTGTAAGATGAAATTCACTTGTTTTAGTTTCTTCAAACGATGATACAATATTATGCAAAACCCCTTATTTGGGTATATTGAATCCCATGTGTATTCTATCTCCTTGGTACATAATCCATTATATCAAATGTTTGTGTATTGTGCCGAAGGGGATTACATTTGTTATATTTTTGGAAGATGGTGAAATCCATTATAACGAATATAATTTAATAGGTTTAATAGAATTTATTGGAATGATAAGGATTTTTCAGATTATATATACTGAATATTACATTTTGATATTGTTGGTAGGTGGGATTGATTCCTCATTGATAATCATAGTATTTGGGAGACATCACAAGCACTGTAGTTATAATGATATAGAAATAATCTATTATATTACTATGATATCCTACTAAACATGTAAATTTGAGTTTCACTTATATTCAAGTAATAAAATTGCTTCACCTGAATTATCAATTATTCACGAATTCCTTAAATAATGATGTTTAATGTGATAAAAATTGCATTTATAAATATATAAAAATGGATTTTGATTAGATATGATGCATTTTTATGTGTTATAATTCCATAGGTAAGAGATTTGTATTTTTTGTAGTGGTTACTAGCTGTGATGTGGTGAAACATGATTTTTTGTATTTCCCCGTATTTTGGCAATGTCAAGTGATAGATTTTTAGGAAATTTTTGAGGGACTACTAGGTGATTAGTAGGGATAAATGGGATGTGTCTTCTGATGTCTTACTTATTTGATGAGGTTTATTTCATATTATGTTTTGTTGTATGCTAATTTTTTATTTAATTTCTTTGTCATTGATGGAATTGGTTATTATTGATTGTAATGGGTTGGATTTTTCATGGATAATTGAATGGAAATAAAAAATGAAAAAAGTAATAATGGAATTTTTGGTTAAATGCTGATCCTAATAAATAATGTAACAATATGGATGTTTAAATGATATTAAAATTTATACAAGTGTATCTTGTTTCTTGATTTTGGTTTTTTCTATTTAGAGGTGGCCCAGAAATTGGAGATGTTATGAGTTGTTTACTGATTTTTTTTTCAAACCAATATGATGGTAATGTATGTGATTATATATATATATATATATATATATATATACGTTTTATATTTCTAATGATATTATATACACAACCCATACATGTTGAGAAAAATGATACAACACCCATATCTTCACACATGGGACTTTTCAAATATATCGGCAATGTGGATATATGAATTATGACATGTTGTTTCCCAATATATCTTCATAATAATTAAATATATATATATAGACACACACACACGCGATGTAATTGATAGAGGTATTTTAGTCTACAGGGTTATAGACCACATGTACACTGACATGATATATTGTGATGGTGATGTGTTCATGGGGAATAAGTGTCATTAGGGTAGATATGATATTATCAGGCCATGGGGATATTTATGATGGATATCATTCATTGTTGGAGGAGGGGACAATGGACATTGTTTTTTCCATCACTATATACTTTTATTATCACACTATGTATTTAAAAATAATTTAAGATTTCCAAAGGATTTTACAAATCATGATGTGCATTACCCATCGAGACATAAATTCAGTTTTTCTGAAGTTGATTTATATTTTCTATTATTTATTTACATTGTATAGTTTTATCTATGGCTGAATTATTTTTCGATTCATTGTTGGATATATATTGTTTTATTATATATTATTTTTTTTATGTGATTGATTCATCCTCTCCCCAAAAACTATTTTTATATAGTGGATAGTAACTACTATTTATGTAAATTTTATAGCACCGATGTTATTCTCTAACCAAAGGCCTGCTGGTTGTTATAATAGGGGGTCATTATCTCTCATCATTTTCATTGAAGTATCATTGGTGGGAGGTGGTTCAGAAATATCACTGATTTATTCAATTTAATTTATTATTAATTTGAAAATATAAGGGTTTTCTCAAATTTTCACAAAGAATAAATATTATAGTGTCATAATATTCTATACAATATGAAAAATTCATCAGTTTTAGTTTTACTAAATTTCAATTTGGATCTACTCAAATTACTATTTCTTATATTATATGAAATATATTTTTATAAATTCCTAAATTTATGAATGTTATAATTAAATAAAAGAATGAATTGTGTAAAAATCTAAAAAATAAACAATATAATAATGATGATAAATACAAATATGTTTTTTCTTAATCCTTCATCCTATATAACTTTTTTTATGAAAAATGTTCTTTCATTTCCAAATAATAAAACTCCATTTTTTTTGTTTACACTATATCCAAACACAACCTTAATTTTATCAATTTTTTATTTGTAGTAGATTTTATAGGAATCCCCACTAACATTCCTTGATCAAAAGAAATCCATATACCAATTATCATGTATTCTATTGGACATTCATCACAATAAAGTCACATCAAATATGATTTTTTTTGGGACACGTATATTTTTGAGAATAATTTATAACAAGTATTTTATTTAAATAATTTTATTCTTTACATAAAACACTATATGATTCAAAGAAATAATGAATTATTTATTTATTTTTATATCATTTTCATATTAAACAAGATATGTTAAATAATATTCCATATTTGTTGGAGTTAATATTTTTTATTGTACTCAATTATCATATCTCAATGGATATTTTTATGATAATTATTTTTATTTCTAATAGACTAATAAAACATTTCTAACATTGCACATTATTCATTTATTTCCATAAATATTAATTTTAATTTGATGTTACGCTTCATTATTCGTAGAATAATGGGAAATTACCTCATTTAATATTATTATAAAGAACTTGTTGGAAAAAAAATTGGGCTATTTAGATTTTGATTTCTATTATTATCTTAAATCACTAAAATAATCAAATAAACTATATCATTTATTCATGTATATTATTAAATTATTTTTACAACAAAACTACATGAAATAATATTTATCTGACTTATTATTTCATTAATGATGTGGAAAATCTAGCCTAATATTTTTAATATTCAGTCATTAATAACATTATACATATTTAGTTATTCTATTATACATCTTATAATTGATTAATGGAATTATAAAACCTAATCGCTTATTATAGTCCATACAAAATTTCCTTGAAATTTGAGAAATATTAGTATCCAAATTATTACCTTTTGTTGTCTCTCCATCATATGACGAATTTTTTTAAAATTTAATAATAGTAATTGTAATATATTGATGCAGAGACATTTTTGCTTCATTTTCTTTCTTAACTAACATTTTATCTATAACTTCTACTTCCATATTCTCATCATAAATCCTAATAAATCAAATAAAACCTTTTCTTATTTATTCATTTTAAGCTTTATATTATTTAATAGTAGTTAAAATAAAACTACACCATGGTAGTAATACTCTTATCAAATTCAATTAATTTTATGGATAATAAATTGGTGTTCCTATGATTTTTATATTTTTTAAAATTACATTAATAATTTCATTAAACTATTTAATGATTTATCTTTAATCTGATCTAATATTTTCAAAAATGATTTTGGATATATACTGTTATAGGGATCTAGAATTATCTATACCTTAATAAAAATCTAAAATATGAGTCCAAATTCTATGATATATTTTTCATTGAGATAATATATTAAACGCAACTAGGCCTATTAATCAAATGAATGAATTCCACTCTATAGAAATTAAATCAATAATAGCTTTATTATCTACATTTCATGATTGTAGTCCAATTCATTCAATATCCTAAGGAATTATGGGTTTTTAAAACCATTAGAATAGGTTCTCATAGAAAAATGTTCATCATTGTTTTTCAAAATGCCATAATTATCACCATTGAAATAGGGATATATTACCATAGACCTTATTTCTTGAATATTATTTATTGTTTCCATTAGAAATAAAATATTCAGCTTTAGAAATAAACAATTAGCTATTGAGAACATAGGAGTCTCTTTCTCTAATACTAATTATTTTTCGGAATTGTATAAAAATTCAACAAGGGTTGATAAATGAGTTCTTAAAGTTTTATTTACATATAAATTGACCTACTATTGAGAATTAATAATTTTTTTTATTTCCTTAAAAAAAATTAAAATTAAAATATCTGTGAAAAGAAATAACAAAACGATTCACAGTGGTTCGGGTAATATATGCCCTCTAGTCCACTCCAGAAACCATATTCTCAACAAGTATGGTTATTTTTATATGTTCATTATTTTTAATGGGAATATAACTAAAATTTCAAGGGACTTTGTGACTATGGAAAATTAGTATAAACGTGATTCAAAATAACATGATAATTCAATCTGAATCTAGAAGGGATTTAAAATAATTATCCTTATCATTATTTTACAAGAATACTATTATAATGAATGATTTATAAACAAAGAGTATGTATATATAGTTCACAATTATGAGATACAACATATAGATTTATGAATTATCAATGATGTATTTTTACTTTAAATGAAGCAAGAGAGTCCTAAAAATACAATAAATCAAATCTTGTTTCATTGTTAAAGAACAATAATATTTTTCATATTTTTTGAACATAAATTGATAATGATTAAATATAGTTTATAAAAAATTAAATAGGTAATGAAAATATATATTTCATATTGTTCTGAGATCTAGTGCTATGATTGACACTTAAAAATGAATGATAGATTTATCATGTATACTCAACTAGAATTCAGTAATAAATATGGATTAGTGAAATTTTCTATTCTATAAATACCAAATCATCTATAATTGAATTTAAATTATTGTTTTACATTTTTATTTTATATGTTCCATCCTCATATTATTAAAATTTCTACATTAATTTTGTAATACAATATTTAATGAATTCAATAAATCATTAAAAGCTCACTAATGTTGTTCAACAGTAATTAATATATATTTTCGAATAAGAAAAAGGATTTGTGGATCTTTAAATAGAAAAATTTCCCATTTGAGACCATTTAGATTCATTTTATTCACATAATAGAAGTGATACACTTATACATGTAACTCGTGTAGTAAAAAATAACCTATAAATTTGATATAATGTCTCTAATTTCACCCGTTATTTTATTCGCATAGACACATAATTCAAATAACCATTTTACATAGTCACTTAATCTATATTGTAAACATTCTAATATAGTTTATCTCATTGATTCAATTTTTTTATCATAGATGATTATGTGATGTACTGGATTTATGTATGTAAATAATACACATAACTCATTTACGTTGTTGAATAATTAAATGTTCATTTATTTAAATATCATAATATAATACATTTTTTATTTCTAAAATATGGAAAAAATTATTACCTAAATAAAAATTTAATAATAGATTTTTTTAAAAGTAAATAAACATAAAATTAGAAAACTATACAAACAATCATAAAAAATATCCGCTATACTATCGAGGTTATTTAAAATCACATAATCATATTTTACATTGGATATGTGGATCAACGTTAGTACACTAACAATAATAATGTGATAACACATTATATATTCAATTTTTATGAGCCTTAAAATTTTATCCTTATCAAGATTGACATAATATTTATCATTTTTATTGATTAATATGATTCAATCCATTGTTTAGGGATACATTCCATTTCATTTGTGTGATGTTACTTTTTTTTCATGTATATTTTATAGTAAGATCGTGCACTTTTATTTGGTCATCATACATTTATAATCATTCTATTCTCATGGATTGTGTTCAATTTATGTGTATCATTGGATTTACTAAGGATTTCACCTCACCATTATTTTGTTTTTAATATTTGAAGATTATAAAAAAATTAGTGGTTTTTTTGTCTCTTTATGGTTTTTGGAGATGTTTATGACCTAATCTGTAATTTGAAAAGTGTGTTATACTAGAAAAAACACTCACTTGATGTCATGGTAATTTTTTATATAAGATATTTTCATAAATAAATATAACTACAAACCGAAATTTTCTATTTTTATGTAATTTAACCAATATTTTATTCTTTTGTTAAATTTTTTGGAGGGATTATCTTTGGTTACATTTTCCTATATAGATTCAACAAATTTATAGATTATATTTTTAGAAATGGATATTATATTCCACATATATGGTTTTCATTTTTAGGATTATAAAAGTGTTTTTTAGTATTGGATAATTCAACTAATTCATGAGAAATAAACATTAGTGTTATCGATACTATATTTGGATTATAAATTTAATTTTATTCATATGTTAAGAAGAATAAAAAACTATTTTTTAGGATTTAATTGATCTCATATTGAAAAGATTTGAATATTTTATTAGGGTTGGGAAGAATAATCGAATGTTTCCTAATTAACCCTTTGGTATAGAATATGAATTTTTGTATAAATAGAAAGGGTATATTTAATAGTGGAATATGTATTATCATGATAGTTGAATATTTAATCATTAATAATGCTATATTTTCATAGAATTAATAATACAGTGTAGGAAAAACATATTTGATTGTTCATTTCCAGTATCCAGACAGTTGATTCCAATACACATGGTATTCCTATAGCTCTTTGGAGTAGGAGAACAAAATGGAAGTACATCATCAATCTTCATACACTGTCAAGATAGTTGATTCTAAAATTCCCCCTACAGAAACCCACAGTGAAAATAAACAGAATGTGAATTGTGCATACTCATCACATCCCGATCCTATCCCAATGGATGTAAAGGCTTTTCCATTAGTTACTCATGACACCTTGGTCCCTCCTGATGATCGTGGTGTACTGAAACTCCTTTAGGATATTCATGAAAGTAAAATTCCTTTGGAAGAACAAGTAACCTTCAGTGAAAATGATCTTGAAGTGAAGGTTTCCTCTGAGAATGTTTTCTCAGTCTTCAGAAACAATGAATTCGAAGGATTTCAGAAGAAAACAAATTCTTGGAAATGAGGTCGTCATCCTTAAAATCATGGTCGAGGATGTGGACTTATGGATTGGACATCACAAAAGGAGGCCTATCAACCATCGATTGAATCGGATTTATAAGACACAACCATTAAATGCCTCTTTAAATAGGGGAGTATAATTGAAGATACTTATTCATGAGGTTTGGGTCGTGGGTGTGGATGACACTTAAATTGGTACAATGTACTGAAATAAGAGATAAAAATCAGATCTAAGATTATAAAAAATCGTTCTCTTTGATTTCTATGATGAGGGTAGAGATGTTATGTTTGAATCTATCCCACCTCCTTCGAATTGATTATATTTTCTATTTAAGGGACTTTCACCATGAATTTAAAAAAATATAGGATAGTAAGTAAATTTAATTGTTGGTATTTTGGTGGTGTTTACTATATTATAAGATTATATACTTGTTTATCATGTTTATTAGTGACATTTTTTAAGATGATACATAAGTTTAGGGTATATTATCCCTTATGTTTCATGTGAATAATTATTAATATTTTTTGAATGTTAAAAGAATGGAATTTGATAACATTTTTGGTTAAAATATTCATTATTATTGAATTTGTTGAGAATATTAAATTCATTACTTATGGAATTTTTTTATATATATTTATTAAATTTATATATGAATTTAATAATACTTAATATGAAGGTTTTTTATTTATGGATATCATAATACCTTTTCATAAACATTTATTTATTTGTTAACATATAAAGATAGAAAGAATATCTTTTCATAGATGTGTTGATTATTTGATTTCATAAAAGATTATTTTAGTTATGTATTGATCATTAAATCCTCATGAATAATAATAATTTTGAGAATTTGATATGATTATCAAGGGAATATATTAAATAATTAAATTCTTTATTCTATATATGAAATCTAGAATGCGATATTATTATGGATAGTAATATAATTCCTCCAATCAAGGTAAAATGATATTGGATAAACTATTTTATTTTATTTCATTTATATCAGTTGAATCAATAACCATTTATTAAATTTCTATATTTTGTCATCCCACAAAGGTTCTCCCATTTTGAAAATAATTTATGTGTTATGAAAATTACCTTTTCATTTCGATTATCCTCTTATAAAGAAGATGTAGAATTTAGCCTTTTTATAATGTGGGTTTTGGATATAGTTATTTTTCAAATTTCAATATTGTGTTTACCAAGATCAATTAATATCATCCAGGGAAAAAATTATTAGTGGGGGAATATAAGAAACATATTTTTTATGTATTGAATGTTTTTTCTTATAGTTTATACATCACACATCACTAAACATAGATGAAATATTAAATATTAATATTTAAATATAATTTCCAGAACCTAAAAAATTATTTGGGGGGTATAAAGGGGTTCATATAAATTTTTATATATATAATAAACCTGCATAATTACAATTTATCGATAAATTCTTAAAAAATAAACACTCAATTTTTTAGCCAATATATTTATCAAAAATATTATTGCTTCAAAATTGGTTTTATTACTCATTATAAGATTATATAATAACAAAATTATATAATATTGTGAAATTATATTTCATAAATTGATATTATTTTTGAATTATAATTTTAAAAAAAATATGTTATGTTTAATTTCTGGGAAATTTTTAAAATATATTATCATTCTAGAGAATACTATAATATAATATTACTTAATTAAAACTATATTTTTATTTCTATATTTTTAAATTACCATTTTATTTTGTTTATCTAATAAATGTGAAATTATTTAAATTATAAAATTAAAAATGATATTACATCCTTTCAAATCAAAATTTTACATGAATGTGGTATAAATAAATTTTATAATTAAAGTCAAATTTTCTGATAAATCAATTTCCATATCATCTTAAAATATTTTTTTATTAAATTTTTAAAGTAAAATTTATTTCACTTTTTAAAATATTTTACATATCTATAGTCGTAATAATTAATTTTATATAATAATTTCATCATAATTTTTGATAATAATAAATTATAAAAATAGTTAATAACCATTGTGATTGTTAATGTTAAAATATTATTACTAGTGGTAAAACTAAATATATTTGTCCAAATGGAAACAAATATTGTCCAAATTATATTTAATGGACTTATTACCTCCCAATACCATATATTATTTATAATTGGTCTATTATTTTATCAATAATACATTAATATTACTATATTATTTTTAATAATTTCTAAAATTGATTGTGCGTCATATTCCCTAGTTTTAAAATGAATCCAAATTTCACATCCTCTTCACACATCATGACCCTTTTATTAAGTATATATTAAGTCTTATTCCTTCAAAAAAATCCCTCCTCGTGTCATAAATTCCCTCGTTTATTCATATATATCGCAAACTAGACCAGGGGGATCAGAACCTTCATCCAATCTGACTATCAACAAGGCCTCATGTGCACCCACTGACATGTCACATGCTTTATATAATAGGAGAGGGTAACAAAAAGTGCCGATCCTAAGGCCTTGTTTCTTTATATATCAAATAAAATGTCGAGTAAACCCTATCCTATTAACTAAAAAATTGTATCATAGGATTTATTTTAATGGATGTTCCACTTGTATGGTGTCCTTCTTCATCCAAGGGTTTCTTGAGGATCTACTTGAATTATTTCCTATTCATCGTAGATTTTGGGATCTATAGTGGAGATGAATTTTTTAATCATCGTATGATAATACTAGGGATAGTTTTAGTTGTTTTGGTCAAATGGTCTAGGTGTTATCCATCCCAGGGTTTTGATCTTTGGATTATAGGATTGAGATTGTTCTAATTTAAGACTTATGAGGGAGGTAACCCTTTGGATATTACTAGAAAATCCATATTCATAGAATTATATTAAAATTTCTCATTTATTCTTTAGTTGTATAATGATTGGTCAGGCTAGGTGGGTAGTGGATGATTTGGATGAGTGGATACACCAAAACATTATAATTCACACAGGGTTAGGGTAGTGGTCCATTGTGGTTATTTCTATCCCAGTAACAAGTTACTTTGTGTTTTATGGAATTGTTATGAATCCAAAGAATGAATAGACTACACTTTCTTCCCATTTAGTATTGTAGGACATATTGTATTTTTCAGTGTACTCTCTAAATTGAAAATGATCCCCTAACACCATCTCAGATCATTCCATTAAAACCCTAAATCCAAGCGTATTATCTCATATTTTTAATTCAAAGAATTATATCCTTGGGTCTATGTTGTGTAAATGATCTTGAATTGGAATCTGGATCTCTATATTTATCATGTAGACATACATGATGTTGTGATATGTGGGTCATGTTTCACTATTCAATCAGCATGTTATAGAGTGGTGGTATTTTTTTCTACAGGTGTCTGGTTATACCCTAGGGATGGTTTTTTCATTTTTTATTATCTAATTTATATAATTTCAATATTTATATAATATTTTATTTTGGTAGTCACATTCAGATATGTTGGACATGATTTATATTGAATACACTTGTTATTATAGAAAAAATTAGGAAAAAATTTTGGGGTTCCACAATAATATTTTTTCCCAACACTTGTTCACACAACTCAGTGCACATGTTCATAATATGTCTTCAGTCAGTTAGTTCATATTGATGTGGATATGGAATATTTTATGTGTTTTATTTTTTGAGAATAGATCGTCATGGGGTTTCTATGGTATGTATAAGAGTTATTCTACTATAATAAAGACTAGGAACATAGACCAGAATGCTATTTCAAGAGATCCTTGTATATATATTTTAATTTATTTTATTGTTTATTTTGTTATACTAGAGAGTGAAAAATGTAATTATTTTAGTTTTTTGATTTTTTATATTGATTTTCATTTATTAGTTTATTTATTTAATTTTTTTAATTTATGCTCACTTGGATGTTCATGAATTCTTATAGGTTTAGTCTATTTGATCAATTAGTGTAATATTATCATAGGGTATTGTGTACTAAATGAATCCATTAAGTCCCCCATTTATACATGTAAGTCTTTGGGGAATCTGGAGGTGTGCATGTCGACATGTTCAAAGCCAGATTGGGCGACGGGTCTAGTCGACCCAAGTCAGTTCTTGAGAAACCAGTATTATTTATTGAATTACAATTTCGTGAGTTGGGAGATTTGTGAACATGTATAGATTCAGATCTTGTGATAGATATTATGATCGTCTATAATGGTAACAATTTCCCATAAGATTTCCATCTTACTAGGGTATTGGGATTTATGTTATTTATTTTCTCTATTATGGTTATAAGATTATTATATCATGTGATTCACATCTGTTTTCATATTGTATAATATCAATGTTATTTTCCCCTGTAAAAATGTTAATATGCATGTTTTCATATATCATTCTAGTAACGTTTCATTTATATGCATTTTATTAGTTGTCTTATAGATTATAGGGGATAATTTTTTGAATTATTATGTGACAACTTATATAGTTATTTCTCATATTATAATTTTGTGTAATTCTAAAGAACTATTCCATCAGGTCCATTATTCTAATAAATTCATAAATGGATCCTTTAGTTAGGTCTCTTATGATTTTGTAGATTCATTCCCTTTCCCGAGGGTTGGTTTTAAGTCCTTGTTGATTGGTGTAGACAATGGGGATCCATGTTTCTATTAAAGGTGGTTTCATGATGATTTCAAGGATTCTTGATATATTCTTGTTTTGGGATCAAATTCCCCTAGGCTTACGGTGGTATTGATAATTTACATGGTATGTATGAGATTAAATTTATATTTTTTGGTGGATCAGTTTGAGTAGTCTTACGTTTTTCACTTAATGGTTTTATGGTATTTATAGAAGAATGTTTTGGTTTCATAACCGTATCTTTTTTTATAGTTACACATTAAATTGAACTATGGGAGAATGGTTTATATCTTGTCAATTTGGTAGGAATCATGTCTGTGGGGTTGTATTTAATGTTGATCTCAGAATAAATTAGATTGCATGTTTCAAAAGAAGAGTGTAAAGGGTTCTCCAGTTAATTGGTAATGGACGACATGCATATTATTATTAATTGGTTTATGAATGTTAACATAGGTTTGTTTGGTTGTAGCTGGTTTGACCATGAAATATTAAGAAGGGTTTAATATAGATCAATATTCATTGAGGATCTGTTGTTGTTGTGGAATTTCAGAGGTAATCATTTTTGAGAAGGCATGTGAACGCATGTTATGTGCATATCTAGTTGGGCAGTGTGGGTTCAGGGAGATAGGTTTCCATATCGAGGAAGAATTAATGTATGGTGTGAATCATGGGCTATCTTGGGGTTTGTTTCTTAGTAAAATGGTTTCATTGAGTGTTGGGTTATTGTTCCTAGTAAGATAGTAATGTGTTGAATTTGGTATTTTTTTAAACGTGTTTGAGTGGTTGGAACGTTTTTTATTGTCATGATTGGTACTGTAAAGAGAATTTGAAGTGGAGTTTAGAATTTTTTTTGAGAGTAGATGATAAAGATAATCCTATTTTAAGGATTATCATATCAGTTGAGGATGAACATACCTTTTAGTGGGAGTGTCATCATAACTGTGAAATCAGTTATTAAATGGATGTGGCAGTATTACATGTGTTATTATTTGTGGTTGAATAATGGTTTCTTGTTAACTACTAAGGAATATTTTGGGAGTGAATAATTTATGGTGTGGATTTTTTATGAACAACATAGTAACTAATTAAATAAAATTTAAGGAATTTTTATTTTTATTTCAAGTATATTTTGACAGAGAAAATAGTAATTTAACAATTTAATAGATCATGAAGAATTTTTTTGATGAATCCATTCATTATTTAATAGGGGGTTTACCATAGGATGATTGGTTGGTTGAATAATAAGACATTAAAAATCTTTTGAATTTTAAATATTAATATAATTAAATATTATTAATCATGAATTTTTTTATGGTGATATCATCTCATCTAAGAATTGGATATGAATTTCAACATCATGGTTGAGTATAGAGTGGGTTGTTTTCAATTGGTAGGGTATAACCTCGTATTAGTATTGGGTTCATGTTGGGTCTATGTTTCTTTTCTCTCATTATATTCTTTATCATTTTTTTATTTCTATTATCATATTTCATCTATTTCAAATTTACACCACTAGTATGTCTCATAAACCATACAAACCTACCCCCAACAACATCTGTGGATTATTTTTATTGATAGATATAAGTGTGGAGTGGAGGGATAGAAAATGGATAGACATAAATTGATATGGGGCTATGGAGAATTCTTCACAAAAAATCATCATGAGGGTGCTGTGGAATGTCAATGAGATCAAAGACATGCTGGTATCAACATGATGGTACCCCCATTGATGATTCAAAAATATATATTAAAAGATTATTTGTTGTTACTTTTTAGTCTGTTTTGTTGGCATTTGGGGACCCATTGGGGGTGGATCTCAGGGTTATTAAGGGAAACAATATATTTCTGGGATGTTGTGATCAAATTTGATTCAAGAAAAACTGATCACATTACATGTGGTCTAGTAATTTCACATTTTTTGTTCTTCATTTTGATGAAGATACTTTTTTTATAATTACACATTGGGTACATTATGTTTATGTTTTATAATATAACATGGATATGTACCTATACATGTAACTATGTCTATAGGCATGATGAGATGGGGATGTTAAATCTTGATACTCAGGATTCTCCATATATATTGTTACATGTAAATGTATCCAACTACATGGGTTGATATAAATTTCAGACAATACACTGGGTATATTGTGTATAACCAATGTAGTAGGACTTGAATAAATAGGCATGTACTCAAAAAAAAACACAATGTTAGGTGGTACATTGGTATACCACTTCTTTTCCCTAGCCATATATTAGAACGTGGGACAACCAGATGTTAACTTTGTCTATGTATAAGAACATTTCTAGGGGATAATTTGTGAGTACACGCCATGTACTCTATAGTAAATATAGTTTACATTTCTAGAAAATTTTTATTGGGTGCCTTTGATCCCTGGAGAGAGAATTGGACTTCTTAGTTGTCAATTTTGTGATTATTTTAATATTGATCACAATGGTGTAATAATATTTACATTTAATGTCCATATTGATGTTTATTATCATTTTTTTGTTTCTAGGTAGGATTAATTTGTGGTTGTGGTTCTAGAATATTTCCATTAGTTGGGTTGAGAGTTGTGTGGATCATGTGAGGGTGTGTTCTAATTGATCACCATGTATTTTGTAGTGATAGGTCAATCTACTTGGGGTTATTTGGATAGATATAATGATATATGGTCTAATTTATTATTGGAAGGGTTTATTAATTTGGTTCTTCAAGTATTAGGTGTGATCACTATATGTTGGGAATGGTAAGATCCTTTAGGTGGTTCAACATATTGGGATGCTAGGTATGTTTGGGTATCATTATGAATATTATGAGATATGTATGAGGTACATGTTCTAAGTAATAACGTACATGTGGGGTTTTTCATGAGTTATACCTACTAGGATAGTTTTCAGATGTCTGAGTTGGGAATCCCACCATGTTTTTTTCTGAGGGCCTAGCCGGAGGGTTTGTTTTTTTAAATGATCGCCTTTACTGCTATCAAGCACAATTTTTGGATTAATAGTGTATCTCCTTGCAGGTGTTACTGTTGTGTTAATAAATTTGAAACCATGGTGGATACAATTTATTTTTTTCTGTTGATATGGTCTATGATGTTTTCATCTATTTTTGTTAATGTGTGTATGTATTAATGGACCTTGTTTTTTATTTAAATCATGAGTTTCTGATAATATTATATTTCATGACTGACGAGGGAGGAGATCTATTGGAAATAATAGGACATGTCATAAACCTTGAGTTAGAATTTTTATATCCTTGTTGGGTTTTTTTGTTGATGTTAGCTGGGTATAGGGATATAATGCGTTATCTGGATTAGTGAATCTACCTTGGCCTGTCTTTCCCCCCCTCTATATGTTAGTAGATCATGGAGGATATTTCTCTCTCATGGACCATTTATCCTAGGATTTAGGCCAATAAGAGATTCCTATAGATGTTATCATATGAATTCAATCCTAGTTATCAATGCATGATATCTGGGATTTGGCAGTGTACTCCTAGCATCAACATGTGGTCCCTCCCACTATTTCAGATTGTGCAATTGGATCCCTAGTGTCAAGTTGATGTGTATGTTGTTTTTTTATCTAGGATTATTTTCATGGTGTTGTAATTTGTTCATATGCTCCCATTGATGTTTATAACTCCTTCTTAAGAAGGATGAAATGATTAATTTAGGGATGTGTGGACCATCGTTCACAATTCTTGTGGATGGGAAAAGCGGATGGTAGTTTTACCTTTGGGTGTGATGCTAGAATTTAAGGTGGGTTGTTTTCCATTTTATTAGATATTTTATTTATATTCATTTATTTTTAGCATATATTATATTAGTCATTGACCTCTATTTTAAATATGACATGTGTTCTATGCAGATGTTATGAAATAATATATTTGGACCATAAATGGGGTTTTCATGTAGATATTTTTTTATCACCAATCTTATATGCACCATAGAGTACATGTAGAAATTATATATACATTTTTTTATTAATTTTTTAGTTTAAGGGGTCTAGACCCAATGTTTTATGTTTGAGTGGTTTTTATCATGCAAAGTATGATGTTTTTGATGGATATATCCCGACATTATGGATATAGGGTTTGTTGATTGAATTGAAGTTGTATTGGAGCCAAAGCGTGGAATTTATATTATTTTTATCAATATCTATTCAGCTTAATGGGTGACTATAATTTTAATATTTTGTTTTTTGAGTGTGTATGTTTATTTTTATTTGTTTTTTTATTTAAAATATTTATTTATGTATAAACACTCTATTGGTAATGGATTCATATATGTTTATTTTATTTTTGTTTTTATTAAACTCTGATTTGATGTCATAATCTCAACATTGTATCCTTTTAGTACCATGCCTATAATTGGAATCATCTTTTGTTAAAGGAGTTGTGCTTGAGTCCTTATCAACGGTAGGATCTACAGGTGGCTTGGGTTGAATGAGAATGTTTGTGACAATAAAATTATCAAAAGATTTCAATTTTCCAAAACCAAATAATTTTATCCAAACAATAGTTATATATCATTCCAATGAATATTATTTTCTTTCATTTTCAAAAATGTTCAGATATTATTCAAAAATTATGAATTTATAATAAAATTATCTTCTATGTTCTAATATTTTATTATAATAATGGAATAACCTCTATCATTATCTAGTTTCATTGAATGAGAAATGGAACCATCATTTAGGTGTGTTGTGAAATACTACCTCATGATGTTATATATTATTTTTTTGCATAGTCTCCCATAATAGATGTTATAATGATTTAATTATGGTATGTTTTTGCGATTTAATATACTAAAACAATACTATAGAAAATCATACAGTAATTCCCTCATGGACATTGAAAAACGAAAATGTTACCACATATACGTACAACCTACCATCTCAATAACTGTAAAAAAGTTAAATTTTTCAGACCACTTTTCAAAGATGGAAATAAAATAATTATTTAAATATAAAAATTATAATTATATCATTTTTATTAAATCTAATATAATTGATCCATTTTATTTTGAACATATATTTATATACCAGTGTTTTTTCGCAACAATAAACTAAAAATATCTAAATCCATTATATAGATAAAACATATTATGTATCACATGTTTCATTAAAATAATGATAATAAATTTTATTGATATAAGAAAATAAAAATTGGGAAATTTTATTATGAAATCAATTATTTTATACATTTTTATATAAGATTTTTATGACATAAATGGAATACTATGACTTGATGTAAGGGATTTCTTTTCAATTTCTATTTATTGAGAATAATTAAAATTTTATACAGTTAATTTCATTTATATGGTCTATATAACATCTATTTTATATATTTTATCATGAATAAATAATATTTAATCATACATGTTTTTACAATTCATGTTCTTCAACGAAGTGGTTTTCTCATTAGTTTATATAGTATTAAGGGGTTTGATAACATAATTGTATTTTATTGGGCTATGTCACATCTTCATTGACAAGAATATGCCAAAATTATAGGGTGTGTAGATATATAAATATTTTATTATGTATTTACTTGTTTTATGTGGATTTAAATTTCAAAATATAACCACTTAATGGTCTAATTGTCACAATATTATTCATGAACAATTTAAGGGGTTTATTTGACTCATTCTCTCTTTATTAAGACATATTTCATGTTGTGGCCCACGATATCCTTAGATTTATTACATTCAACCACATGATTATATTTATTAATATTATTTCATTAAATTTAGATGATTAACATATCCATATCATACTCATTAATTCAATTATTTTTTATTCCAATGCTCCCAAACTGTTAAAGACTTCATGTAATAATTCCATTTCTTTTTGAAATTAAATATATTTGTGGATATAATCATTAAAATTTTATAATATATTCATAGAAAATGTAATTATTCTTATTTCATATTGATTAATATTTCCTGAATGTTTAATTTAAATTTAATAAATTATTTAATATTGAAACATAAAAAAATTTCTTTTCTAGGATACAAATCAACTCTTATCATATAATTTGGGAATATTTCCTTTACATATACATGATTTCTTAAAATCCCTTAATAATATAATTTAAAAAAATAATTTTTAAAAGTTTATGTACATGTTATTTTACCATGATTTTACTGGTTTATAAATTAAATTTCATATGGTTTTATTCAAGGGTTATATTTATCAATCTTCACTGAAGATAAAAAGATATAATCATTTTTAATCATTCTCATATTAAGTGTTATTACAAATCTGATAAAAATAAATGTATTTGAATACTCTATTTACGTATTCAATGTTTATATTCAAAAAAATTTCATTTAAAAATATATTTTATTTTATTATAAAATATTAACAAAAAATGGCATTTTTGCATGTCTTGAAAAAAATGTATTAACTTTTAATTTGTATGTATTTTTCTCTATGTAAACATATTTCAGTGATTCCACTAAATCATTGGGAACACAATATTATTATATTATCCAAATTATTTCCCTATTTTTCTTACATATTATGCATTAATGAGATCATCCTAAACCTTTTTTCATTTCCATGGGCTATTCATGCTACAAATCAATGATTACTGTTTTGAAATGTGTTTTGTGAAGAAATTAGGTTTAAAAAAGTTTTATTCATTCATGGTACTAGAAAAATGTTATTCATGATGGGGGATTATAATATTTAATATAATATAGTTTATCATGATAAATCATATACAACTGTTAGGAACTATAAAACATATACAATGGGTGAACATGTTATAGGGTAATGTCCCATATCTTTAACAACTTGTAGATAACCAATGTATGTTAATAAATTTATTTAAATGGGGTTCATTTATTTTTTTATAGGAGTAATGAGTTTAATGTTAAATGTTAGGAACATGATATATCTATTACGTATATGGGTTTCAAAATAGACCGTTTACTCAATATTAAAATTACATGTCTCTTGATTACTGATTTCATTGAATTATTCCTTTCCTTTGAGATTATTACTATTTTACATGTTTAATGATACTATATTGGATGTCTATGAAATTATTTTGTCGTTTTATAAAAAATAATTATATTATCATTCTTGAATAATCAACTTATTCTCACTAATGAAATTCAATTTGTAATAATTTCATGACCACAATTGGTGTTTTAACTCAATCATGTTATTTTTTATTTTTAAAATGATATGATGAATTATGATAAATAAATTATTTTTATAAATTATTCATTTGTGATGAATTACAAGTAGATGATAAATATATAATTCATGATATGAAAGGATGTGTATAGTAAAAAATATATTCACTAGATGAAACTATTATTATTTATGTATGATTTTTTCCTTATTATCTAAATCTCATGTGTACGAAATATGGAATAAAAGTGATCAAATATTTTATTTTGATGTTTTATATTTTGTATGGTTATAATTCTGACACAATTAATAATAAAAATGAGAAAAATATAATTATTATGTTTTCTCATCAAAAGATCTTGATATTCTAGTACTAGTATTGTATATTTAAAAAAAATTGTAAAACATTATTGTATATCTAAAAATTCCCCACATTTTCCACTGAATATAGTGATAGATAAGATCCTTTTCCTCATGTAATCAAATTATATTTTTCTGGAATGAGAATATTTTTATTAGGAAATTAATTGATTTAAAATAATTTATTTGAATGAAATAATTCATAAATTTTTTTTATATACACTTTCTTATGAGTAATTAAATTCCTTTTTAGTTATGCATGGTAAATTTAATATTATTTTCAATATTAATGTTAACATTTATAAAATTATTTTTTCAAAAACATCTAATAATTAGAATAGATAAATTTAATTATGCCATGAATATATGCTTAGTGTATCTATCGGGGTGTACAGTTAGGGACCGTATAATTGCAAATATATTAAAAATGGGAACTACCCAAAAACAATTTTTGGGGTTGATTCCCCTGGTTGCAATTTTACCAAAATAGATTCCAATTTACTATATCTATATAGGTTTGTAATTATCAGGAAAAAAATAATCTACACATTACAATAATTTTAGCTGGTTATACCATAAATTTTCTTTATACAATGGGTTATTTATAAAATTATCGTATAATAATTCTATAATATCATTAGATATTAAACCATTCCAACCAAAATGTTTATCTATTACATTTAATCCATGATTATCATTATTACATTTAACCATGATTTCATTACTAAATTTAGAATCATCCTCTATTAATTAAATCATAACATTTAATATTATCAAAAAACATCTCAGATTTATACTACTTCGACCCATAACTAAGATCTCAAATCTAGTTCTTCAAATACATATCATATAAATCAATCTTTAATTAATGTATATGATTAAAATACCATTTCCACATTTTAAAACCAAATGAAACATTATTTTAATATTTTACATAATATATAAAAATAACTAACTAAAAACCAAAAGTCACATAAATACAATAGAATCCTTTTTCACTAAATAGAAAGATAATGATTTTATAATGAATCTTCAATATATATCATAATTTTCAACACAATTTACTCTTCTTGGATTATAATAAATAAAAAATTACTTAATAAAATGGTGAAAGAGAAACATAATATTTTGATGTTTTAAAATTATTATTAAATTAAACCATAACTATAAATCACAATATAAAAAATGTGATGTTTACATGATATCATAATAAATATGATAATAATCAAGGACACATGGAATAAATATATTATATCTATAGAACATATATTATATAATGATCGTAACATATTTTAATGAATTAAAATGAATGTTAGAAAATACTTAAATTATATATTATACGTTATGTCCCTATGTATTTTTAATATAACTCTGTTATAATGGATAAATTATATTACACAAGAGATATATAGGCTAACAAACCATACAACATTATATATGAAGAGATGCAATGCATACCCACACTATTGATGGTGTATACAGTTATTGACCCACCCATAAAATTATTAAAATTATATAGTAGATTTCTAAAATGGTCTCAATTAGAAAATAATAAAACCCTATGGATATATACTGGGGTTTATATCATTTTTAGGAATTTATAAATATATTATTTTATATGTACATAAATTTATAATTAATAAAAACACTACAGAAAATTTTATATTCATTAACATTATGAATAATTATAGTTAAACTATAATCAATAATGATGATGAATAATAAGTTATATACACCATATAAGAAACCAATGCACATTATATGAAATAACATCTCATCTCAATCAATTTTTGAGGCATATATGTGAATTATAATCAATCAAGAATTTGAAAAAAGGGAATTCTATGAAGAAATCCATAGAAGATATCATTCAAATACATGTAGATCATTACACAAGAGATATTCATTTATGTATCAACATATATATGTAAAATATAATTTGATAATATTTCTAGATAAATTATGAGTATAATTTCATATAGAGAATTCTTCTGATCTATTGTAAGAAATTTATGAAGAAAAAATGTATAATAATTTTGAAATTTGTAATGATATTCATAATTTCCCATTTCCATTGAAACAATATTAATGTTAAGTATTTATTAAACAATGAAAATAATAAATTGTATTAAAAAAACATATAAACTTATGGAATAATTATCTAAATAATTCTAAAATTTTATTGATATAAAAGTCCACAAAATATATAAAAGTGATTCTTTTATAACTTGAAATATAAAAATATAAAAATATCTAAAAATTATTATTACAAAAAAATTATTTAGGAAATTTAATGTAGTTAAAAATAAAAAAAATAATTCATTTTAGAAATAATTCATTTTGCTACATTTTAAAACATTAGAAAAGTATGAATTTTTATTAAAAAAACTTATAAATAATATTTACAGTTCATTATATGAAATTAGAGGAACCCACATTAAAAATATTATGTTAAAAATATTCATTGATATATATTTAATATAATTATTAAGGAAACAACCATCATTAAAAAAATCCATTTGTTGGTTAATTGTTTTTCATGGGTGAGAAGGAGTAATTTTTTTATGATTCGAGTCATTCCATGTCGTTAATCATTTTGAAATAGATCATGCTCCCCAAAAAATAAAACATTTAATAAATGGTATTAGTATCATAAAATATAATTCATTCCAAATATATTTAAAATTAAATTTCATTATTTGTGCTTCTTGTAATTTCAATTTGAAGAAGGAAAATTATCCCATGTAAAAAATAATATGATTGATACTTGGGATAATATTTAATGAATACAATTAAAAGAAAAAAATATTAAAAATAGACCTCAAGCAAAATGAATAAAATAAATTTCAATAGAACAATGTATATCAGGTTAATAATAATAAAATTAAGAAATTTTAATGTATATCAGGTTAATAATAAAAATTATGAAATTTTATATGATATATTTCACATGATTAATTGTTATATTTCAATTTAATACCTTTATATACTTAATTGCAACTCATGAGGAAAAAGATGAAGACCAACTGGTTTCACCATTTTTTAAAGAAAAAAGATGATAAAATATTAACATATTTAAATATAAATATATTATAATAATATAACCTAACACTAATCCATAAAATATTAATAATAAATATCATTATCAATATATATCATTCATTAATGATTCACTATGTAAACATTAAATAATATCTCATGTAAGCGGTAAACAATCTAAAACAAAATTGAGAGGTAATGATCATATGAGCCCACATGTTCTATTACATATTATTATTATATAAATTTCAAAGTCATATAAATGTAATATATATAATATATTAGTACAAAATATTATATTAGAACCATAAATTATATGTATTTTGGACAAATTAAATTCATCATTTGGGGTGGTCGTAGTCCTCATGTAAGTATAGTCAATGAACCCATTCCCCAATGAATAGAGCGAATGATTGTATGTAATCTCATATACATTCCAAACCTTTTATAAATCCATTTTGGGTTTTTTTTGTTTTATAGGGTACTTTTAGAGTTTATATGAAGGTTGGAGTTTGGTTTGAATTGTAGTATGATGTTTACATAATGGACGGGGTTTAAGATGTGAGTTTGAGTTTAACTAGAAGATAATATGATGACTCTTGACATGTGTCTGTGGGAGAGGATATTTGTGGTTACAATTCATGATGTTAAAATAAGATTAATATAATTAATTAATTTCATCCAAGGAGGCATGAATATCTACATTAAATGGAAAAATTGAGGAATCACAGAATAAATCCAATTCATGGATTGTATTTGGAGAAGAAAACTAAATTCAAGATGTTAATATGGAATTTATGATTTTATTCATGTGAGTTTTAGATTATTATAATTCATGTGTTCATATAAAATCCTTAATTCAATATTTGTTCTCTTGTGGTATTGGGATAATACAATAATTTATTATATAGACATTTATAACATTTCCACATTCATTTTATTTTATATTATAGAGGATGTTCATTAGAGATCTAAGATGATATTTGTCTTTTATCTATGTGTTTTCTATATATCTTCTTTTTTGGAAATTTTTAAAACATTTTTTTGGTGATGGTGTGTATATTGTTTTATAAATTTTCATATCTTGGTTTGTTTCTAGTTTATCTAAGGTTTCCAGGTTTGGTTCTTATTTTTGTGTCCATTATCCTTTAAAACATCCATTTAATGAAATTGGGAAGCTTCTTTAAGGTAGTGTTTCCTCATTCACTCACATTTTATATATATTTTAATGGATTACATTAATTTTTCATCAATTTGATCCATATTTATGGTATGATTAATTTTTATTAATAATTAAAAAATATGAATGGGGTGGTGATGTGTGGAAAGTTGTTTCTTTAATTAAATTATGTTATTTTTTATTAGATTATATTTTATTTTTCCAAATATTTAATATAATGGTTGTTAGTATTGTTTACTATAATGTATATGATATTAATATTAGTCCCTTATTGTGATTCATGTTATCATCATCATGAAGTAAGTGGGTTTGAATGTGTGTATCGCTGGAGAATTGGGTTCCCATAGATGCAATTTCACAATTAAAATATTCATGATTAACAATGATGTGAAATAATGTTATGACATTATTTAACGGTGTAAGTAGAGGCATGCTGATTTATGATCATGATATTTTTCTGTTTATTGAATTTTAGGATATTTTTAATTGATTTTATGATTGGATGGGCTATGAATGGTGTGGGATAGTGATGGGATGATGTTATCATGGGATTTCATGTGTGCAGTTGTGCTATAGTTGTTGGATATGGTGGTTGTGATGGGTGGTTGTGATATGATAGTGCTGTGTGATGTAGTTGTCTTTTGTTGGGGTGGTGTGTAACTTATTATATCTATATTTATAAGGTTTTATTGTTGTGTTGGTTTTCACGTGTTGTTTTTGTGGTGTAATGGCATGTATGGTGTAGAGTAATAGTAATGGATGATGATATAAGGGCCAGTTGTTTTGTGACGTGAATGAGTTTTTTTATCATTTATCTATTGTATAAATTATAGTTGTGAAATTAAGTTACCTGATATTGTAAATCAATGTGAATTGGATGAAACATCATGCATGATAATTTTCTTAAATTAACTAAATAAATAAATATGTATTGAAAATAAGAATTTAATGTTTTGATAAATGGGTGTCCATGGAAACTAATAATATCATTAAACTTGTGGATTTAGTAAATTAAATTGGTAATGTGTTGTTGTTTTTGGTGGTCATGTGAAATTTTATATATAGTGGAGAAATAATTTTCCAGATATATTTTGTGTTGGAGCAGTGGTTTGGTTTTTTATTTTAGTGTAGTTATTGTGATATTATATCATGCTTATTTTTTATATCAATATTTCATTTATTTTAATGGCATTTCCATATGTTCCCAACCCATGTTGGGTATCCTTATTTAATCCAAAATGATTTGGGTATCTAGTTTTCTTCCAACATCAATGATAGTTTTAATATATAATATGGGCCGCACCACTTCCCATATTGTTCTTCCGTAGAGACGATTTGGTGTACTTTTTGAGAATACCAATGAGAGATGACCCATGGGTTTTCAGTATTGGTTTAATATTGTGATGTTTTAGTGATAACATATATTTATTGGATGTCGTGCATGGTAGTATGTGGGGACATGGGTAATTTTTATTACAATAGATAAAAAACTGTTATAGTAATGTGATGAGTTTTCTTGTACAAAACCAGTTGTCATTATGGGGGATGTGATATGTTGGAACATGTTTTTTCATATGAGAAGTTATTTTATTAAAGATACCTTCACTATATGATTGACCTTGTGAGTTTATAGAATGTAATGATGCATCATAACACCCATCATATTAGTTCATTAATGTGATGTTATATAAATCGAAGGGATGTTAGTATAAGCTGATTAAAATTGGGATTGGAGGGAAGAAAATATTTGGGGAATGGTCAAAATGGTGTTATTTTTATGACATTCATGCTAAATTATAAGGTTGGATATATTATCTAGTGATTGAGAAGTGGTTAGGAAGGTATTGTTTAGTGGAATTATTTATCAAGTTTTTTGTTATGTTTTTTATTAACAGGCGCATCGGTATTTTTTTTAAATTGATTAATATATATTATATTAATGATCATATAGTTTAAACATATATGATCACAATTCATATATAAACAATTTTTCATGTTCTAATGATGACTTTAGTGACATTTTTATATACTTATATGTTGGGTTTTGTATCATTTATAGAGTACCTACAATAGGAATATTCATTTTTTATTTAAATAGAGACATATATTTGAATCTTTTTCCATCATTTATAAATTAGGGATTGTTGTTAATTTAATTTTATATTATTATTTTGTATCAAATGTTTGATTTTATATTATACCTCATAATTCTATATTATTGAGGCCAACTTTTCCAATATATTATATTTTTATAACCATTGATCTTGAAATCATCCCAATTCCTACTTGTGGTGGGACATATGAGTAATTATTTCCCTTCCAGCACATGCAATCATGGAGGGTGACATTCTTAGAAATTGGGTCATGATATAGTGGTATCAAAATTATTTGTTGATAGATAGGTTTTAATTTTGAGTGATTCTATATGATTATTTGATGAGTTCATAGGGAAACATTTCTTTTTGATATTAGAATGTGACGTACTCTAGGGAGATCAATTGTGACATTATATTTTTTGGCCCCTATGATCTAATAAATGGAATGAAATTTTATTGAATAACCATGTTAGGAAAAACTATTTGTTGGGAAGTGAACTATGAGTCATACATGAATCATTGTTTATTGTGATTGTGTCTTTATTTGGTGATTAAAAAAATTCAGATGAATTTATAAATTAAATATTTTATAAATATAATTGTTTATATGGTTGAGAGTACTCTTTTCATTTTAGAAAAAGATCCTATTTTTTCATCCATGTCTAGCGTTCGCTGTTTGGGATCCTTATGACGATATTGGTAATCATTGTCAGAGTAACCTGATAGAGGATAATGAGGCATGTTGGATGTACTGGAAAACATTTTAGTGGAACAGTTTTCTAATTTATTAAGGGATTGTATCTGACCATGAGTTGTAATAACTGTTTAATGAGATCAGGATCAGTTTTTTATGATTCCATCATTGGATTATTTGTTTAGATGATTTTATTTAGTTCATTTTTTGTAGTTGTGTGTGACTTGTTTATTATTTTTACTGCTGAATGTATTGGGGAATATATCTTGTGGCCAATCATAAATAATTAGTCTCATTCAATGTTCCTGAAAATGACATTAATGGAAGTGTTTTTGTATGAGTTTACCCTGATTTATTAGGATATCCTAGTTGTTTTGGATATTTTTATAGAGTTATTGGTCCCATAGATATTTACCTTATACATTTTTCAATATTAGGAGTTCAACGAATGAATTATTGATGAGGGATTCCTCGAAATTATCATTCATATAGTATCATCATTTATTACTTCTATATAAATTGAAGTATAGTTTATTTACCTGATGCATTATCATGGAATTGAATCCTAAAGGAGTGTCCATAATATAATATCTAGGAGTCAATATTTAGATGTTCGGTCCTGGATGTTCTTGATGTGGGGATTTTTTCTTGATGAGATCTGAATGTGGATTACCATTTCTCATCCAGATAGTCAATGATTCTTCATATAGCCTATACAGGGAATTGTATTTGAATTATTTGTATATGAGATGTAACATCCCCAAATGATAAAGGGTTAAATGACTAAATGATATGACTCATGTCAAAAAGGTGCACCTTTCTTTTTGGGAGCTTGTCTGATTAGAACTCCACAGTTAAGCGTTCTTGGCATGGAGTAGTGATCGGAATGGGTGACCTTCTGGGAAGTTTCCTAGGCTATGTGTGAGTGATGAAAAAGCACACTAGAAAGGATATGTGTTAGTATATGGGGATAATCATTAGTCAGATAAAATCGTTCGGGCATGTGTGTGGACCTTGGGGTGGGCTCCACATGTCTGCGGAGCAACTGGTGGTACCTGGTGGGCCAGGACCCGACAGCCATGTTAAGGCAGGGTGGCTGTGCTGTAACCGGGACCCGGTTGTCACATTTGGTATCAGAGGTGGTACCCAGCCTTAAGTGCGGTGCACTGCCTGGGTTGAGATGTATGGACCACAACGAGGGCGTTTTGCTCTAAAGGGGGGGGGGGGTTCTTGTAACATCCCCAAATGATAAAGGGTTAAATGGCTAAATGATATGACTCATGTCAACAATATGCACCTTCCTTTTCGAGAGCCTGTCTGATTAGAACTCCACAGTTAAGTGTGCTTGGCATGGAGTAGTGATCAGGATGGGTGACCTTCTGGGAAGTTTCCTAGAGTATGTGTGAGTGAGGAAAAAGCACACTAGAAAAGACATGTGTTGGCCTTTGGTGATAATCATTAGTCAGATGACACGTTCGGGCATGTGGGTGGACCCTGGGGTGGGCTCCACATGTCTACGGTGCAACTGGTGGTACCTGGTGGGCCAGGACCCGACGACCATGTTATGGCGGGGTGGTTGTGCTGTCACCGGGACCCGGTTGTCACATGGGATGCATATCCAACAATATAGTCTATGTCTGACTTCTCTGGAAGGCCAATTTTTTATGGGTTTTCATGTCCCCTTTTAATAGTAATAGCAATTTACTATGAGGTAGATTTTTTTGGAAGAAGCAACATTGATATCCATTGTACCCATGGAATGATCATGTGGGTAAGGGGAATCCTTGTTAGAGTCCCCCGTATATACGGTCCAAGGTATGATTATTTTTTGATGCATTCATTTGAGTGTTAGATAATATTTTTAGGATAATAATCATGTGTTGGAAGGAGTAGTGCTTGAAGGGCCTGAGGTTTTCAGAGGAACGATTAGTTTATCATGTACCATAATTTATTCCATGATTTATTCTGGACCTTCATACTAATTTTTGATCCATTTATGTTATTTTCCTTGGGATTTATATTGATAAAATTATAGCAACACTAGTGAAATTTTTTCATTTGAAAGCCTATATTTTTTGAGATTTGTATTGGTGATGTAGACTTCAATGGGATAGTACCAGATAGTGGGAGAAAACATCTTGTTATAAAGGTAGAAATATTTTGTTATAAATTGAATGTATAGTATGAATTTTGGGAATAATGTCATCAGTTATTTTTCAAAGGATCCTTTATTTTAATAACATGGATGTATAATTTGAATATTTAATTATAGAAATTTTTTATTTTATGGTTAATCAGGATGAGGTGTCTATTTTCTATTAGTTAGTAGAGCCATCAATGAATGATCAAATAGAGGTTACTCATAAATTTAGATAGAAGTTCAGATATTCATACTTTAATGAGTAAATAACATTAACAACACATTTTTATGTCATGTTTAAAATATATTTGTGTCTAAAATTTCTTCTAATTTAGATAGATTCATTTTCAATGGAACTTATTGAGATGTGAGAGTTTTGATTTCAGATCAATGATCTAAGAAAAATCGGATTCATTTGATCTTATGGGTCTCCTTCGGTTCATCCACTGTTTTTATTTATGATGTTGAGTGGTAATCTGTAGATGTGAAAGCATTATTGGCATTTCAATAAGGATACAGTCAAGAATCACTAATCTCATCACTACAACAATTATCAATTATTCTAGAAGAAGGTATTGAGTTGGATTTTGATGGTCAACATTATTTCCTTATATTATTGAATGAGGGTAAAATATTATGATATTATTGAGACTCTCGTTATGTGTTTTTTGGAAAGAAATTGTGTTTCTAATCATTTCATTTGGATTCATGAATAGTCTAATGGTGTTCATAGGTCATGTGAACTCTCTCTTCCTTGAGTTACATAACTGGTTCTTCATAATTTTCATGATGATGTCTAGATATACTCAAAGAAAAAGGAGGTTCATTCCTATTATATCAACATTTTCTTCTATGTCCTTCAACACCAACATCTCTCGGAAAATTGTTATATGGTTACATTATAGAAGCACACTGTGAATTTCCTAACACTTTTTAGGTGTTCATTGGATGTATTCAGATATATATTAATGGATAAAGGAAATTGTTTTGTTCGAATCACCCAAGAAAATGGTGGAAGATTTTAGTTACCTTATTATTCATATCTCATGATGGGATGTTATTTAATAATCATTATCTCATGAGGGGATGCTATTTTAGAGTTATAAAGTCACTGGACATGTCTTTTCATGAGGGGATGTTATTTTAGAGAATAGTGATTATTAAATAATTTAGGTTGATCTTGTATTGATGCAGCTTGACATTATAGGGGTAATTTTATATGGATTTATTTAAAATGAAATTTCTATATTCATTCATATGGTAGGGTGAGGAATCTCAATGAGTGGTCATAGATGAATAGTTTATGCCAGATTTTGTATTACTATGTGTTGATCTAATTGGATAGTTAGAGTTTCATTTGAACTATATGATCTTTGAGGGGAAATTTTTTTTCCATTAGAAATTCCCAAAGGATATCAAAACATGTTAAACCCCTCACCTTTAGTATTACATCATAGAGTGACTCATATATATCTTGGAATTTGGGAGAAAATTTGGTTCCATGTGGTGAAGTGTTCAATAGTAGTGTCTATAGATAACTGTTTGGTTTTTTTAGTATCTAATGTAAGAGCATGATATTATTTACAATTTCATGGAGTCCATGGATATCCATGAGATGAAATGTGATGAAATAATGAACAATTATTATAACATGTTTCCACGTGATTAAGGATGATTTGTTACAGTTTCTATGATCATGTTCCATCTGCAAAATTCGACTCATTTTCTGGAAATATGTGAATCATGTTTCATGGGTGATCTAGAAAGGCAGTATGATTCTAATGTGTTATGTAATCCCAGTGGTATGAGAACCATAATTACTGATCTACATCAAAATTGGATCTGGATGTTTTTTAACAAATTTCCTCATGCCTTTAGCTTTTGGGTTTTTATTTGAAACCTATTCCACTAATATACATATATATTGATGAGAAGAACATCCAAATATTAATGGATTTTTTGTGTCTTGGAATCCTCAACGTCAGTGTATCGTTACATTGGAACATTACTTTTTTATTAATTTTCCAATAATATAATCAATCACTCATCCATTGTAATTTATTTTTATGATTCAATCAATGGTACACCATGTCATTCTCCATCGCGCTATATGAAGGTCATCGAGTTAGCAGTTCATGGAAAATAATTATTTATTGAGAAACATTGATACGATCAAGTTATCCTATGATAGAATTAGGGGAGTGTGTGAATATTATATAATAAATGATTATTATAGAATATGGCCACCACAGTTTGAGGTTTGAGGCCTTATGATTTTGAGGTTTCACCTCAATGGGTGTAATAGAGGTTTAGTATTGGGATGGAGTACTATCCCTAATTCATTGGGTCTTTCAAAATATTGGGTAATATTTGGAATGTGGATTATTGGTTGGAATGTCCACCATAGTGATACAAGATCCCAAACATCCTTCACATCTGTAATATTTTTTGGCATCTTCCTAATGACTACAGTTTCACTCAATGGGGTGAGTTGGATATTGAAGAGAATGTAATTTTTTTATAGCTACAAATAGAGTTCCATGATTTCATTATGAGGAGTTTAATTGATTAAATATTACATTTTATTGTCTATTTATTGAGTAATGGTTTCTTAGATGAGGGTACATGGAATTGTGATATTCATATGCATTTCCAATACCAATTGTTCTTGTGATTTTTTCATTATGTTTTTTTGTTTCGATAAATTAGTGTTTGGAAGATACTGGTTAATGAAATTATATTTTCCTTAACTATTAGTTATGTAATGATTTTCTTTAAAAATTTAAGTGGGGATAAAAAAATTCAATATCAAGATGTGTTATAAAATGATTCTATTTTAAATGGTGTAGGAAACATAGTTCCACTAAAAGAGGATAATTTCATATAGAGAATGATGTTATTCCTGGAGTTTTTTTCTCATTCCAATATTGTGTGTCGGATATCCTAGATTCATTATAGGGTTGTTCAGTGGTTTTGATAATAGTAGTTTATTTGTATGTGTGGAAAATATGTGTTTTGTATATTGTGTCAGGTTATGTAGTTATGTTCATAGGGAATAAGAATGATGTGGTTGTGTATGGTGTTTTTTAGGAATATTGGAATGGTGTAATTGGATAGGGTTATTATTTGTGATGTAATGATATCTTTATAAGGTATCATTAGGGGTGGTTGTATATGCACTATCGTTCAGTTGGGTTATGTTTTATATTTTGGTGAATTTGACTCTGTTTTTAGGAAACCATTTTAACATAATGTAAATTAGGACATGTTGCATTGTTATTTTGGGAGTTGGGGAGTGTTTCAAAGTAGGATTGAGGAGTTCTTATGGAGGTTACGAATAACATAGAACATATATAGGTGGTTCATTTCATGATATTTGTTTATGATGTGAATTGTTTTTTCACATTATTTGAATATAATTATTTATAGATGGTGTTCATGTGAGGGGATTTGAGCAAAAACAATTTATTAAATGAATGTGCGACTCAAATCAAGGAAACATTCATGATAATGACATATGAATTTATAATGATACTGAAAATATTTTTGATTCACACCTAAAATTAAATAAATGATATATATTTAAAGAACCCAATAGAATTAGCAATGTGAATATGGACATCACACCATAAATCATGAGTTTATTAGCTTCTTTATAATTATGGTCTTCTAATGAATCCATTTTTTTGGAATTCATTACCTCTTGGAATTGGTTAAACCCTTTCAATCAACACTGGATCTTACATAAACATTCTTTTTTCATAGATCAATGAGTTATATATATAGTTTGTTGGAAATCAGAGTTGATTTCATCTTTAATTTATTTTATTTCATTTCATTACTATTTTTTTAATTCAATCTGTGATTTTATTTTCATACAAGGTTTTTTAGATGTGTTTACCATGATCTCTTAGTGTGGTTCTGGATGACTTGATGTTTCCATATGCTGCTATGGATTCTAGATCATTTATCCTCGTCCACATTTATATATATGATATTAGGAAGCTTTTTTTAAGTAGGTGATCATCATTCTCTACCTTATTTGGAATTCATGTGTATTTCATGATTTTTCATTCCATATGGTCTATAATAACGGTTGTGTTAATTAATATAAATAATTGGAAAATTTGAATTAGTTGGGGATCATGGTAAAAAAAATTATATTACTAAATTATGTTATTTTTAATTAAATAATCTATACATGTTCATATTAAATAAAATAATTGAAGTTTTGGAAATTTTTTCTATAGATTATGTTTAGGTGTGACACATTTGTTTCATAATTTTATCACCCTAAATGAATTTTTTTTTGAATTTTAAAATTTCTAAAAAATAATATTCCTACTAAAATATATAAATTAGATAATACACATTGTAAATAAAGAATATTGATAATTAAATCCCATAAAAATTTATTAATGTCAGGATATAATGATTTGGATAGTCATGAATGATGAGTTATCAGGAGAGTGGTGGGGTGTTGTGAGGAGTTTTTCAGATTTATTGGGTTGTAAAAGGTATGGGGAGGATATATAATGGTGTTTTCCTAGGATAAAATGTGTGATGTTGTTCAATTGTTCTGAGAAGTAGTCTTTGATATTATTGTTTATCTGCAAGTTGTGTTGTTTGATGTGGTTATGTCAAGTTGGTGGGATAAGTGTCAGATCAGATAGTTTGTGTTGCATTTTTTTGTAAGGTGGTTTTTATGTGTCGTTAATCAAGTATAATTTCGTGGATGGATGTGTTTTGGGGATTTTTTTGTGAGGAAGATTAGTTTCTATGTTTCTTGTATGTTTTCAAATGATCAATAATCCATGGAATAAATTTAAATACAAATACTCTGTTATAGGGTTTGGTAAATGAATTTGAAAATGTATAAAATTTATTAATTTAAATTTTATTCAATAAACTGGATAAATTATTTTGATTTAGGATTATGGAATTAATATCATAGTAAATGGGAGTTAGTGGAAACTACTTTATTCCTAAACACGGTTTGAAGGATAGTTGTTTTTGTAATTTTTTTCCTTCTATGGTTTTTTCTATATATGATTTATATAATGTCAGTTTTGGTTATGGAAGATATAGTGATGCATAATGTTGATATGATGTTGTGGGATAGTGTAACTATTTTTAATTTTTTTGTTGGATATTGTGTGTCATCTATATATCATTTATTGTTATTATTATAAATTATATACTGGGGAAAATATTGAAAACTAAAAAAATTCTCGAATTTATTTTTAATATATTATTTATCCCCAAAATCCATGATTGCGGTGATATTGATATCTAAAATCCCCTTCTTCACTATTCATTATCCTACAATGATGATGTGGGTTGGTTTCTGAGATAACCGTGTTGTAATAGACCGTGTATTTTAGGTTGAGCTCTTTTGTGATGATTTTTGATGAGTTGAGATATGGTGTTTGGTTCTTGTGTGGTAATAAATGTAAATGTGGCTGATCACCCTGACATTCAAGATATAATAATATGGTCTTTATTTTGTGAGATGTGGGGTGAAATACTATGTAACATCGGGAGAGATGTAGTGTGATATACCATGGTTCATTGAAAAATATGTGATGTGAATCCTGATTCTACATGCATATATATGACCTTATGAAGGTGGGGTAGGAATAGATGTGACCCATACCATATCTTATGCAACTATTGATGTGATGAGATATGAATGGAAGTTAACACAGTATATGATAATGATTTTTTTAAATAAGTGGAAAATAAATGGAGTTTAATTTTTAGATTAATTTTTTTATAAATCCTATAATATTCTAACATATTTATTTAATTATTTTGTATGTGATACATGGTGAGGCTACAATTATTTTTCCAACTAGATGAGGCTCTTTCTAGATCGTTTTTTATTCACAAACTCATTATAATAGTGATTTTACACTTTATATTGATACATTTGGTATAATTAAAAAATTTATACTTGTATAATGTCCATAAATATAATATATATATATAATTCCTTAGGTAATTTGGGGAATGATATTGTATCACCCTATAAATTATAATGAATCTATTCTTTATACAATACAAGACACACAACAGTGAACAAAATTAACTACGAAATGATGTAATTCCAATATGTCCACTATAAATTATTTCATTAATTACAAGGTATGGATAAGAATATCATAATTAAAAATATTACATTTTTATACATGTATAAAATAAATTTAATATTTATCAATTGAGTAAACAATAAAATAAGAATCACAAGAAAAAAACATATTGTTTTTAAAATAAAATTATTTTTTCAAAAAGGATGATTATTCTATTTTTATGCATATTAATTGAAGTTAATTTTACCTAATTTGGATACAATTATAAAAAAAATTAATTTCCTTTTTTTATTCACAATATCATATTTTTTTGAAATTTTAGTAATTTTAAGAAAATATTAATCTTTTTAGTGAATTGAGAAAAATACTATCTTTTGGTCAAAATGGCATTTATATTTTTAAATTCACCAATCTGAAAGACCCATAATGTTAAAAATATTATTTAAATTAATATAATTATTATTTTGTTATATTTAATCCACTAAATTAATTTTTAATCGACTTTATATTGGATTTTTGAATAATTTTATTGGACTGGTAAACATGAATTTTTCTAAAAACTACTTTAAAGAGTAAAATTTTAATCCAAATTATTTCTTTAAATCCTCAATAAGAGGAATGATTTAAATGAAATATAATTATTATAGATAAATAATGGTTATTATGAATAAATAAATTGATTAATATTGATCACATAGTTAATGTATAATAATGTTTTTCTTCAAAAATACTATTCCTAAAAATGCAATTTTTGGTCATACCTTTACGTTAAATTGTAAATTATATTATACAACATAAATGAATTTTAATTGTTAAAAAAGTACATATTTTTTAATCATAATAATTTATATAATATAATATGTTCATGTAATTTTTTTGACACTGAATAGTGAAATAGTAAAAATCTTTTAACATTGTTTAGGTAAAAATGATTTTATACAGTGTTAAGAAATAAATATAAGGTATTAAATTAATTAAACATTATCTAATATCTATATTTTGTTATATTTATACATTATAACATATATGGTTAAATAATGGTCAAATTTTGATCCTTTATCATGTTTGAAATTTTTTTAACAATTGTTCTTTTCTAATATTACATGTATGCCACTCACCCTAGTTAAAAATTGAATCCTTATATCCTCTCCACATCACACATTTAAAAACTTTTGTTTCAAATAATATCAACCCATATATATTTATTAAATATACTCCCTCTATCTAAAATATATTTATTTATCATAAATTCATCATATAATTGTTTTTGGTTATATTATATAGAGGTTATCTGAAGAAGATTATATGTGCTTAACTGTGCATTATTACATTATTTTTTTATCGACATCCTACCAAAAATGTTAAATAAGAATGATATATTATCACAAATATATAATTTTCTTTATGTGTTAATATATAATTTTTTAACAGAAATCCACATCATCTTCCATAAAATGTGACACAAAATCATCCTTTATGTGTATGGTGGACTACAACCTCATGATCCGAGGTCATTAGTTTTTTCATATTTTATTCTCACAGATATTTTTAAATATTTATTGAAATTATACATAGTAAATTATTAACATAATTATACTACTTAAATTATATATCTACATTTACCTTCATACATCACATTTCATATGGGATATGATAATGAATCTCATGTGTAAGTCATACTACCAACTCCAAGTACGATTTGAATCATTTTCACTAATTCATTAATTGATGTAAATATGGGTAATGTTTTTGAATATATTTTTTAAAAGAAAATAATAATTATATTATTGAAATATTTATCATTCTAAAAAATAATACTTTTTTCATTTTCTTTCCACCATTACATTCACATATGAATTGATAACGTTATTCTTGTGCATGTGAGGACTATACCCTCCACAAAATGATGTGTTTTTCTGTTCATCCCATTGATTACATATATAATTATATATAATTACAAAAATATTATAATTATTTTATAATGGTCATTTCATTGTGGTAAAATATTATAACCTTATTTATATAATTACCATTAGAAATTTGAATCGTCATCCCAGTATAGGTACGGACTAACATCACAATGACTGTGATGTAGTACATTTTCCATGTAATATTGGCTATCTTATTTACGAATACTAATTTATAAAAAATATAAAACATATTTAATTATCATTATTTTGGATATTATGATAAAATTATTTCTTTGACCATGACCCAAATGCTGAGGTCATTTTGAATAATTAAACTCAATATCCTCAAAACAAATTACATGGCCATAACAGATTCTATTTATAAATATTTTTTTAGAAATAAATTTAAGTAATTAATTATATATAATTAATAAAACATCAAAATTGTATATATGAAGTACGATTATTAATAAATGATTATTATATTAGAGTTAATGGACACACATTGAATTTCTTGATTAAATTTAATGGTTTCTCATATATCATTTACAAATATGAAACATAATCAAAATTCAATAATAATTTTTATAATGTTGTTCATATAAAAACCATGAATAAATTTCATGATTAATTTTATGAAAATTATTGGTGTTTACATATCCATAGAAGGTTCTACAATACATAAGTTTTCTATCTAGAGATTACCATAGTAGTAAGTGACATCATCTAAATTTTACTTTATTAATGAATTTTTAATGTCATGCATGTAAATTCATTTATATGGCCTATCTATCACATTTTTAACATATAGTATCATTAATAATTCATAATTAATGTTGTTTCTTGTTTAAAATTAATTATCTAATACTATTTATTTTGTTATGAATTTTAACAAGTTATAAATAATTAAATTACTCAATTTATTTTCATTGGGCAAAATGTCTTCTTCATAATCATTTATTTACATAGACAATGTGTGAAATGAATTCATACCATATTAAGGATAAATCCCAGTTTTTTAATATTGATATATATTTTATAAAAAATAATATATTAATTGATTAATTCTCAAATTCAACGAATTTATCGTTATAATTGTTATTTAACTCAAATTGTATGTAATCAGTAAAATGATTAATTATATGAACCATTATTAATCTTATAGGTGACTATATTACAATTATGTCATGATACACCATGAATTTCGGTATATTTATGATATTTAAGGTTTATTTTAATGTCATTGTGGTACTTGTTTTAAAAATGAATAGATACTGAAGTAGAATGGGATTTATTTTTCAATATCATGTCCATCAGGGTTTTTATGCTAATGTTTATTTAGACAAAGTCAAATGATATTATTTTATAAAAACCAATATATTTTTTTATTCTCTCATATTATGGTTTTATAGATGTTTTATTTCAATTTTATCCCTTATTTATTTAATAGATATTTTTAATTTTTTAGGTGACACCGAACATTTATCATTATGTTAGATTGGGATTCATTCTATTCTATAATAATGATTTATAATTTTTTTTCAAAAGTGATATTTTGAAAAACATAAATGGTTTTATATATATAATTTTTCATTTCAATGGAATTCCATTCAATGAATTTTAAAATTAAATTTATTAATGATTTCTATATGGTTCACTTTGACTCCCTTTATAATATTTTCGAAAAAATTCTTATTTTTAGCATTAACCACATTAATAGATTATTCTTACTTCCCGACCTCTCAATTTTTTAATGATTTTTTTGTTTCAATGAATTTTTTTATGAATATTATTTTATTAATGTTTTGTAAAAGTTTATACATTAAAATATTGTTTTCATAATGTAAATGTTAATTTTTCTTAGAAATATTCTATTTGATATTATAAAATCAATTCCTATCACAAATGATATAATTCTGTATTAATCATTATGAAATTTTTATAATATTCAAGATTATTTAAATTTTATTTTATTTTTATTTTCATTCATTGACACCAGAAACATATTTTCATCCACTCAGCTAGTAATATGTGGGATTTAATGTTTCCTTAATTATTTTATGTATTGATTAAGTGATTTATGTTCAACCCATTTCGTTTCGATGCGACAAAAAAGATATGAAATAATATTTATAATTTTTTTATTAAAATGTGAAGGAATCAAAATATTATATTCCATAATGTATTATTTTATTTATTTTATTTTAAAGGGTGAGTCCTATAAAGCAAAAATGAAGGGTTGGCCCTTGTTATAGCTCACAAGTGATCCCAATATAGCATGTTTAATGGGTGTTGTTAGATAGGGATCAAATTACATAGATAAGAGAGAAAATACATCTCTTTAAGCCCAATATTTTACATGGGAATGGGTCCTATACTGATGTCATAGAGGTTTATGGGGGCTTAACACACATGGTCTTCAAGGATATCCTTGAACGGAAGAATGTGATGATACCGGATGGTTACCCAGGGTGTACTTCTAAACTCTGGGATGTGATTCACCTCATAGTTTCCCATGTGGACTATGACTCACTAAAAGTATTCCCCGATGAAGACGAAAATAAAGAGGCTATGATGCTCCTCATCCATTAAATAACATTGGGCCTTAATTTCTTCCCTCTCATGTTATACATATGATTTTGGATGCTGGATATATGTGACTTCATTACTGTAAATCTAGATTTCATACATCGGAGAACTGTTCTGCGTGTGACCAGTGCTATAACAATTGTGCTTATTCAGAAGATTAGGGAACCTTCCTCCCTCATCCATTACATGCCAATGAGAATATGTATATTTTCATACAAAATTATTGCATGGATAATCAACTTGATGCTATCCATGTAACTAACACGATGTATTTAGATGAAAAAACATGGCTTTGTGATGGGTCAATCCATCCATGTGTCATCTCCTTGTCATTGAAAATTCATAGAGACATCAACTCAATAAATCATGGTTACTATATACATTTCAATCTGTACATGATTATGGTGTATGACAATATTTAATGGGGGTTTATCAATAGAGTGGTTTAGATAATGGGATTCTCCCCCCACTCTACTGACCTATTCTTAATATGCATTATCTATTCATAGATGGTGACCTATTTTATTGGAAGTATGCACAATTTCTTCATTGAAATGCTCAACCTCTTATAAGGAGACCCTCTATCCCCAATTATTTTCATCCCATTGGAAGACTACCTTATTCATCTCATTAATTTTGGAATATCCAGTGGTGAAATAATCCAATATTTAGAAAATAGAACATCCCCTCCATATCCCACATGATGTTTGTAGATGATACACTAATCTTCTCTAACACTGGTAAGAAATCTACTTACATGAATAAAAGGATTATATAGTAGTATTACTCATAGAGAATAAATATGTTCAATAAATTCGAAAGAAATATTTATATATCTAGAAAATGTTCTTCTAGAAGTTCAACCGAATTGTTGAATAGACATTGTAAGTATTGTGTCTCTATCCCGATGGAATATCTTTATTCTTTGATATCCTTATGTAGAATGATAATATGTGACTTCGACCAAGTGGTGAATACTAGAAAAATCCATTTTACCAATTAGTATAATTACATCCTCTCATTTTGGGGGTAGATAGCTGTGGGGAATAGTTTTTTGTTTACCATCTGAGTTTATGATCTTTCCTCCACCATTTTTTTAATGGAGTCATAAAATACATTGAAAAGTACTTGGACATTTTCATCTGGGGTTATATTTTTAATGGAAAAATTCCCTATGTCTCATGGTACATTTTTTATACATCCATTAACGAGGGAGGGATCAATTTTAGAAGAATAAGTGACAAGATCCATGACATGCATGCAAAAGCTGGGTGGGAAATCATTTTAGAAAGTATGCTTTGGGGGAAGATCATTTATCATTGATATAGTGTAAATAAAGATTTGGTGGGTTCTCAAGGCCCCCATCTCAGGGATATGATATTTCCCCTCATTTTGGGCCACATGTTATACCCTCGATGGGTTTTCAGAGAGGGTAACCTCTACTTCTAGCATCATAATTGGGTAGGGTCTATAATTTGCTTAATGTTGTGTCTGATTGGACACATCTCCTTCAAAGAGGCAATCTGGTACATGAATTTCATCATGGTTGTGATGAACAAAGATCATCTTGATACTTATGAGTTAATTTCATGAACTCTGAGCTGGAAAATGCATCTTCAACCCTTCTACTTTCGTAAATTTCAGGAGGGGGGACATTCATGGGATGAACAACTCTTAAGATAATCATGATACATGTAATGCGATTGTGTGGGGATGCAAGATCCAATATATATATATATATATATATATATATCTTTCATACCTAGATAATAAGGAATAAAGACATTCTTATGGATGAATAATTTATAAAACTGGGGATTCCTCTGGACTCATGTTTCCAATGCAGAATAAATAAAATGGAAGAAAGAACAAGCCACATATTTATCCTAAGTGGTGTGGGATCATTATGTGTAGAGGTATTTTTTTTTGACATCATTTAATCTTTCTCCAATGGACCTTGTGATAGCCCAATATTTCAATGATGGTTCTATCGGAAAAATGATATGGTCTAGAAATGGATGTCTCTCTCCATCATTGTCAACATAGGCTACTAGAGTTCAGGGAATGCTCACAAATAGACACAATTTTAGGGGTCATATCCTACAATGAAGTCCATCATAGTGTAAAAAATATCTCTTCTTATTAAAATGGTTAAACTTTCTAATAACTGGTAGGATTTTCCTTCCTTGAGGATGCTTCAAATTGATCCCTCTTTGGCCAAACCCCCATAACTATATAGGGTGAAATGTTGTGTTGGATCCCCCAAAAAAATGGATTCAAACTCAATACATACATCTCGTGAATCACTGGTTATATAAATCAGGGAGGGGTAGTCCTTGATTCATGGTGACATGTTCTCTTAGCATTCACATACCATTATGGGATTGAAAAATATATGCATGTGATCGCTATGGCAATCATCAGTGGACTCATCCTGTGAAACCATGGTAAGGATGACTTTTCTCATGTGCAAATGGACACGAAGATCATCCATTAATCTTTCAAGGGTAAATGATCCACTTAGTGTTTGATATCATAATCTATCAAGAAATTCATAGATTTTATCTACAAAAATGATTGTGTGACTAACACATCAGGTGAGAGGAAAAATTTTGTGAATCATCTAGCTTCAATTTATATTCATGGTTCTAATGTCACTTATCATCCCACCATCTCTTGTTTCTAACCTGAATGGGTGAATTTTATTCGAAGGGATTCCATTTATATCCAACACATTAGCCCCACCCCCTATGCCTATTTTTATTCATGAATACTTTGTCTCTTTTCTTTCCTCCTGTAAATAAAAATTTGATCCTATAATGATGATGACATGGTAATTGGGAATTTTTTATTTTTGTGGGTGGTTTCTTTATAAATAAAGGACATTTAGTTCCGTTATAATCCAATGATAGGTGGTTCTATTATAAATCAACTATTTTTTGTTATGTCTATTTATAATTTTTGTATAATATAATATAATGACATTCGTAAACACTAATAAGAGTATCATGATAACAAAAATTCTTAGTTCCTTTATATTTGATAAATCTATGGTCATTTAGGTCATCCCATAATTATGGTTTTTAGTTCCAAAAGATTATATTGAAAACTAACATTATTATTATAAATGATCAATATCACACTTTATAATTATTTATTATATTAATTCATGTCTATATCATATCATTCCACCAATTGTATCCAATTTTTAATCCTTGTTATTTGATTTCCATCATATTTCACATTCCAACATTTTAAGAGTAATATTATAAATTAGTTTTTTATATCTGTTTCAAAAAAATATACCCTCAAATGTATATCATTAATTTTCAGATATAATGTTCAAATTGATATGATATATATTTTTAACATGAGGATAATTTAACACCATAACATTAAAAATGACTCTACTCTGAAAGCATACAAGACTAGAAAATCCTAGCATATATGAACAACCTAGTAATGTTATTCTAAATATGGAAATTCTAAAAATAGCTAAATTAATGTGTATGAATTTTTTTAAAAAAAATATTCAAATTAAGTATATTACACATGTATAATATAAATTCAATTCATATCAAAATTACCTAACAAAATTAGAATTAATATATAGTAAAATAATTGTGTTCTGACAAATAAAATCATTTTTTAAAAATGAGGGTTTTTTATGGATTTCTCATATAAACTAAAATAGAATCATTCAGTATTTTGAAAATTTACATAAAAATTTTAAATTAAAATTTTAATTTCAAATAAAAAAAATTCTTGATATTTTTGAGACTTTTTGGAAAATATTGATTTTTATTTAATAATGAATAATATAGATTTCTATTAAAAATCATTTATATTCAAGAAATAACTTTATTTAATGTCACATTAATTTTTCAAATATTATTTAAATTAAATTAAGTATTCCATGGTTATAATTAATCCCATTAATTACATTTAATCATATTTCAATAAGATTTTAGGATAATTTTATTATCTGGGAAAAAATATTATTTTTCATAAAAAAAATTTTTAAGTGCATAATGTTCTTTAAAATTTATGAAATTTAAAGAAACAAAATGAGTAATTATTAAAGAATATTTTATAAAATATATACCTATAAAAATTAATGAAAATAAAGATAAATTAAATTATCAGTCATGGAGTTAAAATTGAAGATTTTTTTTCTTGAAAAATATAGTTCTTGAAACCCATATTATTTGTCTCATTCTAATGTTTCATTTTAATAAACGTATTCATCATATATGAATTTAGTTTGTTAAAATTGATTTAATATTTCAATAATTAATAATTTATATTATTTAGTTACGTAAAATTAATTTTAACTAATTAATAGTGAAAATCGTAAAAATCATCTACCACAGTTACGGTAAAAATACTTTTTGTAGTGGTAAAAATAAAATGATAAATTTTAAAATAACGTTAAATTTATCCTAAAATATATTGGATTTAAATATTTTGATCTTATCTAGTCTAATAATATATAATTTTCTATTTTAGATGCCTTTTTACTTTAGAATAACATGAGAATAATATTTTATTTAAAAAAATTAGTGTTTCAATCAGCACACATATAAAGGGTCAATGCCTCTCATATCGGCATCACCACATCAACATGTTTTAATTAAGAAAATATCATCCCATTTACTGTTTTTAAATTATATATCTAAATATTAGAATAATTTTTTTTAATAAATCTATCTTATGAATAATGTTGTTCTAACACATGGTTTTTGTATAAAGAAGAGTTTTTGTACTGAACTGATACTTTATTATTATTATTTTGAAATTTAAAAAATAATCAGATTAAATTATGTTGACAGAATAAAAGTACGTTCCCCCATATATTGAGATTAGATGTGTTAATTTAACAACCTTAATCCACCTAATCTTCCTTCAAAAGATAAATAATATCATTCATCTTGTTTCTAGAAAACTACCACCTTGGAAACTGATGCCTTTTGTGTTTTCATCATTAAATATCAATGATTTTTTTAATCATGAATTTAATATATATATATATATATATGATACTTTTTATATTTTTATAATATTATAATAATGATATCTCATATAACTACATATTTATATTCTATAATGTCTACGTTGTGGTCTATCTGGTTTACTGTGGACTACCACCTTATGATGTGATTTAATATATTTTAACTAACTCATAAATGGATGATAAAAAGTATATAGATAATAAATATATGTGATCTAAATGAAATATTATTGATATTAATGAAATATTATTCATCATGAATACATGATTTTTATATATCTTTTATTTACATATCCAATATCTTAAAAATTAGAACATCATTTTTGTGTTCTTCTAGAATACTGCCTCTACAAAGTGATGTGATTCATTTCCTCATCACACGGATTAAAAATAATAATATTTAAATAAATAATATTTTATTTATTATATTATTGTATTTATGTAAATAAATAATATTACATATGTTCTTTCTATAACGTTCATTTAAAATTTAAAATATATCTCATTTTTATGTATAACCTACAATCTCCACAATTGTAACAAAGTTCATTTTATATAATGGTATTTACTGATTGAGTTTAAATGTATAATTTATGATAAAATTTGTTAACTATTTCATTATTATTAAATTGTATATGTTGAATAAAGGAACTCTTTAACCATGGTCAAATATCATTTTTTTTAAACAATTAACAGAACATCCAAAAAACCCATCTCACTAACATAACTGGTCATGTATTGAAATATTCCATAACAATTAAATTAATTAAATAATTTAAGTATATCTTATTAATCCATAATATGTATCTTATTAAATAAAATAATTTATGTATTCATATAATTTATTTATTAATTTACATACATGGAAAGTCTATCCATGAGGTAATGGTTTCTCATCTAACTCTGAGTTATCTGAGTAATATTCGTTATTATCCATTTTTTTATATACATCCATTGAATTTAATCTATGGTTTACTTTATAAAAATTTTATTTTAAAATCTATATGAGTTTAACCCTTTTAGGTGTTTCGATCCATTGATGATGAATGAATTAATGTACTTCATCTAAATTTTAATTCATTATGGAAAAAATTTAAGTTATGAACCTAATATAAATTTTATGGATTAAATATTTTAACCATTTTACATGAAATATCATGAATCATTTTTTAATCCTTGAATTTTATGAATCAATCCGAATAATTCTACCTATGTTTATTTTACTTGGATGTTTTTAACCGTTTCAAGCAATTTTATAACTCAATTTATTTTCATTATACTATATTAACTCATCATCACCTTTAACATTAAATTATTATTTATGTAATGATATTTGATTACTTTTTACGGAAATTTTTATGTATATTTATAATATATAAACATTAATAATTTAATTATTACTTATAAAATTTAATTGTATGATCATTGAAATGGTTATTTATCTAAAAATCTCATTCTTTGAGAGTTACAACTAGTATATGGACCTATATTCATTAGTGAGGTGTGTGTACTAATTTTTAATTTGTTATATTTTTAATATTAATATATTATTTATATTTACAGAATCTTTTGGAATTATTCTTTAATGGGGCATACAATTGAAGAATTTCAAAATAGGAAATGGAATTATATGAATTAATCATTTATTTCGGTTTTTTATCTTTAATATTGATTTTGAGAAAATAAAATGATATCAATTAAAATAACCACACATATTTTCTTCTTATATTATTAGGAATGTAGTTCTCATGTTAAATTTTCAATTAATCCTTAAATTATTGGACAAATATCACAATGTAGATTGTTTGTGATACTTATCATCTATCGTAATATTATTAGATGAAACTTTCCATTCTATGTCAATATATTATAAAATGTTTTAAAGGGTGTTATTTGAAAATGAAAAATGATTTTATTAATATAATTTTTATGATAATTTTCATTTTCTAAATTTTTTAGAAAATTAAATTTCATATTTTTTTATAAATATTTCACATTGTGTTCCTTTACTAATAATATAAAAAAATGATATTTTTTCATTTACAATAAGAATATATTTTCCCACCATCATTTCAACTCAATGTTTTAATAATTCATTTATATGATTCTATATTTATTTTCAATGAATGTTAATTAATTAATGTTTCATAATTTTATAGATTTTCAATAACTATTCTCAAAATGAAAAAGGATATTTTATTATGAAACATTCCGTGTTATATATAAAAATAATTTTCAATATAAGATGAAATCCATTTATGTTCATATAATTTCAAATGGTATTCTCATGAAGAAATTAATGATATTTTAATAATATTTCTATTAATCAAAATACAAATCAGAAGATTTTACATACACTCAAATAAGAATGTGTTGAAATGATACCATACTTATTCATTTCTTCAAATGGATTTTGATATCAAAATTGACGATATTTTTGTTTCATTGGTAAATTATTCTATGAAAGAACATGGTGTATTTTTACTACTGAAATTTTTTTGATTAAAAATTTTATATTCATGAAAGATAACATAAATTTTTTTGATGATGAATGGGTGAGCCTGATACAACATATACAAATGGTTGAACCACATTATTACTCATGGGTTACCAAAATATTTCATATAAAATGTGTCTGAAAACATAATACTCTAATCAATTGGGTTATGTTCATTTTGATTAAAATAAATAAGGTGGTTGTGAATCTATTGTTTCCCAAATGAATATAATAGGGCTCTTTCTATTTCACTAATGGGTTAAAAAATCATAATGAAGATAATTTTCTACGATACTAATATTTAATCATTATGATTTCTTTGGATTATGATGATTCAATTTATCAATATTGATATCACATGGATTACGATTACTGATTAATATGAATTATTAAATTTTTAATGTCTTATTCCATTTTTCATGATAGAGGATCTATGTATTTTTTTGTATGATTTCTTTTAGGTTAATTAAATTCACAATTATTTTTTCATTCAATCATTATTATTACCATTTTATCAATGAAAAATTTCTATAATTAATGAATATATCTTCCCATAATGAAAATTATATCTCACCATTCTTATGTTTTATTTTCACCAAGTTAGGTATTAATATGTCAAATCAAATATAACTATAAGGGTTTCATTTTGATGATGGTGATGAAAAAATATGGAGTACTAAATGTGGGGTAAATTGAAAAAATACCCCCCATGAATTAGTAATTATATATTAAGTATATTCTATAATTCTATAAAACAGTTCTATCAAGGTCCATGGTTTTATAGGATAACCAATATACCTATTTAATGATATATGTTTTAGAGGGATAAAATTATTCACCTCCATATATATCAAATTCAAAACTGTAAAGATAATTAATTTTTCATTGGATATGGGGATATTGGATTGATTCTATTATATATTAATATACTGATCACTAGTTTTATGGACTTATTGTTGAGTCTCTCATAAAGGAAAATATTTTTGGTATTTAATTATAGATTTTTATTTGTATCAAATGAATTGTTTTATACAATTTGGGATGATTTAGGGTTTATATCTATATTGAATGATGGATCATATTAGTGGATATTTATTATAAATTATATGTCTGTATTATAGTGTAAAATTTCCCATATTAGGGATATATTTATCCCCTTAATGGTTGATAGAAAACCCATGCATACTAGAGTTGCTACAAGGGAGTCATTACATATCTTCCTTCATTCCCAACCATAGAGGGGTTCATTTGGGGTGATGGGTTTGAGATATTATGTATGAATAATTATCATTTGGGAAATATTATAATTTAAAAAGCATAATTTTAATAAATTAATTAAATAAATAAGTTTATCTATGTTATGGTAACAAGATAAATAATGCATGGTTTTCATGATGGTTATATTCTATTCATGCACATGAATAATTATCTCATTCATTAATGAATGGATAAAATGAATATAAATGAAAAATTTTGCCATATAATTATTTTAAATGTGAAATAATGGAAAAAATTACTAATAATGCTTATAATGTAATAATTTTATATGTTGTTCTCATGAAAAACAAACTACATCGCATTGTAGAGGAATTGGTCCACACATATTAAAAATCAATGCATTTAATTGTTATTTTGAATTCTTATAATTAATGATTTTTTTTCCAAAATAATATAAAGACATTTCAGTATAAAGATTATAATTAATAAATATTTTAACAATTTTATTGATGATTGGGAGATAAAACATTTAAAGTATGCATATTAGGAGGGTATTACTGACTTAAGTAAGTTATATTTTCAATGCATCTATAGTTGGAAATGAAGATGGTAAGATAACCAAAGAAAAAAAATTATTATATATTCTGGATTATGATCTAGTATGAAAAATGATATATTTTTACAAAATAATTGTGTGGAATTTTGGGATATATAAAGGGTGTATTTGGGCCCTTTTAAACTCATGTGAATGGTATTTTTGGAATTTCCATAAGTTTTTAGAATATTTCATTAACAAATTTTAAGGTCCCGAAAACAGTATTTCAAATATGTTGATTTTGGGACATGGTATGGTGTGAAATATTATCATTAACTCACTTTGTACATAAATGTATATGTTTAATGGGATTTTAATATTACTTTTTAACTTTTCTCACATCTAATTTTACCTTGGTAATTTTTATTTCCACCCTCGGTAATTATATTATATTATATCTATTTATATTGATCATACCTTTAAAATTTAGTAATTTAATTCTATGTGTGATACATTTATTATCAAATATTTTAAAAAATAACAAAAGAATAAAATTTAAAAAATACACATTTAACTCTTAAAATATTTTATTTTTATAATAATATTGTCTAAATGGATTAAATTTATTTTTTTTTAAATTTATTTTTTTGAGAAATTATTTTCACATAAATTTATTTATTATATATCAAAATTGGATAATGTTACATTAAGTTCAATCTAAAATATTTTATTTTTGAAAATATAATTTAATTGAATGAAAATATGTAAAACCATTTTCTTCTATGATGTTACCCTTTATTGTAAGTTTAAAATAAATTATTCATTCGTATTAAAGGATCATGTTTTTTAGATAACTTAGAATTTTCATTTTTTTTAATATATATATATATATATACTAAAAATAGGTCATTCTTATGATTTGATAAAATCATGAGAATTATAATTTTTTTATTAATTTTAGTTTTGAAAAAAAGTTGCTATATTTAGAATATTTTTAAATTTTTATAGTAAATTAATTTTGATTTTATAAATTAAAAAATAAATATAATGTAATCAATTAAAATTTCTTAAAAATATAAATTTTATTTTCAATAAAATCCTAAAAATATAAAGGCAAACATATTTAATTTTGAATATCCATCAAACAATTACTTTTCGTTGATATTATTTTATACTATTTTTAATATTTATGTAGTTTTAAATTTATAAATAATATATCAATATAATAAATGTTTTTATATTGTTTGTTAAATGTTGATTTATCTCTATCCATATTATATCATGACAATTATTTTATTATGTGTGATGAAATATATTTTACATGATATTATTTAATGTAATGTATATATACTCAAATAATTCTCCAATATATTCTCACATCCTATTGTAAAATATTCCCAAATAAATTTTTAAAAAAATCGTCCAATATGGATGAATAAAATGATGTACATGACTTATGATCAATTTTTAAATTTAATGTCTAAATTAACATATTATTTAAAACTACTAGGAAAATATTCTACCTCTACCGAGATAACATAATAATTCGTTTTCACTTTCTAAATATATGTTTTATAACATTATTTACCACATTTAAAATGTTTTCTACTTCCGTTGAGTAATTTCCTAGTGAGTTTCTCCACACATCTTAGTCATATCAAAAATTGAACATTTTTTCTTTGATTTTTCGCATCACATAATCGTTAATGAGGTTTGTTCCTTCATTTCATATGTTTTAATTTTAATTATACTATATTAACAATATTAATCACAGATTATTATAGTTTATTTTTTCATTATTACATGGTTTCTAACTGTAATGTTTTTCAAATAGATTATAGGTCAGGAAAGTCACCACATTCTCCATTAAATCCACTGATAGATACGTTCCTTCTTGGTCCCACCATTATGTTAACGAAAAAATATTCATATATATATATATATTAATACATGTAATAATGGAAAACTATTAATATATAAGAAATAATTTGTAATTGATGATTATATACTATTTTGTTAGTATTTCTCTTCAATATTGGTTATTAGTTTTTATTTCATTATTATGTAATCTAATGTCATTAAAATACATAAAATAATATATTTCATCCCATTATTTTGAATTTTAATAGAATATGAATTATCCCAAAAAAATCCTATTGAGTTTTCATCCATGTGTGTTGTTAGGTCCCACACACTAGGAACTCAAATAAAAATTGACATATACCTAACAAACACATTTTTGGATTATTACTAATAGATGAATCAGTTAAAGCAACATGAATACATTATAGTATCAAAACTGTGATATAAATTCTAAGAAAACCAATGCACCAAAAATTTTCAAAATTTCAAATGTTTATCAAATACATTTTCTTACAAATTTACATTTCTATGATGTTACCTTATAATAATAAAAAATTAAAATATGATATTAAACAAATCTATATATATATATGTTATATTTTGTTTATATTATGGTCTCCCTTACCTCATACACCACTGAATTCTTTAGTAATTAAAAAATATTCAAAAAACACATCATATCCTCATATATTATCTAAAAACTACTCTAATATTCTGTATTGTGACCACAGACCCGAGATAACAGATCAATTAATGTTAAAATATTACATATATCATTATATTTGATATAGATATGTGATAATTATATCCTTTCCACATTTACAACCAAATTATATTATAGTTTTGCATTTGGGATAATTTGGAAAATTCATTATCTAATAATACCCATGCCATTATTTTTAATATATTAATCCTAGTAGACTATATCCTTTTTTAAATTTATTCTATTTGGATAAGATGAAGTTAAATGATTCACAGTTTTTCAAATAGTTTATTATTCTTGGTGAAGTATATATATATATATATGAATATCAAATTTATATTTAAAAACATAAAATAAATGGCTTTATTTTATTCGAGAACATCACTATCACATTTATAATATATATGTAGATTAATCTTAAACACATCCAACTATTAGTAGGGAAAAGAAGCAAAACAAATGGTTCAGCTCAGTTTCTATGAAAGGGTATACATATAATTAGTTCTCTATAAGGCACAATTAATATTCATTAAAATAAATTATAACCACACGAATCTATATAAAGAATCACATGAGATGAAACATGTCCATAGAAATATATAATTATTATTAATCACATGGAAATCAATATATGATTCCATAACAATGGAAATATAAATTTTTTACATCTGAAGAAACCCATTTTGGACCTATGGTAATAAATAATATATTTATTTTTAAGGCCATAATCCATGAAATTTTTCATTAAGGGGAATTGAGTTGGATGAAACCCTAAACTAGGTTTTATCATGAGATATAAGGATTCATAAATGGGATATATATATATATATATCTTGGCCTTACCCATCACTTAATATGTCATATTATTCAACATATTTAAAAACAGAAACACATAATTTAAATCATTAAGAATCAATAACATTAGAAAAAACTAACGTATATAATATCACTACTTTCCCAACTAAAAATGATCACAAACCATCCAAAAAAGTACAGTGGATGATAACATATTATAATAACCATAGTGAAGCCTAATATTCAGAAGAGGAGAATTATATAAATGAAAATTCATTATAATTAACATTGTTAGATTCATAATGAAAATATAATTTTCAATTTTATATAACTTATTCAACGACCTCATAAATATGAACGAAATTTTTCATTTGATAAAATCTATATAAACATTTTATGTATTCTTAACAAAATATATTAATCATTATGTTTGGATAATATGGTCTTGTCGTATATGTTAAAATAACAATCCATCCATATATTTTTAAAATTGTTAAAAATTTCATCATTCGTAAAATGACAAGAAGATTATTTTCAAACCATTTCATAAAAAGAATTATATGGTTTGAAAATGATTTTAAAAATTAAATTTTACTTTTTTTATAATACGATGAATTTTTTTTATAAATAATGTATATGGAAGTAAATTATTCCCCCATCAGAAAACTGAACATAAGTCATCCAAAATAATGACTATAATGTGAAACAAAACCTCTCTTCATATGTTTATTTTGAATCGTAATTCTAAAGAAATAAATAAAATTAAAATGATTTTTAAATTCCATTAAAATATTATTATCACGGAAAAATATCTCAATGTATTTGTATATACTTAAAATAAAATGAATAAGGTATTAATGATTAATATGTTCCAAACAAGTAAAAGTGGGACGATGAACCCTTACCTCAAGGAATATATCAAAATTACATGTCTGGAACACGTTTATAATAAATATATACATTTTATAAATATTTAATCTATTACATTATATATATATCATTTCATATATTATTTTCTTACGACATTTTATCATCAATTTATTAATAAGTCTTTATGATAATCATTTTTGTAAGTGATAAATGCTTTTCTTTTCAAGTATGTGTTTGCTCAGTAATATTCATAATTATACCATTTTCTTGGTTAAATAGTTTCTGGAATGATAAACATATTCGAATCCTTAATATTAATTATATACAAATTGAGGATCATCATTAAATGGCAATGATATAAAAATAAATTACATAGTTCATTAATATGGTAGTCTATATATACACATGGACACTATTATAATTCTACCATGATTTGAATGAAAGAAAGGTGAATTATAAATCCCATTTTATATTCATTATTATATCATATTATCCATAGGAAATCATATAATCACTATATATTAACATTAACATTTTGAATTCTGAAAAAACAGATTACATTACTTCATTTAGGTGGTAGTCCCCACATACACTTTACTGATGTTATCATTTTACAATAGATTGGGAGGTTATAATGTATATATGAAAAATTCATTTAAAATATATATCTTTCATAAATATCATATATAATTGTTTTTTAATCTATATTACCATGAATGAGAATGGTGATAAAAAAATAAAATACGGCTCTATATTGAGATGGTTTTCTGTACGTAGGTAAGAGGGATGTTTTCTCATTTTATAGGATGGAATAATAAAATAATATTAATTTTTATAATTATAATAACATATAATTATATTTATGATACTTTATTTATTTTCTTTCGTTGGTTACCTGACTATAAGAGATGTAGAAGATGAAATAAACATGAAGGCCTTTTTAATATTGATTACCTCTTCTTCGAAAAAGTGCCTTTTGATCTCTCCTGAAGGTACATCATGTAAGAATTTGTATAACTAGAAGAAAATTTAATTATCTATTGAGTATTAGAATATTAATTACTCTGTTTCGGTTCATATAGATATATGAATGTGGTGTTAATAAGTGAAGGAGGATATGATCTTTTATAATTGGTATGAGGGGCACAATGTTAATTTAATTCCATATTAAATTATAATAATATAACTATTAATACAAATAAGTAAAAATATATAAGAATTCAAAAAAATTACCAGAATAAAATTTTAATATCATAAAAAAATAAAATTTTGGTATGATCATATGTGGATTTGTTTTTTATTATTTTATATAACAATTTTTTTTCCATATTTTAACATTAATCACAATAATGTATTGGTCACAATTAAATGGTTATAGATCTGAATATATGGTCAAAATACCCATAAATGGATATGGAATTCAATTTTACACTATATATTACCCTCTTCGTCACTTTTAAATATGTAGATAATTTATAAATTAATAAAATAAAATAATGTTTGTGTAAATTATCATTTATGGGAATTTAAATATTTATTTATTTTCAATTCAATAATATCATGAAAATTCAAATTTATAATTTAATTAGATTAAAAGTTATTATGCTTATAGATTAATATAAAATATTAATTTATCATCATGAATCAGTCAAATTATATTAATTTTAAAATATTTAATATCATTTTTTTAATTTTTATAATAATTGAATAAATAATGTACATTCATCTCTTCAGAATATAAGTTAATTATAATATTTTAAAAAATAATATATAAATTATCATCGTTATTAAAAATTAATTATTCACAATTTTTTAATTTACATTCTTTTATAACATTATTTTTCAATATGTGGAAAATTAAAAGATATTTAAATCAAACAGTGTTATATTTTGTAAATTTCATATGTCTAAATATAATATAGTAATTATTCATGAAAAAGATTCCATTAAAAATAAAAAAAATATTATAATGAGGTGATAAGAAAAAAAATTTATTCAGCTAAAAACAATTGGGATAAAGAAAATTCATATCACATTGTTTTAACATATGTTTACTTGATTTACAATTTTCTATGGTGGTAAATTTTACCTCACATACTATTTATAATACCTAAAAATATAAGCATCATATTTATCAAAATTGAGCCCCCCATATTCCAAATATTTATTCCATTTTATCAAATTTTATAGTTATATATTTCATAAATTACTTTTTAATATATGTGTAAAAAACTGGATGCAAGACAATTTTTTGGTAAAATTAACATTTTTATAATAAACCATGATTTATTTTCCTAGAATATTTTTTAGTAAAATGTTGATGTATTTGAATTTATATATATTATATAAAATTCATTAAAACATGTTTACTATACTATTATATTAAATTTATTAGTATAATAAATCCTGGAAAAATATAGATTTTAAGAATAGAATCAATATTATTTTCAAAAATATTTTTATTTTCATTTGTTTAGAATTGATAACTACTTATTTTAATTTTTACATTTGTTAACTATATTTTTCACATAATATATTTATTCATATTAATAAACATTAACACAATGGTTGTCACGACCCATCCATTGGGGCTCGTGCTGTGACTACACCAAGCCCGCCTTTCGTAGGCCAAGTGCTGGCGACTAGCACCAAAGGCAACATTCCCTAAATATGGGAAGGCATTACCTTTATAACTGTAAACACACACAACAGAGCACACAACTGGATATAAAAGACTGTGAAAAACTGTATAACAAGAGAGTGATAAAAAGTAAAGGGGCCAGAAATAAAAGCCCAACTGTATGGTACAAGTACCACTGAAAAGGAAAAAACAGTTGAAGGGTGAAACAGAACTCCTGGATCATCCACCACGGATCCTACCTTAATGGTAGGTACAAATAGCCTCCTCATCAATCTACGTCTATCAGCCTCCACTATGTACTGACACGTCATATGGTCCACCTCCATGTATCATCCAGTCCTGGTACTCTTAGCCTCATTCAGCACTGCCCGTCGTCTGCATCCAACACAATGAGGTGTGGGCATACCCCATGCACGGGTGAGTATAATGATACTCATTAGGGACCTCGAGACTCTCAAGGTCTCTCAAAATCTACCAAGGAAAAACTAGAGATTATAGAATCAATGGATTACCATTACATAGGTATATGCCAATACATATAAATAAGTTATCAAGTAACCCATATCAATATTGGGGAAAATACAGAAGTCACTGACATAGCTCACATAGGTATACAACTTATGTAGAGAGATGGAGATGATCATATATACCCACTGAATCATTTATTCCGTAGATCCCACGCTGGATCCAGGAACAAAAATCAAAACTGTAGAACCCACACAAGATTTAGGAACAGTATCCAGAGTTGTTGAACCCACACAGGATCCAGGAATAGTGGTTAGAACTATCAAACCCACAAATGATCCAGGATCAACGGTTTGAACTGTCGAACCCATATAGGATCTAGGAACAGTAGTCAGAGTTGTCGAACCCACAAAGGATCCCGGAATAGCGGTTTGAACTTTCAAACCCACACATGATCCATGAATAGTAGTCAGAGCTGTCGAACCCACATAGGATCCCATAATAGCAGTTTGAACTGTCGAACCCACACATGATCCATGAACAGTAGTCAGAAAGCAACCCGCCACAGGGTCTCTGCACAAGCACGCTTGATTCCAAGAGGCTCCACTCCTCAAGACATGTGTATATAAATCAAAATCCACAGAATCCCATTAAGAAATATCTAGATGGTCCACATTATCATATGGATCTCAATATAGCATACGACACATCAATCGGACGCCCTGTCTGAGAGTTATAGCATTTTTGTTTCGGGGGCCTGGTAGGATTCGTGCACAATCCAACCATACCGTTACTCAACTATACCCCAAACACTAGTGGGGTATACTCTAAGGGAACATCAAGCACTAGGATTATTAGCGCCACTGACAGTTCCTAAAATGGAGTTATGGTGCCAATGATATGGCCAAAATGAAAGCAAAGGGGTCGGTAGTGGGCTCGGGTCTAGTCTGACCCGGTCGGACCGACCCGGCCCGACATAGTCTGGGATGACTCGATACGGGTCAACCCATCTTGACCTGTTGGGTCCAGCATTTCCCATTGGGTGGGCCTTCCCATTAGGTTCAGCCCCGCCAACTGGGCCCATCCCATCAGGCCGCGAGGGGCTGCGGGGGACAGATGGGGCTCAAACCGACCACGAGGGTGTAGAACGGCCACAGTTCCGAGCAAGGGTGGCTCGGCACGGAGATCACCGTGAGGTATTAGTTTGGGGCGGCTCAGCACAAAAGCCAAGTTGGGGAGGCCGAGGCCGGTGCGGCTGCAAGGTCGCAGGTCAGCCAAGGGCGGTTTCGGCCTAGGTGCAGTGCAGTCGGGGCAGCGAGCATCGCGGTTTGTCCAAGGTGCTCATGAGGCGGCCGGTCGTTCCGGCGATAGGGAGGGAAGTCCGCACGACGGATGGGTAGGCCGGTGAGGCCTGAGCATGTCGGGGGGCAGGCCGGGTGGTGGCTGGCGGGCGGCCTGGTGTCCAGCGGGTAGTCGGAAGCTGGGACGACTCGGGCAAGGCGTAGGCTCAGCTGACAGGCGGCGCGACCGGCGCGGCTCGGAAGCCATCGGGCAGCGCAGTTTGGACCATGGCAGTGGAGTCGAGTTGGCTAGAGCGCCATGAGGGATGCGTGGTCCATGGAATCCACGGGGAGTGTGGTCGTTTCTTTCGTAGTCCCATCGCCTCACCACCATGCCGAAGATCATCACAAACAATAATGACAGAGGGGTCGGGCCATGTTTGTTTTGCCCACTCCCTCCGCGTTATGGGTGGTAAAATTTGGCTCATCAAGTATGAAGAAATATGAAATTCAAATTTTACAACCTCTGCAATGATTCGTTTCCAACTGAAGAAAAAATAAGGAAATAAATATTACACAAATAAACCCCCTACCTTGATCATTGGTCGTTGATGGGGTTGTGGGAAAAAGATGGAGTTGTCTTCCTTCATCGCATTCGCCGAACAATTCCAATCCCGAGCTCGGACGTTGGTTGTGGAAAATGTTCAACGTGGGTAAGAGTCTGAGGAATAAGATCGAAGTAGATAATTGATGGTGTTCTTCGTTGGAAGAACACATTCTTCATTCGTCATGCTTCGTTGGCGAGATATTTTCTCTCTTCTACCAATAATCTTCCTCTCCCAATACCCAATAAAAATTTTGTGCCTAATAATAGATTAAAATCACTATTATTTCATTAGACAGAATTAAAATGGGCTAATTAATTGAGTTAGTTCCAATTAATTAATCAAGGGGTTAGAAAAAATTAATGTGGAGGATTTGGCACCATAAATGTTTGTGTGTTGTCTCCATTATGGTGGAGGGGTGCTCCACCATTAAGTGCGGAGCTCAAGAGGATTATCCCCAATTAATGGGGAGTTCAAGAGGTTTTAACCTCAAATGGTCCCCACGATATTAAACATAAAAATGATGTATGGTTCAGGTGCGCCCCACCTCCATAACCTCTAATTGGAGGCTAAGGTGTGGTGGTCCCAACCACCAACATCCACATGGAGGCTTCATCCAACCAAAATAAAAATAAAGCTACAACATTATTTTTATTTAATTCATTCATTAAAAACCCAAAAACAATATTTTATTTCCAACCGTCTTCCATCGAGATAAAATTATTCCTAAGTTAATATCTGTGCAACGAGTTCAACGGTGCCCTTGGAATTCAATTCCATTCTCCAGTTTAAAAGTTATAAAAATTTTCTCGCACATTTCCTGAATGAACCCGATAAAAAGTTCTGGAAATTATTATCAGTGATCCTCGACCTACGTCAGTCGAGGTTACTCTCTGTCTAGGTGAAACAATCTTCCAAAAAATCCAATGGTACTCTTGGATTTTCAATCCATGTTACTGATTATATGTTATGAATTTGACTATAAAATAATTGTAACTTAATTATTTTATTTACGGCAAAAAACTAACTTTCTCTGGTGGCCACGCCGGCCAAAGTTAGTATCTTCTTAAAGAAAGCATACACTAATTATTTTAGCAGTGGTCTCGTATTTTTAATCCGAGTGATTGTTTGTGAGTTATATGAATTTAAATAATGAAATAACCCTTTAATTTTTTTATTTATGATTATGCCATTTTTGGGTTATCTCATATGAGGCCAGTGCCGACGAATCATAAGTTGTGCCTAGGGTAATCCCGCCAAACTAAGTGCAGTGGTGCCCTTATATTTCTGATCTGAGTAACTGTTAAAGAGTTATTCCACATTTTCTGGAAAACTTCTTACGTGCGTTAACATAACCATAAAAAACATCAACAACTCATTCCAGGAACTCCAGGCCTCAGAATCATGCACCGTCAGATTTTGCGGAATCCTAAAAATTCCTATGTATTTATGAAAAAAAATCATCGATAATTTTGGGTCTTTAAAATCTCCCATCCTAATGGATTTAAATCCTTGTATTCTACAACTCAAACTAAGGGAACAGGTGAGGGTACTAAGCATCCAGCTGAGCCTCCTGCTCCCATGAGCTCTCCCGGAGGTTCACGAGCTGCCAACAAACGCGCACCAGAGGTATCGACCACCATTATGGACTCGCTCTTGTCGATCCTAATTATCCATTGGAACCTCCGTTAAAGTCTCCCCATCATCAACGTCAATCTCTCAATGGTTGATGATGTGGGAAGGGTCATGCACGTATCTCCTCAGCTGGGATACGTGGAAGACATCGTAGACCTGGTGAAACTGAGGTGAATGTTCTAAGTGGTTTGACACCTATCAAACTCTGCTAAGCACCTAGAAATGTGTGATGAATCTTGGAGATAACGTGTGGCATCAGCCAAATTTCTGTAATGCTCATCGAGGTGATACCCATAGAAAGACATGGTCGCCATCCTTAAACACCATAGGTCTCCGTCTATTGTCAGCATATGAATAATGCTTGAACTATGTAGTCTTCATCTCCTCCTAGATGATCTTCACCTTCTCTGTGGTATCCCATACCATCTCTAGTCCAACATATGCTAACTCCCCTAGGTTAGTCTAGCACAGAAGTGATCTTCCAGGTCTCCCACATAACTCCTCAAAAGATGTCATCCCAATGGTGGAGTGATAGTTGTTGTTTTATGAAAACTTCTCCAAATATAAGTGATCCTCTTAGCTACGGCCGAAGTCGATGACATAAGAACCGAGCATGACTTCAGGGTTCTGAATGGTCCACTCATTAGGACCCTCTGTCCGAGGATGGATAGTGTTGCTCCATCGATATTGCATTTCAAATGCCTCCTATAACCCCTTCCTTAGCTGGGAAGTGAACCAGGCGTCACGATTAGATATAATAGAAGAAGGTAGTCCATGTAGCTTCACAATCTCTTGCACATAGTGGAATCTCAAACACTCTACTGAACCCAACTCTCTGATGGGTAGGAAGTTGGCCGACATGGTGAGTGGGTCAATGATCACCCAAACATAGTCGTGAACCCTAGATGTACGTGGAAGTCCTATAAAGGAGTCCATGGATATCCCTTCCCACATCAACTCTGGGAACACTAATGGCTGAACCAAGCCTACTAGTACCAGATGTTATGCCTTCACTTGCGGACATGTGAGGCATCGAGAGACAAAATCATCTACTGCCTTCTTCATACTTGGTCAATAGTGCTTCCATCAAAGAACTTCGTACATCTTCACCACTCTTATATGTACTGTTAGAGGAGATGATTGGAACCCCATCAACACATACTCATAATGTTACACTGATTCCATAGTACATCCAATGAAGAGAATGACGAGCTCCCCGCATTCAGAAAATCCATCAGGTACATGCCCTGTGGATATATGATAACAACGTGTCTCGTTGTCAGCATCCCCATGTTGTGCCTCCCCGGTTAGCAGATGAAGTGGGGGTGAATGTAAGAGACTGAAGCAAGGCTTCACCATCTCTTTCCACAAAGGATATCTGTAATGCAGCTAGCTGCTCTATCCCACACTTAGTAGATGTAGGCTATACCTCTTGTGGAGTGTGTCTTCTACCAAGTTCCCATTACAAGGATTATAGACTATCTCAGAGTCATCTACTACTTCCACGAGGGAGAGTTTGGCCGACTCATGAGTGATTGGATACACACTCCAACACATGAGTTAATCCTATGCTTCCTGGGATTACATTTTCGCCTACTAGGGAAAACAACATCCCAATGTTTTAGATAATCCAAACCATATTTTTTCCTAATATAATCAATTAGAGTGTGAACTTTGGATGTCAAGTCCATACACAAAGTATCCTTCTATGGCCTCGATGCTGCCACCAAGAGGTTCCAACTGAAACTCTCACCTCATGTTTCTTGATCACACTGTCAGCGTAAGTGTGATTATCGAGTCGCCTCCCATAGGTATCTCCAGACGTGAGGGTTAAGTCCACGGTTTAACAGGAAAATCTAGATCATGGAAAAGATTTGTGGAAGAAAGGAATGATTGGTACCTATTTGTATTGATATGGAATCTAGTAGTTGACACAGAACAAACCTCCAATCTTTCATAAAGACCTAGCATTACACTCCTTAACATCATGTAGCTACACTCTTCCTCCGGTCCTCTATCTCCTGGAGCCCGGTGGGGACCACAATGGGGGGTGGTTGTAATATGTCAAAATGTCCAACACCTCAGGTTGCTCCCCTAGTTATGATTTCACATATGCTGCCCTACATATTCATCTGTCCCTAACACATCCTTTTCCTAAAACATTTTACATGCCCATGTCTTTGAGACTGGTGCTGGTTCCTTGATTTTCCACTGCTAACATTCATTAGATCTATCCATTCGGCAAAATAACCTTTAACCACAAAGGTTCTCTCTAGTACCCTATCAAAAGTAGGAAATCTTAGAGGAATAGTGCTGAATCAGATGTCTATTAAACACACCTCGATCGGATGTTCAAGACCAGAGGTGCGGATCGTATCATATTAATCGAGTACTAGGAAATATCGGTATGCATTGATGAATACTCAGTTACTGACATGTCGTTCTGATAAAGCTGTAGAAGTTCTGGATAACTCTGAGCCACATCTTCGAGCCAGTCCCTAGTGTCATGGAAAATTGTCTAACCTCGAAAAGTTGGAGGATTATGCTGTTGGAACTCATGCAACGTGCTCAGTCGGCATCCAATGTCCGCTAGTGTGGCTGTTTGTATCTGCTGCCCAACGGGTGGGGTTGTTGCTGGTACACCACCTGATGGTTCCAACGTAGAATGAGGTCCTTGCACCAGAGCCTCGTCGCTCAGTGGGCTGCCATCGTGTACTCCCTCGAGAATCCTAGATTTATGTCAATGCAGAATTGTCTTGATAAAGAACCGGTGTGCCATGGTCATTAATGTATACCTGGTGAGCTTACTCAACCAAATCACAAGAAACTCTACAGAAATACACAGGCAATCCATGTTTTTGTAAACTGAGTCAGAAATCAGAAGTCAGTGTTCTGGTGTATGGATACGTCGGGTGCCACACCAACACTAGACTTCCTGAACTATGAACCACACCCACTACACATAATAATCTTTCTTTATATAAAATAATGTTCAGAGCCCTATGTTCTATGGTATAAATGACTCCTTTGATTCCGATTTTTTAGGATCCATCCCCCGGGGCCCATGTCATGACTACCCCAAGCCCGCCATTCCTAGGCCAGGGGCTGGCGACTAGCACCAAAGGCGTAATTCACTAAATCTGGGAATGCATTACCTTTATAACTATAAATGCACACAATAGAGAACACGACTGGATAAAAAAAACTACTCAAAACTATGTAACTATAGAGTGATAAAAAGTAAAGGGGATAGAAATACATTCCCAACTATAATGTAAAAGTACAACTAAAAAGGAAAATACAGCTAAACGCTGAAAATAAGCTCCTGGATCGTCCACCATGGATCCTACCTGAAGGGTTGGTACACATAGCCTCCTCAACACTCCACATCTATTAGTCTCCTCTGAATATCAAGATGTCGTATGGTCCACCTCCATGAATAACCCTATCCTGGTAGTCTCAACCTCAGTCAGCATTGTCCATCATCGGAATCCTACACAACGAGATGTGGGCATAGACCATACAGGGGTGAGTATAACGATACTCAGTAGGGACCCTGAGACCCTAATGGTCTCTCAAAATACACCAAGTATAAACCACAGAGTATGAAATAAACAGATAACCATTACATAAGTATATGATCGTACATATACCTAAGTTATCAAGTAACCAATCTAAATCAAGAGGAAAACACAGAAGTCACTAACTCAGCTCACAGAAGTACTAAACTTATGTATAGAGATAGAGATGATCATATGTAGCCACTGAATCATATATTCTGTTGAACCCACAAAGTATCCAAATACAAAAATAAGACCTGCGGAACCCACCAAGGATCCAAGAACAATATCCAGAGCTTTCGAACTCACACATGATCCAGGAATAGTGGTCAGAACTGTCAAACCCACACATGATCCAGGAACATCAGTTTGAATTGTCGAACCCACACATGATCTAGGAACAGTAGTTAGAGCTATCAAACCCACAAATGTTACAAGAATAAATGATTCAACTATCGAACCCACACATGATCTAGGAATAATAGTCATAGCTCTCGAACCCACACAGGATCCCGGAATAGTGGTTTGAACAGTCAAACCCACACATGATTTAGAAATAGTAGTCAGAAAGCATCCAACCATAGGGTCTCCGCACAAAGCATGCCTGATTCACGGAGGGTACACTCCACAATCCAAGTGATGATACATAATCTCACATGAATTCCCAAGAAGAAATCTACCGAAGGCCCTCCTCATCATAGGGATCTCAATGAAATAGACGACCCGCCAATCGGATGCCCGATCTGAGAGTTATTATCCTTTTAGTTCAGGGGGGCCTGGTTGGATTCATGAACGATCCAACATGACCGTAACTCAACATTACCCCAAACTCTAGTGTGTTATACTAAAAGGGATTGTAAAGATCCCTGATTTCTAGCATCATTGACAGTTCATCAAACGGAGGTTTGGTGCCAACGATATGGCCAAAAGAATATAATGGGGTTGGTATTGGGCTTGGGTCCAGTCCGACCCGGTCGAACCGACCTGGACCAACTTAGTCTGGGCCGACTGGGGTAGGGTCAACCCATTGGGTACATCCTGGCCCGTAGGGCAGGCCCACCCGCTAGGTTTGGACCCGCCTGCTGAGCCTATCCGAGTAGGTCACGAGGGGCCGTAGAGGACCACTATGGCACAGACCCACCGCGAGTGCACAAACCAGTCGCGATTCCATGTGAGGGCGTCTTTGCCCTGAGAGCACCACGTGGGTGCGGTTCGAGGCATCTCATCCTAGAGGGTGTGTTGGAGCGGCTGAGGCCGGTTCAGCCGAGAGGCCAAGGGTCGGCCGTGGACCGGTTCCGCCAGGGCACAGCGTGGCCAGGTCGGCGGGTGGCACGGTTTGGCCAAGGTTATCGGGAGGCGGCCAAGTAGACCGGCGGGCGGTTGGTAGTAGTGTGGGCAGGATGGGTGGTGGTGAGGGAGGCCAGGTGGCTAGGCGGTGGCCAGGGAAGGCGGCATCGAGCGGGTAGGACGGCGGCAGGCCCGACAGCGGCCAGCGAGCGGCCAGAATCCGGCGTGGCTCGGGCTGGGAGTTGGATCGGCCGATGAGTGGCACGGACGACATGGATTGGGAGGCAGTGGAGCTGGTTCGGCCAGAGTGATGCAAGGGAGGTGCGGTTCGCAGAGGCCATGGGTAGCACAGTCGTTGCCTCCATTGTCCTGTCACCTCATCCCCATGCCAAAAAAATGAAAAAACAAGAATGATGGCGGGCGTGGGCCATATTGGTTTGGCCCACACCATTTGTGTTTATGGTGGTAACATTTCGCTCATCAAGTAAGAAGAAAGATGAACTTAAATTTTTTAAGCCACCTCAATAATTCCATTCCAACTGAAGAATAAAATAAGGAAAGAAATATTACACAAATAAACGCCCTGCCTTGATCGTTGGTCATCGACATAGTCGCAGGATGAAGATGGAGTTGTCGTCCTTAGTCATGTCTGCCACACACTTCCAATCCTTAGCTCGCACGTCGGTTGTGGAAGATTTTCCCCTTGGGAAGGAGTCTCGGGAAGAAGATCAAAGGAGATCTTTTCTCTCATTATTCATTGGAATAAAACGTTCTTCGTTCTTCATTGGTGAGAGCTTTTCTCTCTTCTCCCAATAATCCTCCTCTCCCAATACCCAAGTGAAATTTTGTGCAAAATAATAGATTAAATCTCTATTATTTCATTGGAAAGAATTCAAATGGGTTAATTAATTGGGTAAAATCATATTAATTAATCAAGAGGTTGGCACAAAATTAATGTTGAGGATTTGGAACAATTAATGTTTTTGTGTTGGATCCATTATGTGGAGGGGTGGTGGCACCATTAAGTGGTGGGCTCAAGAGGTTTTCCCACATTATGGAGAGTTCAAGAGGTTTGAACCTCAGGTGGTCGCAAAAAAATTAATTATGAAGAGGAGTTAATGTTTGATTAGGCCCCACCTCAATAACCTCTCAAGGAAGGTTAAGGTGAGGTAGTCCCTACCTGCAACTTCCACATGGAGGCTTCAACCAACCAAAATAAAATAAAAGCTACAACATTATTTTTATTTAATTCATTTATTAGAAACCAAAAACTATCTTTTATTTCTGACCATAAGTCGTCGAGTTGAATGTCTTATTAATCTAATATCGGCTCTACGAGATCAATAGTGCCCTCATATTTCAATTCCAAGCACCGGTTCAAAAGTTATTAAATGATGCTCACATGTTAACTGAACGTACCGAATTTTTTTTTGGGAAAATTATTATTAGTTACCCTAGACCCACGCAGGATGAGGATAAGCTCTGGCTAGGTGAAATGCATCCAAATGAACCCAACGGTACTCTTTGATTTTTAATCAGATTTATTGTTTAGATGTTGTGAATTTTACAATAAAATAATTTTCACTTAATTATTTTATTTTATGCAAAAAACTAACTTTCCCACATTGCCTATGCTAGCCAAAGTTAGTATCCGCTTAATGAAAGCATACCCACATGACTCTATCAGTGGTCTCAAAATTTTATTCTGAGTTATGGTTTGTTAGTTATAATCCTTTTAAAAATAATATAATTTATTTAATTATTTTATTTACGATTATTCTATTTTTGGGTTTTCTCACAGGAGGACCACGTCGACTAATCATAAGTCGCGCCTAGGGTAAACCTGCAATCCTAACTGCAACGGTGCCCTCATATTTCTGATTCGAGTAACCATTTTAGATTTATTCAACATTTTCTGTAAAACTACATGCGCGCGTTTACATAAGCTTAACAAAACATCGACGGGTCATTCCAGACACTCAGGGCCTCAGAATCGCGTGCCGTCAGATTTTGCAGATTCGTAAAAATTCCCATGTATTTAAGAAAAATAGTTCCCATGAAAATTTGGGTCCATACAATGGAACCCTTATATTTATAAAATTGTATTGTAATATATATTTGGGATTATTGAAACATGCCATTTCTTGTAATGAATGCAATCAAAGAAATAATATTTCCTAACAAGAAATATATATTAAAATATTTGGATTGTTTATGTTACCTACATAAAATTAATATCTCGATTGAAATTACATTACTCAAATAAAAATGGATAAGTATATTTTTCATCATCACATCCTCTAGCTCCCTCATACCTTCCTTGAATTGATGTTATCACCATAAAAAATAACTAATTATGTAATCTTATTCTCTAGCACCATAACCATATGATTAAGAATATCCACTAGATATTTATTAGAATAATGATCATTCACCATTGGTATGATTTCTAAGATTTTTAAATGTGATTGATCTATTATATACTAACATATGAATTATTATTAACACCCACTATTTGAGCATTAATAATTTTAGGATTGAAAAAAATCCGGAGGAATAGTTCATATTTTTCTACAAAATAAGGAAGGAAAATCATGTATACATGATTATTATGTGTATAGTTTATGAAAATATAATAACCCACATGTGGAAATTCAAATTAATTAAACATTTAATTTCATAATAATGGATCCTTAATTTTATGTGATCTCATATTAATTAAAAAATTTACAATAAATCAGTCCTTATTTCTATACATTACCCCATCAGATAGTCATCTTTATGATTGAAATCAATTTTTACATGAATTAAAAATTATAAGAACCTACATCATATGAGATCGTCCTAAAATGAAACATGTTGATTGATATATGCTTAAAAAGAAACCAAATATCCATATAAATAAAAACATAAAAAGGTATGAAGCTTCCTGTGATGGTAGTTATTTTTATTTTCATGTAAATGGGTTATAAATCTAATGTGATCAGTTCAATGATAATTATAGAACCATATTATCATGTTATCGAGGACAAACAATGTACATTGGATACTCCTCCATTATCAGGTAAAGTCTTTAAGCCATGATAGTTGAATAATGTGATACCACTTCAGATCTATTGAAAATTAGTATAATTAACCATGACATTTCTTGTGTACTATCATTATATCATGAAGTGATCACATGATACCCCAATGACTAGAGGTGTGAAAATCTATTTAAATGATCGCAAGTGATCATAAGGTCCATTATTGTTCACGTAACAAAATTGTGGAAACCCAATAGTAACAAAATCATTGATCTTGGATCCTATAAAATAAAAACGTGGAAAAGGAGGAATCATCATGATAATGTATTTAAAAATATTTTTTTATTTGAAGGTTGGGTGAATTCCACATGATAAGTCCGTTAATCAAGTGAAATAACCACCAATAAGATGTCATTGTCACATGAATGTTTCCAAACAAGTCACCTCAATCATGTGAAGGGTTAGATAAATTTCATCTTGATCATGTGACTCGCTGATAAGAAATATTTGTGGGGTACCCATCAAAATTGTTTAAAAATTGCTAAAAAGGTGGTACCCATATGATAAAAATAGTTATGTTATTTATAATGGGAATACACTGTGATGATCCAACAAGATCTCAATAATGGAACAAAAAACTCTCTATTGATCGTGTGATAGCCTCTTATAAGGGTTTCATAATCTCATAAAGACACCATGACATGCCAATCCTAATTATGATGTCCTGGTGAATTATTCATTTTATTATTTGGAGGAAATTTGGAATGTTAATTTGATGTTTTTAAATAACTAAAAATGTCAATGGTTCTAATAAATACGCTATTAAAATAATTATATCCCAATCATTTTCTTATCAAACAAAACAAAAATAACACAATGAATGACCTGTGGAAGGTTCATGTGGGAGGAAATATCATGTGTAAAGATGCATGGTGGGACTTATATAACTTGAAATATATACAATCACAAGGGTCTTACACCATGAAAAATCCAATAAATGGATTATGTGGATATATATCATGTATATATTCATCATGTGGTCACAAAATCAATCAATTGATGGACTTCCAGTGCACTAGAAAAATGATGAAATATATTTTCTTCATGTTGAGTTATTAATTAAATACCCGCACAATGCAATAACTAATGAAAATTAAAGTGTTTTATAAAATAAGGGATTGAAAACAACGAATCATTATATTAATATAAAACACCTATTTTCATACAAATTCATAATGTTTTTTACAAACAATTAAAATCTACTGAAATATCACACATGTTACCAAATCCACCTAAAGTCTTCTAGACATTCAATCCATGTTTTACCATTTCCACTATAGATATTATCCATTTAATTTAAATTCATCTATGTGTGTCATCCAATTCATACAAAGGTATCTAAACATTTTTTCTATGTTAATAAATGTCCTCCATAAATGTGGTTCAATCCATGTGATGTCCCCCAGGGTTGATTGATTCAATAATATGATGATCCTTTGACATGTCACCAATTTCATGTGGAAACCACTATACAAGTCAGCTGAATCATTCTTAATTCCTCTAATAGGTCTAATTCAATCACGTGGTATTTATATGATATACGGCACATTTCATGTGATTTCCCCCCAAATAATTTAGGTGGATCACATTGTAGAAACCATATACATGTCTGACATACATCTTAAAGAAAATAAAAATTACAACTAGTACATGACCGAAAATCCTCAAATATTTCAGTAATACAACAATGACATTTTGATAAGACTTCTCAGAAATGTTAGACTTGTCTTTCATAAACCATCTAACATGTCAACCATGTTATGAAAATAGAACAATAAATGATATCTTTTTATACTAGACACACATGAAAAACATCACATTGACCTATGTGGACTCTATTTCAAATCAATAATTGATACATTGAACAACTTTCTATAATTCAGTCTATTGTTGGGAATACACTGTGTTGTTGGTTCCTCCATGTCACATACAATCTAAGACAAGGTAAAAACATTCTTATGTGGTTTTAAATTTCTTAATAATCGAATAGCACATTCATAATCTAATCTAAATTCAAGTAAATTGAATAATTGTGTATTTATAATAAATATTATTCTTTTTAGAGGATCTATATCTATGTAATACACCCCATTATGGCTACCACACTTCCGAAGACATGCATCAATATGTAGTGAGTCATATAACGTTGAATCACATGTTTTTCACAACAATAACGACTCATGTGGGCCTAGGGATGTGAAAATACCATATCAATAACATCATAAAATTACCACAACTAGGGAAACCTGAGTTTCAAATCCCAATTTAGTGAATCGATATGATTTACCCTTACATGTATATCCCCCTTAGGGAATGTACTGATGTAATTACAATATTGGTAATCCATTTGGACATAATCCTAATTAAAATTATTCATCTATTAATTTACATAAATGTGTTGAGGGAGTATCAAACTATGAGGAATATGATTAATTTTATAATAAGGATACATATGAATCCCTTCATAGAGTAATATTTTAAATATATTATTTTATAAAAGACACAATTTAATTATATATGAATTGAATTATCATTATGGTTTTTAATTTTTGTATATTCCATACATGATATGATAATTATTTGAAAATGATCAATATAAAATAAAATAATTGTTTCCAAAATACAATGTGGTTCACTTTAATGTGATGGAGAAGGAAACTATAAAATTTAAGGTATATTGATGTTTCTTCATGGTAATGGAAAAGTGATAAACTAGTTATAAATCTAAAAAATGAAAAGCTGGACCAAAATAGTTTGATGAAATCTAGAAAACAACATTACATTGCATGCAAGTGACATTCACAATGTGTAAATTAGCGGAATATAAGTATTGAAGCCATACATGAAGGAAGACATGAAAGGTTAATTGAATCAAACATTATATGTGTAACATCATGATATTTTGAAGGGAAACACTATGTTCAATTGTGTATTTAATACACCACATCATGCTTAATCTAAAAAATATTAATATTTAAATGTTAGAGTTATTAAATTGAAATTATATTGATGGATATGAAAAGGGATAACATAATTATTATAATATGGGTTACACTTGAATATATAATTCATTTAAAAATTAAATATAAACTAATTTATTACATGTTTTAAAATAAAAGGAAATTTATTTATATGAAACTATTTAAATATGCACAATTGTGTTTTATAATAAAAGATATAAAAAATACCCTTAATGGATTATATTAATGAAATATATATATATATATATATATATACTATTCCATATAATTTTTAAATTTCATATTAATTGTTCTATAGACATGGTAAACAAATAAGTCCAATTTTACCGATAAAATAGAAGTTTTAAAATATACTAGTTTTGCCTCTTGATGGCGCATTTTTTAAAATAAATTCTTTTAGAATTTTATAAACTATATTTTAAAAAATAAACATAATCTTTGAGATTTTAATTTGAAAATATTACATAGTTGAATTGTTTTTTTTATGATGAGATTCAAATTTGGAGGAATGGTAAAAAATATATCCTTTTAATTGAAAACTTTATTTTCATCAAATATATATATTGTTTTGAATTATAAATTTGAGTGGATTAAACGTTTAATTAGATTATTTTTTATAATTTAATCCAATTATTGAATTTAGGACCAATTTGAGATTGAATGTCGATATAAAATCATTTCAATCATTTGAACATTTTTAATTTAAGAACTAATTTTTTCATTCTGTCAACAAGATTATCTTCTAACGAATTTCTCAATAATATGATTTGAATTTGAAAAAAATGGAATCCAAATTTATAATAATATGTTCAAAATATGTTAATATATTCCATTAATTTTCGTCAATTATCAATAGTATCATTAGTATTTTTTTTGTTATTACCACTATTAAATGAAAATCCGGAAGTTAATTGTAAATATAATATTATATATATTGTAAAATTAGCCTAACACATGTCATGATTTTATTGGATAAGGGGTTTTAGACCAAAATAATCCATGTGGAGAATTTATGTCCATTGGAAGACACTTGGATGTGATTTTGACATTTATAATATTATATTCAATGAAATGTCAATTTTGTCACACTTTTGTTTTTAACAAGTGAATTCTTTTTAATATGGGGTTATAATAGTGATATTTTAATAAATAAATAGTTTTTTAATGTTAAATATTTTATCAATATGATGTTAAATTATTTGAATTTTTTTTAAAATAGATAATTTAATAAAAGGATTTCCCATTAATAATGGAGTAAATATTTAATTAAAATAAATATGTTAAAATTGTTATTAGAAATATTAAATAAATATAATATGATACTAATAATTTCATTCACAAATTATCTAGATTACATTAACATGATATATTTTTTTTATAATTTTTAGTTTGAATTTATCTTACTATTATGATATTTCTACGAATTATTGTAATGATTACTGTAAAAATTAACATTATTTACATTTTAAAAATGTAATATATTATTAAAGGATATAATATTTTTCAAAACAACCATTTATACCAAATATTATTTTAATAAATAATAAATAATAATTTCCTTATTTATTGGTCTTTTTTAATTTTAGAGTAATTATATTAGCTGTCAAAGTGTAAATTACCTGATATCATGGTAAGAATTAAAAGTGATAATAAATGATATTGATTAAAAAAATATTAAAAGAATGTAAAATATTTATTTCCTGAATTAATTTCGAGCCTAAATCATCACTTATTATAATAATATTATCTTTTTACTGAATATAAATTGAAAAGAAATTTATATTAAATATATATTTTGATGAATTCCAAGAGTGCCCCTATGTAATCTTATAAAAGGTAATCTATTCATCTTATTTCAATACACATCAAAACCTTTTTTTATTGTAAAATATCTACAAAATTTACTTCCTAGAATTCATAGCCACATATTAGATTTATTAGATTAGTAAGAACACAATCCTTATTAGTGTAAATATATTAATCATTGAAGATCACCCAAGGAAGAGGTATCATTTTTAATTATGTATTTCAATATTTATTTTCTTCGACATTCATCCAATTATAATCAATAATAATTAAATAATACATCTTGTATAACAAATACAAATAGATTTTTTATGTTAATATCATCACCTAAACCATATCCACTTCAATCAAATGGAAAAAAATTTAATCGTTCATCTTTACGGTAGACAACCACCTCCCAAACCGATAAAAATATTTTCCATCGCCATCACTTAAGAATCAATATAATTATATAATTAATTTTCTTATATTATATTAATGAAATATCTTTCATTATAAAATATAAATATATCATTTATGTTCTCACCTTTCCACTCACATAAAAACGATAACATTATTCATGTTTATGTGGAAACAAACACAACCATGGGGTGATATGATTCCTTTTTCATCTCCACAACACATGGATGAAATATATAATTATATTTAAAGGTATAATATATTATTTATTATATTTTTATAATTATTTAAATAAAAATTAATTAATATCTTCTACTATAATGATCATTGAAAATTTTTAGTATACTCATGTGTACATATGGCTTACAGTCACAATGATTGTAACATAGTTCATTTTTCACATATATATATATATATTAAATGTATGTATTTAAAAATAATATTTGATTTATAAAGGATATTATATTTTCCTACATATTATTCTTGAGATAATGAACTAATGTTCACATTTACTATTGACAACATACCAAAGTCATTTTGGACTCAAGCACAAAATATTGTAAAAACATTCAACCTAAACATAATTAATTAAGTAAATTTTATAACATTATGATACTATAATATTTTATATAATAGTTATTAAAATGATTTAAAGTTTCTAAATAATATATATAATTAAAATAATTTAATTATTTATGAATAAAAATTAAAAAAGTCATTAATATGACTTAAGGTAAGGGACTCATCAACTAAAGAATCATTTTAATAATTATAATGATTTATTATTCTAAATATTTATCACACGTGTATATGTTTTTAGAATTATAAATAAATGTTATAAAATGGAAATTTTGTCTTTTTAAATGTTCTAATGTGGTATAAGACACATTTATTTAAAATTCAATTTTTTATTGATTCAAATTGTTTTTGAAAATGGATTGATTATTTTTCTAACATTAAATCTATTTCTTATGGGGGAAATTGAAATGTTAATAGTGATAATTTAAATATTTTTAACTTTTATGTGTCATAATATTTTAATGGTATGTGGAAATTTTATGGGTGGTTATGTGTTGAACCGAGGATGGGTGGTTCTATGAAAACCCAAATATGGGTGGCTACATTATAACCTCAAATGTATTGGGTATGAAAATCAGCCATATTTCTATTTAATTTGTATGAGTGAAACTTATTCATGTTGACTAAATTGTGATGCAATTTTTGTATAATTATATCCCCAGTTAACTAATTATAATTTCAATGCGTTCTTATTATATTTCATGAAAATTTTTTGTTTATCAAAAGGTAACAGAATGATATTTTTGAAACGATTATCACTTTTTTCTTGTAAAAAGAAATGATTTTTAGGATTTTATTTTTGTGTTTTCACTAGACTAATGGGTACATTTATATTCTATCCCTTATTGAGATGTTTTGTCTTCCAGTTTTTTTTAATGTTTTTTACATGGAAGAGTTGGGACAATGATCATAAAAATAGAAAATTGTGAATAAATATCATCATAATAAATCATATTCTATTCTATATTTTTATGTATTATGAAAAAATGTTACTAATTATATGTGTCCACATTTAGTGTATGGGTTTATTAAGTAACAGTTTTTACAATTTCTGTAAAACATTACAAAAAAATGTTATATAATAAATGAATGTAATTTATAATTTGAAAAATAACTAGATTATAAAATGATTAAGGTTGAGTCCTACTTACATGTCATGAACACCACTAACATGGTGTGTAACTCTTAATATGGACTATAATAATTAGGATTCAATAAATTAATTTAGATGATACACACCCTATACATTATTTGTAACTCTTAGGATGTACAATGATCCCGAGGATTTAATAAATTAATGTGGAATACTGCATTTATGACCTTAGGACTCACAGTGTTGATTTTTGACCCATTTATTATGTCATGGATGGAATATAGTGTTGATTAAAGATTACAAATAAGATGCTAGGATTGATGATTTGGGATTAGATCTCACGGACTTACCACAACACATCATCATAGGGATATAGATTATAGTGTTTATAATTTATTTTTTATATTTACAATTACATATTTAATGTACTATATTCCTTCCCATTTAAATTGATCTGATTAAATCATCTTCTATCCCTTCTTCCCCTCCAACCCTACACTTTTTCTATCTCTATCTATCTCGTTCATCATTCCTTTGTCATATAATTTCAATTAGTAATGTAAATTGGCTAACATAAGGCATGGACTTTTGGGAGGATCCCAAGTGCCCTTAAATATTTCTTTATAATATTATATCATTTAAATTCTATTTTAGGTTGATATGAGATAATTTCACTAGTGAAATAGTAGTACACCATATAATGGACCTCAAATCTATTTCTATTTTTTTATTAGGGATTAATAAATTTGGAATTATAAAGTGGTTTTATAGGCATTCTAAAAATAGAACAAATGGAACGAAATAGAAATCCAGATAAAAAGAGACTGGATTTTCAAATAAAATTCAATAATTATTGAACTCATATAATAAAAATTTATTACCTAACCATTCTTCAAAATCTACATTCTATCTATATCTTCATTTTGCAGTGATTTATTCTTTCTATTATTTTAAATTATTTTATTTCAAATATCCTAAAAGAATAATTTTTATGAATAATAAATCCAATAAAAAAAGATTTTGTTTAACTAAATTGTAAAGTTAATAATGAACTGACTATGGTGCTCTTCATGTGATATTAACTATAACAACCTCTATGTTATATCTGTACTATAAGTTTTTAATTTTTCATTGAATATAATAGGAATACGTCAAAATTGGTTTCATTAATTGGTACGGAGTGCCTCATAACTCCAAAAAACATACAATAATATTATCTAAATGATCCATAGTTTGACATAACATTTAATTTATTTTATCTAGAAATTTATTGAACACTGACCAAATTATGTAAAACATTGTAAATATATTTTGATGAAATACCCTACAAAAATTCATGAGAGGCTTTCAATGATCACTCTAACCATATAAAAATTGATGTAAATAAACCAAAACATAGTGTAATCTATGAGAACAATAATTCTATAAGACGAACCATCAATTAGATATACCTGACATATAAAATTAATTTTAATTCCTCTTTAACAAGATTTAAATTCATCTAAATTACATTATCTTGTATAAGAATACCCAAATAGAGTTATTTAATAATTAATATAATAAATTTTATAGTTCCATACACTAAGGAGTAATAGAAGAAAATGTAAAGTGGTGTGTACAATCGTTCACAATAGAGGGAGTATAAAATGAATTGTTTTATAGTCTATAACCTAGAGATTTCATGGTTTGGTAACATCTACAAATAATCTTCATGGAAATATTAACACCCTAATAAATGAGAACATATATTTAATAGGATACCTAATCTATTTTCAAATAAAAATGAGGGAGAAATTATTTGAACTTTGAGCGAGTCAAGAAGCTCTATGCCAAAATCCATCATCAAATTATGACAGAACACCAAATATTTGATTTATCATATCATGGAATATTCCAAAATTATTGAAAACCCCTTTAATAACCATCTGGAGGAGCTATATTTTACAATTCCAAATAACATACCAATTGTATGATAAAAAATAATATGTAGAACTAAAATAAATTCACCATTATATGTACAAGAACAAGGGGATTCAATGAAGTGAGAATATCAGATTCATCATATATAATAGAAAATAAATTTTTTGACCTACTATGGTTAGTGAGAAAAAGGATGTGAATAAAGAGAATGAAAAACACAACCTGACTTCTGTATATGAGTTTTCCTCTTATAATGAACCTTACACTAATCATTTTATAAAAGTTTAGGGGATAAAGAGTTGTGTTGCATCCTAACAACTAAGGTAATTTCATCTAAATAATGTAAATCCACACCTTACCCAACATGGATATTTGACTAATAAAAAAACTTAATATCATAATGAATACCCAACACGTAATCCTTCCCATTAAATGTAATATCAGAATGCACCTTACTTTACTCAAACATTTCAACCACCAATATTAAATCATAATACATTTAAGCAGCAATTTTCTATTTTAGAATAAATTTTGAACCATAATATACCATGTAGTTTTTTGGTTGAATAATAACATTATTATTTTATCAACCATGTTTTGAGAAATAATGGACTCTATAACCCAGAATCTAGAGAAGCTATCAACTCATATATTACAAATTCTTAAAAAATTTATGTGTTATTACATCCTGAAGTGGAAATGATTTCCAACTACCTAAATAACCTGATGCTAAAAAATATTAGGGTAATTATAATGATCCACAAATACTCAAAATAGAAGATAATAAATAACCATAAAATGTTAAAATAATGTCTATAAATGTAATGAAAAATACACCCTTAGAGAAGTTGTAATAGTTAACAAAAGGAATTTACTGACCATACCCTTCTACATTAATAAAATAAAAATTGATGAAGTGGGGTGACATCGATATTAAATTTAGAAAACCTTTTATAATTTATTGTAAAAACATCTCACTACCAGAGTAAATGAAGAAAATCCCAAATTTCCCATAATGTATCAATGGTATGTGAACAAAAATAATAATACTAGATGGAAATAAATTAATCAACTTTGGAAGAAGAATCTGTGAACTGATCATACCACACATACCAAAAAATTCATGATCTAGAGACATTATCTATTCAATCACTATTTATCATTAATTTTCATCCAATGCATTATGTGATAAAGAAAGTTTGATAATTTTTTGGTCTAATATAGAATATTTATCATTGAAGATTAGATAATTGGATCCTATTTTAGTGATGGTACAGTTAAGAAATAGTTTTTCTTTTCCCCTGTTAGATTTTAATATGATATACTCATAATAGTATGATGATTGATCTTTCCAACAAACTTCTATTTCCTTAACATGGAAGAGGGAAAAGCACATGGAATCCCTCTAATTATCATGGGGCTTTGATTCTTAAAATCAGTAAAGGTAGTCATCAATGTCCCATAATCAACAATCAAAATTGAAAATTGGTTATAGTAATGTACATTTAAAAAATATGATGTGATGAATCATCCTTCCAGTACTAATACACTATTCATGATTTCCCATGAATATGGAAGAGGAAAAAATGTAGATTCTATAATGTTTTGTGAAATCATAACATAAGGATAATAGTTTTTATTTGAAAATAATAATACCAAAAAACATGTGAATCATAATTTCATAATAGAAGAAGTTGTTAATTATTATTTCTTCAATGATTTCATATGATAATATTACATTTTATATGATATGAAATCATTTGTGGTAGGAATCCTCAACTCAATTTCATCCCTATAACAACTAACCATTTATAGATTTAATTCCAATTCCAAATGATTTGAAGTATTTTTATATTATGTGAAAAGATAAATTTACATTTATAATACACAATAACATATCCCATTCATATAAGAAACTCATACATACATTTACAAAATATTTACACATACCATATAGTAATGTTTATTTGACATACATGGAAGAAATAAAAAATTTTCTTGTCGTGGAATCTTTTTAGAAACTGATTTCTGAATAATTATAAAACATTAGAGAATACAGATTTTATAGAATGATAAATCATGTTACCCGAAAACTCTACATTCCAATTTTGTTCATCTATCAGATGTTATATTGGATTCTTTGATAAATAGTTTTTTGTGTTGTAAATGGTTTCTTAGTACACATAAAATTACTGATTGCATCAAAAGGCAAAATAAAAAATAACAACACCTTTCCTTTTATAACATTCTAGAAAAGGATTCCATTTGTGATATGCAATGCCTCATGTATATTTCAACAGTACAAGGTTATTATTTTTCTGAGTCATATATATTGCTATATGAAATTATTTTACGCTGACATCATAGTTTTTGGTAATAAATTTAATAATTTCATAGGATATATAAAAAAATAATTAATAAATGAATTAAATGTAATATTGTCTTAAATATTGAAAAAAAATAAATTCCATTATTGAAAAAGGAATAGTGTTATGGTACATATTTTCTTATAAAGGTATTAAGGGTGAAATATTTTAATTTTAAGTAATTAAAAAAATTCTATGTCTTAATTGAATAAAAAAAGAATAAATAATTTTTTCTATGTGATGTATTTTATTGAAAATTCATAAAATATTTTAGAATGATTGCTCACCGTCTCTATATATTAAATCTAATGGTAGTTGGCCTTATCATTGATTATCCAAGAAGGAAATAATTTGACTAATTGATTAAAATGTTGACCACTCCTCCAATAATGAATCCACACAACTGGGACTATCCTTTAAAATTATATTGTAATATATCAAACCATGTTGTGGGAGTGTCCCTGTTAGTAGCAATTGATAATATTAACTAAGACATATCTTGTTCCTAAAATACATTATATTTTACATAAATCAATTACATAACCAAGGATATGGAGTTCATTTAATTCATCTTTACATTTAATAAATAATATCTTATCTAATTAGAAATAACAATATATTTTTCTTGTGATACAACACTCAGGTATTTACTGAATAAGGATGATGCTAATCAATGCCTATTGAGAGGGATGATACACTTGCATGAGTCAATTTCGAAATCAATGGTCAAAACCAAATTCAAAATATAGTGGTCGGTCATATGAGCCTCATACCAAAAACCATTGATCCATAAATTCCAAATTATTACACACATAATGATGATATTCTTGGAAAACTCTATATAATATAAGATAATGTACAATAGAATGCTAATATTGTCTATTATTTATTAACATATCAGGTAATCTCTCATTAAAATTCTCAGAATCAGAAAAAAAATCTAAAAGTAACTTTTCTATTTGTTATTACTATTCCAATTGAATGTATTCAACAATCATGTAATTAAATTATGCCTTACTAATAGTGAGATTGAATTAGTATTCTATTTTTTCATATATAATCATTAGGGGTCATTTTTGGGTCTGAAAAGATATATATAAATTTTATAGATTATTGAATATGATAAAAAAAATATTTCAATATGGATAGGAAATCATCTATAAATGAAATTAATGACAATTTTCTTGAAATTTATAAAAAACAATACATTCGAAACATTCAATTACATTATATAATATGTTTGAACTGAAGGATATAGACTTCATGGGACTATTTCTAGTGTCCTTTCTATATTCTTATATTCAATTATTTGTGAACTATATTTCAAAATAGTTGGAATAAAAATCTAAAAGGCTGACATTGAAAAAAATTTCTATGATTTTGTCAGGATGAATATGTTCATAAATTTGTAGTTCCACGATCCACAATTAACCATAGTGGGACCCACATACGTACAAGAAAAATTTTTGAATTACTGAAATTTTATGGGGTTAACCATAAATCAACAACCCCATATCTTCCATAAAAATTACCTAGAATATGTTTCTAATGGAATAATGTTAGGTATTCTGTAACCAATTATAGAACCTCATATGAAGAATTTGAGAAAAATCATGGATGATGGCCTATTGAATTATAAGAGAACTTATATAACACCCATATGAAAGATCTCGTATAGATTAAATTATGAGATGATCTATTGGGACTTGATTGAAGTAGAAGATAATTCCTACCATGTCATAATAAATATGAATATGTATCATTAATATTAGTTTATATAAAGATAATTAGTAGTAAATAGTTATTGGATTTAAGGATAAGATATTGTGAAAATTCAATGATTTAAAAAAAAATAACAACGATTTTTTTATTACAAGAGTATTTTAATAATAAAATTTAAACCTAATGATAATATTAAATATTAGGCCTATAGAATAAATCAATTTATATGTATAATTTTTACTAGAGAAAAAGTCCCTTTCGTTATTACTCAGGTAAACGAAATTAGTGTTTTGGAGATTGCAAGCGAAAGAGGAGAGAACCCATTCACTATAAATTGGATGAAGATGTAGAAATTCAATGGGATCATATCATGAGAACCATTAGAGGAAATTACACTCATTCACCCATATTACCTCTAAATAACCACCAAATATCACATTTCCATTAATGTTGATCCAATAAATTTATTTCATTTTTATTCAACTTATATGAAAATTCACATTAAATGTATTGTGGAAGATGCATTACTTATGTTTGGAAGATAGAATCTTCATGAGATTGATATTTATAAATTTTACATTTTTTAGTTGATTAAATAATGATAAAAACGAGAGCCTTTGAGCAAACCCATGTTAGATTACATTTTTTCCAAATTACACTCTTCCCCAGGGTCCTATTTTTCCATGATTGAAGTTGACTCAACTATAATTTTATTTAAACTTATTTTCTAGACTCACTAATAATAATGATTAAAAATTAAAAAATTAATAAACTAAATAGAATAAATGTAATATGATGTTTACAAATAATGATATGGTCTAAAACTAAAGGAATAGAAACTGTAAATCCCAACTAAAAAATAATTTATAAAGGGAGTTTTTTTTACAATCACTATATGTTCACTTACATATATTTTTGGAAAAAATATATTCAAGATCATTCAATTAAAATAATTTATATACAAAAATATTTCTTCCATTACATGGCTTATATAAGAATCATGAATTTCATTGGAATTACATGATTCCAATTTTTTTTGTAATCCAATGATACTGAATTTGAGAAATGTGGAATTGAATAAATATATTTAAGAATGGATATTGAATTAATCACTCATTATAGTTTTAATTAGACGATTCATGTAAATAAAATATATTTTCTATTTATAAAATGTAATTTTATTAAATTCATTTTGATTGATTTTATATTTTTATTATATGCCATGAGTGATTATCCAAAATTATTGTCACATTATTGAGAGAATTTATAGAAAAAATACATCATCTTTATATCATATAAATATTTAATGAAGGGTCTTGGGGAATTCCACCTAATAGAGCTTGTATTAGAACTTTTTAAATATATGACTATTGAAAATAAAATATTTAAAATAGTCTAGGTAATATTACTTTTTTTACCATATCACTAGATCGATCATGTCTTTAATACTTTTTGTCCAATAAAATACATAAATGATCACTCTCTTAATTAGTAAAATGATAATCCATTTTTATCCATTACTACCCTCATAATTTATATTTTATTATGTATTAATGTTTAATTATGGGGGTGAGTAATTTCATGGAACAAGGGATGATTTACATTTTAATGAAAATGTGTGTTGTGATAAATTATGGGTGTTAATAAATATTCTTGATTTATTTAGTATTCATTATTTTTTCCTGTTGAATAAATAAATAAGTAAAATAGAATTTGACATATATGAATAAAAACCCTCCATTACCAGACTAATGATTTTGATCAAATGTTGTTAGGTGGTGGCTATGATATTCAATCTAAGAATAACATTAAAAAAATTGCAGTGAAAAAAAAAAGAAAATAAGAAGTATAGAAAAAATTCAATAAGTTTCACAAATAATTCATTATGATTAATTTGATCCTAAACATACATTGAGTTTGTGTGGGATGGAGTTATCATTTTTATAAAGGAGATTTTTATTACACATTAATTTTGTTTATAAAATATTATTATTTATGATATATCCAATTTTTTAATCTTTAAAATTTCAAGCATCAATCCCTATCAATCGTAAGCCTCATAGTCATTAGATCCATATTTTCAATGCCCTCATTTTGATATGATATTTTTTTATTTACACATTATAGTAATTAGTTCATTACATACCCATATAAAAACATCTTATACTCCTAATAAAAACAAAATCATACTTTAATTTGTATCTTGAGTGATTATAGAAATGAATCCATTCCGAGTTAAATCATGATATGGAATGTTTAAAAGTAATGAATTATGAAATTTGAATAAATGATATAATAAGACGAACCAGTACACAATGTGATAAAGTAAAATATATGTTATAATTAAATTTTGGAAGGGCATGATTTTTTATTTATGATTATGTGTATCTTGATAGGATATACCCCATTGATTAAAATTTGATTTAATTTCATTGGAATTTTAATATTACTAACATATGGTTCCTCTTTTGTTTATATTGAGATTACATGCATGAGGCAATAAATTTTAATTACTGGGGAAATTGAAGGAGTCCTATTTTTGATATTTTTTATTTACAAAACACAATCTTATTACACATTAATTGACATATATTGATAATATTTAATTTTTTCTGTTTCATTTCACGATACCAAAAATTCAATGAAAATGATCTTAAGTAATGAACTAGGTGTTCCACAATGTCTTTCTGCAAGAACAAGAAGTTGAGAAGCATGATAACATATATGTGATTGTATATTGATGCTTCCACATGGTCAAAGAATAGTGATGACCTAATTATGAATCTCTTAAATTATGTAGCAAGATAAAATAGAGATTGAATATACTAATAAATAAGTATTACATGTCTTATAAGTGACATTCACAATGTGAAACCGGAGTGGACATAGGAAGAGAAATAGGATATTAGGTAATAAATTGTGGTTTAATTGACCCACATGTAACATGTCAGGTATGTTTAAAAATTGGGAAGGACTAAGATCCAGTGTTATTAACATTATTAATAGAGAATATGAATTATCTGACAACTGTACCCATCAAGATGACTTTTTGACCAAATTCATGATAATATTGAAGGTATACAGTGTATATTGAGTTCTAAAATCCAAATCCTGTTTAAATTATTTTGGTTCAGATCCTATGGATATGTCAAAACAATGCGTTGTAGTGGTATTTTTGCTAAGGTTTTTCATTTCTTTTTTTTTTGTTCAATTATTTTAATTATATAACACATTCAGTCATATTTTAGATAAAGTGTTTCCATATTCTTTAATCTCTATTTCTATTCATCCCTAATCTCATTCACTATCCTTTCTATATTTCTGTTGTGGTATATTCTTCAAATTTCAATGTGATGTTACTAGCCTGAGGATTTGACCTAGAGGAGGGTTCATTGAGTTATTAATTATTTAACCATAATTTCATAATGTTTTATTAAATTTATTATTGATGCAAGATAATTACATGGGTTTTATGGTAGTAAAACATGGCATGGACAATAATTTAAGTCCTATTTTATATTAGTGGTAAGAGAATTTAGATATCCAAATACATCTCCTAGTAATGCTAAAATTTAAAATCAATATTGGTCGTAGCAAACCATGTTAAAAAAGGACTGGATTGTAAAATTTTATTCCATAATAAATGAACCCATGTAAACAAAAGATAGAGCCAATTTTTTTTCAAATATACATACAGACTACATCTGAATTGAATATTAAATAATTTATTCAAAAATTTAATTTCATAATTCCCCAAAACCAGAAAACCATTGTTGTAATAAATAATTAAAAACCCAAAATTAATTAGTTTTGATGAATTAAATTTACGGATTGAACTGGTTATAATGCACATCAAGTGAGGAGACCCCTGTTAGTCTCTATAATGCAAGAGGAAAATAAAATTTTCTTTTTCCATCCCTTAATACCGGTGTGATGAGTCCCTCAAAAGGCATCAGATACAATCACAGTTCCTATTTTCCCTCATATATTTCCTTTTTATATGTTTTTAACCAAAAATACATGGAATGAAACAATATACCAGGGTATAGAGTTATATTATTATCATAATACATAGGACACATCATGAAGGGTTAATCACATACATGAAAAAAGAATTACCTCTTGATGTGATTTTAATCCCATTAGTTCATGATTATACAACTTCAAAATATAAATATCTACACATTAATATGAAATTATAGGAAATGGATAGAAAAAATATGATATATAATGATTGTATCATTAATAGAACCTTATTTACCTTTTGAATGATTCCACAACTTATAATTTTATTAGGTTAACCTATCCTACATCATTATTTGTAACAAATTAAATAAAGTTTTGTAAATCTATATAAGAGTCTCAGAATACTCAATAGTGGGTTGGATGATCCAGAACTCCCTTCCATTCAAAAAATTTGTGTCTCTGCATTTTATTTTGCCTATACCCCTAAATCACCTCCAACATTTGAAAATAAGGCAGGTTACTTGTTATTGATGGGGATCCATTTCTAATTTCATAAGAGAAGATAATACTAAACCTTACATAAATGAACATGAAGACATAATTGAACACCCAAAAGCAATTTCCATCTCCTATAAGAATACTATAATCAATAATGGTGAACGATGTGTGAAATCATATAATGAATTAATAATTAAATCATTATGGGAAACATACATTTTGACTCCCAATCATGGGGAACCATACCATTTACAATTGAAAAAAATGATGTACATGGATTCAATCTCTCAAATAATAAACAAAATGATTGGTTACACATGAGTTGTTACCATTTTTTTCTTCCCTGTAAAAATGAAAATAGTGTGACCGATTTGAAATGTTTCAATAATAATGAATAATTAGGGTTCTCACGAAGTAATATTTTAATTTTATGAAAATTACACATTAGAAAATTGGATGAAATAGGAACATGGAAGGGAAATTATTTTACCTGGGTATATCTAATTTTACATTTTCACACATGTGATGATGCACTAATCGTTGAACTTATTCCTTCTTTATTGCTGATTATAGACTACGTTCTCCCAAATATGTTAACATGATAACACATATTAATAAAGACAATGTTATCATACCTTATCAATGGTATTAAAATATATGGGTCACAAAACAAACTCACCCGTAAAACACCTTCAGCTTATCGTGGGAAATGTGATGGTTCCAAAAGTCCATTGAAACATTATTATCTTGACCATCATATATATATTTTGGGGCCTCCAAAAATTAAAGCTATAATGTTTATATTATTCAGGGAATGATACAATGAAACTAGTGTATCCATTCACCACCAATAGTCTCATCCAAAACCTTTCTCCAAATGATGTCAATCAAAACATTCTATATAACTATTAGGTCAATCTTGGATTTAAGTACAACTCCATTATTGTAAAGTAGCAACCTAGATGGGATCTTGTCATTCTCATGTAACAATTTTATCCCTCTTGTGATCCATAGTCACAACATTAGAAAAGAAACCAATATTTTTCTATCCCATACACTCAAGGATGATAACAAAATTAGTCTCACTGTGTGTAGTAATATGTGGATAAATGGTAATTTCCTAATACAAAAACATACATTGATGACTCTAGTAATAATATTCAATTAGAATCCAGTATTTATGACATATAAATCCTCATTTAGATCAATTATTATCTCATAATCATGTAAAAAATAGATGGGAGGCATGTATCCCTTCTACAAAGAATTTATACATCAACATATTCAAATGTCATAAGCAGGACATTTGTTTGATTACAACATAACATAAATCAAAGACATATTATAGTATGTCAGGGATACTGAGAATGTGAAGTCTTGAATACCTTTAAAAACATTGATATAGTGTCAATTCATTCTAGAAACATCATAATTCTTCCATTGTAATATTTCAACATAAGTGAAAATATAGGGACAATGACATATTCTTATCCTGATAGCCAGAGAAGCATATGACCATGAACATTATGAAAAGGATGATTCATTAAGAAAATAACACATAATTTATCCCTTCTAATAGTATTATCATATAATATTTTTGGATGCAACACATGACCAGGGACATATCATTATTTTAATCAGGGTTCATTAACTCATTTTGTTACATTTATCAAGGTAAGTACATAAAAATAATAAAAAATATACTGGAATACTCAAAGGTCAAAAAATCATGCTCTTATCCTTATTGTGTCCAAGGAAAATTATCTCTATCGGGAACATGTAACGGGATATGGGAACATCCTTATTGAATATGACTGGGGAAATACTCTAAAAGAATATGTGTCGGGTCATATCACATTTCTAACAATGTTTCAATATTACAACATTAATGTAACCTCAATGTAGGCAAAAATAAGATCAAATGATTATTTATACAATATTCAATCAGCTCGCTAAATCCAATAACATATTCCTACTTATTCTAATGAATGACTACATCAGCATACTTCAGAGGCTATATAATAGGAGGCTCATATATTTCTCCCATTCTAGTGTTTCGGGGCAATATTCAGATTGGGAATTCAAATCTGAACCAAGATCATACACTAAAATCAACCTAAAATGAATGGAATATTCTAGATACTACCAAAATTAAGGGTAATATTCATTTAAATAATTGATAATATCACAACATACTGAAAATTGATCTCAAATATGGGATTGTATCCTTTCATCACAACACGGTTCAAAAAATATTACAAAAAAATCACGAACCAAGCTCATATCCTATCAGAAAACCAAAAGGAAAGCCAACATTTACCAACTGTGTTATAGAATGGGGAAAATATCCTAAATCATCTCAATATCAGCATTGTAATGTCTATATGATGTGTATCTTTACCACAAAAAAGGAAAATCAACACTCAAACTATAGAACAAAATGACTACTTATTTTATATTACTCATCTCAAATATGTAGAGATAGATCATTAGAACTGTACTCATGAATACCTCAAAATAAAACCTCTATATGATGATTTATCTCCAAAAATTAATAAATCACACCCCTTCATAGACACTATCATATAGATAGCTGCTAAAAATCATATATGTTCATATATATATATATATGAGTTTTAAACAAAATGCATAACAATATACACTGTCACATAAATAATTAATTACAATGAAAAACAGTTATAATATGGATCATAGAGAAATATTATTTATGGAATGCCATGGTGCATGTTTATAAATTTGAAAAAAATTGTCCACAATTTTTATTTGGATATTTTTATCATGAAAAAACCACACCAAAACATTCTGGACCGTTACCAATTTTAATTATGAGTTACTATATAAGATAGAGAATGATTACTTGCCTAAACAATGAAAGTACATGTTTTAAACTCATCATTGGTTATATGATATAAACCTCCCCTATCCAGGATATGAGGGGGCCATGATAACTTACACATAATCATTCATACAAGGATCTAGTTATTATGTCTATGGCTCGAAACCCATGACCATAACGGAACATAGAAATATACAACATGGTTTCAGCAATTCCACCACAACTCATGTACAACTGATCACAGAGGCCTTATCATATAACTATATTTAAGGGTGGGAAAACAATGTAGGGACACACTGAACCTTAAATAGAAATAGTATAACCCCAGAGATACATCTTCTTGTAATGAGTTATCCATGGGGTAAATCAATGATCTGGGAAATGAAAGGGTCACTTGATCAATACAAAGATACTCCCCTTCATTAATGGTGCAATAACATTGTAAATATATGGATAGGTGTCACAATAGACTCTGAATAAATTACCCTTAAAAATATGGGAATGAAACTGATAGATAGAATAAATTTTTTTTGACTACACAATAACTACCTAGTGGAAATGACTCCCATTATAGGCATTAATTACAATTGTATCATAGAGGGGAAAAATCATTCCAAATAAAAGGAATTACAATAGTAGCCACCATAACAGTCATCTTGTAGGGAACCTATCCCTTATGATTAAAGGGAATTTTAAAAGCATCTCCACCACATGGGTCATAAAACACCAATATGATAATGGCATTATTTCGAGGGGATATAATACAACATTGGGCTGTAGGGATGGGAAAATTATATTTTTAATTTCCACCACTATGTTCATCACACTGAATTATGGTCCCTGAGAAATTAGAGGCAGTTCTTGAACATCCCCTATATACAGGGAAAAATGAATTTATATTTCAACTTTGGTCTTAGGATTCATCAATGAAATAAATGTAAAAATAAAATCTTCAGGAACATGATCTTAATGTTCAATAATTATCCACAAATTGTACCCATACCATATGGTTGAGGAATTTTAATCAAATTTACACCCCAAAAGGAATCAGTCATCTGCATGTTGAAGTTAATTATCAACATTCAATATCCCATCATTTTCTTCATCCCATATACACATATTTTCAATTTGTTACCGATTTAGCAAGTATTATGGTAAATATTCATGGTAAAATAGGAGAGGAATGTCTGGAAAAGGTATTCATTATTCATAACGGTCTTATTACAAAATGGTGTAGTGAGGTCTGTGGTAAAAGAAAGGACACTAATGGAACTCTGAAAGGGTAATTAATTGGTGCATAATAACCCTAAATTGTTGAATGTAATAGTATAACATCCATTGATCGAAAATAATCAGTAAATATAAAAAAAATAAGTCCTCAAAATGAGGTCTACTGGAGTGTAAACAATAATAAATTAATGTACAAAACCAGCCTCAAGGGGTTTCCATTCTAGATGAATCAAATTTGATTATAGGTATGCTGAATAAATAATCGATCTAGATCCTTTCACCTCATAATGATGAATTTCCACCTCCCTCAAGGAACACTATCAAATATAATGGGAAAATTGTGGTTACAACTCTCTCACCACCCATTGAAGATAAAATTCCCTTCAAAGAGGAACGACATATATATAATGATAATGAGATTCAGAATCATAATCTACTAAATATTTCACTACTAATAAGAAAACATAACATTGGGTATAAACTCCAAAAATATGTTAATATCCCACATCCCAAACATCATGAGATAACCATTCTAACAATAAGATCATCATTTGATTGTTCGGATAGATCAGAATCCTAGTAGATGGTCTCAATAAATGAGGATGTTCGGGATCATCATGCCATTCCTTCATAAAATAGATAGCCTCCCACATTACATCAAATTGATCGGTTGGTCCTTTCATGGATCGATAATCAATATGATATGAAAAATGTTCCATTTCATCAGATCTCACCCACTCCCTATATATGACAAGAAGTCTTTAATATTGTTCCTCTAGATCTCATAAACATCATTGAATCATTGGATAATCAAATAGAATACATGGAAGTGTTGTAAACACCCACGACACCAATTAGAGGTCATAACCTGTATGGAAGGATTGGAACATTTCAATTAATAAATTTCAGCAATCCATTCTTATTATTATTTAATAATTACGAGATCCAAAATAGCTTCTGACTCACATAGTTACCCAAATTTTCCAAATGTTGGGCCCTCGATATCAGTTATGGGAGACCAAGATAAGATGTTCTAAAAAACTAATTATAGGTCTATTAATATTTTTTTTAAAAATATTTCTACATGGATCCATTATGATATGGTATGGTCTTCATATTCAGTTCCTTTTTAAGTTATGTAACACATTAAAGAAAAATAATCTTGGAAAAGTAAAAAACAACAAAAAACATGAAATTTAGATTTCATATGATTTAATTACATGATGGAATGTTATTCTCATTCACTAAGAATCCCTTTTTCTCATGATCATATGGTGTAACATTGTTTCGAAAATTTTCAGGATGATCTGTAAACACATTTGATCCCAATGAAATGTACATATATATTCTGTGACATTACAATGATATAACTACATTTATAAGATACCATTTGGTCTATCTAAGATAAATTTTATAATATTATATCAACATAGGTTAAAATTATAGGTAAATTATATACTTTATCTCTTACACATTGTCTAATAATAGTTCAAATAAAAGCAATGAGGAAGGCCCAAAATCTTCCAGATCCTCCCATCTAGTTAGTGAAGCAACGAAATTATCCTTTTTCACTACAGGCAACACGTTCAAACTCACTTATCACCTAGACTATTACCCTTTCAATTTGAATATGGTTTACACCATCCATGAATTTAATTTATTCGTCATTTTCCTCAACTTTATGGTTTATTCATAATATGTGACACATGATAATTCCCTGGCACTTGTGACTTATATAACCATAACTCATCCAAAATAAAATGGGGGACATGATAAATAATTTGGTGAGGGGTGGAGTGAAATTATATTACAAAATGAATATAAAAATATATTATAGATATCCTTCCATCAAGAGAGAACATCTTCAAAAAATAAAAAGATCATGGTTCCATGGAATAATTCATTGAACAATCCACATATAGTATGACATAATAATCAAAAAATAGAATATTCATTAGAAAATGTGTCATATCCAGCTCCCTCAGAAGCTCTAACTCTTAAATACTTCATTCCATCATTAATGGGAGAAAGTAAAGCACCCAATAAAATGTAAAGTTCATCAAATAAATTAATTATTTTTATATTTTTAATATAGTTCACATTACAAATCCCATCAAAGGTATTGAATATGCCTTTAAGAATGTGTTATCTATGTTTGAATAGATATTTATAGGGAGAGAGCTCAAAATCCATGTATATTGGGGAAAACATAGGAAATGGGGAAATGCAGAATATTGTTCACATCACCACAATGTCCTAATATGAAGTCCTAATACTTGGGAGATAATTAATTCTGTCCCAAAAAACCCTTAGATTGCTTAATGACCTACAACAGTCATCCAATCCAAAATATATAACACAACCAAACCTCATGTGTATAATTATCTTATCATCCTAAATAAAATGTAATGACAGAGAAATCAACAGTATTAGTAGATGATTACCCCTCGACTTATGTTCTATAAAAATGACTTTCAAACTTATAATCAACAACTCTTAAACAAATAAAATTAAAAGAGTGTTCACCTTGGGAGTGCGGACGTATAAAAAATTAACACTATCAATCATATAGAAATTGTTGAATCCAATTGTTCATTAATTGATGACATATTCCATTCACAATATCTAACATAGACACTCGTCAATTCCATATAAGGATTACATTGTTATTATATAGTAGTATATGAAAACTTTGTTTCCCGAGTGGAGACAACGACGTTAAAATGTAAAGACACCATCTCATTTGTAGTGAAGGATTAGGATGATGTTATCCACAGTCATATCAGAAAAATCTATTATTTAAACACCCAAATATTTTTTGTTATGACTATTTTAAAATTAAATATCTTTGACATCATAGGTTTCACATTAAACCAATATTAAATGTCCAATGAATATTTTTAAAAAATTATTATTTTAAAATGATCATTATAACCTAGATGTTAAATTGGAGTGAATGAATAGTATTAACCAAAATAATAAATTCATATATTATATATTTTTTCAAATGTATTTTTATTCATCCAAATTATTTTATAAGAATATGATAATAAAGAATCCCAATTTTGGCATTAAAAGACTATCTTTTTTATCTAAAGGCATCATTACCACCATTTAATGGAATGCTTATTTTAAAACTATATTTTGACACATTTGTAAATTTTATTGAAAAAAAGAAATTATTTTTGAAATAATAATTTTGACATCATATTAGTTTTAAATTTTTGTATATTTTTTAACATATTTATCTTTCCAATGAATAGTGAACAATCCTGATTTTCATAAAACATTCATTTTCATTATATTAATAGTATATTTATGATTATAATTTTATATTATACTATTAAATTATAAAAATATTCTTGGTATCTTATGGATGAAAATATAATATATTTATATCATGGATTATGTAAATAAATGTTTTAAGAGTGATAAAGTAGGTATTTATATTTTTGTCGAATATCTATTTTTATTCAAAATTTTATAATTAAAAATTTTCTTTAAAATGAATTATATTTTTTTAAATAGAATCATAAATTAATTCATTGATTTCCAATGATAATAACATAATTCTATGAGATCATACTTTACATTTTATGGTGTCCAAAAACAGGTTGAAAATTTAAAATATGATTTTTAGAATAAGAGATGATTTTACTTAAAAACTAAATTTCTATTATTTGGAAAAATATTTACATGAAATAGAATACACTTTTTCTTTCCAAAATGTGATTATTTTATAATATTAATTTTTTATATTTTTCTAATTTAGTATATTTTTTATGAATATTGGAATATAATATTTTTCTTTTTTAAAAAACTACATGAATTATTGAGTCCTAGATGATATACGACTTTTGTAAGCCCATAATTTAATATTTTAAAATTTATTTTAGTTGTTTTAGTGATAATTCAATAAATATTTTTAGGATTGAGGAATTTTTATAAACTAATGAAAAAATAATTAGAAAACACCACTCTCTTCCACTATAAAAACAACCCATAATAACCTCGTATCCTCACACCTCTTAAGACTATAACCATGTCCAATTTATCGAAATTAATATTTCCAAGTATCATCCCAATGTATATGAGCATTTTCTCTAACCAAAATACAATACTCAATCACAATAAATAGGTTCTTAAAGGGATAAAGTTCAAGAGGTAAACCCCAATACCATTTTATTTTATTTTATTTTCATTTTTATTTCGTTTCTTATACTATCATCACCTACCTATAACAAAGTTATGTGAAAAATAAATTATCATTTATAAAATATAATTTCATCTTGTTGAGGGAACAATGAACAATGAATTCAATTATCCTCTTCATTTTAAAATAATTTTGAAAACATCATACGCGGGGTGTTGATTTACTACCTTCTTGGATGACATGTTTTCATTTCTTGAATACGCCTTCAAGTATGTTGTTACAGAAATTTTTTAAACCAAATTATAATATATGTATTACATATTGTTTGATTTGTAGGTCATTTTTTATACACATAAAATTAATTAATGAAACAATTTATTTTGTGATGATCGAAAAACTACCTTAATAAACTAAATGATTATCACTAATGTATTTTCAAATGATTCATCTCCACCGAAAAAAAATTAATTCAATTATAAAAACACTTCATAATATGAAATTTAATTAATAAAATATAAATTTAATTAAATATAACCATTCATATGTCACTTGATCATTCATACAAGAAGATTATTGAAACAATCATGAAAACCAAGGAAGTGAACACTTCAAAATGACAAAATTGAATCATATAACTCATCATAAGCTCTATAAATAAACTTAATAATATTTTTGTAAATTTAAAAAATTATTAATACATTATAAATTATATTATTAATGAATTAATTTCATTTTACAATTAAATATGTACAAGGGAAAACACTTTTAGACATACAGTAAGGGTTTACATATATCAATTCTTTTTCTATAAGATATGCCTAATCTAGGAAAATTTATTTTGTAAGGATTATGTGTACATTAATTTTATGAATAAAATCATGAATCTAGTTGTTTTTTTATTTGATTTTTCATTTTATTATCTTTAATTATATAGGGAATATGGTCTAACTATTTGTAAAGCGTTAAGGGGTTCTCCTGAACCCCCATTTTCTATTGGAAAGATCATTATCCCGCTTCACCTAAATTTTGATTTGTGATTTTTATTATTTAAACCTCTAAAAATGTATTTTTATGTTCCAAATATATTTTTATAGATCAATGTTTTGTTATTTTATGGATAATTACCTATTTTATAATGTTCATTTTTCAATTCCTCCTAACAAGAAAGCCCGATTTAAGGGAACAATCCAATTTCTAACCCATTATCATGTACACTATGTAATCGATTTTAACATTCCAATATTTTTATAAATCATTTATTTATCCTTAAAATAATTATATATTCATTTATAGTTATCTAAAAAACCCTTTTCCTCTTAAAATAATCTTTTATATTTTTCCTCAAACCGCACAGATGTGTCTCTTTTATATAGTTACATAATCAATATTTTTACATGTTTTCAATCTAGTTTCAGAATTTCATTATGAATTTTATTTTCATGTTACTGAAATTTAATTTCATTCCCTTTTAGTTAATTGGGATATACATCTTTAGAATCATATTTTTATGAAAAATACAAATGATTTTCTAAAATAACTAATCTGTTCAAAGAAAAATATAGTTTCTCTTAGGAATTTCCCAATTATTTTATTATAGTACAGACATCAATGATAAATATTTAATTATTTAAAAAATTAATGGTAAACGTTGTTAAAAATAAATCTCATTATATAACAAATGAAATATTCATTAGACTTATAAATTGATGGGTGCATCCTGATATAGCCCCTCGATTCACCAGTGGGTCCCATGACAATAACAAGAATAGATTTTTTCTAAATCCTTAACCAATATGTAAAATCTGGGGCTAAGGCCAAGGTGATTTATTATTATATATTGTATTATTATTTTTCAACACTATGATGTTAGTAATTTGTAATTCATGTGATTAATTGACTAGAAGAAAATCGATGGATATGTTTCATTCCCAAATTATAATTTTATACGTAATTATTAAATAATTTTGTATTCCTTACATATTATCCTCAGGATATTGACAAAATGTAATATGTTTTAGTTTATCACATTTCCTATTTTTATTTATGATAGATTACAATCTAATTTTTACCCTTGTGGAGAATCTGAACTCACCCTTTTCATATGATTTATTTTTCCGTGGATGCAATGATATGTATTATGTATGAATTTTAGGGATAATTATTGTGATTGGTGATGTTTCCAATAGAGTTTCTATATTATTTTGTTTCATATAATAATTTAACAGTTTTTTAACTAATTTTCCAATAGAAATAAAATATCATGTCATGTAGGATGTGAAGTCATGTTATTTCAACTGATGTAATAAAGTAAGGAAACAGATTCAGGCTTCATTGGTTAGGGTATTTGCAGTTGGTATCAAAGTAATTTTAATTGAACATATGAAATCTAGACTTATAACAGATATATTAAATAATTTTCCCTTATATACACTTTAAATATAATAAATGGATAAAATCAACGAATTTTGGTAAGGCATAGATTTTTTGGATATTCATACAAATACATCCTTGTCTGGATACTACAAGTGGGTGTGATTTTGGAATATATATCCCTAGGAGTGACTTCTATGACAAGGTTTGTTGGGCCTGAATTGAAAAAACCTGTTTCAAGAAAATGGGCCTTACTATGCACCCAGTTGGACACTCTTTAGGGATATGCTTTGGATAATTCAAATTTTATTTGACAAAATTATTATGTATTTAATATAAATTATGTCCCAAAAAACCATGTTAATTTTAAAGAGGTTATCTATGCATACAATTTTCAATTCATGTTAGGTATTTCACTAGTCTTGGGATATTAAATTATGTTACATAATGTTATGATAAAATTTAGTGTATTCCATTGTTTAAAAATGGTTCATAGAAGAATTTATGGGAACCAAATAAATGTACATAATCCAAAGAGTATCTGTGATTTTTTTTGATGGGTTTAAAACAGTATTTCAAAGATATAAATCCTCCCAAATATTCTCATCATTGGAGGATGTAATATCATGGACATAAAATAAATAGAATGATTTATTTATAAATTATGGTTTGATAGGGAAACAAGATAGGAGGAGGAAAGGTCAGAAAAATATATATAAAGGGAAGAATGTAATGAATTATTTAACTACATGTGATAATTTTTTGAGGAAACCCCTTGGAATATTCTTTATAGTGAATGAATTTTTCTATAGCTATGAAGAATAAAGACACTATGATATTTTTTGATATTAAAGGAAGGAATTTTTGTAATATTGATTTATTCATCTATAATAATATGGGGAATATGAACATGAATGTATATAGAACCAATGAAATACATCTTAGAATAAAAAAATGGATCATGTTCAAGCATACACTAATACCTCGGATGAATGGGAATGACTGAAAATCATTTTTTGGATTTAAGGATTATTTTATTTTTGTATTTAATCATTAATGTTCTACATAAAACAATTAGGAGATATAATTATATTATACTATAATAAATAAAATTTAGGAGTTTAAATATAGTGATGAATAGAACCAATAATCAAGATAATTGATTTTATTTTTAGTTGATCTTATTGACTTTTGAATCATACCCTCGTGTGCCAATAAACAGGGCTCTAAGATGGTAAGATACATTACCTCATGCAGTTATCCTCAATCATTAAAGCCAATTAACTATCAGAGAGGGCCCTAGCTATATCCATGGAAATAATATTCCCAGATAGGATCATGTATAACACAACTGTAAAAAATAAATAACATGTTGGGGAAGAATTTAGATAAGAATATAATAGATGATATAAATGAACATTCCTCGCAATAAAAGTAAACAACATGAAATCAAATATATGCACTCTATAAAAAATAATGACGATGCCATGTCCTGAATCAATTAAAAAATATAATTTCACAGGGTATGAGTATAAACATATAATTAATTCTAGAAATAACTAAACTATATTATAAAATGAGAAACACCATCTCAAACATAGGTTTTGTTCATCACCCCAAATCATTATCTTATAAAATTTTTAAATTTAAGCATCCTGTATAGCCCACTGCCCTTTATCCATACATGTGGTCATAATGTATACTATCATTCCAAATTGTGCCATAGTAAGGAGTGAGATATAGTCTAAGTAGGCTAGAACCCACATTGTGTGGGACATTCAATTTCATACTATAAATAAAATACATATTGCCGCAAATAATATATGATAAATAAGTAAATAAGTAAAAAACTAATACTTGTTTCAAGATCATAAGTGGTTACCGTCTCATATGAACTACATCAACATATATCAAATATCTATATATTTAATGTGTGTACGTCAAAAAATATGTAACATGTGCAAATTTAATCATGTAAAATTAAAAACATACACCATTCTTGTGTTATGGATTCGTCTAATGTACATATGTCATTGCATACACATGGAAAAGTATACCAATGTAAATGAAACACAACCTCATTGTATAAAATTAATGAACACATCCCATTAGATTGTTAATCCCAAACAAAACAACATTTCAAATTACTGAAATCATATAGTTAATTGTGTATAAACCCATTCACATCCAAGGAAATCTAACAGATTCTAATATATCAAATCAAGAACATCTGATATAATTCAGTATCACTGAACTAATCCATGTTAATCCTTATACAATCTTGAGTATTTCTATGTGGTGTGGTAAAATTCCGAATTTATCCCATGTATATCACAATGTGATCACATAACACCAAATGTATGGTGTAGACACCAGGACAAATGATACATACTCTTTATCTCCCATAGGTAACCAGGGTCATTCAGGAATATACGAATCCACATGGTATAGCCTTCTAAGAAAACCAAAACATATCCCCCTGTGTGTTAGGATGTAACCCCTTGATAATGAAGAGCCTATCCATGTATCCTTAATACAAAACCCTTATTCTATTTCAACCCATGCCAAGATCCATATCATTTAGGGAATGAATATAAAAAACATAAATTTGGATTTGTAGCTAATATTTATCATTATAATACCATAATATTTCCATTTAACCATTTTATGCACTTTAATCTCTCTATGAAATGATAATTTCATCTAGCAAGGGAATAAGCAATAAATTAGGGTTTGAAGGTTACGAGACGTAAAATACATGGAATAATCCTTAAACAAATTCATGTCAATACATGCATATTAACAACATAAACTAACAAGACTTCCAAGACCTTCAATATTTCCTATGCCAATTACAATTTCTTATCCATAATAGAACATCAATTACCAAAAAATATATGTAAATCGTATGGAATCAAAATACCTCAAACAAATATTTAATTTATATTATTTCCTACTGTCAATCTATCCACATTAAAAAGGAGTCACATTCCATTTAAACCATTTAAATGGTTTGAGAAAGAACCACCAAACAAGGCGTAATAATTTGGAATGATGTATGGAGGGAAATATCACTTACTAATAATCATAATTATTTAACCTAATTCGTTATTTTAGTGTAGTTGGAATATTCACAACAATTAGAGTAAAATACCAATAATAAAGGCATAATATACGATCCTTAATATTTTAGAATAATTCATTGGGAACTATAGAAAGGCCAGTCAATTATAAAAAATATATGCATTTCCAATGTATTCAATTCATTTTTCATTTTTACCATAAAATATTAAATCAATTTAATACATGAAACTAGTTTGAAAAAATAAACCCATTCAATGAATTTAAAATCATTAGACAATTTTGATTTTTCACAATCAAAGAAGTTTCCAAAATAGAACCAGATACCCATAGAGTGTTTCTCTATGATAGATAGTCACAATAGACATGGAAATCTATCCTGGTTAATTTAGTAAGTTATTATAATGCATCCCTTGTAATTTCTAGCAAATGGTTCAATGAAAAATAACATATAATGAGTGGAAAAATGTGTAGACACCCTACCTCTTGGTTATTTTACTACACTAATCTGGTATCAACCTAGGATTCAACGTAAAATGGTAGAAATCAATAGAATTAGGAAAACCGCAAAATTGAGATAAAATACATCGTATGTAAATAATATATCGATGGTTGGTGAAACCAAGAAATTAATGGTTGTGAAATAGTGTTCTTATTGATTTGTGTCCAAAACATCCACCATCAATGATATATAATTATATTTGAGAGAGAATGATGAAAACCCCGAAAGAGTACATGATTGATGATCATGCACCTAGAAGGGGAGGGAATCCCATTTGGAGAGGGGAGGTGGAGAAAATGTGGGATAAAAATATATTAAAGTAAAAAATAAAATTTTTCACTCACCACATGTGTTGAATGGTTTGAGCATGGTCAACCAAAAAATGCATCAACCATGATGCATGTTCTTCCTCCCTGGGGATCCATGTATGGTTTGGTTCATTGATTGACTCAACAAGAACAAACCATGTGTTTACCCACTATCTAAAACCAGAAACTCACCCCATAGTTGTGCTCCTTAGGTTGTTCGGTTTTTGAAACATTGTGGCCCATCCTAAATTCCACATTTGTGGTTCCCCAATAACAAAAATTCAAAAAACCCATATTACATCCTTTAACCTCTAAGAACTCAAATTAGGGTATGTTTTAGTGAATTGAAAACAAAAAATTCGATGGTCCATACATTTAGATAAATTTGGGATGTTACACATGAAAACACTATACATGGGGGAAATATCAATACAATTGTTTTTTATGTTGACATAATAATAGATTTGGTGTTTTGGTATAATATTGGTCATCATTAAGGTGGTTAGTGATCTAATGGTTTCTGAAAGGATAAAAATATTAGATGGCGGGATTTAAAGACTTTATTCAACATCATGAGATTATACTCATGAAAGCATGATTGTTTCAAAATGGTCAATAGGATATGGATGCATTCATATATTTGGTATGTTACAGTATGATATACTGTATTTAGGGAATAATTTGAATGTATGAAATTGGATATTTAGTTCCCTTCCTTCTATATTTAAGGTTTTTTAATGTGGATGGACAAATTTTTTATTATTCTTACAATTCACTATTTATGGAATGAATTATGGATATTATTGATTAAGATTAATGTATGATTTTTTGCATTAGATAACCTATACATAAAATCATTTTTTAAGTAAAAAAATTATGTTTCGAAGGAAAGACATGTAGGTATTATGATTTATAATAGTTATTTTGGAGTTTTATTATTTTTTCACAATACATATCCTTAACGAATTAATGATGTTGAGATAGATTGAATGAAAAAATAATGTGAATAAGAAATAGTAAAGAATAATATAATTTTTATTCTCTTAGGTTATTCTCTAGATATGTAATGAAATATAAACTCTAGGAAAAAGAATTTTTCACAAAAATTTCATCCTCTCTCTTCTATTTATGAGAAATCCATGGCCTATTAACTGATAAAAAATTTATAGTTTTTTATTGAACACATTCTAATGACCATGTTCTTTATCATTTTCAACAAAAACATTATGGTTAGATTTATATTATATGTCCAGATTTTCACCTTCTATTATTTGTTCTCTGATTTTAATTCATAATTGAATGGTAAATATCAAAATTAATTCTCCATCTTATTAAGAGGATATTTTATCAAACTTATTTCCTATGTGGGGTTCCCACCAATGAAATTTGAATTATCATCCTCTGATTTTATAAGTGAAATTTCAAATTGAGAGGAAACAATTTATTGAATACTGATAAAATCTAGCACCCCATGATTTTATGTTAAGTATCCTCTTAAATTGAATTTATTCGACATCATAGGTATCATAAATCAAAAATCATAAACATACAATAATATAAAAATAAATAAAAAATATTTCAAATTGAATGTTATAACCTAGTCATTAAATTGGCTAGAACGAATATTATAAACCAAATTAAGATATTTATATATTATATACACTATTAAAAAAATTTCAAATCATAATTTTTTTAGGCATTAAATAGTAATGAATCCAATTTTACGCATTAAAAGCCTATTTTTTTTCTAAAGGTAGTTTTAGCACCTTTTAGTGGAAAAAATACATGAAATTTTTTTTTGGAACTTTTATAAATTCAATAGAACAAAAAAACGTCATTTTCAAATTTGGATGTTCAAAATAATATTTGTCTCAAATTATTCTATTTTTAAAAAAATAAATATTTTTTGTGAATTGTGAAAAATCCCATTTATTTGTAAAAATCACATTTTGAATATATTAATATTATATTTGTGATTTGAATAGAAACATCAAATAAAAATGTATACAAAAATGTTTTCCAAATTTTTAATTAATATATTATATTTTTATACAATGGATTATGTTAATAAATGTTTTGAAAATGATTAATTTTTATTATTATTTATGTGAAACAAAAATATATATTAACAATTTCATAATTAAAAATTTATTTAAAATATTATATAATTTCATAAAATATTCTAGAGACTTAATAATTAGTTTTATAATGATTTATGATAATTTAATTATAACTTACATAACATTTTAATGTCTCATATAAGGAGTTATAATTATAAAATTGTTGTTTTTTTATTAAATAATGAATTTTATTTAAAACTTATACTTCTCATAATTGATATTTTATGATATTAAAATTATTTCTAATTTTTAATTTAACATATTAGAAAATGTCTCGGTTTAATTTTTTTTGTATTTTCTAACATAGTAGTATTTTTGTTGAATAGTTCAATATGATAATTTATCTTTTTTAAAAAATAAATGAATTAGTGAGTCATAGATGATGTATATATTTTGTAAAACAAAACTATAAAATAATAAATAATTATTTTAAATTATTTAGTGATAATTTTCAATCTATTATTATTCATAAGGAAAATAATAAACTACTAAATTTAGTAATGAGAAAAATCTCCTCTCTTCCACTATTAATAACACCCCTAACCTACTCTTCTCATCACTCCTCTTAAGCTGTGGAGCCTTCCCAATTACATCAAAAAAAATTCCCATGTATCTTATCCAACATCTCGGATCCTTTTGTCTCATCAAAAAATTAAACCCATTCCCTATAAAGAGGTTCTCAAGGAGATAAATTCAAGAGGAAATTCTCTCATTTGTATTCTTTTATTTAATTATCAAGTTAATGTTTTTCTTATCTTAACCAAAACTCTTTTCCACAGAGTGACATGATTAATCTAGTACCTTTTTATACCAATATTTATATTTTTATGGAATAATACACCATGAATTTTCATCTAATCTTCAATTTATTCTAGTGATGAAAACATCGTCTATGAGGAGTCGATTTTCCACCTTCACGGATGACTTGTATTTTATTAATTCATCCATAAGAAATGTTCCAAAAAAAAATTTATATTGTCAAACCAAGTAGTAATATATTTTTACATATTATTTAATGTTCTAAAAAATTTATTTATACAAAATATTGATTAATGGTATAAAACTATTTTTTGATGATAAAAAATATGCCAAAATACTCTAAACGGTTATTGATAACATATTATATAATGATTCGTGCTCATCCAAAATAAAAGAAAAAATATTTATATGACCATTTAATATTATGTATGTTAAATATTTACCTATAATTTCAGTTATGGATAACTATTCACTTTTCATATTATCTTTTTTACATGAATATGAGAAAACCAATCAGTAATATAAAGGAATCTGAAAATTCCAAATGACCAAATTAAATCTTATAAATTTGATAAATAACATAAATAAACTAAAAAAATAAAATAATTCAAATAATTCAAATAATAAGTTCCAAAATAAATTATTAATGAATCTAATTTCATTATCCTAGATGTTATGTACAACAGTTGAACACCATTGGACACTTAGTAAGGGTTTTATCATCTCAGTTTCATTTTTTTGAGATTTTCCTTATTCCCCACTATTCCTTGTGTATGGATTATCTGTACTTAATATATATTTATCATATCATAAGTATATTTTTCTGAATGGTATTAAATGTTTTATTTCATGATAACTAATTTTGTGGGTCATATAGATTAATTATTTAAAATGTGGTTAGAGTTTCTTCCCAACCTCTATTTTCCTTTTAGATACACATTCATCCTCTCTTCCACAATTTAATCCATAATTTTTATAATTTAATGGTTTTTAATATTCCAAATATATTTATATAACTCCATTTTTTATATCATTTATGGTCTATTGTCATAAACCAGCCTGAGTCGACCCCAAACTGGTCACTAGGTCCAGCCCGTCACAAGTCTCAACAGGCATTCCCGTTCTTCCTGGGATGATGAAAATATCAAACGGCATCAATAGAGTACAAAAAGGAACGATTTCTCACATATATAAACAATCAAACAAAAAATGGAAAGAATTGGACAACCCAAAATACATTTATATAAAAACTCAACTGGACATTACGTGTACAAAAAACTAAAAGTAAAACTAATCCTAAAACTCATCTGACCAAACCTGGTAACCAACTATCTACATGTGACCCTTCTGATCATTTTCCAACATAATTATCATAGGTCGCCCAAGGTGATTGATCTCTTGTTGAAACCTACAGAAGGGCTAAAACGAGAAGAACATTATAGTCGTGAGTATTAAAATTCAGCAAGTTATCTTGATATTGTATTCCAAATGAACATACTTTAAAATAAAAGAAACATAAATATCATGTTTTAAATAAAAATATAATGGTATATTTTACAAAAGAGGTCCCATGTTGTACGAAAATTACCATAAAAAATCTTGCATGTTTTATAAACAAGAATTCTAGTTTAAATTTTCAAATAGGTGCAACTTCAAAATGAAAATAGTTTTCAAGAGGCCTTCATTAAAGAAAATAAACTTTTAAATAATTCAAACTCATTGATTAATTCAGCAACCAAACACACCATACATTTTCGATGAGTACATAATAGCCAATGAGCACAACTCACGAGAACACCCCTAGGAACAAGTTAGTTGTGAGGCCCAAGTACATCATATCACATTGAAAGTAACCATAATAAATATTCATTCTCATGAACAAGGGCCACTATTATGGATCATACACATAAACAAGTGGTCCCCCAGCATCATCATCATCATAGTTTAGTTATTGTTTTCATCGTCAAACATTCTACGTGAAACAGGGGCCAAACCCCACGGGATCACTAGCATACTAGAACACCTCCTCCCACGTAGATACCTGAGATTCCCTTTAGTGAGCAATCAAGATACTCATGTTATACAATATACCGTTCACATAAAAAATCCATTACCAAACCATAAACACACAAACAACATTAAAACATTCTTTAAAATTCATTCATGAATCAATAAACTTCTACAAAGTTACATAACGAAATTTTGAGGAGTTTAACATGTCCTTGCACATAAAATCTATTCTAAAATGTACTTTTAAGGCTAGAAACCATTCAATAACATAATTAAACAAATTTTTAAGCCCCCAAATCAATTAATAAATAACATTCATGTAATATAAAATGGTCCCAAAAGATAAAACATGAAATACAGATGGTTTCCATTTTTTACCAAAACAATTGCCAAACGAGCCTTTATGCCTTTCTCAAAACAAGCATTTGACCATGGTATGATTTTTAATTTTATTAAGGAGGTGTATACCCACTATTTACAGTAGAAAAAAACTTTAAAAAATCCTTTAAAACACACATGATGCATATTCAAAACACAACCATTTTCATTAGGATGTGAAATGGGCCATTTTCCAACAACTCGGGCCAAAACAGGTTTTAAACCAAAACACATTTTTTTGTAAAAAGAAATCCAAATTGGATATACATATAAGGACAAAAAAATAAAATTTATCATTATTCAAATTAAATTATAAATCCCTGAATATAATTTTAAAATCAAATATCACACATAAAAGCCGACCAGACAATTTACCGAATACGCGACATGCCATTTCTAAACAAAACAATTTATTTTAAGTACTTGAAAATGAATAAAACTCAAATTTCATGCCATATTTTATTATAGATATAGTAACATGTTCAAAATACCATTAACCAGGTTTTAAACCTCACAAAATAGTTTCAAAAGATAGCTGAACATTTAAATAAACACTTGTTGTGAACTTTTATGACTAAACAACTCCATCTTTAAATGAACTAGGCATAAAAACCATTTCCCACACTAATAAAATTATCCAATGTATGAAATAATAATAATAATATATACCAATAGTTACAAATAAGAAAATAATGAAAATTAAAAGATAAAGTTGTGTCCATGGGATATCCTACCTCAAATCACTAGCGTAATGTAAACGCACACCCAATGTCAAAATGTGAGGGTTTATAAACCCAAACCCTGTGATGACCATCAACAAATAAACAAAAAACCATTATAAATTATGGGATAACAAAACCCTAGGTCTAACATGTCTAGAGAAAAAATAGTAAACAGCGAAATAATGAATGGAGGGGGAAGTGGTAGAAGAAAGCAGACTGAATCTCACCTTGCCACATAGAAAACACTTTGTCTTCCTTTAGATATTAATCCTTATATAAAAGTGAATGGATTGAAACTTCATGGAGAGTCACCTAAATTCTAGATGAACTCGGGAAAAAATATTTGTTTCAAAAATAGTATGAATTGAATGATTTATAGAGAATCAATTTACCTTCTCAATTCTATACATTTGGAGGAAACCGGAGAACATTCCCCTAATATTAGATTCAAATGAGCACCAATAAAGTAAACTAGATAATGGGGAAGAGGATATGTATTTGGGATTTTAATGGGAGGTATAATTAATGAGAAATATTTAAAAATTAATATAATATAACAGAAAAAAATTATATATTTAAAACTAAAAATGGGCCGACGGGCTGGCCCCATACCTAAATAAGTAACCCAAATTTACCATGCTTATTAATTCTTAATGGGTCCAAAAAGATATGTAGCCTTTAATATGTCAAGGGAGGAAAAATATGATGTTGAATGTGTTAAAAATGATAAAAAAATGAATATGTTTTAAAAGAAACAAAATATGTTTTCAAATCTAGAAATGGGCTAACAGTTTGGCCCAAATCAAGAAGTAACCACCCTTTCTACAAAAAATCCAAAAAAAGAATTGAGGCACCCAAAGATGGATGATTATATAATGATGAATCATTAAAACTAAACATTAATCTCGCCCATGACCCAGGGAAAAGATCATGATTTCAATGAATCAGATCAAAATAAAGTCATATAAAACCGGGTGTGATAATTCTCTCCACCAATAATGATTTTCGCCCCCAGAATGAAATAGCACATTACAGCTGATTAATCAACACATAAGGATCCATTATAAATTTGTTATAACCTCATAATCTAATGACACACGGTAATCAATTAATGGAACTTAATCATCTTACCTCAACCAAAACACCAACTCTCGACCACTTCCTCAGAATCAACCGAAATATCAAGTCACTACCTCCTCAACCAATCCATGAACCCGGTTGTCAGGCCTTCTACCAATGAAACAAACAATAACCCAAATCAAAGAGAACTAATGAAAACTAATGATTATAGTTTATTATTTGATGGAATCCCAAAAATTAATAAAAAACTTGCATGAGATATGTTCTTAGTATTAAAAAACAACGAGACTCATGGTGGGTCTCCCCACTGTTGGAGCCCAACATGCAACGAACAAATAAGAATTCAACATGATCTAGAATCGGGCCTCACTCACACATTCCCACAAAAACTATCCTACAAAAACCTACAAAACCATGTTGATATGAACACAATACTAACATTTAATCCACCCATTATCAAATGGAGGTGGAAAGAACTGGGCCAACACTCTCTACACGGATCCAAACCCCCAGTAATTAGGGAGGGGAGGGAAGGGGACCCAATAATTGGGACATTGAAACCATAGAATAAAAAATTTAACAACCTCACTTAAATAGTATAGGTAATATCTAAACAATAACACCCACAATCATATGAATCCTTACTTCGTGTCAGCTTCACTCCGAAACATATGGATATAGCTTTGATGAGTGAAGCATTACTTGAATCGTTGTCACGCTTTGATAATCCCAAACATGTACTCCATCCCTTTGTTCCACATAGTACCACATTACACATCCTCGAAGAAACAACAGATCAAGAGACACCATAATACTCTCATCCTCAACAACAAATTTTTATCCAAACAAGAACATGGAGATACACAAAACTATTTTCTCTCACTCCGAACGAGGAGCAGAATGAACAAGGCATACAAAAACAGTCACTAAACATCATCGAGCACAACTAATACAACAAATAGAGTCACAATAATGGGAAGACACATTAAATGGAGCCCAAACAACTCTCTATTTCATCAAAAGGGATGAGGTATACTTCTATTAGGTGGATTTAATATTTGAAAAAAATACATAGGTTCATCAACTAAAATTCATGCCAATGGAGAACCATTTGTGGCCACATCAAATCATACAACGCATCTTTAGATACCCATTGAACATTACCACAAAACTCAGCCACCAACAGTATCCTATCTCAAGATTAAACAAGATTATGACTTATAGATCATATGGAAGCATACTGAATAGAAAACACTTTTTATACCTAAGACAAACCATCCACATAACCGCCAGTTCATAACAGACATCACATTTTTCAGCTAAAAACCAATTTGAAAAACATATAAACTAACATGATGGAATTTCACATTAAACAATGGTGTTTTAATATGTTTCACTCACATGAATATTTACGTTCCACCCCAAGAACTCCAATACCATTCTATACTGGCCATTCATCCATATATAATTAAAACCATACATGTCAGAACCCCTGAAAACACTGAATGAAAAACCAAAATATAATCATTACAAAAATAATTGTGTACCTTCCAAAGGAACATTTACCACCAAATCAAAATCCATTTTCATATTTCTCAAGACAAGCCACACTTCATCAAGAACCATTTTATTAAAAAAACAATCCATTTCATTTAGTAGAACATTAGAAAACAACCATTCTATTCCAAATAGAACTATCCCATTATAATTTTTTTGCAACATTTATTTTCATAATCCGAAAATCTCATTAGACAAAACCCCTTTCCTGAAACATACTAGCCCCTCAAAACAAAATTTCCCAAACCAATTATTCATATTAACACACTTTTCAAAAGGAAAAAATAACAAATATAAAAAAATGTTTCAAAATTATATTAAATTTATTCAGAGAGACTTATTGGGACCATTCCTCAGCTCAACATGGATTAATAGGCCCTACAATATCATTGATACCATTATTCAGACTCCCCTTGTCAAATCCCAACCCCAAAAAATCAAAAAGAACAAAGGAAACTAATAAAACTAGACATCCCATGGAATCTCGAAGATCAGAAGGAGAAAAAGTTCGCGATGCTCTTCCCGCACATACCCCTTAATTCCCGAAATTCCTACTACATCATCCTTGACATTCACCAAATGTCAAGGGTTCTTTAAAAAAAGTTCTACTAAGAGTCGACCGCCTCTGATATCATTTTGTCACATACCTGCCTGAGTCGACCCTAAACTTGTCCCAAGGGCCAGTGCATTAAAAGACTCGAGAGGCGTTACTGATCCTCTCAGGATAACAACCATCTCCAAGGGAATCAATAGAGTAAAAAGAGAACACTTTTTCCCATATATGAACTATAAAAGAAACATTGGAAAAAATGTACAACCCAAAATATGTTTATATAATAACTGAATTGAAATTAGTTGTACAAGAAACTGAATGTACTACTAATACCACAACTCAATAGAACAAAATCAATAACCAACTACCTACATGTGACCCTACTGATCATTCTCCCATATAATGACCAAATGTCTTCAAAGGCAACTGAACTCAGGTTGAAACCTTCACAAGGGATAAAAACAAAAGAAGACGATAGGTGTGAGAATTAAAACTCAGTAGGTAATCTTGATATTCTATTCCCAATAAAACTCCATTAAAATAAAATGAATCATAAATTTAAAGTTAAAAATATAAATATAAATGTATGTATTCCTAATGAGGTTCCATGCTATAAAAAATTACTATACAATAATATCCATGCTTTATAAACTAGAATTCAAACAGCAATTTTCAAATAGATGCATCTTTAAAATGAAAATGGTTTTCAGGAGAGATTCATTAAATAATTTTCACTTTAATATAAATCACATACACTGGTGAATTTGTAAACCAAACAAAATGTATGCTGACGATGAGTACAAAATAGACAATGAGAGCAACTCATGGGAACACCCCTAGGCCCTAGTTAGTTGTGAGCCCCAGGTACATCATATCTTCGTGAAAGTAACCATAATAAAAATATGTTCTCGTGAACACAAGCCACTAGTATGGATCAAAAACATAACCTACTGGTCCCACAACATCATCATCATCATAAATGTTTTGTTAGTGTTTTCATCGTCAAATTTTCTACGTGATACAAGGACCAAACTCTATGGTATCACTAGCATACTAGTACAAATCTACCCACCTAGACACACGAGATTCTATTTACGTCTCAATCAAGTCAAAAATATAATCAAATACATTTCTCAAATAAATATTACATTATCAATCCATAAACACATAAATATCCAACAATCATTCTTCACATTTCAATCACGAATCAATAAACCACTAAAATTTTCGAAAAACAATTTCTAGGATTATAACGAGGCCTTGAACATAAAATCCATTAAATAGGATATTTTAAGTCCAGAAACCCATAATTAACATAAAAAATCATATTTTGTTGCCTAAAAACCAATTAATAAATAAATTTCATGGACCATAAAATTGACCCAAAAGATAGAACATGAAATGCAGATAGAAACAATTTTTTACAAATAAAATGCCAAACAGGCCTCTAAAATTTTATCAAAACATACATTGGACCAAGGTATGTATTTTAATTTTATTAAAGAGGTGTATAACCACCATTTAAGGAATAAAAACACATTCATAAATCTCTTAAAACACTCATATTACATATTCAAAACACAACCATTTTCATAAGGATCTGAAACATGCCATTTTCAACAACTCGGGCCAAAAGTTGTTGTAAACAAAAACCCATTTTTTGTAAAACCAAATACAAATTTGAATGAAATATAAGGACCCAAAAATACCATTAGTATTTATTCAAATTCATTTATAAGTCCAACCAAAAAATTACTAAAACACACATTACACATAAATGCCAATTGGGCAATTTACCGAACTCATGGCATGCCCTTTTTATACAAAACAATTAATTTTAAGAACTTGAAAAGGAATAAAATTACAATTTCATTCCATATTTTATTATAGATACTGTAACATGTAAAAAATACAATAAAAATGGTTTTAAACCTCACTAAAATAGTTCCAAAATATAGCAGAACATTTAACAAACATTTGGTGTGCACTTTATGAAAAAACAAAAATACCCTTCACAAAACAAGGCTTAAACAACCATTTTTCATACCAAAAAAATTATCCAAAGTATTAGAAAAATGAACATATATATCAGATGATAACAATAAGAAAATTATTAAACATAAATGATAAATTCATGTGTAGTAAATATCATACATAAAATCTTTGGCATAATCAAAACGCCCACCCAATATCACCATGAGTGGGTTTATAAACCATACACCTATGAATACCTTACCCAAATGAAATAAATACATATAAAAAATTATTTTATAAAATAACAATTATTATAACATGACTATGAGAGAATAGAAAACCATGAAATAATGATTCGAGCAGTAAGAGGTAGGAGAAAGGATACGGAATCACACTTAGCCACCTAGAAAACTCTTTTACTTCCATTAGATCTGCACCCATAGAAAAAACGGAATGGCTTGGAACTTCTTGGAGACACACCTAGTGTCTATAAAACCAATGGAAAAAATATTTTTCTGTAAAATAGAATGAATTGAATGATTTACGGATGAAACAATTTTCCTTCTAAATTCTAAATGTTTAGAGGAAACCTGTGATCATTCGCCCTAATATTTGATTCAAATGAGCTGAAAAGAGGCAAAACAAATATTGGGTATGAGGAAAGGTATTTTGGATTCAAATTGGAGGTGGAATAATTGATAATTATCGAAATATGAAAATGATATCAGAGAAACAAATTATATTTTTAAAATTGGAAATGGGCCCACGGGCTGACCAAGTACCTAAATAAGTAACCCAAATTTTCCATGCTTATTAATTATTAATTGGAAAAAAAGGATATATCGGATTGAATATGTCTAGGAAGGAAAAATAGGAAGTGGAAAAAATAAAAAAATGATAAAAAATGAATTATTTTTATAACAAACAAAATATGTTTTTAAATCTGGATATGGACTCATGATTTGGCCCAAATAATGAAGTAACATCCCTTTCTACAAAAAATCCAAAAAAAAAAGAATTGAGGCACCCCAAGACGGATGATTAGATATAGAAGAATCTTGAAAACTCAAAATTAATCTGACCTAATACCCATTAAAAGGGTTATAATTTCTAATGAACATGATTAAAACAAAGACATGGAAAATCGGGTGTGACATCAATTACATGCTTTCTAAGGTTCACTATAAAATTCCTCTGAAAACTCAAGCCCGATTTAAGTAAACATTCTAATTTCAAACCCAATTTTTAAGTACACTCTTTAATGAGTTTTAATCAAAAAAATATTTTACTAAATTCACTAATATTATCATATAAAACAATCTTTGTTAATTTATATTTTTATTGAAACAATTATACCTTCTTTCTATTTAAATATTGTTTAATATTTTCCCTCAAAGAACAAGGAAGTGGATCATTTATAATATTTCTTAAACACACTGATTTTCATGTTTTTAGTCCTATTTCCAAATATTATTATTAATTTTCTTTTAAGATTACTCAAATAGAATTTAATTCAATTTTATATTAGGGGGTATAAATTATATAAATAATAATTATTATAAAAAATACAAATTATTTTCGAAAATAAGTCCTCTTTTCAATGAAATGGGTAGTTATCAAAAAATTTTCTCAATGATTTTTTTAGAGTACATTATTATATGATTACCATTTAAAAAATTCAATGTTTTATGGGATAATTTGATTTAAATTTAAATTTTTTATGTGACATATGAAAAATCAATTCAACATAGTAGGTGACAGGTAGGGCCTTCTATATCCCCACGATGAATTGGTAGGTCTAATGATACAAACAAAAATGGTTTTGGACAAGGACATACCAATTTTGTAAACTTCATAACTAAGAATGTATTAGTATTTTTATGATTTTGATCATTAATAATTCCCTCACTATGATATTAGTAATTGATAATCCATATGATTATTCAACTAGTATAATATCATTCGTTATGTTTGATTCTAATATGGTTATTTATATGGGATTATTCAAAAAAAATATTCCCAAAAAAATATACTCAGATTAATTATTTTATTTTGTGTGTTGTAGTTAATCACTTTTACATTATTCAGTATGATTATTTGTTATAGTTTACAGTGTATTTTTTTATCCTTACATATAAAAAATGATTATACAGTTTTTATGTTTTATTTTTACGACGATTACAAGATTCATATTATGTATGACTTATAGGTATAATAAAGAATAATATAATTGTTTCAAATGGATTTTTTATGCTATTTTTAATTTCATGTTGTAAAGTAACAATTATGTTTTTTGGTTATACAATACTACTAAAATATTCAATATTTAGGGATGAAAAATCTTATTCTTTGTAAAAATTAATTAAATTAAGACACCATATCTGAGATATATGGGTGAAGGTTATCACAATCTTCCATGAAAACCAATCATGTTGACGTCTGCAGGTCTCTGGTATATAATGGTTCAAGGATAAACCCATATTTATTAATTCACTCCAAATGTTGGGATATAGAATAAGAGGTTTATAAAACCTAATTTTTACCATTCATGAGTATGATAAGAGAAAAAAATTGAATTTCTAATAATAAATGTCAAGGATGAATTGGGGGATCTCATATCTAAGGATGATTTCACAGTTTTCTAGCCACACACAATATATAATGACCTTCTTGGAATACAATGGATTTATAGCCACGATACAATACCTTCAATAATTCTTCAATTAATATTATACCACATCGATGTGATGGTCATCATAATACATGGTGGTAAAACCCCTTTATGTCTGTTATATCTTTTTATCAATAGATGAGTTTAAATAAAAAGGAATGAAAATAATAAATGGTGGATGTCGATATGTAGGTTAGAACCACACGTAGTTTGGGGACCTCCCCTACGTATCCTATGAGCATGATATATGAAGATTATATGATATCTATAAACATGACTGACACATCATACATAATCCTAGTAATATATCATGACCTATAAAACAATATGGTCTCCTGTCTATGTGATAGATGTCGTATTAGTATAAGTTGATCTATTTAAACAGGGTTAAAATTTTTTATCTATCTATATTAAATAATTCCATCATTATATAGTCAAATATTTAGGATTACCAAAAGACAATGTCATCAAATCATGATTTCCATGATACTCAAACCAATAGTGAATTTTTATATAAAACATGAGAAACCCAAATCTCCCAATGGTGGATTAATTAGTTCTATATGACAATGTATCATCCCAATTCAACATTTACATTTACAGTGGTAGAGATTCCCTCAGTTAAACAACCATATCTGAAAATGACGCCAAAACCTTATAGATGGAAAAAGAAGAGGACAACCTCCGTTACTCTCCTCCCCCATTTGAGGAAGGTGTCTCCACCACCATTGATGATCTCAGGAAGGTGAATATTGGATAAAAAGAATACCCACAACCAATTTTTATTAGTGAATATATTACTTTTGAGGATTAGGCTATTTATATCACATTTATAATTAATCATCAATATGTCTTATATTGGAATGTTATCGACATTACTAGGATAAACCCTAAAGTTGAAATAGATTTTTGTATTATTATACGATGGCCATTATTTATTAATGTATGGATAATGTACGATTATACCCTATTATTCCACTATTGTATAATCAGAAGATCAATATTCATAAAATCATAATTTTTCATGAACATTAGTAGCAATAATATCTCTTCAACATCAACACCATCTAGAACAAGAATATAACGATCATATTCTTCATCAATTTTAATGAAATAAAAAGATAATTCAAAAAAGATAATTTCTCAATTCCAATCATAGAAAATTTTATCGAAGAGACCAATAACATCAATTCTCTCTCATGTATGGGTTGGAACTGTTTGAATACGTAGACAATATAATCCAATAAAAACATTTAAGCCACTCTCTATAGATCACCATATGGTACCTTTTATATCAATTCATTCCCTTTGGATTAAAGAACCAATTGGATACATACCTAAAAATCATAGAACATATATTTAATCCTTTTTAGGATTTAGATTATAATGTTATGTCGACGTCGTAGTAGTAAAATAACGAATGTGATGTGATCAACTCATAGATCATCAGAAAATCATCATAATGTTATTGAAAAATAGTTTATTGACGAATCTTATGATTTGTGCCATTAGGAAAACATTAGGGAAATTATATTTCATTATATTATTCCATAGTGGTATCATGGTTAATCCGGAAGGGATCTGTGTAATTTAATCAATGTGACATCCTTGGAATCATACAGAACTAAGGGGGCCCATGGTCACCTTATTTACATTCAGTGTTCCCCATATTATTGGTCTAGAAAATCACTCACTATAACTATGTTAATGAAGAATTTATCCGCCTACAAATGGAATTGTAATATCCAAAATAACATGGGTATTATAAATATTCACCTCATTTAGCTGTTCTTGTTGATGTCACTAAAAAACGAAATAGATTTGCTTAATTATGGGCCCCAATAAATGTTAACTTAGTAAACACACATAGAATATTGATTATGAGAATGAAAAAAAACCTTTACTATCTATTTAAAATGATGATTAGTAATGCAATGATGTATTTTTCTATGAAGTAGTACTATTAGTTATCAAACATTGCGTTAAATATCATATTCATTAATTGAGTCATATGGAATTAATATTTGACTCTCATATTGACATAGAAAATTAAATCCTTGGTTTCCCATGTTGAGATTAATATTTTCATGATGGAAGTTATTCAATAATAATATGAAATCCAATTCATGTCATAAAAGAAGTTAATGGGATCGTACTATATTATTTCTATCATAAACATCATATCCTAGAAATCGCGCTTGTTGACATTGAATGTCTAGATTACATGGTTTTATTTTCCCATTAAATATTAAAAATGTAGGAGATGTATTTTTACAGTACCTCGTGATTCCAAATTGTAAATAGGCTGAAAACCCCAAATAAAAAATAGGTTTTAATTGCGATTGGGATTGTATCCCAGAAAATAAAAATTTCCCCACTGTTTCTTACAATATGATTTCTATAATAATTTTTTTATGAAACTGAGGCCTCATTTCAAACTTGTAACATACTCAATAGTTGTAGATTTTCAACTAGAACAATAATGGGGATTAAAATCTCTTGATCAAACAAATGAATAGTTACTATTCCTTCAAAAATAATTAATTTAATCCTTTCAACAATTTACTTTAGACGAATGATGGTTGAATTATATTTTGAAACAACATTTAATAATTTCCCTTGATCCCAAAATTTGTGTGTGGACACATTTGATAAAACATCCAACGTCCACGCCAACACTGAACAAGATGAAGTGGTTTTCCACATACCAAACTGAAGTATTGTATCATAAATCGTATTATATGAAATGGATCAAATAAATTAGGAAAAAATTCCCAATAATGGTATTACATGATATCTACCACAAGATAAATGGATCTTATAGTAAGTTTGAATGAAACATAGACCCTGTAATTGGATAAACCCCAAAGTGAATAGACTCAACAATGAATGTTGAATTTTAATCATTAAGATGATCCATAATAGAAAATATCATTCCAAAAATGAGGAATATATAGAATGATCATAAAAATTATTAAATACGGATAGATTCAAACCATAATGTAATAATTCCATGTATGCTCATAGAAATATAAATATAATCGGAATAAATTCAGCCACCAAATTAGGGGGCTTGGTTAGTAATGGAAAACAATGATACTAGACTATGTGTAACTCACCATGAAATGTAATTCATGAATGTCTCTTGAAAGATTCATCCATAATCCCACTTAGTTCTCAATATTAAAAAATATTCATGGTCATTTTCCATTTGAAGAATAGATGGTGTTATTCCAAATCTTCCGTTCACATAATTGTTGTTTAAGATAATCATTACAACTATATATATATTTTCCAAATTTTAGGAACTATTCACCTCAATGATGTAAAGATGATGAATATCATTGATATCTTATTGTAAAATATCAATTATTTTGGTTTCCATTAAATGATAATAAAATTAAATAGCACAATAATTTATTCTACATTGTTGAATAAATTATAATAGGAGTACAACATCGAATCTATCCTATCATCTCGATATCCAGTAGTGGAAATTGAGAAAAAATGGGCCTTCAATAAGACTCAATCCGATATACTCTTGGAAATTGTGGGAACAGATAATAATTAATTTATATAAAATATCCATAATGATTTATGGGCCTACCATAATAGAACACACATTTACGCACATGAAATTGCATATTCATTGATGTACTGAAAGGAAGATGTGTTTTCTAAGGAAGTACATTTTCAATCACTCCATATAGTTAACTACTGATGGCTCCCAGAAAAATATAAATAAAAAATATAGAAGGATGAGTTTGAAATTCTTGATATGAAATGGTTGTTTCCAATTTACAACATCAATTTTCATCAGAAATGGATTATTCAAGCCTTTAATATAATGGTATTCCTCCAATAATTCTTATAAAGATAAATGTATTGTCTCTTGAATCCGCTATAATAACATGAATGAAACATCCAATTCATTAACAGAATTGGTATGGAACATACATAATATATAAGGTCTAATTTATTTTATAAAAATTATTATCCACAATGGAAGGGGAATGTGTAATGCCCCATCGAATGAACAGTTTCTCAAAATTTATTATTCATATATTCTATTAGCACCCATAGACAAATAAGAAGCACATTAATCAACACATCATATTTTATCCACACCACATAATGTTAAAACATATGGTTACATCCATCCCATATTATGTGTACCTTCATGAAGAAATTTTAAGCGTATGATTCTATGATACATGAAGGACATTACATCATAGATATTTTACTACACATGAACTTCATCATGATGAAGAAAAAGGAAGTACTTCTATCCTAATGTGAGATTTATATCCATATAAATAATAATTCAATTAAATAACTACATGTGAATTGATTACAACAATCATATGATATATAGTGATTATAATATATCAAATCGTGTGACCATCCACAACATTAGCAGATCTTATTCGCACAATTGTCTATGTTTTAGTCCCTCATTAACCCTTTTCCATTCAATAACTTTGCATTTCATGATTCCATCCATCCCATGATATGTCAAGATGACAAAACATCAAATATTGGATCCATTCGTAACATATATGGATTGAATATTACCATTACATATGGGTTTGTCTTTTGTGGAGATTTTTCTATTCACAAACTATGTGGCTTGATTCCTGCTACTACATTATATGTAATTCCACCATGTTCTCATGTAATTATTCCATACATAATATAAACTTATGAATACCCCACCCCCATTTCAAATATGGGATTTTACTATGTGGATAGTTTCACATTCCTGAAATACATATGTATATTGTCAAAAATCTATAGAGTATGTTTTGATCTCGGGATCATAAGTCTCTCTTCCAGAAAAATTAAAACCAAACAAAATTTCTCTTTTAGATAGTTCTAACTTACATTGAGTGTTTTCTATTAAATAATTATGTGAGCCTGCATTCCAATATTCATATGATATATAGTGAATCCTTGATCAAAAATCATAGGTTCAGTCTCAATATGTATAAAAATACACCCTACATTGCTTACGTGTCAAAATTATATGTGGAACTATCTGAGAACAAAATGTGTCTTTATTCCTTCCATAATAAGATATGTAGTGATGAAACATTTCATGTATTACACACTAATAAATTGGATTAAATAACTCCCAATAAAGCCCATATGTTATTAGGATCCTTTTAGTAGTCATAGTATACAAAAAATGGTTATTTACCCCCAAATATTCCCATAGTGTACTCTCACATGAATTAATCCTCTTTTGAAATATCCATTTTTCATACTTTAAGCATGGATAATGTGATCTTGAGGCACCTAGAATGACACTTGGGAAGATTTATCATTATTTTTCTAGTAAAATGAACTATTTCACTATCACATGGTATAAATAAAACCACAAACATCCCAATTACATGATGTCGAACTGCAGGAAATAATGACTTCATGCCAACCAAATCACCTCCCTGATGATTGTGTATTCATGAATTATATGTTGTATCCCTTTACATTTATATGTTTTAAATACAAAAAAACAATATTTATGGTGATTAAAGCCTCCTAGAATCTTATGTTCTATGAAAAACGATAAAATATCATTGATATATATGTTTAATACATCAATGTATTTGACTTGAAAATCATATCTTGGAACCCCATGGACATCAGGATACCTTGCTTGTAGTAATGAAATATTGAAAAATGGTAGCATGGACTAGTTAATCCAAACATACACCACTTGGAATCATTCATGAATAATTTATTTCTTTATAGATTGTTCTTAATTGATGTTTTGATCATATAGGATCCACACCCCTTAGTCAGATTATTTTTGGTCCTTACAAAATAGAATATTGAAATCCTCCATTTTTAATTATTGACCAATACCCACAAGTATCATTCCCTAGTTCTATAATATATTCATGCGTAAATATATAAACTCTTAATAACTCACCTATTCAAGAAGATTTAGATACCATCAATGTTACTCATCTATGAATTGCCCAAATTTTGATAGAATGATTATTGTATTTAATTATTTTACTTTTTAATTATAGAGTATGTATCCCACATAAAGACCTATCATCATTATGCATTGTAATCCATTTTGATTATCCCATTTTAAAAATCTTGTTTCATAAAAATGTTATCCATTATCCAAATATCCATGATGGATCCATAAAGGATCAATAGATTATGCCATAATTTTCATTTTCTAAGAGGAATGACAAAAAAATAGATATAATTTATATCTTAATAGTTTTTTTATTTATTATTATTACCATCAGATACCATGTGACACCTAAACCTCCAGTTATTGGTTAGGATGTGATTGAACAAATCAAAATTATCATTCTGTTGTGTATGGGTTAGACCTATTCTAGGGATTCATTAATATATGAACTGGTTATGTCTTGATTCTAGTACTATAGGACACGTAGAGATGCCCATATACCCCATTTCATAACCATCCATTAAATAACTAGTCACATGTTGATAAAATACAAAAATTCCTCATATATACATGATGTTAAACATCATAATCAATGGTATTGAAAATGTGAATCCCATCCCCCATGATTATGGATACTCAAGAATCCCATGTTTTATACCTTCCCCTTGTGATGTGTTAAATATAAACTAGAGTATAATTTAGGGTACTCGGACCTTTCATAAATCATATATTTTTTATTAAAGAACAACATATATTAAATATCATTGTTAATGTAAATGAATATCATAAGTCAATATACGTCCACATGAGCCCATGGACCATGGTCTACCTTTATCATTATTCTCCCCTTTAGAAAATTGGTTATATTGGCTAGATTATCCAAAGGAAAACTATTAGATCACTATTGAAGATTAAACGAATACCAAGGTTATTATTCTAAGTGGGTGATTGGACATAGATTATTGTTACCCTACAATTTTACAAAACTTATTATGTGATTTTAAGCATAATGAAACAACATATTTTATGCCATGTATTGTAAACTATAGTGTCTTGAATGTCTAGGTACATAAGACTAAAAATATGGGACTAAATAACTTATTTGATTATATAATCTTCATAAATAGATCATATCATCCAATATGATTATAAGTCAACATAGTATAACCTAGGGATTACCTGAATAATGGTATGAGCTAAAAATCCATGTAAAGAAAAAACATAAGAACATTGAATTAGTACATTTGTGAGAAGGCATGGCATAATGATATAAAAAGCATGCAATATATGGAATGATCACATAAAAAAGGGATTATATAAACATGGATTAATAGTTATGTTTTATCAACATAAACCATTACATTACCATGATTCAATAGACGTTTTATGTACAAGGGAACAATTCAATGTTAACCACCAAGACTGTTGCACTTGGTAGCATGAGACAATCCTAATCACCATGATAGTTGCACATAATGTCCATGAGAGTCATATATATAGAATTCATTATAGCGCTATATAGATGAACCCATCATAACATATTCATGAATATTCATTCCACATACAGGATCATACATAAACATTAGAGTTATCTGTGGAACGAATTGGGTATCATATTCATGTCATAAATCATAAAAATTTGTTGTAAAATAAAATTTTACATAATGGAAAGAAATTAGATAAAATGTGGACATTAACATGGTAGAATAGACATATAACATGAAAATTGATGTCAATTTTATTTGATAACATTCAATAATATCATTTATGAAATAATAGAATTAAAACATTTTAGTGTAGTTTAATGAAAATATCGATGATCGCATAAAACAAAGAAATTAATAAATTATTATATGAACAATAAAGTGAAACAATATGGTTTTTATAATAAATAGATTTGTATTATAAAATTAATTGTGTCTTAAATTATTTTATAGAGTGTAATAAAAAAATTTCAATTTTTCTGGAAGTTCCCTTAAATGGGTTTGCTTATCGGGATGTATTGTGGAGGGAACCACTTAAAAACATGTATATCCCTATAAATGAATATTGAATGAAACATGATAAAAAAATTTACATCATGTAAAAAAATTATTATATTTAAACAAAATTAACAAATAATATCATCTGAGTATAAATAATGATAGAGTAACATGAAGGAATAATAGAGGCTTGGGTGGAATCACATACCTTATGTATGATGGTGTCTTTCACTTGATATTATTATCCTGGATTTCCAAATTACATTAATTAATTAATATTTCTTGAACCAATGATTATGGAAATTTATTTTTTATACATTTATTATGTTCATTCATTATTTTTTTTATTGGATAAGAGGATCAATTTCCTTGTTTAGGTGTGCTTGTTTCATTCATTTTCATGATTGGGTTATGTATAAATATGTAATGATAATCTTTAAAGATGAGAAATGTTTTTACAAAATTTACGTTTTATGTTTTTATTGAATGTCTTGATGATTAAATTGTTATAATGATGATTTTATTATGTGTAGTTAAGATGAATCATTACATAAAAACAATAATGATAATACATTTTGTTAATTGTGTTTTTTATTCACAACAAAGACATTTTTATTTATAAATTATTATAATGTGAAAATAAAATTCCAAAACCATAAATTATATACAATACATATATTATAGTATGGTTAAACCATGAAAATGGTTTCATGAACAAAATCTAAGATTGTAAATGAAAGTGAAAATTAGTTATCCATGAATGTGATAAATTAACCCATACCAGACGATCATTCCCATTATTGTATAAAATGAGTTTCAAGGATAGATGAGGATGAATTATTCGCTTAGTATAACAGTATTCTATTACATGTATTGTACAATATTTATAATAAAATTTGAATGAAAGGAGGTGAGAAAATAAGATTAAATAAAGGAAATTGAAATAAAATAAAATAAATGAAATGAGGAATTTACCATTGTAATATAACATCATTGATAACTAATTTAGTGATAATAACCTATTATTTTGAAGATAAAAAGTAATTCTACACGTGTGAGAGGGTTTTAAGTATAATGTTTAGCAAAATTTGGACTATGAACATGGCTTGAGAGAAGTGAGGAGAGGAGGTAAAGTGTGTGTGGGGGGGGTTATAATTGAGTAGAGGAGGGGTTTCCCATTATTTAATTCATTAGATCAATATAGTTTCTCAATAATATGATTATTTTTTATTAATGTGACCAAAAACTGGAAATACTACATGTTAGTTTGAGATAATGGACTCGCATTAGCCACACATCAGCAGATAACATCATAATTCATGTATTTAGTATTTATCTTAAATTATCATATTTTACTCTTTATAAAAAATTATATTACTTCGTAAAAAACAGAAAAATCCAACCTAACCATTTTTTATGTGTATAATTAAAAAAACTCAACTTTTTAAAAAATAAATTCTATATATGAAAATTTTAATTTTTAAAAAACTCATAATTTATTTGAAAAATAAAAATTATAAAAATTATAACTACTTTTCTAACATTTTGAAAAGTTAATTATGGTATGAAAAATTATCTTATGATAATAACACACCAAAATAATTATATATTAATTCCTTTTTTTAAATTAAATTTATTTTTAATATTTTAAATTAATCAACATATTGTAATTAATTATACTTTACATACAAAAAATAACAAAACTAAATCAATTATTTTTAGAAACATTATTTACTTATACAATGATATAATTACACCTTATTGTATCATATAAACTGAATATGTTTTATTTATACTTAAATTAGTGATGTTACTATTACATGTTATAGTTTTATATTAATAAGGTTTATTACTATTAGAAATTTAATGTTATTATTCCATAGGTATGTGTTCATTTACTTCAAGAGGTATCTTTTATGTCATTCATTATATAATTATAACATTTTTATTGTGATCAATAATTAATCTCATGTGATTATACAATTAGAAATAATTATAATATTGGTATTCCATTGATAAAACTTTGGTTCATTACATTCTCTCCCCCTTATGAAATATCACCCTCAAAAATTCATTTTACATTATATGATATAAAAATTTTTGGGTACTTTTAATTTATTTAATCTCACATTTACCACGTTTCCTCTTTACCCAAATTGTTCTACCATTATACATTGAACATGCGAGTAGTCTTGTTGCATATAACATTATCTCTATTATCCTTGATCATCACTAGCTACAACTCATTAGAAATATCATTCTATAATTGTACCACTACTAAAGACAGTATAAGTGAACGGTCTGGTATGTACTTCCTTAAGAAGGATACATGAAATAAATCATGCACATTAGACCTGGTAGTTGGAAGTGCTAGTAGATAGGCCTCAACTATAACACTACCAAAGATATAAAAGGGCCCTATGTACTAGGGACATTCCTTTTCTATCTTCCCAAATCTCATTACCTCATTCCATGGAAATATGTAGAGGAATACCATGTCTCAACTTTAAGCTAAAGTTCCAGTCGACGATTATCTGTATAAATAAACTTTCAACATTGTCCGACCTTCATGTGCTTATAAATGGTTTCTACATCATTGCTATTTATTTGACCATTTCTTGTCCTAGAAGCTTACACTCACTGACTTCGTCCCAACATGCTGGTGTTCTGCACCATTTCCCTTATAGGGATTCATATGGTGCCATTCAGATTCTAGATATGAAACTATTATTGTAAGTGAATTAAACAAATCAAAGATGATTGTCCCACTCTCATTTGTTTCCATTTAATATCTCTTAATTTATTATCCACTATATAAATAGTTCTCTCAAATTGGACATAAGATTAAGCAAGATAGGCTGTAATGTGTTTTAGATCAGGGCCTTGATCATGCTTGATACATTTCCAGAATATCAAGGTGAATCTCATATCCCTATTAGATAATATTGATAGTGGTTATCCATAAATAATTACCACCTAAATTATATATATCAATGAAATTTGATCTAATGATATGTCCTCTAAAATTGTGATAACGAGTGCTTCATTGTAAGATGATCCAAAATGACCAGTATATCATTCTTTTTTCTAGATTTCTTTAGATGTCTAGTGACTATGTATATGGTCATTTTACCCTACATCCATTTTGGTATGAGGAGTGGTTTCATTATCCCATTATAAATTTTTCATTCAGAATTCACATGTTGACATAACAGGAACTGTGATATATTTTCAACAATCTCTTTATTTATATTGTTGAACAAAATTCGTCTCATATATATGGATACATGTTTTTACTCCTAGGGTAAAAATATAAGGTTGACCTATATAGATCAATTAGAAGAAAATTTTTTATATATAGACCATATGGTACACATATTTTTGACACGAATATTACAACTTCTTCCTCATCAATTTTGATCTCAATGGACTTACTATTTCAGGTATCTTCAACCATTTTTTGAACCTCCACATCGTTTCATTAACCGTCCTTTATTTTCACTATGAGGGATGGTTGAAAAATCATTTGAAAAAGAATATAAGATGTTCTTACCTTAAGTATTTCCATGTAAATTATATTTAAATCATTGATAATTGGATCATTTTCAACTCACATCATTCATAAAGATGATGGATCCTTTCTACATAGGAAATCTGCCACCTTATTTTCCCTACTGGGATTGATGGGGATTGATCGGTAATAATCCTTGATAATCACTAACCATCATTGTTGTGGAATATTATATTCCTTCTGTGTGAAAATATATTTGAAAATATGGTGATTAGTATATATCTCACTCTTATCAACACATAGATATCGTCGCCATATTTTAAACACAAAGATCATAGCTGCAAATTCTAGATCATGTGGGGAATAGTTCTGCTCATGGATTTTCAACTTCCATTTGGTGTAGGCTATCAAATTATCAGTTATGAAAATGACATAGCCTAATACCTTTTTTAAAAGAATTATTATACAAATGAAGTATTTCACCAATTAGTGATATGAATATTCTTGATATCCTTAAAGAATTCCACACATTCCTGAGTCTAGAAAAACATCACTCCCATACATGGTATCATTGTCATTAAGATTGAAAATAGATAATTTTACTTCATGAATATACGATAATACCAATCTTGAGCTAGAATATTTCAGATCCCTATTATAGATGTTGTCCTAGGACACTCTTCAATTTCATTTATTCTGGATGTGTCTATAGATATTTCTTTTGTGTTAATAACATACCAAAAGAATGATACATCCACCATCTATAACACAAATATACTATACTTATAAATATATTCTACCTTGTAAATTGAGTTGTCATAGTATTAAAATTCCCCATATATTCCTCCTTGTTTTTAAGAAAATTATAATGCCATAAATAATGAGTACCACAAATTTTTTGAGGTAATATCAAAATACTCTATTAATTAAATCTATGAATAATTCTAGAGCATTAGTGAGTCATAAGTGTCTCACTATGAACTCATAGTGCCCACACCATATTTGAAATTTAGTTTTGGGAATATCAACCTTCTTCACTATTAATCGTTGATTTCCCGACTGATGGTCCCCCTTATAGAAATAACAGGCCAACATAGTTGATCAATCAAATAATCTATCCAAGGTTGGGGTTACTTGTTCTTTATCATGATTTTATCAAGTTCATGATAAATAATTTAAAGTTGAATTGATGCAACTTTTTTAAACAATGTGTACTAGTTCTTCCCTTGGAGGAGCACACGAGTATATATAATCCTTCTCCACATTCTCATGTAATTGCTTCTTCATGTCTTACAGGTCAACAGTGGCCATTCTATAAGTTTTATTTGTTATAAGTAGGGATAATGGAATTAGTTAAATTTGGATGTCATCCTATCTATCAAGAGGAAGAAAATACAATTATCCATGCAATACCATTATGCAGTTCTTCACAATGGGAATATCCTAAGGAACTATTATCTTCTTTGTCTTAATCATTTAATAATTATATGCATTCTCAAAAGAAAAAATTATCCAAACTTGTGATGATGATCTTGCAAGAGATTAAACCTTCTACTTAAATTGATAACGTATTGGAGGATACCGTTGGATGTGAAGAGTGATCTCCCTTTCCTAGAATATAATGTTGTATTTTTATTCAGATAGCCAATCCATAAAAAAATAACATCAAACTCTAACAGATGAATTATAAAATGATTTCCTTGAAAGTTTAGTCTATAATTATTTGCTGGGGATGATTTGTAAACCTTGGATGAAATAATTTCCCCATTAATTTTTCTCCTAGATAACTTAACCTCCAATTTTTGTGTTTGGGTTAAAATAGATGTACTATTCTTACATGATATGAAATAATTTGTAGAACCAGAATAAAATATAATTTTTCATATTTTTTAATGAATAACTAGCTTACCTGTCAACACATCATATTCTATCTCCTCCTCAGTAGTAGTGATAGCATAAGCCCTTCCTTATTGCCTTGGAGGTTATTGTCTATTTCCCCAAACAACCATTTTGTTAGAGAAATTTATCTCATGATGCCCATGGTCCTTGATGTTCTAACACTATAGTATATGTTGATTTTTGATTTGAACATTCATTTATTCTTCAATGTTAGAGGGGTTATTTATATACCTTTGGTTTTGTTATCTAGATGTCTCGTTCTTCCACCATAGAAAGAAATTATATTTCCCTTTATATGGTTCCAAGGAAGCTTTTCCCCGAAATTTGTACATAGGGGAAGTTTGATCTTCTTTCAATTATAGGATTTATATTCCTATCCTCGCATATTAGACGCGAGTTCTGATTTTTTTCACGGGGTCCAAGAGAACATTGATAGTATTTGATCTCTATTTTAACCTTGAAATCACAACAAAAAATCTCTTCATAACTATAGAATTCTTGAGTCACCATTGATTTTCATAGGCTCTGTTTTAATCCACTAAAGAAGTGATACACCTTTATTTCAATTTTTTTATGAAGCCTAAAGAAAATATTGAATGCTTTGGGAATTTTTGTTTGTACAACCTGATAGACTCGTCTTCCTTCTGCAGTTGTATGAGGAACACGTCATCCATCTTTTGATGGAGGGATGAGGGAAAATATTTATTCAAAAATATTTTCTTAAATTCTTCCCAATACCTTGAATCAATTTCTTCTCAGGACATTGTATTCATGATTAATTTCGTCCACTGATTGACTACCCCATCAAAATTATAGGCTTCTAGTTCTACATTCTCTTGTTCTGCTCACTGGTGGTCAGATATTATATTTTCAAACCATTTAATACACTATTCATTGAGTAGGGGGTTATAAGATACAATAAACATGGGATGATTTTTCCATATTAAGGATTCAACATCAACATTATTTTTACATATAGGTGGAGTGTGTTCCACATTATTCAAGTAATTATTCATAACTTGATCCAGTTGGTCAATAACTATCAGAACGTTTTGATCACATGTTCCCATCATATTTAGCATATCAGTAGGGTAATCATCACATTACCTATCACATTGATTTCTGGAAAATGTTTTTCTATTCCCCTCCTCTAACTATGAAAAAAAATACTATTTGGGAAATTTAATAATTTACTAATATGAAAAAAATCAATAAACTAAAAAGGATAAACTATCAAAGTAATAATATATTCTATCTTGTGATTCCCATGGTTTTAGTCTATGTTATACATGATATTTTTCTTAATATATATTCTAATGGGATACTTTTTTTATTCCATTAAAAAATTTTAATATTATACTTTTGAATTTACCAATTCCTATCTCTTTGGATTTTCAAACCAGGAGTGCAGCAAGGCCCATTGTCGTACACTAGTTTCTATTCAAGTCTACCTCGATGAATTGTTTTGGTGTTTTACCAATTAGTATTTCTATTGATGATCCACATCCAATTTTCATATCCAAACATGGATATATTTTCTTGATAAACCACTTAATTTGTACATACAAATATTTAGCGATGTTTTCTTATAATTAGTCTCATCCCTATGGTTCTTATAAAAGTGATCTTTTACCAAATTTAAAAAAAATTATACAATCATATGATACCATCTATATAGACCTTATAATATTCCTAAAATCCTTATTTGATTATAAAAATAATAATATAACATATTTAAACAGATGGATTTCAAAGTCTACTGTCTTGGAAAACAAGATACAAAAAACTAAAAAAATTAGACTAAATAAAACATATATTTATTTAATGCTTCTAAAGTTGTCCTAAATTACATTTTTGTCATATATATTCATTGGGTAACTTTGGGATAACATGAATAAAGGGATTAGCTAAAAATATATGTATGTGAGTAAACATAGAACAATGATTTTGAAAATCTGTTAGAAGGAATTACATAATTTTAAAAAAAACATGGAACATATAGAATCAATACATATAAATAAGGGATCATTTAAACATGGATTAATAGTACTGTAGAGGATAAATAAAACCTAACTATAACATTATTCATGGATTGATTCACAAAGAGGATCAGAAGTCATGTTTAACCACCAAGACTGATGCACATGGGCACACAATTCAAGGCTAACTGCCAAGATCGTTCCATGTAACATCTTATGATACACAAAATTAACCAATGAATTTGAGTTCAATCTTTCCACACCCATTATAAATAATTAAATAATAATATTTCAACATATATAATCATATATGATCAATAATACAAAAACATAAGGGTTACTGTCGAATGAATTTGGTATCATTTTCATGCCATAAATCCTAACAAATGGCGACATCATAAAAGTGTCACTAAAGGAAAGGAATTATATAATGAATGTATATTAATAAGGGATAATATAAATATATCATGGTAGATTATGTCAATTTTATTGAATAGAATAAAATCATTTATGAAACAATAGAATTAATTTTTTTTTTGTGTTTTGAGGAAAATATCATTTACCACCTAAAAAAGTTAAGGGGAGAATATTTAACATAAAAACAGATTTGAAACAAGTTTATTTTCATAATAAAAATATTGGTATTGTAAAATTAATTTTTTTAATATATTATTAAGTGCACATACAATTGGGTAAGAATTCGTGATGTTTGTTTAAATGGGTATGCTTATCGATATTTATTGAGGAGGGAACCATGTAGAATAATGTATAACCATAATTGATAATAATGAATGGAAATCAATACATGAGTGTGTAACATGTAAATTTTTTTTACATCTACATATAAAAATGATATAACTTCATTTTGGTAACAATAATGATAAAGAAACTCGATGGGATAGTAGAGGTTAGGGTAGAATCTCTTACCTATAGTCTGGTGGTGTGAGTCACAAGATCATAATAACTATGATAATAAAATTATATTCATTACATAATATTTAAATTACCTGTTATTTATGAAATTTATTATTTATAACCGAATAAAGATCATTCATGACCTTTTTGGGGGGTTATGTTGTTCAATTTCACTATTTGGGAGTGTTTTTTTCCTTTGTTATCATGATTGGTTTACATATACATATGTAAGGATAAACCAAAATATGGGAATGGTTGAGTAGAATTTATGTTTTATGTTAATAATGAACATTTATAAGATTAAATGGTCATAAAATTCCTTTTTTTATTTTGATTAAATATGAATCATTATATAAATCATTAATGATAACTACTTTGCTTAATTAGAGGGTTTTAATCATAACAACCACACTTTTCATTATAAATTAATATCATGTATAAAAAATATTCAAGAACCATAAATTTGACATAATAAATATATTATACAATATTTCAAACTTCAAAACGGTTTCATGACCAGAATAGAATATGGTAATATAAATTTAAAACCAATCTTCCTTGAATGTGACAAATTAACACATCTCTGATTTGGGTTTCATGTCTACATCAAAAGGAGGGGAAAAGAGAGATTGTGATGATTTAATCCATTATCATAACTACATTACAGTATATTTATGGTACTAGAGTTATCATAATTTTTAGACGATAGGAGGGGATTAATGAAAAATAAAAAAGAACATGAATAAAAATAAAATAAATTAAAAAATTAATTTAACTCTAGAATATAACATTGTTGAGAACCATTTTAGGGAAGATTATTTGAACTTATGTAGAGAAAAAGATCATATTAACATGGGATAAGAGATTAGTAAGATATTTGATTTGTATTTGGACTAGGTACAAGGCTTGCGAGGAGTGAGAATATGAGGTTAAGAGGGGTGGTATTTATAGTGGATGAGAGGAGGGGTTTCCAATTAATTTTATAAATAGTTTAATAATTTTTCCCAAGAATATAAATACTATTAATTATTGTGAAAAAAATATTAAAGTGTAATTGTGATATTGACATAATGTCCTTATATCAGCCATAATTTACATTATGAACATATAATTCCTGTATTTAATATTTATCATATATTTTTATATTTCACTATTTACGAAAAAATTAATGTATTTTCTAAAATTCATAAAAATCGCCCAAACAATTTTTTGATTTGTTGAATTAAAAAATTTTCTGAATTTTTAAAATAATAATATTTTAAAAATGAGAAATATAATATTTAATTAAAATCATCACTTACCTGGAAACTAATTTTTTTAAAAAAAACTACATTATATCACTCTAAAATTTTATTTATGTTCTCATAAAATTATTTTCATCTCATAAGAAATAAAAATAATAATTTCTTAATTAATTTGATGATATAAATTTTGGTTTAATTAATAAATTAATAAAAAAAAAATTAAATATATATGGCTTACAAATATACCATCACTTTATAAATAATTTTTTTAAATATTTATTTACATATACAAAGATATAATTACACCATATTGATTCATATAAGATTGATAATTTAAATTATTAAATTCAATAGGGAGGTTACTAATGCATTTTCTAGTTTACTATTTAGGTGGGTCACATTAGAATTCTGAAGGACACGTTACAATTCCATATGCATGTGTGGCATAACATCAAGATATACCATTTATTGCACTCGTTATTTATTTATAAATATTTTATTGAGTTTTATATGTAATCTCATATGATTTTACTAAAAAAAATAATATTAATGGAATTATATTGATAAAATAATAGGTCGTTGGACATATTATAGGAACCACATTAACTAATGAGTTATTTTTATAACTGCATAGAATATGGGATTTGGTAGTTGTAAATGGTTGAACTATACATACTAGTTTCCACCACATGATTACTCATATATTAAAGGGTTATGTTTTATGATTTTTATAACAAAATGATTCTTGTAGATTAAGATACTATCGACTTATCACATATGTCCCTAGTACTATTTTTGAAGTTAAGTCTAAGAAATCGTATTAATCTATAAATCCATTTCAAGTAAACATCAATATTGAAATCTGATAATCCCTATTTTCATTATTACTATGAATAATACAACCTAGTCTCATGGTATTAAACAACATGAAGGTGTATTTACTAGAGGAAATAAAAAATCATGAAATATAGACCATCCAAGAAGACCAAAAATTGGATAGTACAGAACATCCAATCCATGAATATGTACTAATGAATAATTTTTTATCCTACTTACTATAATTTAGTATTGAACTTTTATATCCATACTAATGATTCTAGTCTATGTATATAACCCATTAAATGATCATAATCTTGATACTCACAAACGGAAGACCATGGAATAACCCTCTCCCCTATATATATAAATGCTCTATGTATAGGGACACCATAAATATGATTATTATATAATGATTATAGCACTTATTATAATCATAGAAAATACAATGGAATACCATATAAAAAAATTATATACCTCTCTTTGAAAATTGTATATTAATACCTACCTTTTTTGGATACGTTCAAGTTAGATCTATATATTGCTTTCATAAGAATGATGTAAATATGTAAAATAAGGGAACCTATATTTGGAATCCCATAAATACTCATGTTCAGGGGAATAAGTGATTCCCCATATCAAAATTCCCTTTACAATTGAAAATTTCCGAGAATGATATCATTCATTATATCATAATGATTATTATTTTCTTAAATACTTCAATTAAAATGAAACAAAAATTTCATTATCACCTGAGATTATACTACATGGTATATTATTCCTCACATCAAGATGTTAAAATATGAGGTCCTATACCAATCATCATTCAATAAAAATGAACAAAATATCCCGAACATGGTCAAATAGAGCACAAGGTTATTTAGTTTCCTTTTATAAACCTCAATCCAATGATAATACATTGTTTAATGTGTGTCTTGGGTAACCTATAGCCATCAATATCACCGATAATTATAAAAAAATATAAATAATATCCTTAGGCACAATAAACAGAGGGTTATTTTCTATATTGTAAGGGACTATAAACCATTTGAGAATTGAATTTATCAATGGAATTTAGTTGAAATATACTTAAAATTTAACATAACGATATTATTTATTTTTTATTAGTGTGATAGAAAATAAATTTAACTAATATTTTAGAATATTCAACATATTTTAATATAATTCAGAATTTCCATTAATGATTTTCTTCTTAGTGTGATTTTTTTAAATGATCGAATTTATGATTTACATTTTTTAATATAAATACATAATTGGATAAACTATTTATCAATAAAGAATCATAAATAAAGTAAAAAAAATTTATTTTTCGATCAAAAATATTCTTAAGGTTTTCCACGTAGAGATATGATTAAATAAAAATCGAAAATGATTTTTTTTCATATATGTGGAAGTCCATACGGATGTGTGGCTAATGATTTAATTTTCTAAATAATAATCAAAGGAGGAATATTTTTTTGGTAAAAATATAAAATATAAAATTTATATCATAATAATTTTATAAAATTCATTTTATGACTAGTTTTATATGTTTGAAATCGGTGATGAAAACATTGCATCATAGATATGGTATCCTGCTGAATGACCAATGAACAATTTCATTTTTCTTAGTGGAATTAGGGAGGGTGGTTATTGATTATAATATGATTATAATAACATAATTTTATTGTAATAACATGTATTTTTTCATTTAGTTAGGATAAATGAATTATTATAAATACTTAATCGATATAATGAAATTTTAAAAGATAAAAAGTGTTTTCGAACATTCACCTCACGTCAAGGATAATATCGTTTGTGAATGGAATTAAACCATTGAGGGATGGTATTTTGAGCACCTTATTAAAATGTTATGGTGTGTATTTTTGTGTATGTTTGGTTTGGGTCAGATTTTTGTAAAAATTAATTGGGGTTTTGTCTTATTAAAATAGGGTAGAATATTGGCCCTTTTTTAGAGGAAAAAGTGGAATTTTATAAATTCCCAAAAAAATTTAAAAAATGAAGTCATTATCAAAAAATATTTCAAAAGAATTCATAAATAATATAGTAGAGATATATTAGGTCAATCCAACCCTCTAGGTATCCATTATAAAAACGTTTTATATAATATATGCCATTTTTCTTATAAGGGTACTAATTTATTACATATTTTCTTCAAGTGGATTACATGTTTTCAACATGGTAAGTATTAAATTATATATAATAAATTAAATGGTACATATATTATAATTATAAAATATGTTTTATAAATATTAAATAAAATTTTTTCACTTCATAAAATGGATATATATAAATAGTTAATTACCTATATTTTGGTTTTATTATAAATAATATTTTTTAAAAAAATATATCAAATTATAAATTATTAAATATGGATTTTATGGTTAAAACCAATATCTATTAAAATTATAAATTCACCTGAAAAATATTTATTTTTTTAAAAATTACATTTATATTATCAATTTAAACATATAATCTAATATATTCAAATTTTTTTCATTTCTAAATGTCATATTTCATTATTTATCTAGAAATAAATCATTATAGAAAAATTTAAAAAAATAGTCTACAACTAATACGGCTGTGATAAATACAAAATTAATGTTCCTTTACAAAAAATCAAACACTTTTATTTCATATCTATATTATAATCAAAATTATAAAATATAAATAAAATGTTTTCATATTTATTGACTTCGATGATATTAAATATTATATTTCCAAAAAAAATTATTTATTATCATTTAAATATATCAAAATCCTTAATAAAAAATTATTAATAGTTACTATAAAAAATTTGAAAAATATGGAAAAGTTATATTTTAATCATCAAAAAAAATTATTACAAATAACAATTAAAAAATTATATATATTGAAGATGAATGTTTGAAAATAATTTATTTCATTTTATTTTTGTAATACCAATTTCTCTCTACATAATTCATTCTGATCACAAAAAAAAATGCATTAGATAATCCTGGTATGTTGTTTAAGGTAATGTTTCATCAAGAATGGATTGAGTGGAAGCATAATGTTCTTTATCTTGTCAAATATATGGTTGTCGTAAAACCTTAATAGAATGAGATCGACATGGGATAGGTCAGTTGAAACCCTAGAGAAGGTATCGATCATATTTTATCATACAATTTGGCTTCAAAGGATGAATTTTGTGTCTAGATTTATTTTATTATTAAATTAGTTATTTTTCTTTCAACATGGTTATATTAATTTATTACATTTAATTAAATTTATATACATTAAAAACATAATTATTATTCAAAATTCATCATTTTTCATTTTAATGTTTTTCATCTGTGATACGTTAAATACATAAAATTTATTTATTTATAATATCTAGTGAAATCATAGGTCGTTAAACCTATGAAATTATATTTATTATGATATATTAAATAGATATTATTTATCATTAAATCAAAGTACAATTACCATAGGAATTTTAAATTTCATTTTTTAATGGATGATATTTCTTATTTTTTCAAAAATATAGATTTTCACCATTCCTTTAAAAAATTAATTTTATAAATATTAATAAACCCATGTGATATTTTGGAAATCATTATTTAAAAAATGATATTCATTTTTTAAATATAATTTTTAAAATTACAGAAAATTTATTCATGTTACTAGCATATAAAATTCTAAAATTCATTCAACAAATAAATGTAATTATAAACCATAAAAAAATATTTCATTTTTATTATTTTATAAATATTATTAAATTCTTTTTTACATTTCTAATTGAATTAATTAATTTTATGAAATAAACATATCTAATATATTTTTTTTCAATATTGATTTTATTATTCATACACTCTCATTAAATTAATATCATTAAAAATTAATATATTAATATTAATGTTTTTTGGTTCATTTATGCTCCATTATGCATGTGGTGTATGCTATATAACAAAATGGTTTTTAAATATCTTATTAATGAAATTCTACGTATAACATAGAGGTTATGGTGAAGTGAGTTTTAAAAATAATAGCCATCCTGAATGTTTGGGAATTATATACACCCAAAACATTGTACGGAAATACATCATTTTAGCCAACCTAAGTTGTATCTCATCAGTACAATATAACTACATTTAGTATATAATATAACAAAATCAGAATTATTATTTCATCATCATAATAAAAAATTACAACATCTAATATCCAAATTTTCAAACTATATGTCTACAAATACATCAATTTATAGACATAGAATCATAACAACAACTTCACCATATCACTACAAATATTGAATCATAGACAAAAAATTTTAAATACTAGTTAATCAATAAAAGAAATAAAAAATTAAAATAAATAAGAATTATTTTTTCAAATAATTGTTTAAATTTTTACGGTAGAGAACATTATATTAATTTGATCGATCTTAAACTTTTATATAATAAAATATAATAATTAAAAATTTCAAATGGAAATTATTATTAAATTATGAAAATTTATGAATACTCAACCAAAATTGTATATTCTTTAATCACAATACAGTAATTAGAACAACATGATGAATAAAAAAAATTTAATAATGTTCTCCCAGATGAAATATATACATGACCAATCTATATAAATTCATTTTTCAATATATATCAAAAATTATCCACCACGTTATCTATTACTTTCTCAAATGTTAAAATAAGGGAAGAATGTTGTTGGACGGTGGGTAATGATATCTAATATAATGAGATATCAATCAAGCATTTTTAATTTTTTTTGTTCTCAAAATAGATAATGAAAAATAAAAAAAATATTGAAAATTTGTTGGTTGGGAATAAATATAGATGAAATAATTTAATTAAATTTGGAAATATAATAAAATATATATTCAAAATCTGTGTTAAATCATTTTATAATTACATTATAATGAAAATGGGTTATATAAATCATTCCTCTTATAAATGACATCAAACCCATATTGTACGGTAAACAAACCTTCAAATTAATACAATATAGGAATTCCATTATTAAATATAATGCCTAATTATATAAATAATAAGAATTTAGACATCATGATGCAATCTTTTCCCTTCTATATAAAATTTAAAACCCCGAGAAATTCACTTCATAATGTTGGGGTCGATGATTTTCTAAATCATATACATTGTTAGTGAATATTCATAACCAAGGATACCATGATGCAATAAAAACAACATCCTATAATCTAGTAAATTATAATGAGACAGACCTCCTAAACTAGACAGCCCCATAATAATTTATTCTTTCTATGTCCCCGGTCTATAATCCCTCAAATCATTTAATAACAATTATGATCACCAAAAAATAAAATTGGAACTACGTTTGAATGTTTACAAAAACATTAATCGGGGAACACCAAACTATATCGTGGAATTATTATTTCTCCTTGAAAACACTGTAGTTGAGAGACCATTAATTTCCCACTATCATTCCCTAAGAACATCCATAAATTCTCCTTTTCATCCCAACATTAATTTAATGTACATGGATATTTCATTCATATAAAAAAATGGATTACCTAAAAAGAAAAATTTGAAATACAATCATTCTATAATATCAATAAGTAACAAAACACTAAATTTATAAAAAAATTCATAATTTTGATGACCAATACAATGAAATGTCATATTAGTCCGAAATGTATATAGTAATTCTGAGTCTATTGATCATAAAAACCTACACTATATTATTCATTACCTATTCAAAGTTAATATATTTATCAAAATTAGTAATTGATGGCTCTTATTCAAAATCTTCATAATATGAGTCCATCTAGGAGCTGACACAACATTATATGTTTTTTTACCCATAATTGTTTCCTATAATGATCCTTACCTCCCAATTATAATCCATTGAATTAACCTATATATTAAAATTATATATCACATTTAAAAAATTGGTGCTATTAAAAAATTAATCTTACTCTCATATCATTACATAATTTTTTTATTTTTTGAATATACATAAATAAAAATATATATGACATAACCAACTTCCATATATTTTGGTAAGTCCAAAATGATTTCCATACCTAAAGCAGATGACAATCACAAGTGGAAACCGAATAGACAAATTGTTTATAGGGTAGTTTTTTATTACATTGAATTGACATATTTATATTTATAGTGAACTATTTATTCCTTAGAAAATTATGTAAAAATATATAAGTTCACTAATATAATATAAAAATTATGTTAACATCCAAAATTTAAATGTTTTTATTAATTAAAAAATTCATTGTCTAAAACTAATTGATAGATCATCTACGTGTATTATTTCATCTTAATAATTAAATATTAAATAGTAACATAATGTATACCTTTTATAAAAAACAATACACATTTATGAAAAAAAATGTTGACTATAAAATGATTCTAACAGTAATAAAATATTTTTTATTGGGATTTTTCAATCATTAATTATTCATTATTCAGATACAATCATTTGAAAATATAAAATAATAATATTAATCTCATTAGTAGTTATTGGGGATAATATATATACATATTTTATAAAAATTTATTATATTCATTTAAATATAAATTTAAAATTTCATTCATTATGTTTAAAATGATTTCATAATAAATTTATCATTATGATCTGATCATATAATAATATCATTTAAATCATGTTAATTTAATTAGAATATAATAATGAAGTATATTACTTGTGGGATTGAAAAACTATTTCTAGAAACTTTTATATGATAATAAAGACATAAAAAGAAAAATATAATGCACAATATTTTTTGGGTATCATGATTTCATACAAATATATTGAATATAGCTATGGTATAAAATTTAAATTCATTAAATACTTTGTATGAACATTGAATAATATTTATTTTTTAATTCATATTAGAAATAATATGATTTATCTTAAAAAAATAATAAAATGTATGAACAGAAAAAATGAATCAACATCATCAAATGATAATTTTTAGATTCCAAAAATGAGATAAATAAGTGACAATCAAATTGAATTTATTGATAATGAATACAACTCATGAAAATTTTGGTTAAATGGAGACTCTGATAACTAATTTTTTAGATTTATTTAAAATGTTGGTCTATAAATATCTATATTTATAACCATGATTTATAATTATATTCCAAATATTAATGAACATAAATATATCACAAAATTTTTTATTCTCAAGAATTATCAGAAGTAAACATGAGTGTTTATCTTAAAAAAAATTATGATTCATTTTTTTGAGATTCTTTTTCATACTTATTATCATATACATTTTATTATTTAATTTAATTTGATCTATTAAATTATTTTAATAAAATTAAACTCTTATTTCATATCATCAAATAATATTTAAATATTTTATATTTTGGTGTTGAGTGTTTATTATTTTCAATGTAAATTGTAATGATTTTTATATATTTCACACTATATAAAGAGTATAATTAATTTTGTTTTTGAAAACAATACACTTTATTCTGTGGTAAGAATAATGATATTTTTACAATAATAAAATATTATAGGAAAAAGATATTTTGAAAATCATATAATATTAGTTAATATTTATGTAAAATATTTTACTCACATTCATTTATTACAAAAATTCTTCCTCAATTACCATAATTTTATTATTACAAAAAAATCCTGAACTATTGATGAAAAATAATGTAATTTATTAATAATTTATAAAATTTTATAAATTATCAATATAAATTAAATCATTTAATATATATTTATAAATTATAAATTATTCCAAAACTTTATATTAAATGTTATATTTCACAAAATTGTAACTCACTCCCCTAATAATCAATTTTTTAGGATATAGATATGTTTTATTCATGAAGGTGACATGGATTGGTTCCCCATCCATGCTAAAAAGAATTTATTAAGAGAAAAGTTTACAGTGAATACACGAGGTGTAGTGAAACTACACTAACAGAAACAGATATGACAACCAAATCAAATGCATCTTTAATGAACCTGGAAATCTATCCTCTAATAGGATCAATATTTGTGTAGAAAGATATCAGAGCCTTGGGTGTGGAAGCTTGAGCTTGAAATGCACACCAGTAGCAAGCTATTCTGAATAAACCAAAGTCAGCTAGATGCAAACTATCCCATAGTATGGACAACCTCATATTCCAGATCGGGATAATAACACAGATTGTCCAAATATTAAGTGATTCAAACCATCTCATCATCCAGGAAGTGCCGCAACCAAACACTTAGAACAAAACAAAGCATCAAAAATCAGTTCCATCCATATAGGGTCCCATAAAAAATGAAGTACCTCCCAAAATCGAAAAAAATGAAGCAAGATCAACTCCAGAAATCAATTTCCAAAAGTCGAACCATTTTCATGAGGAGACTGAGCAAGACAAGAAGGTTACTCATATAGACATCCAAGAAACAAACACTCATAATATCCCCAAGAGAAAAAATCATGTTAGTGCAGAGAAAGAATGTCAATAAACTAAATCAACAGAGGACTTTGATCATCCACCAGAGAAGATCATCCAAATTTCAGAGCATGTCAAAGATAAGAAAGGTCCAGAAGATCATGATTCCAGAAAAAATAACACATCCATCCCTAAAGGCCTCATTAGAATCCTAAAAAAGACATAAGAGCCAAAAAACACATATAAAATTTCCAGTACATAATCACAAACAACGAATGAAAATCAGATAGAATGCCATATCACTATACAGTTAAAGAACTAAAATCTGCAGGTCAGGCCAGCCAGAAACCAGTTGAATTTCCCCAAGAAAAATTCAATCAAGGATATATAAAGAGGTCACAGAAGAGTACCACAATAGATTTTCCATCCAGTATCACGACTCTCAAAAAATATAATCAAACAGAACAGTGCAGTTCCGGATACAAACCCTCAAGATTTTAGAAATGAAACACTGATATAACCGCATAGTAGGATGCATCCAACTCAAAAACAACAAAACCAGAAAGCACAAACAATTGAAATTACTCACAAATAAAATCATCCAAAAATATTTTAGATTCATTTTCAGTTTATCATTGAAAATGAATCTCTTAACTTCTAGATATTGGTCAGCATTGATAATTCCCCATTACAGCTCCGGATGAGCAATTTCTTGTTTCTTTCTAATATAAGAAATCCAATTTTGAATATCTTCTTCTGTAAAAAGTGGTGAGAAATAATATAAGATAGTGATGGATTCCTCAATTGTTGGTTTTTCAAGATCTTTTTCAGGAGAAACCTTTTTATTGAAATCTTTCGACCTAGTATAAATGGTTCTCCCTCCTTGTGAGTAGTCCTTACGTCTTCTAGTTTTCATTCGATTCAGGGTAGTGAAACCATCAGCATCTACCATTGGGTTTTTTTTCCTTTTTTAGCCATGGCTTTCAAATAAGATTCCTCTAGTTCTCCATGAATATCATCCTTCTCATCTGATGATCCATTATAATTAGAGTCATCTTTCTGGTCCCTTTCTCCTACTTGTTGATCTACATAACAGATACAACAGGACAATCTTTACTTGCATCATTTGATGGGTTAACATCACGATGTATGTTGTCATCATCCATGGTATGTTGGAAAAAAACCTTGACATTAACAGAATCATGTTGAGTGATCATATTTTCCACATTAGTTTGTTCTGTAGCATCAAGAACAGCCTTGACAAAATATAAAATTTGATTCTCACAGTTGTGAGAATTAATAGTAGCAACCCTAAACTCCAGACTAGGGTCACTAATCTTTTCAACCACTGGAAAAGGCTCTTTATAATTACATGGAATACTAGAAGAGTTAGGGATTTTATAAGGGGTTGAGATATTTCCATCAACAGTTAAATGGTCCGGATAATTATAAGTTTCCTTGGGTACTTTTTCCACCCATAATGACATTATCTGTTTTGGAGGGGTAGCTTCCTATTTTCCACAGTTATTGGAAAGATGTCCAGTTTTAAAGAATTTATTACAAAACTCTGGTAGGTTTTCAAAAACCACATTCGGCACAATGCCCTTATCACAATTTTGGATCGAAAAGCAGCTCAGGAGGTCTTTGGATAGATCAATCTTGGTGCATACACTTGCAACCGAGGGCCTTGATAGATTTTCAGTATCATGATCTCTCTTGATTGGGGTTCCCAAAAGATTAGCAATAACAAATAATTATTTCCTTTTAAACAAATGGATCGAAAAATCTGGAAAAGCAATCCAAATTGGAGAGATGGGGGATTCAAAACCAGCAAGATAATCATGTGACCAATTAAGCACTTTCATGTTGGGTATCCCAACGATACAAAAAACACGTACCAAAAATCTATAACAACCAAATCTGATGAGAATCGAAAAAGCACATTCCAAGAGTTTATGAAACTGTTTTTGAAATCAGAGAATCCAATCTTTTCAAGAGTATTTATTAGGAATATGAGCAATGGGCACTGTTAGTGAATTTACACTTGATAATATATTTACATATTTTTTTAAGAAAAATAGAAAAAATACAATGAAAAATCATGATACATATTTTACTATTAATGGTAACAATTTAAATCTATTATATTTATAAATTGAATAACTAAAAATGGTCTAATCATTAAATTTACACATTATTCTGGAATATTTCTCAAAATTATTGGTTTGATGTATGGAATGACTAGAAAATTTATAAGAAATAAAAAATTTTGTTTCATGAAAACATAAATTTGGAGAATAAAAATATCAAATGTTTAATAAATAATATAATTATATCTATTTCATTAAATATTTTTAATTTTGATTAATCATAAAAAATCATATTAAATTATATAATTATATCTGTTATATAGTTTTCAGTTGAAATGATTCTCAAGAAAAAGTCGTAATTTGTATGAGTTAAATGCAAAAACATTAACATTTTTACTTGATATGTAGTCTCATTAATTTATCAAAAACACAAATTCATACTCAATTTAGTAAAATATATTTTTAAGGGAAATAAATCATTTCATGAATTCCAAAAATAATTTTTCATTTGAAATTTTTTTAGAACCACAATTCTTCCATATCCATACCATCTAATCAATACGAAATTAATATTTTTCCTAGAAATGGTCATTAAACCAAAAATATGTGTGGTTAATACCACCCCACAACAAATACATCAGACCATAATTTCAATCACGATAAACTCTTTAAAATAACATCCTTATTTTAATGTATATGTGATCCCACATTATAGACGAGAACAAAATTTGAATTATTTATAACCATATTTCCAATTATATTCCCAATCAATATATACCACATTCTTTTAATGTATGTAGGATTTTCTTTATATGAATAATTAAAAAAAATCTTTTAATGGCCTGGACCTCTCTAGTCCATTACATCGTGAAATTTAGGGTTGGGAATATACCGCATGAGTTTCATGGGAGAATGATTTAATTAATTGGAGAGATTGAATAATTATAAAATATTACTGGGTGTCAATAATAATAATAATAACAATAATAATAATAATAATAATTCTAATGATGGAGACCAGTTCAATAAATTGAAAGAGGGTTTATTACTATTAAATAATAATGGTAATGGTGGATTTTACTCTGTGAATAATAGAATGGAATGATTTTAATTTAATATAAGAATAACCACGGTCAATTAATTTAATGGGATTAAATTAGAACATTAATTATGGGTGTTATTATGATAAATTTTCTTAATAATAACATTGATGAGAGACGGGAGTTGGTGCGTGAGGGCATGGAGTAATGGCCATGGGGAGGCTCCACTTTTGGTGGAGTGGGAGATGAAATCTTGAATGGAAAAGTTATATTGGAGAGAGAATGTGAGAATTAAATGGGTAATAAATAAAAGAAAAAGAAAAGGAAATGAACTAATATGAAAGGGAGTGAGGCGCACCAAATTTTAGAGAGTGGTGCGTGACTTTGGGTATTTGAAATATACCAATTAAAAAATAATCATATTATTTTTTTGTTGATAACACACTTTTTCGACCTTAACTTCTTCATGCGACATCGGTATTAAGAACTGTCAGTGACAGTGCGACCTGATATCGAGAAGAAAATTATGAGTCCAATATTGGATGTATTTTTAGGATTTTTGGATCAGATACCTGAAGCGCTAGGAAAATAATATATTTCATATTATTATTAAATCTTCGACTCACCATAACTCCCGCATGCAACGCCCGATTTTCTTCTCGTCCATGGCGATGTGATCCTGTCATTAATATGATCAATTCATGTCTAATGTGGAATATTAAATTATGGTTCGTGAATCAGGTCCATAAAACACCCAATAATAATAATAATAATAATAATAATAATAATAATAATAATAATATGGGATCATACATCCAACATATCTCCCTCATACGGTGTTGTAATGGAAAACTGTCTGTGACTTTGCAACCCTGAAATTAATATAGATGATCAAATGTCCATAAATCCTATATTAATTATTCCTATTGATTGGGATGTTTTTACTTGGTCAAACAGTGTGGGTTAATGTGATCCTATTTTAATGGGGAATTATGCGTATCTTAAACCGTCACCACATTAAATATTCAAAATGGAAATGATATCATCCTCCCATGTCCTTCCACTTTGTTCTCGGCTATGAGACTCTAGAACCTTTCAATCCTTCCTATAGGAGTTGCAAAATCGAACTTCACTCATCGGATCAGTTCGGCTCTATTTTAATGCAACTGAGCTCTATAGATCAAATCTCGAAATAAGGTAAGTTTTATTGTCATTCATTTGGGATCATTAACTCCTATTTCTCCCTCCCATATTAAAGCATGCAATCTCCATGCTTCTAAAATGGTTTTTCTTGGGATTTGGCTGGTGATATTGTTCTATGGCATCCTTGGGTGGATGTTGTTGGCGTGATGGGAAGATCGTGACCCGTTGTGTGGATAAAGAATGTCACGAACTCTTCGAGTTAAGGGATTTGTTTCTTCTCTTTTCTTTTATGTGAAACTGTGTCGTTAGAATGATTAATCACACGGGATGACATTGTAATTGACATAATGAATATTTCAATTGGATAAATAAATTGATATCGATCATATGTTATTGCCTCATGTTTTGGTAGATAGTATGATATCTATGCTTTCATTGATTTTTTGTTAGTTCTTGATGGAAAATGGTAAAGAATCTAAATTGGTATTAATTGATAATTGTTTGGCTAAAGATAAAGTGGCATGTAAAAGAATCTTGTTCTTGTTGTAATTTGATGTTAATCAAATTAGTTCAGAAAGCATGTTTATTTATTTATGATAACTTACTGGTTTTGTTTCCCAAAATTGGAACCTACAAATAATAAATTAGTTAACCCATGATGGATTAAATAACTGACTGTTTGATAATTCCTTAATGGGTTCTGAGTTACCCTCTTGATTGTTAAAGGGCCAATTTCCCAATTAAATGTGGCATTTTTTCCCACTGTTTGTGTTGTGATTTGGTCTAGGATGGCTGTTGTGATATGTGGGGGCATGGAGGTTTTTGGTTGTGGTAGAAGATGACACTTAGAGTGGAGAGATACATCGGTTTATGCATATGAGTGTCCGATAGTACACTAGGGATGATGGAATGGAGTGGATGTTATTGTTGGATGCTTGGTAATTTTGATTGTTGTTTATCTAATTTACATTTCCCCACTACTGAAGGAAGATGGTCTTCCTTACCATTATCCTGAAAGAGGTGAAGTCACGCGGGGTATGCCACATGCTTTCCATGTTTAGCTTCTCAAGGTGGAATGGGTCTATGCTCTTTCAATCAGTGGCAAGACTCAATGGTTGGTAGATCTACTCACCGGGATGACCCCCCTTGTGTTTAGTAGCATAGAATGATATTCTATAATGCCTAGGGATATGGGAAGTTAATTCTATAATGAATATTTGAATAAATGGTTTTAACCCATGGAGATAGAGATGCTAGAACATAACGACGAGGTTGTAATTTTTGAGGGAACCATTGACTTTGGGTGTAATGCTAACGAAATTTTAATGTTTAATTGTTCATGGTTAATTAATGTTTAAATAATTAATTAACGTAGAGTGGAGATGATAAAAAGGGAATGATGTAATCTAAAAAAGCTCTTTAAATGGTTGTGTGATTATAGGATACCTTTTCTAAGAAGTAACATCCCGGAGTCTGAGAGACGTTAGCTGCAGTTGGGTCTAAGACTAGGTAATGCCCATAGTGTGGTTGTGAATTATAATATATCCTATACTTTTTGTGTTTCTATTCGCTACTCCACCCTATTAGTAAGGTCAACTAATTCCCAGGGGATTCGGAGCCCTCGGGGGTGTTTTCCCCAACATTCTGGTGGGAGGACGAATGGCCGACTACCCCCTCTGGCCCCACTCTCACCTCTTGGTAGCTACTTGAGATGATAGGTACATTGTCTAGTTTCCCCCATATATGTGTGTAGAGGGATGTAATGGATTGTGCTTATTTACACACATATATTCTGGATATAGTTTTCTATGTACTACTATTGGTGTAACGTGTGTAGGCTGTGATGTCTTGTGGATCCTTACTCAGTGTATGGTTTGTAATGGCTTGAGGTATAATACCCGATGAATGATACATGTTATGCGAGCTGTGGTGGCTCCTGAAAACTTCATGGTTACTTCTGGTTGTGAGGATGGTGTGTTGCTTTTCCCAATTGTCTGCGGGCAAGCCTTGGTGGAGCACAAGTTGCATATTGTGGTGCTTCACCCAGGTGTCTGTGGGCAAGCCTTTTTGGAGATAGATGTTTATGACGTGCGACTTTGGATCAAAGCGGAAAACCAGTGGGGAAGTAATACAGAGGTACCCTTTATATTCATTATTATATGATATATTCGTCTATGCGCTATTTGGTGAGAGTATCCATTTCAAGGTTGGGAACATAGTATACCTGTTTAGGTGATTAGTAAGTTTCAATTGTTGTTCATTGTGATTTAGCAATCTTTTTTTTAACTTTGAACAAGAGGCTTCCGGGAGGATCCTATTGAGTATGCTGTTATACACACCCTATGTATATATAAACTGTTCTTCAATTCACTTGGAGCAGGTTGGAGATCTATCTAGTTTCTACTATCTTGGAGTTTAAGGAGATGTTTGGGCTTCTGGTTGCTGCTATTTTTACTTTCATTTGGGTACTTGTAGTTTTCCCCTTCCAATTGTAGAACTTTTTCATGAAATTTCATATATGAACATGGGTTTCATTTGTATACCAATTTTGAGTTAGAGTTTATTTGTGTCTATCTTTTATCTCACTTCCGCATGTGTTCTCTTAGAGGGTAATGCCTCCCAATTTTGTGTTTATTATACCCTCGGTGCTAGTCACAAACTCGGGGCCTACTGGAGGCCAGACTCAGGAGATATTATCTCCTAACATTTCTGGCCCAGGAGGGGTACACATTGTGGAGAGGGGGTCATGACAGGGGGGTATCAGAGGTGTGGTTGAGGTATAGAATGGAGTTTGGAGTTAGGAACAGGTGAGGTGCATGGGTTGGTAGGGAAACGGTGTCATTCAGGTTTAGAATGTGAGGTAAACACTATAGACCATCTGAGACATAGGCATTTAGGGCCCCCTATGATCATATGTACAGACCTTTATGTTTACAATGGCTACTAAACAAGGTGATACTATTGGAAGGGTAGAGACCTTGGAATGGATAATGCATCATTCTTCTTTGGTCCTTTGTTTGAATGGGTAGACCATGGGGTGTGTTAACCTAAAATAAATGAAAGAAAAAAATAAATTAACTAATTTTGAGTCCTCAATATTCTAGACTTAGAAACTCTAATGGTTGTTATTTTATAGGTATGGCTCCAGGTCAATGTCCTCGTTAGGTTTGCGCAGAAAATGTCGAGCAGGTTGTTCCAGCAAATTGTCATAGGGTAGAGGTTGTTGACGATTACACTAGGAGGAAGACACTCCGAGAGTTCCAACGCTAGAGTCTGCAGATGTATGAGGGCTCCGTTTCAGATGCAGTCACACAAGACTAGTGAGAGGAGGTCGATATCGTCTTTTGTTTGATTTGTCCTTGGAATAAGCACTAGGTGTCCTTGGTTTTGATGATGCGACGTGGAGGAGTGAGGAAATAGTGGCTCTTGTTCCTCAAGGATCATGAGTAGTCAGCGATCCAATGGGAGAAGTTCTGAGATAGGATTAGAGTTTAGTTTCTTTCTTTAACTAAGAAGGTGTCCAGTCACCGGGATCTTCTTACCCTTCGATAGGGGAGCTCCAGTGTTCGAGTGTTTGGAATCTATTTCAGGATCCTTTTACGATATGATTCAGACCTGTTACCAAATGTGGAGGCCAGGGTGAGGCATTTTGAGGAGGCTTTTCTTCTAGAGATCCAGTGCTATGTCAGCCAATTTATGCTGAAAACATTTCTTTAGGTAATGGAAAGGGAATAGGTTGTTGAGAGGACTTTGGGCAGGACTGGATCATCATGAGAGGGGAATCAGTATGATTCCTCATGAAGCAGAGATGTGGTGTGGGGTTCCCGGTTTTCAGGGGTGAAAAGTTTCTGTTTAGCTGGGGGTAGGTCCCCTCGCTTCACATCTCGTTTCTCCAAAGGAATCAACTCTCAGTCATATTCCAAGGGATAAGGAACTTTTTTTCTTGTAGTGGTTGTGGCCATCAATAGTGGAAGTGCCCGACCTTTCAGAGTGGTCATCATGCACCGGGCGCTACACTCTAGGTTCCTCTATTGAGGCAGTTCCAGCCGTGGTAGAAGCAGCCAGTTGCACTAGCATTAGATCAAAAAAAGGTATATGGGGTAGGTAGAGAACATCCCCATGACTCTCCTCGTCCTCAGAGAGCAGAGTGCGGCCTCGGTGGAGGTCGTCATCAGGGTTAGAGAGGTCATGTAGGCGGTCATGGTCAGCTTTATGCTCTAGCGTTGCCAGCTCTAGGCGATTCAGTCATCGTTTGAGTTCCCCTTTTCTTGTTTTCTACCTTGTTGTATGCCGTTTTTTATTCAAGAGCAACACACTCCTTCATATCACCTACCCTTGTCCATGTTTTGGAATTCAGGTTGAGAGGCTTCGAGTGACCTTGGGGTAGACTACACCGTTTGGAGGTCGAACTGACTTTTTTAAGTATGTAGACACTGTGAGCTATTATTGGGGCAACACCACTCTTGGGGATATTTCCAATGTTTATGAATAAAACCATATGATTTCATCCTCATCATGGATTGGAGGTATTTGGTGCAGTCTATCATGGATTTCTTCAGGAAACTAGTTGTTTTAATTGGTGCGGATGGAGAGCAAGTGGTTTTTTTTAGTGAGAGAGACCCTCAGACGGGTCATAAGTGTTGTCCATTATTATCATCCATGATGGCTGAGTTGAATCCTAGTTCTTCAGAGGTTGAGTAGTTGGAGTTTCCTGGGGTTGTAGAGGAGTACCTTGATGTCTTTCCAGAAGAGGTTGTAGCATTACCCACTCGACGAGAGATCCAGTTCGGAATCGAGCTATAGCCCGATGCTTCTCCTATATCTATGTCTCCATATAGGATGGACCCTTTTGAGTTACGAGAGATACGTATAAAGCATTATGGTATGTTATAGTGCAACATTTTTGGGCCAAGTGTGTCACCATGGGGTGCACCTATTTATTTTTCGTGAAGAAGGCAGATGACAGTTTGTGGTTGTGTGTCAATTATCATCGCTTAAACAATGTCACAATAAAGAATCTCTATCGTATTCCATGAAATGATGATTTATTCGATCAACTGAATGGCGCAAGTTGGTTCTCAAAGATCGACTTGCGGTCAGGATATCATCAGATGCGTGTGAAGGATGAGGATATTCAGAAAACTAATTTCTGTTGTCGGCATGGTTATAATGAGTTTTTTGTAATGCCATTTAGCGTGACAAATTCTTAATCTGTATTCATGGTATTTATAAATGTTGTGTTCCGTGAGTTCCTGGAAAAATTTGTGGTAGTCTTCATGGACGGCATACTTGTGTACTCCACATCTAAAGAGTAGAATACAGAGCATCTACGAGCTGTTTTGGGAGTTCTTCGCCAACATTAGTTGTACAGGAAGTTGTCGAAGTGTGTGTTTTGGGCTTGAGAAGTCCGTTTCTTGGGGAATTTTGTTTCAAAACAGGGAGTATTTCTGGATACATCGATGGTAGAAGCAGTTGTGTCTTGGGCATCCCCTAAGATAGTGTCAAGGGTGTGAAGTTTCCTTGCTCTTGTAGGATACTACAATAGGTTCATAGAAAAATTCTCACTAGTTGCGACTCCTCTGATAGATTTTACCAAGAAGGATCAGGAATTCATGTGGACAGATCAGTTTCAGACAACACTCAAGTATATAAAGGAAAAGTTATTAAGTGTTCTAGTCCCTTTTCTTCCAGCTGAGGGAGTCTAGTTTGATGTTTTCTACGATGCTTCACAACTGAGGTTAGGTTATATTATCATGCAGAAGGGGATAGTTGTTTCTTATAGGTCTCAGTAGTTTCATCCCCATGAACGCAACTATGCCACCCATGATCCTGAGTTGGAAGCCATTGTGTTTTATCTTAAGTTGTGGAGACATTACCTCATTGGAGAGTGCTTTGTGGTTTTCACTGATCATAAGAGTTTGAGGTATGTTTTATTTCATTGTGATTTGATCTTACAAAAGCATTGGTGGATGGAGTTCCTACAAGAATACTACTTTGAAATATTATATACACCTGTAAAAGTGAATGTTGTAGCTGATGCACTGAGCCGAAAGTCACGTAGTGATGCTGTGCATGAATCTGAATATTCATGGAGAGTAATGGAAGAACTATCAGCATTGTATCTTGATATGGGAGAAGTTGGGGTAGAGGTTGTCTTTTTTAGATGATGGTACAGTCATCCATGGTGTAGAAGGTGGAAGAGTCCCAGTTGGGAGATCTAGAGGTGGAGGTTTGGGGTGACCGAGATGTTTGTGGTGAGGCCCCTGATGCTTAGTCGGAGGAAGAACAACATCGAGCCTTGTATCATGGAAGGATTTTTGCTCCCTCGATGATGAGTGATACAGTTCACCAAGAGATCTATATTTCACCCTTATCAATACATCCTGGCATGACAAAGATATATCGATCTTTGAGTATTTACTTTTCGTGGCTTGGGTTGAAACATGCAGTTGCAGAGTTTGTGTCTTGATGTTTAGTCTACCAAAATGTAAAGGTCGAACACAGTGTTCCTGGTGGTATTATCTTGACTTTAGAGATTCCTCAATGGAAGTGGGAGGACATCTCAATGGACATTGTTACATGTTTACCTCAATCTATGGGATGAAATGATGCTATTTTGGTGGTAGTAGATCGTTTAACAAAATCGGCACACTTCCTAGTGATCAAGGAGTCGAGCTCAGTGGAAGTTTTTTCGAGCCTGTACCAGGAGGAAGTGGTGTGACTTCATGGAATCCCTAGGACAATCATTTCTGATCAAGATCCTCATTTTTCCTCCACGGTATGGAGGGGTCTCCATCATGCTTTTGGTTCTTTACTATGCCTTATCACTACTTTTCACCATCAAATGGATGGTCAGACATAGATAACCATCCATACTCTTGAAGACATTTTATGCTCTTGTGTTATTGATTTTGGAGGTTCGTGGATGAGACACTTACCCTTGGTGTAGTTTACATACAATAATAATTTTCACTCCAGAATCGGTATGGTGCCGATTGAAGCCCTTTATAGCAGGCCTTACCATTCTCTATTGTGCTAGAATGGTGTCGGATAGTTAGAAATTCTTCGACTGGAACTAGTGAAGAATACAACAGAGATGGTTCTGGTGATTCGTGAGAGGATGAAGACAGCACAAGATCGTTAGAAATCATATGCTGATCAAAGGAGGATACCCTTGGAGTTTAATGTTGGGGATCATGTGTTTCTGAAGGCGACTCCCCGTTGTGGTCAATGAATGCTTGGTCATGGAAGTAAGATTTCAACCTAGTTTCTGGGCCTTTCGAGGTGTTAGATCGTGTTGGAGATGTGGCCTATCGAGTATCACATCCCCCACAGATGAGTTGGATACATTATTTTTTCCATGTATCACAACTCCGTCATTATCTTCATGATGACTCCCTCATTATCAATTGGGTATAGATCGATGTTGATGACGATGAAGCCATTGAGGAGAAACCGTTGGAGATCCAAGACCGAAATGAGAAGGTGTTTCAAGGGATTTAAATCACATTAGTTCGTGTTTGTGGCGACATGGTGGCATGAAAGAGAGTACCTGTGAATGTGAGTAACAGATACGTGCTCAGTACCCAGAGTTATTTGATGCTTAACACTTTTCATGTAATGATGTTTCCTTTGTCATTAGACCGTTCATGTTTTCTTTATTAATTTATTTTTTTGCTTTTGTTTCTTTCTCTCTTTTGAGAGGTATCTCGATGGGTGGTTGTTCGAACACCATTTTTTGTATCTTTAGGTTGGTTTTGAATTCTCAGGGATGGGAATGTTTTGAGAGGTATCTGATGTAATGACCCGGACCTCTATGGTCCATTAATTTGTGAAAATTAGGGTTATGGAGATGCTGTGTGAGTTTCGTGGGAGAAGGATTTAATTGAAGGGAGAGGGAGAGTAATTATAAGATAATAATGGGTGTCAATAATAACAACAATTATTAATTATAATGATGGTGACCAGTTAATAAAATTGAATGAGGATTTATTTCTATCAAATAATAATGGTAATGGTGGATTTTAGTCTGTGATTAATTAAATGGAATGGTTTTAATTTTATATGAGAATAACCATTGTCACATAAATTAATGAGATTAAATTAGAACATTAATGATGGGTGTTATTATTATTAATTTTATTAATAATAACTATGAAGTGAGAAATGATTTAGGGTGTGAGGGCATGGAGTAATGGCCAAGGGGAGGCGCCACTTTTGGTGGTGTGGGAGAAGAAATCTTGAATGGAAAAGTTATATTGGAGAGAGAATGTGAGAATTTAATGGGGAAGTAATAAAATAAAAATAAAAGAAAATAAATTAAGTTGAAAGGGAGTGAGGCACAAGAAATTAGAGAGAGTGGTGGTTGACTTTGGGTATTTGAAATAAATCTAATAAAAAAATAATCATATTATTGTTTTTTTTGATAAAAAAACTTTTTCGACCGTAACTAATTCACGCTACCACGGTTTTACAAACCGTCAGCAGCTGTGCAAACCTGACTTGGAGACAGAAATTATGGGTCCAATAGTGGATTTATTTTCTGGGTTTTAGGATTGGGTACCAGAAGCATTCAGAAAATAGTAGATTCAATATTGTTATTAAATCGTCGACCGGCCATAACTCCCGTGTGCGACGTCTGGTTGACTTCTCGTTAGTGGCAATGTGATACTACCATTAATACTATCGATTCAAGTCTAATGTGGAATATTAAATTATGGTTCATGGATCAGGTCCACAAAACACCCAATATTATTATTATTATTATTATTATTATTATTATTATTATTATTATGAGATCTTGCATCCAACATATCTCCCTGATACGACATTGGAATGGAGAACCATCTTTGACGTTGCAACCCTGAAATTAAAATAGATGATTCATTGACCATAAATCCTAAATTAATTATTCCTATGGCTTGTTATTTTATTACTCGGTAAAACAATGTGGGTTAATGTGATCTTCTTTTAATGCAGAATTAACCATATCTTAAGCCGTCACTGCTTTAAATCTTGAAAAGGGATAATATATCATCATGCCTTGTCCTTCCTCTTTGTTCTCGGGTATTAGATGTTAGAAACTTTCAATCCTTCCCATAGGAGTTGCACAATTGAACATTACTCCTTGGATCGGTTCTGCTCTGTTTTGATGGAACCGAGCTATATCAATCAATCCATGAAATAAGGTAACTTTTATAGTCGTTCCTTTAGGATCATCTTCTCCTATTTCTCCCTCCCATATTAAAGAATGCGATCTCCATGCTTCTAATGGGGTTTTTCTTGGGGTTTGGCTGGTGTGGTTGTTCTGTGGAATCCTTAGGTGGATTCAGTTGGCGCGAGATGAGGATAGTGACCCGTTGTGTGGATAAAGAACATCAAGAACTCTTTGAGGTAAGGAATTCGTTGCTTCTCTTTTCTTTTATGTGCAAATGTATTGTTGTCAATTTTAATCCCACTAGATGAAAATATAATTGACATAATAAATATTTGAAGTAGATAAATAAATTGATATCAATCGTATGTTGTTGCCTCATGTTTTGATAGATAGTGTGATATATATTCTTGCATTGATTTGGGATTCGTTCTTGATGGAAATTGGAAAAGAACATTAATAGGGATGAATTGATAATTGTTTGGATAAAGATAAAGAGGCATGTAGATGAATCTAGTTCTTGATGTAATTTTATGTCAATCGAATTAGTGCAGCAAACATTTATATATATATATATGATAACATACAGGATAGGTTTCCTGAATTTGGAACCTAATAATAATAAATTAGTTAACCCATGATAGATTAATGAACTGATTGTTTGATAATTCCATAAAGGGTTCGGATTTACCCTCTTGATATTTAAAGGGCCAAGTGCCCAATTAAATGTGGTGTTTTTCCTCCTTTTTGTGATTTGATGTGATCCTGGAGGGCTGTTGTGATATGTGGGGGCATAGAGGTTTTTGGTTTTTGTTGCAGGTGACAGTTAGAGTGGCAAGATACATCGTTTTATGCATATGGGTGTCTTGGAGGACCCCAGGGATGATGGAATGTAGTTGATGTGATTGTTGGATTCTTGTTAATTTTGATTGGTTGTTTATCTACTTTAATTTTCCCCACTACTCAGGGAAGCTAGTCTTACTTACCCTTCTCCTGAAAGAGGTGAAGACATGTAGGGTATTCCACATGCTTTCCGCGTTTATATTCTCAAGGCGGAATGGGTCAATGCTCTTGCTATAGGTGGAAAAGACTCGATGGGTAGTACATCTACTAACCAGGTTGATCCCCCTTGTGTTTAGTAGCATAGAATTATTTTCTATAATGACTAGGAATAATAATTTTTTCAGTTGGATGAGCCCGTAAGGGGTGTCGAACGATATCTCCCCTCGGCTAGGGTTTCCCTATGCCGCCTTCTCCCTTCCGCCTCCCTTCTCACTTCCTCTCCTCTTCTCTGGGCTCGGTGCTGTCGGGGATTGTGTTTTTCATGGAGTGGTGGTTCGACCTCTCTCTAGTTTGGTGGACTGGCAAGGCCTCTGGAGATCTGTCGACATAGATCGTCGTTAAACCTCCTTCGACGATTCAGATTTAAAGGTTTATTTCCGGCATCTGCAACGCCCTCATCCACTAATTCCCCCCCCCCTTCTTCAGGTCTGGGTTGGGGTGGTTTTGTCTTCTCCCAGATTAGTATGAGGTCATAGGTGGCGTCCTCTAGAAAGCCCGACAATGATGACATCATCCTCCTGTCATTTCACTCTTGTTGGCTTGTTGGGTTTGCATCGTACTGGGTACCAGCGCAACAAAGGGCGAGTAGGGTGGCTATCTGCATTCATCTATGATGTTGACTGTTGTATAACATGGGATGGTGATTCTCTATAATTTTTCAATTTTTCATTTTGGTGATTTGGTCTGTTGTGGTGACGGATGTCGGAGTCGATGCTCGATGAGGTTGAGCGACGATTGTTGGGTTTTTTGTGATGGTAATTTTTTGGGGACGATCTTCGGTGGTGCGGCTCCAGCAGGGAGGGAAGCCTACGATTACATAGTTCATTTACTTTTGATGATGGTAGATTTATGAAGGCGTGACTGACTGACGCGGTACCTCGTGGTTCAAGCCTCTCTTTTAGAGGTGATGCCTTTTGAATTTCAAATTTCTTCTTTTGAATTTATCCCGACGGTGTATGTGGTTACCACTTCCTTTAAGTGGACTTTCAGAAAATCAAAAAAATATAAATTTCAGTGTAGAATTCCTAGAAATATGGGAAGGTAATTCTATAATGAATATTTGAATAAATGGTGTAAACCCATGGGGATGGATATGCTAGAACATAATGATGAGGTTGTAATTTTTGAAGGAACAGTTGACTTTGGGTGTGAAGATAACGAAATTTTAATGTGGAATTGTTCATGGTCAATTAATGTTTATAGAATTAATTAACGTACAATGAAACTAATAAAGAAGGAAAATTTTAATATAATAAATCACTTTACATGGTTGTTTGATTATAGGATACCTAGTCTAAGAAGTAGTAGCCCGGAGTTTGAGAGACTTTATCTGCAGTTGTGTCCAAGACTAGGTAATTCCCATAGTGTGGTTGTGAGTTATAATATATCCTGTATGTTTTGTGTTTCTATTCGCTACACTTCCCTGTTAGAAAGGGAAACTGACACCCCAGGTATTGTGATCCATGGGGTGTGTTTTCCCTAACATTCTGGTTAGAGGATGAATGGATGACTACCCCCTTTGGTCCTGCTCTCTTCTCTTGGTAGATAAATCTGATGATAGGCAAATTGGTTAGTTGTCCTCATATATGTGTGTAGTGGGATGTAATGGCTTGTGGTTATTCACACACATATATTCTGGATATAGATTTCTATTTAATATAATTGGATAACGTGTGTTGGCTATGATTTCTTGAGGATCCTTACTCGGTGTATGGTCTTTAATGGCTTGAGGTATAATACCCAACGTATGATACACATTATGCGAGCTGTGGTGGCTCCTAGAAACTACTTGGATACTTTTGGTTGTGAGTAAGTGGTGGTTCTTCGCCCAGGTGTTTGCGGGCAAGACATTGTAGAGAATGAGGTGAATGTTATGGTGCTCCACCCCGGTGTCTGCGAGCAATCCTTTTTGGAGAGAGATGCTTAGGACATGCATCGTTGGGGTAAAGAAGCAAACCAATTGGGAAGTAGTAGCAGGGTACCCTTGATATTCTTTATTATATGGTATCTTCTTGTATGAATTATTTGGTGAGAGTATCCATGGTGGGGTTGGAAACATAGTATACACGTTTATATGGCAGGTTAGTTTCACTTGTTGTTCACTGTACTTTGGCATGATTTCTTTACTTTTGCACGGGAGGATTCGGGGAGGATCCAACTGAGTATATTATTATACTCACCCATTGTATATGTAAATTGTTTTTCATGTCACTTAGAGCAGGTTGGAGATCAAGCTAGTTTCTACTAGCTGGGATTTGCAGGAGCTATTCGGGCTGGTGGTTGATATTGTCTTTACAGTCTTTTGGGTACTTGTAGTTTTTCCCTTCCAGTTGTAGCACTTTTTCATGACATTTAATATATGAACATGCGGTTCTTTTATATTAAAATTCTGATTTGGAGTTGATTGTTTCCTATCTTAAATCTCATTTCTGAATTTTTTCTCTTAGAGGGTAATGCCACCTATTTGTGGGTTTATTATACCCTCGGTACTATTCGCCAACCCTGGTCCTACTGGAGGCGGGACTCGGGGTTCATTATCTCCCTTCTCACATTTCTAGCCCAAGAGGGGTTCACTTTCTGGGTTGGGGGTCATGACATTGCTTGTATGACTATTTAGTACTATAACTACTCTTTATTGTTATTAATATCCTTAACAAATGAAATGGAAGATTCTATTAATGATTTGATATCATCTTTTCAATCCACAAATACCTTTAAAAACAAGATTATATATTTTATAGGTGATAAAAATTAAAAAATATGAAAGCATTCAAAAATTTCTAGTCAATTAATTCTATATATCGAGGAATGAATATATTCATTTAGAAAATACTTTCCCCTTATATTTTAATACAATTAAAATTAATTGTTTATAATAAATATATATATAGGATCACTCATTGTTGCAATAAAATTATTTTTCTCCACTAATATGTTATGCTTTATTTCTAATGATTTAATTTGATTAATGAATATTGGGGGATATAAAGGGATTAAAATGTTAAATATAATCTTCAATATTAAGAAACAAAAAAATAAATCATCATATAATAAATTTTTGTCAAAATTTGATAACCAAAAGTTCACATGACTGGTAATAATTTATTAAATTCTATAACAATGACCATTTCACTAAACTCGTATTAAGTTTTACGTTAATATTTTCAATGGTAGTGTTTAGAAATTTTCTGAAGATATTATGATTTGTGGTCATAAATTATAATGAGATGTTTATATCATAATATGAATGAAATATTATACATTATACTTCCTTGATAATCCAAATAAGGAAAATATAATATCATTATACATAAATAATGTGTTCATGAAATATTTTTATTTATTGAAATGGAAATCATTCATTTATTCTTGTTTATAATATTATTTAATTAAATATTAATAAATTTTAACCATAATTATGTTATTTTGAGTATCATTCAATTCAATTATATATATTTGATCATATATTGAGTTTTAAATTTTTGATGAATATATTAATTATTATAATAATATATAGAGGAAAATGATAATTAAAAAATTTAATGAATTTTATAACATGAACTTATACAGTAAAATTACATGTATTAATAAAAATATGTGACTAGAGCTAGAGCAATATCACATCAAAGACAAATCCCAGACTACAATGAAATTATTTACATGAAAATGAATTCTACCTCACCTTCCAAACACATAATTTAATCTAATGTAGAAACATGATGACATGTTTATGAAGACTTGTATATTATTTATCAAAATCATCACACAGAGCTTATTTTTGTGGTTAATAAATTGGAAAATTAAATAAAATTTGAGTCAACATTCTATATTCCATGTAATTATATGCATATTATATTGTTATATAGATTTATAAATATATTCCGTTGGAAGAAAAACCAGTATGAGATGTGAAATTCAATGAACCATCTCATTTATTTTCTATTTATTACTTAATTTATATTTAAATATTTTAATTTGTTATTTTTCCTTAAATTAACCATTCTATATTTCTATACTCCAAACAAACATTATACTATGAAAGGATTGAGTACATAATCATCTCTATTGTGACATAAAAGGTAATGATAGTTTATGATGTTCTATTTGTGGTTTATGCAATACAAATATATGTTTTAAAAAAATATTAGTTTTCATCCATGTAAGAATTTTTTTTTATTTTGATAAATTGATTTGAATTAAACAATTTCAAAAAAAAATACATTTACAAAAAAATTATTATATTTACTTATATTTAAGCCATATATTCTCTAATTTTAATTATAAATTTTATTTTTTATGGATTAAAAATTCAATTTTGATGGATAAAAACAAGTTTATGTATTTAATTAATACTAATTTATAGAATAATTTATCTCAGAATTATTTTAAGAGTCTCAAATAAGGTGAAATATATTAATTTTTCATTTCATAATGTTAATATGTTATTATGTAATTATCTAAGTAAAATATTATTTTTATTTTTATTCACTTGTATATAATTTTAAAACATTGATATTTTATTAAAAATGAATTATCAAATAAAATATATAAAATATCGATAATAATATTTAAACTATTTTCAAATATACATTTATAATACATTATAAACTATAAACATAAAAAAATCTATTTATAAGGCATACTATTTAATTAAACTAGAAAACGATTTAGTTTTCTTTTAATAGAAAATATATTTAATTATGTACATGTTTCCATGTATTTTTTAAATTTTATCTATATAATACAAAAATAAAAAACCAATTTTGGTGAATGTTTTTTTATATATTACATTTTTTTTAAATCAGGTTAAAATTTAATTTTTTGTCATAAACATAATATGATCGTTATATAACTATTACATTAAATGTCTAGTTTAAATGATTAATTGTTCCTTTATTCAAGGATCATGTTTTTTCCATGGACCTATTTTTTTATATATAATAATGAGGTGGAATGATTTCATCATGTCAAATATCACATAACATTTGATGAATAAATGAAAATTGATGAGATCTATGGCATGTTTCAATACCACCCACCAATATTTATGATTCATTTCCTATATCTAGTTGTGAAGTCATGATCTTATTATTTATCTTCTATAATATATATTTTTACTAAACAATAATTACACATAACTACATTGTTGAATATTTTGGTTCCTTATTAAATCAATATTTTAAAATATAAAATTTTCTTAATAAAAATTATTTAAAGGATAGTTTTTCTAAAGTTGTTCTGTAAAATAGTATTACAAAAATTTAATTAGAATAATATGTGTTTTTAAAATAGTATTTCAGTCTCATATATGATTATTCTCATAATAATTTATATAATGTCTGCATTTTTTATGCCCAATTTTTTTAAACTAAATATAACATTTTAAAAGATTAACAACATCATGATAGAAAATATAATTTTTAAAAAATTTGTTAATTTGATTATTATTTATCAAACATTAGACTAATAAATTCTCTTGTGTCATTCTATTTTAACACTGGATTAAAAATTTTATTACTTTTTTGAGAAAAAGATATATTATATATATTGTTGAATGATTTAATGTGTCAGTAGTACATGTTTTTATATAGCCTCCATCATCTTATAAATAGTACTATATTTTGTTTCCATATATAATGTAACTAATATGGTTCATAACATATTTATAAATGGATGGTGTTATGATAATTATATTGGGGAATAATACATTTAAATTTTTAGTTAGAAGAGTGTCCAATATCGGATAAAGAATCATAATTTAAATCATAAATCAATAACAAACCATTTCAAATAAAAATCTTTTTTATTTCATTAAATTAATTGATTAATGATTAAAATTAAGTACAACATGTACATTGACATTATAATGTCATTTATATTTGTTTTTGGAGTCCATCTGCATCTTAAACTAGTTGTTTACACTAATATTAAGATTCTATTTAGTAAAATGAATATAAAACATTATTAATTAAGCATCCAATAATGGGAAGGAATTTTTATGAAACTAATATTTCCATGGATGGACTCACCCTATTCATCCATTGATGAAGATGTAATTCATTTTAGATTAATTAATTACAAAATGTGAATTTCTGAAAATAAATATTATCATCAAATAATGAAACTAGAATGTCCTTACACAATTATATTTAATTACGAATTCTCTATAAAATATCTAGATTGATGAATATCCTATTTTACAATGAAAAATTACACCAAATGAACATCGGAAAAATTTCATAGAATAAAATATTATAATACCTGATAAACATTAATAATAGAATTTAATTATTTTTAATACAACATTACAAGAAATATACAGTGAATAATACACGGTGTAAATAAAAATACAATGAATTAGAAATCAGTATCAACATGGTATTCATTGAAAAACAAATAACTAATTTTTAATATGTAATAACATAAAATCATAATATATTTAATTGATATTTTGATATTATGTTAATTTAATGGAAATAATTAATATAAGAATTTTTATATGGCTATATATTGAAATAAAATATAATCAATGTATATATGTCTGTGAAAAATAAAGTACTTCAAAATAATTATACAAATTTCGGGAGATGATAGACTATTTAGAAAATGTAAAAAATCATATAATGTAGAATATGATCCTAAGTGTTGAGACCTCCCTAAGTCCCATCAAAGGCATAAAGGTTATCCGAAAACTGTTAGAGAATGTCCATTAGACATATGATCGTACAATATGTTTTAGTTGGGAATACCTAAAGGGGATGTAGGGTAATTGAAAATAATATAATATTAAATTAATATAGTGTATAGTAGAAAGATAAATATTATGTAAAATATTAAAAAAATTTATTAATTTCATTTTATTTTATTTATTTTTTTATGTAATTATTTTATGTCAATATATTTTTAAAATAAAATTTAATAATATTAATATATTATTAGGAGTGAAAATCGTGAAAAAAAATTAATTTTAAGGTGATGTGAATGAATTTATTTTATTTTAAAATTTTGTATCTTTAAAATAATTTTTTAGAAATTTTCTATGAATTTTTAATCATAGTACATTAATTGGCCATAATTAATGTATTTTTTAAAAAATCATTATATAATAATGGATTAAAACATATTATGTGGTTAATTAATATAAAAATAGATTATGGACACAATTTGATTAATTTTGTTTATAATAAAGGTATTTTATATTATTTTTAATCATGAAAATATAAATTTTATCCTATTTATTAATTCAATTAGAGTAAATGGAGATAAAATATAAATTCAACTAAATGAAATTATGTTATATTTTCAATATTATAATGAGTCATAAAAATATGTTACCGAAGTAATAATTGAGATACCATTGTATACTTAATGTTAAAATGGGTTAGACTAATTGTTGATGTCCAAAAATGTCATGAAACCATGGAATTAAATTGCTTATATTTGTTTAACAATCACCCATTTCCAAGAGATTACACTTTTCCCCATAAATATTCTAAAATAAAAATATATAACAATAATGAATTAATAATTTTAAATTTTTACTTAAATCACACCTGAGAAAGGATACATCACGAGTCCTAATCAATTAGCACATGTATTTTTACCCTCCCTAGACCCCCAATACATTTTTAATCACATACATACTCAATAAAATTTTTGTATCATCAGATTCAATGAACGATTCTTGAATCCATATTTTCAAAGGCACCATTAATATGTGGTGAGAAATTCATCGATGTTAGTACATTGTTTTTCACAATAAATTTCTATTAAACTCTCTTCCAAAATCACTATAAATATAATTTACACTATAATGATTCAATATTAACAACATTATTATTCAATTAATATAACACATCAATTATATATATCAAAAATCATACTCACACCTTAGCTTTAAATATTGGTGTTTAACTTATTTCAACCACCAACACGTTTAATGGTATATTATAATAATTGTTTTCAATATTCTATGATTAAATACAATTATATTGGATATAAAGGATATTAAAAGGTAATTTATGTTTTAATATAATTCTGTTAGTCAATCCTGGAATAGACTGTACTGTGTGTATTTTATTTGTTGTCAATGAAGAAGGAAATGTTGTACAAATTTTATTATAATATGTTGATGAACGGAGGATGAGATGTATTTTTTTGAACCAAATAATTATCAGAATGTAATTGAGTTAACGTTTTATTTTTTATTGAATATTACAATTTATAAACTATTTATGACTCAAATTAGATGTTTTTTGTAAAAAAAATATTTAAGGTGGAATTTTGATGTCGTAATGATAATAAACTATTAGAAAACTTCAACTCATTAGAACAATAATGTGTGTAAGATGTTTCTATATAATTTAGAAAATATTTATTCAACCATGACCAATCACATGACCATTCTCATCTAGATCTCCTAGAGATGGTCTCATGGGAACACTAAGTAATAGAATAAATGCATCTATTGTCTTGATAAATGCATAACAGATGTGTGGGTTAGAAAAATAAATAGTGTATAGGGTTTTTAGCCTCTATAAAACATTATGGACAATAAGGTTATATAAATAAAAAACTCCAATAATAATTTATATATTTTTTAAAAATAATGGTCACTTCTTAGCAATCACATATTCTCACCAGATATATGATGCGGGTGAATTTTAAATTTTTATTTGATCATCCCCATAACAATTGACCCTGAATTTTTCTAAAAAATATAGGTTTATATTAAAATTTCACTTGAACTTGATATGATCCAATCAATAACTTGGAAAATTTAAATTTGTCAATACATCTCAAAATGGTGTCTCAAAACCAATTAAACCATTCAGTTTAGTGTCTATGACTACCAGTTAAATAAGAATGTAAATTTACAGATCTAGTAAATATTGTCCTATATTATAAACCAACTAGAATCCCTTATATACTTACCATTGTTTAACCATGTCATTATTACATGGGTAATGATAATGCTATGAAATTTATGATTTCTAATACTCTGTAATGTTATGAATCGGAGATGAAAATTAATGATCATATGTGGAAACAATATGTACATATGGTTATAATACAGATATGAAAGATACATGTACACAATAAATATTATATCATAATTCATCGAATAAAAAAATTCTTATTTTAGAAGTGTGAGCATAATTCAATAATCATGGTCCACTAATGAATAAAATAGGGACACATAATAAATTTTGAATAAATAATTGTCTTGGAAATATTAATTTCCCCTGCCCCACCATCACAAACCACAATTATTTGAAAATGTAATGTACTCATCAAATATTTTCTTTGGAGATATAAATATTTAAATACTACATTACATGATTACATAAGTCCCCGATATTCACCATCCAGACATTTGTGTTCCATATGAAATCAATTATCGTCATATCATAAATATAACATGGAATATATTATATTATACATCTTTGTAAAATGGAATCACATAATGAAAAAATTTCTAAATACATCATTATATTTTACAATATATAAAAATTCATTGTAAATAAGTATCAAAATACAGTTAATAAGTTTATAGATAAAAACCCATTAATGAGGTTAATGAACTATATGGTCTCTAAAGAATATATATTATGTTTGTATGATAAATATAATAAATTACCTAGTAATGTGATGTATAGAATATTTTTTATTACCATTCAGTCAAAGAAATTTTAGTACATGTAATCACAAATAAAAGGAATTGATTTAAAATTTACGTTTATATATCGATGTTCATTATGAATTAAAAATATGTGGATTGATAAATTCCCTTATTCTGATCCAGCTTTAAAATTTTTTGTTATCCTTAGTATAGATTTAATTAAAATATGAAGATTAAATTTAAAATAATAGTATTTTTGGATATATAATACCTTGATGGAAATGTATATTTTTATGGGAATTATTTGGAATTAAATATGAAGTACCATGGTGATATTATTCACATTGTAAAATCCAGATTCATGAGAAATAAAATTAAATTTGAACTAAAATCTATTACAATGAAACATTTTAAAAAGGGATATTTTTTATAATTTTTATATATAATTTACAAGAGAGAATGTCTCTTGATAAATTTGAGAAGTAATTTTCAAACATGATAAAAAATTAAATATATAAAAAACATTTACTGAATAAATATCTAATAATGGAGTAATGAAAATGAAATTTCAGTTTTGTAGAGAAAATGTAGAGTTTAATATGATAAATTAATCAATGATACATAATTTTATATAATATATTAAAATTTATTTTTTGAAATACAACATTGTAAAATTTGATATTATATTTTTTATAGGAAAGTTCATTTGAGATGTAGGAAGATGACATGAACATTTAGATATTTTACACCTCAAATAGTGAGAAAAGTATTTGATGGATGGGAAATAAGTATATGGTGGACAATTATAAATTGTGAATAGTGGGGATTCATTTTTAATAAGGTCAACAATTTATTTAAATAGGAAATTAATCAATCAATATGATAAAAATGAAATGAAGTAACATAACCTGGTAAAAGGGAAAATTACAATTTAAAAATTAAATAGAATAATACAAGTGGTTTAAAACATTAGAAAAACATACAATTTTTATGGCTCAAAATGTATGAATATGAGTCTATAAAATAGTAACAAAATGAGTGACGTTGAAATCAATTCCCATGTAATGATATGGTTTCAAATGAAACCTTAAATATCATTAATAATAATAGTACATGATAATAAAATAAGGAATAAATTGATAAACTATTCGAATGAAAACATATTTTATAATATAAAATATTTCATAGGAAATTAAATTTGAGATAAGAAACCCATAATTTGGTCCTGATTCCCACAACACAGGTACCTAACATCATAATTAATAAATCTATGTTTATTAAATAGTTTCATGATAATGAAACTTCTAAGAACCCAAAATATAGTTCCCCATATCCCTTTCATTAATATTAAATTTGTATAATATAAAAGGTGTCTCATCTTGAAGGTGAAATAAATTTTGTATTGATATAGAACCATATATATATTATCCCCAATTTAAATAGAATAAAAAAACAAAAAACCTAAAAAAATGTTTTTCATCATCCAAACTCATTCAAATTTTTATTCTAAACGTCGGGAATTAAAGAAAAAAACAAGGGTGATGTGTTTTTCTCTATAAGATTAATTGCAATGAATTATATTAAAGATTAAATATGTTATAATCTATATTATAACATAATTAACATAACACCCATTCCATTTAATAAATTTATTATAGAAAAATAACTTTCATGGATAATATGAATTAAAATAATAATAAGGATAATAATTATTGGATTCTCAATGATAAAAAATCATAATGATGTATTTTGTGATATTAGACGTCATTATATATTTACTATCAATAAAAGGTGCCATGGATGCCTAAATAGTGGGTATACATGCATCAAAACCCTATTTAATATGTATAAACACCTAATTTGTCTCACGAGAAAAATTGATGCATTTATAGGATATATATTTTTATTCCTCACCCATCTCTGCATGTCCAATGTGGATCACATATATTGAATCATAAATTTTACAAATAATATGCCTTGTCAATATAATTAAATAGTTAATAATGAATCCTGGTTATCAATATTGACAAATTCAATAAAATAATATTCAAATTAAACCACCATATATAAAATTACTGTATGGTTTTGGGAAAAATAATAAACATTATAAATATAGAAATGATATATTTAAGAATTGAAATTTCCAATGATTAAAAAATATAATGTTTCAAAAATAATATAATGAAAAAAAAGTGTATAACTGAAATAAATATTACAGTGAAATCATTTTTAATAAATTATTTGTAATAAAATCATGATAATTTGATAATAAAGTGAACTAAATTGAAACAATAAACACAATATGTCATTAAATATTTTTTATAAAAAATTGAAAACATATACAATAAATCAATAGTAAAAAATAGTAATGGTATAGGGAAGAACTTTTAGTTAAATAGATGATAAAATACATCCTTTTGAAATTTGGTAAAAGAATTAAATAATAAACCCTTAAAAAACAATTATAAGAATATATTTATAAACTTAAAAAATAATGTTATCATAAAAAAATTATATTATAAATAATTTAATTTAGTAAATGAAATTGTAAAAATAAATATAAAAAATATTTATAATGAACATACATATACATGGTCAAAAAGAGAATAAAGATTGGATTTTATTCAAAAAATTATGTTCCATTATTCATTCCTTAACTAGATTAAAATATCCAATAAAACCTGTAAAATATATAAATATTATGAAAATAAGGAAATTGATAGATCTTATTAATGAGATATGGTACGATTCCATCAATGAAAATAACAGTAATCCAAAATAAATTAGATTATAAAATAAAACCATTCATATTTGCTATAATTAAATTTTTTACCACATTTACGGAAATACATGAAATTAATAATTAATAATCATGTTTAAATATATAATATCATTTACCCCTCTACCTTTATTTATATATATATCATAAAAATAATAATGTGCATAATAAAAATAGCGTCTCAATGGAGAGGAAACTGGGATGAAATCAATTATCTCACAAATACCTTTAGTTAAAAATAGTTCACACTAGTGCAGAAAACGTTTTTTACGTCACCATTTTTTACGTCGGTTATATATAACCGACGTAAAAATGCAGCGAGTAGATTTTTAACGTCGGTTATTTTAATAAGCGACGTTACAAATCGCACCTATTGGGTTTTTATGTCGGTTATCTTATAACCGATGTAAAAAACATGTAGATATCGGGGTTTTTACGTCGGTTTCCATATAACCGACGTAAAAAAAACCCCCGCGCATTGGTTTTTTACGTCGGTTATCTTATAACCGACGTAAAAAAGGAGATATCTACGCGTTTTTTACGTCAGTTATTTTATAACCGACGTAAAAAACCAAAGCACGGGGGGGGGGGGTTTACCTCGTTTATAAAATAACCGACGTAAAAAACCAAAGCGCGAGAGCTTTTTTACGTCGGTTTTAAAATAACCGACGTTATAAATTTAAAAAATAGTTTATAACGTCGGTTATATAATTAACGACGTTATAAAACATTTAAAGAAATTAAAGCCCGTGGACTATCATTTACGATTTTTTGATTGACAGTCCGCCGGCTCGTCTCTCTCGCGTTGTACACCCTAATCGGCTTATCGATCGACATTCATTAATCTCATTTTGGCTTCATTGTTTATCTTCTTCACTCCTCTCGGATCTATCATCTCAACTCGCAACATTCAAGTAAGCATTCCACGAATTTATTTCGTTCGTTTTTGTTTCGATTCTTGATGTAATTTGTTTTCATCAGATATGCTATTCTATTTAATCATGTTGAGAATCTCGTGGAATTTTTTGTTATTGCAAATGGTTATTTGTATTTTGTTGATATAACAGACTATGTTGCATTTATGTAAATCAATGCTGATTGTTGGTGACATTATTTAATATTGCTCACTGTTATGGTTAATTTATGTGCTAGAACATGCTTATGGTTCTGGATATAAATGTTGCTTAATCTGATAATTATTTCTTATGTTTTTTGGTTCTTTTTTGGTTGAATTATTTTTTTTTACAGATTTTTGTTTTTTGTTTTTATGAGAATTAATATAAGCATATTACGTTTGAATAACTGTTTAGTCTTGTAATTTCTAGGTTGTTCACTATTGTTGTTGATATTTGTTAATACTTGGTGTTTAGAATTTCTGAACATGTTTCATGTAATTGGAATTCAGTTTTTGTCCGTGGTTGTTTTGTTTTCGTTTTCGGATTTTGAAAACAAAGAATAAACAAATTTTTTAGTCTAGTTTTATTTTGGTTGATAACAATTAAAGATGAAGGCCAAGTACAAAATCAAATCCCCACAAGATATGTTACATGGGATTAAAAAGCAGAAATAAAGGATTAAACCGAATCAATGGGAGTATTGTTATTCTGAGCAGACCAGTTTTGGACGCGCTGGGCGGCCCTCTCAGCCTGCCAATGCAATTAACGATCCTCAGAAACAAGAATGAGTGAATTTCTAATAAAATAATAACATTCTGGTAGACCTCTTTTTTCCAGTCACACCGAAGGGTGATAAAGACCAATATCAAGGTCTGCACGCCATTTAAAATAGGTTGTTTATCTAATATATTAAATCATCAAAACCACAATCAATATTAAACTATGTAGGCCTCATGGTTTTCTTTGATTCAATGAAATTTAAAACTGTTATATCTAACTATATTTTGTTTTAAAAATAATATTCAAGCATATTTTTTTAAATACCTATAGATTTGTTTTATATTTTAAATTGTTTTACATTCAAATTATTATTTTTTTCATATAAAAATTTATCTTAAAAATATATATTTTTTGTTGATAATTGTTATAAGTAATAATGAGTCGAAGTTGGATTACGGAACATCGAATGAGCTGTGAATTTGAGGAAGGTGTTGATGACTTTTTGGAATTTGGAAAACAAAATGTTCCAAGTAGTGACATTTTTTTCTATCCATGCCTGAAATGTTTGAATATGAAGAAGTTGAATAGTAGAGAGATAAAAGATCATCTGATTTATCATGGTTTTAATCCGAGTTACAACCCTTGTATTTGGCATGGTGAAACTGGACGAAATTTCACTAATGATGATGATTCGAAAGATGGTAACTCCGATGGAATTGAAGAAATGATTCGCGATATTGTAGCAGAACAAATTGAGTTAGAACTGACAGTTGCACGTCTATATGGTGATGCTGAAAAACCATTATATCCTGGTTGTACAGATCTTACGGTTTTTTCGGCGGTGTTATGAATGATTAACCCGAAGGCAAAGCATGGATGGAGTGACAGATGTTTTACAGAGCTGCTACAATTGATGAAAGACATTCTTCCAAAAGATAACGATCTTCCAGATTCACATTACAAAGCCAAGAAAATATTATCCCCGATGGGATTGGGATACATGAAAATACAAACCTGTCTGAATGACTGCATTATATATAGGAAGTAATATGAATTTATGTCAGAGTGTCCTAAATGTTGGACATCACGGTATAAGGTGAAAGAAAAATCACAGGCTGATGTAGAGATTACAAATCTCCCTTCAAAGGTATTTTGGTATCTTCCTATAATTAATCGTTTCAAATGTTTATTTTCTAATTCACATGATGCAAAAAGGTTAAGATGGCATGCTGAAGAGTGGGTATGTGATGGAAAAATACGTCATCCAGCTGATTTTCCACAATGGAAGAAAATTGATGCGCAGTATTCTACATTTGGAAATGAAATTAAAAATCTCAGACTAGGGTTGTGCACAGATGGAATGAATCCATACCGAACACTCAGTATCACACATAGTTCATGGCTTGTTTTATTGGTAATTTACAACCTCTCTCCTGAAGTTTTTATGAAGCACAAATATGTCATGTTGAGTACAATGATCTCTGGTCCAAAGCAACCCGGTAATGATATTGATGTTTACTTGTCACCGTTGATTGATGATTTGAAACTATTATGGGCTGATGGTATTAGAGTGTATGATTATTATAAAATGGAATATTTTCAACTGCATGCAGTGCTTCTGTTCACTATAAATGACTTCCCAGTGTATGGAAATTTGTCTGGATACAGTGTTAAAGGGCATAAAGCAAGTCGAATTTGCAAACAACAGACGTCCTATTGTCAATCGCATCATGGGAGGAAAACAGTGCACATGGGTCATCGAAAGTTTTTTCCTATAGAACACCCTTATAGAAGACTAAAAAAGGCATTCAATGGCTCACAAGAATTTTATACTGCTCCAAAACCTTTATCCCCTGATCTGTATTTTGAGAGGGTGAAAAACCTTGACGTGACATTGGGAAAGACACATAAATCTGGTAATGATAGACATATTTGGAAGAAAAGGTCAATTTTTTTTTGAGCTACCATATTGGAGGTATCATGAAGTTAAACATAATATTAATGTCATGCACGTGGAGAAGAATATCTGTGATTCTTTGATTGGAACATTGTTAGATATTAATGGAAAGACTAAAGATGGGTTAAATGCAAGATTAGACTTACTATCAATGGGAATACGTTTGGAGTTAGCTCCCACTCCTAATGTAAGACGAACATTTCTTCCCCCGGCTTCTGATACATTATCGAAGTGGGAGAAAATTAGCTTCTTTGAGTGTCTTCATGATACCAAAGTGCCTCAAGGTTATTCTTCTAATGTAAAAAAAATTTCTCATTGAAGGACTTGAAGTTGATAGGTATGAAATCACATGATTGTCACGTCATGATGCAACAAATTCTACCAGTTGCATTGCGTGGAATATTTCCCATTCGTGTCAGAATGAATATAATAAAGTTGTGTAATTTTTTAATTCAATTTGTAACAATGTGATTGATTTGAATTCTTTGAACATTTTGAAAAAGGATGCAATTTTTATACTTTGTCAATTGGAAATGTATTTTCCTCCAATTTTTTTTGATAAAATGGTGCATTTAATGATTCATCTGGTTCAAGAAATAAATCTTCGTAGACCTATATATCTTCATTGGATGTATCCTTTTGAAAGGAATCTGAAAATATTAAAGGCGTATGTTAAAAATCTATATCGACCTGAAGCCTCCATTATTGAAAAGTATATTTCTGAGGAGGTAGCAGAGTTTTGTACGAGCTACTTGGCTGCGGCGCAAGACATAGGTTTTCCTCCATATCGCCATGAACGAGTTAATAATTAGGGAAAGTGGATTCGCGGCTTGAAAGTCAAATCATTTTCAGCTGAACAGATGAAGAAGTTAGAATCATACATCTGGAATAACATAGCTGATGCTCAACCGTATATCACATTGCATATTAATGAGTTGAAACAATGTCATCCAAAGAAGAAAGAAATGTGGATTTCGAATGAGCACAACAAAACTTTTTTGGCATGGATTAAAAAGACGTTGCTTGATAGATCAGATGTATCAGAGACATTAAAATGGATAGTGGGTGGTTCTTGTTTAAATGTGATAACACGGTCCGGTTATGACATTAATGGTTATACATTTCATACAAAAGCTCAAGACAACAGAAATGCAGTTCAGAATAGTGGGGTATTAGTGTTTGCAGAAGAAATGCATTTTTCGAGTGCTAAGGACAAAAACCCAATTTCTGCATCAAATGCATATTATGGAGTGATTGAAGACATATGGGAGGTTGATTACTTTAAAATTAACGTTCCCGTTTTTAACTATATATGGTTTAACGGTAACAACAGCGTCAGACACGATGAATTTGGAATGACACTTTTTAATCTGAATAGATTGGAAGACACAGCTGATTCTTTTATAATGGCAACACATGCAAAACAAATTTTTTATGTAGTAGATCAATCAGATATGCAGTGGGCTGTTGTTTTACAAGGGAAAAAACAATATGTTGTTGAGGATGAACTTGATGAATATGCTGATTTATATGAGATCCATATTTCCATGGAAATATTAACAGAACATAATGACGATCATGTTGAAAACATAGTTTGCGCCATAAGGAATGATCACGATGAAGTAATTTGGGAAAACAATCCATTTGTACATTCCTAAAATTACAGGTAACTTATGTTTATTTCTTGTTTACATTTATTTTTTCCATAAATATTAGATATTGTATGTTTTTTATTTATTAAAACATGTTTTAAAATAAAATAAGTATATGTTTTTGTTTGTTTTAAGTTTGTTTAGTTTACTTTATCATGATTATAACCATTACATGAATTTTAAAATGCTTATTTTTGTTCACTGACAATTACTTTACCATGTTTATAATGTTTACCAGGTTTACCATTTTTACCATTTTTACCATCTTGACCATCTTGACCATCTTTGCCATCTTCTCCATTGTTTAACATGCTTACCATATTACCAATGTTTACTATTATGTAACTTAGTACACTTTTCTATTTTCTAATTACATTAGTATTAAAATATTTGAATTTTTATATTTGTTCACTGACAATTACTTAACCATGTTTACAATGTTTACCAGGTTTACCATTTTTATCATTTTCACCATCTTGACCATCTTGACCATATTTGCCATATTTACCATTGTTTAACATGCTTACCATATTACCAATGTTTACTATTATGTAACTTAGTACACTTTTCTATTTTCTGATTAAATTAGTATTAAAATATTTGAATTTGTATATTTGTTCACTGAAAATTAATTTACCATGTTTACAATGTTTATCAGGTTTACTATTTTTTCCATTTTTACCATCTTGACCATATTGACCATCTTTTCCATCTTTACCATTGTTTAACATGCTTACCATATTACCAATGTTTACTATTATGTAACTTAGTACACTTTTCAATTTTCTGATTACAGTAGTATTAAAATATTTGAATTTGTATATTTGTGAACTGAAGTTTGTTTTTTTTTGATTTGAAGGATAATGACAGATCATTTATATGATCAACCACATGATTCTGGAGAGGAGCATATTGTTGGTCATACCTCTGGGGATGAACATTCACATGCTCCAATTATGAAAAAGTGTTCAAAGGTTGGTAAACGTGGGTACACACGTTTACCAAAATTATCACATGACCATACACAGGATCAGAAGATAGTAGTTGAGTTTGATGATGATGATATTCCTAGAGGTCTGAATGCCAATGATTTTAAGAGTTTTGTTGCAACTCAGGCTAAGACCAATGTAAGCATTCTGTATGATTATTGGAGAGTTGTGGATAAAGCGATTATCTCTCAGTTGTGGGAGATGATTTTGGTAAGATATTTTGTCATTGTTTGAACATTATTTTAATGTTTCTAGTATATATAATATGTTTAACCTCTTCTTTATCAGATGACATTTGATATTCCTAACACTGGAGGAGTCGGGAAGAAATTCTTATCGTTGGCTGCCAGGAGATAGAGGGATTTCAAATCAACCCTCTCATCTGATTTCATTTATGGTCATAGGAGTCATGACAATCCATGTCGTATATATCCTTTTATAGATGAAGACACATGGAGACTGTTTTTTGAAAGTAGAAAAAAAGAGTCATTTCTGGAAAGGGAAATGTGAACTTTTATAAACGGTCTTATATAAATGATTTTATTAATGTTTTGTTAATGATTTCTTATTCTTAAATTACATAAAACAAGGAAAGCTCATCAAGAGATCCAATCTAAAAATGTATACCCACATAGTTTATCTCGGGGAGGGTATACATTATTGGAAGAAAAAATGATGGCGGAAAAATTTCAGCAACTAAGAGATGAGTCTTCAAGCTCTGGAGAGGTGGCCCCTCCATCCCGTCCATCTAGACATGAAAAATGGAAGAGATCTCGGAAGGGAAAAAAAGGGAAATACCTTTCGGAAGAATCGAGAATCATAGCTGAGAGGATTGTAAGATATCTATTTAATTTATTAAAGTTAAATTTTTTCTTTATATAAGTTTAAATCATTACAGAAATGTTCAATTAATTAATAAAGGACTCTCTTGTGGAGAAGAGTTCATAGGGGACATTTACAGCTACTGGGAGGGAAGATATTTTATTTGCAGCATTGGGAAGGCCCGAACATCCTGGTCGTGTAAGAGGATATCCGGCAGGTGTATCAGTAAGAAAAGTGTTTCCACGTTCTTCAACTTCTAACATTGAGGGGGTTTATAAAGAAATAGAATCCTTAGAGGCTGAAGTTCAAAATATTAATGCGACGATGGAAGACAAGATTAGAGAGTCAGTGCAGTCTATGTATTCAGAAATGAAAAGATAATTTCAGACTGCAGTTCCCAGTCCTCCACCTCCCCCTGCAGACCCCATTATTTATCCTCCACCTCCGCTAGTAGCTCCCACTCCCCCACCTCAGCCTGCAGACCCCATTTTTTATCCTACGCCCCCGCCGCAGCTTCCTACATATTTCGAGTTGTATGTTGATGATTCTAAACATCATATAGTAGCATACGGGTTGGTATATTGTATAGGAGATACAGTTCATCATAAAAAATTAGAGTTAGAGAATCAGAGGGTCACTGTACAGGATATTATAGATATATCAGCTAGGGTACCAATACCTACAGATGAGGTGGCGACAGTTGGACAGAGTATCGGCCATTTTTTAGTTTGGACATCCAGACTTCTTCGACTCATTACCATAGAGGTATGAATGTTATATCTTTTATTTTATTTTTTATTAAAGTTGTTTTATCAATTGAAAACTACTATATTTCTCAATTTTTTTCACAGGAATACGTCAAAGGTAAAGAAATATTGTATAGACAACAACAAAGACAACAGGCTATGACATCTATACAGATTCCAGTGGTCTTGACAGATTGTCAAGATATTCACATTTATTGTTGGGTTTTTATGAGTTTCCAATGGAATATCATGTTTGTGGACGTGAAATAAGTGTGGGGATTACAAAATCTGATATCATGGAGCTTGTTACTAGAGATAGGTTGGGCATCAACGTGGTGAAAATTTTTTCCATGTAAGTCTTAACACCTTTTCCTTGCGTTATATTTATTAAAAATGTATACTTATGTATGTTTTGTATTAGGTATCTTTATAAAATTTGTGAGAGGAATGAACTGACAGAAGTATATGGATTCATAGACCCGCAATTGATTTCCCCTGAAGCATGTGCATTGAATGAGGAACAAAGAATGGTTTATATTGCTGAAAGATTTGAAAAGAATATAATCAGACAATTTTGGATGATGCCTTTTTGTGAGAGGTATGAAACACATTTCTCTCCAAGAGTTAATTATCTTTTAACATAAAAATCTACTAACATTAAATTTTCTTTTATCAGTGATCACTTGATGTTAGGGAGTTTTTCCCAAAGGAGAAAGCTCTTTATTGGATATGCTATGTTCATGGTGATGTGCGGGAAAGTTTTAAGAATATATTGGAAAAGTATGTTTCAATTTCTCAATAGTTTTATATATTATAATGAATTTTAAATTTACCCCATTCGTATTATTTTCTAACAGTGCACGGGTCTACTTTCGAAAAAAACACAAAGAAAATAAATGCAAAGATCAAATATGTAAATGCGAAGGTAAATTTCCATTTATAATTTGTACTTTTTGATTTATTACATAAAAATAATATATTGAATTTATACTCATTCAAAACAGAATTTTCATGAACAACAAGGCCTCATCGATTGCGGGTATTATATGTTATGATTTATGTATGAAATAATAACAACTGGGAAATTAGTGAATTTTGACCTGGTACGATTTCCTCTTACACTTTGCCAGAATGTTTCAATTTGATTTATATATTATACAAGTTAACGATCTTCTTTTTCATTTGTAGCTTTTTGATGACCCTCAACCCTATACTGCTGAAGACTTCAAACACGTAGAAGTGGAGTGGTCAAATTATTTTATAGGTTTGATTGAATTTTAGTTGTTTGTATTGTAAAATGTAATTTTGAATATTGTTGTTTTAATTGTGTATTTGGTAGTTGTTCAGGTTGGATTTAGTTTTTTTTGAAGTTGACAGTGTAAGTTTTTAATGTTATATAAGTGAATGTTTAATTTTTCTCTACATATTGTTTTGGTCTAATTTTGATGGTTTTTCTAGTATGGATTGGGGTCTGTGGGGGAGGGGATCCAAGGGTGTGAGGGTGTGTTCAGTGGGGTTGGGGGGTGTCCAGCGGTCTAGGAGGGCTGTCCGGTGGGGTGGGGGGACAGTCTTGGGGGGTGGCAGGGATGTCCTGTGGTGTGGGAAGCCAGTCCAGGGTTGTGGGAGTGCTGTCCAGGGGTGGGGGGTTGTCTAGGGGTGTTTGGGGATGTCTAGGGGTGTGGTGGGGGCTGTCAAGTGGGGTGAGGGGGTGAGGAGGTGCTGTTCAGGCGGGTGGGGGGTTGTCGAGGGGTGTTTGGGGGTGTCCGGGGGTCGGGGGGCAGTCCAGGAGTGTGGTGGGGGCTCCAATGGTGTGGGGGAGGGTTGTCCAAGGGGTATACATGAGGTTGGGAGCTTCAATGGGGTGGGGGAGGGCTGTCCATGGGGAATACATGAGGGTGAGGGCTCCAACGGTGTGGGGGAGGGCTGTCCAAGGGGTATAAATGAGGGTGGATACTGTCTAGGGGGTATGATTGATATGTTATCTAAGTAAATCCTTAATTTTGATGTACTTCTGTTTTTGTGGTATGATTTCTTAATTTGATTTCTGGTTGATTCTGGTTGAGAGAAGATGACTTCATTCTGTTTAAAAAAATTGGGTTTATCAAGTCGGTTATTTAATAACCGACGTGATAAAATGCCTGGAAAATAGTTTATCACGTTGGTTATTTAATAACCGACGTGATAAAAGGCATGCAGAATGGTTTATCACGTCGGTTATTTAATAACCGACATGTTAAAAGTTCTGGAGAATGGTTTATCATGTCGGTTATTTAATAAATGATTTGATAAAGGGCTTGGAGAATGGTTTATCACGTCAGTTATTAAATAACCGACGTGATAAACGGCCTGGAAAATGGTTTATCACGTCGGTTATTGAATAACTGACGTGATAAACCGCCTCCCTCCGGTTTATCAGGGCGGTTATATAATAACCGACGTGAAAAACCCCCCTCCCCCAGTTTTTCACGTCGGTTTTATATGAACTGACGTGATAAACCACGGTCACCCCGGTTTATCACGTCGGTTATTATAGAACCGAGGTGATAAAACCCGCTCACCCCATTTTATCATGTCGGTTCTATATCAACCGACGTGATAAACCCCCTCACCCTTGTTTATCACGTCGGTTGTTTAAGAACCGACGTGATAAACTATTGTCCATGCCATTTATCATGTCGGTTATTCAATAACCGATGTGATAAACCATTCTACATGCCCTTTATCACGTCGGTTCTAAAATAACCGACGTGATAAACATCACGATTTTATGTTTTTGATGTCGGTTTTTAAATAACCGACGTCCAAAACCATATTTTTAACGTCGCACGTATTAACTTCGACTAGAAACCGACGTAAAAAATTAAAAATAATCGACGTAAAAAATGTTTTCTGCAATAGTGTCAGTCTTGTATATAATGGCATTGAACTTGTCAATAATTTATTATACAACCGTAATTTTATTTATAATTTCAAACATGATCCTATAATAACATCTTATCACTATCTCAACAACAATCATTAATTTTTATCATTGTTTTGTCTGTAAACACCTTATTTAAACATGCATATTTTAATATTGATTTCCATGACATTATACATTTATTATGGTTCCATCATCATGATTATGATTAGAAATATATATATATATAATATTAAAAAAAATTCGTTATAATTATCCATTTAACATAATTGAAAAATGGATCATATTGCTTTGTGGAGGTGGTAGTCCACTCATACACATGAGCTCAATTTTTATTTTCAAATGAAGTGAAGTTAATAATTATGTTTGATATTATAATTGTAAAATCAAAAGTATGTGAAAAATATAATTTATATAGATTGTTTATATATATATATAACTATCTAACTCTATGGGGATGAATAATCAATTACACCAAAATGTGAACGTAGTATTTCATTTTTTATGTATGAGAGATGTTTCAAATTCTATATGATGTAAAATAGGTGAAAATTGGAATTAACATAATAATAATAAAATATCACTATATTTATGAAATTTTAGAAATTTCATTAAATTCTAAAATATAATTTTACTGATTGGAAGCATAAAATATCATCTAGTGCTCTTAAATAGGATTATATATTCCTTGGTAGAGAAATTTCCGATATTCTATCATTTATCCTAGTGGTGGACTTCATTAAATTATATAACCTCTAGATCATATTTATGAATTCTTAGAAGAGGAATTGAATTGTTTTGAGTTTAATAGGTTTCTTAATGTGGTCTAATAAAAGCATTGATGGGTTTTTCTTTTATACGAGGGGGCACATAGAAATTTTAAAAATATTAAATTCAAACGAATTATTTTTCCTATAAAATCACACCGAATTGTTATAAATATATTGTAATATATATTTTTTTCTAAATAATAACATAAAAAAAATTCAATAATGTATGTTTTGTTCAACTGTATCCCTTATTTTCAACCCCTTAATCTCCCTTTTGACAATTACTTCAGTATAAAACATTTATACCCATTAAGGTCCATGAGTGTAATCATAGGAGGTAAATTATCCCATAATTTGAAAAGGTATGATATTTTAATCAATATCAGGGCCCAATTTTCATATTTTAATATATTGGTTATTTTTAACTAATTTATGAATGATTGTATTTTCATAAAATATCATTAGTTTCATTTTTACAAAATTCAATAAATTTGCCTTTTAAAACATCAATAAATATATTTAAATCAATTTAAATCCAATAAAACATCACTAATATGTTATATTAATCTAAAAATTAACTGTAACATAATAATTCATTTAAATTTTATTATTTTTATTATTTTCAAAATCATGTATTTTATTTTTTATATTTATTAACATTATACAACGTTATTGTTCTTTAAGGACATAAAATAATTATTAATCAAAAAAATTATAAGTAAATTTCCATGTTAAAAATAATATAATAATTTTTAAAATATGCGCTTAGATTCATTCATAACATATTTTTATACATATCTAGATATATAAATGTTGTTATAAGAATGATACTGACATTTTTTAATTTTCATTAAATTAAATAAAATAAATGTAATTTACACTATCAAATTAAAATATTAATTTATACTATGATTTTGTAATGTAATCTATGAATTTATACCATATAATGAAATAAATACATGTACTCATTAGTTATACAGTTTAACCTCTAATAATGTGATAAATTTTACCAGAGTCTTTATTCATAATGCCTAAAAAAGAAGGGTTCATATTTTTCAAATATGGAAGTCTTGATTAAAAATTGGGAATCTAATTTTCATGAATAGATTCCTACAAGTGGGAAAAAATTATTATATGAAATATTAAAAGGTAATAAAATTTATTTTTTATATGAACAATTTTTCATGAAACAAATTGGAAAATATCAAAATAATGAAAATTGTCATTTAATATTATTTCTATTTTACCAAAATCTCTCTTATATTTCATTAAAACCCCAAAATATAATGGGCCTTTAAAATTAAATTATATTATGAAATGATATGAATGTATTTGAAAATTTATTGTTTTGAATATTCATTGTATAATCACCAACTTCAGAATAATCTAAATATTTCTCTCTAAATTAATTTTTATGTCTTACATATGAAATTTAATTCATATAAAAAAACAATGTAATAAATTTCAATTTTTTTGCATTCCTGAATTAATCTATTTTTACTATTATTTTTATATTTTTAATGAAAATCATATTATAATTGTCCTTAGATTGTTAGAGTATTTCCTCAAAATATTTTATATTTAAACATTCAATAATGTCACCTCATAAAAATTTTTAGCAAATCATATTTTTGAATTTATCTAGTTTCACATTCCACCTCCTATATATTATTATATATCCAATGATCCATTACAAACCAAGTCATCTAGCTCATCAAAAAATTTTCTCTACTGTCCAAAATCTAGAGAGTCTCTTCCTATTATAATTTATTAGGTTCTAATTCAAATTTCACTGATATAAGCACATGCATTGGCTCTTAAATATAATACCATAATAATGAGATATGGTAGAAATATTTTATATTATATATCATAGGCTTTAATTCCAAAATTGTAATAATCAATTAATATTATTGTTAGTATTTCAATATTTTTGATATACCTATGGATAGGTTATCGTTTCATATTATTCCTTTTAATTTTCTTCTGTAGAGAATAATTCTACAAAACAATATATCTGACATGAAATTCCAAATCAATCCACTTGTTATTATCATTTCAATTTTTAATTATTTGATAATAATTATTTTAATTTTTATTGATCATAATGTTTTATTTTTTCCTCAACATTTTCTAATCCAAAATATACTAATACACCAACATCATCCCAATAAATTGGATAATGTTATATATTTCTCTATAACTAATCATATTATTCCATTTGAATAAATAAATAAATAAATTATATTATTATATAAATACTATAATAGTGGTATATAGTGACCACTAAAATATTAAATGTGATGTGATAATGATGTAACAATGTGTTTTTTATTGTGAGTAGTCATATTATTGGATTGTGGGTGATAATAAATTCTTAAATGAATATCAGTATCCAAAGCCCTCGTAATTCATTTTAGGATTATTTTACAAATCATATATCACGTTCACATATACTATTAATGATTTAAAGATAATTTTTTAAGAATTATTTAATACGGAATCCTAAAGGATCCCAATAGTTTATCATTCTCTTATAGAGATAAAAAAAATTCTTTGGAAATGTGATCAGTAATAACCCATAGTGTATCATTATTTTTAGGAATATTTTTTATTTTTTTAAGAATTTACATTTTAATATCAAAACATTTCTACATTGGAATAGTTGGATGCCCTTAGACACTAGTAGGAATATTTATCCCCCACTCTTTTTTGAAAAACCAAAAAACGAGAATCACAATGAAAAATTTCCCACTTCCTATCATATCCCAAAAAATGATTCCTCAGCTATTTTTAATTCATAGTGATTACATTGTGTGATGAGTAATTATATATATCAGTGACATCAATAAATACCATTTTTAGCTTTAGTATATATAGAAATCATATCTTTTTTCAATCAATGATAATTATTTCCTCATATAAAAAGCCAACTGAATTTCCCTCCATTTAATTCATCACTTTTCTTTCAAAATTTCTAATATACACAATAATGAATTTTTTATCTTCTATTAAATTTTCTTTATAATTAATTTTTAAATGTTTTAATATTTCACTAAAATTAATAATTCATGTATCATTCATTCTTGAATTCGTGAACATTGGATCCCAATGAATCTTTTTTTTAGGACTCGATGAATTTTAATGCACAAATAATTTACTATATTTTTATCCAACCCTTGTTGGTAGTTTATTAAGAATTAATAATCCTAGTGTATCTTGGAACAATTAAAATTTTATCATATTAATCTCTTATTATGAATATATATATTTTATTCTCTTATGGAATTTGTAAAACTAATATAATTAATAATAAGGCTTGTGTATCAACATTTTAAATGAAATAGTTATGGATTCAAACATAAGTTAAGGTTTTGGACTGTTATTTTATCGGGACATTAACTACCCTGATGAATATGAAATTACTTTATCTGATTTTATAATGAAACAAACATTATACTTCATTGATGAATCATAATATATAAAAAATTATTCATTTATTTAAGGTATATAGGAAATCTTATATTTTACTAATAACATATTAAATTTTTCCAAAAAAATAATCAGATTACATATTCCATGTAAGAAAATAACAGTTTAGTTTAATATTAGTTAACTGGTTATCCAACCATGAATTTTTTTTGATGAATCGCTGATACTAACAAACATAAGTAATGAATTAATTCAACACTATTATTCCCGTTAGTGTATTACATTAACTTTCTACCATTTTCTATTGATGATCACCTTTTATTTTATTCCATGAGACCTTATTTCTATGAAATGAAGGATTATGATTTGGAAATTCAAATTGGTAAATTTTACTAATAAATCATCTAACCTATGAGTTTCAATAAATATTACTATGTTATTATCACAGCCTTCAATGATTTTAGAGTTCAATTGTTTATTTTAAATAAATACCATAATAATATTTTCAAGTTATTACATGAATATTAGGGTAATTATATCAATAAAAATATAGGGTTCGCATTTCAATACATGTGGTATTGCATAAAAATGGTAATCTCTAAACCTAAAAATAATGTTATCATCAGAATATATTCCTTAATTTCATTCCATTTCTAAAACAAAATAATTATTTTAATCATTGTAAAATATTGAGCTTTGTAATGTTGGATGAAAAGATAATAAATGTTTAGAGAAGAATACATTTTTGTTGTAGTAATATTATTTAAATCCATATTACAAGTCACAACCTCATAGATCCATATTTATACTTAATGGAAATAACATGGGATTCAAAACATTCAAAAACAAGGTCATATAAATCTCTTATCACCCAAGTCATGTAGATATTAATTCTACTACACTAAATATATTGTATCCATTCTATATCGAGTCTTCATATTGTTCTTTTATCTTGGATTAAATCCATAGAAATATCATATCTATCTTCTGGTTTATGTCTATGTATTTCATTATGAAACACACCAATATAATCATATAAAATAAGTATATCCTTAATTTAATTATTATCCCTTATATATGCATATTTGTTTGGCTCATCATCCCATGTAATACCTTTATAAAGCAGTACAATGGGATCATCCAGGCTTTACTAAGGTGATGAAGTAACCTAAATGAAAGAAGTAATTGAATGACCTCCTAAAAATGTAATGTAATTTTCTTAGGAATAATTTTTTTGAATTATATTTTAAAACCCATTCTATACAATTATTATATTAAAATTAAAAGTAGTAAAATTAATCATGTCTAAAAATTGAGCAAGTTTATGTGTCATAATGGGAACTGACTAAAAAATTGTATTGCTATTTTATTTCCACTATGTGTATTGACAAGAAACTCACTTATTATGGTTCATGTAAAATATCTAATTTACATAGAAAATATTGATGATATAAAATAGTTTTATGAAATCAAGTAAAATAAATTATATCAAATGGAGATTCTATATATAATGTAAATTCTACGACATCCTTATAGAAATTATCCTCATTTGTATTGAGAAAATAATCTTGTCCTTCCCCCTAATCTAATTATGTTGTATGATCCATTAACACTAGGGAAATTTGGGGGAATAATGATGCATTTATACAATGTTTACATAACATAAAATGTTGTCTTCATAATCATATTAAATTTTTTAGGGATATGACCATTATCCTTGAATAAGTAACGAACTCCCTTGGAATTAAAATCTTTTATTGGATGATTATTTCAACAATATTAACATGAAATAAATTTCTTTTTTCGTTATTCTTCTCGTTATCTTTATGAATTTTGTGGTTTTTACATGATAAAATTTCATGGATGATTATTATTTTAATCTTTACATGATTTGACATTATTATATAGGATTTATCAAATTCATCCCCTAATTTAATGTACATTATATTTTTTAACCATATGATTAAAAATATTGAGAACTTAGTTCCCTTTAAATTATTCTCTTATGTCCATCAATTAAATTATAAATATTTCTATATGGATTATATATATAATCCATATGATACATGCCTAGTCTCGATTTGGTGGCCTCATATATAATATCAATTATTTCATCAATTTTATTCAATATATGTAACTTTATCTTAAATATTGTTCATAACAACTACATGAAATATATTTCATATAAAATTTAATGACCCACTTATTATTATATACATTGAAATATAGTAACTCATTACTAAGCCTTGTTTGGCATCACTAAGAGGACAAAGGCTATAAATAAATACTTATGAGTTTCCATGAATGTGGGGGACAATTTTCCCTTTAAGAAGTAAACCATTAATAAAATAGCATCTATATAATTCATGATAAATACCATATAATTCAATCATAATCTTTCTGAAAAATCCACACCAAACAATTCTATAGTGAAAGACAATGAAACTGTCATTGTTATCAATAGAAGATAAATACATGAATCTCCAAGACAAGCACAAGACACTAGGATTCAAAATCTCTATGCTCCAACAACACCAAACTGGCCAAGTATCATGAGGGGGTGTTAAATATGTGTGATACACAACCATTCCCTTGTCCCAGAAGATAGAATATGAAAATGAAATTATGTTGCAAAGATAGTGTGAATATAAACCTCAGCAGTCTTTCCCCAATGAAATCCCTACTCAAGCCACTCAGATTTGAATGTTACCAACATTTATATAAATGTTATTATATAAAATAATTTTCCAAAACAGATTATAACTAAATATAAACATTTTCCAAAACAAATAATAAATAATATTAAACATGTTCTATGTTATCCCAATTTCCAACAAGTCACATATCTTGGAAAAAACATAAAATGGCTTTAAAATTATTTATCATTAATTATTTTTCATAATCATTGAATTTTTCACCACACACCCAAACAATCATCCATGCTTGATAGTTCTATCCTCATGACTGGTCTCTCATCCAGTTACATTGTGTCCCACTAACACACAACCCTGATATAGTATCATATACCTTGTACCCCAATGGTACACATACTTTATTCATGGTTATTTCGTACATGAACCCATATAACACCCAAAATTTATTATAAATAAATTCTAAACAACCATTTCAAACCATTTCTATAAAACATTCCTTTCATTTAAAACCATTAAACAACCCAATTCAAAAAAAAAATCATTTTAATAAAATCATTAGTTTTATATTAAAAAATTAAACAAATGAAACTTCTAGAATTATAGAAAATCCTATTTTAAATTCATTATTTTAAGTCCATGATTCAAACACTTTTGTCAAGAACACCCATTTCCCTGAATTCCATAATCCATCGTCGAAGATGGTTTTGAAAAATCATAAGAAAACCAATTAATAACCTAATATTTATAACAAAATAAATTTGAAACAATTACAAGTATTTCTATGATTTGGAGTTGATATTAAGCCACCTAGCTCAATTCATTTCAAAAAATCAAACAATAAATGAAGAATGATCACACTACCAGGTCGATTCGACATGAAACCACATTAAATCATTTCTCTTACCTATAAAAAATCCAAATTTAATAATATTTTCAATTAAATATCTTATATATATCAATAATGGATGTATATCTATGAAACCACGGGGGAGGAGAAGTAAATCTATGTAGATCTTATAAGATGTGACTAGAACAATGAAGAACATCACTTATCATAATAATCAGGCTTGAAAACAACATGTGAGGGCACCATAATGGATAAAAAAACATGGTATAGGTTGTTTTACCTTTAATTGAATGGAATCTCAAATTAGGTATGCATAAAATAAAAATGGTTCATGTTATGTTAAAAACAAGTGAGATCATTTTTAAGGATCCCGATATTACTCTATGCATGGTCAGCCTGCATAGTTAGACAAACCATGTGCTAACCGTGTGTTAGCTACTACCGTCAAGATAACCTTGCACAACATCCTTGAATTTTATGCCTAACTAAGTGCACGCTATGCTGAATCTACTATCCAAAATCTACAATATCAAATGGTTTCTAATAGCCAATTGACACTATTTATACAAATCATTCACAACATGTGCACCTCTCTATTGGACCCAAAAAATTAATTTTTGATCTTCCAATACTCTAATCCTTCACCCTTACACATTATGAACATAAAAATAAAAATTTAAGGGATACATAAAATAAATTGGGGGTTCTATATTCTACCAACCATTTTTTTTTCAATCCTCAGAATATAGGAAACTATCACCACCCTGAAATTATTTAGACCATTTCTGTTTCGTTTCTTTCTCTTGTTTCTATGTCTCTTCCTAAATATGACTATATTTACATAAAACATGCACTAGAACAATGATATTTTCACAAAAAAGGTTCTATTACCAATTCCCACTATGAATCGGGTTATATATGAACAATACAACTGAATTTAGGTCAATATGATCCCATCTGATCACACAGTAAAGATCAACTTGATACTTTTTGAACTATGATATGTGAAACAAATTTTTCACTGAACTATACTATGGTGGAAATAAAAATCAATATTCCACTTATCTTTCTAGTTTTAGTATCTAAAAAAGGAAAATATTTTGAGAATTCAGCTTTCCTTTATTCCATAAATGGCGAGGAAAAAGCCTTTGGGAGACTTTTAAGAACATATGATCACTCACCGTGAAGGATAATCACTGTCAATGATGATTTGATACCATTTCTTACAACTTTGAGAAATATCTATCTATTTCTAGATAAAATAAATCTTCTCCATTTTTTCATGGAAAAATCTCTTTACAACAACTGATTTCTCACCTATTTCCACCCATCAATGTGGAGAAAAATACTGACTCCCATACAATGCTTCAAACAGATCCATGTGTATTGAGTCTTCAAAGATATTATTGTATAAGAAATCGACTTAAATTATATTATCTTCCCCTGAACAGCCATATTCAATTTCAGAAGCCCACAACATCACTTCCAATGATTGTGTTGTCCATTTGTATTCCCTTCTATCTGATGATTATATTATATACCCCAAGTCAACTGAGTACCAAGGGATTCCTGTAAGGATTTCTATAATTGAGATGTTACCCATGGATCTCTTTGTATCATGATTGTAATAATTACACCATTTATCTTTACCACATCTCGGATATATATTTTTCTTAAATCCTCCACCATAATAGTTTCATGATTATGGACTAAATGGGATGACTTGTTAAGTTGATCTACTACACTCATATGGAATCAGGTTTTTGAAGCGTTCTTGGTAGAACTATTACAAAATCCATCGTTATCTGCTCCCATTTCAATAACGGAATTTTTCAAGACATTAATATATATATCACTCATTGAATATATTACTTAACATAATGACAAGTTAAGCACATTGAAATGAACATAGACACATTATTTTCTTTCCGCACAACAAAAACTATGCCTTCAATTCCTTATATAACTTTTTTATTCCTAGATGTTCAGCCTATCTCAAATTGTTTTTGGTTTGAATCTTATTCTTTAGAATATTAATAGGCACAACCGTCCAACCACTGAACCACTACAGTAAAATACCATTAAGATTCTTCCCTCAATGGTCTCCCCAGTATTATGTTCTGTAAAAATAACCCTTTATTTTGCATGAACTCTCTGTGCCCCTTTATCAATTTTTACAATATTAGGAACCAAATAATTTTAAATAACAATAAAATAAAAATGGTATTCAAAATCAATTTACATTTCTGCTAAGACCAACACCCAATTCCATTCATATGAGGTTTCCTTATCTATATACACATATGACATTCTACTTATTGCATCTGCCACCAAATTTCTCTTTTATTGGTGTATAAATCAAGTCCATGTAAAATATCTAGTGATACTCTATCCATATCCATTACCTTCGATTTAAATTATGTTTTGAGAAAATATTTTCCAGGCTTTTTGGTCCATGAACATAGTAATTTTAACACCAAAGAGAAAATAATTCCATGTCTTCAAGGAATGGACAACCACAACTATCTTCAAATCGTATTTTGGGTAATTATTCGCATGCACTCTTAATTTCATCAAACCATTAGAAACCACATGATCACCTTGTATGAGAACACATCCATAGAAAATTCCTAATACATCATAGTACACCACGTACCATTTACCTAATTCAAGAAAAATCATGATAGGTGCAGATATAAGAAGATCATTTTGCTCTTAGAAGGGCATATAGAATTCCCCAGTCCATCAGACATGATCATTCACCTTTGTCAAATCTATCATTGACGAATCTAGTCACGATAGTTCGAACACAAAAGTCGATTATAACTAGCTAGAGAAAGAACACATTGTATCTAAAATAATTTCCTTGGGTGTGTCCAAGAGATAACAGCTTCTATCATCGTTGGATCCATAAAACACCTTCTTCTAAAATTACTATGATGTGAAAATATACCTCTTTAATAAAAAAATCTCATATTGACAATTTGGAAAACAAATGATGATATATAAATATTTCAATCACTATCACTATTTGTTTCAAATTCTCAACCTTTGCCTAGGAATACATCAATATTTCATCCACAAAACCCATAACAAAAGACTCTAAATATCTCTAAAATATATGATTCAACAATTTTGTAAATAAAACTACAGAATTCTCAAGACTGAAAGGCATTAATAAATATTTGTTGTGGCCATATCTTATTTGTAAATATATTTTCAAAATATCTTCCTTTTGAACTCAGAATTGAGGATATCATAATCACTAGTCAATTTTAGAGAACCACTGATCTCCCATCAATTTATCAAACTAATCTTTAATGTGTGGATGTGAATACTGATTCTTCATTATAACATAATTAATATTATGAAAATACACTTATAGAATATTAGTTCCATATTATTTAGTTAAAAAAACACAGGTGTTTTCCATAGATTCATACATGGCCGAAAGAAATATTTTCTTTCTAACTCCTCCAATTCAACTTTCAGTTCCCTTATCTATGTTTGTGACACACTATAAGATGAAAGAGAAATACGACTGGTCCCTAGAATGAGATAAATTGTAATATCCACATGAAATATAAGGGATAACCATGTGATTTTCTTGGGATTTACATCTAGAAATTTATCCACATATCATAGATATTTATATCCTCAATTTCATCTATTTATTCCAATGTTAGCACCATCTACTTGAAAGAGATCATTCCCACTGCTGGTACCACACATACATTTGTACGACTTACTATATCCACACCAATGTGTAATTTGTTTTTCATCACCAATTTAAATGGATTGGTGTAATGATATAAATAATAACTTTACATGATTATTATTACATTATATTTATCACTAAAATATATATAAAACATCCACATCTATATAATTCCAAAATTATGGGAATGATATTTTCAATTATATGTATGCATGACGTATCATCCCCACAATGAGATGTATTCTACATTATCACCATTAAGACATTATTATTGATGAATATAATGAATAAATATGATATATACTAAAATAATATAAATACATAAATTATATAACTATAACCAATGAATATGAAAATATCTTATCATACAAAAAATGCATAACAAAAGCAAGCTGTTAATACATGATGGATGAGTAATAATTTTACGAGAAAATAGTCAATAATTGGAAAACATATGATATTATATAAATGTATATGAATCTAGAATAAGGAATTGATGTTATTTAATCCCTCACTCAGGAGTTTTGGACACGTATGAAGGAATTGAGACCTAAGATAATGGTTAATTTCACATTCTCATTATTATGTTAGATTTTTATACGTAAGAATATACTCGGGTATATTTATCATCCAGGCCCATGATTCCTAAATAGTTATTCCAAAATATTCTTATATTTATCTACAATTTTTTAAAGTCAACTATAACCTTTCATGAGTTTTCATTAAATGGTTTGAAATGAATCTTTTTTTCATCGATATGAGTTAATTTTTATCTTTTCTATCAAATGTAAGAGAATTGTAACACCCCGAGATTTTATGACAAATATTCTTTTATTTTCATTAATGTATTGTGTTTTATTATACACCAAAATTACCTTGCTCTATACGCAACACCGTATTAGCTTGCAGTATACGCAACAGTATTCTTGGATCGTGTTACACACAATTTTGATAATAGTTATTCTACGCAACATTGAGTATATATATATATATATTCAATGTATAAATGAAATATGGTTGGATTATGTTATACGAAACAACGAAGATTCTTTCACAACACGCAACCCTGACTTGGCTTGCATTACACGCAATCACGACCTTCCTCGATAGCGTCTGTTGTACGCAATACCGGGTTTTAATAAACAACGATATATTATTATAATATTGTCATGATCTAGCCGTTATGAATATTATTAACTAAATTTTGAATTTTATAAAATTATTATTCATCTTACATATTTTATATAACATGGTATAAGAACAAAATAAATTTTTTGGGTAAAATAAGTATTTTTCAAAAAATGCAGTTTTGCCACCTTTTGATGGCACACCCACTTTAAATCTAGTTTTTGACATGTTTTTATGTTCAATTTGACAAAATAAAATTCTTATTTTGAATCAGGATATAAAAATTTACATTAGATAAAGTTGTGATATTTTTCCGATAACTTTCATATTTTAATGAATAGTAAAAACACGATATATTTTAATTAAAAACAACATTTTTCATCGTAGTATATTATGTGGTTAAATTATAATATTGAATGGTTTTAAAGTATAAATAGAATATATCTTTACCATTTAATATAATGAATTTCATTAGAATTGATTTTACCTTGAATTCGTAGGTTAAATCAATTCAATCTTTTGCAATGTTTTAAACAAAAACCCGTTTTTATTCGACAACGGGATTAATTTTAATTTAATTCATGCAACTTTTGTGTATTGAATTTTAAAAAATGGATTCCATATTTGGAATCAGTGGGTCCAAATTATGTTAATAGGCTAATTTTTATTTTTGGGAATTATGAATAATAACTACGGTAAATTTTATTTACCATAGTTAAAGGTAAATCGGGTAATTAAGGGTAAATATAATATTATAAAATTACCCTAACACATGCCAAAATTCTATTGGACGGCTAAAAGTAATCCCATATCAACTATGGGTTGGATTAGATTCATTTTATGGACTTTTGACCATGAAAATAATTTAATTATTATTAAATCCAATGAAAGTGACAACATGTAACTTTCTAAAATCTTATAAGTATAATAATTTTAACTTAGTGATAAACATCATAAAACATCGAACATGAATAGTATCCAGAAATCTAACAAAATTATCTGCATCATTAGAATTTATCTATAATTTTTTGGGATTAAATAATTTTCATTAATTGTGACACAATAGTGGTGCAGAAATTATTTATCTAGTGAAAAATTAGGAATATAGTTTTTATTAAACTAATAGTGACCATAAAAGGCACAAAACCCTGACCAAAACATATTGGTCATGTAAATTTAAACTATAATCATCCAATGGTCGAATATTTGATCATTTGGAGTCTTATACAAGCAATTATGACACTTATATTATTTTATTTTAAATAATGCCAAAGTTGTCACCTTCATAATTTAATAAATATAACAATTTTAATATTGTGATTTTAAGATGATAAATTCTAGTAAAAGTATTATTGTGAAAGGTAATATATATATATATCTTCATCATAGGATTTTATTTTAAATTTTTATGAAATAAATAAGTATATTAAATAATTATACAAAAATGATGTAGTAATTATTTTATTAAGAGATAAAACAAATAATTGGTTTTAAAAATAATAAAATAAATATTATATGAACTATTTAATGTGATACAATAATTTTATAGATACATATGACCTTTTATTAATATATTAAAGCTTTTAGTTCGAACATATATTCTGTATATATTTTATTTAAATTCAAATAAATGAATAGTGTCAAAATTGACACTATTGTAATTTTATAAAAATAACATATTATAAAATTGTTTAAAAATCAAAAAAATATTTAAAAATTATAAATTTAAATTTATATGGTCTATAATGTTATAAATTAAACAAATATGGAATATTCACAACAAATAAGTAATTATTTGTTATAATTTAAAATTTAGAATTTTATTACCACAAATAAACTTAAATAGATTAAATAAGGATAAGTCAAAATGATAAGGTTTAAAATAAGATCCAAACATGTCTAAATTTGATTGGTTGACGAGATTACAACCCTATCTCATCTAATCTTCTAGTATGAGTAATTTTTGGAGATTTTTAAGTGGGTTTAGATTTATTATAAATTAATATTTTTAAGAATTCCAAAGGTGCCCCTCTCCTCCCTTATATAAGGGCACCTCCTCCCTCTCTTCCTCACACAACATTGAGCCTTAAATCTCGGCAAAACCCTGCCAAATTCTCCTCTCAACTTCCCTAGAAACATCCTAGAGGTTCTGGTCTTCCTCAAAGACCAATTTTAGTGCCCTAAAAGGCGGTCTCAAAGAGGTGCTTCAAAGAAGAGGTAATTTCTGTTACTGATTCTTTCAACATTATTTCTTCTTCCACTTCTTCTTTTTAGGTTGTTTCACTATGAAGTAATAACATCATTATCACTCATATACTGATATGTTATTATCAGTATGAAAAAACCCTCTTTCACCATCTATCCATCCAACGGAAAACAAAATCACCGCGCTTGCGTACGTACGGAATATCGTCTCCACGTCGTGGTGTAATCTGTTTTCCACAACACCTTACATGGATGGGTATTATGGTGTAAAGAATAACTATACATAGTTATTATAACAAAATAATGAATCTGATATATTGTATCATCCACTCCAATTCAATTCAATAATTATGGAAATGATATCATCGCTCGGGCGTACGCACGGACTACCGTCTCCACGACGCGATGAGATTCATTCTCCATGTTAACCATTTAAGAATGATTATAAAGTATATATAAGAAATAATAATGAAATATATGACATTATAAAGCTACTGGATTTATGTGTATATATATGTATGTCATCTACTTAATTCCACTCAATTCAATAAGGAAACGAAAACAGCGTTCATGCGTACGTACGACCTACCATATCCATGAACGGTGTATTTCTTTCCATTTATCGATCCACTATATATATGTATATTTTTAATATATATTATATATAAATAATGTTTTATATTCTATAATTAAGTAATAATGATCTATGTAATCATATGAATAATTACAAGTTAAAACACGAACGACAAAGGAGACGATTTTACCTAATACGCTACTTTAACATGAATTTACAGAAGAACGGGTAATATAAATTCATAAGTGAACCATATATGATATAATAACAATAAATATGATTCTGTAATAAGTCAATGACATTATTTAATTCATTATATAGGAGGTTCGGACACTTACGAAGCAAATCGGACCTAAGGTACGGGAAATATCACAATCTCATTTTTATCCGAGATTGTTTATTCGTAAGTATTTACTGGGGTGTATTTTATCATCAACATCCATGTTTCCTCAATATGTAATATTATTTCCATCCACCTACAATTTTTTAAATCCAATTTTACCCTTCGGTGAGTTTTTAGTAAAAGATATGAAAGGAATCTTTTGTCGTTTTTCGTACGAGGTACTTTTTGACTTTTTCGACAAAAGTACGAAGAATGTTTTTTTAAATTATACGACATGAATGGATTTTTAAAACATTATTTCCAAGAAGCTTCCTTTAAAAGTTTTCACGTTTATTTTTAATCAACTTCTTTATGTTTCAAATTGTAAGACATGTTAAGAAAGGAAAACGTTTTTGTAGTAGAAACGATATTTTTCTCAAGAATGGAGTTCAAGTGTTTTATTAAAATTATTTTCCATCTAAGATAATAATGGGTTCTATTTCTATCCCTATTATTACATGGATTTGATTATGTTGTGATGGAAATATTTTTATGAATTCTTTTATCTTATATGAATTGTTTTATGATGTCACGTTGTTTAAGAATCCCATTTTTATTACATGGGTTATGCTATGATGTATGGTTTATGATTTTGTGGCACACATAGGAATGGTATCATTATGAGATGGGTGGGACCTATATCTCCCTCCAATGCATTGGGTAAAGATTTTATATCTCATGAGATAGACATGGCTGTAATGGTAGGTTATACCAGTTCAGTGAAACAGGACTGAAATGAGGGTGACTCGGTTCAGAAAGGGACTCTGTCCACTAAGATAGTCTTGGCAATGAGTCTTGACTAATAAGATATTATTCTCTATGATTATGTGTGTATTCCACAAAGCTTCATGTTTTATGTTATGATTATTGTGAATATATTTCACTGCCATGATTTATCCCATGTTATGAAATTATGATCTCTTTTGCAGGTTAAGATTTCCAAAAGTTATGTGCTTATGTATATGATGTGATTGATATTTCTTTTTTTTACCCTTACTGAGCATTTGAGCTCACCCTTTTATGTTTTCTTTTCCCCATGATATAAAGAAAGGATTTAGGTAAAAAAATGAAGATCTTTATGGGACATTTAGAAGATCTTTCACCATGATTAGAAGATTATATTCCGAGTTTCAAAAGACACTAAACTATTACGGTCCTTGTGTGTGTGTTTTTGTTATGTAATATTTATTCCGAAAAATTAATGTAATATCCTTGTACGTTAAGCTTCGGGTCTTTACAGTTGGTATCATAGGGAGGTTTAGTCAACCTTTGGAAACTAGGATGCGAAAATGTTAGTGAGATCCCTAGAGATATTTCTAAGGTATGTATAGGGATGTCTCTAAGGTTAAGTATACGTATAGGTTATAGTCCTAGAATTGTGCTAAAGATATTAGAATTTAACCTAAGATGTTATATATTAAGGTTACTCCCTCTTTTATTATGTTGTTTTCCCTAGCATGATTTTTGCATGTCACACTATTCTTTTTGGGTTTTAGAAAATGGCTGGAAACAAGATGATTCACGATAATGGAGGATATGATGGACAATGGAATGATATTCTTCATGAGAAATCAAATGAAATGGGATTTGGAAGTCCAAACATAATTATTATGCCGAATCAGCAATCTCATAATATGATCAATAAAGTAAAATTTGCTAAGTATCCTGACTCGGCAAATAAGAGAAATATGGAGTTTCATGATGATCATAGAGGAAAGAAAGTTCAATTTCCCCTATGTAAATCATGTGGGAAAAGGCATCAAGGAGAATGTTTCAAAGGAACTGGAAGATGCTTTGGGTGTGGAAGAGAAGGACAAAAATCTAGCAAGTGCAAAGGAAAAGGTTCAGTTAACACCAGGGATGAGGATAATGGTATTGCTATGACAAAAACACTGGTTAAATTTTTTAAATGTGGAATGTAAGGGCATTATGCAAACCAATTCCCTAAGGTAAAGTCTCATGAAGAGAATCAGTATGGTTGTATGGGTAGTATTTATGTTGATGATGATGAAGAGACTACAAATGATATCTGAGATGAAAGAATTGTTGAAGCTCGGTCAATGGTTTAAGAATGTAGTGGAATGATTACATGTTTATCATGTGTAATTTTGTATAAGTAATCTCATGGTACTATGGAATAAAGAGACATCTAAGGATTGTTACATTGTTGCCTTTCCATGAGTTTTGAAAGAGTATGATTAATGTTACCAGTATCCATGAAAGGTTATTCAGATATTTTTGGAATGTAGATGATATGCGCATAATGAAGGGATAAGGATAAAATGAAATGTTTGATAGTATTCATGATCTCATGACTGATATAAAGAGAAGGTTATATCATGGTTTGAGTATATAGAATTTTGAGGATTTTGGAATGTGGAAAGAGTTAACTTTTAACAGCACTCATGTTTTCAATAAGGTTCAATGGGTATTCAAGAGAGTACATGATTAAGGCCTTTGAATGTTTGAATTGTGACCAACAAGATATATCTTATGATATATGGGGATAAATGATGGTATTAAATATCTGAGAGTGGACTGCAGTATTATGGATAATCCTAAAGATTGGAATGGATTATGTTGTACATAAGTTAGTATTGTTTGTTTTTCGATATTATTGATGGGAAGTTATAGTAATATAGTTTTATAAAAAGGACAACCTACAGGATGGGCGACAGCCCATCGTGTCGGACAAGTCTGTGGGAATCAAACCCACAACCGAAGTGCGACTAGCCTTTATCGCCTACCAATGGCCTACAATAAGTCCATATTGGTATAAACTAGTTTTTTTTATTAAGTGGTATGATATATGAAGTATAAGTTCATTTTTGGAACCATATACGATTAATCTAACCATAAGATGGACTTATAACTTTTGCTAACCTTTTGTTTGAAAGAGATGGAATTACCCATCATTCTATCACATGATCTGCTAACACATCACGAATAACAAATTCAACTTCATTTCTTTAAGGGATGAATTGGAAATTGTTCAATTCACGAACAACAGTGAGATTGTACCAAAATCAAGTAATTATTTCTTCAAATTCAAATTTTTCAACTTTAGGGAAATGATATTGAAAACAAAAAATGTTGTCCTAGCGATCTTATATCTAATGAATCGGATGGTACACTAGATCATCACAAATCAATAGCTTTGTGATTGTTGGATTTTTCATAGCCATGTTCTCTACCACTCTCCATCAGAACTTGATGGTTATATTTTTCTTCCATATCCATATTTTCACCTATGTTCTTTTATGTGGAAACCTAGTGATGAGTTAATTTGGGTAACCGTTACATTTCATACTTTAGTTTTTAAAGCCATGTTTTGGTATTCCTTTTGAGGATGTGGGTTTCTATTAAACAAACTTTTGAGTAGTAAACCATTTATAACCTCGATGAATTTCGAGGGTGAAATTCATTTTAAGGGGGGTAGATTGTAACACCCCGAGATTTTATGAAAAATATTCTTTTAATTTCATTAATGTATTGTGTTTTATTCTACACCAAGATTACCTTGCGCTATACGCAACACCGTATTTGCTTGCAGTATACGCAACACTATTCTTGGATCGTGTTACACACAATTTTGATAATAGTTATTCTACGAAACATTGAGTATATATATATATATATTCAATGTATAAATGAAATATGGTTGTCTTATGTTATACGAAACAACGAAGGATTCTTTCACAACACGCAACCCTGACTTGGCTTGCATTACACGCAATCGCGACCTTCCTCGATAGTGTGTGTTGTATGCAATACCGGGTTTCAATAAACAACGATATATTATTATAATATTGTCATGAACTAGCCGTTATGAATATTATTAACTAAAATTTGAATTTTATAACATTATTATTCATCTTACACATTTTCTAGAACATGGTATAAGAACAAAATAAATTTTTCGGGTAAAATAAGTATTTTTCAAAAAATGTAGTTTTGTCGCCTTTTGATGGCACACCCACTTTAAATCTTGTTTTTGACATGTTTATATGTTCAATTTGAAAAAATAAAATTCTCCTTTTGAATCAGGATATAGAAATTTACATTAGATAAAGTTTTGATATTTTTCCGATAACTTTCATATTTTAATGAATAGTAAAAACATCATAAAACTTCGAACATGAATAGTCTCCAGAAAGCTAAAAAAATTATCTACATCATGAGAATTTATCTAGAATTTTTTGGGATTAAATAATTATCATTAATTGTGACACAATAGTGATGAAGAAATTATTAATCTAGTGAAAAATTATGAATATAGTTTTTAATAAACTAATAGTGACCATAAAAGGCACAAAACCCTGACCAAAACTTATTCGTCATGTACATTTAAACTATAATCATCCAATGGTATAATATTTGACCATTTGGAGTCTTATACAAGCAATTATGACACTTATATTATTTTATTATAAATGATGCCAAAGTTGTCACCTTCATAATATAATAAATATAACAATTTAAATATTGTTATTTTAAGATGATAAATTTGAGTAAAAGTATTATTTTGAGCTGTAATATATTTATATTCATCATAGGATTTGATTTTAAATTTTTATGCAACAAATAAGTATATTAAATAATTATGAAAAAATGATGTAGTAATTATTTTATTAAGAGATAAACCAAATAAATGGTTTTAAAAATAATAAAATAAATATTATATGAACTATTTAATGTGATCCAATAATTCTATAGACACATATTACCTTTTATTAATATATTAAATCTTTTAGTTCGAACATATCTTTTGTATATATTTTATTTAAATTCAAATAAATGAATAGTGTCAAAATTGACACTATTGTTATTTTATAAAAATAACATATTATAAAATTGTTTAAAAATCACAAAAATATTTAAAAATTATAAATTTAAATTTATATGGTCTATAATGTTATAAATTAAAAAATTATGGAAAATTCACAACAAATAAGTAATTATTTGTTATAATTTAAAATTTAGAATTTTATTACCACAAATAAACTTAAATACATTAAATTAGGATAAATCAAAATGATAAGGTTTAAAATAAGATCCAAAAATGTCTAAATTTGATTGGATGATGAGATTACAACCCTATCTCATCTAATCTTCGAATATGAGTTATTTTTGGAGGTTTTTAAGTGTGGTTAGATTTATTATAAATTAATATTTTTAAGAATTCCAAAGGTGCCCCTCTCCTCCCTTATAAAAGGGCACATCCTCCCTCTCTTCCTCACACAACTTTGAGCCTTCAGGCTCAGCCAACCCCTGACAAATTCTCCTCTCCAATTCCCTAGAAACATCATAGAGGTTCTGGTCTTCCTCAAAGACCAGTTTTAGTGCCCTAAGAGGAGGTCTCAAATAGGTGCTTCAAAGAAGAGGTGATTTCCGTTACCGATTCTTTCAACTTTATTTCTTCTTCCACTTATTATTCCTAGGTTGTTTCATTATGAAGTAATAACATCAGTATCACTCATATACTGATATGTTATTATAACTATGAAACAACCCTATTTCACCATCTATCCATCCTACGGAAAACAAAATCACCGCGCGTGCGTACGTACGGAATACCATCTCCACGCCGTGGTGTAATCTGTTTTTCCACCCACACCTTACATGGATGGGTATTATGGTGTAAATAATAACTATACATAGTTATTATAACATAATAATGATTCTGATATATTGTATCATCCACTCCAATTCAATTCAATAATTATGGAAATGATATCATCGCTCGTGCGTACGTACGGACTACCGTTTCCACGACGCGATGAGATTCATTATCCATGTTAACCATTTAATAATGATTATAAAGTATATATAAGAAATAATAATGAAATATATGACATTATAAAGCTACTGGATTTATGTGTATATATATGTATGTCATCTAATTAATTCCACTCAATTCAATAAGGAAATGAAAACAGCGTTCATGCGTACGTACGACCTACCGTCTCCATGAACGGTGTATTTCTTTCCATTTATCGATCCATTATATATATATGTATATTCTGAATATATGTTATATATAAATCATGTTTTATATTCTATAATTAAGTAATAATGATCTAAGTAATCATATGAATAATTACAAGTTAAAACACGAACGACAAATGAGACGATTTTACCCAAAACGCTACTTTAACATGATTTTACAAATGAACGGGCAATATAAAGTCATAAGTGAACCGTATATGATATAATAACAATGAATATGATTCTTTAATAAGTCAATGACATTATTTAAATCAGTATACAGGAGGTTCGGACACTTATGAAGCAAATCGGACCTAAGGTAAGGGAAATATCACAATCTCATTTTTATCCGAGATTGTTTATTCATAAGTATTTACTGGGGTGTATTTTATCATCCACATCCATGTTTCCTAAATATGTACTATTATTTCATTCCACCTACAATTTTTTAAATCCAATTTTACCCTTTGGTGAGTTTTTAGTAAAAGATGTGAATGGAATCATTTGTCATTTTTCGTACGAGGTACTTTTTGACTTTTTCTACAAAAGTACGAAGAATGATTTTTTAAACTTATACGGCATGAATGGATTTTTAAAACATTATATCCAAGAAGCATCCTTTAAATGTTTTCAAGTTTATTTTTAATCAACTTCTTTTAATTTAAATTTCTAAGACATGTTAAGAAAGGAAAACGTTTTTGAAGTAGAAAGGATATTTTTCTCAAGAATGGAGTTCAAGTGTTTTATCAAAATTATTTTCCATCTAAGATAATAAAGGGTTCTATTTCTATCCATATTATTACATGGATTTGATTATGTTGTGATGGAAATATTTTTACGAATTCCTTTATCTTATACAAATTGTTTTATGATGTCATGTTGTTTAAGAAACCCATTTTTATTACATGGGTTATGCTATGATGTATGGTTTATGATTTTGTGGCACACATAATAATGGTATCATTATGAGATGGGTGGGACATATATCTCCCTCCAATGAATTGGGTAAAGATTTTATATCTCATGAGATATACATGGATGGAATGGTAGGTTATACCAGTTCTGTGAAACAGGACTGAAACGAGGGTGACTCGGTTCAGAAAGGGACTTTGTCCACTAAGATAGTCTTGGCAATGAGTCTTGACTAATACGATATGATTCTCTATGATTATGTGTGTATGCCACAAAGTTTCATGTTTTATGTTGTGATTATTGTGACTACATTTCACTACCATGATTTATCCCATGTTCTGAAATTATGATCTCTTTTGCAGGTTAAGATTTCCAAAAGTTATGTGCTTATGTATATGATGTGATTGATATTTCTTTTGTTTACCCTTACTGAGCATTTGAGATCACCCTTTTATGTTCTCTTTTCCCTAGGATATAAAGAAAGGTTTTAGGTTAAAAAAAAGGAAGATCTTTATGGGATATTTAGAAGATCTTTCACCACGATTAGAAGATTATATTCCGAGTTTCCAAAGACACTAAACTATTACAGTCCTTGTGTGTGTGTTTTTGTTATGTAATAAGTATTCCGCAAAATTAATGTAATATCCTTGTACGTTAAGCTTCAGGTCTCTACAACTATACTGTTTTCTTTTAACTTATATGGAAAGAACATATTATTATGATTTCATAACGCCAAATTTTCATGAATCATAGAGTAAAATATATAAATTTTATTTCCAAAAAAAATATTTTATTTAATATTTTAATGGAATTATTTGAAAACGAATTGTATTATATGAATAAAATATATTGTCCTAGAGAATTAATTTCAGAGTATATATCAAAATTATATTACTTCTAAGTTGAAATTCATTAATAGGGTTATGTTTTATGTATACTATACAAATTATTCATATGCTTTCGTTGTGTTAATGTTGGAAGGATATTTATGGAATACATTTGTTTTACAAGGGTTTTGTTATGATGTATTTACATTTAAGAAAGTTATTTTATTACAAGGGTTACACTATGATAAATGAATTATGTTTTTGTTAAACATGTAAGAAGATTTCTTAATGAGATTTTTGGGACCTATATCTACACTCAATGAATTGGGTAGTGATTTATATCTCATGTGATGGAAAAGAGTGAAATGATAAATTTTCTTAGTTCAAAATTACTTGGATGGAATGTGAAATGATCTCAATTTAGAAATATATGGAAGGAAAAGTAAGTTAAACCAGTTCTGTAATACAAAGCTAGAATGAGATGTGAACTCAATTCAATTAATGAAGTTTTTCAAGAATGATGTTATTGGAAATGCAACTTTTCAAAATGGTAAATAATTTTTTATGCTTAATTTTTTTCCATATTTCCATGATTTATGTTAATGTTAGTATCTGAGAGCTTGTGTTATTTTATTATTTATTCCTTACACTTCCTTGATTTATTTCAAGAATCTTGATTTTGATATTTGTGATACATGTTATGATTTTCAAAAGATAAGTTCATATATTTACATTATAATGTTTATTTTTTATATATATTTCCTTATTTACCCTTAATGAGAACATATAATCACATTTTTCAATTTTTCAATTTTCCAAAGGATATAAAAAATTGGTATATATAGAAAATAAACAGGAAGATCATTTTGGGAGATATTTAATGTTATTCACCAAATTAGAAAAAGGTTTTCATTTTTTATAAATACACTATATTAATATGTTAATTTTTTAAATATATTTTTTGTAATTTAGTAAGTATTTTGTAAAAGTAATGTAATGTTCATGTACGTGAAGATCATGTCATTAAATTTGGTATCTGAGTAAAGGTTGTGTCATACATTTAACACTAGGATGAAGAATAATCTGTCAAAATACCAAAAAATATTTCCAAGGATATTTATATGGATGTCCATAAGGATAAGTAAATGTATACATACAATTCCTTGAATTTTAGTAATTATCTTGGATATCCCTGGAAAAAACTTTTATTATCTAGACTGTAAGTACATCCACTAGATAATGTTGTTACCATGTTATTATTTCTTCATGATACAATTATTTTTGGGATCTAGAAAATGTATCAAACCCAAAGGAATAATATTAATGAAAAATTCAATGGGAGATGAAACGATTGTCATCATGAAAAAAAATGTTATGGGAGCTTTAATTTAACATCTTATCACTATACTTACATAAGATATGAATCGTTATAGTCTTACAAAAGACCAGATAAGTGAATGACATTGTGTTAAGTTCTTAATTAAGAAACATACACCTTCATTCACTAGGTCTTCTGATCCACTTATTGTGGGTCAATGAATTACTACAATTGAGAATTTAATTTATGTTCTTCACTATTCCAAACATGGAAAATCAATTTATGATATTTTTCATTTAGAAAGTGAAGCAGACTAGTGGTGGACTCTAATAAAGAATATGAGGCAGAAAGATAAATTTGAATCCATGGAATTAGAATAGTTTATGAACTTATTTTTAAATAAATACATTCCTTATATTCTTCGTATGAAGTTAGAAAATTAGGTCCCTGAGAATAAGAATAAGGATGATTAATTTGTTGGTACATAGGAGTAATATATTAAATGACATGAAAGGCATGATTTTGGAATTAAAATAATACCTGGAGCCAAGGTTGATCAAATATTCATTGTGTAAAAACCATGTTTTCAAAGGGAATTATCCATAAAAGTCGTCAGTAGGTATAAAAAGATTTTGTGTTGTGATATAAATGTATAAATATAAGTTGGGGTTATATAACAGTCTCGTTTTTATAAAAATAAATAAAATATGGAGTTCAAGGGAAAATATCAAAACAATGGTGAAAATATCATTATCATTTCTTTATGTTTTATGTGTTGAAGGAAGCATGGTAAACATTTTCATAAAGTTAGAAGAAAATGTATTAAATGATTAATCGAAGGTCATCGAGTATTTTAATTCTCATGTAATTTGAAAATTATAGATGGTTATGTGAATAGAGAAAAAGTTACACCAAATGAACCTTCCACTCTTCAAGGATAAAAGTGGAATGAAATGGGGAATTATCAAATGAAATGTCCTAATCTAATGGTCATCAATGACGATCAACATCAGAATCATGTTAAGGGTAAAGACAATTAAAAACCACATGTGATCAATATTAGAGATGTAGTGTGCGATAATGAATTGGTGGAATGGTTGAGTGTTTACATAAGGGGATTTTAGAATAATGTTGTACAATCACATTTACGGTATTATTGAATAATTAAATATAGATTTCATGGTATTCTATGGTTTTTTCCACAATTTTTATGATTTTTTACAAAGTGGTATCATTGACCATGATAAGTTATTTAGAAATTTTTTTGAAAGCATTAAGGGAAGGATAACCCTTAATATGAGAATAATATTGGGATATGAAAAAAATATACATTTGAGTAATGACGTCATGACTGATATGATGAAAAAGGGATTTATAATATAGTGGAATAAGTATGTTGAATTCTTGATTTTCTATATTTAGAGAAAATACATAATGATGGAGTTTACATGTTTAGAATGTCATCAACATGAGATACCTCATGATATACGAGGAAAAAATGTTAAGACAATATCATTCAACAATTTTTTATTTTTTTTATTTTTTTTAAATGGTTTTATGGTTATCCATTAATGGAAACTTTATGTTAATCTTTAGATGGAATTTTTTTGTATAAACTATTATCTCACAATAGTTAGACTTTGGAATATTTGGTAACAAGAGATCATATTTTTTTCTAATATATGTAATTAAATATCAGTCTATTTATGGATGGCATGATCTGTTAATTCTTACTAAATGAAAAATTTAACATCATTTATTGGAATACAAGATGAAGTGGAAATTATTCAGGGCTAAATAAACGATGTGATTTTTCTAAAATCAAGTAATTATTGTTACTCATAAAAATTATTCAATATTAAAAAAATTTATCGTGATGTAAAAGGGTGTATTATTATCATCATTTTTTATGTTATCAATAACTGCATAAAAGATTATTTAGTTTATGGTTTTCTTATTTTTAACTTTCTTTAGATCACCAACATTCTTTTGATCATTGATCTTTATTAATATCTATGATTATTTACACTTTTCCACCTTCCTGAAATATTCTATTAGTATTTATTACATAGATAACTATTTATTATTTACTTTAAGAAACTATTATATTTTATCTATTCATTTTTAAAAGGATATTTTTCATTCAATTTTAATTAGGTTGTTTTATATGAAATAAACATTAAAGTATTAATAATTTTATAACTAATAAAAATTGTCACTGTGAAATTATTATTAAGGGTGTATAATGTAACCACCAAGTATTTTTATGAGATAGAAAATTTTTAATTTCTTTTTTATCATTGGTTATAAGGTGCACCAAGATAATATTTGGCTACATACAACACTGACATAGCTTGTGGCATTTGAAAAACTATGCTTGGTTTTTGTTACCCAAAATTTCATTTTATACTGAAATAATTCATTTCATGTAAGGATGAGATTAAGTGATCAACTAAATATTTTTATGATACCATATAATGTAAACATTATAATTTTAGTTATGAACAAAATTACCATTCATATGAAAATATATTTAAATGAAAACATTTTAGTTTATAACATAATAAAATCACTCTTGATGCATTTTATTAAAAACACACACACACACATAGAAATAATATATACATATATATATATATTCATATTAATTACTGAAATGAGTATTAATTGTGATTTATACTTCTAATAAGAAAAAAATCAATTTTTCGGATAAAAAATGTTTTTTCGAAGAAATGTAGTTTTCCCACCATTTAATGATGTATTCCATTTTAAATCTAGTTTTTCACAATTTTTTATATTTTACTTGAAAATATAAACATAATCTTTGAAATATTATTATAAAATTCAATTTCCATTCAATTTTTTTTCCTATTATGTTTCAAATTTTGATGATTAGTAAAAAAGTATGCATTTTAATTGAAAACATCTCTTCCATAAGATTTATTTATACTATCAAATTATATATTTAAATGGATTTAAAATATAAATAAATTATATTTACATAATTTTATATTATTTATGCCACTGAAATTAATTTTATATTGAATTTAGATGTAAATATATTTCAATATTTTAAATGTTCTAACATATAAAACACATTTGTATCATTCTAATAAGGTGTTCAATTTTAAATTAATTTTTGAAACATCAATGTTTCTCATTTTTACTAATTATTACATAATTTGAATATGTGGTTCAAAATTATGTCAATACATTTCCTTTATATATTGGAATTATGAATAACAACTTTAGTAATTTTTTATTAATATGGTGAAAAGGTTAATCGAGTAATTAACTGTAAAAATAATATTATAAAATTACCCTATCCCTTTTCCTAATATCATTGGATGATTTTTTCAACCTAAATAATACGTAGGTATAAATGTATTCCTTTGGAAACAACTTGGATGAGATTAACATATTGAATATATATTATTTAATGAAATGTCCTTTATGTCTTACTAAAAATTTATAACAGTATAATTATTCAAATAAGGTTATACATTGGATAATATCAACTATAAATATTCATTTAAAATATAAATTCGATATCTTTGTTAGGATAATATATTTTTAGTTTTTTTAAATAAATAATTACTAAAAGAAATATATACATTAATAATGCAGAAATTATTTAATTGATGAAAATATCAATAATATAATTATGATTAAAATGATAATAAATATTAAAGGACCATAATCCTTGAAAAAGTGTTAATTTTTTTATAATATATCGACCATAATCATCCAAGGTTCTAATTATTGATCATTTGGGGCCATATTAAATAGCTTATGGTAGTTAAAATATTTTAGCTAATGTAACAAAAAATTTGTTATATTCATTTTGTAATATATATTACATTTTAAATATATGATTTTACAAAATCCATATTAGAAAATATCTATTCATATATAATATATATTATTTCTATTCATCATATTATTTTATTTTTACTTCTTATTTGATATATTAGTATATTAAATAATTATTAAAAATTGATGTAGTATTTAATTTGTTAATGGAAATATCAAATTAATGTAATTAAAAATACAGAAAGAAATTTAATTTTTGGAAACATATATATATAAATAATTTTATAGATTACCTTTACCTCTTATGGATATAATTAAATAGTAATTATTATAATAATATATTATATTGATATTTTTAGGAATCGAATAAATTAATTATGTCAAAATGACACTATTGATATTTGTTCAAAATAATAATTTACTAAATTATTTAAAAATCATAATACAATTTTAAAATATAATTTATTTATTATATGGCCTAATATGATATTAAATTTTCAATTTGGTTCTAATTGAAATAATTAGAGTACATGTTAAAATATTTTAATATAAAAATACATGTTTCCTTTATTTAAAATTAAATAGATTAACTAATTGTAAATTAAAATGATAATGTTTAAAAAGATATATAATCTTGTCTAAATATTATTGGCTGACGATATTAATATATTATGACATATATTAATCTAAAATTTTTCATTTTAGATTTTTTGAATGGGGTTTAATTTTATTATAAAATAATATTTATAGAGAATCCAAATGTCACCCTCATATTAGTTATAAAATAGGAAATCCTCCCTCACAACATCACATCACATTACTTTTACAAGATTAGTTATCCCATAAATATTTCCCTTATTAAACAATTTAATCACATTTTAGTGGTTCTGGTATTCTAAAAATACCAACTATAGTGACATTATTAGGATATCTAGTGGGATCTCACTATTGAAGAGGTAACAATATTCACTGATTCATTAAAACATATTTCTTCTTCTACATACTATTCATGACTTGTCTCCATAGTCAAGTAATAAATTTAGAATAACATATATGATGAGATGTTGTTATGGTGATGCAACAACCATATTAAAACAACTATCCATTCAATGGAAAATGAAATCACCATGTGCACATACATACATTTTATAGTCCCCAAGTTGTGTTGTAACATGTTTTTCATCACCACTTTGAATGGATGGATGTAATGGTAGAAATAATTACAATATTATATTATTATAAATTTATATTGATCTATAATTATTATATACACCATCCACTTCAATATTGTTCCATAAATATGGGAAGAATGTCATTTCTTATGTGTAAATATGTCATACTAATTCTATAACGCCACATCCCTAGTTACCTAGTGACGGTACATTATTACATAACATCGAAATGATACAAATAATCAAGTCTTGAACGACTTATCAGTTTAGTAGAATTGAACGTAATAGAAACACACATATATTTTACATTAATTGATCAAATAAAAAAGAAACAATGTGTCTCTATACAATACACTCATATCCCTTAGCATATCCCTACTAGTAATTCATAATATACTTCTTCATGTCCCGGGAAAAATTAAACATTAGAAACTGGGTGAGCTCAGGTGCTCGGTAAGGATAATAATAAAGCAGAAACTTTCATAAATAAGAATAAACATTTAAGGAAACATATAAGACTAAAACACAAGCCTTTTAAACATAAAATTCATCCTAATATGACAATGATAAATCAAATAATTCCATTTACTTATTTTAATGAATATTCTACTAGTTGAATAATCACAAGTAATATCAATATAAAATTTCATAAGGATGGAATTCATAATTCCAAACATCATGACCACATAGTCAAGTCCGCTTTTAAAAACTACAAATAATATTGTCTCAAGGACATGTGCCACATCACTAGTTTGTCTCATGAGACCTACAGATGCATCAAAGATATATATCAGGCTCCACCAGTCACAAACTAAGTCCATTTCATTCCATATATGAAATGGTTTAACCATAACATAAACATTTGTATTAAAACTAGTATACTAAATGTTCATAATTTAACCCTAAAAACTGAATTGTATAAAAACAACACATCCACAATAAAAAATATCACAAAACCTTCACTTTAATATGGTATAATGTATCATAATGGATCAACTTTAGAAAAAATATGTAAAATACATCAATGAATGTTGATATAGATGAAATAAAAAATATTGGAGAGAAATATCTTATTTTATTTTGATATAATTTAAAATTAACTTAATAATAAAAGAAAAATTTATTTTGAAAAAATTCCTATAAGAATTTAAGGGATGTTTAGAAGGTGATATAATGGCAAAAAATAGTTGTACCTTCCGTATAAGTTAAAAAAACATTATTACCTTAATTTGTCGAAAAGGATATAATGTACCTTGTTTGGAAAACAATGGAATGATTTCATTAATAACATTTTATATATTATCAAAAAAGGGTATAAAGAACACTAAACCATATTTTATGAATTATTAAAAATGCTTTGATATACATTTTTTGAAACACAGATGTGGATGATAATGAATTCCCAGTTGATACTTACGTATTAACAACCCCAGATAATAATGAGATTGTAAAATTAACCCTTACCATGAAATTTTCATTGGTGAAGGGAATTTTAGCCTCCTGTATAATTGTTAAATATTTGTTAATAAATTATCAAAGAACCACGTGTATAAATATGATATCCTATATGAACATCTAATATTGCTTTGTTAATAATATTTTAGTAGTATCATTGCTTCGAGTGTTAACTAATTTGTTTCCATTTATATGTTTTGTTGGGTAAGTCATGATTGATAGATATAAGATGTATTTTATTCATTTCCAAAATAATATTATTTTCATAGACATTATTTCTAATCATAAAATGGAAAGTATTCTTTAATGGTTACAATGGGGAATGAATCTCATCTCATCTGTGGAGATGGTAATCCTTATATACGCACAAGAAAAAATACAATTCTATTGATGGTGAAATGGTATGTAATTGGATGATATATCATATGTATAGAATCATTATCATGTAATATGTATTATTTACATTAATTATACTCATTATTATACCCACCCAAATAATGAAGTGTTGAAAAAAACTACACCATGATGTGGAGACGGTAAGTCGTACGTACGCACATATGGTGTCTTTTTAATTCATAGAATCGATAGAATAATAAATATGGTAGTACCATATTTATAAAAACATAATTGTTTTTAGAAGGTACAATATTAATTATTTTGGTATGGAAAAAACAAAGAAAGAGGATGTGGAAGAATAAAAGAACATTGAATGAGATGATGAAATTATTACCTCTTCTTCGAGTGCTTCTTTTGATTTGATCAAAAAGATGATTAGGATGTATTATGATCAAAGTAATGATTCTTTGTTGAAATAAGGGTATTTTAGGGATATTTGATAATGGTTTGGCAGAGCCATATAGATTTGGAGGTGTGATTTTGAGAGAAGGGGATGTACCCTTTTATAAGAGAGGTGTGTGTCACTTTAGGAAAATCATGGAATATTAATTTATTATAAAATCATATTCCATTTATAACGGCTCAAAAATAATTTTTTTTATAGGATAAGGTGCTTCTGGGTCAATAAAATCTTAACCAATAGGTTTTAGATAGGATTATATCTCAATATTATCTTTATATTTTCTATTTAACTCTTGGTTAAATAGTTTAACTTTTACCATGTATTATTGTATTATTATAATAAATGGTTAATAAACATACTATAAAAATACAAGTGTTCCCCAAGTGGTTAATTATTGATATATATATCCTTTTTTATGTCCTTTTTTCTGAACCTTATATTTTTAGAAAAATTAAATCAATTAATAATATAGAATTTGTTTCGAAAACTCATTTATGTCAATTTTGACAGTATTTGGTATTTTGTTTTTTTAAGTCATAAAAACTTTATCACATTGAATAAGATTTATTCAATCAACCCTAAAATTTAATATTAACCAATAATGTTAGTGGAATTCCTCAAATGTCTCAATTTAAATTTATTTGGACATTTATAATATCAATTATTTTAATCTTTCATTAATAAGGTAATTATTGTATCATAATTATGTCATAAATAAATTTAAATATTTAATGTCTAAAAATTAAAAATAAAATACCATTATGTAGTAAATGTATTATAGATTTATAATTAATATTTTATAGACTATTCAATCTTATTTATATCTGTATATTAATTATTTTTTAGTTATTAAAATTTGAATTTTACACTTTTAACTCTTCTTTAAAATAAATAACAATAAATGACCTAATCGTATACATGTGGATCAAAAAGAATAATATATTATTTTAAAGGTTGATTTTGGTAAAAATACACTTATATAATAGAATTTGGACAAGTTTTAGGGTAATAAAAATATCATTTTTTCCATTAATTTCCATATATACTTTAAACCCTGGTAAATAATGTTAAAAATTTACTATTCAACACAAATTATTTTCATCCTATTGAACTAAATTTTAAATAATGATGTCAAACATGCCCCTCAAATTTTTGAAATTCAATTCACAGAGGCTGTAAATTTATATTTTCTCAAAATTTTCCAATGTTTCTAGAAGGTGGGTAAAAGACGATAAAATGATCCAAAAAAATATACACATCTAATTTTTTTATAAAAGTACTCCAATAAATTAGATTGAATATATATAGGTATTATGTATCTATTTTGACCCAAAATAGATTTAAATATTATAAGTAGTAATTTAAATAAAAATTCGGTTTTAATCAATAATGCATTGTTTTTTACTATTAAAAAAATTGAATGTTTTGAGAAAAATACCAAAAATTCACCCTAATCAAAGTTTGATATTCAGAATCCAAAAATGAAGTCCATTTTGAAAAATGAATGTTATAAATTTTCAAAAAGTGGGTATTACTATTAATAATGGATTTTTTGATTGGTCGTGGTGTGCTAGAACTCGAAGTTGTGTACAACACAAGCTATTTTATTATTCAAATAAAAAAATGTTGTGGAATCTTGAGGTGTTACATTATTCCCTCCTTCAAATAAATTATTCCTTGAAATTTATATAATACTAATGCATAAAATGATTCACGTGGTTCCTCATCATATGTTCCCCAGGTTTCCATGTTGACCCTTCCAACTTTTGGTTTCACCATCAAACTTTTACAAAATGAGTCATTCAGTTTATCAACACTTGATCACTTATATCAAGAATCTAAACATGTTGTTAACAATAAGGAATATTAGGTTCTAGCTCTCTTTCTTCATAATTGAGTACATTAGTTGGGTCAGGCATGTATTTTCTCAACAATGATACGTGGAACACATCCTAAACATTGGAGAGACTTGGAGGCATTAGAAAACAGTTAGTTTCAACTCCAATTCATTATAGTATTTCAAAAGGTCCGATGTACCAGGGACAAAATTTACCCTTCTTATTGAATCATATAACACCTTTCAAGGGAGACACCATAATGAAAACATGATCTCCTAATTGAAATTCCAAATCCTTCAATCAGTTATCGGCATAACTCTTTTGCCTGCATTTTGCTGCTTGGATGTGGGTTTGGATAATCTTCACATTTTTTATTGTTACCTCAATAGGTTCTGGGCTTATGAGTTTTCATTAACCAATATCATACCTAAAAGATGGTGTGAAACATCTCTTTCCATATAATGCTTCATATGGTTTCATCTGAATACTTGAATGGAAGATATTGTTATATGAAAATTCTACCCGTGGAAAATATTGATCCCACATTCCTTGAAAGTCATGTGAGGATGATATCAACATGTCTTATATGGTTTGAATAGTCTGTTCTAATTGCCCATCAGTCTGAGGGAGGTAGGAAACTCTCAAATGAAGTTCAATATGAAGGTCCTTCAAAATACATTACCATAATCGTGATGTAAAATTGGGAACACAATCAGAAACAATTGACAAGGGTACTCTATTAAGTCTTACAGCATCATTAACATGTAGTCTTGTTAATTGTTCAATTAGTAAATATTCTCTTACATTATTAGAATGTGATGATTTGGTAAGATGATCAATAATGACCAATATTGCATCATTATTTCAAGGAGTCTATGGTATCCCCATGAATAATTCTATCGTAATATCGTTTTATTTCCACTCAAGTATAGGAAGATGTTGTATAAATCCTCTAGGATATTGTCTTACGGCCTTAAAATGTTGAAAAACGATACATATTGGCACATAATCATCAATCTACCTATTCATGTTGTCCAATAATAAATGTTCCTTCTTATCTCTATACAAATTAGTGCTACCATTGTGTATAGAAAAATTGGATCTATGTGCAACATCCAATAATTCCCTTTTTAGATTAGGTATGTTAGGAACACAAAGTCTCTTCTGAAATTTCAAAATCTCATCTTCATATACCATGTCGATCAATATCCCACCGTTAACTGCTGCAATTTTCTTTTGAAACTCCATATTATCATTATTAGATCTTCTTATCATTTCTAGAAAAGATTGTATGGGAACCATTTGAAACATATTAATTTTTCACCTTCGATGAATATTCCCATGTTCATATTTACTTGATTCATGAACATATGATCCCTTTAAACTATCATCTAGTTCTAAACTCCTTTATTATTTCAGTAAAAATCATCTCTGTCCTTATTTTCCTTCCCCAGGTGGTAGTGTATAGTGGAATCATAATCCTTGAGTAGTTCAAGCTATCTTATTTTCCTCATGTGGAGTTCATTCTGTGTGAAAATATACATAGAACTCTTTTGATCAGTATATATCCCACATTTTTCACAATAGAGATAGTGTCTCCATATCTTTAAAGAAATGATTATAGCTGCAAACTGATGTTATTTAGTGGGATTTCTTTGTTCATAAATTTATAGTCTTCGTGATGCATAGGAAATAAATATATCATTCCACATAAAAACACAACCGATTCCATTCATTAAAGAATCACTATAAATAACAAAATGATCATTCCACGATGCTAGAATCAATATAAGGGCATTGAAAATTTTTCTTTTCAATTATTCAAAACATTTTTCACACTCTTTATTCCAAAAAAATTTAACCCCTTTACATGTGTTCTTGGTTAATCGGTTATCCCATTAAGAAACGTTTTGGAAGAAATGCAGATAATATCCAGTTAAACCAATAAAATTGAGGACCTCAATTATACTTGTTGATGTTTGGTCATTCGTGGATTTCCTTGGTCATTAAAGGATCAACTTAGATTTTATCAATATAGACAATTTGTATAGGAAATTAATTCTTTTGAAAATATAATTCACTCATGCTAAACTTCCAATATAATTCATTTCATCTAGGATAATTTAGAATAGTGTTCAAGTGATTTTTATGATCTTCATAAATTTTGTATTATAATGTGATATCGTCAATAAATACCACTACAAATTCATTTATATAATCTTTAAAAACACTATTAATTAGATACATGAATACAAAGGGTGTATTATTTAGTCCAATAGGCATTATTGTAAATTCTCAATGCCCATATCTGGTAAGAAATGTTGTCTTCAGAATGTATTCCTTCTTAACACACAAATGATGATATCCAAAACGAAGTTCAATCATAGAAAAATATTGAGCTACATGAAGTTTTATCATTAAATAAACAATGAAAATGGGGATACTTGTTCTTTATTGTTATATCATTTATCTCACTGTAGTAGGTTCACAACCTCATAGATCCATCTTTCTTCATAACAAAAAAAAACATGGGATCCCCATAGAGAAACATTTGGTAAATAAATCTTTTATTACTAGATTCCAATAGTGGTTTATTTAGTTCCACTAATTCCATAGTGGAAATCCAATATGGTGTATTCGATATGAGCCTTGAAACAAGAATTAAATGAATGAAAAACTCAAGTTCTCATTCTTGAGGATGTCCATGTAAATCCTATGGAAACACATTAACATATTCTTACACAATAGGTACATCTTATATTTTAACATTAATTTCCCACCCATAGTTATTTCACTCTCTTAATCACAAATATTTTAGTTTATTAGAGCTACTAAGGGTGGATCTAGATGATAATTAGAAGGTGACGTTTCTATTTTAAAGATAAGGTACTTCTTATCATCATAAAAAATTGTAACCTTGTTTTTCTGGAAAGAAATTGTTGCATCAGGGTCCAAATTACAATCCATAACGAGTATTGTATCAAAATATATCATGGGTATGACGTTGAGATATATAGATAAAGCATGTTTACATACCGTAATGGGAACTAATTTAAAAAATATTTTTGCAATGATAATTCCCTTGGCAGTTTTGACTGACGAATCCCTTGTTAAATAAAATAGGAAATATTTTTTTTTCTTAGAAAAGTGGGAAGATATGAACCAATAAAATGATCCAAAATAAAAAAAAGCATTGTCTAATCATGAGGAAATAATTAAATTACCTTTCACCATGTCATTTGGAGCTTCATGCTCAGTAGTAGTGATAACATAATATTGGTCATTCCCCCTTTGAATTTTCTGAGGTATTTTTCTATAGAGCTTTGGACATTCATTTGCATAATTCCCCGGTTCTATAGTATTTCAGCATTAAAAATTTACAACATCATATTTCCTTTGAAATCACGTGCTTGGTGGACTTTTTCACCACACTTGTAAAAGACTCTCATTCCCTTCAGGAAAGTACCGAGGTGTTTTTTATCGCATTTAATATAGGATTGAAATTAATATTTTCCCTTATTACCCTTATATACTTTTCTAGAGTGTTCAACAAATCTATTCTACTTTTGATTTGAATTATAGTCGTAAGACATAGGGATATCATTTTCTGTCTCAATAGCACAAAAAAATATCTTCAAAAAGATGAGAATGATTGTTAGACTACTACTCGATGGAGAAATGATTTTATCCCATAAATTAATCAATCATTATTACTTGCTATGTTATGTATATAATCTGTTGCATTCCATGGAAAACTTGTAATGTTAGAGTCGTCCTTTGTGACATTCACATCCTCCTTTTTCCTCAGACTCCAAAATATTTATTCCAAATCTTCTCAATTGTCACAAGGAATGTATTTTTCTATGAAATGTTCTTTTAACTCCCTCCATTCTATATTTAAAACTTCTTCATCCTCCTTTGTGTTTTTAATTAATGAAAACCATTAATCTGCATCTCCCGTGAGGCAACAAAGTTCTGTGACAACTTTTTCTCTTTCGTTACTCCGTAAATCATGAAATATTTTCTCTATAAAACTTATATGTAGGTGAGCTACAAATGGATTTTTTGTCCCATTAAATGTTGGTGGTTGTTTCCACATGAAGCGGTCTAACATTTATTCTCCACATTGTAGATCCCGGTGATCCATACGGGTAAGGTTATTATTAATAACCAAAGTCAGTGGTCCCAGTATGGTAATAAGTTTTTCAACACTAGTTGCATCACCTTCTCCACTATAATTATCTTGAGTCGGTCACATGATCCACAATAATTATATTCAGTAAGAAGGAAATCGCTTCATGGATTATGTGCATTGATACAATTTCCATTCCATATAATATGAGCCATTTCTATTCAACGGAATACAATATCTTAGATTCTGAATCCCAATACATAATTCTAAACTATTAATATATCTAAAATAAATTTAATAGTTTTGGTATATAATTCATATTCAAAAAAATGTTTTTATTGAGGATGTATTTACTCATAATTCCTCCATATTGTTTTTTAATGAAAATGTGAATTATCTTTAGCATATCCCATGGAGTGTTGTAACCAAGAGTGCAGCAAGGCCCATTGTCATGTACTAGGATACCACGGGTTATAAATGAAAGTACTTGTTATATTTTTACTCCTAGGTATATCTATTCAAGAGTCGCCTCTACCTACTCGTATCCAGGTTGGGATGTATTTCATTGAAAATACTCAAAATATCTACATAACCTAAATTCTAGGAAGTTATTCTATTCAAATTCCCTATGTCTATCTTAAGGTAATGTTCTCTAATATGTTTTTTTATAAATATAGCTTCCAATGATTGTACAAAACTTCATATGATACCAACTATAATCCCCCAACCATAGATACCCATAGTTGGTGCTTTATTATATAACATCACCAACATACAAAGAATAATGTCGATAAAGAACAATAAGTTTAGTAGCCTCGGAAGTACAAGATATATACATATGTTTTCAATTACATGATGAAATTTAAAAACAACATAGTGACTTTGTAGAATACACTCATATCCCATGGCCTATCCCTGCAGGTTAGTCATAATATACTTTTCACATCCTGAAAAAAATAAAACATAAGAAAAGTGGTCCGCTCAGGTGCTCAGTAAGGATAACAATATAGAAGAAACTATCATAAATAAGAATAATTATTTAAGGAAATGTATAATCACAAAACACAATCCTTTTAAACATAAACCTCATCATAATATGGAAAATATAATTCAAATAATTCCATTCACATAATCATATTGAAATTTTACTAGTCGAATAATCACATGTAATATCAATATCCATGTTCATAATGATGGAATGAATGATGATAGACATCATAACCAAATAGTCAAGGCATCGTACCAAGACTACAAAAAATTGTTTGTTAGGGCCTTGTGCCAAGAAACTAGTTTGTCTCATGAGACCTACCAATGCATTGATGAGCTATAGTGGGCTCCACCCATCAGTTACTAAGTCCAATGCATTTCTCATATGAAAAGGATGAAACATAAAATACACATTTGTATTAAAACTAGCATACAAAATGTTACACTACGGGAAAAATGGATTAATTCTCATCATAAATAGTTTGCCCCATTGGTTATTTACAATGGGACGATCGACCCACGACAAATAATTGGTTATTTTCTACAGGATTTGGGGTGCTATCGCAAAACGAACGGCGTGGTTTGGCCCAGTTTCTACGCCAAATCGCTGGAAGGTTATTTGTGATGGGGGGGTTTCCCCGTCGCTAATAGTGCATCGATCAGAGGGTATTTTGATGGGTCCCTTGGAAAATACCAGTGACTGTAAAAAAAAGTTGTGACATGATGTTGTCCAATCAAAAAAAGTGTCTCAGCAGGCAACTATTTGTGATGGGTCCAGTCGAAATTACCGGTTGTGGTAATTAGTTTTTTGCAACAGGATGTTGTCCAGTCGCAAAAAGTGTGTCGGTAGGCAACTATTTTTAACAGGCCCATCACAAAAACCCTTTTAATCACAGATAGTAATTAATGTGGCCGAAGGTATTTGCGATGGGTCCTATGACAAATAGTACATTCACAACTAATCTAACATATATGTACCCCCATCCGTTTTTATAACTCTTACCCTCAATTCTCACTTACTCTCTCTATCTAAACTCTTTTTTTAGAGTGAAAATTTCCTTCAGTTAGTTTTTTTTCGAAGAATTTTTCAAGTCGTCTGCATCAATAGAAGAACTAGTTTAATGGTATTTATATTTTATTTAATTTTGTATTTATTTCATTTTTTGATGTTAATTATAATTATTGTTGATTAGTTGTAATTAAATTAGATTTAAATTGATTTGATATCAGTATTTATTTGTAATAATAAATTGAAATTATCAGTACTAATTCTTAATAATATGTTATAATAGATAATTATTAACGATAATTAGTATTGTATATGAATAATTAGCGGTAATTAGTAATTAGTATCTGTAATTTGGGATTATTAATAGTAATTAATGCTAATTAGTAATAAATTGGGGTAATTAGTTTTAATTAGGGGTAATTGTTTACAATTAGAGGTAATCAGCAATAATTAGTGGTAAATAGTAATAGTTATTAGTAAATTGTAATAATTAGTAATACATAGTAACAAATTAGAATAATTAGTCATAAATAAACATAAATAGGGATAAATAGTAATAAATATGAGTAAATAGCAATAAATATGAATAGATGGTTGTAAATAGGAATAAATAAGATTAAATAGGATTAAATCGTAATAAATAGGAATAAATAGTAATAAATAATAATAAAAATGAATAAATTGTAATAAATATAAAATAAATAGAAATAAATACTATTAAATTGAAATTAATAGGAATAAATAAGAATAAAAAGGAATAAATAAGAATAAAAAGAATAAATACCAATAAATAGAAATAAATAGGAATTAGTATGAATAAATAAGAACAAATATTAATAAATTGTATTAAATTGGAATAAATAAGAATAAATAGGAACAAATAGGAATAAGTAAGAATAAATAAGAATAATCTTGATTAATTAGTAATAAAAAGGAATAATTGGGAATAAATAGTAATAAAATGGAATAAATAGGATTAAATAGGAATAAATAAGAATAATTAGGAATAATTAGGAATAAATAGGAATAAATAGGAATAATTAAGAATAATTAGGAATAATTAAAAATAATTATTAATAAATAGGAATAATTATTAATAATTATGAATAATTAAAAATAATTAAGAATAATTAGTAATAAATAGGAATAATGAAGAATAATTAGTAATAAATATGAATAATTAGTTTCAACTAGTAATAAAATGGAATAAATGGTAATAAGTAGTAATAATTTTTAATAATTATTATTGATTGGTAATAATTTGTATGAATTAGTAATATCTAGTAATAATTAGTAAAAATTTGTAATAATTAGTAATAATTAATAATAATTAGTAATAATTAGTAAAAATTAGTAATAATTAGTAAAAATTAGTAATAAATACTAATAATTATAAATAAATAGAAATAAAAAAAATAATTAGTAATAATTATAAATAAATATTAATAAATAGTACTAATTAGTATTAAAAAGTACTAATTAGTAGTAATTATTATTAATTAGTATTAAATAGTAGTAATTAGAAGCAATTTGTAGAAATTAGTAGAAATTAGTAGTAATTAGTAACAAATAATAATAAAAAGTAAAAATTAGTAATGATTTGTAATAAATGGGAATAACTAGTAATAAATAGTAATAATTTGTAATAATTTGTAATAAATAGTAATAATTAGTAAAAAATAGTGATAAATAGTGATAATTAGTAATAATTAGTAATTAATAGTAATAATTAGTAATAATTAGTAAAAAATATTAACAAATGTAATAATTAGTAATAATTAGGAATGATTGGTATTAATTAGTTATAATTAGAAATAATTAGTAATAATTAGAAATAATTAGTAATAATTAGTAATAATTTGAAATATTTAGAAATAATGAGAAATAAATATTATTAAATATACTAAATAGTTATAATTTGTTGTAATTAGTAGTAATTCGTACAAATTTGTAATAATTAGTAAAATACATTAATAATTAGTAATTAATAGTAATAAATAATAATAAACATTAATAATTAGTAATAAATGGTAATAAATAGTAATAAAGGGTAATAAATAGAAATAAATATTAGCAAATTGTAGAAATAGTAACAAATATTAGAAATAGTTAAAAATCGTAACTAATAAGAACAAATAGTATCAAATAGGAACAAATAGGAATAAATAGTAACCAATAGTAATACATAGTAACAAATAGTAACTAATTGTACCAAATAGGAACAAATATAAACAAATAGGAACAAATAGTATTGAATGGTAACAAATAGGAACAAATAGTAATTAATAGTAAGACATAGTAACAAATAGTAAAAAATTGTAACAAATTAGAAGACATATGAATACTTAGGAACAAATATTACCAAATAAGAATACATAATAATATGTAAGAATAGTTAGGAATACATATGAATAGTTTGGAATATTTAAAAATAATTTAGAATGAAAACAATTGTAATAAATTATAATAACTTGTAATAACATGGCATAATTTCCAGTGGATTGGTGGCACTCCTTTTTCTCGATGACTCTTCTTCTTTCAAATTTCACTGACTCAAAAAATTATGAAAAGTATGCTTCTATGAATGTATATCAAATCTCATCTGCACGTGTTTGATCAAACTAGTTCCCAACATTTTGATGATGCAACATGGATGTAGGCGACTCAGTATGGCTTTGAGAAGGGACTAGTTGTTGGTATCAACTATCATTTGACTCCATGTACATATTATGGTACCACTGTGATGTCGGCATCCATCTTGAGAGGAGCATGGGTAGAGGAATCATCTTCTGCCTTGCAATATTAGGAGTAGTTTCAAACTCAAACTGATCTTATAGAGAGTTTGCAGAAGCAGCATGAAGAGATGTGTCAGCAGCAGCAGCGGTAGCAACAGTTGGAGGATATGTGTCGATGGAAGTAGCTACAGTAGCAGCCCAAGGAGAAGATGTGTTGATTGCAGCAGAAACATCATGAGTAGATGGAGTACATGCTTCATCTGACTCGTAGTTTTGCGATGGAGATTCCTCCAGCATCTCTTACTGCTCATCTACCTCTTCAGAAGACGACCCCTAGTGATTTTTTATCTTAAAAACATTGTAATTATTGATTTTTTTAATATGAACTATTTATAGTTTCTGCCTTTTATATTGGTGCGAATGTTGCATAATTTAATTTCTTCTAATCATAATATTTTATTAATTTTTATTGTATTATATTTTTTAATTATAATAATAATAATAATATTAATAATATAGGATGATTTTTTAATTTTTTTTAGAATATTAAAAATTTTAAATAATTTACTTTTTTAATATTTTAATAATATTATTATTATTTTTTTATTATAATAATTTTATTAAATTCTTTTTTACTTTGTTTAGTATTTACAACGGCACCTTTTGTGACGGGAGCCAATCACAAATAGTTTAAATATATATTTTTTAAAAATTATTTCTAACAGACCTAAGGGCCCATTCACAAGTATTATTTATTTATAAAGTATATAATCAGAGAATTATTGTGACGGTGATGTCCCACGTTGAAAATACTATTTTTTCAACGATCTTTGCAAATACTATTTATGACGGGCCCATCGCAAATTTTTTATTTATATATAATGTATATAATAGGAGACTTATTTGCGACATTGATGTTCTCCATCACAAATATTATTTTGCAACGGGCCCGTCATAAAAAATAGTATTTGTAATGTTGTTTTCTACAACGGTCTATTTGTGACGGGACCGCGTTAGTAAAGCATATTTATGAAGGGATCCTATCACAAATAATCCATTGCAAATATCTCAAATTCCAATAGTGTTAATAGTTTAAACATAATCCATGAATGGTATAAAAACAACACATCCATAGTCAAATATATCACAAAACATTCAATACAATATGTAAGATTTTATCATAATTAATTAACTTTAAACAAGTGTAAAATACATCAAATGAGGTTGACATAGATGAAATATAATCTATTTGAGAGAAATATCTCTTTCTATTTGGAAATAATTTAAATTTCACTTAATTATAAAAGAAAAATTTATTTTTTAAATATTCATATATTCTTATAAAGGGAAGTTTCAAAGGTGTTATAACGACATAAAATAACTACTCCTGTCGTGGACGTTACAAAAAACATTCCAACCTTAACATGTTTAAAATGTCATAAAGTGCATTATTTGGAAAATAACAAATACAAGTCATTCAAAACATTATATATAATGTCAAAAAAAATTATATAATAGTTTAACCCATATTCTCGGAAATTGTAAAATGTTTCGAAATACATTTTTATGAAACAAAAATGAGGATGATAATGATGTTCAAGTAGATACATACGTATAATCAAACTCTGATAATAATGTGATTGTAAAATTAACCCTTACATTGTACTTTTCCTTGGATGATGGTACGTTAACTTGTGGTATAAATGTTAAATCATTATTAATATATTATACCTGAAACACATACATAAACATCATATAATATAGGATCTTCTAATATTGCTTTGTTAATAATATATTAGTAGTATCATTGCTTCAAGGGTTAAATGATTCATTTTCCATTATATGTTTTCTTACGTAATTCATGTTTTATATTTATAAGAGTTGTTTTTTTTCATATCCAAAATGATTATATGTTCTTAAAAATGATTTTTAATCATAAAATGATAATTATTCTCGAATGGTTATGTTGTGGAATGAACGTCACCACCTTCATTGAGATAGTAATATGTCCGTACGCATGAGCAACAATACCATTAAATTGATGGTGAAATCTTATGTAATTGGATATTATATCATATATTAAGAATCATAAAAATTTTATATTTATTATTTAAATCAATTATACTCATTATTATACCCATCCAATTAATGAAGTGTTGAATAACAAACTACACCATGACGTGGAGATGGTAAGCCATACGTACGCACGTATGGTGACATTGTAATTAATAGGATGGGTAAAATAATGAATATGGTTGTACCATATTTATAATAACATCACTGTATATAGATGTTACTGGGGATATTATTTTGTTATGGAAAGAACAATGAAAGAGGAATTGTAAGAAGAAAAGAAAATTGACATAGGTGATAAAATTATTACCTCTACATTGGGTGCTTCAAATAAATTTGATCAAAAGGGCTCTATAGGTTGGATTCTGATCAAATTGAGGCCTCTAGGATTAATTGAGGGTAGATGGAAGTATATCTGTGCATGGGTTTGCTGAGACAAATGGCTTTAGAGTTTTGTTTTTTTAGAGAAGGGGAAGTAGCTTTTTATAAGATAGGTGAGGGTAACTTTAAGAATAGCTTGAAATATTAATTAATTATACAATATAATAAGGTTTATAATGAATCCAAAAGAGTTTATTTTGTTTCTAAGGTGGGTTTTGGATGAAAAATGCTCATCAAAAATGTTTTATATAGGTTTATGTCACCATATTAACCTTATCATTTAGATTTAACTCTTTGTTAAATAGTTTATATTTTACCATGTATTCTTGTATTATTATAATAAATGACAATAAACAAACTATAAAATGACATTATATCCCCAAGTGGTTCATTATGGATATATATAAATGTATCTATGTCATTTTTTCTAAGACTTAGATTTTTATTTATATTATATCATTTATTAATATAGTATTTGTTTTACAAACTCATTAATGACAATTTTGAAACTATTTGGTATTTGGTTTTTCTGAAAGTCATAAAAACATTATCAATTAGTTGAAAATTTATTTAATATACCTTAACACGTCATATTAACCATTAAATTTAGTTTAATGCATCAAAAGTGTCAATTAATATTTATTTTTTTATTTATAATATCAATTATTTTAATCTTTCATAAATATGGTAATTATTGCCTCAACCATTATTTCATAAATAAAATATATTTTATAATGTCTCAAAATTATAAATAAAATACCATTATGTAGGAATTATTTTTTGATTTTTAATCAATATTTACAGATTAATTTATCTTATGTATATCCCCATATTAAAAATGATTTAGTTATTGTAATTTGAATTTAACAAATTCAACTTTTATTTAAATAAAGTACAAATTAATGTACAAATCTATTCCATGTGGATCAAAGAGGATAATATTTTATTCCTAAGGATTATTTTGGTCGAAATAAACTTATCCAATAGAGTTATCATAAGTTTTAGGATATTATAATAATAACATTTTTAACTTTAATTACCCAATTTACTTTTAACCGTGGTAAAAAAATATTAATGTTACTATTAACCAAAAATAATTTTCATCTTCTTGAAACATATTTTAATTACTGATGTCAACCATGTATCTTGGATTATCAAAATTTAATTCACTGAAGTAGAAAAATTGCATTTGATGCAAATTTTCTTAGGTGCCAAGAATCCGGGTAAAAGACGTTAAAATGATCAATAAAAGTTTATATATCTAATTTTTTTATAAAATGACTCCAATGAATTACATTGAACATAAATAGGTATTATGTATCTATTTAGACATAAAATAAATTTAAATAAAATAAATAATTATTTAAATAAAATGGCCATTTTTAACAATAACATAATGTTTTTCAGTATTCATCGTTAATTGAATGTTTTCAAAAACATACCGAAATTTCACCCTAGGCTAATAATGATATTCCAAATCGAATAATGAAGTCCATTTTGAAATTTTTTTTTTTAAAGTTCAAAAAGTGTGTATTACTATTCATAACGTCTAGTTTGATTGGTTGTAGTGGGATAAAACTCAATGTTGCATACAACGCATGTTAAAGTATCATTCAAAAAGAAGTGTACTGTGGAAGCTTGGGCAATAACCGTTTCCACAATGATATGAGATTATTTATACTTTATCATCATTACTCAGGATTATAAATGAATATAATTATTATATATGAAATATATTATACTAATATCATTAGTTAAATGATATATCTATAATATAACAATAATAAATATAATATATCTGATAAAACATGCGTAGTGAAATAAATTAGTTAATATTTCATGGATGAGTAATAATTTTATTAGCAAACTTTTAATAATATGACAACTTATGATATTATGAGAATTAATACGATTATAGACTAATTTAATGATTTTATTTGAACTAATGTATTGGTGGTTAGGACACATACGAATGAACCCATGTGTAATGTACCCACCCGGGTGCCAAATAACGGTGCCCCGAGACGATTCAGCACATGACCTAAAGCATTTCACCACATATTCTATTGGCTTTTAACAAGATGTAGGGGGATGGTGAGTCACTTATGTGGAAAATATACCCTATTTTAATAGAGTAAAACAACACTGATGTAAATATACAAATTTCAAAAAATATAAAACCAGAACAATAATCATGTATAAATATAACTAAACAATAAATACAATACTCAACTGAAGGGGAAAAACATAATTTTATAATATAAATATAATGTGTCTATAATGAAATTTAATATAATTGCACTAGGAGTACCTACAAAGGTTCTGAACAAAATTTGACACCCTTGTCCAAGATGCATCCATAATTACCACCTATCATAGGACCGTTGCCCTTATCCATTCCTACAACAATATAATCTATTCAAGAACCAATCTAGATGCCCGAATAGGTTGGGAGCACAACTCAGTAGGTCACCAACAATGATTTATAAAAATATTCCAGTCAAATGATAGACCATTTAGTCCTATAAAGAAATAATTAAAATGTAATAATAAATAGTTTATCACATTTTCATTTATTCATATCTAAATAAATTAACTCCATTGTTTCCTAGTTTACACATACCTCAATACTAACTTCATCTCATACCAGATACGGATGTATTCCCTTGGTAATATCATATCTTTATAACCACTTGTTTCTAATTCTTGATGTATTCAAGGTGATACGATATCACAGTACCTGGTTTTACTCATTCCATAGTTTGAATATTCTTTTTTGAGGCCAAAACTTAGAATTAAATCATTACAAATAATTAATTTTACATTTCCTTGAACCATTTCTAAAGATAACAAGATAAAAAACATATGTAATATCACCATGTTTCTATGCTTACCCTTCTGTATAATGGCCATTTTCCCATTATATTTACTCATATTTACAAACTATTTTTTACCAAGTACAGTTTTAAATTTTTAATATCCATGTTCTATTCTCTCCACTCAAAATTTTGATGACCACGTTACCATTTTTACTTATCAATTTAGGATAAACACATTCCCATATTTATCACATAATTAATTTACCAATTAATTTTTAATACCTCATCCATAAACATTACATAATATTGAATTATGTAATTAATTCTCATTGAGGATCTTTTCAGGTTTAGAGTTTTAGATAATTTGGTCATAATATATAAAAAAACATATTGAATATTACATGTTGACATTTCTACTCAATAACCATTTTTTAATAAAATAATAAATGTTATAAAATGAAACATTTCTTCCTCCATGATATAGATATAATGAAATTTCCTTTATCCCATCCATGAAACTATTCGTCTTTATGTCATGTGGAAAAAATTTCAAAAACCTTGTATAAGCATAAATACTTCTGTAAGGGATATAAAATAATTAAATAAAACATTAGTCTATCTACACATACAAAAAATAATCTCATTAATATACCTTATGAAATCATAAGATTTATGAATAACTCCAATAATTCATTAATCATAATGTTAAATTGTTTCATGCATATCATACTTACATTGATTCTTTCATAGCTACATTGGGAATTTCATTTGGAATACCCATAATAGAATATTTTACAAATATATTAGGAGAACATTAAAGTTTACCTCTATTATTTTACCCAATACATTGGAGAGATATTATGGGCTCACCCGCCCTAGGTTCATCAAGGAACCACATATATAGATAAACAATTACCAAGAACCACAACATAATTATAAAAGAATAATAATGGAAAGATTATATTTCCACATCATAATCAAAATATTTCACTTAAATATATTGAAAAAATAAATTCATTTAAAACATTTAAAAAATAATTTTTTTTTAATCAAAGTGTCTCATACCACACCGAAACATTTAAATGGATTTACACTTCAAAACACTGATGTCTATATAAAAAATTTCTTCAAATAATTTCAAATATATGGACTTGAAATAGAAGGATTTTTAAGATTGAATCTCCAAAAACATTTAAAATAATATTTTACTTAAAGAATCCATTTCCAATTGAAAAAATCATGAATAAAAATCATTAAAGGCTAACATCAATGAAAACTATAAATATATTGATAATATAAAAACTCGTCATATAATTATCATAATGTCTCTATATACTCCTTATAGGATTATAATGTTTAATAATATAAAGATATGCCTAAATGAAAGGTGGTTGAGAGTTAGTCACATAAATAGATCGTATCATTAGATTTAGGATAAATCAGTGACATAATTATGTGTGATAGATTTAAATACACCCAATATAAGATTAAATTATGTGTAAAATAGTTAAAGGTAATTAATACATGTTCATAGCCTGAAATAATCAATAAGTATAAGTTTACCTCAAATAATTGAAATTGGGTAAAGAATCTTGTTGGTCAGAGTGGATACTCAAGAGGGGGGTGAATTGAGTTCCAATTAAAATTTTTGTTAAAAATATTTCTATGAAAATACCCAATTTATAAAACAAGTTAAACTACAGTGAATTTGTATTGTAGTAAAGGGTCAATTTGGTTCTCAAGAGATTGATTAGTTCTCTGTTAATTTAATCTGAAGATCAATTAACTTTTGATCCTAACCTATTGTGTTACAGTACATACAAACACTTTCTATTATAACTATCAAAGTAACATTAAAATAGATTTTTATTTCAAATTAATTAGTAGCAGAATATAAAATATATAGTATAATTTAAACTTAATCCAAGAATGCACAATAGATGTAAATCAGTGGTTCAATATCAAGCCGAGACCTAATCCACTCCACTAGGTGATCACCTACAACCAATCAGTTTATATAAATAAACTCATATCCAAACCTAGGATCGGTGTTAACAATAGTTCATATACTGTTCATGCCACACAGGGACCTCTACCATAGTTGTCGTGGAAAAACAAATTATGATCAGGCCATGCAGAGACCACATCCATAGTTTTTATGGGTAAATAAGAGTAAATGGTTTGGTGTGAGGACTTTGAAACCCTCCAGTTCAGCGCAAGAGTCAGTCTGTGTGGAAAATATATAGAGTACAAAAACCGCTCGAAAGTAAAAAATAAAAAGAATCACATAGAGTAAGTAGAAAAATTTTTAGAATGCTCTAGTTATTATTAGTGAAGATTTGGACTCCTTTGATTCAGCTAAAATGCATCCGAGTCCTTCTCTGGTTTTTCTGTTGAAAAACAAAGTGTCATGAGTCAGCTTGTGTTCTTCCAGAGTGAAGATATTCTCCTGATCCCAATTTACTTTGTGTGTTCTTCAGTAGTGTTGTATTGCATGCATGAGAGTTCTTTTAAGATCGTGCAATGTGTTTTTCACAGTTGTTCTCAGGATTGTGTTTTTGTTCCTTATAGAGAACTCGAGTTTCTTTCTTTTCTGTATTGTCTATCCCGTTCACACTTCTCTTTATCGTTGAATGCATGTGGTTGAGCCCACATGTTCCATGTATTCTGTGCCTCGTACCTCATATTATGTCTACAAATAATCATTAATTATGTCAGTTCATTAAATTCATTAAATACGACTGTTAATATGTTTAATAGTAAAATGATAAAATAGTTCGAGAAACGGTGTCACAGAAGTTATTCAAATGGTGTCACCTTCGTGGCATCTCTTTCATGGTTTCTTCTTCATGGTATCACCTTCATGGTGTCTCCTTCATGATGCCTCCATCATGGTATATCCTTCACGATATTTTTTTTAATGGTGTCTTCTTCACAGTATGCCCTTTATGGTGTCTCCTTGTCACGGTGGCTGGCTTATGGTCTCAGGATTCCGGTTTCTGGCTTCTAGTGCCTTGATGACTGTGTCTGGCTAACTGTGTCTGGCACATAGACATATAGATTGTCTGGATAACAGTGTATATTCATAGTGTCTTGCTTCACAGTGTTAGGATTACTGTGTCACGGTGTCTCGTGGTCACGGTGTCTTATTGGTCACAATGTCTCATTGGTCACGGTGTTTGTGACTTAGGCCTCACGGTGTCTGTGTCTTTCTCACGGTGTCTGTATTACTGTTTCAAGCGTCACAGTGTCTATTACGTAGACAAACAACTATTTTCATACATAAACAGTAATATGAATAGAACAACATGAGCATAACCATCATAAAGTATAAGATAACATTAAACATAAATACACAAGATTGATTAGATATGTGAGATTTGTGATCATGAATAAAAATTTGTAATTATTATTAAGATTTGTAAATAGTAAGGAGATTTTTGATCATTAAAACATGATTAATACATGAGGATTCCAACAATATCCCCCTTTTTGATGATCACAAATCATGTATAGGTAAAGTAATAATGAGATATAACTAGAGAGAATATAACATATTATAAAATAACACATAACATTTTCTCCCCCTTTTAGGATTATCAGAAAGTAGAAAGAGTAGAGGGAAAATAGTGAATATGTCGTTAAAAATGTTCAGAATACATCATACAGTAAAAATATAAAAAACGAAGACATCCACATCAAATAGAATGTAGTTACTAGGCTTCTTCAGGATGTGGCCTTCTATTTTCCTTTATCTGCTGCAGAAGAGGAATCCATAAGGGCAGTGGCTGATGTGGAAGAAGGCATATAAGTGGTAGACAAAGAAGGTAAAGGTAGACCTTCAAATATTGAGGGAGCCAAGGACGGAGATATGGAAGATCTATTCTGTGGATGATCAAGAATCACTAGCCTGATCCGAGTAAGATCTTGGCTAACTGAAATTGCAGTTGAGGCTAAAGCAGGAAGTCCAGGTCTGAGAGGGTTGGAAGTTGGAGAAACTATTGTTGTACTCTAGACATTAATGTAAGGCTTCAAAAGATTGATGAAGTCTGTAATAATTTCTCCTCCATAATGCATTGCCTTTCCAAAATCGTCTTTTTTTCCATGAACATGTCCAACAATCTGGTAAACTCAGTGAGTTACTGAACATCAGTTTTAAAAGCCTAAGTCACAGGAGGTATTCTCATATTCTCAACAAGATACTTAAAGTTATCGGATATGTCATTTTTAGAGAAAATCCAGTTGAGATAGAAATCTATTTTCATAGTGATCTCATGGTGAGCATCATTGGCAATCTTGGAATGAATTTGAACCAGGTCAAGCATTCTATCACTGTTCTTAACAACATCAGATAAAAATCCATATTAAAACCATTGAGGGAATTCTGAATCTCTTCCTTGATTATAGATCTGAGCAGATAACATTCCAATGAAGATATAAAGGTTTGAGCAGAGGAAGGAGATGCTTTGACAACTATTGTCAGAGTCTTGAGTTGTTTTAGGACCTTTTGAAGACAACCGGTATATTCATCTGTAAGATTATTCAAGTTCTCTAAAATCTCTCTCATTAGGTGCTACATCTGTGTGTTCCTTTCTCCAGTCTTTTCATCAAAGGATAGGATGTAGGGATTCATTTGGGACATGATATCTCGAGAAATGTATGAGAAAGTAGGTTCACGAGAATCAGCAATAGGTTCAGGCTCTGATCTGGAATGCAGTTCATTCTGGAAGTTTTCATCCATACCTTTCGGGGTTTCCACTCCATAACTATGCAAATTGTTTTAAACCCTTACTTCTTGAATATCATGGATTATTTTGGGTTGAATGTGCAGAATAATGTTTTCCAAAATCAGTGAGGCATCTTCCTGAATTAGTTGTGTCAGAAGACGGGGTTGAAAAGACATAATTTTCTCAACTCCAGCAAAGATAGAATCTCCCATAACTTTTAGATCATCCTTGCTAACAGAAGATTTTTGATCAGGTAAAGGATCAGGATTAGGAAGTAGTACATGGGCTTGTTCAGGGTCTGGTTGTGGTTCATGTTCATGTTTAGGTTGAGGTTCTGGGTGTGTGACTAACTTCAATTGAAATATAGAAGAAAGATCAATCCCAGTTGCAGTCACCTACTGATATTCTGTCACATCATAGAAGCTAGGGAATTCATACTGAGTGTACACAGATTATGACTAAGTTGGTTGAGATGCTCCAATAGACCCATCTTTACCAGTCTCATCTTCATTAGACTCGTGATTTTGAGGTTTCTCCCCCTCAAAATGTGCTTCCATTTCAGGAACATGAGGCTTAGGTACTTGATCTAGATCCATAGAATGACCTCTAATTTCCTCATCCATTTCATATATAGACAATTGAAAGGATATTTCCATCCTCTCTTCAGTAGAGGGTATTATTTCAGGAGCATATTGTTCCCCTGGATAGTCATCCAAAATAACTTCTTGGATAGCAGGGAGTTCTATTTGAGTTTTTCTTGCATAGTATAAAGTTCTCTTAGATTTCCTTCTTCCATGTCTGGGATTTTTTCAACCAAAGGATGTGTCATGGATTGCTACTCAGATTCTAGGATAGTTAAGTCTCCTGCAGCCTTAGGTTGGGTTTCTATATCAACAACATTGCTAGGGGCAGGAGGTTCTTTTCCTGGTACAACAGGAGGAACAACAATTTCATCCTTTTGAACACCGGATTCTTCTCTATGTAGTATAACAGTCTCTTCTCTATGTGGTTCTTTGGTAGGAATAATAGCAAGGACACCCGTCCATTCTTTCTCAACATGAGATGCTTCATTACGAGGTAATTCATCTAATTCTTCCTCTTCTTCTTTATCTTCTGAATATTCAACAACATCATCTACTTCCAAACCAGGATCAGTAATATCATTTGGCCTTGTTGGATAATCAACAGGATTGAACATTTCATAAATCTTTTCAATATCTTCTACCCACTCTTTCATCCAGGGGTTCCAATTAATCCTCATCCTCTTGATTGTAGGTTTAGATAGAAAAAACTCGATATACATAAGAACTTATTCATTTGGACCAACTACTCCTTTGGTAACAAGCATAGTTGAGATCATCCTAGAATAAAAGAAAGAGGTGGATTTGGATGTATCCTTAATCAATTCACACATATAGTGAATGATATAATTTCCCATATTTATCTTGTTTAGACTCTTCATTAGATGAATCTTAAAAAAATCCTGATACTTCAATACAAAAAAGTCATCCTTCCTTGGGCTAATAAAATAATGAACAAACTTAGACAATAGCCTTCTCTCACCATCCAGTTCAGATGCTATGTCCCTTCTCTTGGTTCCATTTCTAGTTAGGGTTTCTAGATCATTTTTCAGGTCAAAGATATCATTTATAGGAGGGGGATTTCTTTGATAAACATCACAAAATCCATTTGTGAGGAATCCTAATGCATGAATCCCATAACCTTGTAGAGAAAGAGCATTTTTTCCAATAACCCAACTTGTCACAACATAGCTTTCACCAGAATAAAAATAAAATTCTACAAACTGATAGAACTGCGATACCAACCTCGGATAAATTGGTCTATCATTTCTAGAGAACCATTCAAGCCTTCCTTGATCTCTCAAAACTTTTAATCCAATGATTTTCTAGACAACATCAACTCAGGGAAATCTTCCTTTTTAGGAACTACAGTGTGGTTTACAAGGTTTTGATTCAGGGGTCCATCGGGTGCAAGCATCTGTACTATTTCCTTCTTCTTAGAGCTAAGGTTCTCTGGGGTAGATGAATATGGACGCTTCATCCTTGGAATACACTGAAGGTTTCTGCGAGAGAGAAGGAGAGAAGGGTTGAATGGTTGAGTGGTTTTGAAAAGTGTGAGAAGAGAGTGTTCAGGTGATGAATTGAGTGAAACCCTTGTGTTTTATCATTTGGGAATGTCAAACGTCACCAAATAAAAAAACATGGGAAAGTAAAAAGAGGTAAAAATAAATATTATCATGATACGGGTTAAAAGAAAATCATAAATAAGGTTCACAATGAGACTATGAATATTCGTTACGGTGCGATGGTGGATGGTCATCATGGTGAGATAGTCCGTTGTCGTCACAGTGAGATAGTGAATGGTTTGTTCAGTCACGTTGAGACAATGAGTAAACTATTCATTCATGGTGAGACAGTAAGTGTCATACATTGAACACTATGTGCTAACTGTGAGACCGTAAACATGAGACAGTAACCGAGAAACCGTGAATATGAAGTAGTAAAGTAAAATATAGAAAAATATTAAACAGTAAGACCAGTAACATATCTATTTTTGATTGATCATGCCAATATCATGTATGATGTAATCTAATCTCTCAGAATATAATGGTTTACTGAATATATCAGCATGTTGATATTCAGTACCAATGAATTCCAATGTGATATCACCTTTCTGATAATGATCCCTCAAAAAGTGATGTCTTACATCAATATGTTTTTTCCTAGTATGTGAAACAAGATTTTTGGAAATTTTAATAGCACTTGTGTTCTCAAAATTTATTGGTTAATGTCTGAATTCATTTCCATAGTCTAGTAATATGTGTTTCATCCAAAATATTTGTGCACAATATCTTCCAGCAGCTATGTATTTATCTTCTGTAGAAGATAATGCAACCGAATTTGGTTTCTTACTAAACCATGATACTAGTGACTTGCCTAAAAAGTGACATGTTCCAGAGGTTCTCTTTCTATCTAACTTATATCCTATGAAGTCAACATCATAATAACTAACTAGTTCAAAATATATTCCTTTTTGATAGAACAGTCCTAGATTGGGTGTATGCTTGAGGTATTTGAAAATTATCTTTACAACATTTAAATGTGATTTTTTAGGGTTTTCTTGAAAACGAGCACACATACATACACTAAACATAATATCAGGACGACTAGCAGTTATGTAGAGTAGACTTCCAATAATTCCTCTATAAGTTGTTTGATCAATAGATTTTCCATTTTCATCAAGATCCAACATACAGTTGGTACTCATGGGAGTGTCACTACATCTAGTGCTATCTGATCCAAAACGTTATCAATGATCTCTAGTATATTTACTTTGAGTTAAAATAATCCCATCATTATTTTGAATGATTTGAAATCCAAAATGAATTTTAGTTCACCCATTAAACTCTTTTAAAATTCATTTTGCATCATTTTTTAAAATTCAATAAATAATGAATTTTTTAAAGATCCAAAAATAATATCATCTACATGAATTTGAACAACTAAAACATCATTTGAAATTCGTTTTATAAAGAGGGTAGGATCGGATATTCCTTTTGTAAGACCTTTAGAAATAATAAAAGTACTTAATCTATCATGTCAAGCTCTTGGAGCTTTTTTTAAACCATATAATGTTTTTTATAGTTTGACGATATGATTTTGAAAATAAGGGTTTGTAAATCCAGGGTTTTTTCAAAAAAAATACCTCATCTATATACCCATTTAAGATTGCACTCTTTACATCCATTTGATATACTTTGAAATTCATATGTGCATCATAATCAAGTAGAATTCTAATAACTTCTAATCTAGCTACCGGAGCAAAAGTCTCCTCATAGTCAATTCCTTCTTCTTGAATGTAGCCTTGTGCAACTAATCTAGACTTATTTCTAACTATATTTCCATCTTCATCTACCTTATTTCTAAACACCCATTTAGTTCCTATGGTGAAAGTGTGCATAGGCCTTCACACTAATTCCCATACATTGTTTCATTCAAATTGATTATCTTCTTCTCCTATATCCATTACAAAAAATTAATCATTGATTGCATCATCAATGTTTTTAGGTTCAAGATGTGACAAAAAGGCTTGATGTTCAACCTGATTTCTAAGAGAATCTCTAGTTTTTTTCCCTCTATTAATATTACCAACAAAAACATCCAAAAGATGATTATTTAGGATCCTAGTTGATCTAGTAATGTAGGACTAGAAATTTCAGGTTCGTCTCTTGGATCGATCTCATTAGGAACAGAATTTGAAATATTTCTATAACTAGTTTTCGTTACAACAGGTTCATTGATTTTGTCATTAAGGTTCAGAATAGAAAAATCTTCTTCACGATTTTCAAGTGATGTCTTAGAATGATGTGGATCAGTTTCATCAAATTTGATGTGAATTGATTATTCGACACACTTTGTTTTCTTATTAAACATTATATATGCTTTTAGAGTTGTATAGTATCCTATGAAGATTCCTTCATCACTTCTAGAGGAAGACTTGTCAATATTATCCTTGGTATTAAGAATAAATACTTTTAAACCAATGACTCTAAAGTAACTAACCTTAGGTTTCCTATTGTTCAACAACTCATAAGGGGTCTTCTTAAGAACAGGTCTACTCATGTCTCTAAATATGATATAACATGATGTATTCACAGCTTTAGCCCAAAATTATATAGGCAGTTCATACTAATTAAGCATTGTTCAGGCTATTTCTTGAAGGGTTCTATTTCATCATTCTACTACACCATTCTATAGAGGTTTTCTAGGGGAAAAAAGTTGTGACTATAGCCATTGTGTGAGAAATAAGACTCAAATTCATGATTTTCAAACACATGGTCATGATCCCTTCTCAGGGTCATAATCTTAAGTCCATTGAGGTTCTCTACAGACATGGAGTATTTAATAAAGTAATAACATGCTTCACTTTTGTGAGCATAGATGTATACACAAGTATATCTAGAAAAGTCATCTACTAAGACACAGACATGTTGCTTCCCATTTAATTTAGAAACCTTAGAAGGTCCAAAAAAGTCCATGTGAATCAAATCAAGAGGTTGAGAAATTGAAACTTCTTTCTTTGTTTTAAAAGTTACTTTATGTTGCTTTCCCTTTTGACAAGGATTAAAAACATTGTATCATTGGAATTAAAGTTTGGGTAGGTCTATAACTATGTTCTTACTAGTCAATTTTCTATGTTAATATATATTGCAGTGTCCTAACCTTCTATTCCAAAGACAAGGCTCTTTATTAAAAGCAATTAAACAAGTAATGTTTTTCATAGTTAATGAATTTAAATAAACTGCATAAATATTTTCATTTCTCAAGGTAGAAAATACTAAAACATTTTTAGAATTAAAAACATTACATGAAAAATTGTCAAATTATACATTAAATCCATCATCACATAACTAAGAAATACTTAAAAAGATGTATTTCATTCCATCAACAAATAAATCCTTTGAAATTAATACTGAGTTAGTGTTACCAATTTGGCCTAGGTCGATGATCATTCATTTAGAATTATCACCAAAGGTGACATAGCCTCCATCAACCTTTATTATGATTTTAAAGCATGAGTAACCTCCAGACATGTGACTTGAACATCCATTGTCCACGTACAATATTTTTCCTACAGGAACTCTTTAAGGAGGTCTCCTACAAAACAGGTTTAGACATAGAATGATTTTGGTTCCCAGATTTTCTTGTGTCCAGACAGGTTAACAAGTAATGCTTTAGGTAACAAAATTTTTTTATGGGTCCCATATAATTTATAGAATTAATTGATTTTTAAATATAAATTTTTTTTGATCTATAACAATGTGAATAACTAGTTGAGGAAAATGAATTTCCATAACTGGAACTAGCATAATTTTGTCCAAATTTATGAATAATTCTATTTTTTGGAAAATGACTCTGTCCAGGTTGGTATCCAAAACCAGTAGTATACATTAGTGCCACTTGTTTACCTAGAATTATAGTTATATTGTATTATTCTATTTGTGAAATTTTATAATTTCTTTCTCATTTACTCATTAGAAATTTTGAGTTCAGTATTTTCTTTTAACAGTTGATCATTGTTTTCCTTTTCAATCTCAAGGGCAGATTTAACCGTGCTAGATAAATCATGTTGTTTATTTAAGGTTTTGTACTTGTCCATAAGTTCATTACAGATCTCTTCTATCATATTATAATATTCAAATAATTCATCACTAGACATGTTTTTATATTCATAATCAGAATAAGAATCAACTCTAGAATAGTATGAATTTAATGCATGACGGTCCAGTGTTACCTCAGTTGTGTTTGTCATAAAACACATGTTAGCTTTATGAGAATCTTCATCCATAGCAGAATTAGAATCAATTGAAGTGACTTATAAAGCACTCCAAGTATCATTCATTGTATTATTATACATTCTGTCCTTATACTCTTGTTTCTTCATGAATTTAATTTATGGACAGTCAGCTTTATTGTGACATTTTCTCTTGCATTCATAGCATATAACTTCTTCACCCTTATCAGATTTCTTCCAATCCTTTTTCCAATGACTTTTGTTGTCATATTTACCTTTGTAGTTTGATTTTCTGAATAATCACTTCTTCCTATTGAATTTCACAAATCTTATGGCTATTTAAGCCATCTCAGTATCACTATAAGAATCTGAAAATTCACTTGTTGTGATTTCAGTATGATTGTGAATTTTCTCCTTGTCCTTGCTCCTTGAGGAAGTGGACTTAATTTCCACTGACTTACTTTTAGGTTAATCATCTTCTTCCTTATCCACCTTGAGTTCTTCCTCATACATCATAAGCATACCCATTATCTCTTTGACTGGAAAAGAACCAATGCCACGTGACTCTCTTATTGAAACAGATGTGCCTCTCCATCGGTATGGCAAATATCTCAATATTCTTATAATTTGTTCCTTTGCTGGAATGGCCTTTTTCAAGGGAGCTCATAGTGTTGATAATCTCATTGAACTTGAGATACATTTCAGAAATAGGTTCACCAGTATTCGTTTTAAAATTATCATATTTAATAGTATAATTGTTAAATCTCATTTCTTTAGATTTGGTTGTTCCTTCATGAGAAACACCCAAAGTATCCCATATTTCATAAGCTGTTATGCAAGAAGATTTTATATTAAACACTTCATATAGTATAGCACAATATAGATATTTCATAGATTTACAATTATTATTGTAAGTAATTTTAGTAGGTTCATCCCAAGTAGTTCTTTCAGTTTCTATAATCTCTTATTAAGTCTCTATTGCAGTCTAGATGTCAACCCCTATACTCTCTAAGTGAATTTTCAAATTAGGTTTCCACTTGTCAAAATTTGTACCATTTAAGAAAGGTGGGATGTTGGTAGAATCACCTTTTAATCTATTATCCTTAGATAGATTTTAGCAAATATATTTAAATAGAAAATTTTTTGAACTAATAGAAATTTAATATCTTTAAGATACAACTAAAATTATAGTTGAAAAAAAATGTTTTGAAATCCTTTAAAAAAATACTCTTATACCAAATGTTGGTCAGAGTGGATACTCAAGAGGGGGTGAATTGAGTTCCAATTAAAATTACTGTTAAAAACATTTCTATTATAATGACCTATTTATAAAACAAGTTAAACTGTAGTGAATATGTATTATAGTAAAGGGTCAATTAGGATCTCAAGAGATTGATTAGTTCTTAGTTAATTTAATTAGAAGATCAATTAAATTTTGAAGCTAACCTAATTCATTACAGTACATACATACAGTTTCTAGTATAACTATCAAATTAACATTAAAATAGTTTTGTATTTCAAATTAATTACTAGAGGAATATAAAATATTCAGTATCCATTAAAAGTAATCTAAGAATGCACAGCATATGTAAAACATGTGGTTCGGTCTCCAGTCGAGACCTAATCCAATCAACTTGGTGATCACCTGCCACCAAGCAGTTTATATAAATAAACTCTAATCCACACCCTTGATCGGGGTTAACAACGATTCATAGACTGTCCAGGCCATGCAGGGACCTCTTCCACAGCTATCGTTGGAAAAAAAATAATGATTAGGCCACTCAGAGATCTATTCCACAGTTTCTGTGGATAAAATAGGAGTAAAAGGACTGGTGTGAGGACTTTGAAATCCTCTAGTTCAGCGCATGAGTCAGTGTGTGTGTAAAATATATTGAGTACACACACTGATAGAAATTAAACAAAATAATCACTTAGAGTAAGTAGAAAAGTGTTTAGAATGATCAAGTGATTAGTAGTGCAGATCTGGACTCCTTTGATTCAGCAGAAATGCTTCTGAGTCCTTCTCTGGTTTTTCTGTTGAAAAAAATAGTGTCATGGGTCAGCTTGTGTTCTTCCCAAGTGAAGATATTATCTTGATTCCAATGTACTTTGTGTTTTCTTCAGTAGTGTTAGATTTTATGCATGAGAGTTCTTTTAAGATCGTGCAATGTTTTCTTCATAGTTGTGCTTAGGATTGTCTTCCTGTTCAGTATAAAGCACTTCAGTTTCTTAATTTTCTGTATTGTCTCTCGTGTGCACACTTATCTTTATCTTTGAATGCATGAGGTTGAGCTGACAGGTTCCATGAATTATGTGCCACTTACCTCATATTATGTCTAAAAAACATTAATTATGTCAGTGAATTATAGTTATCAAATATGACCATTAAAAAGTAAAATAGTAAAACGACAAAAGAGTTTAAGAAACATTGTCACAGTAGTTATGAAAACAGAGTCTCCTTCACGGTATCTCTTTCATCGTATCTCATTCACGGTATCTCCTTCACCGTATCTCCTTCATGGTATCTCCTTCATAGTGTCTCCTTCACGATGTCTTCTTCACAGTATGTCCATCACGGTATGTACTTCACAGTGTCTTCTTCACGGTATACTGTTCACGGTGTCTCATTGTCACGATGTCTAGTTTATGGTATCAAGATTATGGTTTTGGGATTTTGGTGCCTTGATGACTGTGTTTGGTTAAATGTTTCTAGAACTTGGACAAATAGAGTTTCTATCTAACTATGTATGTTCTTAGTGTCTTACTTCACAGTGTCAGGCTTACTGTGTCACGGTGTCTCGTGGTCACAGTGTCGCATTGGTCACGGTGTCTCATTGGTAATGGTATCTGAGAATTTGGCTTCACGGTGTCTGTGTCTTTCTCACAGTTTCTATCTTACTGTGTCAAGCTTCCTACTGTATTGTACTTAGACAAACAATTTTATTCAGACTTAAATAGTAATATGCATAGAATAACATGATCTTAACTATCATAAATTATAAGATAACTTGAAACATAAATACGCATGATTGATGATATATGTGAGATTTGTGATCATGAATAATAATTTGTAATTATTATTGAGATTTGTCAATAGTAATGAGATTTGTGATCATTAAAACATTAATAATACATGATGACTCCATGATAGTTACCTTACAAAAATTTGGCAGCCTAACAACATCACTTAAAAATTATGACAATTAGTTGATGGGTGATAAAAGGGTCTATCATCACATGGACATAAAATTTACATCAATAACAATATAAGAGAACATATACAAATATAATAAAATGTTAATTAAATGACATAACATAAAAGAAGACTTCAACTAAAAATAGGATGGTGAAAGGTTCCCTTTCCATATAGGTTACTTACGAAACACACAACCCATGAAAGAATGATAAAAAAATAAAGATATAAATAAAATTAAATTAAATTATACTAAAAAAATAATACAATCAATGTAATTACATGAACCACACAAAAGTAAACAATGGAAAATATTGATTGAATCTCACAGGAGTAAAATTTAATATGAAAACAACATACCACAAGTCTGACTTGTCTTTCATGTTCCTTGTTCTTCTTGAATAATAAAAATTATCTAATTTATTCTTTATTATGTCCAATTTAAATTTTTATTATTACTTTGATATCACTTATTACTTTTCTATAAGATTTAGGGAATTATTTGAGTTCATATCTGACATTTTGTTGATGAACAGAACTTGAGTAAAAAATGAACTGGTTATAATAAAAAATTGTCCTTGTGGTCCAAATTCCGTTATTTATATTATTATATTCAAGATTTAGATATCATATATATATATATATACTGTATATATGTATTTAGAATAGTCCATATCATTTGGATATACGTAAATGAAATGCACCGTTCATGGAGACGGTAAGTCGTACGTACGCATTAACAGTACTGTCATTTCATTTTTCCATTTTTAATGGATTGAAAACCAAATGATACATAAGTATACTACTATTAAAGTATAATATAATATTTTAAACACATTACATAAGTTCATTGACACCATTCTTTATACGTTCCATGTTTGGTTTGAAAGAGTCATACCACTTTGAGAGGGCAGTAGTCCACACTTCATCAAATAAAATTACTATATTTATACAACATGAAAATAATATAATTTTATTGTAAATAATAATTAAATAATCTTATAGATAGAATATATATCATAAATTTCTTATATAATTACATTTTCGTCATAATGGAAACCATGAGAGGTGGTAGGGGAAAATTGAATAATCATCATTTCATGAGGCAGTAGTTCACCATCCCTAGAAAATGTATGTGTGTATCATTTAGATGGAGGTGTGTTAAAGTGTATTTTAAATCCTTATCATAAAAATGAACTAGTATATTGAGGACACCGGTGTTGTTATTTAAACAAATAATAAGAAGATCATAGGGAGTGGAGAACGAAAAATAATGGAATGAAACTTGACAGAAGACGTTACCACAAATTGGGTAACTTCTTTCGATTTGAGCCAAAGAGACATCATGAATAGCCTTATGACTAGTGGAATGCTTATAAGATAATAATATTTATTTTGGGATCTTATTATAGTGGATTTTGGAGGTTCAAGGAGCTTGAGTGGTGTGAGAAATGAGTTATACGTGGCTTCCTTTTATAAGAGGGAGGAGGGGCTCTTAAGAATGTTTTATAGGTTTTGGCTATTTTTTAAACATACCTTTTTTATTAAACCCTTCGTTAATTTATTTAACTTTTACCATGTTTTCTTTTACATTAATAATATATGGTTAATATATTTACTATAAATTGAAAAGTGACCCCAAATGGATCATTTATTTCCATTTGTAACATCATATATGTCATTTTCCCGATTCATATATTTTTGGACTGTTTTGTCTTTTTACAAAATAATAAATAATTTAAAAAATCATTCATATTAATTTGTATACTATTCATATCATGACTTAATAAAATTCCATAACAACATTGTCATGAACCATCCTTGGGGCCTATACCATGACTACCCCAAGCCCGCCTTCCAAATGCCAGGGGCTGGTGACTAGCTCTAAAGGTGTAAAACCTGATAAATGGGAAGGCATTGCCTTTAGAGATGTAAACACACAATAGAGTACGCAAACTGGAGTAAACATAAAGTAAACTGAGTACTAAAGTATGTGATGAAAAGTAAATGGTCCAGAATACAAACTCAACTGAAAGTACAGTAAAACTGAAATGAATGTACAATAGTAGTAATGTAAAACATTAACACCAAGTCATCCTCTGGAAATCCCACCTGAAGGGTGGGTACAGATAGTCTCCTCATCTCCCCGGGTCCGCTCCTTGTACGTCCCGCCACATGGTCCACCTTCGGGTACAGTGCATCTCCAAATGACTTATAAGGCCCCAGCCTTAAACCTTACTTAATCATGAGTTACTACAAGATTACAAATTGAGGATCTTTTCAGGTTTAGAGTTTTTGAGAATTAGATCATAAAACTTGCATTACATTCCACATTTAAACAAAGTGGTTACATAAAATATAGTATTCATTTTTCCATCAATGGAAACATATTTAAAATGAAACATGGATTCTTTCTTGGCACTTCCTTGACACTATCATCATATCATGTACCCTTCCCTTAACCTGTGAAAAATATTTCAAAAACATGGGATGAGCATAAAAAGCTCAGTAAGGGATATAAAAATATGGAAAGGAAACATGAGTATATGTATACATAATAATGAAATCATACTTTACCCATAAAACATAATCACATTAACATACCTCATAAAATCATGAATAAATCATAGAAATGATAAGACATAAAGGTCACTTGAGGCATTCATAACATTCTTACGTAGGGAGTAACCCTCTTGGTTACGTTTGGAATACCCACCATAGTATATTCCCTAAATCTCTTCTATGAAACCTTAACGTTTCACTCCTTCGCGTTACCCAATGCATTATAGAGATATATCGTGCTCGCCCGCCCTTAGATTATCACGGAGCCACCCATCTTCATAACAATGCCAAAGAACAATAACATAATCTTATCACATGAAACATGCATAAAGTAATCCTAACATTTCCACCTTTAAATAACAAGATATCAATACAACACATTGATATAAATAAATTAAGAAAACCATTTTCAATACCAAAATAAAATAAATGTAAAACATGGTATTTATTTTTCTTTTAAAAATAAGGTATGGCTTGTAGAGGAAGCCGAAACTCAAATAATGGTCACTGCGGTGGAGAAGTCATTGTCTCCGCATACGTATGACAAAAACATTCCATTTTGTCGTTTAGTAAATGATTCGTATAAAAATGATTCCTTTTTGGATAAATGTAAAATTCAAAGGAATTTATACCCCGTATAAATGATGGATGTGTATAAAAAAAATATGCATCCATGAATGGAGATTGAGATGATGTCCCATTCAAAGACGGTATCCTTGGACTAAGGATAAATCAATTACATAATTATGTGTGACAAAAGAATATAAGAAATATAAGTGGGTATTAAGTGTAATACAATCATAGGACGTCCACACATTATCATAGAACGACATATTCAGGGAGTACAAGTTTATCCCAAAGAATCAAAATTGGCTTAAGAAGTTCCCTTGCAAAAATTTGACAGCCTAACGGCGTCACTTCAAAATTTAGAAAAAGAGTTGATGAGAGATAAAACGGGTATCTCCTCACTTGTCAATAAAATTTACATCAATAAGGATATATAATAACATATACCAATATAATAGTATGTGAATAAAAAGACATAACAAAACAAGTCTTTTAAAAAGAGGAGGGTGAAAGGTTCCCTTACAGACATGGGTATCTTTCGAAACCTACGCCCCGTGAAAGAATGAAAATACAACATTAATGTAAATAATCATAAATGAAAGAATATTACACAATGAGTAAAATAATGGTCATTACATACACCACTCAAAGGAAATTGTGGCAAATGTAGCATAAATATCAAGGGAATAAAAGTGAGATGAAAAATCCCTTACGAAAACTCGGCAACCTAACTGCGCCACTTAAAACTTCCAAAATGGATTGATGAGAGGAATTAGGGCCTATCATTATATCAACATAAAGTTTACAGAAAGAGGAATAAAAAAGAACATCCCCCAACATAACAAAGTGGATCTCAAAAGAAGTGACATAAAGGAGAGTACTAAAAAAGAAAGAGAGAGGTTGGATCTCTTACGAGAATTCGGCAGCCTAATGGTGCCACTCAAAACATCCAAAAATGGATTGATGAGAGAGAATAGGGTCTCTCATAATTTGAACATAAAAATTACAGTAAGAGTAATATAAAAGAACATCCCAATCACAATAAATATGGGCATAGAAGGAATGACATAAAAGAGTGTACTTAAAAAGAAAGAGAGGAGTAGGATCCCTTACCTCGTGTCCGAATTGACTCGATCGTTCTTTAACGCCCTGAATAATAAACATGAGTAAATTTACACTTTATTAAGAACCTTTTTCTAGTTCATTATTCCTTTTATATCACTTATTTCTATTTTATAAACATTATTTAATCATTTAAGTTAATAATGTTTGTTTTGTCGATATTTGATTCTTAAGTCGAAAGTGGACTTCTTACAATTAAATGTTTTTCGTGTGGTCAAATGTTCATTTTATCCAGAATTATATTCATGATTTGGATATCATATATGTCATATATATCCATAATATACATGTATTTATAATATTACATAATCATTTAGAGGTAAGAAATGAAATGCACTGTTCATGGAGACGGTAAGTCGTACGTACGCATGAACGCTACTTTCATTTCTATGTCATATTAATGGAATTAGAACCAAATGAGAGGTATGTCTATTTTAATTACAGAATTATATTAATCATTTATATGTAACATAAATCATATATAATAACTTTAAATCAATCCTTTATATATCCCACATATGGCATTAATAAATCAAATCACTCTGAGGGGGCGGTAGTCTGCACTTTCTAAAATGAAATTATCTTGTTTACCCACAATGAAAACCATAAAGGTATGAAAAAAAGAAACATAAAGAAACATAATCATATTATATATCATATATAAATATATTGACATCTTAATTGACACCTTTTAAGGTGTTATATGAGTGTTGAACAATCATCATTTCGTGAGGCAGAAATTCGACATCCACAGAAACAGTATGTTCATTAACCATTTAATGTAGTTGTGTGTAAGTGTAGCTCGAATTATTCTTATAGCAACATCATAGTATATTTATGATATTAGAGTTGTTACAAAATAAATGAAAAAAAAAGAGTTTTGGGGGTTGGAGAAGCAAAATAAAACAAAAGAACACAAGTGAAGACATTACCTTAAAATCGGGTAACTCCCTTTGGTTCGAGCTCAAAGGCTTCCTTGGGAAGACTTCTTCCCCATGTGAGACTTCAAGGAGTTATAGAGGGATGTTTAGAGAAAAAAAGGGCAGGGTTTGGCCGATCCAAAGGCTTTGTAAGTGTGGTTAAGGAGGTAGAAGTGGGTTCCTTTTATAAGAGGAGATGAGGGGCACTCTTGGAAAGGTATAAAATGTATCATTATTTTCAAATGAGTTTCAGATTTTAATGGTCCCACATTGATTTGTTTCGAGGATAAGGTGATAAGGGTTCTAAATACACCCATCCAATAGGTTATGGACATGTGTATGTCTTAGATTTTACATTATCTTTCCATTTTATTTAAATCGTTAAATAATGAGGTCATCACTACATCATCATGATGTCATAAATAATTTAATTTATATAATGTCTAAAAATTACAAAAAAACTACTATGATGTAGGAAATATTTTTAGATTTCCAATTAATATTTATAGTCCAAATGATCATTTATGTAGACAAAATTAAAAATATTTTACTTAGGTGATACATTCTTTGTTACATATAACATTCTTTAAAAATAAAAAGAAAAAAAGTCATTTTCTCACAAAAGTGATTCCATGGGGCCCCCAAGTTTGGCACAAGGCATCCCATGGTCTTCCATGAGACAACCAGTAGAATTAGGACACATTTTGTGGTCATTTTTAATTATTATGATATTATCTTATTATCTTTAACTACCCGATTACTCATTAATCAAGATAATTAAAGATAATTACCGTCGTTACTATTCATAATGTCAAAAAAAACAAAAGAGAATTAATTACATAATTTTGACCTTCTGATTCCAAATATTTAATCCATTTTACCAAATTCCAAACACATAAATTGCAATAATTAATTTAAAAAAAACTTCCCGTTGTGAAAACAAATAGCAGGTTTTTTAGAAACAATATTTATGAAAAGTTTGGCACTTGTTTATGCCTAATTCAAAATTGAAATCAATCCCAGTGACCAAAATTGAATTACATGGTAAAAATATATTCTAATTAAACTTTAAAAAAAATTAAAAATATAATATAACCATATAATTATATTATATGAAAAATCAGTTTCGATGTAAAATGCAGTATTTTTCACTATTCATTGAAAAATGAACATTTTCAAAAAAAATACCAAAAATTAACCCAAGGTAAATTTCAATGTCCCAATAATAAATAATATGTTTATTTTGATAAATATAGCTTATAAAATTGTCAAAAAGTGGATTTAAAAGGGGTTCACCATCAAAAGGTGGTTAATCGACCTTCTAAAGAATATTAGAATGTTTACGCTTAAAAACTGGATTCATTTGCATTTTTAATCCTCTAAAATTTATTGTAAAGAGTATAAATATATGAAAAACATATATAATCATTTTTTAGTTTTTTCTTTTCATTCCCGCCATTATAACGGCTAGGCGTTAACTACCATTTAATATAATATTATTTTATTATTACTGTGCAACGTAAGATTCCCAAGAAACTCGTTGTTGCGTATTGGGTACGCCATAGAGCATAAAATCCCCTTTAAAGTAATATTAATATTTTATTCACAAATATGGATAAATATAAAGATTTCATATTCTTTATTTACCTGGGGTGTTACATCCTTCCCCCCTTTTGGGAATTCTGTCCTCGCAATGTTAAAATTGGGCTTGGAAACAACCTTGAAAGTCCCACATCAGAACAAGAGTCGGTAAAACAATCACTTTAAAATAAAGAAAGATAATTACAATGGTCACCCGAGTTAACCCATACTAGGATTCCATGTATGAAAATATGTACATGGAGGAAAAAAAACAAAGGGTCATGTTCTGATGGAGAGTGATAGAAAACAAGTTTAGGAGAAAGTTAACCACCAGATAATCACAAACTTGTGATGGGATAAACGGTATTCGATTCCCCAGTAGGAAAATTTATTAGACAACATTTTTTGTTTTAAGTTAATTTTTTTTGAAAAATTTATTCCTAAGTAAACATAATCACTTATCATGTTGACTTTCAACTTTTATTAGATTCCTTACACAAACTCATATTTTCTCCAAAAGACGAGTATTTAGGAAGAATTGTTCACATTAAGAGTACTATAATCAAATCTAGAGAATCACCTAATCCACAAAAGATAAATATATAATTCCCATGTCTTTAGACATTAACCAAAACCAAAACCAAAAAGGTTAGTACAAGATCAGATAATCCAGAAAAGGATAACCCTTTATAAAGAGAAAATCTATTATTAATCTCCAAAATTTGTCCAACAAAACCCAAAGTTCAACGAGGACTATTCTATAATCAAATTTTCCATAAAATTCTTCAAATTAAACCAAACAAAGATTGAAACCCAAACATTTGAAGGATTTAGTCACATAGTCTTCCAAGATAAATTGTAACATTTATCTCCAAACAACATCAGTTTCTCTTAATGTCTCGTATTGAAAAATAATTAACCTAATCACATATCCTCTATGATAGGTTAATAAATATCCATAGATAACCAAAAATCAACTTAATCTTAATTCATAAAATCATCTAACTAAAAAGAATCAGTCAAACTAACCAGGGACTTCACGTAGTCCAGTGGTAGGTGATAAATACCAGTTTCAATTTGGTTGTGGGTTTGATTCCCACAGCTTTGTCCGATGCGACGGGTTGTCACACGGTCTGGGTGTTGTCCTTTTTCCAAAACTATATAATTCTCAAATCATTCCCCAAAAAGAGAAAAAATCATCAAAAATAACCATAACATAATTTAACCTCAATTTTATCTCAAGCCTTTCACTTACATCATAACATATAGTAACCCATAATTTCCTCAAAATTAAGGATCATATAAACCCAAATGGTTCTTTATAACTATGTCCAAAAAAGAACGGATAACTATTCCTTGAATAAATTTTTCATATATTAAACATCAGGGTTACACATACTATAAAAAGTTTTTTAATTTAACCCCATCATCAAAAGAGACTTAATACTCTTAAGAATTTCACCATAACTCTTGAAGCCCTTATATGTTGACATCTTACTCATTCAACATTCTTCATGACCCATTAACCATTCCTTTCCAACTTATTCTGAAATACTTCTTTCCTACAAACAAAATCTTGAATCATATCCTAAGATTCCAAAATAGGAAAACAATAGTTATGAAATAATCCATACCTTTGATTGGTCATTTTCAGTTTCTTCATCCTCAATCAGAATGGAATTAGGTATTGGTAAACGAGTATTTTTACGATTTTGGTGATCCCATTCTTGAAAATTCTTCATAGGAAATGTGTTTTCATAATGACCATGGAAACCACATTTAAAACATTCAATTTATCCCTCAGAAAGAACTTCTTTCCCTTTCCTCGATTCAACTGGATGCTTTCTTTTTTCATGGCAGGTTCTTGCTTTATGACCTTCATTTCCACTTCTATGGCATATTTCTGTCCCATTGAAACATTTTCCTAGGTGTTTATTTCCACATTTTTGACACATAGGTTTTTGTACACACTTACCTTTATGTTTATTACCTATAGTTCCGTAGGGATTTGTTTCTCACATATATGATTCCTTAGAGAAATCAACAAGTTTTAGGTGGTCAATCATGACTCTAGATAGTTGGTTGAGGATAATCACAAGAGTTCTCATTGCAACTCCCATATCATTCAGTTGCTTGCTCAAAAAACTGTCACAGTTTCCTTCACATCCACTATTACTTTGGTGCCTGCTAGATCCATCCATTTACTAAAACCAAAAAGGTCAGTGTGAGTATATCAACAAAACCATCATGTACTAATGAGGAAGATAAACAATAAATATACTTACACATTCACTTTATCTAAAACTAGGACTCTTTCTGAAATCTTATCCATTATGGTAATGTCACTTATTCTTAAAGAATGCCCTAACCTCTAAAGTTATCTAATCCAACCTTTGATACCAACTATAAGGCCCCAGCTTTAAACCTTACTTAATCTTGAGTTACTAAAAGATTACACATTGAGGATCTTTTCAGGTTTAGAGTTTTAGATAACTAGATCATAAAACTTTCATTACATTCCACATTTAAACAAAGTTTTTACATAAAAGATAGTATTCATTTTTCCCATCAATGGAAACATATTTAAAATGAAACATGGATTCTTTCTAAACACTTCCTTGACACTATCATCATATCATGTACCCTTCCCTTGACCTGTGAAAAACATTTCAAAAACTTGGGATGAGCATAAAAATCTCAGTAAGAGATATAAAAATATGGAAAGGAAACATGAGTACATGTATACATAAGAATGAAATCATACATTACCCATAAAACAAAATCACTTTAACATACCTCATAAAATCATGAATAAATCATAGAAATCATAAGACATAAAGGTATCTTGAGGCATTCATAACATTCTTACGTAGAGAGTAACCCTCTTGGTTACGTTTGGAATACCCACCACAATATATTCCCAAAGTATCTTCGGAGAAACCTTAACGTTTCACTCATTCGCGTTACCCAATGTATTGGAGAGCTATATCGAGCTCACCCGCCCTTAGTTTATAACATAACCACCCGTCTTCATAACAATTCCCATGAACCATAACATAATCTTATCACATGAAACATGCATAATGGAAACCTAACATTTACACCTTTCAATAACAAGATATCAATACAACACATTGATATAAAAACATTATGAAAACCATTTTCAATACCAAAATAAAAGAAATGTAAAACATGGTATTTAATTTTCTTTTAAAAAGAAGGTATGTCTTGTAGAGGAAGTCGAAACTCAAATAATGGTCACGGCGGCGGAGAAGTCATTGTCGCCGCATACGTTTGACAAAAACATTCCATTTTTTCGTTTAGTAAACGCTTCGTATAAAAAATATTCCTTTTTGGATAAACGTAAAAGTCAAAGGGGTTTATAAACCGTATAAAATATGGTTGTGTATAAAACAAAATATGCCTCAATGAATGGATATTGAGAAAAAGTCCCATTCAAAGACGATATCCTTGGATTAAGGATAAATCAATTACATAATTATGTGTGACAAATGAATACACGAAATATAAGTGGATTTTAAGTGTAATACAATTAGAGGACATTCAAACATAATCATAGAACGACATATTCAAGGAGTACATGTTTATCCCAAAGAATCCAAATTGGGTTAAGAAGTTCCCTTGCAAAAATTCGACAGCCTAACGGTGTCACATCAAAATTCAGAAAAATAGTTGATGAGAGATAAAATGGGTATCTCATCACTTGTTCATAATATTTACATCAATAAGGATATATAATAACATATCCCAACATAATATTATTTGAATTAAAATACATGAAAAAATAAGTCTCTTAAAAAGAGGAGGGTGAAAGGATCCCTTACCGACATGGGTATCTTTCGAAACATACGACCCATGAAAGAAGGAAAATACAACATTGATGTAAATACTCATAAATGAACGAATATTACAAAATGAGTAAAATAATGGTCAGTACATACACCACTCAAATGAAATTGTGGCAAATGTTGCATAAATATCACGGGAATAAAAGTGAGATAAAAAATCCCTTACGAAAACTCGGCAGCCTAACGGTGCCACATAAAACTTCCAAAATGGATTGATGAGAGGAAATAGGGGCTCTCATCATATCAACATAAAGTTTAATGAAATAGGAATAAAAAAGAACATCCCCCAACATAACAAAGATGAGGTTAAAAGAAGTGACATAAAGGAGAGTACTTAAAAATAAAGAGAGAGGTTGGATCTCTTACGAATATTCGGCAGCCTAACGGCGCCACTCAAAACTTCCCAAAATGTATTAATGAGAGAGAATAGGGTATCTCATAATATGAAAATAAAAATTACAGTAAGAGTAATATAAAATAACATCCCAATCACAATAAATATGATCTTAGAAGGAATGACATAAAAGAATGTACTTAAAAAGAAAGAGAGGAGTAGGATCCCTTACCTCTAGTCCGACTTGACTCGATCGTTCTTTAATGCTCTGAATAATAAACTTCAGTTAATTTAGACTTTACTATGTACCTTTTTATAGTTCATTATTCCTTTTATATAACTTATTGCCATGTTATAAACATTATGTAATCATTTATGTTAATAATGTTTGTTTTGTCGATATTTGGTTCTTAAGTCGAAAGTGGACTTCTTACAATTACATGTTGTTCATGTGGTCAAATGTTCATTATATCCAGAATTATATTCATGATTTGGGTATCATATATATCCAGAATATACATGTATTTATAATATTACATAATCATTTAGAGGTAAGAAATGAAATGCACCGTTCATGGAGACGGTAAGCCGTACGTACACATGAACTCTACTTTCATTTCTATGTCATATTAATGGAATTAAAACCAAATGATAGATATGTATATTTTAGTTCAAGAATTATATTCATCATTTATATGTAACATACATCATATATAATAACATTAAATCCATCTTTTATACATCCCACATATGGCATTAACGAATCAAATCACTTTGAGGGGCAGTAGCCCGCACTTCCTAAAATGAAATTATCATGTTTACCCAAAATGAAAACCAAAAAGGTATACCAAAAAAGAAAAATACAGAAACAGAAACATATTATATATCATATATAAATATAGTGACATCTTAATGGCCACCTTTTAAGGTGTTATATGAGTGTTGAACAATCCTCGTTTCGTGAGACAGAAATTCGCCATCCACAGAAATAGTATGTTCTTTAACAATTTGATGTAGGTGTGTGTAAGTGTAGCTCGAATGATTTTTATAAAAACATTCTATTATATTAAAGATACTGTATTTTTTACAACATAAATGACGAAAAAGAGTTTATGGGGTTGGAAAAGAAAAATAAAACAAAAGAACACAAGTGAAGACATTACCTTAAAATCGGGTAACTCCCTTTGGTTTGAGCTAAAAGGCTTCCTTGGGAAGACTTATGCCCAATGTGAGGATTCAAGGAGTTATAGAGGGATTTTTAGAGACAAAATGGGCAGGGTTTGGCCGATCCAAAGGCTTCGGAAGTGTGGGTAAGGAGGTAGAGGTGGGGGCCTTTTATAAGAGGGGAGGAGGGGCAATCTTGGAAAGGTATAAAATGTAACTTTATTTTCAAATGATTATCAGATTTTAATGGTCCCACATTGATGTGTTTCGAGGATAAGGTGATAAGGGGTTGAAATCCACCCATCCAAAAGGTTTTGGACATGTTTAGGTCTTAGTTATTACATTATCTTTCAATTTTATTTAATTCGTTAAATAATGAGGTCATCACTGCATCATCATGAAGTCATAAATAATTTAATTTATTTAATGTCTAAAAATTCTAAACAAAATACTATAATGTAGGAAATATTTTTATCTTTCCATTAAATATTTATAGTAAAAAAGATAATTTATGTAGACAAAATTAAAAATATTTTACTTAGGTGATACAATCTTTGTTACATTTAACATTCATTAAAAATAAAAAGATAAAAAGTCATTTTCTCATAAAAGTGAATCAATGAGGCCCCCAAGTTTGGCACAAGGCATCCCATGGTCGGCCATGAGACAACCAGTAGCCTTAGGACACATTTTTTGGTCATTTTTAATTATTATGATATTATCTTTTTATCTTTAACTACTCGATTACTCATTAATCAAGATAATTAAAGATAATTACCGTCATTACTATTCATAATGTCAAAAAAACAAAAGAGACTTAATTACATAATTTCTACCATCTGATTCCGAATATGTAATCCTTTTTACCAAATTCCAAACACATAAATTTCAATAATTAATTTAAAAAAAAACTTCCCGTTGTAAAAACAAATGGCGGGTTTTTTAGAAACAATATTTATGAAAAGTTTGGCACTTGTTTATCCCTAATTCCAAATTTGAAATCAATCCCAATGACCATCATTGAATTACATGGTAAAAATATATTCTAATTACACTTTAAAACTAATTAAAAAGATAATATAACCATATAATTAAATTATATGAAAAATCAGTTTCGATGTAAAATGCAGTATTTTTCACTATTCATTGAAAAATCAACATTTTCAAAAAAATACCAAAAATTAACCCAAGGTAAATTTCAATGTCCCAATCATAAATAATATGTTTATTTTGAAAAATAGAGCTTATAAAATTGTCAAATTGTGGATTTAAAAGGGGTTCTCCATCAAAAGGCGGTTAATCGACCTTTTAAAGAATATTAGAATGTTTACGCTTAAAAACTGGATTCATTTGCATTTTTAATCCTCTAACATTTATTGTAAAGGGTAAAAATATTTGACAAACATATATAATCATTTTGTAGTTAGTTCTGTTCATTCCCGCCATTACAACAACTAGGTGTTAACTACCATTTAAAATAATATTATTTTATTATTAGAGTGCAACGTAAGATTCCCATGAAACTCGTTGTTGCGTATTGTGTACGCCATCGAGCATAGAATTCAATTTAAAGTAATATTAATATTTTATTAAAAAATATGGAAATATATAAATATGTTATATTCTTTATTTACCTGGGGTGTTACATACCTCCACCTCGATCCGTTTTGTTTGTTGTTGGCATCCAACATAACGTAGTGCGGGCATAACCCGTGCAGGGGTGAGTATACGATACTCAGTAGGGATGTCGAGACCCTCGAAGGTCTCTCATAATCCACGAAGGATAAACCATAAAGGAAAAATACAATCACAAATAATCAAATGACTCTACTTAGGTATATTCCCATACATATACCTTAGTCCTCAATTCCAGATCGGCTCCAACTCTCGAGCCCATGTACAACCCATTCCATACAGGAAAACACAACCATGTCCACACCGGAAGGTATGTAAATCACATCGATGATAATGATTGAAAGTAAATTCTCATCTCACACAGGTATACATCTATCGTATAGAGATAGATAAGACTAGATGTAGTCACTTATTCATCTACGTTGTCGGACCTACACATGATACAAGTCCAGCTAAGCTGTCAGACCCACACAAGATACAAGACCAGCTACTCTGCCGGACCCACACAGGATACAAGTATAGAGGTCAATACTACCAGACCCACACAGGATACAGGAACATTAGTAATTTCCGTTGAACCCACGGAGGATCCCAGTATGGTATTCTTCACTATCTTACCCACAGAGGATTCCAGTACAGTAGCCATTGAGTCGCAGCCAGCTCTAGGGTCCCCGCACACAGCGTACTCAATTCTCGGAGGGTCCACTCCTCAAGTAAAGGGGGGTTTATACATAAACTATCACAAAGTCCAGATTTGATGTATCCCGATGTTCTATATCGTAAAAAGGAACTCAACACGTTAGGCGGCGCATCAATCATACGCTCGGACTGAGAGATATATTGCATTTTTGTTTTAGGGGCCCTGTTGGAAATATGCTCGTTCCAAACCCAGCCATTTACCAAAGCTATCCAAAACTCAAATAGAGTATCGAAAAAGGACCATGTCATCAAAAATGTCCTAGGTCCATAGACGACATGTCGATCAGATGCACAATCTTTATGTTATTCACATTTATGTGAATAACGGGCCCGACCCGTTATGCCCGGTGGGCCCGCGGGTCGAGTTAACCCAGTTTGACGGGTCCGAACAAGCTGGGATGTCAGACCGGTCTGATGGAAAAATGGAATTTGGTCTGAAAGACATGGACCTGCCCATAGTGGCGTGGCCTGGCCTAGCCTTGCACGGTCTGGCTCGGCCCGTACGCTGAGCGGTCCGAGGCGGGGGTGCGGCCCCTGGCTACCCGAACCGGCGGTGCCTAGCGGCGCTGCTGTAACGACCCGAAATTTTGAATAAATCTTGTTTCCTAATTTTATGTGTTATTTTTTTTATTTTTTTTATACTCAATAAAAATGTTTCATTGGATAACATGAGTATAATAAAAATGATACCGTTGGTTTTTGACTGTTATATGACCATTGGTCAATATGACCGCTGGAAACTAAATGTTTTGATTATTTTCAATAAATACAAGTAATTTTGGTTAATTAATATAGAAAGAAGATTCGATGGCCTCACCCTGTAGTCTTGGACCGATCGAAGCCCATATAACAGAACTTGGGAAGGAGGTAGCACCACTGGGCTTTGCTCTGGACCAAACCCATGCTGAACTTCATCGTGTGAAGCTAGAACGGGATCGCCTTCGCGAGAAGTTCAAACTGATAGAAATTACTACTCGTGCGATGTTGGCCGAGCCTCCCTCAGATTCTCTCACCTTAGCACACCTTACACTTAGGTCCTATGCTGGTGTGATAAGGGGCTATGTAAGGAGACCATAACTGCCTTGTGTAATCCTTTGTTTTAAATAAAAATTGGGATTTCTTCTTATGAAGCTTATGAATTTTCAAATGTCAGGATAAATATAGTATGAATATTTTTGATTAATTTTCAAAAGGATATTTTAAAAAAATGTTTATGTAAACCTTAAATAATTTAAAATGTGCAATGATTTTCGAAAAATGGTCTTCTACAATTATGTCCAGTATGAAATTTAGAGTCTAATAAGATCAACTTGATTTTTGATGAATAGTAAATTATGAATAGTATTTTATGATTAGGATTAGTAATGTGTCCAAATGTATTAGTAATCTTACTTAAAGAAGGTATTAATATAATCTAGGCACCTTGTTTAAGTAATGTGATTCAATAAAATGGTTAAATAACAGTTTCATAAATTATTATTCAAGTATTAGTTTTTTCGGGTGAATAGTGTTTTTTATTTAAAAATTTAATTAAAAATATTTAGATAATTATTTTTATAAAACGGATATCATTTTTGAACTCAGAGCAATGATATTATGCTGTGGTAATTTTTGGGGTTTATTCTGAAAAAAAAATGAATTTTCGGTGAATAGTGTTTTTATTTAAAAATTAAATTAAAAATATTTAGAAAATTATTTTTATAAAATGGAGTTCATATTTATAATCAGAGCGTTGATATTTGGTTAAGGTGAATTTTTGGGATTATTCTGAGAAAGTTGAATTTTCGATGAATAGTGAAAATACAGTTTTTAAGTTACAGGTGTTTAATGACATCATTAATTGATGTATTAAGTTTGTAATCAATATGTTCGAATTATGAATAGTGAGATAAGTTATGAGGTGTCCCAACTATTCAATACCATGGGCAAATACCATGGGCAAGCCCATGGTTTTGCCAAAACCTCTAATGAGGTGTCACTTTGCCATTAATGCCTTGTCCCCTCATTTTCCCTATAAATACCAAGCCCTCCTCTCATCCATTCGACTCCCCATTCTTACCCAACGATGTTCTGGTCTCATTAGCTCCCAAGGAGTCCTCCCAAGGTGCCCCCAAGCTCTCAAGGTCCCAACCTTTGAGGTTTAAGAGTTACATTTTAAGGTAAGGGATCTGACCTCTCTCGTTCATTACAAGTAATCTCTTTTATGTCATTCCTTTTATACTCCATGTTCCTATGTTGGAGGATGTTCTTTTATACTCCTATTACTGACCTTTTCATCTTCATATAATTATAGATCTCCTCTTACTCTCATTATTTCGTTTTATGAAATTTTAAGTGGCGTTGTTAGGCTGCCGAAATTTTTGTAACGGATTCTTCCTCCCTTCTCATTTTTCAAGATCTATTTTCATGTAAAATATTTCATGTTCCTTTTTATTATGTTGGGGTATGATCTCTAAATTTATCATACTGATCTTTTATGATCATATGATGAGAGACACCATTTGATCTCTTCAATTCAGTATTTTGAAGTTTTAAGTGGCGTCGTTAGGCTGCCGATATTTTTAAGTGGTTCTTCACCCTTCTCGTTTTGAAGTTCTACTTTCATGTCAATTCTTTCAAGTTCCTTTTTTTATGTTGGGGTATTATATCTATATCTATCATACTTTAATAGTATGTTCATATGACGAGAGACCCAATTTGATCTCTTCAATTCAATATTTTGATGTTTTAAGTGGCGCCGTTAGGCTGCCGAATTTTTAGGGGATTCTTTCACCCTTCTCATTCTTTTCAAAGTTCTACTTTCATGTCAAGTCTTTCAAGTTCCTTTTTAATTATGTTGGGGAATTATCTATATATATTTCATACTGAACTCTTATGTTCACATGATTTGAGACCCTATTTGATCTTTTAAAATCATTTTTTTTGATGTTTATGTAACGCCTTTAGGCTGCCGAACTTTCATAATAGAAATCTAATTTTTGTCTTCCTTCCATGTTTTTCGTTTCAAAAGGTATGTCCTTGAAATTTCATTACCATGAACATGTATCCTTCTAATTCTGTCCATCTACAGTTTTATGGGTCATTTATGAATGTTTGACCCATTTTCCTTCTCTTTTTAATGTCTCCTAAAACCTCGTAACATAGCCGTTATGCTGCAGAATTTCCGTCTCAAAATGTCTCTTTTTTTTCAAAAGTTATTTTATATTATTAAGTGAATACTCAAAGATATTTATTCTAAAGGGGTATTCACATATATACCAAAATTTTCTATTTTAAATTCTGGGATTTACATACATGAGACCGACCTTCCTTTTCTGTGGGTTTTAAAGTGATACAAAGATCATGTCTTTAAAGCAGTTTTTAAAACGTTCTAATTTTGAAATGAAACCCATTTATTTTATGCTATATGGGTTATTTATGAAATGTTTGATGATGATATATGTGGCTCACATGATAATAAAGGCATATTTAAGGGTGCGCCCTGATAGCGCTCCAATGCATTGTGTAATGATGTAACCACTAGAGATTACAATTTTCACGATACCGTGGTGAATAACCTTGGTAATTTTCAAATGAAACCTTGGGGATGGACCTTGGTGATATGTTCATGATTGTCTATGTTAAATTATGTAGCCACATCTTAAAGTTATGAAAAATTTTATTTTTATTATGATATGCCACATGATTTTTTTTATCATGCCTTAAAGTTCTTGTTCATGACATAGTTGATGTATCTCAAGTTCACATGTTCAATGTTTCCCTTGTTTCCCTTACTGGGCCTTCTGCTCACCCTTTCATTTTATTTATGTCCCCAGGTTATGAGATGCAGTAATGAACCTAGGATGAACATGAGGAGAAGCCTTTCAAGTGTTTAAGAAGAATGTTTTATGTTTTCATGTTTTAAGTTCCTGGTTTCCAAGACACTAAACCTTAAAGATCCTCAGTTTTGTATAATGTAATGAATTTTTATGTGATAAAAAGGCGGGATGCTATAGTTGGTATCAAAGGATGGTTTAGTTATTTGTGGAAATTAGGATATGAAAACTTTAGGAAGAAGCCTATAGAAAAGTTTATATATAGGAAATCTTCCTGGTATTTTGGTGAGTATTGAGTAATGGGTTGCCAAGAAAATACATACCTGTTTGGATACGAGCAGGTAGAGGTGGCTCTGGCACAGATGTACATAGGGGTAAAACCCGAAAACACCGCTTTGAGCTAGACTCAAACGGGAACTGGTACATGACAACGGGCCTTGCTGCACTCTTGGTTACGACACTCTCGGGGGATATTCTTTGGTAAATTCATAAGCTTAGTATGAACCATTGTTAAAGGAACAAAGATAAAATAAAATAAGGATTAACATAAGAATATATGATCATGGATAACCTAGATGAGAACCTAGGGGATCACAAGTTAGGATATACTTTTCTTCTACAAGTTATCCTTATATGCTTAAAGTTTCCTTTTCATGATTATTAGCTAAGTAAATAAGCCCCTAATTATAGTTTCTTTTCTTAGTTAATGGCGGGAAATGGAAGAACATGTCCCAAAAACCAATGTGATAGGAAATGCGATGATTGTCGTCTTAATATGACAGAGATGATTAGGGGTTAAAAAATGATTATTATTTTGGAAGACGTTCACTATTTTGGGGACCCTATGTGATCGAGGTAAATATATTACTACGGTATTTTAATTGTGGAGTAAGGTTGACTTATATTTTGAAGAATTGATGAATTTAAGGTGGAATTATAGTAATTTAGGTTACTTATGGGAATGATTAACCTATCTTGGGTAAAATATGTTTAGGTTAGCTACTTTTGTTATATGATGTTAGGAGTGGTTGATGTTGTTTGGAGATGAACAATGAATTTTATTTTGGAAGACTATGTTATCAAATCCCTCTTGTATTTGGGTTTCAATCTTAGTTTGGTTTATTTTGAGGAATTTTAAGGACCGTTATTTATGGGATGGTCTATGATGAACTTTGGGTAGTACCGTGGAACTTTGAAGATTTAAAAATAGTTTCCGTTCCTATGGGATTCTTTTTGAAGAGTTGTTTTACCTTACCCTTTCTATTTTTGGGATAATGTTTAAAGATAGATGAAATAGATAGTTGATCTTTTGTGGATTATGTGATTCTTAAGAAGATGATTCTTGTGTTTTGATTAAACCATGCAGTTTTGAATTCTCATCGTTTGGGAGAAAAGATTAGTTTTGGTAGAAACTTATTAAAGGGTGAAACTCTACATGAAGGTAGATATATTTCCTTATGTTTTTGTTCTATGTTGTAGATGAATTCCTCAAAATTATGAAAAGGAACGTAAAACAAAAACGTTGTTGGTTTACGTTTCCTACTAGGTAATCAATGACCATTTACACACATCATAAGTTTGGGATTTTCTTATGGTTAACTTTATCCTAATCATGTTTTCTATCACTCTCTTTTAGAACGTGACCCTTTGTTTTCTCCTCTATGTCCATGTTTCCTACATGGAATCCTAGTATGAGTAAACTCGGGTGGCCTTTGTACCTCCTTTTCTTTCTTTTAAAGTAATAGTGTTACTGACTCTTTATCTGATGTGGGACTTTCAATGAAATTTCAAAAAACCAATTTTTTTTAAAAATTGCGAGGACACAATTTCTTAAGGGGGGAAGATTGTAACGACCCGAAATTTTGAATAAATCTTGTTTCCTAATTTTATGTGTTATTTTATTTTATTTTTTTATACTCAATAAAAATGTTTCATTGGATAACATGAGTATAATTAAAATGATACCGTTGGTTTTTGACTGTTATATGACCATTGGTCAATATGACCGCTGGAAACTAAATGTTTTGATTATTGTCTCTAAATACAAGTAATTTTGGTTAATTAATATAGAAAGAAGATTCTATGGCCTCACCCAGTAGTCTTGGACCGATCGAAGCCCATCTAACAGAACATGGGAAGGAGGTAGCACCACTGGGCTTTGCTCTGGATCAAACCCAAGCTGAACTTCATCGTGTGAAGCTAGAACGGGATCGCCTTTGCGAGAAGTTCAAACTGATAGAAATTACTACTCGTGCGATGTTGGCCGAGCCTCCCTCAGATTCTCTCACCTTAGCACACCTGACACTTAGGTCCTATGCTGGTGTGATAAGGGGCTATGTAAGGAGACCATAACTGCCTTGTGTAATCCTTTGTTTTAAATAAAAATTGGGATTTCTTCTTATGAAGTTTATGAATTTTCAAATGTCTGGATAAATATAGTATGAATATTTTTGATGAATTTTCAAAAGGATATTTTAAAAAAATGTTTATGTAAACCTTAAATAATTTAAAATGTGTAATGATTTTAAAAAAATGGTCTTCTAAAATTATGTCCAGTACGAAATTTAGAGTCTAATAAGATCAACTTGATTTTTGATGAATAGTAAATTATGAATAGTGATTTTATGATTAGGATTAGTAATGTGTCCAAATGGATTAGTAATCTTACTTAAAGAAATTATTAATATAATCTAGGCACCTTGATTAAGTAATGTGATTCAATAAAATGGTTAAATAACGGGTTCATAAATTATTATTCAAGTATTAGTTTTTTCGGGTGGATAGTGTTTTTTATTTAAAAATTTAATTAAAAATATTTAGATAATTAGTTTTATAAAACGGATTTCATTTTTGAACTCAGAGCACCGATATTATGCTATGGTAATTTTTGGGGTTTTTTCTGAAAAAAATGAATTTTCGATGAATAGTGTTTTTATTTAAAAATTAAATTAAAATTATTTAGAAAATTATTTTTATAAAATGGAGTTCATATTTTTAATCAGAACGTTGAAATTTGGTTAAGGTTAAATTTTGGGATTACTCTGAGAAAGTTGAATTTTCGATGAATAGTGAAAATATAGTTTTTAAGTTACGGGTGTTTAATGACATCATTAATTGATGTATTAAGTTTTTAATCAATATGTTCGAATTATTAATAGTGAGATAATTTTTGAGGTGTCCCATGTGGCCAATACCATGTCAAATACCATGGGAAAGCCCATGGTTTTGCCAAAACCACTAATGAGGTGTCACTTTGCCATTAATGCCTTGTCCCCTCATTTTCCCTATAAATACCAAGCCGTCCTCTCATCCATTCGACTCCCCGCTCTTAACCAACAATTTTCTGGTCTCATTACCTCCCAAGGAGTACTCCCAAGGTGCCCCCAAGCTGTCAAGGTCCCAACCTTTGAGGTTTAGGAGTTAAATTTTAAGGTAAGGGATCTGACCTCTCTCTTTCATTACAAGTAATCTCTTTTATGTCATTCCATTTATGCTCCATGTTCTTATGTTGGAGGATGTTCTTTTATACTCCTCTTACTACCCTTTTCATCTTCATATAATTAGAGATCCCCTCTTACTCTCATTATTTCGTTTTATGAAATTTTAAGTGGCGTCGTTAGGCTGCCGAAATTTTTGTAACGGATTCTTTATCCCTTCTCATTTTTCAAGATCTATTTTCATGTAAAGTATTTCATGTTCCTTTTTATTATGTTGGGGTATGATCTCTAAATTTATCATACTTATCTTTTATGATCATATGACGAGAGACCCCATTTGATCTCTTCAATTCAGTATTTTGATGTTTTAAGTGGCGCCGTTAGGCTGCCGAATGATTAAGTGGTTCTTCACCCATCTCGTTTTGAAGTTCTACTTTCATGTCAATTCTTTCAAGTTCCTTTTTCTTTTCTGGGGTATGATATCTATATCTATCATACTGGAATCGTATTTTCATATGACGAGAGACCCCATTTGATCTCTTCAATTCAGTATTTTGATGTTTTATGTGGCGCTGTTAGGCTGCCGAATTTTTAGGGGATTCTTTCACCCTTCTCATTCTTTTCAAAGTTCTACTTTCATGTCAAGTCTTTCAAGTTACTTTTTAATTATGTTGGGGAATTATCTCTATATTTTTTATACTGAACACTTATGTTCACATGATGGGAGACCCTACTTTATCTATTCAAATCATTTTTGTTGATGTTTAAGTAACGCCGTTAGGCTGCCGAACTTTCATAAGAGAAATCTAATTTTTGTTTTCCTTACATGTTTTTCGTTTCAAATGGTATGTCCTTGAAATTTCATTACCATGAACATGTATCCTTCTTATTCTGTCCATCTACTGTTTTATGGGTCATTTATGAATGTTTGACCAATTTTCCTTCTCTTTTTAATGTCTCTTAAAACCTCGTAACATAGTCGTTATGCTGCAGAATTTCCGTCTCAAAATGTCTCTCTCTTTTTCTAAAGTTATTTTATATTATTAAGTGAATACTCAAAGCTCTTTCTTCTAAAGGGGTATTCACATATATACCAAAATGTTCTATTTTAAATTCTGGTATTTACATTCATGAGACCCACCTTCCTTTGTTGTGGGTTTTAAAGTGATACAAAGATCATGTCTTTAAAGCAGTTTTTAAAACGTTATGATTATGAAATGAAACCCATTTATTTTATGCTATATGGGTTATTTATGAAATGTTTTATGATGATATATGTGGCTCACAAGATAATAAATGCAAATTTATGGGTGCGCCCAGATAGCGCTCCAATGCATTGGGTAATGATGTAACCACTAGAGATTACAATTTTCACGATACCTTGGTGAATAACCTTGGTAATTTTCAAATGACACCATGGGGGTGGACCTTGGTGATATGTTCATGATTGTCTATGTTAAATTATGTAGCCACATCTTAATGTTATGAAAAATGTTATTTTTATTATGATATGCCACATGATTTTTTTTATCATGCCTTAATGTTCTTGTTCATGACATAGTTGATGTATCTCAAGTTCACATGTTAAATGTTTCCCTTGTTTCCCTTACTAGGCCTTCTGCTCACCCGTTCATTTGATGTATGTCCCCAGGTTATGAGATGCAGTAATGAACCTAGGATGAACATGAGGAGAAGCCTTTCAAGTGTTTAAGAAGAATGTTTTATTTTTTCATGTTTTAAGTTCCTGGTTTCCAAGACACTAAAACTTAAAGATCCTCAGTTTTGTATAATGTAATGAAAGTTTATGTGATAAAAAGGTGGGATGCTATAGCTGCACTTCCCATACTGGCCGGCCTTCTAGCACAAGTGGAACGCATTAGCGGTCTGTGGGTCTTCTAGCATGGCTCCCTCCTGGCGCCGCGATTCAGCTCCTCCCGGCCGGCCTACGGGCCGGCCGGTTCTTCTACAGATGTGGCATGTAATGCGGGATGGAGTTCCTTCCATATAGCTGGCGTGTCGGTGCCAGCTTCCTCCACCGTGTTCCCAGCATAGTGCGAGGGTGCCATGCTTCCTCCCCCTTTGATTGCATATTCCAAGAAGATCAAGAATCAACGGAGGGTCGTTGGGCCGTTTTTGTTCGGCCCACGCCCTCCGCGTTAGTCAGTAACAATTGGACAAAGATGAATAAAGTTTCACAAATCACAAAGAACAATTTTATTCAAATAAAATTCGACCAATTCACCCTACCTCAATAGTTGATGTCATACGTCGATGTCACGGAAGATGACTTCGTGAGGTGAGGATTCGTAGATGTCGTCGGAGTGCATCTGAGGAAGTGATGTCTCCTCTCTTGATGTGGATAAAATAATATAAGATGTGTCATCATTGGAAAGATCCCCACGTCGGTGTCTCCTCCCTTATCACGGCGGAATAAGAGGATTGAGAACTATGGTCGCCGAGTCATTCTACATTGAAGAGTCAATGTTCGTCATTGGGTAATATCTCTTCATCATTGAGGATGATCTTCTTCAATAAAGGAGAAATCCACTTTTTCTTCACAAGAGTTCTCCCAAAATCCCCACACAACAAGCCAACCCAATTAAAATATGGCCACCCCTTATTTTTATTAAACATTCCATGCATTTCAAAATTCAAAAATCAAATCCCCTTAATTAATTAAATGTAGACTTGTTTAATTAATTAAGAGGTAGGTTGGGAAAACATAATGGAGTGAGAGAGGTAGAAGAAGAGTTACTCACATAAAGAGGAGTTAACAATTAAAGTAGTGGGATTTATGTAGTTTAGGGAATGTGAAAGTTTGGGGATCATGTGGAACCCACCTCACAAATATCCTCACCTGTGTAGTTAGTTGCTTATTTGTCCCACCACAACTCATCCATGTAAAATATAACCACATTAGATATAAAATAAAATTGTTCTACAATTATATTAACTTATTATTTAATCCAAAAATTTTAACTTCCCCTCCGGTGCAAATGAAACTACAGTAAATGTCCTTTTATGTAATTACCGGCATTGCAAGTTCATCGGTGCCCTCAGATTTCAATTATGAGCACTAGTTCAAAATATATAAAAACATGCTCATTCATTCACTGAACCTATGTGAGATAAACTTTGGATAATTAGCCCGAGCACACTGGGCCTCGTAATCAAGTGCCGTCAGAAGCTGTGTACTCATAAAATTCCAATGAATTTACGAAAAAAATTTCCTTGAAATTTCTAAGTCTTTACATTACGCCCACCTCTGGGTTTTACATCCCTGTAAAGCTAAAACAAAATCTAGGGATACAAATGAGTGTACTGAGCACACATCTGAGCCTCCCCCTCCCATGTGCTCTCCTGGAGGTTCTCATGCTGCCAACAAATGTACATTAGAGGAATCGACCGTCCACATAGGACCCACTCCTGTTGATCCTCGATCTCCACCGAGACCTCCGTTAATGTAGCCCCGTCATCTATGTCCATGGATATCCCTTCCCACTTCCACTCCTGGATCTCTAAGGGATATACCAAACCTTTCGGTACCTAGTGCTCCACCTTCACCTGCTGGCAGTTGAGGTATCTTGAAACGAACTCTTCCATAGCATTCTTCATACCCGAACACTAGTGTTTTCATCTGAGATCCTGGTACATCTTTGCTACTCCTGGATATACTGCTTGAGGGGAAGTGTGAAACACCCTCAGCACCTCCTCCTATAAGACTGCTGGTACCATGATACGTTCCCTGAAGAGGATGATGTGCTCTCCTCCTTCAGAAAATCAATCAGGTGCATGTCCTGTGGATATCGGTGCACGTCGCGTCTCACAGTCAACGTCCCCATGTTGTGACACCCTGACCCACTGATGATGTGGAGGAGTGATTGTGATTTACTATAGAAAGTCTACTCTATCCATATCCATGAAGGATATCTACAACGCGGCTAGCTTCTCTGTCACTTCTCCAAGTAGTTGAATTATCAACCTCCTGCTGAGATCATTAGCTACCACGGTCCAACTCCAATGAGTATGGATTATATCAAAGTAATAGTCCTAGAGTATCTCAATCCATCACCTCTTTCTCAGGTTCAGGTTCTTCTGCAAGAATATGTACTTGAGAATCTGGTGGTCATAGTAGACTATAAAGCGCTCGCCCATCAGATAGTGCCACCACATCATCAAGGTGAAGACCACTGCTACTAATTCCATGTCATGGGTTGTTTAGTTCTGCTCATGCTACCACAACTGTCGTGAAACATAGGCTATCACTGCTCGCTCCTACATCAGGACACAACCTAATCTGGTCCCTGATGTGTCGCAGTAAACCATGTACCCAACGCCCTCCTCCAGTAGCCTCAAGATGGGCGCACTGGTCATTCTCTGTCTCAGCTCCTGAAAGCTCTGCTGGCATCTATCTGACCACATGAATGGTTTCCCCTTCTTCGTCAAAGCTGAAAATGGTGCTGCAACTCTGAAGAAGTCTGGCACAAATCTCTGATAGTACCTAGCCAGACCTAGGAGACTCCACACCTCCGTCACGCTCCTGGGTACCTGCCAGGAAAGCCCTTCCATGATCTTCGCTGGATCCACTTCAACTCCCACCTCTGAGATGACATTCCCCAAGAAGTGTACCTCTCGAATCCAGAACTGACACTTCGAGATCCTACCATAAAGATGGTTTTCTCGGAGTGTATCCAGTACAACCCGCAAGTGGTAGGCTTGCTCCTCCTCGGTAGTCAAGTAAATAAGTATGTCGTCAATAAAGACCAGGACAAACCGACTGAAGTAAGGCTCGAATATCCTATTCATGAGACTCATGAACACTAATAGTGCGTTGGTCATGCCAAAGGGCATAACCAAGAACTCATAGTGGCCATACCGACACCAGAAGGTTGTCTTCTGCACCTCCTTGTCTCGAAGTCCAAGCTAGTGATTGCCTGACCTGAGGTATATCTTAGAGAACCATCATGCTCCATTGAGTTGATCGAAGAGGTAATCAATCATTGGAAGGGGGTACTTGTTCCTCACGGTCACCTGGTTTAGGCGACGGTAGTCGACACACAGTCGCAAGCTCTCATCTGCCTTCTTGGTGAACAAAATCGAAGAAGCCCAGGGTGACACACTGGGTCGGATGAAACCTGTTCTCTGTAAGTACTCTAGCTGTAAACATACCTCTCAAATCTCGGCGGGAGCCATCCGATATGATGGAGTAAATATCATTGTTGTACTAGTGTACAAGACTATGTATAAATCTACCTCTATGTGAGGAGGTAGTCCTGGAACGTCGTTAGGGAAAACGTCTTCATACTGATCCACTACAAAAGGAAAACTCGGATTCCACACATCAACTGATCTGAGGATAAGAGTAGCCAACTGAAGTGTGATTGGATTCCCTCTCCTCTTCGTATGTCCATCCTGCACTACAAATTCTCCCTTCTTGATGGTGATGGTGAACATGTTCCCATCCATGTGGACACACCGCAGTTTCTTCCTAAAACAGTCGATCTGGGCATGGATGGTAGATAACTAGTCCATACCCAATATGACTTCATAGGGCCTCGACGCTGCTACAAGAAGATCTCAGCCGAAGCTCTGGCCTCCTACAGTAATCTCACACTACCGGCACCAGTGCGTAATTGTCGAGTATTATCCCGTAGGAATCTCTAGACGTAAGGATCGAGCCAAAGGCTCCGTCGGAATCCCAGAGCTTCGAACAAAGGAAACGGTAATAAAGTTATGACTCACACATGTGTCTATAAGAACTGAAGAAAGGGTGGAGTAGACATAGATAGTACCTCGAATCATCTCAGGTGTGCCGTGGTACTAAGCCTCTTCTACCTGGAGCAGAGCCAGCCTCTGCCCGCCAAATCCCTATGGTCGGGGTGGACCACTTGGGGGTGGTGGTGGTAGAGCCTCGAAACATCGTCCACCACCCACTACACGATCAACTCATTTTCCTCGTCCACCTACTCCCAACGGAAAGCCACGGTCTAACCAATGCATATGCCTAGGAGGTCTGTCCAATGTCTACTGCTCGTCTTCATGGCATGTCAGGTAGTCATGAACCATGTCGCCCCGCCCGTCGCCTGCATAGAACGGTTTGCTCCTCGTAAGGCTGGCTCTGTTTCGGGAGCCCCGCACAACCAATCCTATATCTTGAGGTCTCCCACCTAATGGACTGGCCTTCTTGGACCCATGTGACATCTGTCGACTGCATGCTGTAGAGGACTCTGCTCCGTGTCGCCCTGCGGTGGGTCTCGCGGCTGGCTTTGGCTCAGCAAAGAAGCTCTCCACAAGAAGGGCTTTCTCCAATACTCTTGCCTGCGTCAGAATGCTGAGGGAGATCATTGAATCCATGATCTCATGCCTCAGTCCCGTCTTGAAGGTTCAGACCCAAAATAATGGGTCTTGTACAATGTCTGTGGAGTAGTGCGAGAGGTTGGTAAATCTCGCCGAGTACTGGGCTGCTGTCATGCTACCCTGTCGCAGCTGTAGTAAGTCCTGGATGCGCTCCTCACAGAGGGTGGCTGGAACAAACTCCAAGCAGAAGAGGCTCTCGAAGTCCGTCCAAAGTAGAGATGCCTCATCGTGCACCTAAAGCATCAGGCTCCACCATCTACCTACTACTGCATGCAGGAGACTCGCGAAGAGAATCATCATAAGGTCTGATGGTGTTCCTACCAATCTGAAGACACTGATGATAGCCACCAGCCAATACTCCACTTCTTGAGGATTTGTCTCTCCATGGAACATGGGTGGCCCTTGTCGCTGAAACACATGCAATGCACTCAGGCAGCATGCACTCTCTACTGCTAGGGATGGTGGTATCAGTGGCCCAGCGGGTAGTGGTACCGCTGGTGCCTCTGCTGTAATGGGGCCCTATACTAAGTCCTCGTCGCTCGGTGGGTTTCCATCTTGCATGTAACTAGGAACCCTAGCTGGATACCTTCACTGGGCCATCTTGAGAAGAAACATGTGAAACACGGTTAGTACAACATACCTGGTGATCTAACACAAAGTAATCACCAAGAAAACTTTTGAAACACACATGCAGTCAATTTTTTCATCCACTAAGTAAGAAATCCGAAGTCAGGGTTCTGGTGTATGGATACGTCTGCTGCTGCACCATGATTAGACTCTCTATACTGATAACCACACTCAATTCTCTTAACACTATTGCTTTCCAGAGAAGTAATTATTATTGTACTGAGTTCTGCGGTAGAATCGACTCCTCTAATACCAATTGGTCATGACCCATCCTCGGGGCCCATTCTGTGACTAACCCAAGCCCGCCTTTCATAGGACAGGGGCTATCAACTAGAACCAAAGGATTAAAAACCGATAAAAGGTAAGAAATTTCCTTTAGAGAAGTAAACACACAACAGAGTATGCAAGTTGGAGTAAACACAATGTAAAATGAGTACAAAAGTAAGTGCTGAAAAGTAAATGGGCCAGAATACAAACATAACTAGAAGTACAGTACAACTGAATATAAAGTACAGTAGTTGTAAAGTAAAAAATCAACACCGAGTCATGCTCCAAAAATCCCACCTGAAGGGTGGGTATAGATAGTCTCCTCAGCTCCTTGGGTTCGGTCGTCCGCTTCGTGTACATCTCGCCTAGTGGTTCACCTCTGGGTATCGTCAAACTCCACAATCCTCCACCTCTATTAGTGTTGTCGGTCATCTGCACCCAACACAACGTAGTGCGGGTATATCCCGTGTAGGGGTGAGTATACGATACTCAGTAGGGACCCCGAGACCCCTGAAGGTCTCTTAGAATCCATGAAGGATAAACCACAAAGGAAAAATACAATCACGAAGTATCAACCGAAACTACTTTGTTATATGCCCATACATATTCCTAAGTCATCAATTCCAGTTCGGCTCCAAATCTCGAGCCCAAGTACAACCTCGTCAAAACAGGAAAGCAAAACACAGTCCACACAGGAAGGTAAGTCAATCACATCGATGATAATGATTGAAAATCAAGACTCAGCTCACACAGGTATACATATTTTGTATAGCGATAGAGATGATCACATGTAGTCACTGATTCATCTAAGTTGTTGGACTCACACAAGATACAAGTCAAGCTAACCTGTCAGACCCACACAGGATACAAAACCAGATACTGTGTCGGACCCACACAGGATACATGTACAGAGGTCAATACTGCCGGACCCACACAAGATACCAGAACAATAGTCATCACTGATGAACCCATAGAGGATCCTAGTATGGTATTTATCACTATAGAACCCACAGAGGATTCCAGTAGAGTAGTCATTGAGTCGCAACCTGCTCTACGGTTCCCAGACACAGCGTACTCGATTCCAGGAGGGTCTGCTGCGCGAGTAAAGGGGGTCTGATACATCAACGGTCACAAATTCTATATTTTATATATCCCGATGTTCCATCTTGTTAAAATAAACTCAACTCAATAGACGGCGTGTCAATCGGACACCCAGTCTGAGAGAAATTGGCTTTTTCCTTTCAGTGGCACAGTTGGAAATATGCTCGTTCCAAAACTGGCCATTTAACAAAGCTATCCAAAAATATCATAGAGAATCACAAGAGGTCCGTCTTTTCAAAATAGTACTAGTGCCATAGATGGATCGTTTATCGGAGGCACGGTCTTTATGTTATTGATGTTTAAGTGAATAACGGGCCCGACCCGTTTAGCCCGGTGGGCCCGCGGGACGGGTTATCCCCGTTTGACGGGTCCCACATGGCAGGGGTGTCGGACCAGTCTGAAAGAAAAATGAAATTTGGTCTGAAGGATGTGGAATGGCCCGATGTGGCGCCGCACGGCCCGGCTCGGCTCGGCCCGGTGCTGCCCGGTAGGGTAAGGCCCGACTGGTCAAGTGGCTCAGCCCTTAGGCCGAGCAGTCTGAGGCGGGGGTGCGGTCCTCGACTGCTCGAACCAGCGGCTCCCCCCTTCCCCAACCAGTCGGCCTTCTTGCGCAAGAGGACGACACAGGCAGGCCGCAGAACATCCAGCACAGTGCCCTCCTAGTACCACGGTTCAGCTCCGCCCAGCCGGCCGGTTTCTCCAGCACGACGCCCTCCCGGTGTCGTAGATCGCCTCCACCCAGCCGGCCGGTTCGTCAACTGACACGGCCCGCAAAGCAGGTCGTGGATCCTTCCGCATAGCCGGTGCGTCGGTGCTTGCTTCCTCCATCGGGTTCCCGGCACGCTGCGACGACGCCGTGATTCCTCCACATTCGGTTGCCAATTTAAAGAAGATCAAGAAATGATAGAGGGTCATCGGGCCATATTTTTTCGGCTCATGCCCTCTGTGTTAGTCAATAACAATCGGCTGAAGATGAACTAGGTTTCACAAATCACAACAAACAATTTTATTCAAATAAAATTGGAAAAACTCACCCTACATCAACAATTGATGTCGTACGTCGGCATTGCGGAAGAGGACGTCGCAAGGTGAGGATTTGTAGACGTCGTCAGAGTGCATCCGAGGAAGTGATTTCTCCTCTACAGATGCGGATAAAAGAATATAATATGTGTCGTCGTTGGTGAGTTCCCCGCGTTGGTTTCTCCTCCATTGTTGTAGAGGAAGAAGAGAATGGAGAACCATGGTCATCGAGTTATTCTACATTGAAGAGTCAACGTTCTTCAAATGAGAAGATCCTTTATTCATTGAGGATTATCTTCTTCTACAAATGAGGAATCCTCTTTTTCTTCACAAGATTTATCCTAAAATCCGCACACAACAAACCAGCCAAATTAAAATAAGGCCAATTCTTATTTTAATTAGACATTCCATGCATTTCAAAATTCAAAAAGTCAAATCCCCTTAATGAATGAAATGTAGAGTTGTTTAATTAATTAAGGGGTAGGTTGGAAAAATTTAATGGAGTGAGAGAGGGATAGGAAGAGTTACTCACTTAATGGGGACTTTACAATTAATGTTTCGGGGTTTAAGGAGTTTAGGGAATGTGAAAGGTTGGGGCTCGTGTGGGCCTCACATCAAAAATATCCTCACTTGGGTAGATAGGTGTTTATGGGTCCCACCCCAACTCCCCCATGTATGATATAACCACATTAGATATAAAATAAAATTGTTCCATAATTTTATTCACTTCTTATTTAATCCAAAAAATTTAACTTCTCCTCCCGTGTAAACGGAACTACTGTAAAAGTCTTCTTAAGCAATTACCGGCGTTTTGAGTTCATCGGTGCCCTCAGATTTCAATTCGGAGCACCAGTTCAAAATATAGAAAAACCCTCTTATTCATTCACTGAAAGAACCCAAGTTAAACTTTGGATATTTATTCTGGGAACATCGGGCCTCAGAATCATGTTCCTTCAACAACTGCATACTAGTAAAATTCCAAATAATTAAAAAAAATCCTTGAAATTTTAGGGTCTTTACAAACATTATAAATTCAGAAAAAACATCATTATTTAATATATAATAAGTAATAATAATATATAAAATTAATGTATGTCATATAAAGATTCTATATAAATTTATTTTAATATTTAAAATCACATTTATTTAAAACATTCTTAATGAGTTAATGAATATATCATCATTGTGTCATAAATAAATTGATTTATTTGATGTCTAAAAATTATAAATAAAAAAACATGATATAAGAAATAAAATTATCTTTATAATAACTATTTAATGTAAAATATATAAATTATATAACCCCAAAGTAAAATTGGTTTAGCAAAAAAATACATGTTTATGATATTTGTATTTTTACAGAAGATAAAAAGGTATTATTGTAATTATCATACACTGGTGGCTTCCAAATACCAGTTTACCTACCCACATATTTTATTTGTCTTCCATTACTAATATAATAAGGTTAGGACAAGTATTAAGGTAATTTTATATTATTATAATATAATTTTAACAGTGATTTACCCTACTTACCTTTAACCATGGTAAATAAACATCATATGTTACTATTTAACAAAATTTATTTTCACCATATTAAACAACATTTTACATACTGATTAAAACCTTGTAATTCATATTTTTGAATCTCTCTTCAAAGATGTGAAATTTTTTTATTTAAATGAAAAAGTTGGTTTTTTAAACTAATATGCAGTGTCTTTCACCATTCATAAAAAATTGAACGTTTTTACAAAAATACAAATGAATCACCCAAATATATTTTTGATATTATGAATTCCAAAATGATATATATTTTAAAAAATTCAAAATATATATTTTTAATTAATTAATTTAAAAATAATTATCATTTTCAAAACTAGAAAACCTGTTTTTATAAGTAAAAACTACAAATAGATTTGACATTTGTTTATGAAAAATTTCAAAGTGAAATTACATCTTACATCCATCATTAGAATTAATAGTAAAAACATAAACCAATTACACTTTAAACCCATTTAAAAATATAATATAACCATATAAATATATCATATTAATAGAAAATTTTGACATAAGATTCAATATTTTTTACTATTCATTAAAAACTGAACTTTATCCAAAAATCACCAAAAATATACCCAAAGTAAATTTTGATATCACAATTCAGAATAAAAACAATATTTTGAAAAATAAAACATATAAAAGTGAACAAAGTAGATTTAAAAGGGGTTCTCCCTCAAAAGGCTGTAATACGACCTTTTAAAAATATTAGAGTATTTATGCTTAAAATTGGATTCATTCACATTTTCTGCCTCTAAATTTTATTGGATAAAAGTAAAAACATTTAACAAACATGTTTAATCCTTATATAGTTCGATCTGCTTATTCCCAAAAATATAAAAACTAGGTTTTAAATTTAATTTAAAATAATAATATTAATATATTATTTTTCAAAATAACTCATCATTGTATGAAACGTAAGATTTCATTGAAATATGTTTTGGTGTGTTGAGTACGCTATCAAACATAGAATTAACATTAAGGAAAAATAAATATATAATTAAAAAATATTAACAAATATGAAAATTTCATATTCTTTATTAACCTTGGATGTTACATCCTCACCCCTTTTTGGATTTTTTCCTCATAATTTTAAAATTGGTCTTAGAAACTAAATTAAAAGTCCCACGTCGGAAAAAAACGTCAATAAAACAATAACTTTTTTTTGAAAGAATTATAAGTATAAAGGTCACTCAAGATAATATGGTCTAGGATTCTATTTTTGAAAACATCGATATGGTTGATGAATTATATTTCAGGTTCTGATGGAATGTGATATATAACATGATCAAGGGAATGTAAAAAAAAGATAACCATGGTCATGTGATGTGTTAAATGGCCTCTAATTCCCAGGTAGAAAATGTAAACATAAAAAAAAATTATGCTTCCCTTCTAAATGATGATGAATTATTTTACTACTTATAATAATATCATAAGGAAATGTACTTACTTTTCAGGTAATGTTTTGTCCTTAAATATGTTTCTACAAAAAACCCATCTTTTCTCAAATTGATGAGTATTCGTGTTCACATGGTTACACAAAAAGAAATAGAATAAACTTCTAGATAATCACATAATCCACAAAATATGAACAATATATTTCCACTGTCTTTAGACAATAACCATGAAAAATGGTTTTTACAATATTTAATAATCCCCACAAAAGATAATCCTTGGTAGAAAAAAATACCTCTATTAATTTCCAAAATTAAACAAACAATACCCAATGTTCAACAAAGGCCTTTCAATAATAGAATTTCTTTAAAATTCTACAAAGTAATCCATACTATGATTGAAACCCATAACTCAGAATAATTTAATCAAATAGCCTTCCATATTAAATCTTAATATTAATCTAAAAATAACATTAACTACACTTAACGTCTCATACTAATGTTTAATTAACCAAATCATATATTCTCTATAATAGGTTTATCATTTCCATAAATAACCCAAATCACTATATGTCTACAATAAATTCATAGATTCCTCCATAATAAAATTTCAACCATTACAACACAAATGATATCTTATAGTATTCTATCTTTCATAAGCATATAGTGTCCTCAAAAGAGAGGATTTATTCCAAAATAAAAATTTTCACCTAATCACAAATTATTTTCTTAAAATAAAGATATCCATTTGATATAACATAAGATCCAAAATAAACTAATTCTTGATCAATAAACTAATATATGTAAAATAAATTGGTCATACTAACTATGGACATCCCATTGTCAAGTGGAAGGTGATACATCCCAATCACACTTTGGTTGTGGGTTCAATTCCCGAAGCTTTTTCAGACATTATGGGTTGTCACACTATCTGCATTTTGTTCTTTCTGAAAAACTATATAATTTTATAACATTACACAAAAATATATAAATTCCACAAAAAATAAGTATAACATATTTTATCCCAAAAGGCTAATTAATACCATACATTTTTCATCACAAAATGTATTAACCATTTATCACATCTAAAATAGCTATGACTCTTTCTAATATTATTACAATTATTGTTATGTCACATATTCTTAAAAATCACCCTAACCTCTAATGTTATCTAAAATGACCATTGATACAAACTATAATGCTCTATCCTTAAACATTAAATTTTCTTGAATTATGTAAATAATCCATATTCTGGATATTTTTAAGTATAGATATTTATAGAAATAGGTAATAACTTAAACAGAACAACTTGAATATTAAATGTAGACACTTCTACTCGGTATCCATTTTCGAATAAAATAAAATCTTTTAAAAAAGATACATGTATACATAAATGTTTTAGACAGAATAATGTTTTTTTGATCCCACCCATGATCATATACCTATTTAATTCCTCGAAAAACATTTTAAAAACCCGGGATGAGCATAAAAGCATTAGTAAGGGATATGAAATAGTGAAATAAATCCATATTCCATCAACACAAAAAAAACATAATCTCTTTAACATACCTCATAAAATCATTAGATTTATGAATAACACATAGAAATAATATATCATATAGGTAAATTTTGGAATCCATATCATACAATCATTGTATCTTTCATAGTTACATATGGAGTCACATTTGGAATACCCATCACATTATATTCCCTAAATATCTAATAAGAAACGTTAACTTTTACCTTTGTCTCGTTACCCAATACATTTGAGAGCTATCTCGGGCTCACCCATCCTAGGTTTATCACGAAGCAACCCATATACATAAACAATTCCCATGAACCATTACATAATTTGAAAAAAAGAATAAAGTAATGATTAAATTTTAACATCACAATAAAAAGATATCATATCAAGATATTTACATAATCAATTCATTAAAATCATTCAAAAACAAGGGTTTTGAAATCAATGTGTCATATACCACTCTTAAAAATTTGAAATTAATTTACAATGTAAAACACTAATGTTAATATAAAGAAAACATTAAAATAATATCGGAAAATGGTACATGAATTATATTTATTTAGATGATTAAATCATTCAAACATTTAAAATACTGTTTTAGTTATAGGGTCCATTAAAACTTGATAATCACTAGAATAAAAATAATTAAATAATATCATAAAACAAAAACTATAAATATCATGACAATATATGAATTCCTGAAATAAAATGTCAAAATAGGTTTATATAAACCTTATATGATAACAATGGTGCATATTATCATGATATGCCCTAATGAAATGAGATTGAGACATAGTAACATACAATGATTGTGTCTTTAGATTATGGATAAATTGACGACATAAGTATGTTTGAAAAATATAAATAGACAAAAAATAATTTCATATTATGTTTAAAATAACCATAGGTCATTAACAAATACTCATTGATCGATATAATCATGAAGTAGAAGGTTAAACCAATGAATTTAAATTGGGTTAAGAAGTTCCCCTAAAAAAACTCGACAGCCTAACGACATCACATAAAAATTTGGAAAAGCTGTTGATGATATTGAGAAGTGTATATCATAACATGTAAATAGAATGTAAAACAATAATTATATAGGAGAAGATATACCAACATAATAAAATAGGAATTTGAAGAGCTAAAATAAATGTAGAGTTTGACTAAAAGATGATGGTGAAAAGTTCCCTTGCCTATTTGGTAACATTCAAAACATACACCACATGAATGAAAGATCAAACCATGGAGATGTGAATACAAATAAATTAAATTATATTCCACAAAGAATAAAATCATCAGAATTACATACATAACACAAAATTAAATCGTGAAAATTTTAACTTGAAACTCACGGGAATAAAATGTGAGATGAAAACCCCTTACCACAAGTCTGACTTGTATTGTATGTTTTTTTCTTCCTGAATAATAATATTAATTTTATTTTTACATGTAGAAGACCAATTTTAAATTTTCATTTTCATTTTATGACACTTATTAACATGATTTAAAAATTAGTATATTATTTTAGTTCATATAAGACATTTTGTTGATGTTCGGATGTTGAGTAAAAATGAGCTTGTTATAATTGCAAATTATCCATGTTGCCATAATTCCATTATTTCTAGAATGATATTAATTATTTATATATCAAATATATGTCATAAATGTAATTTATATTTTTATTTATAATAATCCATATCATTATAATATATGAAAATCAAATGCACCGTTCATGGAGATTGTGAGTCATACGTATGCATGAACGCAACTTTAATTTTTTTTCTCATATTTAATGTAATTAAAACCAAATGATACAAAGGTATATTATTATTCCTCTATAATATAATATTTTATATATGTTACATATGTTATTTAACACCATCCTTTAGGTGTTCCATGTATGGTATGAATGAGTCACATAACATTGAGTGAGTGGTAGTTCGCACTTCCACACATAAAATTATCATATTTATACAACATGATAATCATAATGGTATGTTCTAAAGGACAATTACAAAATCATTGAGATAAAATAAATCTCATAAATGACATAAATAATTATAGTTTCATCATAACATACACCATGAGAGGTTGTAGGGGAAAATCAAACAATCACCGTTTCATGAGGTAATAGTTCATCATCCAAAAAAACTATATGTTCATATCCATTAGTTGGAGGTGTGTGTATGTGTAGTTAAAATATATATAATAAAAACAACCTAGTAAATTGAGGATTCCATAGATGTTATATAAACAAAAAATATGATGAGCATATAGAGTGGGGAAGGAAAAACAATAGAAAGAAACTTGAGACAAGACATTACCACAAATCCGGTACCTTTTTTTGATTTATGCTAAAGGGATCTCTTGAATTTCCTTCTTCATAAGGGGAGGCATCTAAAATGAATATATGGATGGTGGGAGCTTATTTTAGCAGTTTTTGGACTAGCCAAGGGGCTTGAGATCAGTGTGTAATTGGATAGAGGTTCTGTCCTTTTATAAGTAGGAGGGGCTCTTTAGGAATGTTTGAAAGTATTATATTATCATAAAATTATTTCCATTTTAAAAATCTTCATAACTCACTGAAATAAAATATATGTAGAAATAAAATCATCATATATGAATTAGATATGTTTTGGATATTTTGTAATCCATATTGTTTTTATTTAACCCTTTGTTATCTTATTTAACTTTTACAATGTTTTCTTGTATATTCATACTATATTGTTAATATATTTACAATAAAAAATCAAGAGACCCAAAATGGATCATTTAAAGATATATGTCGCATCATATATGTCAATTGGACGAATCTTACATTTTTTGGACAAATTTATCATTTAATAAAATATTAATTGATTCAAAAACACAATTATGTCAATTTAAATACTATTCATATCATGACTTTATAAAAATCCATAAAAACTTATCAATTAGAGAAATCATAATTAAATTAAAGATAAAAAGTCATAATAATCCATACATTTCTTCTATGGTATAAATAGTATAATAATAAATTTATTTTAATATTTATAATCTCCATTATTTGAAATATTCATTAATGAGTTAATCATTACATCATCATTGTATCATAAATAAATATTTTTGTTTGATGACTAAAAATTGTAAATAAAATACAAAGATGTAGGAAATAATATTATGTTTTAATGACTATTTATAGTCAAAGATATAAATTATATAACCACACATTAAAATTTGTGTTCTTAAAATAATAAATGTTTGTGATATTTTTGTTTTTTACATTAGATAAAAAGTAATTTATATAATTATTTTACCCATGTGGCTTCCAAAGGCTAATTTTTCATCACATGTATTGTATTTTTCATTGATGACTCATCCAATAAGGTCTGGAAAAATGTTAAGATAATTTTATTGTATTATAATAATATTTTTTCCCTTGAATTGCCTTATTTACCTTTAACTAGGGTAAATAAAAATCTAAAAAAAATTATTCACCAAAATTTTGTTACAACCTATTAAACCACATATTTATTGATAATGATAGCCATGTATGCCAAAATTTTGAAATTCAATTTATAGAAGAGGTAAAATTTCATTTAAATGAAAAAGTCAGTTTTTAACTACAATGTAGTGTATTTCACGATTTATAAAATATTGAATGTTTTCATAAAAATACCAAGAAAATACCCAATGAAAATTTTGATATTCCTAATTAATAAATGATTTAAATTTACCAAAATAAAAACATAGAAGTTTCATTAGTTAATTTGAAATTAATACCCATTGTCAAAATAAGGAATCGTGTTTTTAGGAAGTAAAAACTACTAAAAGATTGACATGTGTTAAAAACCAATTTCATTGTGAAATTACTACTATTGAAAAAAATTAGATTAAATTGTAAAAAAATCAAATACATTTTAAAACCATTTAAAAATATAATCTAACCATATAAATAAATCAGATTTAAAGATTGTTACGACTTAAAAGGATTTTATTCTACTATTTATTAAAAAATGAACATTATTAGAAAAATGCAAAAAAATAACCCATTGTAAATTTTGATATCCTGCTTCTAAAAAATATGTTAATTTTTTCAAATGAAACATATAAGTGTTCCCAATACTATATATAAATGTTGTTTTCCATCTATAGGCGATAGAACATCCTTTTAAAAAATTTGTGTATTTATGCTAAAATTTGGATTCATTACGATTTTAAGCCTTTAAATATTATTAGAAAATTGAAAAAAAAATTAATAAACATGATTAATCATAATCTAGTTTGTTTATTTAATTTCCACCAATAAAATGATTAGGAATTAATTTCTATTTAAATTAAAAATAATATTATATTATATTTTGGTATAACTCAACATTGTCTGCAACATAAGATTTCAGAAAAATATGTTATTGCGTGTTCATTACTCTATCAAACCTAGAATCCCCTTTAAGGTAAAATTAATATTTAAATCAGAAATATTAATATATACGGAAATTACTAATTAATTATTTACCTGAGATGTTACATTATTACGCACCCATATCTTGTTACTAATTCAAAAATTATTTATACACAACCATTTAAATAGTTAACTAATTAATTAACTAAATGAATCAACAATTAATTAATTTTTCAACTAAATAATAAATATCACAATTTATTTTGCACAAATAATTTTTGAGAATTAATAATCACATTCTAATATAAACATTTCATAACTATTCCCCCAATAAATTGTTTATATCATATTATCAAAGTCACATAAATAATCAAAAATTAATTATCTCAACTTATATATTTCAATATCTTAAAATTAATCCACCAATTAATAAACATGATTAAAACCCCACCTCATATATTCTATTTCTCAAAATTAAATATCTAATATGGAATCCCCTTAGTCTCATGATTAAATCACCAATTAATAACATATTTCAATAAGTATCCAATAAATCGATTGGTCAAACTAATAAACAGAATCATAAAGGTCCATTATAAAAGGGGACTTTCAATTATACAATTTTTTATATACATATTAAATAAATGACTATGGGAATTTGATTTGGATGACCCACCTCAGTTCGTTGATTGATGTTTTTCTAATAGAAATCCTTATAATACAAGCAGCACTACGATGTTGATAAATGTTATAGATCAAAATCCATAAACCAAAATCAATATCAAAGATATTGTGATGTAATAAATCTTGATCTAGATCCAAAATCCTAGATCTATATCTCACAACATTGGTATAATAAAACAAAAAATGGGATAAAATCCATGAAAAGATCAATAAAATATTGAATAATTAATGGGAGAAGCATCGAGATGAAATCTACTTACTAGGAGAAGAGTGGTTATTCGATTGTGGCTTTCATTCTCAATGAACGATTTTCATATTGCCATGGAATTTATCTATGTCAATGTATGAATCTTCCTTTACCCTAATGAATGTAAAATCCAGAATTTGGTCCATATAAAAGGTGAAAAATGTCATTAGTGGTTAAAAATGAGTGAGATACACAATTTTAGGATCTCACTATCGTCCCTCACATGGTTAAGTCATACGGTTAAAAAAATAATATTCAAACAATGCATTATACACTAATTCAAGGGAGAAATTCAGAAAACCACCTCGTATGACCTCTAAAACTGTGATTTAACCATGCTGAAGCTACTTCCTCAAAGGACCATGCTGAAAATAGTTTCTTTTAGGCATCCGCATAGTTTGTACCAACAGCGCACATACCGTGCAGAACCACTTTTCTCCAAAATTGTCTCAGATTTCACCAAATCATACACAAATACATATCTCTAATCAAATTAATTTAATCCAATACAAAAATACATGAAATTAAACCAGAGATGACTCCAAAAAAATCTGGATCTTACAATATCACCACCTTATAATAGGTCTTACTCGATATTCACTTCCAAACCATTATAATATTACAACCCAAAAAAAATATGGTTATTGAGCCCTAATATCTGATTCCCTTTCCAAAGTTTCCTCTTGCCCATGTACTTGTTCCAATAACACAATAACTATCAGAACAATCTTCCCCCTAACACATGATCATTGTGATCCAAAACATGAATTGGACACCCCACAAAATACGCATCTATCTGATTGTTAAAATCATTAACATTAAAAAAATTAGAATGGTCAGGGTGATAAATTCAAAGAAATGACACCTGAAAAACATAATGAATTAAACTATATCTTTTTAGAAGAGCTAATCATTGTGCCACTTGCCCGATTATCTCTACTATATTAATAGGTCAAACAAACCTGGGCGCCACAATTCCCAGTCTCTATATCCTATGGAGACCCATCCTTTCCAAAACCTATATGAATATATGATCACCATATTTAAACACTATTGGTCATTGTATTTTATTAGTATAAATATTCTGTCTACTCTGACCCAAAACCCTATATTTTTTAATCATTATACCCACTCTAATGTCTCCATCATGAGACTATGTCCCCATAACTCTGACTTTCTAGCCTCCAACCCAAATATTATTTATCTACATGGCATACCATATATTTCCTATAACGGTTCCATCTATATATTTTCCTAATAAGTGTAGTTATAGGAAAACTTCTCTAAATCCACGTTCTTCTCACAATATCCTCTAATGTCAATCACACAAGGCCGTAGCATAACTTCATCTACCATTATAATTTGTTCTGAATGCATGGATTTTTATGGGTGGAAATCTCTAATCAATAATACTAGTGTGTCATGCACATTCTAGAAGACTAGCCAGAAGTGTGATGTAATTTGTGATTCATGATCAGAGACTATAGTTGGTGGCACTCCATGCAGATCGAATATCTCAAGAACATATAATTCACCCAACTATTATACTATAATGTTTTTATATATGAGAAAAAGGTGTGCAACCTATGTTAGTCAATCCACAATGACCCAAATAGTTAAATTCCTCATAAAAATATTTTCCATACCCAACACAATGTTCGTAGTCTTGTTTTCCACATTCCATTGGGAATATTCAATGTTTGTAGTAGGACACCATGTCGTTGATGCTCCCTTTCACTTACTAATAGGTGAAGCATCTTACCACAGACCTTCAAATCTCTTTTTTCATGCCTTGACACCATAACTTCTTTCATAGGTCGTGATAAATTTTGGTTACACCTGGATTCACTTCCCATTTTGATTCACAAAATTCCCACATGAGCACCTCTCACATGCTCGTAGGTACTACAAATCGATTTCCCACATTGAGGGTCTCATCCTCAAAAGTGTAGTCTCCTCTAGAACTAAATCTAGCTCCATTTACTACTACATCTCTTGATACACCCAATTCATTTTATCTAGTGAGGTCATTATCTTCCACTCTACACTCAACTCCAGAACCATATTAGTTTTATTTTTCCTACTACATGCTTAAGAAAGAATTCCCTTCCTGTGCGTATATTCCAATTCAAAATAGAATGAATAAATATACTCAACTCATCTCCACTATCGATGATTCCAATCGCACTGTGAAAATATGTAGGTCATGATACTGGGAGCATCACATATTATAAAATTTTAGCCCAAAAGAGAGTGATTCCCACACATAAGGCCATAAACCACTTCTACCAACATGAGGTCATGTGTATGGTTATTCTAATGATGAGGCCTTAACAAATGAGATCCATACAGCAAAAATCGATATCCCAGTAACAACACAACTCAATGTCCAATCCTAGAAGCATCACAATAAACCACATACTCCTCACCTAATATTAGAAGGATCAAAATTTTTACCTATGTTAAGCACTTCATCAATTATTGAGTTGAATAATCACATGACTCTTACAATTCAAACACTACACTATTGTTTTTTATTCCTTAATTATGCACTATAAAATAGTAAATGTCTTGGGTGAATATTTTATAATCTCTATATAGTCCCAGAAAGCTTTTAATATCAAAAACAATCTTGGGATTCCCCAAAGAAACCAATTACTAAAATCATATGGGTCTACAAACACACATTCCTCTGAGATATTGTTCCCTAATAAGTGTAGCTCGTTAATCCAAAATTTTCATTTAGATAGAATGATATATCACTGAAGATCTCTCAGTCTACCTTGGATGATGTGAAGGTGTTGTGTATTATCTCCACGATTCTTGGAGTACACAATGATGTTGTAAAAAATAGCACCATGAACTGATATAGATACATATGAAAGATCTTGTTCATCATACTCATGAACACGGATAGTGAATTTTTCATCTCAAAAATAAATTATTAAAAACTCATAAATCACATACCTACTTCTGAAAGAAGTCATCCGTATATGAAATGTGAGAAATTTCAACTGTTGATTACCTACACTTAAATCAATCAGTAAGAACATAAACTTGCCTTCAATTGGTAAAATAGATCATCGATATGTTGTAGAGGATATCATTTCAACAAATTCATTTTTTTCATCTTTAAGTAGTTGATCATAAACATAAACATCCCTTATCATTATTTGCATTCAAAATAGGTGATTTTCAAGGTTACCTACTTAGATGGATAAATTCCTTATCCTCTAACTCCGCTAACTGAGTCTTAATATCATGAAGCTCAGTCAATGACATTTTTTACTGTATAATAGATACATGTTCAGCCCCTAACATGATATTAATAGTGAATTACACATATCTCTCATGTGGTAACCCTATGAAGTACTTTGTAAATACATCATAAATCAGTTCCACTACTAGTGGAAGGAAATCTTGACTAACCACTATGTTATCCAACATTAGAATAGAAAATGGAGTAGTGTGCTCATCCATTTGTTGAGTAATTTTCCTAGCTCAGCCTTCCTAGATATCCCACACATCATGATTCCTATACTGAAAACCATTTATAAAAACAATGGTCTATATCATTTGTTAACAAAAACCATGCGTTCGGTATGCAATGAGCCAGTTTGTACCCCTAATTTTGTAAAATCCTATCAGACTAAGTATATAGAGATTTCATTGGAAATGTTATTCAGTAATCTCTAGTGAAAAACCATTGCAAAAATATAGAAATATCTGAACAATTCTCCCAACGGTTTATCTATACTCATTACCCCGCTCACAAACTCCATCGATAATGTAATATAATTAAAAAAATTATAGATGTAATGGAAAGAGTGGAACCAGTACCAAACAATGTATTAGATAATATTAAAGCTACCTGAATAGTATGTCACACTATTGATGGCCTAACCTCACTAACCACATGATTAGGTCGTACTTCATGTAACTGTGCTCCCCTCTTCTGTGTTATGTTTTATGAATCCCCTATGTATCACCACTTCACTAATGTATGGGATCCTACCCAGAAGCACCCTATCTAATACCTCTACCACCTTGGCAAGTATAACTCCAACTGCCATCCTTATTTTGTGTAGATGATCATATTCCTATACTCCGACTCTGCCTAGATTCTCATTGAGTACCAGCCTATCGTTTCATCCTACAGAACTTATTTAGATGTCCCATATTTCCATAATATTGAATCTCTACTAGTGGTCAGGGATAATTTCAATGATAGTATCCCAGCCTACCAGACTAATGACAGATCTCCCTAGTAAGGTTCCATAAATTAGACCCCCCCTGTTTGCATACATGGATTTACACTACCATGGATAATATTTTCTAGATTTTGCATCATTATCATAGAAGTTTCACCTCCTGATCATCTCGTAACAACTACATGTCTGGCACTGGAAGCCTCCCTTAGGTTCCATTAAACTATGACATCCTGATCCATTACATTCACACACATATTCATGCTGATGGTATTAACATGGGACATAATCCCACACATATGTATCTCCTAAAAAACATTCTTGGTAGCTGGCACATGTCCAAATTACATTGAACAGAAGTGTTGAAAATTAGTGTATATCCAACATAGTCCATAACTAATAAACTACCTTGTGTCAGATTCTTGAAATCACCAAATTTTTATTTTCTCAGTGTAAATAGATTAATGTATTCCAATAACCTCTCCATTAAGTCCTTAAATAATATTCTATTAGTTTATCCAGATCATGCAAGAATGTCCCACCAGCCCTTTTTTATTCCTCATAGAATATAATCCAACAACATGACCCTCATCTCTGCCAGAGTCTCCAAATTGTAAAGTATTGTCTTTATAGACTCGACCCAAAATTCATCGCCCAAAGGATCAACCCTTCCAATAAAATAATGAGAGTTCAAAAAATTATTCTACATAGTAAACCTATAAATACTATTCATAACTCGCCTTGTATCACTTTATGGGAATTGCATGATCTGAGAAATGTTATCTTGAAACTTCTCCCCATCATCTTTAGCTTCTGCGATCAATGACTCATGTTCCCTAACTTAAATGTCATTCATAGGCATGCCCCTCAGTGATCCCCTCAACAATCCTCATGGATGCATGATCTTTAAAATTCCAAAGCATGTCTCAGGTATCAGAAGACATTTTTATAAAATTTATGTATGAGAAAATAATCACAACAATCATTTTTCTCCAACCTCACTGCATGGTCAAAACTGAGGTGCTATCACTACCCTAAACCCCCCTACACCGAGGTTATTGAAAATATATGTAAAAAAACTATAATTATGATGATTCAAATTTTAATAACCAATTATTTTCATTTCAAATCTTTTTAAAAACGTTCTCAACTCATGATTGGCACACTTCATTATTTTAATCCCAAAATATGGGAAACATTTTTATTTCAAAATCATTCCCATGAGACATTTTCATGTGCGTTCCTAAAATGATGAATGTCTCAATCACCTTGAGTACATATAATGATACATGAAGACTCCACTCTCATGCCATTCTGGACCATGAATCAATAAAAAAATTGATCAAAAAAATAATCAAATCACACCAAAATTGCACCACCAAATGTGAAATAATATTCAACTGTAAATGAAAATAGTAATAACAATAATCCCACAATGAGTACTCGAGTGTTTCCCCATACATGCTTTTAAACTCCCATGAACGAGATCATTAGTAATCTCCATATCTTTCTTGTATCATACATATAATTCCAAAAATAGTATGACAAAATAAGAAGAAAAAAAAACTTGTCTCTAATACAACTTTGGAACATCAGAACTCAGGTGTCAGGCAATGATTCCACGAACCAGTTCGCCACATGACCTGAAGCATGCCTCACATTATGATAGAGGTAATTGACTAGTAGTGATGACATGTTAATTCATTCATGGGGAGACTATACCCTATTTTATTAGTTTAAAAAACCCACAGATTTAAATAAGCAAACATGAAATAATATGTAACCAGAATAATACTCATGTCATAAGATAACCGAAAAAGAAATATAATACTCAACTAGAGGTGAAAATATACTATTCCAATATAAGTGTATAGTGACTATAATCAAATAGAAAATAAAGACACTACGACTCCCAATGGGGTTTCCGAAACACATCTTGTCCCCTCATCTAAGCTCCATCTCCTATCATCCACTTATACACGACCCTTTTTCTATATTACTTCCTACAAAAATATAATCTATTTGGGTACTAATCTTGATCCTGAATAGGGTGTTAGTAAAACTTATTAGGCCACCTACAATGTTGAATAAAACCAATCCAGTCTAATGATAGTGCATTCATTTCTATATGTAAATAAGTACAATGCAATAATAACTTTTTTTCTCACATTTTCATTTATTATTATCTAACTACATTAACTATAGGGTTACCATGGATACGTGTACCTCAATACTAACATCATCTCTTACCAGTGATCTAATTGTTCTTGAGGTAATATCACATCATAATACCAACTTCTTGATGAATCTAAAAGTATTCATGTATCTATGATATCTTAGAACCTAATTCTACTCATGTAGAATTTCAAATATTCTAGTTTGAGGCCATAACTCAACATGTCATTATTTCCATTCATTACTTTCTTATTTATGATCCACATTTCTAATGATACCAATTTCACAAATGTAAGAACAATGACCAATATACAATTCATACACCTTAATAGAATGATCACGTTATCTTTCTCTTTACTCAAATTTATTATTACGATGTTACCATGAATACTTCTCAATTTATAATTACCATGTTCTCATTCACTTTACTCATATTATTGATGACCATATTACACTTTGTATGAATTTATTTAGGAGTTCCATGTTCCATATCATTATCACATAATTAATGTTCAATATAAATATATAACCCAATCCTATTACCAATTCAACAATTAGGTATACACGTCCATTCCATTAGTGATCAAAACTATGAACTAAATGATTCACCCCTTAATTAATTAGTCAATTAATTATACGATATTAAAATTAATATTCAACAATTATTTTATAAATAATTACCAAATTATAGTCTCAAATTTTCATAATTATTTCCACAATTAATTATCTATATCATATTATCAATGACACGTAATTAATATATAATTAATTATCTCAACTTAGTTGTTTCAATATATCATAATTAATCACCTAATTAATTTTCATGATTATCACCCCTACATTTTGTAATCAATTTCCCCAATTTTATTATCTGATAGGGAATCCCCTTAGTCTCATCATTAATTCCCCAATTAATATGTGATTTGAATAACGCTTCGATAAATAAATTGGTAAATCTAATAAACCCGATAAATAAAATCAATAGATAAAGGATGCAAGAAATGCAACGTATTTTTATATACATATCAAATAAATTACAATGGGAATTATATTTATAACGCCCTCAACTTCTCATTGATGGTTTTTTTTATATGGTAAATCCCTAAAATCAATGGAGCATAATGACCTTGATAATAGTTTCAAATCAAAATCCCTAAACTGAATTCAATATCAAAGAAATCAATATATAATAAATCTTGATTTAGACATAGAATATTATATATAGATCTCTAAACTATAATTTTATATATATGGAAAGAGATGGTATCTTCATTTAATGATCATGGAATGATAGAAGAAATTATAGGATAATCATTAGGAGGAAATCCACTAATCAGGAGAAGATATGATCCTTAATTAAGTCTTTCAATCTTGAAGAATGGTGTTCGAAAGGCCGTGGAATCCCTCTAGGTCCATGGTAGAAGCAACTGATGAACTTAATAAAGTAAAATAGTAATTTAGGGCTGCATAATATGTGAAATAAGTAATTCAATGTTAAAAATGAGGTAGTTCACCAAATTTATAATCTCAATGTTAGCCCTCGCATAGTTTAGTCACATAGTAAGAAACATTGTGGGCATACCAAGTGATTTCCACTACTTCAAGAGTAACTTCACATGGACACCACACATAGGATATCAAACCATTTTTTAAATATTCCATAGCTACTACCTGAAAACTCCAAAGGGCACATAGTCTCTCAAAGGAATCCAAAAAGTTTGTAAGAACCGTGTGCCAACTGTGAACAACATTATTTATTAAAACTTTTCTTAGATGTCATCCAAAACAAACAATAAGAAAACACTGAATTCAAATGTACTTATGTAAAAATAAAAATTACATACAATCACATACAAGATGACTAAAAAAAGTTCAGTATCATACACCAGACCTATGGTAAGTAGTATTTTTCAATCCCATTATTATCTGAGATTGTTTATACGTATATATTTACTTGGGTATATTTATCATCCATTTTCATTATCCTCAAATAGTAATTCAAAAATATTCTTCAATTATTATTCAAATTTCTAAATTCATTATTAATACATGGTGAATTTTTATTAAAGGGTATGAAATGAATATTTTATCTTTTTCTATAGAAGTTAATTTTTGACTTATCTGACAAAGGTTATATAAGAATTTTTTTATTGTTATACAACATGAACAAATTTTTTGAACTTTTATAACACTATATTTACATGAAGCATCGTTCATCAGATTTCAATTTCATTTTCAATGAAATTATTTTATTTTACATTATCATAGTATTTTGAGGAAAAAATATTTTTGAAGATGAAAAGATACATTCCTCAAGAATTAATTTATAGTGTTCTATCAAAATTATTCTCCTTGTATTACAAAATTCATTAATAAGGTTATGTTTTAAGAATATTATATCTATTATTCATATGGTTATATTATGTTTATGAAGAAAATATATTTATGAAAACCATTTTTTATACTTGGATTATGTTATAATTTAATGATGTTTAAGTAACCCATTTTATATCTTTTGTTTTGATATGCCGAATGATTTATGTTTTTGTGGAATAATTAAGAATTATTTCATTAATAAAAGGGTGGGATCTATATCTAATTCCAATTATTTGGGAAACAATTTATATCTCTGAGATAGATAATACAAGAGTGGGAAAATAAGTTGATTTCGAAATATATGGTTAGAATAGGAAATGATCTTAGTTCGGTAATACATGGATATAATGGTAATTAAACATAGATCAGTAATACAATTCTAGAACGGTGAGTGAACTAAAGTAATTAAAAGAATTTGTCCACTATGATGGTAATGGAATTTACCCTTGGATTATTTGAATGGATTAGCAATTCATATGTGTTTTCCAAAATTCTGGGTTTTGTCCCAATGTTAATTTGTAAAGGCTTATGTTCCATTATATATTATGAATTATAAACATCCAATATTTCTGTAATGACATATGATTTTGATATATTTTATAATTTTAATTGTTTTTAGAAGTTATGTTCTTGTTTTTACATTCTTATGTTCCTTTTTTGTTTGATACATTATTTTGTAACCTTTTCTAAGCATCTAAGGTAACATTTTCAAATGATTACTTTTCATAGAATAAAAGGAATGGTTTTAGGTAGGAAATTGAAAGGGAACTATATTTTTGCATGATTTTGAAGATCATTCCCCAAAATAGAATAATGTGTTCCAATACTTAAAATGAAATAAACTAATATGGTATTTGGGAATCTTTTTTTTTGTAATGTTTTAATTATTCTACATAAGTAATGTAATTTCCATGAATGAAATGTTTGGATCATTATAAGTAATATTTTATAATTATCTATATAATTTTTTGGATATAATAATGTATCAAAAATGTTTTCAATCTATTGGTTTTGAATTAATTTATATTAGTTTTCTTATAATTTGATTAATAATGTGTAATTGTCTCATAAAAAATATTGCTACATATTAAATCAATAAAAAATATATATTTATTACTATGATAAAAGAAAATAAATAAGATTTAATATATTATATACATTAGTTCATAAAATTTTCATAAACATATTTCCACATAAAATAATTAAGAACCTTTAGAGAGACATTTTATTATTTTCCATAATTTTATAAAAATAAATTACACTACCTAGGTAAAATAGAAGGAAATCGACCTGTATATTAATTTAGGAATTATTTTGAGAAAATAATTAAATCCAATGATGAAATTCACCTAGTCGGTTGATTTTTAATGCCTTTTCACAATATTTTTAACACTAATTAACTAATTTACCCATTTCTATTGTGATAAGCTTTTCCATAGTTATTATTCATAATAACATTAAATATAATTGATGTTTTTAAAAATATCAGAAATACTTATCCCAAATATGTTATATATGTTTCATGACTAAATTTTTACAGGTACTATATATTAAAATTAATATAAATTAAAAAAATATAGTGTGAATCTATCTTTTCGAAAATTGTATTTTATGCATAAAAATTAACTTATACAAAATTAAGAACATTATTCATTCAAATAGTATTATTATTATCATATTATTATATATGTTAAATAAATGATAAAATTGTTATATAATTGGGCTTCAAAATTAAATGAAATACTAAAAGAAAATAATAATATTTGAAAATAGGTTACATCTCAATATTCATTGAAAAATATGTATTTTTAGGAAAATAAAAAAATCAACAAAAGTCAATTTTCAAATAAATTATTAAAAATTGACATTAATAAATATAATTAAGTTAAAATATTTTGGTATTTTATTAATTAATCAAATTCCTGAATAAAACTATCATTATTGTTTTATTTTTTGATTATAAAGAAAATATAATTATAAAAAATGCACAGTTGTTACAATATAACAAATATTACTATTATAGTGGACCATTTATTACAATAATTTAATTTTATATTATGTCGTTGTTTGTTATGTGTTATGGTTTACCTGATAATTTAATCGATTTAGCCTTATTTTTAAAATTATTGAAATCAAAAATAATATTTCATTAACGAGTTGATGAATTAATATATGGTTTTCTAAATTATAAAACAATCAATATTCAATTACAAAATTTTAATAATAATTTCATTTTAGATAGTTCATTTGGGTGATAATTTATGAAAACGATCTTCTAATACTCAATAACTTTTGAATGTTCTGGTCATTCAAGTTGTCAACCTGAATAAAAATCAAATTATTTGAATGATGATATTTTCATTGAATTAAAAAATATTTCTATATAGTGGTTACCCAAAAATATCATGTTCATTAAATGAGGTATGCTACAATTCCTTTGATCAACAATTTGTTCTTATTTTTAAAATTTTCCAAATGGATTCCATATCTAAATTACTAAAGGTAATAAATCTCAGTCATTATGTCCATTAGTGATCACATTTTTTATTTAACACATCCAATTTTTTATTCCATTATTTGTGAAATTATTATTATTATTTCTAGATAAATAGATTGTTGGTTTTTTATTCTAAAATTATAATGTACTAAAACGGTACTCAAACATTGATCAATAATTTTAACCTCCCACTATTAAAAAATATAAATGATTCATTGGACTACCACTTCACATATTCAATTTATTGAACCTTTTTCTAATATATAATGATATTTGAAAACCAATAAAATAAGAATTTTTTATAAAAAAATATTTCACAAACCAATCTTATTAAGGTTTTGCCTGAAATTGAATGTTACAATCCTTATTCTCCCTCTATTTGATTTCAAAATAGTGATCATGGATTTTACCAAGAGGTGTAATACAAATATATAGAAGCCTAATTCTAAAAAATAAATTAAATTTTCATTCCTCCAAATATTGTTGTTATGGTCAATATCATTCCCTCCTACCCATTACAAGTCATTATTTTTTGAAAATCATATCTATAAGGTATACCATGATAACAATATGGTTGCTGATGTCAAAATCATATGGAATTTATATTCCTTTGATTTACCTAATCATATCCCAGAACCATAAGAGATAATTTGGATGTATAATACAAATCCAAGATCGTTGTAAATGTATAGGGGGCCATTAATGTGGAATACACCATATTTCGAACTGTTCAGTCATTATATTCACCATTTTCCTATGTATTCTAAAATTTTTCCAATCACACGTCTTCAAGATAGATTTAATTATAGTTTGTTAATTTTAATAAATCAAAATCTACTATATTCCTATATAATGAATTAGAAGAGATAGACTCATATACTAATGAATCCATACCATTGTACAATATATAATATTCTGAATCGATAATGACTACATAGAATCATATGATAATAAATCATATAATAGAAATGTCAACTGGTATGGATTTATCACTCTACGCCCCAAGAAGACATATAAATTATTAGATTATAGTATGTTAGGGTGAACTATTTTAACTACATGGATAGGGATTCAATTGAGAAATCTAGTATCCCTCATCACAAATATGTTTGAGAGGATCCCACCTCATCAAAGGATGATGATGAATCCTCCTCCACCACATATAAATTCGTTATTGAAAATGATTATATGATTTTGAATTTGACCTTTTTAGTAAGTTTTTATAATATACTAAATTCTACTCCTATAATGAGGAGACAGTGAGGAATACATTGAGATATTATATCAATAGTTTGAAAAAATGGTTTTTTATCTATTAATTAGAGTTTTTATGATTGATTTGGTTTAATTATAATTTAATATAAATATTTTTATTATTTTTAAAAAACATATTTCTGTTTTTTATACCCGGATTTACCATATTGGTTACTGGAATAGTGATCGTTAGTGCTTCAATCACATCATGGATAGTTAATAACAAGAGGATCCTTATTTTTTCAGATATTATTAGAGTGGTTTTATTTATTGAATCTTTAATTTAATAATATTATAATTAAACTACTAAAATGTTCACTTTTTTATATTATGATTAAGTTCATTGTAATGATTTTTGGTATTTAGGGTTAGAACATTGTGATTCTTACTATAGGGGATTGGAAGAGGATATTATAATTAAATTTTGAAGGAAAATTTCATTTCTATAAAACATTTTATTATATTATTTCTTATTCTGACTTTGTTTGTGATTAATTGGATAGTTTTTTCTATGCCTCTTTGCCAATCATCATTTTCAAGGATGTTCATACTCACTGTAAAGTACATGGATTGATGTCATGGATTTTCATTGTGAAAATATTGTTTCTAAAGATGTATATATATTATGATGGGATGAAATTAGCATCGATTTTATGGGATAATATTGATGTTTATGATTTTGGTAAATCTTATCTATAATTGAATGAATGATTAATTTAATAGTTACTCAGATTATGGTATTTTCGATCTTGATTTTATAAATGATGCAAAAAATTTATTTTTTTCTCCATGAGAGTTGTATCATAATAAATTTGATGATACATCCCATTATTTTATTAGATTATATTCTAAAATTATTACTAGAATGACTAGAACTGAGATCTGATTATTGACACTTGTAATCATGAGCATTATAATTATTGTACCTATGAAATTATTGATTAACAATGGAACATCACTCATACAACCAGTAAAAGTTATGGATTTTGGGGTATTTATCAATTAGCTAGTCTAATATTCAATGCATATTTTATTTCATTTATCCATATAATATCTTTCAATATCATAATTATGTTTTTTTCATTACACATCATGTTCTCATTATACAATAAAAATTAATTAATATATTTTTTATGGGAATACTATTTGACACCAAAAAATTCTTTATATTTTGTTATATATAATCGTAAAAGTATTTATGTTCTTATTTCATCCTTGATAGTGTTTTATAGCATATTTCATTTAATTCATTAAACTGACTAAAACAACAACACATTATAACTCAATGAATGCGCATGGTTATAGAAATTTATAAAATAATTATATTCCTAGAATAATTATATTATTTTTATTCTATATTATATTTAATCATATTAAACGGTCATTAGATAAATAATGATAACTAGATATAAAATATGAAAATTTTATTCATCAATGTCGTACACCAAGCAATGCATTTTAAACATCATACTTTAAAAAATGACATAGAATCATAGGGGTATTATATTTTTATCATAAAAAAGGAATTATATTATATGTATGTCGAATTATTTTTTATATTACATCCTTATAGCTAGTGACATAAGGTGGTTTTAAAAAAAAGAATAAGTCACTATGTAGAGGAAGCAGTGTGCATAATACATTGTGGGAATTATTATTTTATTCCATGTGGATGTGAAAGAACAAAAAAGCATTGATCAATTAATATAATGATAATTTAGTAATCTAATGAAACATAAGAAATTATATCAGTATGGATAGGGTTGGATTGGAAGAGTGTGACTAAGGAAAAAATGAATGGAGTAAGTCATACCTTCATCAAAACCTTCAAATTCCACCTATCAAAATCCTTATAAATGAATGACCTCAGAAAACATGTTTTGACTAGGTACAGTCAGACACATGAATGAAATCTATAAGTGTAAAATATTAAATTTTTTGTTGAAATTTATTTTGAGTTTGTGGATAATTGTATGACTGAAACTACTGACTTTATATATATATAATATTGATATTCTGGGAATACCATTTAATTTAAAATTATATAATGAAACCATTAATGTTTCAATGACTCCAAAAGTGATATATAATGTATTTTTATTCGTCCATGTGTAAATGAATCCTCAACCATGTATTTTTTTTTAAAAACTTATCATTTTTATGTCATTTAATTTAATATTTTTTATTTATATATTTCCTTAACTAGAGTAACATGTTTTTTATAGAATAACTTATGTTTAACAGAACATATATATTACCCTATCCTAAAAAAAATTGGTTGTGATGAATTTTTTTTTCTATAATTAGTCTATTTCAAATTATTGATAATGTTAAATTTACTTCTGGTCTAATTCATTTATTATAATTAAATAATATTTTTTATATAATCATAAATTTTCAAATTATGTTATACTCATTCTATTTAGTAATGATTACCAATAGAATGACTGATAATAAATTAATAAATATGATGGAAAATTAAACATAAATTATTTTTCAAAAATAACTTCTAATTAATTATATTAAAATTTCAATGTCATTTGAAAATAATTGTTTCACCATTCTAAAAATAATTAAATATATTCTTAGTAATAACATTTTTATGAAAAAAACAATACATTATTTAGTACATAATATTATCCATTAGATCTAAAATATAGAGTCCAATATGTGAGAATTATTTTCCACAAGTGATGGAAATTAATTTTATAATTTATGATTTGGGTTAATTTTTTTCTGTTTGAAATATTACCAAGGGTTCAAAAAGTATGAACATGTATTTTATAAATTCCTCAAAATATTTTTAATAATTCATATTACTTATTATATATATAAATTTTATAAAAACAATAAATTATTTACAATAAATTAATTATTGTTTAATTAAAATGGAATAACATTAATTGTTTTTTAATTGATATCCTCATTCATCATGTAATAATAAATTATATTTTTAGAATATCAAAAAAATAACCCAATGGAAATTTATATATTATATATTAAAATTTTATTTTCATTTTAATAACTAAAATTATAAACTTTATAAACATTATTAATTAATGAAAATAAAGTATATGTAGATATTGGTTTTATAAAAAATTACAATTAAAAAAATTAATAATTATTAATCTTATCCTCAATGGAATTATAATTATACAAAATAATTTCAACATCAATATGTCCTATTCTAGTTATGATTTTCATATCTAATATGACTTTTAGGATTTTCCATCATTTGTTATATATGGAATCATAAATCAATACTATGGAAATGATTAAATAGTTAAATCAATGTTTGTTACATTATCCCATCATATATTTATTATATCGTCGCAATATTAATTATTATTAAATGATTCAATTATGGGAGGGTATTCATAAAATTCTAATTATTTGATATATAAATCCTAATATGACATCTAAATTGAAATTTATGGTATATAATGTTACATACCCATTCTGAAAAAACATTATATATTCAAACAATAAAAAACCCATGTATTTATATACCAAGATCTTACATTCTAAAAACTAAAACATTCGCAAATACATTTAAATATTAAAGAGATTAAACCAAAAAAACAATTACTAAATTCATCCAAACAATTTATCATATAACAAATAATTTATTAAAAAAAAGTTCATAATCTTACACATTATTCAATTTATATCATTACGTAAAAAATGAAATAAATAACACCAAAAATACCAGTGCTAACATTTTAATTTAAACAATAATCATTTCTATGGATATCAATACATACTAACTCTCATTTATAAAACTAAATAAACTATTTATTACCTCTAAATAAATCATATATTAAGCCAAATATTTATCAATCCCTCAAACATTGTTCATCAAATGAAATTTCAAAAAGTAAAACATTATATGATAATAATGAGTCCTAGTTTTTTATAACATTTAATAAATGATTCATATCTATTATGAGTTTCAATATATCTTCCCTGTTATATTTCTACCTCACAACCTCTTATTATAACTAGAAAGTCACTTATTCCATAATCATATGAATATACACATATTATCAAACATTTATATATGAAAAATCATTCAGTTATTGAAATATTGGTTTTCAGATACATTTTATTCGCAACTTCATTAATATCATCCTATTTTTAAAAAAACAAAAAAAAAACATATTTGTTAAGATAATTTTAAAATTTTCATTAAATGATAAATCTGAATATTCTATCCCATTTGATACGAATATATATAACATTTTATATGGGTTTTAAGCATCTAACTCCATGTTTTTAATTCTTTAAAATCTATGAATAGTATCAAACAATTTTTTAAAGACCAATTAGTTATGAACATACTGAAATCTAAATAATTCATTATATAATAATGTCTATTAAACAAAACATGTCTCATAAAATTGTCAATCCAAGTGTCCAGTTAGGACTCATCATCAAGTAAAAGGTGATTATTGGGAGAATACATAAGACATCCATTTTAGAGTTATGACAACAAGAATCATATGTGGAAGAGCCTGGAAATACTAGTATTATATAGATCGGGATGTTATTTCTATGAATAAAAAATATTCACAACACTTCAAAAAATTACGAATGTCAACATATCAATTAAAATATTGATTAGAAATATCCACTCACTCTCCCTTAATGGTATCCAATTCAATTAAGAAATTATTAAATTACTCCAAAAAAATAATTAATCACACCATTGATTTTAAATAAGAATGCCCAGTCCATCACATACATTTCCTGTTCTAAATCATATGATTTTAAAATATAACTATGACACTAAGTGAGATGATCCAATAAAAAATGCACAAATTTCCTGTTACAATTACATATATCAATTATCTAACACAACATTTATGAAATTTTCATATATTTTCATGAGGACCCATTATGTTGGAAATTTATTTTTTAAAAAAATTGATCATTTTGAAGTAATCAAACAAAAAACCCACATATATAATTGTCAAATAGTATACCAATCTATTTAACATAACTAAATGGAAAAATATGAATTTAGGAGTATTATATTCTTATTAATGGTATACATGTTTGATAAAAATAAGATACAAAATGATAAAGTATTGTTATTAAATGGATATTATTAAGAAACATATCAACATTATATAAATTTCGTCCATGATTTTAAATCATGGAATTTAAAATATTCATGAATGAATTAAGTTTGGATAAAATAGCTAATATACATCATTCATGATAGTTCACACCATGATACCTTAAAAACATGGAATGATTAATCTGATTGATTTTTTTTCATGAGTTACATTAAAAATTTCTATACAAATGAGAAACTAAAATGTACTCTCAAATACATATCTCAGGAAATATAAAATAATAAAAAATTTACTAAAGGTAATTATAAGATGCCACTCATCATAATCCATACATATATTTTCCAAATGTAGATAATATTCAACATATATTAAATAATACATGGAAATTTATTGGGTTTCATTTTATTTTATAATGTAATATCAACAGAAAAACATTTATAATTCCATCAATTATCATAACTAGTTAGACATAAAAAAATTAAATTAGTACCTAAAAATTTTCAATTATATTCTAGGTTTATAGTCATGAATTGGGAAAATATAAAATATGGTATCTAACCCATATAGATATTGTTGATATGTTTAAATAATAATTTACCAGATAAATTAATATATATAATCTATTTTTACACATTTCAATCACTATAATGGAATATGGGGTGTTCAAAGTGGAATGACATTTGAAGAATATATTATGGATACACCATGAAGAATGATAATTAACAAATAGAAAATGGTGGATTATTTATCTTATTGATATTTTTCATTTCTAGATTTCAATAACACATATAATGTCACACCCAGACATCGTATCAAGGTTTGTTTTTAATTTTTATTTTTATCTCATAATTTTATTTGACTTTTTAATAATTTCATGTTGGAATGTCGATCGATCCTGATATGCATCAATCAATTTTTTGCGCTAATAAATGATGTCATGCCCGACTGTGGTGGTGCACCATTTTCACAGGTAACTGATCCTTGACTGGACAATTCCTAATGTGTGGGCAGGGCACGGGCAAAGCTATGTGGCCAGCCCGGCGTGCAAGCAGACCCTTTTATTATTAACATCTAAACATGTATTCTTTATAAATAAATAGTATTTCTTATTGATAAACCCTTTATTAATATAATTTATCAAAAAGTTTACTCTTTTTTTAGATTGGTCTAATTATTATTACTTTTATTTTTTTGGGTTCCTATATCTTCTACTTTTTTAATTTATTTATCAATTTTTATATTCATTTTATCCTATCATTTCATATTTCTTCTTCTTATTATTTTCTCCCACTTTTTCTCTCTCCCTCGTGGAGCTACTGTTCAATGAAATCCTCTTCCCCCTCCTGTTGCGGCATTCCCGGGACTACGCAAACCCTATCCGCTCTCCCCTACCTTGAGCTGACGCCGCATAGTTTCTCATCGTACCAGACTTGCACCCAGCTACGAACCTCCTTATTCCTAACCTTCTCCATGATCACACCTGTAGCCCTCCTGCTTGACCCAATATCCTTCGCGACTGCCACACAGTTCTCCTCTTATGTTTCACAGTTGGCCCCACCTCCCTCTACATCATGCACCATCGGTCGGATCCCGCTCATCCCATCCATTTCCCAGCCGAAGCCACACCCCCATTTTGTCCACCCACATGGTTGAACTTCGTCACTACCTCTCATCACATTTTAGATAGTCTGGAATCCCTCCTCCCACTTGGCCAGCTGATGACTTTCTCCACCTTCCGCCCTCCGGACAACCTCCATCAACCTCTGACGGATCTTTCTAAACTATCACCACAGGTGCGGAGTACACTGGTTATGAATTCATTCATTTTTTGATGATGTTGCAAACATGTTTTAGTTTGAATTTATTCAATTTTGATGTGTTTCTATTGTGATTTATTTTTAAGGTGTGTTTTGAGTTTGTTTGAGGTACAATGGTTGTAGTGGACTTTTGACACCAATTTTGCAATGTTTGTGACAAATTGGTAAGTGATTCTACCCACAATTATTATCTGGTGATCATTTTCATATTTTTTAATTAATTCGGTGAATTTCTAATTAGTTTCCATGCTGAAAATTTAGGTTTTATTAAATTCTGATAGTGTATTTAATTTTTTGGAGGTATTTTTAACTGATGTTAGTCCATTTTTTTTTGTGAAAACCCACTTTGTATTGATTATTATTGTTTTGTAAACTGTGCAGTGTGTGAGTTAGGAAGTGCGGATGACACTGTTTATATTTTGGTGCGTGTCAGAATATGTTTTATTTTGGAAAGGTATTTTGAATGACTTTTTTCCATTTAAACGTTTTGCGACATGTTTGAAAACAATTTAATAAATCCTATTATGTGTTTGATTAATTATCAAAGTGTTTTGTTAAGCTATGCATCTAGTTTATTTTAATGTTAAAGCGGTGTACATTAAGGTTTAAAAAGATCTTGGTGTGTGTCTAGATTTAAAAGAGTATTGCAGTGTGCAAATGGTGTGTTTTTGTGCACATGAACCCTATTTGGATTTTATGTAATTATGTGTCGTGTGATGTGAACATGGGTTTAAAATGATCACAAAGGGGGAAGCATGGGGTATTAGGTGGGGGGACCAGGACTAGTGAGCTAGTGTTCTAGAGATGGCTTGGACCGGTTTCACTAGAAGGATTGACGATTGAAACACTATCTAAACATATGATTACTATAGGTTGAGGCTGTCTATGCCACATTTTCTGAGGGTTGTGGTCTTCATAGCCACGTTTTCTAAGGGTCGTGGTTTTTAAGTGACATTTCACCAATATGTGATGTTCTAGGCTCCCACCAATTTCTAGTACACATAGGGCCTCTCCCATCCATTGGTGCTTCCAATTACATTTCGCACACTGATGACACCTAATATGATACATGAGTTACTACCCAAACATGTGTTTTCTTTAAACATATTTTCATTAAGGTTGCTTTACGAAACAAAAATTTCAATAACATTGTTATGCTTTTCCTACCTCTATTTATTTATCACAAAAAATGTAATTTTCTTTTAATAATTGTGTGTGGAATCTTTTCTGGGTGAAATCTTGTAGGGAGATTTCACATACCCTACTTACACCATTAAATTCAAGTAAATTTTTTATGTTTGATACGGGTAAGGGTCCAGCATTTGGGAGCGGTGGTTCAGGTTGTTAGCATTACTCTTGACGTGGCATTTTGGTGGTGGCTTGAGGGTGGTTTCATCTCACTGGGAGGCAATTTTTGAGGTTTTTATTTGGTCATATACTTTTAGTGTTGTTTGGGATCTGGTTTTTCTTGTGACTCAAAAATCTAGTTTTGGTTAAATAATTCTTTGGTTGCGACTCTTACTTTGGATTGGGTTTATTTTGTTGGTTGTTTTATATATGATTGTTCGGTTAAAATTGTGCCCAAGGTTTATTTTCATACCCAGGCACTTGTGCCAGCCCGTGGGGATCGGAAAGGCCCTTCGGGCCTTTCCGTGTGCCGGGTCAGGTGTTCATTCGGATAGCGACCCAACATGTTTTGTAAAAAAATGTTATCATATGAGTTTTATTCTATTTTTTTATTTGATTATGGATGAGTCTGGTTTGATAAGACCTAGGATTTTCGGGGATCAAAATTATAGTTGTGAATAGGGAGCCTGGATAGTACACCTCGTGACAGCCCCTAAGTCGCCATGGGATGTCAGGTTTCTTGTTTGACTTCACTTCCTGTTGGGACGTGCAGGCTGTAGATTGTTCATGGAAGGAGAATTTAAAAATGATGTTACATTTTCATGTTTGGTTTATTGATGATTACATATACTTATGGGAATTTTATTTTTCTTTAGATATGATATATTGATGATGTTCTTTTATGACTATTGCTCTTTGCAGTAAGACGCCTCCATGGATAGCTTACACGCACCCATAGGAGGATGCCAGAAAGAGTTCTCCTTTGTTGCTTGATCAGATATTGGTAGAGTTCGTGGTCCATGATGTTCAGGCTTTAAGAAAAGTGGTGAATCCTTCCCCTCATCTATTCCATCTAGATTAGAGGGGTTTGGCTCCAAGAAGGATAAATCTCATGAGTTTTTGAAGAATAAATATTTTTGAGGTAGTTCAGAACCTCAAGTGGCATAGGAATGGCCTGAAATAATAGAGCGTATGTTCGAGTTCTATTACATGCTAGAAAAATTCAGGGTAAACTGTGCCTCATTCATGCTTGAGGGTTCCAGTCAAAAGTGGTGGAAATCATTGATTCAGGATGTGAAGTAGGAGCAGATGAGTTGGAAGGATTTCAAAGCTATCTTCAACGAGAAGTAATGTCCTGAGTTCCTAGCCTATGCCAGATCCCGGGAGTTCATGGATCTATCACAAGGGGAAAACACTGTGATGGAGTATGAAATTCGCTTTGCTGATAAAGTTCAGTATGCACTTGAGATAATTTCAAATGAATATTTGAAATCTCAGAATTTTAAGAATGGCCTTCGACCATAAATCCACTATCAGGTTTTCTTACTGATGCTGGGAACTTATGCCGAGGTGGTTGATCATGCTTGCATGGTCGAGATTGACCAGAGAGGAAAGTCAGGATTTTTTAGATCAGTGTTAGGGATGGCAGTGGTAGTTCGTCCTAGAATAAGAGGAAGTTTGATGAGAAATGGAAGAAGAGTGGTGCCATATCAGGTCATCCCCCCTCGAAGACTTTATCCGGGGCTCCTTGTGTAGGGTCTGTGGTGTGCCATCAGTGTGGAAGGGTTTGTCACATCTGACCTGCTTGTCCATAAACTTCGAGACCTTTCCATGGGTGTGGATTTGAGAGACATCTAATGTTCTTTTTCCGGACTGTACTCCCTTTTCATAGTGGGACTGGATCTGTGGCTTCCAGAGGAGTATCAGTTTGGTCAGCGCGAACCAGGATTACAGGATCTTGGTTCGGTGGCCATGGCATTTGGACGGGATCGTCCTTGGGGAAGAGCCAGATCAGGTCAGAGCCTCAGGTGAGTGGTCATTCTTATGCAGGGACTAGACATTATCATGTTGTGGATCCTGCACCAACGAGATCTGATACAAGACCTTCGACAGTTTAAGGTACCATTCTAATTGCATCTTCTATAACTACTATTTCATTTGATACTAGTGCTTCAATTTTCTTTTATATCTTCCCGTCTTTTGAACTTGCTGAAACATCCAACCAAACTATTATATCTGTCCATGGAGTTGGTAACATCTTTGGGGGAAAAGAGGGAGCAAGGACTTGGGTGTATGTTGTGCATACTCTATCTATCAGGAGTCGAGATAGAGTGGGATTTCGTGGTCTTTGATATGTTCTTTTTTTATGTGATCCTCGACATGGACTATAAGGTGCGCTTTCAAGTTCATATTAACTACTATTGGAAATGAGTTAGCTTTTTGGAACTAGATGGGAGTCCTCAGTTATTTCATGGAGAATGGGATCCTCAGTCAAGTCGTGTGGGACCTCCACTCCATGAGTTGGAAAATCATGCTTATCAATTGTCGTCGCTCGCACTGGATGACGATGGTAGTGTTTCTCTTGGAGGGTTACCTCATGTAGGGGATGAGTTCCCAAAGGTATTCCGAGATGATTTTCTAGGCTTACCCATAGAGCGGGATGTGGAGTCCTTGATTGAGTTGGCATGGGGAACACATCCCATATATCTTCCCTCATATCATATGGACCCTACCGAATTGAAAGAATTAAAGATATAGCTGGATGATTTGGAATCCACAGAATTCATTCACCTGAACATCTCTCCTTGGGCTTCCATAGTTTTATTCGTGATGATTTCAAATTAAACCCTCCAGTAGTGTATCTATTACCCAAAATTGAATAAGGTAAACATAACGAATAAGTACCATGTTGCTCAAATTGACGATTTGTTTGACTAGTTGAAGGAGGAAAGTGGTTCTCCAAATTTTACTTGCGGTCATGTTACCACCAACTTAGGGCGAGAGAAGTCGACATTCTGAAAAAGGATTTCCGAAGCACGTATGGTCACTTCAAGTACTTCATCATGCCTTTCGGGTTGACGAATGCTCAAACAGTTTTCATGGAACTCGTGAATAGGGTGTTCCACAAATATCTCGACTCATTTTTTTGTAGTATTTGTGGACGACATCCTAGTATATTATGGATCTGAAGAGGAGCAGGGGCATCACCTGCAGATTGTTTTGGGCACATTGTGGTATGACCTTCAATATTCCAATCTCTTGAAGTGCACATTCAAGATATGGTAAGTGATGATTTTAGGGAATGTAATCTCTGAATATGGGGTTTTAGTGGATTTTGAGATGATCGGTGCAGTTATGTTGTTGGAACACTGAAGGAATGTGTGTGACATCTGATGTTTTTTTGGCCAAGAAGGTTATTATAGGAATTTTTTACGGGACTCTTCACAGCTTGCCTCCTCCATGATTGTTGAGATGGTATGTGGAGTATGATATACTATATAAAACAAAATTTAGTATAAAATTAATATAAATACTAAATGAAGTATCTAACAATGCTCAAAATACAAGAGGGGTTGAATTGTATACTTCAAAAAACCCCTTTGGAACTTTTAATGGTGATAATGTTTAACAAGGCTAAACATGATAATTCACAAAACCACTAGTTCTATGAAGTTTCAAGATTCTAGAAATATGATTCTGGGAAATTGATTTCGGAAATGATGGTTCCAGAATATGAAACATAATTAATGTTTACAAAGATAAATATTATACCATAAATCATATAGAATCTTACTAAATCAGAGTATACAAGTATAAGGAAGTATAATATAGTTATACTTTCCTCAATAATAAAAATGCAGTGAAAAACATGAAACAAACCAAGTAACAAGTAATAAATCATTTAACCCAATGAAATGGGCATCCAACATCCTTGGATAAAAGTCCCATGATTTATACTTTCATGAAATTCTATCTTACCCATGCAAGGGTAAGCCCTCGATACAAAGATCGGAGTCTATATTTCTATACTCGCAATCCCTGAACAACATGGCAGTCAGCAACTCTGTATTCCTCAGTAAGGAAGTCCTCGAACATTAAGGTAGTTGAAACCTATGTCTTCCTATTCCTGAAAGCCCACGACATTAATAAAAAAAATTCAAAGTTGAACGATGCATGTCTGAAGAAGAATATTAGTACACACTAAGCATGAGATACTATTTATATTCACAACTCCAACGGTCGGCTCCCTTATCCAACGGTCGTATTTCTCCTTGAATTTTCAGAGGGACATATAAACATGTCACTAAAACAATGGTTAATTAGTAACTGAATGGAAAACCACATTTTTTTAGAAATAAAAGTGTAAGAGAAAATATGGTTATCTAACCAAAATCAAATAATCGCAATGTAAGAAAATAAATGTCCAAAGTCTAACCAAAAACACATCTGGTGTCTATAGTACAAGGATATTTGTATTCTGTTTTCTAATAAATTTAGATCCTGAACTATATAGAATTATGAAGTCTGAATTTAAAGGAAATTTGGAATCTAGATTCATAAGATTATAGAATTTGAACATACAATTTTCGTAGTCAGAGTTAATTAGAATTCAAAGTCAATACTTATAATGATCGGAGTCTGAATTCAGAGAACTCAGAGTCAGAACTCAGAAGAGTTCAGAGTCTGAATTCAGAGAACTCGAAGTCATAACTTAGAAGAGTTCAGAGTCTGAATTCATAGTACTCAGAGTCAGAACTCAAAAGAGATCAGAGATTGAATTTAGAGAACTCAGAGTCAGAACTCAGAAGAGTTCAGAGTCTGAATTCAGAGAAATCGGAGTCTGAAATCAGAAGATTTTGTAGTCTGAATTTAGAGAAGTCGGAGTCAGAACTCAGAAGTGTTCGGAGTCTGAATTCAGAGAACTCAGAGTTAGAACTTAGAAGAGTTCAAAGAATGGATTCAGAGAACTCGGAGTCAGAATTCAAGTCATAAAAATAGAATTCTCTTTATTAATTTATTATATGATTCCATGGTTTTAGATATGAAACGTAATTTTATACATAGAATAGATAATGTACAATGAAAAACATGGTAAGGATAAATTTCCTTGTGGAACGAAAATTTTCTTTATGAAAGAAAAACACATGGTAAAACGAAATTTTCCTTGAGATAAGGTGTTTGTGATTTTCAAAACATGGGTATTGTTAAATATATAAGGAAACCTTATTGACTCAACAATTTCCCCAATCATGAAGGAATGGATTATTCATAAGAAAATGTTATTGACTTAACAAAATAACCCTTTTTGGAAAGCACAAACATCCTTACGATAAAGAAAATTTGGACTTAGAAAATATTTTTATAGGATTTGGAAATAAAACTTATCTCCCTTATCATATGTGCAATGATGAATACAACTAACTCTCCCTAAGGATTTGGAACACTATGAATCGTATTCTAGATATCATGAATAGGATTTTTCATTTTCTTGAATATGAAAATCTCCGTAATGAAAAATCCCCCTTAGATAAATTCCCCCATAGAGATATTTCTTCTTTACATAGTATTGTTTTTCCTTTATCCCCCTTTGTGATTTTTTAAATGATTTTGTGGGAATGGAAAATAATATATGGTACCTAAATGATTTGTAAAAAAAACCCAATAGAGAAGAAACCAAAAATTTCATTATGAATAGAATGAATTTGTACAAGGAAGAAATTTACAACAAATGGATGGATTTCAACAAGTTTATCCTTTCTTTTCCATCGAAATAAACTACATGACTGTAGTTTTTAGCTTTTCGAGATCCTTATGTTCATCCTCTGCTCTCTTATAAAGCTGATTGTAATCCTAAACTTTCTTCTCTAAAGAATCTATTCTTTCTTCCAAAGACATAAGAGCCTCTTCTTGAGCCTTCAAGACATCTTCTTAATCGAAATTTTTTTCTTCTTTATCAATCTAATGATCTCTTTCTCTCTTCCATCTTTGGGAAATGGAATACAATTTCCTATTTAGATCCTTCACTATGTGAATTCGATAATTTTTTTTCAATTTTAACTTTTCTTCAAAACAGGTTGTAAGAACTTTGATCCTACCATCTTCAATATCAAACACCTCTTTGACACCATCTTATAATACATCATGTTCTCTCAAATCTTCTACTGCCTTCTTTTACCAGCCAACCATTTTATTATAGGACCTTTTGTGGATATCACAGTTAATGATGAAATTCTTGATATCAGCCTCATGCTTGACACACTTGTCCATCACCATGGTCACTGAATCTAATTTGTGACTTACTGTGTGATGAAGCATCTAGCACAAAAAGTCTATGCTTGGGAAAATCGAGATGGTGCCAACCATCTTCTTCAATGACTGGACAATAAAATCATCTCCTAGAGATAATGATTCCAAATATGAGACTTTTCTAGGTAAGGGATCATTCTCTTGCTCAAACATTTTCCTCTTAGAAGATCCACCAGCTCCCGTTTTCTTTAAAAATACATTAGTAGGTGTATTAACAACCACCTATTTCCCGATATCAGTTCTTCGAACGGATTACTCATCCGGAGATTAATGTTCACTGTCACACAGCTGAAAAATTATATCTTCATCTATCTTCTCTTTATAAGCTCCTACCTCAGCATCTTCAGGATGAATAAAGTTATGATTAAAACTATCTTCCTCTAATTGCTTGTTCACATTATCTATAGCTTTCTAATCCTCTTCATTATGATCTTTCCAATGTGTAGCAGGTTTTGAAGATTCTGCTTATGGTGTTCATGTTTATAATTTCTCAGATGGAATTTCTTTCTCATGGAATTCTTCAACATGATTTATGAGATCTTCATATTCACCACTACATTCTTCTTCTTCCACTTCTTCCACTATTTTTTCTACTTCAAAAACTTTTTCGTTCTCTTTCATTGGAGTCATGAATTTCTTCCCCAGGGTCTTAGGTAATGCTTTAACCATGAATGATATTGGTACTATGATATTATCTGATTCTTTCTTAGTATTCTTCATAAGGTATTGAAAAATTTTAGTCTCAGACATCAAATTCTTATGTTTATCTTCTTTACATTGCTTTTCAAGCTCATCTGTTGTCTTCTCATTTAAGGATTTGGCTTCAGCATGATCCAAACCAAAACTTTGCTCCCCTGCTTTCTTATTTTTCTTATCTTCCCTTCATTCTGCAACAAAATCATATGTATAAGATTTTTTGTTTCATAGGTTTTGGAGGTTCATATTGTGCTTCTTTAGTTTTTTGGGGTTTTCCTTCCTCTTATACTTCCTTCAAATTCCTCTTCTTTCTATCATTTTTCGATGGTTCATCCACTTATTGATTATTCAGAACAGCTTCAACATCTTCCTTTGTTATGAAATAAAATTATCTAGAGTCTTTGAAAAAAATGAATGGTCATCCTATTCAACATATCATCTTTGTCTAGCATGACTTTGCAATTTCTAGTCACTAAACTGCAAGGATTTTTGAATGATTCTAGACACTGAACAATCAACTATGAAAGAATGGTCAGGTATATGATAATCCGACCCTTCAGATTTCCATTCATAACATTATTGATCATAATCTGAATAATCTTAACCAAATTAACCTTCCTCAGGTTCAACAGAAAATATAGGATGTACATATCATTCTTTTTCAATGTGTCCTTATAACCATTTCTCAGAATGATAAATCCTTGAACCCATAATTCAATGATTCATTTATTTTTAGAGAGGTGAGGAATCTTCAGAGTCTTGACCTCAGTAAGACCGGGGAACTCTATGGATATCACCTTTACAATTCTTCCTTTGACATCCAAAAACATGTGGGAACAGAATTCAGCAACCCCTTCGTATGGAATAACAACTAATCTAGCTGCCTAAGTATGTGAAAGAGAATAGGTCTTTGAATATCTTTTGAAAGAAAACTTTTCTCTACATTCTTCTTTGAATAAACGAACTGATTTATAAAACACATCAAGAAAATATAGATATACCAAATCATGAGCCCCTAGCCTCGATATGAAAACACTCTCCCACCCATTCATTATGATGTTCTTCAAAAGGATTGAATCATACTTAGAGAAGATGTTCGGATGCACCAACATTTATCTATACACCTACCACTCGACAATTGTCTTGACAATAGACATATCTTTCTGAGAGGATTATTCTACAGAAATTTAGAATTGAGGAAACACTGAGATGTTCAGAACGGGCTTACATACAATGTTAGAACTTCATCACATGAGAGCTTGAGATCTATGTGGGACTAGCATCGAGGTTCATTTATATAGGCATTTGATGTGATAGTTCATCTTTCAAACTCAATCCAATTTTGGAAAACCCTTTTGATCAGATTTGATGGTTGATATGATACGCATAAGGAATACATGATAGAAACCGATATTTTTGAGGTTTTTAATAAATCATTTGGATTTAGGAAAAAGACATTATGAAAATCATTAAAAAACAAATGAAAATACAAGAATGTAAATGATGATTATGAAAACTCCAGAAAGGAAACATACATTTCAGATTGCTAGGAAGATTTTTAATATTGAAGAAAAATCATCTTGAAGAACTTTAGATTCCAAAATTTTGATTATGAAAAATAAATTTGAAAACAAAAAATCTCAATTGCGAAAATTTTGAGTAATAAAATATTCATTAAAAAAATTTTAAGAATGAAAAAAACAAGAAAATGTACTCCCCCTATGAAAAAGAGTTTATTACTATAAGGAGATTGATTTTGACAGAACTTTAATGAAGATGATTAAATTATAGTTATCATTCCTAACATCTGTTTAATGTCTCAAAATCTATCAGAGGGTAATGATTTTGTGAAAATATCAGAAAGTTTATCTTGTGTTCGGATGAATTGAATAATGATATCTACTTTTTGTTAGTGATTTCTATGAATGTGGGCCTAATATCTATGTGTTTTTCATGAGACTGATTTTCAGTGTTTTTTCTTAATGAAATTTCACTAGTATTATCAAACAATATTTTTGTTTTAGTAAAACTCATACCATAGTCTGTGAGTGTGTGTTTCATCCACAAAACTTGAGAACAACATCTTCCAGCTGCTACATATTTAGCTTCAGTAGTGGAAAGTGCCACTGAGTGTTGATTCGTTCATCACCAAGAAACTAATGAATGTCTTTAGAAATGACATATTCTGGATATACATTTTCTATACATTCTACATCCAACAAATTCAGCATATGAAAATCTTTTTTGAACAAAATCATTTCCAGAACTACAAAAGAGTCATAAATCTATGGTTCAATTTAAGTAGCGAAAAATTCTTTTCACAGAATCTAAATGAGATTCCATAGTATTGGATTGATGTCTTGCACTTATGCATACTAAAAACATTAATTCTGGACAACTTGATATTAAATAAATCTAAATTTCTATCATACCTCTAAAAGAAGTTTGATCTACCGGTTTCCCACCTTCATCAAGATAAAGTGAATTTGAGGTACACATAGGAGTACTTATAATATTAGTGTTGTGAAATCCATACTTTTTAAGAAGATATTTAATTTAACTATGTGTGGATATATATATTCTTTTGGGTTTTTGAGAAATTTTAAAACCAAGGAAAATTATTAACTCACCCATCATACTCATTTCGATCTCAGATTTCATTATGTTCATAAGTAAATCAGTTATGGATTTCTTAGTTGAATAAAATATAATGTCATCAACATATATTTGATTAGTCAATTTTATTCATATCCTTGTTTATAAAAAGTGTTGAATATGCATTTCCCTTAACGTAATTTTTTTGAAGTAAAAAACTTGTAAGTCTATCATACCTAGCTCATAGGGCATTCTTAAGCCCATACGGAGCTTTGGTAAGTTTAAAAAAATGTTCAGGATTTTTTAATCTTCAGAACCAGGTGGTTGTTCAACAAAAACATGATAATGAATGTTACCATTAAGTAAAGAACATTTCACATCCATTTGAAATTTTTTTAAATTGAAGAATGCTGAAATGGAAAGTAAAATAGAAATAGATTCAGGTCTAGCTAAAAGAGAATAGGTTTCTCTACAGTCTATTCCTTCTTGTTGATTATATCCATTAGAAACCAATATATCTTTATTTATTAATATGATACCATTTTCATCAAAATTACTTTTAAAGACCCATTTTACACCAATAACAGAAGTTTCCTTAGGTCCTTCAACCATGGTCCAGACTATATTCCTTTCGAATTCATTAATCTCATCTTCCATAGCTTTTATCCAATCATCATCACCTAAAGCATCATCAGTGATTTTTGGTTCTAATTGAGAATGAAATGGTAGATGTTATACTTCATTTATTAAGGAACTTATAGTTCTTATAGGTTGATTTACATCACCAATTATACTATTACTATGATGAATCTTTAGAAACTACTAATTTGGGTTTCTTATAACCTATTCATCAACATAGGGTATGAAATCGTCTGGGGTAAATGCTTCAGAAACATTTTCTGGGGAATATCTCTTATCAGAAGGATCTTTTAACAATGTTTGATAATCAGTTTTTGAAAAAATAGTTGAATATAGAGGTTGGGGTTGTTTAAAAATGAAGGGACCTATTTCATCAAATTTAATATGTACCGTTTCATCAATAGTACAAGTTTTTTTTTTGAAACTCTATAATCCTTCAATGTTGTGGAGTAACCTAGGAAAATTACTTCATCATATTTTGGTGAGAATTTTTGTAAATTATCATTAGTACTCAAAATGAATACCTTTCAACCAAAAACCCTGAAGTAGGAATTTCAAGGTTTTCTACCATTCGATAACTCATAAGAGGTTTTATTAAGAAAAAGGTCTAATTTAAACATGATTTATAGTATAACAAGAAATACTCACAGCTTCATCCCAAAAACATTTGGCTATAGAATACTCCCTAAACATGGTTCTAGTTATCTTTTGAAGAATTCTATTTCTTCTTTCAACAACACAATTTTGATGAGGTGTTCTAGGAGGTAAGAAGTTATGAGTAATGCCTCTTCTACTTCAAAAAGTTTCGAAATCAGAATTTTGAAATTCTCCTCCATGATCACTATGAATAGTTATCAAATGAAGGATTTTATCATTTTTGACTTGGGTCTAAAAAATATGAAACAAGAAAAATCTTCATATTCCATTGCTATAAAATAGACTCATGTAAATCTAGTGTAGTCATCAACTATAATAAATACATAATACTTTCCTCCAATGCTTCGTGTTTGTGTTGGACCAAAAACATCCATATGTACTAACTGTAATTCATTAGTAGTTGAGACTTCACCAATTGATTTAAAACTTGATTTATGTTGCTATCCATATTGAAAAGAACCACAAACATTTGAAGACTAAAATCTAAGCTTCATCAGATCCTTAACTAACATTTTCTTTGATATTTTGCATAGGTTTCTAATGTAATAGGTTCTTAAACTTTTATGTCACAACAAAGAATGATATTCCATTGCACTAAGGCAAGGTAAGTCTTGGCTGCTAAGGTCTTCTATGGTTAGTGTGTATACATTGTCTTGCCTATGGGTGGAAAGAATTTATTTTTCCTTAGAAATGTGTACTAAGAACTTGTCATTCCTAAAATTCACTAGGTAACCTTCATCAGATAATTTAATTATGTTAATGAGGTTGTTCTTAGTACCCTTATCAAACAAACCATTCAAAATCATAGTTTTTCTAAGAGGAATGATGTTAACAATACCAATAATTTCTCCCTTATAATTATCTCTAAAAGTTTCTTTTCCTCCTTTTGTCTTAATAATATTTTAAAAGTATTTTTTGTTACTAGTTGTATGTCGGGAACATCCACTATCCATGTACCATATATTGTTGTTTGTACTTTATCTATTTTCATAAAAACAAAAGAGTTATACTTTTAGATCCCAAACGTTCTTGGATCTGGAAATTTTAGAATGCAAAATTTTTGGCACCCACATTTTCATAGAAGGAGATGCTATATGAAATCCTAAAGACTGAGTTTTGTTTAGAGAACAATTTTTTCCCAGTTTCCACCACACTGGAACATAGTGCAGAAATGATCACTTTGAGGAACAAAATAATTGTTACTAAAAATTGGTTTAGAACTAGTATTACAAAATATAGAATTATTCCTTAGTGGTCGGATTTGAGAATACATCTTATCAAAATTTTCCTTACCTATGGTAATGTATGACAAACACTTCTTCAAGGAACATTTTTTGGATTTTCGTCTAATAACGAGGTTCTTGTCTATAAAAACATTATCTTTGGAACTACAGTTAGGCTCAAAAACATTGTTATTACAAATTTAATTCTCTAGATCCTTATAAAGTTTATCCTTCTCAAAATTTTCATCCTCAAGGTTTTTTTAAATACATTCGAATTTAAGGGATTTCTTATCAAGATCTTTAGAAAGATCGTATATTTCCTTAGTAAGTATTGAAATCCTGGAGTTTACCTTATCAATCATCTTGTTAAATTTAGAATTATTATTCTCAAGAATCTTAGTAAACCTATAAACTTTTTCATAGGAAGGAAAAGTATAATCTTCATTAGAAGAAGATTCTTCATCCGAAGATTTATAGTATTTATCATTACTATAATTTGCATTCAAAGAAACATTGGTCATTGATTCAGTATTTTTTACCTTAGCAATTAAGCATTGATTTTCAAAAGGATACTCTGGAAATTAAACCAAGATTCTTCTACCGAGAAGATTTTCAATATGATGATTCATCAGATGACTCGCCACCTCTGGCACTCCAGTTGTCTTTAGCTTTTAAGACTTTATTATCTTTAGCTTTGTAGTACTTATTTCTGTTTCTCTAATAATGCTTTTCATTTCTTTTCATTCTCTTAAGGATAGGATAATCATGTCTTATATGTCAAGATCTCTTGCATTCATAAATTGTAACTTCTAAATCTTTGTTATCTTTCCTTTCATTCTTCTTATATCTAGATTGAATGTTTTTCTTTCCAACTATCTTATTCATCCTTCATGAAAGATTGTAGAGTTCATTCTCTGAAGATTCATGTTCACTAGATTTGGAATATATAAAAACCTTCTTAGATTTGGATCATGTAATTCTCTAAGGGGTATTGGATTTCATATGATTTGAATATTTATTTAAAGCAACACTACAATTATCATTCTTCTTCATGACATTATCAGCAACACTTTTTATTCTAGTCTCATGTTGATGATGATTTCCCAAAAAGTTCAACAATAGTAATCGGAGTAACCTTTCTATTCTCATCCATAGCAGTCCTCTTGGATTCCCACTCATTGGGCATGATGTCTATGATCTTGTCCACAATATCATCATCATATAATTCTTTCTCACCCATGGATTGTATACTATTTACAATGGTCATTAATATATATTGAACCTTGCATATGGGTTCTCCATGAGGAATGAAATAAACCATTATATTCATCACTGAGAATGGACTTTATTGTTTCAATGACTATTGAATTTCCAAAATGTGTAACATCATGTTTCATCCAAATAAAATTTCTTGCTTCACAAGATGAAATTTGTCTATATATATTTCTAGTCATTGAACAAATCAATGTATTGTGTACATTATAATTCAGTTGATATTCATGCTTTTCTTGATTTGTGAATGTACTTACTTCCTTGTCAGGGATTATATAACCTCCAGCAAGCGTAACAAAATTATATACTCAATTATTGATAATAAAATTCTTTATGTGATCTCTCCAATATTCGTAATCATTCCCATCATAAATAGGTGGTCTTGTTGGATTTAGGTTGTCAACAGAACCAACATTGATTCCTTTCATCTTAAAGAAAACTGTCTCCACACAAACATGTTAGTAGCAAGGTTATGTATTCAAGGAAAATATTCCTCAGTAAGGAAAAATCAAAAACAACGAAAAATTGAGCAAGGAAAACTTATATGTTAATATAAGTATTTTAGAAACCTCCTCTGATACCAACTGTTGAGATGGTATGTGGAGTACGATATACTCTATAATACCAAATGTAGGATCGAAATAATATTGATATTGAATAAAGTATCTAATAATGTGAAAAATACAAGTGGGGGTGAATTGTATACATTAAAAATGCCTTTGGAACATTTAATGATGAGTATGTTTAACAAGGATAAATATGGTAATTCAGAAAACCTATAGATCTACAAACATGAAAGATTTTGAAAATTTAATTACCAGAAAGTGATTCCTGAATAGATGGTTTCAGAAAATGAAACATAATGAATTTTTACAAAGATAATGGTTCTACCTTAATGTGTATAGAATCTTACTAAATCAGATTATACAAGTTTAAGGAAGTATATGACAATTATATTTGCCTCAACAATCAAAATACATCGAATAATGTGAAATAAACCAAGTAACAAGTAATAAATATTTTAACCCAATGAGAAGGGTATCAAACATATTTGAATAAAGGCCCCTTGATTTATACATTCAATAATTATTTTTTTACCCACACTAGGGTAAGCCCTTGATACAAAGATCGAAGTCTATCTTGCATTCCCCATAAACCCTCAACTTCAGGGTAGTTGGCACATCTTCCCTCCATGGCATTGAAGTCCTCAAACTTTAAGGTAGTCATCACCTATGTCATTTAATCCCCATAAGTCATTGAATGTAATCAGAAACATTCAGAGTTGCACGAAACAAGTCTGAACAAGGAATTTAGTACGCACTATGTATGCAAGTCTCTCTCTAGAAAACACTTCAACAACATGTAATCTCTAGATTCATAGAATAGTGTTGAGCCCTTTGAAACGAGCTTCTATTTATAGGCACAACTCCAACTATCGGTTCCCTCCTCCAATGGTCATATTTTTCCTCGAATTTTATAGGGAAATGTACACATGTCCCTCAAACAATAGTTAGTCAGTAACTGAATGCACAACATCACTTTATAACAAAAACAAGTTTATGAAAACATTTGGTTACATAACCGAAATCAAATATTCGTAATGTATGTAAATAAGTGTACGAAGTCTAACCAAAAACACATTTGGTGTATATAATATAAGGATATCCGGATACTGTATTCTAAGGAATTTAGATCCTGAACTCTATAGAATTCTGGAGAATTAATTTTAAAGAAATTTAGAATATGGATTAACAAGAATTCAGAATCTATACATAAAAAGTTCGGAGTAAGAGATCATTAAAATTTGGTGTCAGCAATTACAATGTTCAGAGTCTGAATTCGGAGTACATAGAGTCAGAACTCAGAAGAGTTCGGAGTCTGAAATTAGAGAACTCAGAGTCAGAACTCAGAAGAGTATAGAGTCTGAATTCAGAGAACTTAGAGACAACACTCAAAAGAGTTCGGAGTCTAAATTTAGTGAACTCGGAGTCGGAACTTAGAAGTGTTTGGAGTCTGAATTCAGAGAACTCGGAGTCAGAACTCATAAGAGTTTTGAGAATGAATTCATTATACTCTGAGTCATAATTTGTATACTGAAAATAGAATGCTCTTTATCTATGTATTATATGATTCTATGGTTTTATCATTGAAACTGAATTTTATTCTTAGACAAGATAATGAACAATGAAAAACATTGTAATGATAAATTTCATTGGGGAAAAAACAATTTTCATTAAGAAAGTAAAACAGAGGGTAAAAGGGAATTTTCCTTGAGATAAGGTGTTTTTGATTTTCAAAACATGAGGATTGGTAAATTCATAATGAAACACTATTTACTCAACATTATCTACAATAATGAAGGAATGAAAAATTCATAAGAAAACCTTATTGACTCAACAATTATCACACTCACCCGGAAAGGGGTGATGTTTGAATGGATCCCATAATGCCAATAATCCTTTTAGAATTTCATGTAGTGGATGACCACCACACCAGTGCTAATATTACTAGTGTTTGGTAAGGGTTATAAGGTCTATAGTGATGGTTTTGGTATAGGTCCGGGGTGTGTACTCATGCAGGATAATCATATGGTGGCTTATGGTTCCCACCATCTCTAGCCACATGATAAGAATTATCCAACTCACGACATGGAGTTAGCAGTAGTGATGCATACCGTAATGACTTGGTGTCACTACCTCTTTGGGGAGTAATTTCGGGTCTATTCAGATAATAAGAGCTTAGAATACATTTTCTCTTAGAAGGATCTCAATTTGAGGCAGTGCTGCTGGATCGAGTATTTGTAGGTATTTTATATTGATATTGTCTATACCTCGGGCATGGGTAATGTGGTGGCTGACTCTTTGAGTAGGATGGTACTAGTGCAGGCATTGAGGAAGTCCAACGATGAGTCGACATTGATGGTGCTCTTTTCCCAGATGCACATGGAGAGAAGGGAGCATTGTGGAGGTACTATCATGGCTAGCATTCAGTTGACTCCCACTCTTCTAGAGTTGATCCATTAGAATAAGTCTGGTGATGAGATGTGCCAGGGTACAATGTAGTTTCTTCATTTTGGGGAGACTACTTCAGATTGGTCTTTATCTCCTGAGAGGATCTTGTGTTCCTAGAGTAGTGCAGAGGGTTTGTTGTCTCTGTGGAATGTGGTGATGTAGGATAGCCACAAATCTCAGTGGGTCATCCATCCTGGTTCTACCAAGATGTATTACGATGTTCGTCACCAGTTCTGATGGACAGTTATGAAATGGGACATAGAAGACTTTGAATAGAGATGTTGTACATGTCAGCAGGTGAATGTAGAGCATTAGAGACCATCTGGCCTACATCAGCCACAACCCATTCCTACCAGGAAGTGCTACGAGGTCACCATGGGATTCATTATTGGATTTCCTCATACACCTCATGGAAGGAATGCTATTTGGGTAATGATTGAACATTTGACCATGTAATCTCACATTATCCTGATAAGCGATATAGCGAAGGTGGAGGAGCTTGGCCATTTGTATGTTCAGGAAGTGGTCAGACTTCATGGTGTTGCGTCAGTAGTTGTTTCTCACAGGGATCCCTACATTACATCTATGTTTTGGGGGTGTCCTCTAGAAGGTATTGTGGTCACAGATTGAGAAGAGAATGACATTTCATCTTGAGAAGGATGACCATATGGATTGGACAAATCAGATTTTGGAAGACATGCTTCACACATGTGTATTGGATTTTAGAGGTGCATGGGATAGCCATTTTGGGATTGGTTGAGTTTTCTTATAATAACAGTTACCAATACTCCATTAATGTATCACCCTTTGAGGATCTCTACGGATGAACTTTCATGTCTCCTTTGTGTTGGGCTAAGGCAGGCGAGACCTCACTCTTGGGATCGAGCCTTGTTCATGAGATGTCTGAGAAGGTCAGGTTTATTAGACATCAGTTACTGACAGCTCAGCGTCACCACTAATCGTATGCAGATCAGAGTCATCATGATCTAGTGTTTTCAGTGGGGTATATAGTGTTCTTGAGGGTGAACCCACGCTTGGGTGACCATAGCTTGGAAAATTAGGGGAAGCTAACACTGAGGTGTGTTGGGCCTTTTGAGATTACTGAGCTGATTTGCTTGGTGTCTTACATGTTTGCATTTCCTTCAATGATGACGTCGATTCACGACATGTTTCAGGTCTCCCAACTGAAAATGTTTAATCCTGATCATTCACATGTGTTCAATTTAGGGGAGTTAGATATTTAGATAGGCTTATCAATGATTGAGCGGCCAGTGCGGATAGTGGATTCTCAAGATAAGGTTCTTTGTGAAATGTGCATTCCCTTGGTTCGTATTCTTTGGAGAAATGGGAATGACGAGCAGGAGAATTGGGCATGGATGTTTAGGTTTCAGCAGGAGTAACCATTTCTATTGTCTGATCATGATTCAAAATTTCTTTCTAAAGGAGGAATGTTTTCATGGTGGGGAGAATTATCACAATCGGTCTTCGTATCATGGAATTATTTAAATTTTTTATTTTTATCACATATTTTTATTTAAATTTTTAAAAATTTCTTGCTGGAATGTGGGTCGAGCGTTGTTTGTGTCATGCACTTTTTGTGTTGATGAATGAAGTCATGACTGACAAGGTTGGTTCACATTTTTCGCAACTAAATTATCCTTGACTTGACCATGCCCAACACGCGGGTAGGGCACGGGTGAAGTCGTGCAACCTTCCCATCGCGTGAGTAAACCATTTTATTATTAACATATAAGAACGTATTATTTATACATCACCTTTATTTTTGTTATTGACAATCCCTTTATTAATAAAAATTACAAAATTTATTTATTCCTTTTTAGATAGTCTAATAAATATTATTACTATTATTATTATTATTTTGGGTTTCTATTTCTTCTACTTCTTTTTATTTATTTATCTATTATTTATTTTTTTTATCCCACTATTTCTTATTTTTTTATTATTTTTTTTCTCCCTATTTTTCTCTCTCCCTTGTGGTGCGGTTGTTCACTCAAATACTCTCCCCCTCCTGTCGTGGCATTCCTTGGCCTGTGCAAACCTTAGCTGCTCTTCCCCTCCTTTAGCTGACACCACAAAGTTTCTCGTCAGAGTGGCCTTCCACCCAACTGCACACCTCCCCATTCTCGACCTTCTTTGCGATCACCCTCTTTTCCCTCCCGCTCGACCCGACAGCTTCTGTGACTACCACACACTCCTCCTCCAATTTTCTCTTCCTTTCACTCCTCCCTCTACCACCCGCAACCTTGGGGGGATCCCGCTCGGTCCATCCGCTAGCTAGACAAAGCCTCACCCCCTGCTATCCACATGCTTGGCCAATCTCCTTAGCTACCTCTCATCCCCTTTCGGATAGTTGTGCATCCCTCCTCCCACTTGGCCATCCAACAACATGCACCACCTTCACCACACCATATAGCCTCCATCAACCTCCGACCGATCTTTCTAAACCCTCATCGTAGGTGCAGGGTACACTGGTTATGCATTATTTAATTATTGGTGTAGTTGAAAATATATTTTAGATTGTGTTTGATTAAATTTTGACTCATTTGTGTTTTGATTTATTTTTAAGTTGTGTTTTGAGTTTGTTTGAGGTGCATCGAGTGCGGTGTCATTTGGACACCAATTGTTTGAAGCTTTCGAAACTATGGTAGGTGATTCTGTACAAAATTATTAATTGGTGATCATTTTCATGTTTTTTAATTAATTCTGCACCTTACTAATTAGTTTCCATGCTAAAAAATTAGTTTTGATCACATTTAAGTGTGTATTTAATTTTTTGGATGTATTTTTAAGTTTTGTTAATCCATTTTTATTATGAAAACCACTATAGATTGTTTATAATTTATTTCTAAACTGTGCAATGTGTGAGTTAGGAAGTGAAGATGATGCATTTTATATTTTGGCGTGTGTCAGAATTTGTTTTATTTTGGAAAGGGGTTTTGAATTACTTTTTGACCTTTAAATGTTTTTCAACATGTTTGAATTTTTTTTAATAAATCCTCTTAGGGGTTTTCTAAATTATCAAAGTGTTTTGTTAAACAATCCTTCTTATTTAATTTAATGTGTATGCGGTGCAGATTATGTTTTAAAAATATATTCGTGTGCGTATGGCCATAAAAGTTTATTGTGGTCTGAAAATTGTGTGTTTTTGTGTGTAGGAGCCCTGTTTGGCTCTTATGTAATTATGTTTCATGTGATGTGAACTTGGGATTTAAATGAGCACAAAGGGGGAAGCCTGGGGTATTAGGTAGGGGAACCAGGTCTTGTGAGCTAGTATTCCGAAGATGGATTGGCCTAGTTTCACTAGTAGGATTCATGGTTGCAACAAAAATTAAACATATGATGACTGAAGGTTGTGGCCTTATAAAACACATTTTCTGAGGTTCGTGGTCTTCTTAGCCATGTTTTCTAAGGGTCGTTGTTTCTATGCCACATTTCACCGAGACATGACGATCTAGGGTCCCACCTATTTCTAGTACCCAAAGGTCCTCTGCCATGCTTTGATGTTAAAAGTTACTTTGCACACACCGATGATTCATAGTATGATACTTAAGTTACTAACCAGACATGTGTTTTATTTAAACTACTTTTCATTAAGGTCCCATTATGAAAAATAATGTTTTCACTAAAATTGTTATGAATTTCTTACCTTATTTTATTTATCATTAAAAATGTAATTATATTTTAGTGCTTCTGCGTGGAATCTTTTCATGGTGTCATCTGATTGGGCCGTTGGTCACTCCCTACATACACCTTTGGATGTAATTAGATATGTTTATGACTGATACATGTAAGGGTCTGGCGTTTGGGAGTAGTGGATAAGGTTGTTAGCAGAACTCTTGATTTGCTGTTGTGGTGGTGGCATGAGGGTGGTGTCCTCTTGCTGGGCAACCTTTTTTTGAATTTGTTTTTGGTCACCATACATTTATTGTTTTTTTTGGTTTTGCTATTATATTTGACTCGAAAATTGGGTTTTGGTTAAAGACTTGTTTCGATTTGACTCTAACTTTTTATTGGGTTTATTTGGTTGGTTGTTTTATATTTTTTTTCAGGTAAAATTGTTCCGATGTTTTATTTTGACACCTAGGCACTTGTGCCAGCCCATAGAGATCAGGAACGCCCTTCAGGCCTTTCCATGTGCCTAGTAGAGCATTGGATCAGATGAAGACCCATCATGGTTCATGATAAGTAATGAATGTATCGGTAGGAAAATATTATTTTTGAATAATTATAGAATTTTATATTTAAATTCCAATTTAAAAAACCATTTTCCATGAATTTATTTTAAATAAAAATAAAAAAATTATTTAATGATATACTTCAAAAAAATATTGGATTGATTATTTAAAAGATGTGATGTTGTCTCTTTTTAGTGCCCTTATAAATTAATATTAATATGTTTTATTTACAATGAACATATAAGAAAAAAGTCACCACTTTCATTATAGTAGTCATTTTAAAAAATTATAGAATAGAAAAATGTGAAATATATTATAATTTTTTTATTAAATATAAAATTATGGATTCATGAGAAATTATTAATATTATATATAAAAATGTGGGATGGAAGATAAAAATATATTCTATATACATTATACCCATCTTATTTTTCAAAATCCATTATTATAAAATTGGTAATAAAGTATACATTCGAAAAGTTTTTATGAGAAGTAAGAGGATCACATGAATTAATCTATATTTGAGATTAAATTATTATTATAAAATATTACAATCATGGAAAATATGGACATTTTGAGAAAGAATCATTTTAAATAATGGTTATTATTATTAACAACATCAAACATTTATTTGAGAAGTTATTTTATCAAAGAAGATGATACTAATGAAATGAAAAATATTCTTTGATGAAAAGTAAAAAATATGATTAGAAAAAAGAAAACCTAATGGTTAAATAGTTCCATGAATATCGCAATAATTTGGAGTATTTTTGAATTGTGGGGAATTATTATTTTTTTGGATAACTGGTATAGAATGAGTAACATTTAAATCGGAATAATATGAAGGAATAAATTTGAAATCAAACCCCAGATATCTTTAATACTGATAAAATAATGATGGAAAATATAAATTAGAAATTAAATAGACCATTTAAAATAAATAAAAATGATTAATATAATATATATCTCAATAAAACAATTTGTAGCCATTATAGTCTTCCCAATCTGTTTAGTGCATGCCCCAAATATCATACAGAATAAAACTATAATTACTATATAACTTCTTAGGAACATATTTTTTATGTAAGGAGTTTACTATGGACTATTTATGTTCATATAATTTTCACTTATTTCACTACTTTACCTAATATTACTTATTTTATTTGGAAGGCATTTACTGTCATCTTATGTCAACAATTTTAGAAATCCATGACAATAATTTGAAAAAAAATTAAAATATTATTAAAATAATTTATAAAAAAATATAAATATTATATTAATACAAAATTATATTAGTATCAGTATTTAAGTCCCCATAGTCATCCATTATTGAGTTTAATACTGTATTTTTTGTAAGTTGTTTAACCTGCCCACTAAATTACCCTCAATAATATTATCGGTTAGTGTAGTTACAAAAGCATATAATATCATTGTAAAATAATTAAAAGGAAACTATATATATTATTTATGTTAAAGATCTCATAGTTTATGAGGTTATTATAGATAAATTTAATCATGAAGGAATATTCAAAATGTTACTTTATTGTGGTGGTAGTCCAAAAAATTCATGATAAATTTTTTCATTTCCTAGTGAATGTAAAAAAATGCAGGTTATAATAATTTTTCTCCTCATAAAAATAATTAAATAATATATTTTTTATTAATTTATTTTTTAATCTATTTACAATGTGGAGTCATTGTGGTTAAAGGAATAAGACATTGTTTCCTAGTTGTGGTTTTCCAGAAAAAGCATCTTTAGAATACTTCTGTTTTTAGATGTTTTTTTGAAAGAATAAATTACCATTACTAAATAAGTTTAATCACATTTAAGTAAAATAATGACACAATGTTCATTATATTTATATTGTTTTGTAGGTATGTAATGGAATGATTAAGAATAAAATTAAATGAGTATGTAATAATCATGTCGATATATAAATTTCCTCATGATGAACTCTATATAATTGAATGGAATTTGAAAATATATATTTATAAGTTGATTTATGAAATGTAGATTAATTAATATAGATGAATATGAGGTACCATTTTTTTAAAAATTTAATGGGAATAATAATCATTAAAAGGATGGAAGATATCCTATTTTATATGTGATAAAAAGGAAACATTTGTGATTACACTTTAATTTCCAATGAAATCATTAAACTATTTAAATTGGGAATGCCTAAAAAGATGGAGATTATTTTTTTTGTGGTGAACTTTTTCTAGAATTCCCAAACCATGTATTAAAAAAAATTATCACATATTATGTCATTTACCAAAATATATTTCATGTTAATTTTTATTGTATTTTTATCGTCAGAACATTGTTTAATCCGAATAAAATTTGTTTTAATAATCATATAAAATGACACCACATTACAAATTTATCATGGAATATAATATATAAAACATCACTTTATACTATTTGTAAATATACATAAGGTAAAATTTACTTTTACATTATTTTATAATATATGTATAATTTTTTGTATAAAAAAATTATTTTACTATTATGAGTTCTTACAAATTTAAATTATTTATTAAAAATATTGTGGTTGATTATATATTTATATTTTGGGTTAAATATTATACTGAATTAATTTATTAAATTTTAATAATGTATTTAATTATATAAAAATTTTAATACATTAGTAAAATAATTCCTGGTACATAATAGTTTACAATTATCCAAGAAAATTACCATTTATTTTGGTAACAAAACATTTAAACCCAAATATATAAATTTAAAGATTACATAATATGATCATTTTGATATAAAAAATTATATCCATTATTATATATTTATATTATGTAATTGATGGAAACTAATTATATGTAATGAATGTTCATAAAAGTAGTTTTTATTATCAAATAATACATAAGCATCCAAAATGATAAACCCGTGTTATATAAATTAATGAAAATGTTTTTAAATAATTTATAAAACATATAATATATGTATTTTTTTATAATCAACTTAGATTTCAATTATGTTATTTTATTCTTGTGTTAATTTATTGACATAAACGTAATGTTTTAGGAAATTCTAGTTTTCACCATTAACATAAAAATTTATTTTAAAAACATCAAAACTGTCCACCTAAATGGAATTTTTATTGGATTAATTACAAAATAAAATTAATTTTGCATAATTAAAATATAAAAATATTAAATCTATATTTTCATTGAAAATAAAATATAAAATAAAAAATGGTTATTTGTGAAAAATCAACATTTTAAAAAATAATTATTCTGAATTTTTTTTTTAATAATTTGTAATTAGTCAATATATATTTTATTAATATTTGTTTTATTCCTTTTTTAAATGTAATATCTAATAAACCATGAATTATATTGATTTTCATGTGCAATGTTGTATCTAGATTGATATTATTTTCCACATAAAATTTTACAATGACATCAGGAATCCTAACATCATGGTAAAAGTATTAAAACATAATATATTCCAACAACTTATTATTAATATAATGTAACCTTATACATTATCTTAATGTAGTGATTTGTTATTAGGGTAAATTGGGATAAATTTATGTTTAATGAAACTCTACAGTGATCCATGTGGAACTATAGAATGTTGTTTTTACTCAAATTGGTTGCAAACACATATAGTAGAAAAGAAGAAGACAAACTATTGGTAATGAAATTCATTAAAATGATTAACAACAAATATAGAAAAATTACATGAATAAAAATAAAATAGAAGAATAATTTTAATAATCATGTGAAGAACATTATGTAAAAAATTCAAAAAAAAATTTGTGATAAAATGAATGAAAGAGGATGAGTCAACGAGGATATTTATATTTATAATATATCTATCATAAAATAAATTGATCTGGGGAGCTCATTGTCTTTCGCAACACTTGCTATTTTCTACATGAAATGGTTCTTAGTGTTTTGTAATAATAAAAACAAGTGATTCCAAAATTAGAAGATCATAAACACCACACCATGGAACTATTTGTTTAAAAAAATTACCTACATGCAATGTTGAGTTAAATAATGGCATGGGGGTATCCATGGTGTCTATAATATAATTTAATGTATTTATGACCAGATGAATATAAAAATATTTGTTTCCTAGGAGATGGACATTTTATTAAGGTAATGATTTAATAACATGATAAAATTGAATTAAAATTAGGAAACATAATTTGGAAAATTATAGTATTTTTTTAAATAATATTGTATTGAATTAATATTTTGGTCGAAAAAATTTGAAGATGGAGCTGGTGTTAATTGATACTTGCCACTTTATTCAAATATAGTCTTTCTATAAACAATTATTGACAGAATAATTACAAATGAGATATGTTTCAATAATAATTTAGTTGAATGAAGGTCACTAAAATTATATATAAAATCTTTAGATGAATATATTCCCTATTTAATGATTAAATTGTCGGAATATTTAAAGTTATGATTCCATGAATTTTAAAAACACCATATGTAACAATATAGGGAATGATAGAATAAATATTTTTCATATATATTAATATTTATTATATATATATAAATTTTAATTTTAATGGTATTCTATGATCAATAGAGTATAGAATAAACAATTATGAGTATCTTCAACATCTTTTGTTGCACACAAAACTGAATTATACTAAACAAAAATATATTATTAGTATTATTATTTAATATGAAATTTGACTCGTAAACATTATAATGTTTGGTATTAATAAGAATAACTATATTATGAAACTATATAGTATATTAAAATTCATTATTTACATATCATTAAATAATAAAATAATTATCATCTAAACAAAAAAAATAATGATTTTTTGAATACTATTATATTTCAATTAATATTGTTTCATCACACATTGAAGAAACCAAATTAAATTATATTTTTTACTTTAATAAAAATTATTTGAAAAAATAATCATTTTTGAAATCAGAATATAAACAATTTCTTTTGAGGAATTTTAATATTTTTTAAGAAGTTTAATTTTTTTACAAATGGTGAAACATACTAAATTATAATTGAAGAATAATTATTAATCTAAATAATTGATAATTATATATTATTTTTTTAACTGGTTTTAATTTTTAATTATATCAATTATAAATATTCTAAAAATATTTTTAAATTAAAATCATTTTTTGTTAAATTAGGCATATTAACATAATAATCTTACAAATATTTTCATATTACAAACTCTTTTTCCTATTCCATCTGTTAGATTCATTTTAAATTATATTATACATATTATATAAATGTAATTTATAAAAATGAATTTAATATATGGAATAATGATAATTAATAAGTCTATTATGGTCAATTTTTTTTGACAAAAATATATTACTGATGTAATTAAAATTAATTATACTGATGAAGGTAAAAAAGATTTTATATAGTGGTTAAACCTTAATCATATATAAAAAATGAACTTAGAACATGTCTAAAACCCTTTTTGTGAAAATATTTATTCAATATAACATCTCTTATAAAAAATGGATCACTATCGGAGGAACAATATATAAGGGTGACATCCTAAAAGTGTTGTTTTTTTATTTACAAGAATGACATTACTCATTTTTTGGTAATCCTGTATATATTCATATGATGAAATGTTTTATATTGTTTCCACAATATTTTGATGTAATAATATCATATCCCTTTACACTAAATTTTGTCAGTATTCATGTCTATTGGTTCATTTTTTATCTCATTTGACTATCTTTTCCTTTTTTATTATGAACTAATTATATTCTCATACCCAATTGTTTATCTCTTGTTTATGTAATCATTTTATATAATTTATGATTATCATTTATAAATGTTTGATCCCACACTTATTATTATTTCACATTCACCATGTTATGAATATGAGGATTATGTATGATTTTGTAATATATAAACCCAGGTGTCACTAAATGGTTCCTCGATACGGTTGGTCTTATTCCCTGAAGTAATGCTCCTCATTTTCTAGACAGATCCGAATAGAAAAGAAAGCATATAATGTTAGTCATGGGGATACTATACCATTTTGATTAGAATAAAACACCAATGGATGTAAACAATAGTCAAAAAGTCAGGGAGAATATGATATCCAGAAAAATTAGAAGTCACATAATAGTAAAAATAGGAAATACAATACACAACTTAAAGTGAAATCATTCTATGAATATTCATGTGTCATGTGTATACAATGAAACTAAAAATAGAGACACAAATACACCAAAGAGGGTCCCAAACCATGTTTGGTTCCCTCACCCATGCTCTAATCTCAAATAAAAACCGACTCCAATTCACTTCCCTTATCCTATCCTACCATAACAATGACTTCTCGGGTGTCGATTAGGTGGTCAGAATAGTGTTTGATTACAACTCAGCAGGAAACTACCAACGATGTCTAAAACAAGTCTAGTCCAAAGATAATATATGAAATTAAATAAAGAAATAAATAGAATGAATATTTAAATAGTTATCACATTGTCGTTTCTTCTATAATCATCACATTAGACCCAGTTTAAAATCTTGTATCCCATTTAAATAATTTTTCATTATTGTAATTCATTTGTTGTGGAACACCATGTCAATCCCCCGAAATATTATTCAATATAGATCTACATTTATAACACCTAAACTTTCATTTATGGAAGATCAACATGTCAAGAACCCCACTTCACAAGTGCATGGATAACTATTTGGGAAGAACAACATGTATGTGTCCCAACATCTCATTCAGTCTGGAATTCCATGTCAAGCACCCACATTATCAACAATTTAAATCATTCATTAATTCATAAGAATTAACCACATAATAAATTTTTTAATCCAAGAATTTTTTAGACATGTTAATTTCTATTAGTTAACCCAAAAATTTACTAAATACACAACCCATTAATTAATTCATCAATTAATTAATCAATCTAAAAAAATCTTATTACAAAATTAATTATTGAAAATTAATTATTCAGATTAAATATAAACATATCATATTGAATGTCCCAATTAATTTTCTTAATCAATATTGTGGAAGAAATTTAATTCAACAAAAATTATCTCACATAGCCAAAAATTATATCATAATTAATTCCCCCTGATTAATTACCTCAAACAAAAACACATCTTTTATATCAAATATATTATCCCAAAATAATAAAAAAATTCTCCCAAATCAATTATCTACTTTGTAAGCCACTTAGTTCATTGGATAAATCAACAACTAATCATCTATATCTCTAAAACGTCAATAAGTCAATTGGAGTTTCTTAATAAACCTATTTTAGCAAATTAATTACAATGAAATACAACCAATTCATCCATCTAACATCCACATAACAAATCCATATCTATGGGAGTTCAATTTTAGACACCTACCTCGGTTCGTTGATCAATGATATTCTACTGAAAATCCCCAATTTCTGATATGGACAATGACATCGATCAAGATCTGGATCTAAAACCATTAACCCAAAATTAAGATCAAATGCCTCAAGATCATAAAACTCTAGATCTAGATCCACAATCATAGATCTTGACCTCAACGCATCAGTTTAGATCTATGGAAACACTAGAGATATTTTATGAAAATATTAAGGAAATATAGAGGAACAAATAAAAGAAGCATTGAAATGAAATACAGTTAATGGGAAGGGAGAGGGTCATCAATCTGAGATATAGATCTCAATTAAGGGTATTTAAATCACCCTAGAATCAATCCAGAAACCTCTGGGGTCAACTTGAATTCATCATTTCTGATACTAGTTTGAAATTTAGGGGTCCCAGGGGTTTAGGTAGTTTAAAAAATAATTTATATAAATTAAAAAATCATGGAAACGTTTTCTTTTACATGGGCACATGGTTAGACTAAACTGTGTGCCAACCATGAAGACCTCTCTTTCCCAAATTTCACAGTTCACATGGTTACATGAGTTTAGGGAAACAATTTTTCAAACCATGAACAAATCTATCAAAACCCTATGAACATTATATTTTCTTAAAAACACTCCCAAATGAACCCTTAAAAACAACTTCAAAACAAAGGTACATAACATCCATAATAAGTAACTAAAAACATGCCCGATACTACTCCATGAATGATCAGGGTCTTACAATCACCACACCTTATAATATATCATCCTCAAGAGGGACTCCAAATAATCACTAATATTACGAACTAGCAGTGTTGAGCCATTGAGCCCTGATGTCTTATTCTCATTCCCATGTTTCCACATGGACACATCTATGTTTCTCTAACACCCGACTATCATCTTAGTCATCCCACACAACACTTTCTCACAGTGATCCAACACACGTATCAAATGCTCCTTAATGTATGCATTTATCTCCTAGTCAACTTCATCCATATAGATCACATGAGAATGGTCAAGGACATACTATCATATTTGTGACACATTTGAAACATCATGAAAAGTGTTGAATATCCATAGAAGAGCTAATCGATATACTAGCAGCTTGATTCTCTCCACAATATCAATCATTCCAACAAACCTATGTACCATATTCCACTTCCTTCATATCAGGTTCTGACCCAAACATCATGAAACCCGATTGAAAATACGATCACCCTCAATATCCGATAAGGTTTGTCTCCATCAATTTTTATACAAATACATCCAACTCTGAGCTATATCTATACATTTTCGAATAAGCTTCACTAGCTCTGAAATCTCATGTATGAGACTCGGTACGAATAACTTCAACTCAACCACATCTACCTAGCATTATGATAATATATAAATTCATACATAATGTTTTAAAAATGGTGAAATATATATTGTCTCCAGATAACTATTAGCATAGGTGAACTACACTAATTATAAGTGCTTATACCATGAACCACTGAATAAAAGCACAAAAGCATGCTGAATATCCTCTAACACATGTATGGTACACTACGACTACCCGGCACTCTATTGGTGGAATACAGTTTTCAAAAAAACATGTGCGCCGAGCACCTTCTTCAAGACCTTCCAGAAATGTGACGTAAAGCAGGAATCTCAATATGAATCTATAGTCCATTCTATCCCATGAAATCTAACTACCTTTCGATTCTACAGTTATGCCTACTATTTTATTATGATGGATTTACTAATATGCATGAAATGTCATACCTTCATCGCTAAATACACAATGACCCAAATAGAATCATTATTTCAATGTGTCTAGGGAAGAACTACCACAAAATCTATAGTTATGTGATGTTACTTCCTTTTTGGAATAAGCAACGACTACAATAGTCCTCTAATACAGTGATTCTATGCATTCACTAACTGATAGGTGAAAGCTCTTCTCATGAAACATGCTATCTCCTTTTTCATGCATCGCCAAAAAATTATTTTTGTAGGTCACGGTACATTTTTCACCTAAGGATGTACCTCCCACTTTGAGGCATGGAATTCGTTCATGAGTTCCTCTCACTATCTTGTAAGAAAAATAACCAAATTTTTTACATATATGATTTCATCCTCATCTATCATCAAGTCTGAAGGTGTCTCCTCAACATCAAGGTTTTCCATTACTGTTAATAACTTGAAATACTCATATTGCATGTCCCTAATTCATCTCAAGTGTGTAGAGTCCCATAATACTAAAACCAGAGTCATCTTATCTTATATTTATTGAACCCCCACATGCATTGTTTCTAGTAAACTCATCATCTTCAACTCATCCCTATACACATGTACCAATTAAGTATAGGTTTTATACTCAAAAAATTATGCACACTATTTCACTTTACCCATGTATATGAAATTTCAATATCAAAAGATAGCATATACTCTACCCTTCATCACTGTTGTGGATTCATGTAATGCTATGAACAAATATACTTCAAACGTCTGTGGTCTGTAAAAATTGTACAATTTTCACCCATGAGAAAGTAGATCTAACACTAAATTTCATAAACCACCACTACCTACTCGAGGACGTTCATAGGGTAAATACGTTAATGATTCCTCAAAATTCTAGATGCATATGAATTGAATCGATCCCCTTGTATCAACACAACTCAGAGTCATATCCAAGAAGCATCACAATGCACAATGTACTCTTCACCTTCCTCAAAGTAAGATCAATGTTGTTGATGATGTCATGTTCTTCATCAACATATGGAAAGAGTTCTCTCATGATTTTTTCGATTAAATCAATATCCCATTCATGGACAATCTTGATAGTAGTGATTCCAATCGGAAAAAGTCTTGGATAAACCTCATGTAATACCCATTTAATCCCAAAAAGCCTTAGATTTCAAAAAAATCATAGTTTGATTTGAAGAATCATTTTATTGAACATTCTCTAGTTCAATTTCCACACCTTATTTTGAGATTATATACCCAAAAATTTTACCTTTTCAGTCCATGAATAATACTTAGATATCATGGTGAAGCTCTATCAGTGTACTTATGATGATGTCAAGTTGTCGAGCATGATCGTTATTAGACTTTGAGTACACCAAGATATCATCCAAAAAAACAACCATAAACTATTTCAAGTAAAAAATGAATGATCATGTTCATCATGGCCATAAAGTTGTTGGAACACTACTCAACCAAAAAGGAATTACATCAAAATCCTAAAAGCCATACATGCTTCTAAAAGCAGTTCTTGGTATATCAGATGTTCGAACTCTCACTTGTTCATACCCTAATCTTAAATCCACCATTGAGATCATTGAATCACCCTTATGTTTGTCAAATAGAACATTGAAAAAATGGATGAGTATATTGGTACCTCAATGTCATTTTATGAAACCTTAAATAATAAACACCCAAGTGTAATCCCGCATTAGCCTCATTTGTAGACAAGAAAGGTAATCCCCAAGGCGACATATTGGTATGGATATACCATTTATCCTCTAAATCCTCCATGTGGGTTTGGAGGACTTGATGTGTAGTTGGATCCATTCTTTGAGGTGGTATAGATATTGGATCATCCCCTAGAATGTGCCCAATAGTGAATTCTACATCTACCTAATGTTGAATCTCTTGGAAGTCTATTAGAAAGATAGCGTGGAACTTTTCCACAACTGGTGGAATGATTTATTTCCTACCAGCCCAATCATACAGCTAATGACTTGGAACATGGGTTGTGAGCTCTCCCAATTTCTGAGTAATAGGGCCTCCTCTTCCATCATGGATATATCATACTCCAAGATTAACATACTGGTCTCCATTAGTAGGAAAGGAAGCATCTATCCTACAATAACAATCGATGTGGGATACATATGTGACTAACTATTCCATAAACATAATTTGTTTGAAGCCCCTGATATCAAGGACATAGATATCCCAATGAAAACAACACTCTGGGATACCTAGTGAACATCCCTTGCAAACACAGAATACCCTAGACCATGTTTCCAACAGGAAAACGATATTCATCAGTCTGTTTATGGACCCCACCTCCAGGATAAAATCATTAACAATGTTTTAAAATATAATAGAATGAGAGAAACTAGTATCAAATAAGGTTCCATATAAAGTATATTTTACTAGAATAGTATGTACCAATGCTGATGGCTCGGCCTCACATTCCACAAGTTTATACTACACTATATGTAAATATCTTGACAGTTTTCTCTGTGGCATCGTATGACTCTCTTGTGTAGCACCGGTCTGTTTTTAAGGGTTATCAAACACTAATTAATTATTTCCAATACATCTAACACCTCTTCCAGTAGAACTCCATCTCCCAGTCCTATAATTTTTAGAAGGCCCTATTCCTGCACTCTGACTCCGCGTAGCTACTCTCTCAGCACCAGTCCATCTCTACTTCCTACAGAACTTTTGTAGGCTCCCCATCAAACTATAAAACTAGCACTCTACTGGTGATCAAGTTAAATTTTTGCGATAGTTCCTCAGAACACTGGATTGGTGGAAAATTACTTGAGTATGATCATGTGCAACTATTCCTATTGATTTTTCACCATTCATTGCACTATCCTTACTAAGGTTCTCATAACGGTGCATCCTGCTCTTAGAAGGCATGCGTCGTGATCATCCAGTGACAACAAGTTGTCCAGTACTGAAATCCTCCATCAAGTTCCCCTCTTAAATGAGAGACCGATATACAACTTATAAGAACTTATCCATCCAATATATATCACTATGTACTTAATTTCACATATATGTTCATGATAAAAAATTCTACCGAAGAAGCCTCATATGCTACCAATGATAGATGGAGACTCTATATATATTTGAAATGGTCAGCATAATCCATTATGGACATACATCCCAGGGTGAGAGGCAGAAACACTAAATCTTTCTCTTGTCTTAGTGTCTCTGAATATAATTATTCCAAGAATACATCTACAATGACCTTCAATAACATATCATCTGACAATCCAGATTGTACCTATTTATCCCACGAGTATTTTTCTAACCCCCAGGACATATAATCATCTATCTTGAAACGCCTCTCATTTAGAGTATTCAAATGGTCAAGTATCATCTATATGGATTTAATATAGAATTAATCTCCCTCAGGTCTACCATATCTAAAAAAAGTCAAAGGATACTATAGCTAAAAACGCCATGTAAAACATAAACATAATTTGTAGAACCCACTCTGGGTCTCTCTCAATGAATTTCATGAAAAGATAAAAGTTATATCATAACTTCTCCCCTTCCTCCCAATCATGCACCAACGATGCATCAAATTACCATTCTTGAAGTACATTCTGATACCTTCCCATTGGACTCTCCCCCAATAAACGTCTTGTATGAATATCTATAAAAAGACAAACACATGTCTTCGGAATAATAAAAAAACCATATAACATTAACGTAATAAGAGAAAGAAACTCAAGAAGTGGCGACATATCCTTTCCCCCCTTTTTCTATACTATTTACATTGAGTCCTTGTTAGAACCCTTATCCATCATACTCCTAGGTCATGGTTAACAAGGGTACCCACATCAGCATTAATTAATTTCCCAAAATTAATTAATTAAATCATTTCAAAATAATTAATTCATTAAGTAATTAATCTAATCCATCCCATTATTTATATTTATCATTAGACACTGATTTATTATCATTTTGATCATTATTTCAATCAAAAAACATGGAAAATAGTTTATGTTTGAAAACATACCCCTAACGTGTTTTCCCATGAATGACTAGAGTGATGAATTTCACAAAAACCCTATGATCATAGAATGATGCACGTAGACCCATATATAGTGCCTCATTAGACCACGAAGATAAGTTAAAAAAATTAAAAACAAATATCACATCAAACCTTAAGTGCATCACCCAAGGTGAAATAATATTCAATTATAACAATAAATAGCAATCACAACAATCCCACTTTGAGTACCTATATTTCCCCCATACATGGGTTTTAACTCCCATACAAGAGCTCATTACGAAGCCCCAACACTTCGTAGTCTCCTATATACTATTCCTGAAAATGTAATAAAAATGTATAAGAAGTAAATTAAAAGTGCCTCTAATACCACTTTGTATTTTCCTAACTCGGGGTCCAGTAAATGGAGCATCGAGCCAGTTGTTCACATGCCCCCAAGTACGCCTCATTATGCCATAGAGGGTGCCGACTAGCAGCAAGGGTCTAGTATGTCTATCATGGAGAGACTATAACATCTTTTATCAGAATACAACACCAACAGTAGGAAATAACAATATAAAAGTGTGGATATATATAATATCCTTAACAATACCAAGTCACTAGATAGTTAATATGGAAAATACAATACTCAAATGAAAGTGAAAGCATGATATGACAATGAATGTGTCTTGTGTCTATAATGCTATTAAAAATAATGTCACAAGGATTCCCATGTTAGTCTGAAACCATGTTTGGTCCCCTCACCCATTCTCTATTCCCATACAACTACCAATCCCAAGGCCTTTCCCATATACTATCTTACAATAACAAACTCTATGAGGTTCTGACAAAGCATCCTGAATAGGGTGTGAGTAAAACTCAGTAGGCCACCACCAATAGTATCTAAATCAAGTCCACTCAAAAGATTGTTTAAGGAATTCTATAATGAAAATAATACAATACATAATTAAAGAGTTATAAAAATATAATATATTCATAAATCATAATGATATATCTGATTTGAAATCATGGATCCCATTTAAATCATAACTCATTATTATCACTAATTGGGTGTTCAAGACCATATCAAACACCCCAAATCTCATCTGGTGTATATGACCACTTCCAGCACCCCAAATCTCATTCATTGTAGATAACCATGTCCATCACGCCCACATCACAAGTGATTGGATATCTATTGGGTATGAAAACCATGTCTAAGTCCCAAATTCTCATTCATTTTATAATTCCATGTCAGGAATACACATTCTCAATCATTTAAAGTATTCATTAAATCACAAGAATTAACCACATCATCCCAACACTAATTCGTCGATTAGTGAAACATATAAAAGTCTATTAGATAACTGTATGATAAACTAATTTCACACCCCGTTAATTAATTCATCAATTAATTAATAAATAAACACAATTATTATTCTATAATTAATTTTTCATATTTAATTATCCATAAAATTAGTCAGCATATAATAATATACCACACAATTAATTATCATAATCGAAATCATGGAACAATATTAATTCAGATTTAATTATCTGACATAGGAAAACATCATCTCATAGTTAATTCCCCAAGATTAATTGTCTCAAACCCAACAACATTCTATATCTCAAATACAATATCAAAAAAATAAACAATTTCCCCAAAATCATTTATCTATTTGGGAATCCCCTTATTTCCATGATTAAATCATCTATTATTTGACTATATCTCCAAAACATAAACAATCCCATTTCTCATTACTATTTAAAACAAGTTAGGAAATCAATTACTAAGGAATATAAGCAATTGATCAATCTCACATATACATATTAAATCCATGATTATGTGAGTTCTATTTAGGCAATGTACCACGGTACATTGATGGATGATATTCCAATGAAAATCCCAAAAATACAAGCAGCACAATGACCCCAATCTAGATGTAGATATAAATTCCTAAAGAAAATATTACGATCAAAGGCATCATGATCTTCCAACACTAGAACTACATCCAAAATATTATATCTAGATCTCAAAACATAGGTTTAGATTTGCAGAAATAGGATAGATCATTCATGAAAATATCCAGGAATGATATAGGAATGAATGGGAGAAGCATCGAGATGAAATAAACATACTAGAAAGATACAGAGTCTTAAATCCAAGATTTAGAACTCAATGAACGTTGTTAGTATCAAATTGGAATAACTCCAGAATCCTAGAGGATCAACTAGAATTCATCATGTTTGATCCTCCGTAAAAATATAGGGGTCTTGGGGGTTTTGGTGTTAAGAAAACTAATTTATGGAAAATAATAACTATTGTGAATGGTTTCATAGGAAGGGGCACAATGTTATTGTAAATTTTTCTCCAACTGAATGACTATAATTCGTCCCCGCCTACATATCAGTCGACATTTTTCACAAATTTTACGAACAGAGGCCTTTTTTCATATTTTTTATTCCTTAACTTATCTGCGAATCTACTTTTGGCTATAAGAAAATAAGTTTCTTGAAATTGTGAACCTCAAATTGAATTGTATACTCATAAATATAAAAGTAATGGTAAAATAAGAGCTTTGGTTTCGTCTCATCGGGATAGAGATCGAAAAAAAGAGACTTTCGTAGTTTGTGGATCGCTCGGATAAGCGCAGTAATTAGCGGGAATAGGGAGTCCTCCTATTGCTATAGTCTATTCATACACGATCTGCACAATAGGCAATTGATTATTAATCGTAAAATATTGGCGCAAATTGCAATATCAAATAGAAATTGTCTTTCTATGATTTTCAATGAGATCATAAATAGAAGGAGAGTGGAAAAAATACGCAGGAATCATTTACGGAAGACCTCTCTCTCCATGTTTGCATAGTTTGCATGATAACATGGGATTTGGTGCACCGTTTTCAACCCTTTCTCAAACAATGCCAAGATCTATATCCAATATTAATTATTAAAAACTCACCCAAACACACCATGTGGAACAAATATAAGACAATAGTACTTAAAAATTACCCAATGTAGTTGAAAACAGGCCACAGATGAATCCATTAAAGACTTGGATATTACAGATCTGTATAGATGGGTTTCATCTTTGGATAATCTTATAGGAGATGTTTAGGTATTATTATAAAATAATTATATTTCATAATATTGGGATTTATTTATATTGGATGGGAATGAAATAATATTGATATAAAAATGTTTTTCGTAACATCGAAAAACAATAATCCCAATTGGTCAGTGGAATAAATTTTTTTACATTGTAATTATTTACTATTATTTTGGGTTTTTATTAACCTGTATTAAAGACAATATATAAAGGATATTATTTTAGAGTTAGATCTGAGGTTGTAGGTCAGGAAAATCAATTTTATTTTATCATATAACCATGTATACATCATTAAAGATATATCTACTCTTGGTTGAAAATAATATTGAAATTAAAATCCCCATATAAGATATAATGTGATTAGATATTATGATAGTTAATGATATTCTAGGACTAGTTTATGGGTTATAAAAAAATAAATTATTAATCATTAGGTATACCTTAAGGTTGGTATATAATATAATGTAATTTCATGTCATGATATTTTAGGAATATATTATTATATTTTGGGGGAAATTAAATTTTCAAGGAATAATTTTTTTAATGGGGTATAATGTAACCCCAATTGATTATATTGAATATTTATTTTCTAAAATAATGTATTTGGACTTTTATATATCATATTATAAAAAAAATGAAAAATAATATATTAAATTATTAATGAGAAATATTAATAGATCACGAGAATAAAATGTATAATATAATTATTAAAATTATAAGAAGAGTAAATCCACACATAAATAAAACTATGGTTAACATAATTTCATAATTATTATAATTTTTCCAATTTTTATATTTTAGGGAATAATGGTTTTTGTTCTAAAACTAATGATTTGAAAAGATTTAAATGATATATTTGAATAATGTGCCATTCTTTTAAAAAGGTGTATTTTTTATGAAGCATATTTATCTATATATCATGTAAATTGTTCATAATAAGAAAAAGTACAAATACCTAAAAGATTATTTTAATTTAACTATTAAATGAGCATGATAATATATTATCACACAGTTTAATAGTACATATTGTGTAATAATACTTATAACACATATTGTTTTAAAAAATAATTTTTAATCAAGAAAAATTATTTTCATTCTGTTATATATTTTCATATATACAATACTGCAAAAAAGATTAATTTTACATTCATAAAATTGATTTATTTTTTTAAAATGTATGTCCAATATATATTTGGTTTAATATTTAATATTGTTCTAATGTACATGTTATTTAGTGGAATAGTAAAAAAGTAATTTTTTTACGAATACCAAAAAAAATACGAGCATAACATTATATAATTAGGAGATATTTTTTAATAATCATTACTAAAGTATATATATATATATATGAGTAAAAATAAATATATTAGAAATAATAATATGAATATGGATATTCATATTTGGAATTATGTAACTATAATTACATTTTATCAACGAAAAAAAATCAATATTTTGTTTATTAGATTTAATAGATATATTCAGAATCATAATTGATTATTTATATTTATTTACATTTGAACATATGGATATTTGGAAAATAATAATCCATACAATAATATGTGAATCATCTATTCACAAATTAACTATTTCATTTAATAAAATAATGATTATTTTACCCTAAAATACACCACCTCCTCAAATATGAATATCATCAAATTCTAACATTCATGTCCAGTCCAAAAAAATTAATAATTAATTAACTATAATTTCTTCTCTTTGTAGAAATTATATGTAGTTTCTATTTATAATGTGTTCTTCTCGAGAATTAATTATCTACGCATCAAGGTAATGGTCTTAACCTCTCCTATATGGTGAATTTTTAATATTTAAATATAATTTCTATTATGTAGTGATATATTCATTATACATCATATTTATAAATTAATTATTATACAGTAAATGGGGAATCACAATTTTTGATAATTATAATACCTTAATATTTCGTTAAATTCTCTGATAATTTCATAATTATGAAATATTCAGAAAATTTGAAATTTAATGATATTATGGTTTTCTAGTAATGAAATCCATGTCATGATAAAAATAGGTTAATTATTTATTTATCACTATGTTTCTTGGGATAATAACCCTAAATATATTTATTGGTATTAACATGGTATTTGAACGGGAAAAAACAAGATACTATAACTACAAACATCATTTGACACTCTTGGCGGACATGATTTCAATTTTTTACTACAAATTTATGAGCACTAATGAAGGATTAATTATTATTTTCAATAAAAGATAGACTTTTACTATAAAATTTTAACTTAAAAATTATTTATATTTATCTTATAAATTTGTTAATTATTATAAAAACTGGTAATTTTATATTAATAATAATTGCACAACTGTAACAAAATGGGTAAATTTAAAAATATTTGCCTATTTAATATGTTCCCTCTTAAAAATAACTTATTTTTAACTAAATTACATAATATATAATTATTCAATATTTAAAATATTAATATGATCTAATTCTATAATTATTTTTTATAAACATATTTTGAATATCTTGGATTCATAAATTTGATGAAGCAAAACAAGACCAACATTATGTAGTATTTGACTTGACATTTATGACATGAAAGGTAATTCAAAATATAAACCATTTATTTCCCATTTTTATGTTTTTATTATCCACTGATATCTTCTGTCAAATGTTCCAAGTTTATTGTGAATTAAAATTCTATTTCATTATATCTTTCCATGTGGTTCTAGTTCATTACAAACACTATAAGGGTTACATATAACCCAAATAATTCATTTTTATAACATATTCAATTTCAAAAAAAATCAGGATATCATTATTCAAATATAATATTTTAAAAATATATTATAAAAATAATTAATGTTCTGTCTCTAAATTAAGTATTATTGTGATTTATTTCACTATTTTGAAGAAAGCATTTACAAAATTTATGAATATTAATTTAAATATTTTATATCTAGATTCATATATTTTTCTCTGTGGATTTTTTTTTCAAAAATAATATTTATATTAGATAATATAATAGTCATTTTTTTTTAAATTGATGTTATTTACATTTATGTCCATACTATAAGTGGTATTTTTTTGTTTCAAATATGAATAAAACTATGTAATTATTCTATTAAAACCTATTCAATTTCTGGTATATATAAGATTGGTTTTCATCTATGTAATCAAATAATATTTTTGTTACCCTTTCAAATGAAAAAATTCAATGAATACATTCTTTCTCATAAATGGATATTGTTCCAATGATTCCCCCAGATTCTTTATCCTTTTTTATAATTATAAATTTAGATATTCTTATTGGATCCCTATAAGTAAAATTATTATTATTACTTTTGTGTTAACTAACCTCCAACTATGAATAAACATAAACATTATCCAAACACCATTAAAATATAGATAACCTATGTTTCATTCATTTCATTTAACGATGTTCACTGAAATACCGATACATTAATTAATTGTGGAACATAATGTCTGAACCTTGTACAATTTATATATTTTGTAAAAATAAATTATTGTTTATTATCTTAATCAAATGGTATTTTTGTAGAGATTTACATAATGTAATTATATTCATATTTCACTTTCATAAGACAATGATGTAACAATTATTTATGGATTCATTAATTTTTTCTTATATGGCACACATATATATTAACACATTAGGATGTTATATGTTGGAATGAAATTATATTTGATTAAAATATATTATACAATGTTCTATTTTTTAGGTGATATATAAAGGATATTTGAGTGAACTTAATCCATCATAGTACCCCAGATAATATTTATTGTGTAATTCATAATTATCCTTAATGTATGCTTTTTTATTTAATGTTTTATATTTTGTCTATATTATTATGATTCAATGTTTTATTTAATTATTAAAATCATTACATAAAAATTTATGACATATCATCCATGTTGTATATGATAACACTTCCATATATTTTATTTATTGTACCACCGTTATATTCGCAATCACACATGATTTTATTATTGTCACATACGATCCCTTGATGTTATGAATTATATTTAATCTTATTGAGTATTTTATCCCAGCCTTACTATGTTTTATAATTACTTCGAGGATAAAAAATATTGTTGAGTTTGTTTCCTCTAGATGGATTAATGTATGTGGGATTTTATAGGATATTTTTATGAATTTTTCAATATTAAAATACAATTGGTATAATAGAAAAAATGATCAAGGGAAGGGGATTATATTGGTTTGGATGATACTTGTATTTATTCACTATAAAAACTAATAAACATATAATGTATTTTTAGTGTAAATGACTCAATATTTTTATATTTGTTAATTATGTAAATTTTTATTTTGGTCACCTTAATTAGAATCCAATTATATAAGTAAATAATATGTTTTTATCAGAATATCGTAGAGTTCATATCTATCATGACACATGTTCTTTATTATTCACAATATATTTGATAATATTTTTCATTATTCAACCTTTATCAAGAAATATTATGATAATTTATTGAGTAAATAATGAAAAAACCTATTTATATCTAAAATTGTATATATGGTAACAGAATTTCATGAATTATTTTAGGTTTATGTGTAGAAAAAATGAATTGTTTATCATTTTATGATTGTTGGGTGATTTAATGAGATAAAATGAATTAGGTCTTGTTTCATAATAGATGAGATCACATTGTGACACAATATTTTATAATGTATCCAAAAAATTAATGGAGGATTTTGATTATCCAAAACCAAAAATATTATTGGAATATGGTTAAACTTATAAATTATTACATACATTTCATTTTTGATAAGAACCAAATATTTTCTGATATTGATTAATATGTTTGTTCTGTATTATTGTTTAATGATATTTACCAACGTTGGATTCTCATGGATCTTGATTATTGAAACATTGTTTGACAAACATATGAGTCATTTTTTATGTTATGACAAAATTATTAAACATTGAAACATGTTTAAGTATATATATTTAATGTGGAATGATTCTCCTATGGTATATTCTTGCATTGTAATTATGTTCGCATCCCCATTTACCCATCTTATGCTTCGAAATTAAAAATATTTTTTAGCTATTATATAAACCCATTATTAAGAATATAATCCCCAAAATTATTAAATTTCCATTCTCTTGGTTATGAAAATGAGTATATTGGGTCATATTTATATTTCATAATAATGTATCTAGTTTATTTATTCCTTACATTAATGAATGATTTTCAAATATGTAGATTATATATCAAGTCTCTATAAACATGAATCATATAGGTTTCATAGAGTTTACTATTGTGATATGTTATGAATATTAACATAATAGGATCTAATAAGTATTTATGATAAGTTTATTTATTATTATATAGTATCTGAGTGGGGTATAATAATTTTTCATAATTTTGATATTATATAAATGTGATAAAACCTAAAAAAATAGTAGTGAACCAAAATAGAAGTAAGATGATCCTTTCCAATAAAAGGTTTAAATAAAGGTGGCCTAATATATGAGATAAATGAAATTATTTTTATTGTAATATGATTTATTACAAAATTTTTTATTCCAGGATATTTACTATAACCATTATTAGTTTAGTTAGGGATGGAATAATCAATCCTGAAAATTTCATTTTGATAGGTATACTCAAAATTTTTATATTACTATTTGTTCCATTTTCATTTGATTCATTCATATATTGAAAATTCTATAAGTATATTAATTTTAATTATTAATGTTTAAATATATATATATATATATTAAACTATCAATGGAATCTCATTGTTGTATAGTTATTGAATTTGGAGCATATAAATCCTCAATGATATAAGTTTATGGGAATTTGAATCCTGAAAATTTTATTATTCCCCAATTTATAAAATTTGATATGTTTATAGACATATATTATCATTATCTATATTTATCCCACATTAACTATCAAAATTGGGAGGTAATATTTTATATCATAAATCAATCTATGTTCAATTTTCAGTAAAAATTATGTCATGCACTCTCCATGGAAAATACTTCCATTATAAAGTTATTGAATCCCAATAATGGTGTTTATTTAGCTAAAATTATTTTGAATGTGATAAATATATTGGATATTCTAATTTCAAATAAAAAAATGATACATTTATAAATTATTTTCATAATTGTACCATTGATACTATATTCCTAAATTCTATATAAATCATACTAGATGATACTCATATATCATATACAGATTATTTAATGGCTCAGATTATATTTGAGGAATTGATGAAACAACATTAGAAAAATCTATATATTGATTTTATATAGAAAAATGATTTAACATGTTGTTCACTAATACTATTTGTTAAAAAAAATAGCTTCATTTTTCACCCCATCCATTTTCATGAACATAATAAAATTACTTTCAATAAAATGTGTCCCTTATCCCTTATTGATGATTTACATTATTTAAAAAGTTGTCATCAATAATTCTTCTAAATTTTTCTTTCCTCTTGATGTCATCTATTAATGGATAAGTGGGAGTATGATCCCACGTTATCATTTTCTATAAGATATTGACCCTATAAATTAATATACAATACGTTAAAAAAACATTCCCTTATTAAGTGATTTGATGAAAATGTTCCACAGAGAATACCTTAAACAATTTTATTTTTTATTTAAAGATTTTATTGTCTATATTATAATGTAATATTTGAAAATAATTTTCATGTTTAGATTTTTCTAATGAGCATAATAATGGAGAAACTATATTCGAATGTATGAATTGAACATTTATTATTCATAATGTATAATTCAAGGGTAATATAATACTCTATGATGATATATCTATATATCCAATGATTATTGAGGAGATTGAGGTATGGAATATAACAACATTAAAAATATATCCACTATAGTATTAGATTGGATAGAACATGTTTATTTTTTATGATAAAATTTATGACATTAAACGCTACTATGTGGGCTAACTCAAATGGGATTCAAGTTCATAGAAATGGTTGAATTTGGTGAAATTATTAATGATATGAAGATAAGGATAGCCATTTCACCTGTTCTCATAGATCACTATTACATAGAAGATATTTTGATGTACAGTGACACATTAAAAATATATATTCATGCTCAAATCAAAGAAAATAATACGATGTTAGATTAATACTTGTTTAAAGTAATTATTCATCGGAATTATTACATTAATTATAATTTAAATAATTTTATATAATATATGTGTTTGTGATATTGATGTTACACTGAATAGTGAAATGTGTGAAATATATGCTTGTCACATGAAATTAATGGATATATTAACATAGTGGATGTTCAATATTCCATAAAAGAGGGGATAGAGTAGATCATGGACAATAATTCTTTTATATTATACAACCCCCTGAAAATTGAAAAAGGTTGATAATGAATTAGGAAGTAATGATCATTTATCATTTTCCATGAAAATTAGTTGAATGATAACCGACCCTCATGGATTTGAAATAGATAGTCCATGCAATCATATTAGAATGGGGAATCTATCATTCCAAAATGACTATAAAACCCAACTTATATTTCAATTTCATGTTGGAAATGAAATAGAATAATATGATAATAGATAATTTTGGGAATAAATAAGTATTTCAATTGATAATAAGGAAATTATAATGTTCTAGATACAAATTGTGTTCCACAAACACTATAGTAAAACAAGGAATTGTTTCATTATAAAAATACTTTATATTATATTATAATATTTCAATAAAACATATATATATTTGAAGTTTCATTTATAGTGGTACAAAACTAGGAGGGAGATTAAAGGATTTCTGGTGTTCCCATGTATAGTGAGACCAATGAGTGGTGGAGTGGTGAATTAGCGATACCTCTTTTTTCTTATAAATTCTCCCTTTAATTTATCCTTTGTAAATAGATATAGACTTGATCCAATACTATGTTGACTCACATCCTCACCCAACTAATTTAAATCAATGAAACATAAAAATCTACCATCGTCATCCATGAATGACTACAACTTAATATTTATAGGTCATGTTATTCGAAAATGCGTGTACTCTATTTATAACAAAGTGGAATTTCAGGTATATCCATAAAAAATCTAGTTTGAAAATAGCCTAAAATTTCTGCTCACTAGAAAATACATTGGGAACCTCCTAATGAGTTATTCATTATAGATCCGTCTTGATAAATCTATAACTATAAAAGTTTCTACTTCAACACTCTCCTAAAATTTTCAATATATTATTTACATTAAATTTTAATGTGATCCTCCAAACCCGTCTCAATTTGAATTTTACTCCCTCGTTCATTTAATTCAATGTGTTGTTTTCATTGGTCAAGTTTATTTATGTGTGTCTTAGAATTCCAAATAATCACATAGCCTTGTTATACATTCATCACCAGATGATAAAATTATGTCATGATTAATATAACTTTGTTCATATATATCTAATAATTTACAAATTCAAGAAAATTGACTATGTTATATCATTATTATTATTCTTATTTTATTCTAATGGATTCCATGATGCATTTAGACTCTCCTTCATTGATAAACTGCAGTTATCCCTCTTATCTTATATTATCAAGTTTTTATATTCTCTAGAACTCAATTTACATGCTTGAATTATTTCATATATTCATATAATATCATTTCAATTTTATTGAAATAATATTTCTATATAATATATGTAAAATCCCATAATGTGTTATAATATCTTATGATATTCAATGTCATTGAAATTCTGTGAATGACTTCATTAATTATTTTTTATGTAATGGATTCAAAATTCCCATATAATAAAAAATATCTTTTCGTATATTTTTCCAAAAAATGATACTTTAAAATGTTTTTTATTTCTACATGCACATAACATCGTGCATTATGAAGTCAAAAATCATCATTTGGTGCGGTTTTACCAAATTCATCATCAAATAGATTGTTCATCAATATCATGATTAATACATTTTTTTGAATCATAATAAAGAAAACTATCAACAATATATAAAATATTCAAAGAAAAAACATTTTATCATTGAAATTTTATTAAAAAAATTATGATTAATTAATAATTGAAATATTATAATTTTTAAATAACATTCATTTTACAAGATAAAACTTTTTTTATAATTCCTTATATTAGAAAATATTACCTTAATCCAACCCAATTTTATTTTATTGAAAATTAAAATCATATGACCAAAATATATTATGAATTATTATTATATATAGATCATATTTTGTAGCTATCATACAACATCTTTAAATAATAATTTATAATTTTTTATAATTTTCATTTTATACTATAGATAATTGTATTATTTATATTACTATATTATGATCATTTAAAAAAAATGTCCCTTATACCCTGTGATGGAACCAATAAAATAACTTATTACCATAACGGACCTCATAAAAGATTTCATGTACTCCAGATGATTGAGTAACCCTGCCAAGTCTAAATAACATCCTAACAATGTCATTCATCATAATAATTTTTTAGTGTTAAATCCACATAAAAATGATCCCCAACCATTAAACATTCCTATCTCAACCTTTTGTGTCATACTCACCAACCATTCCAAACAATGTATAACTAAAATCACTTTAGATCATATTAAACTCATTCATTGGATATCATAACCACATGAAACATTAACTGTAAATCATCTAAATATATTCATTCCCTCAAAACATTGGAAGAGAACATTGGTACCCCCTTTTGGATCTCTATAACTTATGATAGTTTATTCACAAAGAGAACAAAATATTCCAACAAATACCCAAAAACATCACAATTATTAAAACCCTCTACTTCGATGAATATATATTAGAAAAAAGATGAAAACAATATATACATTTATTATACTAGTTGTTCTATCCCACCAACAATCAACACATGATATGGTTGTTTTATTGATTTTATCTATACAAGATTTTCAATGCCAAAACTCTCAACCAAATATAATTTTCTAAAAATTCCTTATACTCTTAGGATTATTCTATGTTCGTAAATCACACCATCTATTTCTCATATTTACTTTTAAATTATAATCAACTCATTATTATTTCCACACTTCTAAAACTAATGTTGAAAACGTTACATAATTAAAATTAATAAAAATCTTATATAGGAACATAAATCCCCCAATTTGTATTTTTATTAAAATTCCCCATACTCTTGTTAATTAAATATATATCATCCATTAAATTAACCACATTATGTAAGATGAATTCAATAGAATATACGGGTATTTTTGAAAATATCATTCGAATTAACCAATTATAATATTATTTCTGTATTCAAAAAGTAATATCTTGTCATCCCTGAAACTAATGAATATATCTAGATTATATTTAAGCGAAAATTTTGATTGCAAAAGTTTTATTTTCATTATAAATTATTAAAAAATTTTCTTGTAAAAACCCGAAGTATTTCATTAGAAAATTCCCTTCTTATATCTATGTCATAAAAACTCAAAATAATGAACTACTAAGTGATAAGTGACCTTTAATCATAATTTTGTCACCCCTATGTTTGGAATTTTAAAAATCTGACATACACGGTTGTGTTCAAGATAGTTTTTGGTGTCTAATGAAACAAAAAAAATTTTTTGATAAATAGTAAACTACCCTTATGAATAGTAACCTATCCTTATGAATAGTAATATGACCCTTATGAATAGTAAATAAGATTAACATTACCTATGAATAATAAAATAATATTTAGATATCTCAGAAAGTGACAATTTGACCTTAGTAAACGTTTTTTGTATTTTATAAGTCATAAATAATTAATTATAATTAATTAATTTAATAGAATATTTATTTTACTGTAATTTATTAATAAATTATTGAATCAATTTATAATAGTTTTTAGATAATTTTATAAGACCCTACGTAATTTTTGAAAGAACTGCAAAATCAGTTTTAATTTTAAAAACTGTTTTTTTAAGTAAATGATGATTTTAATTAAATTTAAAATTAATAATACTTAGAAAATTATTTTTGAAAAATTGAATTAATTTTTGGATTATGCGCATTTATAAATGGTAGGGGTAAATTTTTGTGTTTATTCGGAAATACTTCAATTTTCGGGTGAATAGTAAAAAAATACAGTTTTTTGCATAATCGGTATAAACTAAATTGAATAATTAATGATGTAATGATGAAATAAACATTATAGAACTTTAGTTTCGGCCAAAACCTATTAAATTTCATAAAATTTCTCTTTAAATACAATAAATCCAATTCTCCAACCTAAAAAAAACTTTCCAAAGCCTAAAGTCAAAACGTGATTTCTTAAAGTGTCTTTTTCTCTTTCTTTCACTTTCCTTTTAATAAATTAATGAATTCGAATTATAAAGAAGATTTAAAGACTAAAACGAATTATATTATATTGATATATTCTTTAGGATGTCAAAAAACTACTATTACAAGTCTAACTTATGTTATATTATTTTATTTAATATTTTATGCCAAAAACACCTCCCTCCTCATGTATAAATAAGCCCTCCCCCTCCTCTTGCCAAACCACACCTCTCAAGCTTCATGAATTGTCTAAGATCTGCAAAATCATCTTAAATAGCCTATCCCCACGTCCAAGAGATGCTGGTCTCATCAAAAGACCAAGCTTAGTCCCTTAATGAGGTTCTCAAGAGGAGGATCCAAAAGGTGATTTCTCTCCCTCTTCTCCTTTATTTTCCTTTCAAGTTCAAGTTCCTTTCTTGATATCTCCCTACCTATCTTCATTAAAATTGTTTTCTAACTCAAGTATTATACATATACTATAATAATATGATTTTAATGGTATATTATATCACCCCACACCCTTTCCATCTTCCATTTATTTTATTAAAGAGAACGTTGTTCATGAGGTGTTAAATTTATCACCTTCAAAAACAACATGCTCTCTTCTTCCATTTCTACCTTCAATCTGGTCATGAATCCATTTTTATGGTTGAACCAGAATATTTTATATGTATTATGTTCAATTTTATGTTCTGGAAATAACCTATGTACATATTACTAAGTAAAATTTTAAAACAAGATCATTGTGATCCAAAAACCGCTCAAATTAACCCAAATAACCATCATGAAATTTTTATCTAATGATTCATCCACTAGGATCTAATATGACTCATTATAAAATCATTCAATATTCGGTAATATCATTAATAACATGTAGTATCAGTTCTGGATGTTTACCCATGATCTACCCAAACATCAATTTAAGAATACAAGCGGACCGCTCAAGAAAACCATAAAAACAAACATCCCCGAACAATGATTTTAAACTCTATAAGACATCCAGAGGAACATAATATGAAATAATGAAACCATAATGAACCCTATTAATGTATAAAAGGTTATAGAATTTCTAATTAATGAATATAATGTCATTATACAGGACATTAAAGAGAAGGAGGCATTCAAAGTACAAGGTAAGGGGAAATCTCGAACCCGGTTTTCTTCCTTCGGGTCCTCCCTCTTTCACTCCATTTTTGATATGTTTACTCCTCAAAGATAATTTGTTCATAATTTCCTTTACTTTTATGGGATATACATGTTTGTAACTGGTTTTTATGTCAATCAAAATGTTTTCCAAAAGAACTCTTCTTTCAAGATCTCACCTTTTACCTCTCATTCATGGTTGATGATTCTTGTATCAAGTATGTTGTTCCCTCTTTCTTTTGGGAACCCAATGCTTATGAATGTTTTATTATGAGATGAAACCCATTCCATTCCATGGGTTATTTGTGTACATATTTGATATGTGTTATATGTGGCAAGCATGATAATGATAATGTTATGATGTGACGGGTGCGCCCGGAATTATATAGCACAATATGAATGTTTAAATGTGACGGGTGCGCCCGGAATTATACAGCGCTCCAATGCATTGGGTAAAGTGATGATTCTCATGAGTAAATGTGAAATGATGGGTGAAAATGATGATATATTTGTTCACAAGTATGTGTGGAAGTTAACCAATAAGACATGATGTTTCATTTTTTATGCTTTTCCACATTTCATGTTTATTGTTTATGCTCCTCTCATGTTCAAGATCTTCTTCCTATGTCATGATTATGCTCACCCCATGCTATATTGTTCTTATATATCCTCTTACTGGGCTTTTAGCTCACCCATTTTGATGTATATCCTCAGGTGGCTACATGTACTAAGGAGAGGACAAGTGCCACTACGATGCTAGTGAATAAGAAATTAAATAACCGTTTATGGTTGATGTTGTACTTGTTATATGTAGTCCTAGTTTTCCCAAGACACTAAACCTCTGGATCCTCCATGTGTAATACTATTGTGTTTTTTATCTTTGAAATGATGTAATAGTAATGTATGAAAAGGCTAGTTCATTTTAGTTGGTATCAGAGGAAAGGTTTAGTTAATTTGGGGATTAGGATTAGTGAACCCTAGAGAAAACCTACAACATGAGACTAAGTACAAATATACACACAAGGATATTTACCTAGGGATCCCATATGTTATGTTTTTGGTATAATTTTTTAAATGAATAACTTATTAATGAATTGTTTACTTATGTTTTGTTCTAACCTTTTCTATTTTAGAAAATGGTGGGAACCAGAATAGGCAATGAAAGAGAAGTACCCTCACCTGTTTGTGTAAAGTGAAATTTCGGGGGCGAAATTTCTTAAGGGGGGAAGAATGTAACAACCCTACGTATTTCAATATAAAATTACCTTCTTATATCTATGTCATAAAAACACAAAATAATGAACTTCTAATTGATAAGTGACCTTTAAACATAATTTTGTCACCCCTATGTTTGGAATTTTAAAAATCTGACATACACGGTTGTGCTCAAGAGAGTTTTTTGTGTCTAATGAAACAAAAAAAAATTTGGTAAATAGTAACCAAACCTTATGAATAGTAACCTATCCTTATGAATAGTAATATGACCCTTATGAATAGTAAATAAAATTAACATTACTATGAATAATAAAATAAAATTTAGACATCTTAGAAAGTGACAATTTGACCTTAGTAAATGTTTATGGTATTTTATAAGTCATAAATAATTAATTATAATTAATTAATTTAGAAGAATATTAATTTTACTGTCATTTATTCATAAATTATTGAATCAATTTAAAATATTTTTTAGATAATTATATAAGACCCTACGTAATTTTTGAAAGAACTGCAAAATCAGTTTTAATTTTAAAAACTGTTTCTTTAAGTAAATGATGATTTTAATTAAATATTAAATTAATAATATTTAGAAAATTATTTTTGAAAAATGGAATTCATTTTTGGATTCTACACGTTGAAAAATGGTACGGGTAAATATTTGGGTTTATTCTGAAATACTTCAATTTTCGGGTGAATAGTAAAAAAATTCAGTTTTTCGCATAATCGGTATAAACTAAAATGCATCATTAATGATGTAATGATGACATAAACATTCTAGAACTTTAGTTTCGGCCAAAAAATATTAAATTTTATAAATTTTTCCTTTAAATACAATAAATCTAATTCTCAAACCTAAAAAGAACTTTCCAAAGCCTAAAGTCCAAAGGTGATTTCTTAAAGTGTCTTTTTATCTTTCTTTCACATTCCTTTTAATAAATTAATGAATTCGAATTATAAATAAGAGTTAAAGCCTAAAACGAATTATATTATTTTGATATATGATTTAGGATGTAAACAAACTACTATTACAAGTCTAACATATGATATATTATTTTATTTAATATTTTATGCCAAAAACACCTCCCTCCTCATGTATAAATAATCCCTCCCCCTCCTCTTGCCAAACCACACCTCTCAAGCTTCAAGAATTGTCTATGCTCTGCAAAATAATCTTCCCTAGCCTCTCTCCCACGTCCAAGAGCTTCTGGTCTCATCAAAAGACCAATCTTAGGCTCTTAATGAGGTTCTCAAGAGGAGGATCCAAAAGGTGATTTCTCTCCCTTTTCTCCTTTATTTTCCTTTCAAGTTCAAGTTCCTTTCTTGATATCTCCCTACCTATCTTCATTAAAATTGTTTTATAACTCCATTATTATACATATACTATAATATTATGATTTTAATGGTATATTATATCACCCCACACCCTTTCCATCTTCCATTTATTATATTAAAGACAATGTTGTTCATGAGGTGTTAAATTTATCGCCTTCAAAAACAACATGCTCTCTTCTTCAATTTCTACCGTTAATCTGGTCATGAAACCATTTTAATGGTTGAACCAGAATATTTTATATGTATTATTTTCAATTTTAAGTTTTGGAAATAACCTATGTCCTTATTACTATGTTAAATTTTAAAACAAGATCGTTGTGATCCAAAAACCGCTCAAATTAACCCAAATAACCATCATGAAATTTTTATCTAATGATTCATCCACTTGGATCTAATATAACTCATTATAAAATCATTCAAGATTCTGTAATATCATTAATAAAATGTAGTATCAGTTTTGGATGTTTACCCATGATCTACCCAAACATCAATTTATGAATACAAGTGGACCGCTCAAGAAAACCAAAAAAACGAACATCCCCGAACAATGTTTTTAAACTCTATAAGTAATCCAAAGGAACATAATATGAAATAATTAAACCATAATGAACCCTATTAATGTATAAGAGGTTCTATAATTTCTAATTAATGAATATAATGTCATTATACAGGACATTAAAGAGATGGAGGCATTCGAAGTACAAGGTAAGGGGAAATCTCGAACCCAATTTTCTTCCTTCGGATTCTCCCTCTTTCACTCCATTTTTGATATGTTTACTCCTCAAATATCATTTGTTGATCATTTCCTTTAAATTTATGGGATATAAATGTTTGTCACTGGTTTTTATTTCCATCAAAATGTTTTACAAAATAACTCTTCTTTCAAGATCTCACCTTTTACCTCTCATTCAAGGTTGATGGTTCTTGTATCAAATATATTGTTCCCACTTTCTTTTGGGAACCCAAAGCTTACGAATGTTTTATTATGATATGAAACCCATTCCATTACATGGGTTATTTTTGTACATGTTTTATATGTGTTCTATGTGGAACTCATGATAATGATAATGTTGTGATGTGACGGGTGTGCCCAGAATTATATAGTGCAATATGAATGTTTAAATGAGACGGGTGCGCCAGGAATTATACAGCACTCCAATGCATTGGGTAATGGGATGAATCTCATGAGTAAATGTGAAATGATGGGTGAACATGATGCTAGCTTTGTTAACAAGTATGTGTGGTAGTTAACCACTAAGACATGATGCTTAATTTTTTATTCTTTTCCACATTTCCAGTTTATTGTTTATACTCCTCCCATGTTCAAGATCTTCTTCCTATTTCATGATTATGCTCACCCCATGCTATATTGTTCTTATCTATCCTCTTATTGGGCTTTTAGCTCACCCATTTTTATGTATATCCTCAGGTGGCTACATGTACTATGGAGAGGACAAGTGCCACTAAGAAGCTAGCGAAGAAGAAATTAAATAAATGTTTATGGTTGATGTTGTACTTGTTATGTGTAGTCCTAGTTTGCCCAAGAAACTAAACCTCTGGATCCTCCATGTGTAATACTATTATGTTGTTTATCTTTGAAATTATGTAATAATAATTTATGAAATGGCTGGGTCGTTTTATTTCTAAATATTTGTTTTCATGGACAGGAACAATGTTAAAAAAATGATTTACCCAAGCCATCATATATATTTTTAACCAATTAATCATGTGATACTATTTATAAAACCTTAACATAAGGGGAATTAGAAATTTATTATACTATATTGGTTTATCATCCACCTATATCAAGTACACACATCAAAATAATTCATGTAAAAAAAATTATCTGCCACATTAACTTTTAAAATACATTGATGTACACTGACCATCATAAAATTGGTAGATATAATTAAACCAAGATAAAAACATGGTATTTGGTATAACACACTCTTATATTTTAATAATAATTTATATATTAATGGTTTAATTATGTAATATATCTCATTATAGTATCACATTAATATTTTTTCATTAGATAGATTTAATCATCAACTCTAAACTATTGGTGTAAAAATATTCCATATTCTTTATTTCAATCATATTTATATACATCATTTACAAAACCACAGTTTAGATTTACCTTAATTTATTTCCAATAATTCCAAACATTTGAACTAAAAAGTTAAATAAGGGATAACAATGTTGGTTTTCCCATATCATTGGTGAAAATATAATTTTTATAAGATTAATCACAACTTATATCCAACAAAATATTTATCTATATCTTGTAAAGTGATATCCATGCCTACTATATTGAATTCCTTGTCACTAGTTTCTATATAATTGTCTGATTACATCATTAATTCATTCATTTTCTTATGTGGGTAGTTTATTTTCTTGTGAGAAATAAATAAAAATTATTCTTTGGAAATTTATATGTTATTTTTCAATTTAATAATTTTAAGAAGTGGCAAAAATTAATCATTCAATTTTTTCTATATATCTTGAAAAATATCCCAAAAAACATTTCATCATTTCAGTCAACTTCACTTCTTCTATAACAACCATTTATTCATATTATTTATATATATAAATTTGTTTAGAAAAAACCTTATACTATGTAGTTATATCTAATCTTTTATTACTGATCATTTCATATTTTAATATTACATAAAATTATGATATATAATTTCCCTGTCCAAAAAAATGTATTCTAAAAGAGTTCCTCCTTTCTATAAATTTTAATCTATTACATTTGTTTCTAACATCCCTTCATCAATTCTTGTTAAATGGAAAAAAATATTACAAAGGTCATGTTATCTTCCATTATGTTCTAAAACCCAAATATTATCCTTAATAATTTATTACATCTATCTACCAAATGAATAAAAATTGATAACTCTATAGATGAAATATAGTCTTTGTATTGAAATATTATATGATTATTTTTCATCAACAACTATTCTCCAAATATTGGAATTAATGAATCACATTTTTTAGAAATAGATCATTCGAAATAATCAGGATTTTTCTTTTGTAAAAAAATAATTTTAACATATAATTAATCAAATTAGAAAATATAATCTTATTATACATTTGATTGGGTAAGGTAATCAGATAAGTTTGGGATGACATAGATTAACCCACCATAGTTTTCTCATTTTATTATCTGAGGTTCATCTAGGTTTTAAATACTATGAAACAAATAGGTTGTACCCAATACAGAGCTTCTTATATTGAATCTAATTTTTTAGTGACACATTCAACATTGTAATCTTGATCTAAAATTTTTTACAATAGAAACATTAATATTCTTTATGAAATCACATTCCACTAAGTCAATAATTATTTCCTAACTTCCCATCATAATAAAATTGCACCCATTGTTAGCTAATTATCGAAGTATAAGAATAATTATTTAATCATAAGAAGTATTATGTATATATATATTTCATTATTCTAACACATCACTACATGAAAATTCCCCTCACATCTTAATATGTGGTATTTTTTTTTGTTTTGTTGATAATTACCTTCAATATCATACTCAATAAAGGATGTTGAGACTTATCTATCTTCTATAATAATATAATTCCACATTAATTTTCTTGATGAATTATCCATTATTCTAAAATTAAATTTGTGACATCCTTTTTTATTTATGTATGTGTGTAATGGACTTCAAAATTATTATTTTTCAAGGGTTATATTTTTTCATTGAAGGATATAATCATTTCATAGGTAGTATGAATAGGCACATTCCACTCACTTCATTCCCAATTGTGATATAGAAAGCATGTTTTTGGTCTCAAAGTCCTTCTTCTTTATATCCATAGGCATTATTGATTCACTCAAGAACTCCTTTAATGAAAAAAATATGTTCTCCCTATATATATATATTTCACTCCATTAATTAGATATATGTTTCTTATGTTATATATAATATAAATTACAGGATGGTATTATTTTTTAAGTATTATAATTTCATTTCATTTTTATTAGAATTATATATAAATATTCGATTTGTATGATCACAGAAAATGAGAATATATTATATCATCATAATTCTACATGAAATGCATTGAAGTTATTAAATATATTGCCAAAAATAAAAACATTCATGAATTCAAAATAGTAAGAAAAATATTGTAACTTCAATATCTCAACCAAATGAAAACATTGAATTACTTTTAAAATCCATGTTTTTGTATGGCTTCATGTATTATATAATTTTAAATCAACATAAAGTATAAAATCCTCATCTAAATCCCTACACAACATCAATTATATATTAATCTGAAGCCTCATATTGAATCCTTAGGAGACACAATCTCAAAATGATTTTGAAATCATTGAATAATAAGACTTTTTCATTACATAATAATTTTTTACATTCTCAACGATAATATTTTCTAGAAAATTAAATATTTATGAATATTATTAATTTCATAAGATAACTAATTTCATAAAAATCCTCATAATATACATGATTCACATCATTTTATGAATAGGTATATCAAAACAAATTCCTCTTAGGAATATATTAACATATAATATCATTTTTTGTTGTTTCCATCTTATATACACATCATTTGAGTTCCATAATTCTACGTTTTTTATTATTCATGGGGTTTATTGTGGCCATAATTTAATAATGGGGTAGAATGTTTTATAAGAATTGTGTTCCCCAAACAATGAATATAATAACGAATGCTGATACAATAAAACGTCACGATGTACATTAGAAAATCTATCATTACAGGGATTATGTATTTGATAAAACTTTATATACATCATATGGTCAATGTACATAAATTATGATTTATTTTATCAAACATATGATGATGTTTTATCAACCATATATAGATGATACACAATATATCTCGCAATGTTTCTCAACCATACATGTAGAATGAACCTAAAATATTAAAACCAGACATCACTCCCATCTCTATATAAGAAGCTATACTAATTTTGAGTTCCTACCAATCATATTATAAATTCTATAAATATCAAAAAAAAATTCACTTGATATATCAGTTGTTATTCATGGGTCCCCATGGATGGATCTCTATGACTTCCTAAAGATTTTTCATCATGAATATTCATTCATCAGGTAAAATATAAATCACTGCCAATAGTTAGAAACCATGAAATGTCAGTCTATATTAAACAGATAGAACATCATGAATATTTTTTTCAAGTATGATAACTTGATGATTATCTCTACAAGTAATCATCACATGATTATGTTTTTTCCAATATTTTATGTATGCACATTCTTTATATAAGAAACTCTTCATAAAATATTATTTTCTAAATCATTCATGTGATATAAATATTTCGCAACGATGTAGTTCCAATATTCAAATTATTTTTTTTATTTTTCAATGGTCATATATCATCATCACATAAACACTTATAATAAATATACAGAATTCCTTCCTTATTGACAAAAAATAAAATCAATACATAGTATAATTACTAAGTATTTCTATTCGTATAATACAATAATTATAATATAGAATCTAACAAGTAAAAGTGAATTATTTGAAAAACATGTACTCTATTATGGAAATAGAATAAAATCACCATTGGTTTGAATGGAATTCTTTCCAAGGATTTTATAATCAATAATAAATGTTTTGTTACAACGTGTTACCATATGATGTCACCAAATTTCAAGGATGTTATAGACGTTTTCTAACTCGACAAATTATCAAAGATATATTACCAGGAATTGGTTGGGCAAAAAAATGTACAATCTGTTGAAGTATTATATTGATGTATTAGACTTTCCTATATATTTTAGAGGTATCCTCCATAATGATTTCACATTGAGATGAACTTTTATATAATTTATAAAACTATTCTGGTTAGTCAATCATAATGGGGAATTAATTCTATATATGATGTGTTGAAATCCTATTCAATGGATTTCCATGGAGTTTGGGATAAAACACATTCAATTTTAGAGTCCTTATATACTATCAGTCTCCATTCTATAATAAAAATATAGTCATATTAGGATCTATATTGTAAGAAGTGTATAAAACGATCATATTAAAATAAATTTTTATTGAATATTTTGATCATATAGAGTAAATATAATGAAATGATTGAGAAGATAGATATCATTATGATATATTTAAGAACTAGGATGATGATTTATATATTGTTAAAATCATTTGAATGATTTGGAGATTAAATATTTCGATAATGTATTCAATATAATATAACCCTAGAAATGTTTTATGATAAACAAGATTGAATGGATATTCATACATATATAATTAGCCTATATATAAATGTGAATAATGTCAGTACGATTACTTATCCTTTTGAAGATCCATTTGATCTCTCACTTATTTGTGATGTGATTGATGTATCACTTTTTAAGTTGTACATACATGATTATTCAAATTTTCTTAAAAAGACTATATAACTAAAAGATGATCTATCTTAAGGGGAGAAACTATTATAAATCAATGATTATAGTGATAATGTATAATTATACAATACTACTCATAGTTTTTAACTGCTCTACTGGAATAATTAGATTATAGAAGATAAGTGGGAAACTATGGATCCTATAATCCAGTAGTATCATCACTTTTTCAACAATGTATTCAAATTTTGGGAGTATATTTTTATTTTGGGTGTAAAAAACAATGAGATTTCTATATAAATTATTATTTAAATAAATAATATATTGAATAGTGTAGAGATCCTTGAATTTCAATGGATACATTTTCATCAAAAGACTTGTGTTTTTATATCAATATGTGTTCAGATGTGATGAAAATGACATTATAGGTTTTTCATCAGCAAGGAGGGTGATTGAAACACCTAATAGACTAGGGTGTGTGGAAATGATAATTCATGATTTGAAAATAAGTGACGGGATCATGATATAGTGGTGTATCTTGTTTGTTTCCAAATAACCTATCTAACACATTTTATCACAACACGGGTGAAATAAAAGTCATGGGATAAATAATAATCTTTTCAATTAATACATATTTTTTATATGATAAAAAAAATAATACTATATTTTACATTTGCTTTTGGTATTTTATATAATCCCTATGAAACACATGGAATGAAAAAATTTAAATGGTAAGGATTGTGGAGAAATGGATGGTTGAAAATCAATAAAAGGATACATGATAGGAATATAACCTATTGAATAGTTTCCTAAGGAAAAAATGATCATTGATTTTTCAAAAATCAATGGTGAATGGTTTTTGGAAGGTGACATGTCAAAATTGAGATATCAAATTTTTATGATGCTTCAATAGCTATAAAATATCTTCAAAATAATGAGCCACCATTCTAATGGAGTAATCCATCTAGGCTTCATGGTGTTTTTAATAGTTTTTTATGTTAAAAAATTTTAAGTAATTTATGATATATTGTTGAGAATATTATGGGCCAAGACATTTATGTTTTGCCGAAAATGATGGATAAAAATGACCTTATTGAAGAACGTATAGATATTTTTTGAAGTCCATTAAAAATTCAACATGTAGATATTTAATTTCAAATAATCACATTTTTATTTAAAGGAAGTTTCCAATAATATGATTGTCATATGATGGGTATGACTCTGTTTCCATAAACATTACATAATCATGAATTTTTGTAAATAAGTTACATTCTAACAATTTGTGGATATTTTCTGGTTTAGAGTTTTATAGAATTAAGATATATTACATACATAAAAACCCACATTTATACAAAGTGTATAAAAAAATAAAATTATTAATATCTAAAAAAGATAAAACTTTTTCAATAAAACATGTTTTTTTATAAATCAATACAACCTTATTCCTTTACTACAACGTAATCTATATTCTCCCTTATGTCCAAGGGGAAAAATTTAAAACATGGGATGAGAAACAAATGTCACTAAGGGATATACAAGTAAAAGAAACCATTAATTAATTATAAACATTAAAACCCATGGAAATCCCTTTTATTAAAAAAGTCAATTTTCATATGATGGTATTTAACATTCCATTAAAAATCACATTTATTTTACCTATTATATATAAATTATTCCCATTAAAACAAATTATAATAAATATAAAATTCATAAGGGTATCATGGAATATCATAACTGATAACCCTTATTGAACCCTTATACAAATTTGTATATTGGAATAACCATACAACCGAATTTTAATATAATTATCTTGATGTAAAGACACGAAATTTCAAGGAATTTTTTTTCTTATTTTCTTTGGAATTTTTCAAGTGCTTGGTTTCTGACGACACCTGATTCCGAGGCCCGGTGTGCCCGGAATCATTTTCCAAAATTTATCTTGGGTATGTTCAGTGAACGAACGAGCGAGTTTTTATAACTTTTGAACCGATGCTCAGAATTGAATTCTGGGGGCACCGATGTACTCGCAGCACCGGAAATTGCTTAAGAAGACCTTTTCCGCAGTTGCGATTTATGCAGGTTTGAAGTTATATTTTAGAGTTTAACGGTAAATTAAATAAAAATTGTGTTGCACACATTTTTTATTTGAGTTGGTTATATCCTAGAAAGGGGAGGTTGTTGGTGGGGCCAACACCCACATAACCTCCCATGAGAGGATATTTTTGTGTTGGGGCCCACACGACTCCCCACCTTTTTAAATTCCCTATCCTTCCACAAACCCCCCCATTAATTATGTAACTCACCCACACCACCCCCTTAAATGAAAAGTTAACTCATTAACTATTTATGTTGATTAATATAATTAATTCGAGATTTCAATTTTGAATTTCCAATTGATTGGTGGCTTGTGTGAGTTAATTAAATAAGATAAGTCTTATTTCAATTAAGGGTGTTTGGGTTGTGTGAGAAGAATTGGGAGGGGTTTTTCTCTAAGTCATGAAGCACGTTCTTCCTCCTTGAATAACGCGAAGAATGCACCGTCGCCGACGAAGAACACCGGCCTCCGACGAAGGACGACGAAGAACGCCGAATCCTTAGAGATTGAAGAAGTGACTCCCTGTACTGCGACACTGACGGTTCTCTTCTCTGAGACGCCAACGATCCTTACGGAACCTTGTTCCTCGACGCCGTCTTCCGCGACAATTATTTCCCGCGATGAACCTTTGTTCGACAACACCTTGATGGAGGGGTTAATTTTTTGTTGGGAATGTTTTTCCTTGACATTCATCGTATTATTCTTACACTGCCAGTTATTATTTTAATGGGAGGAGGTCGGACCACACGAACACGACCGACTCTCCTCCCCCTTCGGTGTTGTGTTTGTTGCGGCATGAACAAGGGCGCACAGTGCAGCGAAACCGCATTGAAATAAGAAGAATGTGGTGAAAAAGCCTGGCATCGTCGTGTCGTGCCGTGGAGGCTGAACAAATCCACAGCACCATCGCGCTGCAATGGAAAAACACGTAGAGGCCGCGGTTTGTTTTTTTTTTGACATGCGGATCAACGGGCGATGATGGAATGGGCCGCAGGGGAGATTTGATGACTTTTCCGTGAATATACTATCACGGGAGGACCGCTGGCGAAGACCGCAGGAAAAACGGACCACCGGAGCACGTCCGATGGTCTGCAGAAGGGCCTTCCGGCACGCTACGCCGGCACGGCGACACCGGCGGATGAAGGCGGCAGCCAGCACCGGCCGGCCGCCAGGAGGCGGCGGCGGGCGGCAATCCCATGGCCGTGCTAGACCAAGGGGAGACCAGGTGTCATAACCCCCGGTGGTCAAAGGGAGCGGCCCCCACGTGGGGGGCCGCAGCTTCAATCAGGGGGGCAGTCCCCCCCCCTCCCCGCGGGCCGGGCCGTCTAGGCCAGGCTGGGCCGCTCCAGCCGGGCTGGGCCATGCCCTAGTGTTCCAGACCCGGACCCGAGTCGGGTCGACCCGGTTCAGGCCAACCCAGGGGGTCTCGGGCCGGGTCGGACCGGGCCCGAACCACCTATTTTCGGGCAGTTTTTGTTCAAATTCCCATAACATGGGCTACATACCTCTGATTGACACACTGTCAGTTGGAATGTGACCCTTGGATCAAGAAGGCCGTTTCTGTATTTTGCACTCAAGGTTTCAGAGAACAATGGGTATGGCCGGTTTGGTTCGAACCCAAAACCAACCGGACCCTCGGAGCAGAAACACTTATAACTTGAGCTCCGGACGTCAGATAGACGTGCCATCAACTTTGCTGGATTCCTCTTGATGAGATGGAACTTTTGGCATACTTCACCATAGGATTGGATGAAGTTGGATAGTGTTCGGGTTGGATTGAAGCTGAAATCCAACTGGGCCCCTATAACGGAAAAGCTGATAACTTTCAGACTGGATGTTCGTTTGACGAATCGTCAGCGACGTTGGTGATCACGTTGAGAAACGGTCCCTATGAGTATACCAAATTAGAGTTCAGGGTACATTTGAGATACGTCTGGGTTGGTTTGCTTATGAAACCAACCGGGCCCCTGGGACGAAAAGGCTAATAACTCACAGATTGAACGTCCAATTGACGTGTCGTCTGTTGTGTTGAGACCCCTATGATGAGGCAGTCCTTTGAAAACTTCTTCGTGGGAATTTTTGATACTTGGAGTATTAACTTGTAGCTCGTGGAGAGGACCCTCCTAGAGGCGAGTTTACAAAGTACGGAGACCGTGTAGCCGGTTGAGACCTGACGACTGTATGACCAAATCGACTTGGAGTGAGTCGACTAGCCCAGTGGAGGAAGCACTACTGTGTTTGGGTACAGAACCATGGCAGATGGAGCACTACTGCGTTTGGGTGCAGATCTGTGGTACACAACAGAAGGAGTACCTCTGCAGGCTATTAGGGGGGGTACACTACTATGTTTGGGTGGCAGGCCCCGCTGGGAAGCACTACTATGTTTGGGAGGCTGACCAGCGATACTCAACAGGAGGAGTACCTCAGCAGTCTAAGGTTAGTGAGTAGTACCTCGGAGTCGTGACAAGATCACTGTACTCGTCAGAGATGGAGCGCTTCAACAGTTACGGTTTCGAAAATAAAAATTCTGGTTTGAGCTGAGTCTACAACCATTGTGTTTACCTCATGATTGAGATGGGTCACTTGATAACATATGTATATGTATGGGCATCTACATAGGTAGTGGTTATCTGTTGATTTCCCAACCATTGTGATTCCTCATGATTGATAGGGGTTACATGATAACAAAGTTATAAGTACGGGCTTATACTGTAGAGACCCGAAGATTGACGTACATGGACATTACATTACTTTTGCGGAATAATTAGTACATAATAAAAACACACACAAGGATCATAATATTTTAGTGTCTTTGGAAACATGGAATATAATCTTCTAATCGTGGTGAAAGATCATCAACCTCTCCCATAAAGATCTTCTTTTTTTTAACTAAAACCTTTGCTTATATCCTGGGGAAAAGAAAACATAAAAGGGTGAGCTCAAATGCTAAGTAAGGGTAAACAAAAGAAATATAAATCACATCATATTCATAAGAACATAACATTTTGAAAATCTTAACCTGCAAAAGAGAGCATAATTTCATAACATGGGATAAATCATAGTAGTGAAATGTAATCCCAGTAATCATAAATTAAAACATGAAACTTTGTGGCATACACACATAATCATATAGAATCATATTTTATTAGTCATGACTCATTTCCAAGACTATCTTAGTGGAAAAAGTCCATTTCTTAACCGAGTCACCCTCATTTCAGTCTTGTTTCACTGAACCGGTATAACCTACCATTCCAGCCATGTCTATATCATGAGATATAAAATCTTTACCCAATTCATTAGAGGGAGATATAGGTCCCACCCATCTCATAATGATACCATTATTATGTGTGCCACAAAATCATAAATCATACATAATTGCATAACCCATGTAGTAAAAATGGAATTCATAAACAACATGACATCATAAAACAATTCATATAAAATAAATGAATTCATAAAAATAATTCCATCACAACATAATCATATCAATGTAATAATAGGGATAGAAACCGAACCCTATATTATCTTATATGAAAAATAATTTTGATAAATCACTTGAACTCCATTCTTGAGGAAAATATCCTTTCTACTTCAAAAACATTTCCTTTCTTATCATGTCATACAATTTTAAACTAAAACAAGTTGATTAAAAATAAACATGAAAACTTGTAAAGGAAGATTCTTGGAAATAATGTTTTAAAATCCATTCATGCCGTATAAGTTTAAAAAAACATTCTTCGTTCTTTTTTCGGAAAAGTCAAAAAGGTACCTCGTACGAAAAATGACAAAAGATTTCTTTCATATCTTTTACTAAAAACTCACCGAAAGATAAAATTGGATTTAAACAATTGTAGGTGGATGGAAATAATATTACATATTTTGGAAACATGGATTTGGATGATAAAATACAACCTAGTAAATTTCAAAGTATAAACAATCTCGGATAAAAATGAGATTGTGATATTTCCCTTACCTTAGGTCTGATTTGCTTCGTATGTGTCCGAACCTCCTGTATAATGATTTAAATAATGACATTGACTTATTACATAATAATACTAATTATAATGATATCATATATGGTTTACTTATGACTTTATATTACCTTTTCTTTTGTAACTTCCATGTTAAAGAGCGTTTTGGGTAAAATCGTTTCATTTATGGTCCATGATTTGACTTGTAATTATTCATGTGATTAATTAGATCATGATTACTTAATTCCAGAATATAAAACATGATTTATATATATTATACATTCATAATATACATATATATAATAGATCAATAAATGGAAATAAATACACCGTTCATGGAGACGGTAGGCCGTACGTACGCATGAACGCGGTTTTCGTTTCCTTATTGAGTATAATCGAATTAAGTAGAAGACATACATATATATATATATATAGATAAATCCAGTATCTTTATAATTTCATATATTTTATTATTATAGCTTATATATACTTTATAATCATTCTTTAATAGTTAACATGGAATGTGAATCTCATTGCGTCGTGGAGACGGTAGTCCATACGTACGCACAAGCGATGATATCGTTTTCATAATTATTGAATTGAATTGGATTGGATGATCCAATATATCAGAATTAGTTTTATGTTATAATAACTATGTATAGTTATTCATTACACCATTTTACCCATCCGAGTATGGTGGTATTGAAAAAACATATTACACCACGGCGTGGAGACGGAATTCCGTACGTACGCACGCGCGGTGATTTCGAGTTTCTTAGGATGGATAGATGGTGAAATAGGGTTGTTTCATACTTATAATAAAATATCAGTATATTAGTGATACTTATGATCTTACTTCATAATGAAACAACCTAAGAAGAAGAAGTGGAAGAAGAAATAAGCATGAATGAATCAGTAACGGACATTACCTCTTCTTTTAAGTGTTTCTTTGAGACCTTCATTTAGGGCACTAAAATTGGTCTTTGAGGAAAACCAGAACCTCTAGGATGCTGGTAGGGAAGTGGAAAAGGGAATTTTGCAGGGGTTGGCCGAGCATGAAGGCTCAAAGTGGGGTGAGGAAGAGAGGGAGGAGGTGCTCTTTTATAAGGGAGGAGAGGGGCACCTTTGGAATAACTAAAAATATTATTTTATTATAAAGTCAAGTTCGGTTATATATAGCTCCAAATTAATTTATTTCTAGGATAAGGTGGGTATGGGTCGAAATAATCTCATCCAATAGAATTTAGACATGTTTAGGTTCCTATTTTAACCTTATCATGTAAATTTAACAGTAAGTTAAATAATTTTACTTTTACCATGTCTTCTTGTGTTCTTATACTATAAGGTTAATAAACATACTATATCAAGCCAAACGAACCCCAAGTTGTTTATTATTAATATATATAACCTTATCTAAGTAATTTGGCCGAACCTTAGATTTTTTGGAATAAAAAAATAGTTAATAATATAATATTTGTTTTAAAAACTATTTTAGGTTAATTTTGACAGTATTTAGTAATTGATTTTTGGGAAAATCATAACAGAATGATAAGTTAAAAAAAAGTTAATTAAATCAATAATAACATGTCACATTAACCTATAAAATTAGCGGAATTCATAAAAAGTCTCAAATTATATTTATTTGGGTATTTATAACTTCAATTATGTCAATATTTCATTAATAAGATAATTAATGCATCATCGTTGTGTCATAAATGTATTAAATTATTTAATGTCTAAAAATTACAATTAAAATAACATTATGTATGAAATCTATTTAGCTTTATAATTAATATTTATAGTAGAATTTATCTTATGTATAACCCCATATTAAAAATGATTTATGTATTAAACTTTGATTTTAACTATTTTAACCATTCTTTAAATAAATTAATAATAAATGTCCTAATCTAATCCATGTGGGCCTAAATGGTCATATTTTATTCATAAGGTTGTTTTTGCTCTAATTAAACTTATCAAATAGAATTAGGACATGTTTTAGGGTAATAATAATATCATTTTTACCCTTAATTACTCTATTTTCTTTTAACCGTGGTAAAAAAAAGTAAAAACTTACTATTTACCAAAAATTATTTTCATCTCATTGAACCACATTTTACTTACTGAAATCAACTGTGTCTCTCAGATTTTTGAAATTCCACTCACAAAAGTGGTAAAATTAATTTTTATGAAAAATTCAGTTTTTTTAACTACCACTTAGTGGTTTCACTATTCATTAAAAAATGAAAGTTTCTAGAAAATTACCAAAAATTAGACCTAAGATATATTTGATATTATGAATTCAAAAATGATTTCTATTTTATCAAATTTAAAACATAGAAGGTACATTAACTAATTTAAAAATTAATTCTTGTCGTGAAAACAAATAGCGTGTTTTTAAGAGATAGTAACTATCAAAAGATTGACATTTGTTTATGTCTAGTTTAAATGTGAAATTAAATCTAATGACCAAAATTGTATTAAATTGTAAAAATATATTCAAAAAATACTTCAAAACCAATAAAATTAATAATTTATCACTATTAATTATTTCTATTAAAAAATTTTTTTTTAATTAAAATTTAGTAATTTTCACTATTCATCAGAAAATGAAAGTTATCCGAAAAGTACCAAAATTTTACCCTAAGCTAATTTCGATATTTAGAATCCAGAAATGATGTCCATTTTGAAAAATAAAATTTACAAAATTTCAAAATGTGGTAATTACTATTCATAACGGCTTGTTTTAATAATATTTTAATAGCATATCGTTGTTTAGTGAAACTCGTTATTGCGTACTACACACGCTATCGAGGAAGGTCGTGATTGCTTTTAATGCAAGGAAAGTCAAGGATGCATGTTGTACAAGCTCCTTTTGGTGTATCATACAACACAAGACATTAATGAAATTAAAAAGAATATTTTTTGTAAAATCTTGGGGTGTTACATTATACCCCCCTAAAAATGAATTTCGCCCTCGAAATTCGTTGGGGTTATAAATGGTTTACTATTCGAATGTTTTTTAATATAAACCCACATCGTAAAAAGGAATACCAAAACCAATCTTTAAAAACAAAGGTATGAAATGTAACGGTTACCCAAATAAACTAATCACTGGGTTTCCACATAGGTGAAAATATGGATATGGAAGAGAAATCTAACCATCATGTTCTGATGAAGAGTGGTAGAGAACATGGCTATGGAAAATACAGCAATCACAAAGCCATAAATTTGTGACGATCTAAGGTACCATCTGATTCATCAGATATAAGAGCACTAGGACAACATTTTTGGTTTTCAAGATCATTTCCCTAAAGTAGATGAAATTGGAATTAGAAGAAATACTTTCGTGATTTTGGTATAGTCTCACCGTTTGTCATTCTTTGGAAAATTCCCACTTCATCTCTTAAAGAAATGAAGTTGAATTTTTCATACATGATGTGTTAGCGGATCATGTGATAGAATGATGTGTCATTCCATCTGTCTTAAACAAAAGGTTAGAAAAGTTATCAAAAAATACATAAGTCCATATATAGTGAGATTAATCATATACGGTTCCTAGAATGGACTTATACTTCATATATCATACTGCATAATATAATAAAACTAGTTTCTACTAAACAGGGACTTCCTGTAGGCCAGTGGTAGGCGATAAAGGGCAGTCGCACTTCGGTTGTGGGTTCGATTCCCACAGCCTTGTCTGACGCGATGGGTTGTCGCCCATCCTGTAGGTTGTCCTTTCTCTAAAACTACATTACTATAACATCACATAAATAATATCAAAAAAAGTTCTATCCTTAAACAACACTAACTTATGGTTAACATAATCCATTCCAATCTTTAGGCTTATCTAAAATACTTTGGTCCAAGCTCATAGTATAAAGAAAACAATTACATGAAATGTCATCAACCAAGCATGTGAATACCATTATTTATCCCCCATATATCTTGTTGGTCACATTCCAATCATGTGAATACCTTATTGATGTATTCTCTTGAAAAATGAATACCCATTAAACCTTAGTGAAAACATGAATGTTGTCAATAGTTAACTCTTTCCACATACCAAAATCCAAAAATTCTATATACTCAAACCATGATATAAACTTCTCCTTATATCATTCATGATCTCATGAATACTATCAAACATTAAATTTTCTCCTTATCCCTTCATTATGCGCATATCATCTACATTCCAAAAATATCAGAATAACCTTTCATGGATACTGGTAACATTAATCATACACTATCAAAACTCAAGGAAAGACAACAGTGTAACAATCCATAGATGTCTCTTTATTCCATAGTACCATGCGATTACTTATACAACATTACACATGATAAACATGTAATCATTCCACTACATTCTTAAACCATTGACCGAACTTCAACAATTCTTTCATCTCACATATCATTTTTAGTCTCTTCATCATCATCCACATAAATACTACCCATACGACCATACTGATTCACTTCATGAGACTTTCTCTTAGGACATTGGTTTGCATAATCCCTGTACATTCCACAATTAAAACATTTAACCATTGTTGATGTCGTAGAAATACCATTATCCTCATCCCTGTTGTTAACTGAACCATTTCCTTTGAACATACTGGATTTGTGTCCTTCTTTTCCAAACCCAAATCATCTTCCAGTTCCTTTGAAACACTCTCCTTGATGCCTCTTCCAACATGATTTACATAGGGAAAATTGAACATTCTTTCCTCTGTGATCATCAAAAAACTCCATCTTTCTCTTATTAGCCGAGTCAGGAAACTTACCAAATTTTAATTTAATGATCATATTATGAGATTGTTGATTCGGCATAATAATGATGTTTGGACTTCCAAATCTCATTTCATTTGGTTTCTCATGAAGAATATCATTCCATTGTCCATCATATCCTCCATTATCAGGAATCATCTTGTTTCCAGCCATTTTTTAAAACCCAAAAGAATAGTGTGAGAGGCAAAAATCACAATAAAGGGGGAGTAACTTCAATATATAACATCTTTGGTTTAATCTAATATCGTTACCGTAGTTCTAGGACTATATCCTATACGTATACTTATCCTTAGGGACATCCCTAGACATACCTTAGAAATATCTCTAGGGATCTCACTAACGTTTTCGCATCCTAGTTTCCAAAGGTTGACTAAACCGTTCCTCTGATACCAACTGTAGCGGTCTGGAATTACTTCCAGTAGACTATAATTGATACCTATCAGGGCACTCCATGGGCGGATACACTCCCTGGGCGGGACACACCACCATCCCCAGTGGCATCCATTTCCTCATGAAGCCCTTGGGCGGAGAGCCATGCTTCGTCCAACGCTCACATGTGAGAGTTCCCAAGGATCGGATACATTCCTACCTCCTTTGCCTGTAATACCAACGGTAGAGACCTGAAGCTTGACATACATGGACATTACATTACTTTTGAGGAATACTTAGTACATAACAAAAACACACACACAAGGATCGTAATAGTTTAGTGTCTTTGGAAACTCGGAATATAATCTTCTAATCGTGTTGAAAGATCTTCAACATCTCCGATAAAGATCTTCTTTTTTTAACTAAAACCTTTATTTATATCCTGGGGAAAATAAAACATAAAAGGGTGATCTCAAATGCTCAGTAAGGGTAAACAAAAGAAATATCAATCACATCATTTTCATAAGAACATAACATTTTAGAAATCCTAACCTGCAAAAGAGGTCATAATTTCATAACATGGGATAAAACATAGTAGTGAAATGTAATCCCAATAATCATAACATAAAACATGAAACATTTTGGCATACACACATAATCATAGAGAATCATATCTTATTAGTCAAGACTCATTGCCAAGACTATCTTAGTTGACAAAGTCCATTTCTGAACCGAGTCACCCTCGTTTCAGTCCTGTTTCACTGAACAGGTATAACCTACCATTCCAGCCATGTCTATCTCATGAGATATAAAATCTTTACCCAATGCATTGGAGGGCGATATAGGTCCCACCCATCTAATTATTATACCATTCTTATGTGTGCCACAAAATCATAAATCATACATCATTGTATAACCCATGTAGTAAAAATGTGATTCTTAAACAACATGACATCATAAAACTATTCATATAAAATAAATGAATTCATAAAAATAATTCCATCACAGTATAATAAATTCAATGTAATAATAGGTATAGAAACAAAGCCCTATATTATCTTATATGGAAAATAATTTTGATAAAGCACTTGAACTCCATTCTTGAGGAAATTATCCTTTCTACTTCAAAAACATTTTCCTTTCATAACATGTCATACAATTTTAAACTAAAAGATGTTGATTAAAAATAAACTTGAAAACTTTTAAAGGAATATTCTTGGAAATAATGTTTTAAAAATCCATTCATGCCGTATAAGTTAAAAAAACATTCTTTGTACTTTTGTCGGAAAAGTCAAAAAGGTACCTCGTACGAAAAACGACAAAAGATTCCTTTCATATCTTTTACTAAAAAATCACCGAAGGGTAAAATTAGATTTAAAAAATTGTAGGTGGATGGAAATAATATTACATATTGAGGAAACATGGATGTGGATGATAAAATACACCCCAGTAAATTTCCAAGTATAAACAATCTCGGATAAAAATGAGATTGTGATATTTCCCTTACCTTAGGTCCGATTTGCTTTGTATGTGTCTGAACCTCCTGTATAATGATTTAAATAATGTCATTGACTTATTACAGAATCATACTCATTATTATAATATCATATATGGTTTACTTATGACTTTATATTACCTGTTCTTTTGTAAATTCCATGTTAAAGAGGGTTGTGTGTAAAATCGTTTCATTTATGGTCCGTGATTTGACTTCTAATAATTCATGTGATTACTTAGATCATGATTAATTAATTCCATAATATAAAACATGATTTATATATAGTATACATTCAGAATATACATATATATAATAGATCAATAAATGGAATGAAATACACCGTTCATGGAGACGGTAGGCCGTACGTACGCATGAACGCTGTTTTCGTTTCCTTATTGAGTATAATAGAATTAAGTAGATGACATACATATATATATATATATAAATATATAAATCCATTAGATTTATAATTTCATATATTTCATTATTGTAACTTATATATACTTTATAATCATGCTTTAATGGTTAACATGGAAAGTGAATCTCATCGCGTCGTGGAGACGGTAGTCCGTACGTACGCACGAGCGATGATATCGTTTCCATAATTATTGAATTGAATTGGATTGGATGATACAATATATTAGAATTAGTTTGATGTTATAATAACTATGTATAGTTATTCTTTACACCATTTCACCCATCCGAGTAAGGTGGTATTGGAAAAACAAATTACACCACGGCGTGGAGACGGTATTCCTTACGTACGCACGCGCAGTGATTTCGTTTTCTTTAGGATGGATAGATGGTGAAATAGGGTTGTTTCATAATTATAATAACATATCAGTATATGAGTGATACTGATGTTATTACTTCATAATTAAACAACCTAAGAAGAAGAAGTGGAAGAAGAAATAAAGATGAAAGAATCTGTAACGGACATTACCTCTTCTTTGAAGTGCTTCTTTGAGACCTCCTTTTAGGGCACTAAAATTGGTCTTTGAGGAAGACCAGAACCTCTAGGATGTTTCTAGGGAAGTTTATAAGGTAATTTGGCAGGGTGTGGCCGAGCATGAAGGCTCAAAGTGGTGTGAGGAAGAGAGGGAGGAGGTGCTTTTTTATAAGGGAGGAGAGGGGCACCTTTGGAATAACTAAAAATATTATTTTATTATAAAGTCAAGCTCGGTTTTAAATAGCTCCAAATTGATTTAATTAGAGGTTAAGGTAAGTATGGGTCGAAATACTCTCATCCATATGAATTTAGACAAGTTTAGGTTCCTATTTAAACCTTATCATGTAAATTTAACATTACGTTAAATAATTTTTCTTTTACCGTGTCTTCTTATGTTCTTATACTATAAGGTTAATAAACTTACTATATCAAGACAAACGAACCCCAAGTTGGTTAATATTAATATATATAACCTTATATAAGTCATTTTTCCGAACCTTATATTTTTAGGAGTAAAATAACAGTTAATAATATAATATTTGTTTTAAAAACTATTTTATGTTAATTTTGACACTATTTAGTAATTGATTTTTGTGAAAATCATAACAGAATGATAAGTTCAAAAAAAGTTAATTAAATCAATAATAAAATGTCATATTAACCTAGAAAATTAGTTTAATTCATAAAAAGTCTCAAATTATATTTATTTGGGTATTTATAACATCAATTATGTCAATATTTAATTAATAGGATAATTACTGCATCATCGTTGTGTCATAAATAAATTAAATTAGTTAATGTCTAAAAATTAAAAATAAAATAACATTATGTTGGAAATCTTTTTATCTTTCTAATTAATATTTATAGTCGAATTTATCTTATGTATAACCCCATATTAAAAATGATTTAGTTATTAATCTTTGATTTTAACCATTTTAACCCTTCTTTAAATAAATTAATAATAAAAGTTCTAATCTAATCCAACTGGGCCTAAATGGTCATATGTTATTCATATGGTTGTTTTTGGTCGAATTACACTTATCCAATAGAATTAGGACATGGGTTAGGGTAATAATAATATCATTTTTACCCTTAATTACCCTATTTACTTTTAACAGTGGTAAAAAAAAGGAAAAAGATACTATTTACCAAAAATTATTTTCATCTCATTGAACCAAATTTTACTTACTGACATCAACCGTGTCTCTAGGATTTTTGAAATTCCACTCACAGAAGCGGTGAAATTAATTTTTATGAAATATTCAGTTTTTTTAACTACCACTTAGCAGTTTCACTATTCATCAAAAAATGAAAGTTTCCAGAATAATACCAAAAATTAGACCTAAGCTATATTTGATATTCTGAATTCAAAAATGATTTCTATTTTATAAAATTCAAAACATATCAGCTACATTAAAATATTTAAAAATTAATTCCCGTCTTCAAAACAAATAGCGTGTTTTTAAGAAATAATAACTATCAAAAGATTGACATTTTTTTATGTCTGGTTTAAATGTGAAAGTAAATCTAATGACCAACATTGTATTAAATTGTAAAAATATATTATAAATATACTTTAAAACCAATCAAATTAATAATTTATCACTATTAATTATTTCTATTAAAAAATTGTTTTTAATTAAAAGTTAGTAATTTTCACTATTCATCAGAAAATGAAAGTTATCCGAAAAGTACCAAAATTTCACCCTAAGATAATTTCTATATTCTGAATCCAGAAATGAAGTCCATTTTGAAAAATAAAATTTACAAAATTTCAAAAAGTAGTTATTACTATTCATAATGTCTAGTTTTAATAATATTTTAATAGCATATCGTTGTTTAGTGAAACTCGTTATTGCTTACTACACACGCTATAGAGGAAGGTCGTGATTGCGTGTAATTCAAGGAAAGTCAAGGATGCATGTTGTAAAAGCTCAATTTCGTGTAGCATACAACACAAGACATTAATGAAATTAAAAAAAATATTTTTTGTAAAATCTTGGGGTGTTACATATACCTAAGTAAGGGTTATCTGTTAAGATCCTTCTTGTGGATGTCATTATTTGATTTAGTGAGACCATGAGGGTATCAGGGTCCCTACTGAGTATCGTATACTCACCCCTGCATGGGCTATGCCCATACCTCATTGTGTTTGTTGCAGACGACGAGCAGCGCTGACAGAGGCCGAGTGTTTGAGGACTAGACGGTACCCGGTGGTGGACTTCACGACGAGACAATACTCAGAGGAAGTTGGCGGGCGAGAGAGTTGAGGAGGCTATCTGTACCTACCCATCAGGTAGGATCCTTGTTGGACGATCCCGTAGCGGCGCTATCTGTACCTACCTTTCAGGTAGGATCTATGGTGGACGATCCAGGAGCTGCGCTATCTGTACCTACCCTTCAGGTAGGTTCTGAGGTGGACGACCCAGGATCTGCTTCTTTTCTTCCAACTGTTTTTCTTTTCTGTTGTACTTTCGTTTAGTAGTAGATATACTTCCAGCTGGGTTTATATTCTACCCATTTACATTTCATCACATTCTTTTGTACTTAGTGTTTTACTTCCTCTTGTACTCCATGGTGTTTTTCTACTTTTATAAAGGAAATGCCTACACAGTTATCGGGATTTACATCTTTGGTGCTAGTCACCATCCCCTGGCATATGGAAGGCAGGCTTGGGGTAGTCACGGCACGGGCCCTGAGGATGGTCGTGACACTAGATGAAAAATTAATTATCCAATGAATTGGAGAAATATCTACGAACTCATTTAATATATAATTTCTAAGAAATATATTAGGAATAAAAATTCACAGATATCATTTTAAGAACATCTACATTAATGAAAAAAGGGTTTAAAGTGAAACCATAAAAGGGGGTTTTTTCATTGAAAATTCCATTATCACATAGTAAACAACTAATACATGAATCCCATTAAATAATGTCATTAAGAATTAAAAATAAGTACCATAGGTGAATTCATGATTTATAATTAAAATAAGATATATATAATCCTTATTATAAAATAAAGGATTATAACATCAAGAATTTCCTCAATGAAAGAAAATTGATACAACATCCCTTACCTTGAGTCAAATTTATCATAAATGTTATTTACATTCCTAAATAATAAACATATGTTGATCATTTTACTTATGTATAACTAATTTAATTCATTATTCCATTTATATCATTTCTTATCATGTTATAACATTTACTCAATTATTTAATGTCATATCATATTTTTTGATGATATTCAGTTATTGTCTCAGATATTGCATTGGTATGATGTCAAAAGTAAAATTGGTCAAAATTAAATAAATTACATAATAAAATTCATGACATAATAATAAATTATATAGAGATATTATAATTCAAAATAAGACCATTTATGTGAGGTTTTGAAAAGTGAAAAACGATAAAATCAAGAAACGAAAGACCATACCTACGAGTGAGTTAGATTTTCATTTTAAAATTATTTTAATAGATACAAAATATGTATTATTTTAGCATTATTGAATTATAAAAATACCATTAATATCATATTAACCGTTTAAATATACATACATATTACATTCATGTGATGTGGTTATGAAAAACGAATCAAAACACTTTTTAGTGGTGACAGTTCACACATATGCATGAATAATGGTATCATTTTATTTCTTCAAATGTTGATAATTTAAATTTTATATTATATTTTAATACCGTTAAATATATCATTAATATAATATGTAAACATTATTTCTATCATTATAAAAATTCTTTAGGGATTGTGGTGGAAAACAGATTATATAGGTCATGAGGTGGTAGTATGTTGTACTCATGAGCAAAAAATTCATTTCACACTAGCAGAAATTAGAGATATATTTTGGTGATAATGTTAAAATAATAACATATCTAAATATTAATGATAATGTATTAATTATTTCCTCATAGTGGATGAATATTTTTATAATGTAGAGGATTAAATAATATATAAACACTTCATTAAAAAATGATTATTTTCCTTCAGATGATATCCTTTGATAAACACATAAACACCTATAATAGATTTTTCTACATATAATAAAGAAATTAGATTTTGGGAAAGGATTATACTATGTAATTAGGAATACTTTTTCCAAAATTGTGTTTCATTTTTTAAAATGATAGCAATGGTTCCCTTTTATAGGATAGGAGAGGGACACTCTTGGATATCATGAATGTATAAATTAATTTTTAAATCCAAATTGTTCAAAATATATTTATTTCAATGATATTATCAGTATGTGTTGAAATCCATTCATTTAAAATAATTATTCATAATTTACAAAAAAAATTAGTACTTATCTTTTTTTATGAAATATTAATTTGTAGCATGATATAATGTAATTTACTCATATAGGTTTACTATAAGTAATAAAAAAATCTCAATAGACCATAAAATGATTCATTGAAGAAATTTGGGTATGTAAAAAATTAATTATAAAATGTTTTTATTTTTATTAATTTTATATAATTTAATAAAATATTATTTATTATAAAATGTCATTAGTTTTTTTGTAAAATTATTATTTTTTTCACATATCGTAAAAATATAATAAAAACATTATATATTTAAATAAAACTCCATTAAATCATCCCAAATATGTAAAATTAATCAATAAAATTCTTCTATGAGATAAAATAATTTGTATTAAAATATTTTTAACATCATTTATTTGATACTTAAAACAATTAAGCAATTTTTGAATCAACATTTTGTCACAATAAAATATATTCATAGTTATACCTATATTTTATATTTTCTCATAATAAAAATATTTCACATGTTAAACACAAAAGTGAGACAAAATTGACTTCTCATATATTATAATATTATAAATATCATACTCTCATCCTTTTGATTTACAAAGGTTATAATTTATTCCCAAAAATGACTTTGGTCAAAAAAATTTAAGATGAAAGTATTATATGTTTTAGAGAAAGTTTATAATATTTATAATATTATTTTTACACTTAACCCCCAGATTTACTGTTAACCATGTTAATAAAAAATTAATAATGTTTTTATCCATAATGTACATAAATAAAAAGTTCATATTTAACTTATTTGGACCATATAATTTCTAAAATTTAATAAATTTTAAAAAATTAAATTCACATAATTTTCATATATTAAACATAAATATTGGTTGTCAATATAATGAGAAAACATGTTTTTTAATGTAAAAAACGTTCAAATGTTAATAATTTTTTATCCCAATTTCAATTTGAATTTTATTAAAATTGAAAAATTAGATTAATGGATTAAAATTTGATATTATTATACTTCATAATAATTAAAATATATTATATAAAAATAAAAATAAATTTTATGATAATTAATATATCAATGAAAACAAATTAATTTTTTCTTTATTCATTAAAAATTGAATATTATCATAAAAATAAAAATAACTAGAACTAAATAAGATTTATTAATAACATCCAAATAAGAAGATTGTTTTTCCAAATTTAATTTATTACATTGATTAATATATGATTTAAATCATGCACATCCTCAAAATTTCATAAATCTGATTTTTAGAGAAATTCATTTAAAGCATAAAACTAGATTTTTTCATATATTATGCCAATCAAATTTATTGTATGAATGTAAATAAAATTATAAAACTGTATAATCTTATTATATTATTACATGGGACGGTACATTCCATCCCTTAGATGTTTCATCCTCTCAATTTTATTAACTTATTAATTAAATGGTGATATTTTTCAATCACAGCTTCTTCAGATTCCCCTGTACAATTTTTAGCCGTATTTTTTTTCTTTATAAAAACAATATAATGATTAACCTTTTTCCCCAAAAAAATCTATATTTGGTGATTAACATGGAATGACTATTTCATATAAGAAATATTCCCTTTAAATGAACTGCTTCTCGACTCAAAACATGAGATGGATCTGGTATATACTTTCTTCACATTGAAACATGGAAAACCATTTTTTACTGAATTTACAAAAGGAGTGCAATACATGTGATATGATATTTATCCAAATATTTCTAGTATTTCATAGGTTCAAATGAACTGTGGACTCAACATCATGTTCTTACCAAAATTCATTAAGCTTTTCTAAGGAAAAACCTCGAAAAATACATAATCACCTACCTCAAATGATTGATCCTTCTTATGGTTATATAAATAATTTCTTTGCCTTCTCTGATCATTTCTTAGATGTCATTTAATAAACTAAACAATATATATTATTTCCTCTACCAACTCTTTTCCCATCAACATCCTTTTACTAACATCATCCCTATGGTAGTGTCTGACATCGACTCCCATATAATTTCTCAAATGATACCATATATATGTTGAAATGAATATTATTAATATATGAAACTCAATAATTGATATACTTTGAACCCAATTTTCTTAGTAATTCATTGAAAATTATCATATCATAACATAAAATTTATTAATGTTTTGTTATGATTTTCAGTTAGACATCGGATGAAATGATGTGATGAGATTTAGATCAGTTCCCAAATGATTTTGAAGGGATTTATAAAATAATTATGTGCAGCTAAGATAATGAACAGATACAATAGAGAAACTCCCTCCATGTAAGCAGCTAATATCCTTCATATACAATCAATAATGTTGATATAGATATAGGGTGTCTCTAATATGAATAAAAGATTTAAATTTAGTCAATCAATCAACAAAAACACAAAAATTATTGTTACCATGAGATGTATTTGGTAATACCACTACTAAATCAATGGAATATTTTCCCATTTAAACTCTATAACTAAAAATGGGAGTATAATAACAATTTTTAACTATATATATTCTTCAAACAATCAGTAATTCAAATATCTCTTAGTAAAGTCAACAAGATCACTTTTCATTCCATCCAACAAGTTAGAATCTTATAGGTCTATGTATATCTTTGTGATACTATGATGAAAATAATGATGAGTTATGATATTCACTTAACAATTATGTATTGAAATGAGAATCACAATACAATCATAATATCTTCCCAAATCTCAAAAAATAATGTTTATCATTGTTAATTTTAGGAACATTACCCTTTTAAAACAATTCTACCTTTTTCTATAACTCGAGATCTTCATTTTTCACATGTATAATTGTATCTGATGGAGATAATTTCAAGGGCACCTGAAATAATATAAATTAATTTTATATAAAAAAATGTGCAAACAAAGATAATTCAAATCATTAACCATTGGGTCATGTTTCAAAACATACATTTGTAATGATTTATTATATTTCTGACTCAAAGAATCAACCACATTATTCAATTTTCTAGGATGGTAATGAATCCTAAAATCATAATACATGACAGGATCCATCCACATTTTTTGTGTCATGTTCAGCACTTTCAGTGTCAATATTTATGTCAAACATTTGGGATCATTATATATTTCAGACATTACTCCAAAAATATTTTTCCTCCATAGTTTTAATTCAGAAATAATAGCAGTTAATTCACAATCATGTGCATAGTAATTTTACCAAGGGGTTTCAATTTATGTGAAAACTAAGGAAGTAGTGGATGATTCTATGTTAAGACACAAACTAGTATATTCCATGAATTATCACTATAGATGACAAATTTAACATTTCTGGAAGATAGTTTCGTATCTAAAGAGATTACCAATATTCAATTCAATTTATATAAAAAATTCATCACATTTATTGGTCTAAAAGAACATATATCCAAACATATTTATCATAGAATGTGAGCTATTTACACATGATATTCTTTAACAAACCCTTATTAATAGCCTTATAAAATATGAAAAAGATGAATCTCAATTATATTTGTGGTTCAAGGATATTAATCAACAACCTTTATTTTAGCATGGTCAATAGTTATCCCCTTATTAAAAAAATGTGACCAAGGAATGAAATGTATTTCAACAAAATTTAAAACATTATGAGTTTCAAATATATTTTAGTTTATTTTATGTTCTTAAAATGTTCATTGATGTTTTCATACTCCTCTGTATATATATAATATTCTCAAATTTCATCAATGAACCCAACCAAAAACATATCCAAGAAGGATTGAAATTTTCTATTCTTGAGATCAATGAGTACAGCTAGTGAATTATATAATCAAAATTACTAAAATAAAAATTCAAAATTCCCAAATCATGTATAAAACACATTATTCAATAATTTTTTCCTCTTTTTCATTCTTGTATTTGTACCACAAAATCAGACTAACCATAAATAAATTATTATGCTCACTAGAGATGATAAAAACAAATCATCAATATGAAGAAGATGATGGTTTTTATTTATAGATATATTAATAAAGACTTTACAATCAATGTAAATCCAAATTTAAACATCATTATTTTTATGAAAAAATACTTGGAAACCCCATGTTGAATTGATAGGTCAGATGAAACCATTATCAAATAACTCTTTTTATTACTTATACAATTATAAAAGCTTCACTAGGGAAATTAGATAACAGGGTTTAAAAAAATTCATAGCATCAGGATCTAGTTATAAATTAAAATCAACCACTTGATCCAGAATATCACTAATAAATTCGTCTAGAAAAAAACCATGTATTCATTTACAACTAGAACATAATTAATTTGAAAAAATTATTTATTTTTAACAATATAAGATATATAACATTCTATTCCATCTCTATTTATTTTCTCTACATCTTAGGTAGTTGTAAATGGTTTCAAATCATTATACCCAAATTTAATAGCACTACAATCTATTTGATCATATTAAAATGAAATCCAATCCATTCCAAGATTGATATCAAACTCTATTGTGGCATGTTTAACATGATTTTTAGAAAAGACCATACCACTAATAATAATTGTTTGATTCTGATAAATATTGTTTTCAATAATACTACAACTGGGATTTTTCACTAAAAGTTATATTTTAATTTGATTTGGTGATATTCCCTATTAATTAGAATATTTCACAAACGTGAAGAATGAAAAGATCTAGTGTCAAAAATGTTAATGGAATAATTTTACTACACAAGAATACTACATTTCACCACTTCTTCTAATGTGACAACATAAACTATAGTAGAAGAAAATGACCCTACTACACATTTTTGTTTTTGTTAACAAACATTACCATCTAGTGAAACTAAAATTGAATCATAATTTTCATAATGAAACAACTCATTATAGATAAAATATATCACCATTATAATGCTATCATTAACCCAATTATTTGTACCCTAATGATTTTATGACATTCATTCACATTCAATGTGGAAAAATATTACACATATGTAACAATTCCATTTATTCATAATATATTCCCAAGAGTTCTTTTCACCACAATAACAAGAATATAGGAACCTCATTTTCTAACATAAATCTTTTTTTATTGTATGTTTCTCCATTATCTGGCATCAATCCATATTCTTATGTTCATCATTATGAAGATGATATGATTTAGAAAACCCTATCCCAACATTATTAGAAGAAAAAAACAATCTCATATATTTAAATTAGTACACATCCATAAATTTTTGAAACCGGGTTTTAATTTCGAGTAATATCGATTAATTATTTTATTAGTCTACCAAATAAAATCTAGCACATACCTACTAAATATTTTGAATTTTTTCTCATATAAAACTATATAATTTTCATCATTTGGCCTCATTCCTGAAACTATTTTTCCACTTGTAGTTGAACAATATTACAGAAATATTTCTCATGTGAAATATCCTTGCAAATTCCCCATTCCATGGAATAAAGATTATCTTTCCCTATAGTATTATTAAAAAAGGCCACCATCTATCAGCTTCAGCTTCATAATGACAAATATAAGGGGTAAATATTGATGTATAGAATGTGTCATGACTTCAAATATCATTTCAAGAACATTGATCCATCCTTAGTCTATATTCGGGTCATATGATCCACTGAATGATAGTAGAAGTTTCCTCAAGAAATGATCTATCAAATATATATTCCATTAGAGTAAATCATGTAACTCTATTTCATGTTTACCACCACAATTTCTCAATTTATTAAACTAGGTGTTGCATCAACACTGGTTCCTTTTGACATTTCCATTCGTCAAGGATTTGAAAATCACAAACACAATATTTTAAAGAAAATTATATTTCTCTAAGAAATTTTTTCTGAAAGAAAATTTTCTCTCTATGAAAATTTTTATATATACATTTGTTTTTTCAAATACCTTTTCAATGTATTCTATTATACAAGACTAATATTTTTTTCATTATGTTAAAATTTTGGATAATTATAATCATACTCAACATCTTATAGTTTCCTACACTACTAAATTCACTAAAATTCAGACTCTGAATTCAATGAAATTCAGACTATAAATTCTGTACAATTAATACTATGAATTCTATGAAATTTAGACAATAAATTTATTAAAATTCTGACTATAACTTATCATAAATTAGGAATCTAAATTTCTCTAAATTTAGAATCCAAATTTCTCAAAATTCAATCACCGAATTATCATAAATTAAAACTCTAAATTATTTTATATTCTGACCCCAAATTTCTCATAATTCAGACTAAGAATTCTCAGAATATAGACCTCGAATTTTGCTAAATATAGATTACAAATTCTCCATAATTCAGACTCTGAATCCCAAGAAAAAAATTAATCTAAATATTTATTTTCTATAGTCATTAGTTTATATATATTTTGAATCTGAATTCAATTTTCCTCTAACACTGATTAATTTGTTTTTGTTATTTTAGAAAATTTATCACAGCATGAAAATGTTTTCAGTACAATGAAACGATGTCATGAAATTTTTTCTAACTATTCATTTGTTGAGTGATACATGTACAGGTCCCTCCGAGATCCAGGAAAAAATATAACCAATATATTAAGTATCCAAATGATGTAGTCATTCATAAAAATAAGAGTTCATTTAGAAATTATCATCATCCATATATAATTCTATGATCCTATAGATTACATGATGTGACGTGACTTCTATAGAGATAAAGACTCATATCCTTTGAGCATTTTATTAACATCTTGTTCATCTGTGAAAATATTGTTCAGATTTCATTGTGGGACATAATGTTCGGAGAGTACATTCGAGGGATTCCTGGGATAGTAAGACAAAGGTGTCAACTACCTTAATAATAGAGGGATTCCATGGATAGGAATAAAAAGGTTCAGACTACCTTAAAATTTCATGTCTTTCGGGGATAGCAAGATAGAATCCAATATTATTTTCAAGGGCTAACCCTAGTTTGGGTACGACATACTTTTTTGAAAATATAAATCAAATGACCCTTATCCATGTTTGTTGGATACCCCACTCTTTGTGTTAAAATATTTCCTACTTGTTTACATATTTTTTTTCAATTTTAATTTTGTTGTATTTTTTTAAACCAAGATGTTATAAATTTCATATACTTTCTTATACATCAATAATCTAATAAATAAGATTATATGTTATCTTAGTTAGAATATTTCCTTAACATAAAATTTTTTATGTTACCTTAAGTTTAACGCGTTTATTATTAAATTTATTTTAAATGTACATGGGCACTTTTAATTATTCCAATAATTAAGAACCAATGAGGGGTTATGAATTTACCTTATTCAATTTTGATTAAAAAAGATTTTCATAATGTTAAAATAAAATGTTTTTATGCTAACAGTTCACCCCCTCATGTAATTGAGCATCTATATATAGTATTTCAATCTGAAAATTGATATCAGAGCAGGTCTATGAGTATATATACTTTCATATAAGTTATCTTGAAAACGTTTTTTTAAATTTTCTTGCACAACTTCTCTTCCTCATGTTTTGATTAAATACTGTAAACATTTATTATAAACTATTACTTCTAACATGCTTTGTGGAAAGGATATTTTTCTTCTAGAATGGCGATTATACATGTATGTTCTATTGAAAACTTTAATCTTACTAAACTAGGTACTTTTATAGTAATTATTTTTGAGTAATGAAGATATAGGATGAAGTAATTTTTTATTAACACTGGTGTAGACACTTTTTTCATTCATAATATAGAATAAAACATTCAAGAAAAGGAAATCTGAACCCTAACCAATCAAGAAATATAATAATATAAACTAAACTAGAAGGTATATAATATATTGTTTTCTTCCAAGACCATAAATATATATAGGTAGATATCTTCATGTGGTGATAACAACGATACATGGAAGTGACATGAAGTTCCACATTTTGGAACTTTTATTTGGATTGAAACTAGAAGAGAATTTTTAAGAGATGAATATCATGGTTTCTTATTTCTTTATAGATAAACTGTTAGCAAAGAACAATAATAATTTATACTCATTTTCAATAGTGTTTAATCTATTGGAGGGAAAGGTGTTGATGATAATGTTCTTGTGGACAAGATAATTGATATTTTGTAGAATGAATTGAAATATAAAAGAACTGTTATTTATGATAAAATAATTGTGTCTAAGATTATTCTTGATGTTCTATTTGGAACTCTTGTTTACCATTAAACAAGGATGAAGAGAGGAACTGATTTCAATAATAAACAATGGTAATGTAATTGTACCATTCACTACTACATCTATAACCAATGATTTGGAAAGGCTAACTAGATCCAAAGAATAAAAAGTTTTTATTATATTTGAATCAAGTGACAGTGATCAGTATGGGAATGAATTACAAAATAATTGTTAATGGATGAACAAGATTTTGGGAATGAATGATTTTTAGTATATATATAAGAAAAATGAAAAAAAGTACAAGGAAGTATACGATGTAACATGTTATCAATGTAAAAGGCCTAGAAATATTTTATCTAATATTACTATGCTTAAAAAAGACAGGAAGTAAATGAATTATGAAACAAATATAAAGAAATATTAAAAATCTAAGTCTATGGAAGTTCTTAAAGTATTTGACAACTTGAGTTCCAGTGCTATTAAATATGAAGATAAATCATCTAAATTCGAATATTCTAGTTAGAATAATATTAGACTTATAGCGAGAGAAACCATTCAAAATCATTGTATTATGGATAATGTAAACAATGTGGAATATATATCTAATATTTCATTAAATGATAATTTTACTAATGAATAATGTTTTATATAATTATATAGAAAATCTTATTCATATTAAGATAATGCATTACCATCATTTGATGAAGCTTCTAAATTGTATAAATTTCATGAATATGAAAATTGTAATTTAATGAAGTAGTTAGAAAAATAAAATTCCAAATTTATTTTGCAAACAAAGAATTATTAGATATTTCTAAAGATCGTGTTCAAAAAAATTGATTTTGTAACTGTTTTTAAGAACATTATGGAAGATAATTCTAAGAAGGACAAACTTTCTAAGGATCATGAAAATGTTTTGTCAATGAATAATATTTTTAGGATAAAACATGTTCTAAAATTAATAAATTTGAGAATAATAATTTAGTAATTAGAATAAAATTAGTCCTTTTCATTAAATAAAATTTTATCAAATTTTAATTTAAGAAATAAGTACAGTGATAAAATTTAATAACAAATTTTTCCTCTATCGAATAGTTTAGGAATTTTTTGTACTCACTAAAAACTAGTTTTTGGTAAAAATTACTTTTTTATTTAAAGTGATCCTTTCTAGACTAAGTGTCAAAACAGAGGAATTTTAGTGAGAAAATTTTTAGTAAATAAAACCCAATATTTAGGAATTCATAAATATTTCTTTTCTACAAAAAATGGGGATTCATAAGATTTTACATTCTGAAATTTCCTAATCCATTTTTTTCTGAAAGTTTAACCCTTTTATTTTGAGGAAAATAAAGAATATACCAACAAAAATACATGGTACATGGGTAGAAAATGTTCCTGGAACACAAATGGTAACAAAGGAATATTTTAAAATATTATCAGGTTGAATGGAGGAAATGTAAATTTCAAATATACTATTCATGGAAAAAAATTTGGTAATGGTAACATTGTTCTTCTTGTAAAAGAATTATTTTCAAATATTTTTTTTGTTAGATGTCTTAAGAAAAACCTCATAGGAATAAGACAATTATGTGATGAAGGTTACCTTGTGAATTTTAGGAATGATGAATGTATAGTAAATAATTCAATGGAATAGATTTTTCTTCTTTCTTATAGAAATGAAAGTTTTTATACACTAAACATAAATGATCATATGAACCAAGACATACCTTAAATTAGTGAAATGGATGATAAATCCTTGTTATAGCATTGAATACTAAGAGATGGTAACAATAGGATATTATGAATACTCTCAAAGAGAATAATTTTTAAGGATCTACAAGAGATTAGATTTGATTCCTCAAAACTCTGTGATCCATGTATATATAGAAAGTAACAAAATTCATGCTTAAAATCAATCAGTTAAGTATCGACATCTAAAACCTTATTGTTAGTTTATATGGATCTATTTTTTCTGACACAAACTTAATGTACTATAGGAAAATATTATGTATTTGTTTTATTTGATAATTACAAAAGAATTACTTGGTTTTATTTTCTAGCATTGAAATATGAAGCTTTTTAATTTTATAACATTTAGAGGCAATGTTAAAATGATAATAATCTAGCATATATAACTATTCATATTTATCATTGGTTTGAATTTCAAAATTAAAGTTTTAAAACATTTTATAGTATGAAAGATATTACTCATAATATTTCATCTCTTAGAAGTCCTTAACAAATGGTGTTGTAGAAATAAGAAATCAAATTCATCAAGAGATAACCAGAACTATGTTGAATTAATATTCAGTTGTGAAATTTTTTAAGCATGAAGCTATTAGTATATCTTGTTATATAATAAATCGAGTTTTAATTAGTAATTTTCTTAAAGAAACACCGAATGAATTTTGGATTGGTCGAAAACCATATCTTTCTTACTCTAAAGGATTTGGACGCAAAGTATCCATACTAAATACTAATTATAACATTCATTAATTCGCTCTAATGTTTGATAGAGTAATTTTATTTGGATATTCCACTAATTCTATGATTTATAACGATTTAAAATAAATACTTTTATTATTGAAGAAGTAGTTCACGTTAAATTTTTTGAAACTGATCCTTTTTTACTCGGATGGATTTCACATAAATGATTATCAACCATTTTTATAAAGTTCTTATAACAATGATAATTCTCATGGAATTTTCGTAAGTCATTACCCTACTTGTTTTTTTATGTTAGGTTGTTGACCATGTGTTACAAAACCAAAATCTATTGTTTATTAAGAATCATACCAGTGATTTTATCATTGGTGATGTAAAATAACATGTAAGGACCAGACATTCTATAAAAAATAAAGTAAAACATCTAGTATAATTTTCCAAATTTTTACCAGAAAACAATGATGACACATTAGGTGATGATTATTGGATTAAATTGATGCATGATGAGATAAATGAATTAAATATGAATAGAGTCGGGAACTCAGTTGAAATACTTGAGGAAACCTTTGTAATTGGAGTAAAATGGGTCTTCAAAAATAAATGTGATAAAAATGGAATCATAGTATGAACTAAATATAGATTAGTTACTAAAGGCTATAATCAACAATAATGAATACACTCGGAAGAAACCTATGATCTAGTATTTATACTTGAATATATTTTTATTTTACATTCCATTGTAGCAATCTTTAATTTAGAACTTTTTCAAATATAGGGGAAGTGCTATTTCCTTAACGGGTTTGTTCAAGTGGAATTTCATATAAAAAACCTACAATATTTGAAGAAAAAAATTATCCTAAACATGTTTTTAAAAAATAACAAATCCATATAGGGACATAAATAAGACCCTAGAGCCTGGTATGATTCAAATATATGAATTTTGTTACAAAAAAATTATGATAACTAAACTACTGATCCGAATATTTTTAAAAATTAAGGTATGAAATTTGTTTAATGTTAAAATATAATATGATGACATTATATTTGGGCCAATAAATAGATATTTCACTGATTTATTTGTGGTTCAATGGAAATCTGAGCTTGAAATGAGTATGATGGTTGATCTAACATCTTTCCATAGTTTTCAAATATTTGAGAAATGAGAATGAACTTATATATCTACACATATTTATATTTAATTATATTCATAATAATTATGGATTAAAAACACTAAAATTATATGTACTCTAATTGGTGACTCAAATTTACTTGATCTTGATGAAGTTAGGAAAATAATAAATCAATCATATTTTACCAGAATAATATGATATTTAATATACATAACAGAAAGACTTCGAGTCCTATTTTTTCTATAAGATTATTTGAAAGATATCAATATAATCCAACGTAATCCCATTTAAAATTAGTTAAAACGGTTTTTTTCTATTTCAAAGGAACCATCTATTTTTTACTTTTTTTCATTTGGAAATGACAATGTTTTAAAAATCATTTCAAATGTTTATTTTAGTAGATGTAGAATGGATAGAAAATGTACATTAAAAACATTTATTTTTCATGGAGATTCATTATTTTCATCATCACGCAAGAGGAAAAACTATGTAGCACAATCCACTGTTGAAGCTGATTATGTAGTAGTTGAAGTTGTTGTGCTCAAGTGTTATGGATGCAACACAAACTCATATAATATGACATGATTTTTACTAAAACATAGACATTGTGTGACAATAAAAGTTTCATTTCCTTATAAAATAATAGTTTAAGTCACTCATTTCCAAAACACACTGATATTAGGTGCCACTTTCTTAGGGATCGCACACTCAATATAGATATCATTCTTCACATTATGGAAATACAAGATCAACTAGCTGATATTTTTTTCAAAATTTTATTCTTTTATAGATTCGAATACATTAAAAGTAATTTATGAACAAAAACCATAACGTAATATTCCATATTAATATTTTTTAAAAACCTATATCCTTACATTCATTAAATCAATTTAATAGGGTGTACATTTATTGTTTTTCAAAAAAATTATTTCTTAATAAAATTTTTTGGATCCCTGTTTTATTTTCTTTCTTAATAAAATTTTTATTAAATTTTTTTTCTCTAAATAAAATTTTTCTGAACCCATTTTTAATATTAAAATTTTAAGAACATAAAATTTTCATTCCATAATAATGATTTATAGAATTAATGTTTTTCAAGAGGAACAATTGTCAATACTGAATTTTTTTTGGCAATCCAGAAGTTATGCTTCCTCTATTAAATTTTTTTAATTATATTTATTTTTTTATTTCTATCTTCTTTTAAAAGTATTATATTGGAATCCATTTCCATAAATCTAATTTATTTCTAAAACCTCAAGAGGTCAAAACCTACCAAATTCTTTTTTGGCACACATCTCAAATGTCTGGTGAAATAATTATTATTTAAAGAATTTGGAGAAAATTGTGTATTTTAACCATTGACTTTAATCCTATATAAATGGACCCCCATTCCTTATCCCACACCAGTTTTTAAAGAGTTTTTTCATCAAATCTATGGTCCTCTTTATATTGATATTTTAGTTTTACAAATTTTCTCACATTCCAAATGTTGCATGAAGCTTCCCTACAAAAATAGATATCCTCAAACATGGAAATCAATGAAGGTAAAATCTACAGGGAATGGTTGGTTGACCCAAATTTATATGCTAACTATAATTCCTTGATTTTAGTGAATATCAAGATGAACTAATGGGAATTTCAATATATTGTTACACTGAAAATTCAAGATTCGATTTATCATGATCGTCTCATAGAGTTTTATGATTTAGGGAGTTTTTATGAAGAAGGAGGAAGGGAAATATTTTCATTCAAAAAATATGGAAACCCTATACATTATCATTAAATATGGATAAAAATATTATTCGTATTTCTTATGTAGTTTTGGAAATTTTTTTCTCTCACAAATTTCAAATAATTCAGGAAGCTTTGAGAAGAAAAAAGTAGTTGTGTGCCTTGGTCTGAGAGGGTAAAATCACCAAAGATCAATAATCATTTAATGAACAATAAGATGTTTGACATAGGGATATAGGGTTATATTATTCCATAAAAAGGAGAAAAGGAATCTCTTATGAAAAATGACATATGAATATTGGATTTTATAGTTATCCTAAAAAAGGTAAACTTGGTGATGTACATCCTTGTGAAAATCACTGACATAAAGAATGTAACTCTCATGTTTCATATTATCATGTATCCAATTATCTTGTCAATTATCATTGAGCATTATTTAGAATATTTTAAAATTACATACAGTTCTAAACCCAAAAACATCAAAATCATGTTACTAAGTGATGACACTATTTGGAGGATGAATGTCAGAATTAGTGCCAAATGAATTGTGTATTATGATTTGTCTGAAAGTGATGTTCAATTCTAGATAATGAAATTGGAAGTATTATAAACATCCAAGAAATACCAAAAGTAGAGAACATAGAATGAAATGCAATGCAATAGAAAATATCCCATTTTGGAATCCTAATCGGCACCACTAAATCTGAAAAAGAATAGAATAGTCTTTGATGAAGTATTAGAAATATAGAGGGAGAAGAAGAAAAAGAAGAAGGAAGGAGATCCATACATTAGGTTAGATCCTTCTGAGGAAAGGCTTTAAAAATAAAGGTAGCATAAGAACATGAGAATAAAAAATAGATAATAATATGAAGAAGAAAATATCACAAACTAAAATTTTCTAAGCTATAATTAAAGATATAGAGAATGCCTCTTAACACATTTAGGTAACAGAATATTTTCTTCAAGAGCATGTTTTAGTTGAAACTCCATGAAATAAAAATTCAATTCTAGAACCTGTTGTGGTAGAAGAGATAATTCAACAAGTTGAAGATGAATATGAACAAGAAGGGGAAGTAGGTGAATGTGATGATCTGATTAATAATGTAGAATAATATGATGATATGGAATGTCATTAAAATAATCAATCAATGTGAACATCCCAGATTGATTCAATAGAAATAATTTACCAAAGGAAAGATGACGATGGACATGATGAGGCTGAAAAACCTACTAGGGAAGAGATTATCAACCATGATTTAATACATCCCATTGATGTTAAGGAAGATGCTATGAAATTAGATATTGATGAAGATAAGATAGTCCAACTATCTGATAGTGAGAAAGAGTCACTGAGTTTTGGTAGTCATATTTGTATTTTTTATAAAGGAAAACATGAGGATGTTGATTTACCTAAAATATGTGGATTTTAATAATACATAAGATGTGGTCTATTCATTTAAGAAGAAAATTTATGAGTTAGAAAAAGTATCTGCACTTATAAGGGAATTAGCTTTTAAATCATCATCTTCCTTATGAAAATATTTAATAGTTCAATCATTAACAAAGTTAGTAAACACAATTCTATTATTTCCAATCAATGATTCGATATTAAATTTTCTTTAGCATTTTTTCAATCAGAAATCATATTTTGTAAGAATGATCATGGAAATTATTATGAATATTGATACAGAGTTCTGGACTTTTCTTATTATTTATGATGCTCATAGGATATTATGCATGAAAGGCACAAAAGTTTCTAAAATAATGATTCATGACATGGAAATAGTGTATGATTACGAAGACTTAGTGAAAGATGCCTTTAACTAGTCAAATGAAATAATAAAAACATTACAAAAATTTCTTCAGACAAGCTAAATCTTTAGAAAGTATCATGGATGAATGATGATAATAATTAGAATGGAATGATGAATTCAGTTGGTCTATATTTTTATAGCAATAAAGAGAACTCAGGGAGGAGTCAGAGGAAAAGTTCAAATAGAATTAATATGTAGCAAAGTCTCATACAGAAATTCTAATGTTTTTTGAAGAAATAATAATGGCTTGGGAAAAGAAGGATCAGGATATCGGTTAGTTACTAAAGTGGATTGAATTAGATCACAAAGAGCTAAATAAGATAAATTAAACCTTGAGGAAGATCATTCCGAATGAAAAAAAAGATGAATATTTTTCATGCAACTCTGAAATGTCATTGTATATTTTCTTTGAAACAAAATTTTTCCAATCATAGTAAAAACATGGTTTTTTTTTCATTTGTTTTTTCTTGTATATCACTATTTTTTGGTATATTTTTTTCATTCCCTCTAACTCCTTATTGAATATCATAACGGTGGGGAAATGAATGTTCAAAATAATTTTTAGTAAAAAAGAAGATAATTCCCTATTTAAGCGTTATGTTATGTAAGGGGGAGTTTACTAGAAAAAGATTTCACCAAGAAAGAGTAATTAAATTCTCTAAGAATGACAATAATATGATTTTTATGGGTTTCCAAACCTAATGAAGAGTTAGTCATATTCATCATAAGTCATATGTTATTGAATACTAGTATATCTTTTAACATTTAAAAATTTAAATACCTATTCGTTATATTCTTTTTTTAAAGGTTCTTGTGCTTTCAATAATAGGGAAGATTGTCGAGTTAAGAAGGTTTTTCTTATGATGTTTCCATTCCTCCATGTTTCCAAAATCATAATCAAATATTCTTAAGGAAAATAATTTTTCTCTAAGAATTTTTTTCTTAAAGATATTTTTCTTTCTCTAAGAAAAGTATTTTACTTACAATGGTTTTTTCATTTTATTTTTTAATGTATTCTCTAATCCAAGACTAATAATTCATTAATTATGTAAAAAATAGGATCCTTTTCAAGAAATTCAGAATCATACAGTTCCTTAAGCTAACGAATTCAATGGAATTCACACTCTGAATTCACTGAAATTTAGACTATGAATTCTCTAAAATTTGGACATTGAATTATCTGAAACTCAGACACCTATTTATCTAAAATTAATACTCTTAGTTATCTTAAATTTAAGCTCTTAATTCCTTAAAATTTACACATCTAATTCCTTATAATTTAGATGATGAATTCCCAAAAATTCAAAATCCAAAGTGTCTGAAATTTATACATTCAGTTCCTCTGAATTCAAACTCGGAATTCCCCAAAATTCAAACTCAAAACTCTTAAGAATTCAGAATCCAAATTCCTTTGAATTAAAACTCTGAATTCTTATAATTGAGACCCCAAAGTCCCCAAACAATATACTCCTGATTCCTTTGAATTCAGAATCTGAATCCCTAAAGAAATATAATACAATTATTAATTTTTCTATAATATGATTTTTTATATATATTTTGTCTCTAAATTCAATTTTCCATAAACATAAATTATTCACTTTTAGGTATGTTACTTTTATTCTCATTGAAAGATAATGTTTTTTATACAATTAAATGATGTGGTACCATTTTTTTCTAACTACCCATTGGTTGACTGACATGTGTACATGTCCTTTATAGATTCATGAAAAAAATTGACCCTTGGATGAGGGAGATTGTTGTTAAATCTTTTCCAATAATTAATAACTCATTTTAATTATCTCATCATCCATCAATAGTTCTAAGATCCAATTGATTACATATTGTGATGTGACTTCTAGATAGAGAAAGATTCTCAATCATTGTGTATTTCAAGAACATATTATTCAACTACGAATATATTTTTCAGCTTTCTTTGTGCGACTCTATTTGTTGTGGAAAATAATCAAGGGAATCTAGGGATATGAAGATAGAGGTATGGACTAACATAATGTTCGGGGGCTTCTAAGGATAGTAGGATAGAGGTTCCGACTTCCTTAAAGCTTGAGGGATTGTCAGGATAGCAATACAAACTCTGATATTCTTACTGAGGGCTTACCCTGGTGTGGGTAAGATTCACATTCATGAATGTATAAATGAAAGGACATTTATCAATGGTAGTTGGATACCATACAATTCGGGTTAAATTAATTCCTAATTTTTTACATTTTTTTATTTCATGATTTATTTGAGCTTTATTTTGTTTGGGAATGAATGAATAAGTTTTTTATACTTTATAATACTTGTATACTCTGATAAATATGACTCTATATTCTCTAAGGTAGAATATTTCCATAAGATAAACATTTCTACGATTCCTTATGTTTAACCTATTTATGTTTATATTTCTTTTAATTGGACATGAGGCCTTCCAGTAATTTCTCAAAGTATAATCCAATGAGTGTTTGTGAATTTACATTGTTTAATTTTGTTAAACATTTAGTTTCTTATAGTTAAAAAGGAAAAGTGTTTAAACCAAAAAATAACCCCTTCTTATAATTGATATTCTATATATATAATTTTTATCCTTCACTAATCCATCTCGGTAGAAAACTATTCTTTTAATATATAAGATATCTCAAGATACTGATTTGTAAGGATCTATCCCTCTCAATTACATCCAATTAGTAATTACATATACTTTGAAGAAATCCATTCTTACAAGACATAGTTTTGACAAATCAACATGGTAATATTAAAATGATATATCATTTTACCATTTTCATAATGTATAGTCATTGATGGGAAAGTAAATAATATTACCTAAACCTTGATAGTCATCTAATCCTTCCATTTATTACAACTATAAGGCCTTGAACATAACAATTACATAATTAAGAGTTTTAATTATGAATTGAAATCTCTCATATTTAGTATATTTTAAGGATTATAGTTGTAGAGATTATCATATAGTCCATATGTAATATCAGATATTTATAAAAAAATTGGTCATAATAAATTATTTTCCATTCCATTCAATATATATAACTTTTAACGTAATACACGTTTTCTTTCCAAGAACATTAATCACAATTTTCCCCCTTGGTCTAATCCTTGTCAATATTCTACCTTTAGTCATATGATATAAATCTAAAAAATTGGATGTGCACAAAGTCTTAGTAATGGGTATAAAATGAAAAGGAATATTTTGGTTCATAAAATAATTAAAATTCATTGAGAAAACATTTCTTTAAAATATATCATTTTACCCACAATGGTAATCATCATTCCTTAAAAAGGATTATTTATTTCATCATTTGGAAGTAAATATCTCCCATAAGATCTCATTTGAAAGAATAGAAAAATCGTACCTATAACTTTGTACATAATCACATAAAACCCTTATAGATACCTTATATATTGGAATTTCCATATCATCACATTCCAGTATAATTCATAGAAAAAAAATTTCATTACCCAGTGCATAGCACCGTAAACTGGGCACACAAATAATTTATTCTATAACAGGTTCATCCAGTTCAATTTGGATGCACTCCTTATTTAGAAATTACCCTAACCACATCATGAATAAAATATATCATATATAATATTAAAAATATGGACATGAGAGGAAAAGAGTCTGATGGAAGACCATATAATATATTTTTTAAAATAACCTAACCCCTTTGAATAAAAATGAGTCATAAAACAAATTAAACAATGAAATTAAACACAAAAAATCCCTTAATAACATATATTATTTATATATAATTTCAAATAATATATAAATATACATTGTAATAAAATAATGGTTAACAAATTAAACAATTCTTACAATGAGAGATAGTTGCGATAAAAACCTTACCTTGAGTCTGAGTTGTCACCTATGTCCTTTATAATCATGAATATTAATCTTACGTTAATTATTCAAATTATTTATAATATTTTTTAACATTATTATTCATTTTATATAATTTTTTATCATTTTATAACAATTACAAAGTTATTTATGATCATGTCAAACTTTTTGATGATATTCGATATATGGGTCCCAAATTACATTAGTATGATGTCAAAAGAAAAAATGGCCATTACTATGTCATCCCAAAAATAATATTAAATATATGATAATCCATTTTACAAATAAATAATAATATTAAATAATTCCATTTTTGGATGGTTATGAATAATGAAAAACATTGTAATCATGGATTTGATTTGTTGTACAAACACAAAAGTAATGTTTTCATTTTGATATGATCATTATCGAAATAAGGTATGCATTTTTTTACCATTAGATAATGATAATAATATCAAATTTATAATATTTATAATTTAAATATATTTATATTTATGATTAAGAATATTTGTGGATGAAAAATGAATCACATCACATCATGGATATTATTTTTCACACGTACACATGAACAACATTATCATTTTTCTATGAATGGAATATTAAGAAATAAAATTAGGTATTATAATTTAATAATGATAAATATGTCCTGAATATCATAGATAAAAATTAATTCCATTTTGATAATTACATCAAAAATTATATTTTTTGTATAAAAATAGAATTTATATATGTGAAAATACAATATTTAAAACCATTGATCATTAAAATTGTAGTAACACCATTTTTTTAGAGAATACATGTTTTGAACATAAAACTAGATTTTTTTCTTATATTTTGACTATAAAATAAATTTTATTAATGTAAAAAAAATTATAAAATCATTTAATCATATAATATCATTCACATAACTATTACAATAGAAATGTTGATGTAATTGGGATTAGAGAGGAGAGGCTCAAAATTTTGTTTTCATGGGAATGATTCTCTTCATCAACAAGTGAGATATGATACTCTCTCAATCATAGTGAAAAATCTCTAAGTCCCCAATATTTTATATTTTTTTATATTTCATGAAAGTTAGGAAAACATCATTATAACATTATTAAAAAGAATAAAGAGTACACATTTAGTTCCTTTTAAATATATTTTTAAAGAGGAGGACTATCATGATGAGGATAAGAATTCACTAAGTGTTTGTAAGAGATATTTATTTATTAAATCGTATATTTATATAATTTGAGTATTAAATTTTTCTCTATATTTGGATATATATTAAGGGACCATATATTGTATGATAGTGTGGGAATAGTGTATTATACATGATTAGGGTTGTATCCAACATGTAATAGAGTAAGAATGGGTAACCAAACCATATAAATATCATGTTTCCTTCTACCCATTTTATTTACTAAAATTATTTTATGTAGGGGTATTTTATTCAATGTATAGGTAGCATTCCCTATTTCAAGAGGTTAATTATAAAATGGATAAATTCATATATTATAAAGAGGATCATAAATTTATCACCTCCAACTATTAGTGATCTAATTAAATACTAACTTGTTGTATGAAAAGGAAAGTTTACCTCTAATACATATGAATCAATGAGAATATCAATACTATAACAATAGAGTAGTTATAACTTTTTCTCATAAGATAGTATAATATTCGAAATATGATGTTTCATTAGGTCATTTCACTTAGCACAAATGTCATAGATGCTCTTATACAAGGATTTGAACCCATTAATTTATATTCAAATATGTGTTAAATATACAAAATGAATTTATATATGTATTATAACATCCCGTAACTATTTTTACGGTTTCCAAAATCTTCTTGTGCTAAATTATTAATTTATTAGGAATAAAAAATGATTTAATAGAAATATATTGATAAATGTGATAAAGGTATTATCTATGATTTAAAATCATGGAATATTCAATTGAATTTTTTGGGCTTTGACACAATGTTAGTTTCTGATTCCGATGCTCATAAAGCCTCATTGAAGACTGAATGAAAATATTAAATATAATATTTTTAGACATTTTTTTTCAAAATAATTAAATAAATCCAAAATGGTTTTTAATATGAGAAATAACATACCACTACTATGTCTAAAATATGATGTGTACCGTAGGATTGAATAACATTTTATGGAAAAAGAAATTTGGATGCCTTTTTCATGAGAGATAGTAATTAAATAATATTTAATATATTATTATATAGAAAATAATTAAATATCCCCTAAATATAAAGTCATATGGTAAATATGAGACCACTTATGGGTACGACATGAGGGATTTACCAACGATGGGGTATAACATTTGTATGTGTTGGGTGTTTGTGTGCCTCACTAAAAAAATATCCAATATTATTTTTATTATTTATTTACTCTGTTTATAATTAGTAAATCATTAATATCTCTCAAATGGTTACTCGTTTTAGAAATAATAGGCCACATTTGGGTCCAAAACAAGGTGTTTTACCTAGATGGTACTTAATGTTTATGAGCATCATTTGTTTTGTCAAATCTCGCTTTATGGTTTTTTATTAATATATTTCTTAAAATAATTTTATTTATTTAACTAATAAACAAATAATAGTTATCTTTGATGTGGATTCTTCTTCCCCAAATGTAAAACAGTATTGTTTATGGTTATAATTTCTTAAACCTTCAATTTTCAACAAATTTCACCCATTTCGGTTAGCAACAAATTGATTACATGAAATTAATATCCTAGTAATAGATATTCGGGTAAATAATGGGTCAAATTGGATGTTTTAAAGGCAGTTCTAAAGCCTGAATTTTTATGTTTCTTAAAGTCATCAAGCACATTGTCATTCTCTTTTTATTTATCATATAGTATTTTTGATGGCTATATTTCCTTGGATGTGATCACGAGGTCTTGATTCATGGTGTTTTCATCTCCTTCTATTGTATCGAACTTGTGGGTTATGACCTAAATTTCACCCCGTATAAGGTGTTCTATCATTGTTTTATTTAATTTATAAATATTATTTTCTTAAATTATATAATTTGGAAAATATATAGTACTTTAACAAAAAATAATTTAATTTTAAATTCTATAATTGCAACGATTATCGAGATGATTTTATTCAATTTGTTAAATAATTATTTTGAGGTAATTATTACATGACCAAGACTATCAAACTTATCATATTATAATTAATTGTATTAGGAAAGGATAATTAATATGTTTTTCTACCGATAATTGTGAAATTATCAAATAATAATTTATCAGATTTTATAATGAATAAGATGTTAAACAAATTGGTCGATCTATTTAAAAATTTAATTTATTATATTTATTAAAAACTAAGATAGAACAGTTTCTGAAGAATAAATGAATAAATTAAATAATTTATTTATTGAACACTAATTCCATTATGAAATTATATTTTGATATATATATATATATAGACAAACACACACACACACATGAGTTTATATATTGAAAAAAAATTATGCAGAATACCACCTTTGTTCTAACATTATTGTATGATTATAATTATCAAATGAGGTTTATAATTATTCTAATGGATATTTCTTGTTATTACATCTGTTAACATAAAAAGATAATCTAGATATTATCTAAGAGTGACAAAATTAAATTTCATATAATATTTTATTTCATGGGGAAAAACATATAGGGATAGCTTTATAGAGGGAAGATTATAATTATTATTAAGGATATTTATTTTCATAGAAATCATTAATATAAAACAATAATCAATAGATTATCATGGAGAGAAAATTTTTAATCACATATAATATATTATTTCCTCGTTAAAAAATGGAGGGATACAATTATCGAATGAGGTTTATAATTATTCTTATGGATATTTTTACGAATTCATTCTTTAACAAAAAACAATAATCCAGTTATTATTTATTTTGGTTTGTTATTTTACATTTTTATTGACCCTTATTTGCTTTAATGAAATGTGAACTTTTTCGTGCCTCCCCTTTTTCCATCTTTTTTTTAATCCTAAATTGGGTAGAAATCTCTGTATGTTATATGTTAGACATTGATCTCCATATCTCAAACATACACTTTAACTTTATATGATTTTTGATCATCAAAAAGGGATATATGTTTTGAATCCTCGTGTACTAATCGTGTTTTAATGATTACAAATCCTATTCAACATTGTTAAATCCTATAAATTATATCAAATCATGTGTATTAATTTTTAACGCATTCCCATATTTTAGGAAGATCCATTCAAGATCTTAATTCCTCTAAATTTCTCTAAATTTAGTTTCATTAAAGTATACTATCTTTTGTCTCACTTTACAATGATTTATTTAAAAAATGATTAATTATAATCCATTATATGATAATAATTGATTAATTCTTAATACAGTTATCTTGAAAATTCAATAACGCCATGAGTCTACCACAGGTTTTTTCTTTCTCGCACCATGGCCACAAGACACCGTGAAGTAGAGATTGTGACCACAAGACATCATGAAGTAGTCACCATGACCACGAGACACTGTGAAGTAGACACCATGACCACGATATGCCATGAAGCAAACATCGTGACTATGGGACACCAGGACATTGATACCCTGTGACCATGAGACACTGTGGCATTCTGAAATAGTGAACAATCTAGATACCATGTTAATAAGAAAACCATTTCCTTGACATAATGTGACACTATTTCCAAATATATTTTTGTCATTTATCAATTTAATCTCTAACTGTCATATTTGAAGAAATTAATGCACTGACGTAATTAATGTTTCTTTGTAGACAAATCATCTGACTGTATGAGGTACGAGGTATAGAATACATGAAACCTATCAGCCCCAACACATGATCTCCAAGATAAAATAAAAGTGTTGCCCTTATATAAGAGACACATGAGAAAGATAACCAAGTGGGCATGAGCACCATAGTGAAGAACACACTTAGATAAAGTTTCAAAAAGAGAGGCATATGTCATGGAACTCGACAACTGATGAAGAACACATTAATCATATTTTAGGCATAGAGAATATCTTTGCATTTCCAATCCTCACGAAGAACACATGATGAATCGCAACATTGTGTTTTACATACGACCACTCGAATTCTACATCTACTGCATCTCAGAAGTCCAAAGCTACATAGACCATCACTCAGAGCACTTATAAGACTATATCAATCTTTCGGCTCTGATTGTGTATTTTTTTATTGAATATAGATAAATGTGTGTTTCTATATAATAACATAGTTTTCCTCCAACATTAAACTCAAGGATATGAGATATTCATACTCAAACACCCTATTTACTCTTGTGTCTACACATAGATAAGTGTGGAAGAGGTCCTCGTGTTTCCTGGTAGTCTAAACCCACGATGAACTATAGAGGAGGTCCCTATGTGGCCTATACAGTTCTATGTACTATTGTTAACCCCGATCTAGGGTGTGGATCAATGTTTATTTTTATAAAATGCTTGGTGGAAGTTGATCACCAGGTGGATTGTATTAGGTCTCAGCTTGAGACTGAACCACTTGTTTCATATCCGCCATGCTATGTAATTTAGTTTCTCTGTTTTACTGATTTTCTTGAGAACTCAGAAATAACTAAATTCACATAGATAGTTAGTCTTCGAAGGAAGTTATATTTATCTTATATTAGTAAAATAACATCAAAATTAGTTTAAATAATTAATATTAAAGGTACATAGAGAAAATAAATCTTCTAAGAAGTTATTTAAATAGTTAAACTCTTATAATAGTATAACATTGATTAACTGGTCTATATCTAACCTTGTGGGAAAAACCTTTTAGAAATAAATTTTCCTAGAATTTCTTTAGTTACTCAATTCACCCCTCCCATGTTGAGTAATATACTCTATCCAACAAAAATGAACATTACATAGAAGATAAATTAAACAAATATATTTAAAGCACATATCACGTGTTGTGCCTCAGCTTTATGCCCAGACGATAGTACACATCTTAAGGGTTTCTATAATATAATAATAAATTTTTATAATTATTCTTAATTTGGACGACTAAACAACGTGTTGTTCGAAACACATGGTGTGTTCTATTTTTCACCATCAATACAAAGTACACACACATGGAAACGACGTGTGAGTGTACTTCAGAAATCTTCAGAGTACGCGGTCTGTCCAATGGGCCACAAACCGTACAGTTACCAATTACATGTTCCCCATCAAGGAAATCCCTGCATGGGGTATACGGTTCATCCCTAACTTAAAGGGACTACACGACATGTCCAATAGGCCACAAAGCGTGTAATTTGGAAACTATGTGCAACATGTTACTGGTCAACACAAGTAGTAATTTGAGACTTAGAACGACTCCAACACAAGGCATGGTCTGGTGGACCATTTCTATTCATTTAATCTTGAAAACATGTCATGTACTACCGAATACACGATGTGTGTTCTGGTGTTGTATGTCCAAGAATCATGAGAACCTCTGGATAAGATCCTCTATTTTATTTCAATCAAAATTAAAAGAAAAAATCATTTCCGTAAGGTGAACGAGAAACGAAAGAGGAGGAATGGATCTAGATATTAAAATTTTTAGAACGAATAACTTTAATTGAAACAATGAAATTATTAAATGTATAATTCATCAAAGAAATATAGAAACAATTAATAACTATGATGTAACCTCTCTAATACCACTTGAAGGTTCTGGGCGCAGTGGAAGCGTAGATGGGATGGAGCCTAACATTGATTTTTCTCATTATCAGTGACTATTCAATGATCAATACAATGATGAATGTAAGTCTCCATGGAATATAATCAAAGATTTAGAAAAAGAAGAAATAGGCCAGAAACATGAGCGATGATCTTTCCAATCATGTTTATAATTAATTTAATAAATTTCATAAGGAAAATAATACATGTATCATAGGAATTTCTCTTCATTGATTATGTTGATCGTCTGGAATTATCTTTCCTAATTATCTAGGTTCTCTTGTAAGGATCCAAATTAGAATACCTCTAGTTGTTATCCACACACACTCTGATGGCCTCTGATCAACATCGCTCGTTCTCCGGTTGCATGCGCAGCGAAGAGAGTGTCTTGTGTCTGTCGTTCATGATCTCTTGTTCACCTTCCTTGAATATATTCTCTCGTTCATGAGAGGGGAAAGAAGAGGATTTGAGAGTGAGATTTTTAGGCTCACCACTTCTCAATTCACCAGGTTTGTGGTGTAATGTGGTATCTGGAACAACATGCGTACTTGCCTATGTATATTCAGGGAATTTTACTTGTAATATTTAATTGCATAGAAACTATTAAATACATTAATGAACTTAGAGAAAACCCATGCATTTAATAATAATACCACATCAATATTTATGGTGCGCTAACTTGACCAAAAAAGAATTATAAATAAAATTACCCGTCGTAAAATAATAGTAGCATTATTTTAATTTGTGCCAACTGGTTAAATAATTATTTACCATCTTATAAATAATTATTTTACTACCAGAACCAACCTTGGTTCACACAAACTCCACTTATATTTATTGAACACACATATAAATAGTTTATTCTCTTAAATATATATTTTATTTATAATCTAGTAAATAAATATTTATTAAATTTTCAATAAATTAATTTAATATATTTAATTAAATTTATTCGATTATTGTAACAAGAAAAAAATTATTCCACAGTCTTGAGAATAATATTTATTGCATTAATTAAATTCAAATAGAATATAACTGAGACCACAAGTAACACTATGTCGGTGATCCTCTATGATTCATTCTCATTGGCATTATGCGAGCTTGCCTAAAGTGCAAGAGTACTCTCTAGTAGTGGGTAAAGGCAACCATGAGATTGAACATAAAGTCACAAAAACAAAATCAACATATAAAAGCTTACTGTGTAATATAATCCCTTTGTCTCAATATCTCATCAAGCAGGTCACATGATTGTGTCATCAACCTTTATGTTTGATACATCATTCGTTGACTACCTATAATAAACTAGTCATTACACCTTGGCCATGGAAATTTGCATGATGGTTCTATTTCAATCAAAGGGATGAGATATCAACTTCCATAAATGGAAGGGACAAATCCTTCTTCGCCTTATCCATTAATAACATGCCACTCATGATGCACCCAACATACCCTACTTCCCACAAACTCTCCATGTAATATTTTTCTTGAGAAATTAAAATAGTATATGTCCTGACACCTATTAATTTTAATCACAATGTCTAAGTATCATTACACACACTCGTAGTTTGAAATATCCAATGACACAAAAAACATGCGGAATTTCTACAAGCAGGTATTTTCTCATAATCTTCTCTCTTGGAGATTACAAAGTGCAAAATTTATATGAGGAAGTAACATCTTTCTATGTGTACTCGCACCTAACAGTCGTCATGCTATGTGTCCCATCATAACATTTCATCCATCCATAGAGTTATATTTAAGAATATAATTATTGTATTTTGAGGTTCTCATCATAACGTGGAACAACCATGACCTTATCAATGAAAAAAATACTCTGGGACATTATTACATCATAGTCATGTCGAAAAATGAAAAATATGTAATAATAAATTAAATATCAATGTAGTGAAAGTAAAATTATTTGGTTCTAGGACACCAACTCTTACATCATCATTGACCTTATAAATATCCATTAGGTGGGCAAGAGATTGGTGAGAGTTTCTTAGTCTGATCGAGTATAGTCAAAGAGAGAACAACAAAGGTTCAATTGATTCTTTCGAATGTTTTAATAGTACATAACTGGTAGAAGTATTATATTTATGACTAGGAATTTTTAAAGGTTTCACGCATGTCGGGTCTACGTTGGCATGTGAGGTAAAAAATGCTTTCTCCACATTGTTTTGGACCTTTGAGGTTGTTCATCTGGTGGTTAAAGTTTCACATCATTTGACACTTCCATGACAACAGCCATTGATAAAAAATTGTGTTTACGGTATCTCATCATTGAATAAATTTATCTCACATGTCTCGTGTTATGAGTATTCAGAATATAGAAGTAGAACATGATTCATCTATGACTAAATAACCAGTATAGGTTGTTGATTCTGAGGGTAAGGTAAATCATTAGATGATTATATCTCTGTTCTAGGTGCTATGACAACATTATAATGATTTTCATGATATGTTGGTGATGGAGGAACTAATAAGAGCTGTGGGATCATCTTTTTGACATAAAGGCTTCAATGTAGGCTATCTTTTCATAAAATGTTCATGTGGTGGTGAGGTTGAAACATCCCGTTATTGGTTTAGGGTATCTTTAAATCCTAAAATGATAAATTATTAAATTCATAAGTAGAACAAAATTATTTATCTAGGTTTATTTGAAAAATACGTTAAAGGCCTTAACTGGAAATTAACATCCTGTAATATTTAATTGATTATTTTTTGGGTTTGATACTGAGTTAGTGTGTGATTATGGTGCCCACAATGGCTCAGTGAAGACAGAATAAGAATATTAAATATAATAATGAAAGTCAACACTTTTTCTTCAAAATAATTAAATGTCACCAAAATGGAATGGCGTGTGAGAAATCTGAGAAAATTGTTATGTCTGAAATAAGTTGTTTACCCTAGGAGTTCTAGAACATTCAAAGGATCTAGACATTTGGATTCCTCACTGATGAAAAAAAGGATATTAAATAATATTTAATATAGTATTTTATTAATAATAATTAAATATCACCAAAACTGTGAACTATATGGTAAATCTGAGACCATTAATTGGTCCAGAATTTGGGGTTTACCCTAGATGTGGTATAACATTTGAATGGGTTGGGCGTTTGGATGCCTCACTATAAAATAAATATCCATTTTGTTGTATTTAATTAATCATTCTTGTTTTTAATTAATTAAAAATTAATATATCTCAAACTGTACATCATTTTAGAAATATGAGAACACTGGTGGGTCTCGAATGGGTTTTTTACACTTGACGAGCCTTACTGTTTATGAGAAACATGAGTTTGGTCATGTCTCTCATTATAGTTATGTCATTAATATTTGTATTATAATATTTTTTTAAAATTAAAAAATAATGGAAATATATCAATTACCTTTGATGGAGATTCTTCTTCACCAAACATAAATCACCATTGTTGATGGATCTAAATTATGAAACCTTCATTAGTCAACCTTTTTCATCCCGATGTGAAATTAATAAATCCATAACTGATTTTTGGTTAAATAATGGGTAAAATCGTATATTATAAATGGTGTTCTCAATCCTAAATTTTTAGAGTGCATAAAATCATAAAATTCATTGGCCTTTTCTTTTTTTCAATCTAGTAAATTTTATACAACCCATATTTCCATAGATGGGATCATGTGGTGTTGATTCATGGAATTTTTATATCTATATCTGGTGTCAATCATGTGGGTTATTTCTTATATTCGTCACAATATAAGGTGTTCTATAATATTTTTATTTAATTTTTCAGCATTATTTTTATTAATTAAAGCTTTTATGAAAATTATAGTATTTGAATAAAAATAATATAAATTTAAATTCTATAATTGAATCAAATATCAAAATAATTTAATCAATTTTTTAAATAATTGTAATGGGGCAATTTTTACATAACAAAGATTACCAAAATTATCATATAATAATTACGTGTATTAGAAATTGGTAATTTGTATTTTTATAAATAAATAATTGAGAAATTATTGAAGGATAATTTATCATATATTTTCAATGGATGAAATGTCAAATTTTTTCAGTAATCTATAAAAAATTATCGTTTCATAATTTTTTATGAAACTACGATAGTCTAGTTATTGATGAAATAATCAATAATTAAATTATAAGTTTTATTAAATGATAATTTCTTTATCCATGAATATTTTGTAATATATATATATATAGACATGTTTTCCAAAATTAATATATTAAAAAACAATTTTGAAAAATACCACATTTTGTTCTCAAATAATTATAGGGATATAATTATCAAATGTTATTTATAATTATTCTAATGAAGATTTCTTGTGATTTCATGTGTTAACATAAAATGATAATCCAAAGATTATCGTAGAGAGGTAAAATTTATTCTCATGTAATGTTTTATTTCATTATGATATAAAATAGAGGGATATGATTATCAAATGAGATATATAATTATTCTTTGGATATTTAATTCCATTTCATTAATTAGAATAAAATGATATTTCATAGATCATTTAGTAGATATAAAATGTAATCACTGGTAATATTTTATTTCATTGTGAAATTAAATTGAGTTAAGTAACTATCTAATGATGTTTATATTTATTATTATGTATTATTCATGAGATTTCAAGCCTAAATATAAAATAGTAATCCATAGATTATTCAGTGGAGAGAAAATTATATCGCATTTAATATTTTACTACAACATGAAATAAAATAGATCTTTTGGTTCTTGGAACCCTTGATGAACATCGAACATTGGCATGTTGATGATTATGATAATTAGGACATATGGATGTTTGTTGAGCCACAAAGGTTGGTTTATCATTCCTACAAACATCGGTGACCTTGCGGTTGGAAGTTACGTCCCAAAAAGCCACGTAGATTAACCTTATGTTACTTGATTTAGTTAAATTATTGATTTAAACTCAATTTCTGAACAATCATTCAATTGATTAAATATGGAAACATATAGAAGTTAATTGTGAGTTTTTAAATGGATTTGTTGGGAGAAATTAGAAAACCTCAATTATATTTAATTGGGGTGTGTTTTATAGATGTTGTTAATCTAATTTTTGGAAATTATATTTTGGATATGATGAAAATAATTTCATTTAAACTGATGAATTTATTTGTGAAAATGAATTTTAAAATGATGAAAAAAAAATTAATGGATTTCAAATTGGTTAACATGGATTAAAATGTTGTGATAGAAACCCAATGGTTTTATCTTGTAAAAGAGGAATGTTTTTAATAAAACCAATTATGGTTTTAGAATCTAAAATTAGAATTGAAATGGAATAATGGGAATTAATTAAATTTTAAGTGGATTAAAATAAATTTCTTACTATTGATTGTGTATGAGCACCTGTGATCCTTAGGTAGTTGGTGAGTTATTTGAATACACACTACACTATTAAAACGTTCTAAAACATACTAGAAACAGGTCACATTCCATCAGTTATGGTGAAATATCATCTCCAACTAGTTCATATATGATGTTTGTATACTCATATTGTCCCAATCACATAGATATTGAGGAGTCCTATAGTATGATATATTATCATACCTGTTTGGAAGATGAAGATGTTGCTCACATGTTTATTTATAAATGAGATATAATTGTTTTCAAATTCTTATAAACAACTTTACATACCTGATCAATTTACATAAACTATTTAATGTAAATTTTTTTATTTAATCAATTCTTTTATAAATTTTAATTTCTTTTTAATATAAATATTGAATATTCAAAATATTTTCCCATAATTTTGAAAATGTATAGCCTGTCATGAATAATTATGATTTAAAATCGTAAAACAATATAATTTAAAATTTGATATCATTCCATTAATTAATCAATTATTGGCATCAGTTAGGGAATCTATGGAGAGAACCTAATCGTCTTTTTATAAAACACTCTACTTGTTCCTTCCGATGTGTTTATATAGTCATCATCCAGTTTCTAGCAAACAGATTAGATCACATGGAGGTGAATCCAGCTATTAAAACTTTGTCGTTCTAAGTTGAGTCCTCAGGGACATGGGGTTGTATTCCATATTTTATTACATGTGTTCTAGTAATATTGGAGTGGTTATGCGTTATTGTATTCACGTAATTTACTCCCAGTGGAGTTTTCTTTGATATTCATTCACTCTTACTTCTTTCACAACTGCATTGTTGGTGAAAAAATATTTCACCCTTGCATGTTGTATAATGAAAGGTTCTATTATCCAACCTATTGGGATCATTAATTACCTTTGGACTATGTTTGGGCCGGTATGGTTATTGGGTTTCCCAGGTACCTGATATGGTTTGTGACAATTATGAAAAGGAACAAACATAATTTTCATGACTTTATCATAGAATATGGACTATGATGGGGTCTAAACCATATCACATAAGGAATCACAATTTATTATTACGTGTGATTTACATATACATTTTGTTTCAAACCATAACACATCCACTTGGAACCATTGTCAAATTCCAACCATTGTTTCCAAGAATAACATATCTTGAACATTGACGGATTTTCTTAGATCATTCCCTATCCCGCACTACATCGACATCACATATTGGATTTTGACATATCAGTTCATGTCCTACACTTGATATCACATATATTATTTTGAAGTAATAGTTTGTTACCCACCATCATTATCAATCAATCACCTACATCTTATATAACATGTCTTATTATCATTAAACATACTATCAAAATTTCACATCATTGTATAATATTTCAAATATCAAATTAATCATGTTTCTTCACATTAGTCACATTGAGTACATTGAAAAATTCAACATTAAACTATTTAAAAACAATTAATCATATAAAACATTAACCCAAAGTGGTTAATCCATGTTGACGCTCCTTTCCATCACAGAGTCTAACGACTGAAAAAAATGGAAATACCTTAGTCCAAAGTGATTCTTCCTTTGAAGAAACATCAAAAATCGACAAAGGTATGAACAAGGATAACATTGCACATAGGTCGCGCAAGTTCCCTTGTGGTGGCGCAAGTACACTTGCGCGCCGCCTAGTGGTTGTGCATGTACTTACGCGCCGCCTAGTGGTCATGCAAGTATACTTGCGCGCCACCTCATGGCCGCCCATGTGACTTGCGCGACCTAAGTGATAACCGCCCGATAACCGCTCGGGGTCTTCTTTTGCCTATAAATAGACCCTGTGGGCCCCCTATTCGAGAGGATCTTTTTCCAGAAACTCTGATTGAAGCTCCTGACGCCCAAGTCTCTTCTCAAAGCTTCCAGAACACTTTTAAGGTAATTTCTTACCTAGAACGGATCATCTAAAGAGAAGGAGGAAGGCCTAAGTGTTGAAACTCATCAACACTTGCGCGCCTGAGTGGTCAGCCCTTAAGGGAAGTGACCACACTTGCTCGCCGCCTTATTCCTACAATAGAACTTGCGCGTCCCTTTTCTAGAAGAACCTCAAGAGGATTCTAAAGGGTTTAATAAAGAGTCACTCAAGTATTCTAATGATGGTTGAAAATCGCACAAGTCCCCCACATGTCACGCAGGTATACATGCGTGATCAATACTTTTGCACCCATGTAAGACTTGCGCGCCCCTTTTTTGGGTGCCCATCTTGCCCATTTTACCCCTCTTAAGCCATGTCACCTTTCCTATTCAAAATTCAGTCTTCACGATACTCTTCAAAGCCATTTATGGCATGATTTCTTGATTTGAATTCCTTATTTGAAAGGAATTTTGTGGAATATCTCTCAAAACATTGTGATTTATACATCTTTATGTCACCAAAGATTTAGAGTTCATTCATTCAACCTCATCCTTTAAGATGAGAGAATCCTTAACCTGGGTCTCCTTTTCAGGAATAATCCCCAGTTATAAGTCCTTCAATCTGGGCATCTTCCTCAGGAGTAAGCCCCAAATTCTTAAAGTTCCCAATCTTGGGCATCCTCCTCAGGAGTAAGCCCCAAACCTTAATTCCATAACTTGGGCATCGTCCTCAGGAGTAAACCCCAATCATAATCCTTTAATATGGGTATCCTTCTTAGGAGTAAGACCAAGTCCTATAATTTTGGGCATCCTTCTTAGGAGTAAGCCCCAATCTCAAATATGGGCATCCTTCTTAGGAGTAAACCCCAATCTCAAATATGGGCATCCTTCTTAGGAGTAAGCCCCGAGTCCCTTAATTTTGGCATTCTTCTTAGGAGTAGGCCCCAATCTCAAATATGGGCATCCTCCTCAGGAGTAAGCCCCAAACCTTAATCCCTATCCTGGGTCTCCTTTTTAGGAATAAGACCCAGTCATAATCATGGGCTTCTTTTCAAGAGTAAGCCCCAAGTCCCCTAACCTGGATCTCCTTTTCAGGAATAAGACCCAGTCATAAATTTTGGGCTTCCTTTTCAGGAGTATGCCCCAAGTCCCTTAATTTGTCTTAACCAGACCTAATTTACATTTAATCTGAGATTCCTTCTCAGGAGTAAAACTCAATTATCAATCCTCTAATAATTTGCGTTTCCTTTTCAGAAATAAGTCCCATGTTAGAGTTTTCAAATCTCCATAAAGCACATATACCTTTATGGACCATGTTCTTGGATTTTCTCCATAAAGTAAATTCTAAACTTCATTCATCTGGGCATTCATACATACATATGCCCCAAACCATTTCATAGGATTGCATCTTTCATGGAACAATTGTCTAATTTTTACCAATACCTCTTGTCTCTCACACCAAGCATGACTCACGTGAGCTTAGAGTGTAAAAGTAATTATGACATCCTTATTTGAGCCATCAATCATAAACCTCATACTCCCTTATTCGAACTACGTGGGTTCTGATTCATTTTTCAAAACAAAGGATACGTAGGTATCCCATCTATGGGTTCGATCCCAACTATGAAATAATTCATGTCCTTCTGAATGATGATAAACTTCAATTTCCCTACTGAGTGGCTTTAAAACCAGCCTGGTCATCATAAATGACCAAGATACTTTTATATAAATGTTTTGAAGGATACCATTGACCAAGAATCTCTAAATAGATATAGATGATTCTCTATTAATGAAGAACCACTAATACATATAAAATATTCTCTAAATTTCTTACATATTTAATCATTGATTGTTAAAACTAAAGGAAAGACCATTTTATACTTGGTAATGTAATAAGGATTCACGAACATAACTTAAATCTATAAAGAGAGTCCCGGAGTAGACAATAATTCCCCTCAAAAAGGTGTGATGAGTCCGACCTCCCATCCTCTTGACCAATGAAAATTCCTAAGCCTCATTAGTCCATAAGATAATGAGCGCCTACCTTTGGAAAGTAGGTCCAAACGGATGTGGAATCATTGGATTATTCCAGTTTTACGAACAAACCCGTTAGAAACCGATCAGAACGTTTGAATCTCCCATCTAGGAGGTCATCCCCGAATTCCGTGCGAAACAAAAATGGTGAACCCGACGTGAATCCTTAACCAAGTTAAAGTGGTGTTTTACCTATTTGTTAAAGCCCCTATTTAAAAGTCAGTAAGAGGTCTAACAAAAACAATCATTGAAATATGTGCTCATCCAAAGGATGAAGTGGATGAATTTTATCTTGACTACGTTTGTTATATAAAACAGGCACTCTTTTCAATGATCTTATGTATTTTCATGATTGCTGCTCTCAAATTCACATCTGTGAATATAACTGCTGAAAATACCACTGCTGCTATTCCTACTGGATCTTCATCCGCTCTGAGGATGACATCACCTACTCAGCATCTTCAACGCTGGGTATCAAATGCGCTGGTTAAGGAGTACCATCAACACGGTACCATCCCAACTCTGGAGGCTGCCCGACAGGCCCTCCAAGTGAACAACTCACATAGGTCGTCCGGACAACGACGACCAGTGATCAAGAGATAGGCGGTGCTGACTACCGTCTCCAACCGTTTCGGGTCGTTATCCCTGGAACGCAATTTCCATTCACTCCCTTACATTGAGGAAGTGAATGAGAAGGTACCTCAGGGCCTTAATTAAAAAAGACAGGAGTCCTTCCCAAGGGCTCCCATCAACAATCACCGCCAGACTCGTGTGACAGTGCGCCCTCAACATGATGAGGGTACCGACTCCAAGAGTTCGGCTCAGGTTCTTCGAACCCGATCAGGAAAGACGAACCGCCAGAGGTGGAATCCGGTTAACAATGGGCAGGTTATCATCCCTGACATCTCCGGAGAACTCCACCAACCTAACCTGGTGGAGAACAACAAGCATACACACACACCTGCCCGTTTTAATTCCACTGTCCAGCAGACTCGTCTGGTAGCATCACGCCAATCCCCCAAGGCAATTCTGGAGGAGTACTATAGGCAGGAACATACACCTGGTTATACATCACCAGTTAGTCAGCAGGCTCGTCTGACAACATATGATGGATCTCATCAACCGCGTTTGGCAAAGTGTAATCAGCAGGCACATACACCTGCTAATACTAATCATGCCGACCAACAATCTCGCTTGGTAGCACACAGAGAAGTCAGTAGGAAAGCCCTGATGACAAAAAGGAGGCAGACTCAACTCTCTTCCCCCACACTTGAGTACTGTCAGGATTCACTAACAGAAAAAGGAGGACAGGAGCATGCACATACAACTACTCCAAACCCTGAATGGACGTATATCCCCGTTCCAGCAGCTGAAGTCACCAAGCATATTTTGTCAATGGTGAAAGAGCAGAAGCAAATTCCTGCTCATATTCTGGATTCTTGCCAGGATATCATAACAGCTTCAGCATCATCTCAGGGAAAGACACATAAATCTATCCCTAGTAGTGGAGTGACACATCAACGATTCACTCCAGAACAGACACACACATCTGTTCCAGTCCAAGAGGGTTATGGGGCATACTCCCCCATATCATACGGACAACCAAGTCAGGCACATACACCTGATTTGAGTGGAGATCATCAGCCTAACCTGACCATCTTTCCTAATCAGGGACATACACCTACTCAGAGTAACCACTTTCATCAACAAGTGGTTTCCAAAGCGAGTAAGAAGGCATCTAAGAAAAAGATCCACCCAGCACAGTCAGGAGATCAAAGGCCAATCTGTAACAAGGCCTTGCTCGATGCTAGAGTTATTGAAGCCCTCAGACATTTATATGTTGGAATTCAAGGTTCTACTCCCTTAGTTCCCAATAAAGGGAACATTAAATCCCAAATTCTTCAATAGACACTTTCTCATGAATGATTTCTTCATGACAATTCAGTCAATCTTGAAGTTTCATCTTTAGATGAGATCCACAAGAACCCTCTGTGTGGTCATAAGACCAAGGAGCAAGAGATCTCATCTTTTTTTGTAACCCATTATGGTGGTCCTCCCCATGATGATGAACTTCGCTGCGAAAGTCCTCTCCGCAGTAGTGATTCACTTTTCCTAGAAAATACTCAAGTGGACAATGTAGTGCCGAGAAAGCCCTCTACTCTTGAGGCACTTGAAAATGCGAAACCAGTCATGTCTGATGCTTTATCGCTAACAAGTGAAATACTTTCTCAATCAGAAGATATCCCAGGGTGTAGGTCATTCTCCGAACCACCCCTAAGTCATGCATCTTCTAGTTTGACCAATAATCTCTCTACCAATCTTGTTGAACCCGATTAAGCAACAAGGAAACACCAACTCTGGTCAAAACAGGTAGAAGAATCTTCATTTAATGATAAAGAGGAAATACTGAACATGAGGAAAAAACTGGCGAAAAGTGAGGTACCAGTCATGTTTTGGCCTTTGGCTGACTCCCAGTACGACATTCAAAGATGTTGAAAGATGGTGGAATCCATGATATTCTTCTCAACATATGGAAAACTCTTTGTCAATTGAAGAAGAAGGTATTATCTTATGATGAATATGAATATCATCATAAGATAATATAAGTGCTACAACTTCAGATTGATTTTTCATCTCTATCCGTCTCTCGGTATCTGAAGGCTGAAAAGTAGTAGAGAACCCTTCAACGTTTATTCCGTGGCGCACTAAGAAAATTGTGTCAGTTAATTGCCAATGCTCCATATGGTGTTCATATCAGAGGATGGGGTGTTCACGGAGCACTACATTTCACAGTGCTTTCTAGTCAGCAAAGCCCGCCTAAAATGGTCTCATGCAATGTTATTGCCCATGGCCGGCCACAGTCAATGGGCTTTGTTCATAATCAAAAGTTTGCTCAAGAACAGGCTTCAACTAGTTCCTCTCAAAATCAAGCATATAGAGAACAAGTTGTTGAATTGCTCCTACATCAAGCAGGAGAGAATATTTCACAAGCCTCTCGTATGGAGAAAACTCATCATCAAATTACAGATGTTTTGGAAATCATCCAACGGTCTGTTGAACCAGGTGATAAAAGTGGATACAGGTTAATGCATTCATCTAATTTCTGAACTAAGGTTCGCAAGATCAAGAGAGATTTTAAGAAGATTTCAGACATAGCATGTCAAGAGACACCCCAGCTTGTCAGACTGTGGACTTCTTTAACCCAACCCTCAGAGTCAACAAATGGGATTCGAGGAGTTGAGCAGAATCAGCAGGAACATCCCTAGTTCACGAGACTGGGGACTCTTTTAAATCATCATTCCCCTTCTCCGAGAATGTCGGTCTTTTCTCCATTAGGGAAGAAGCCCCAAGAGGAATGAAGAGCCAAATTATGAGGAGATTCTCTCAAAATTATAGCTCGTCAAGAAGTTCCTAAAGGATTTAATCAACAAAAGTTAATGTCTCATCAAAGATATGAAAGAAGACAATATCACAAAAATGTTGATAGAAGGTATGCGATGCATTATACATCAATCAATGTCATCGATTCCATTGTTGCTAATCCACCAGAGGAGACTCACTCAGGGGAATCAGATGAAGAGAGTCCTACTCAAGAAAATGTATGTACCGATACAAATGAAGAAGGTGTGCGTACACGAAGTCAAAGGATTACTCAGAACCTAGGTAATTCACTTCCCTCTCTCCAAAAAGTATCCAACAAAGGGAGGGGAAAGAATCAGGTTACATATCCTTCCTCTGGAGAAGGTCAATCGCTCTAATTAGAGAAATGATTTTCACAACAAGAGGAAGAAATGAAATAATTAAGAAGGTTGAATGCAAAACTACTTCATAGTAGTCTTCTTCTTAAGAATGCTGAAGTACGATAGCCAAAGGAATTTGATGCAGTTACTGAGATGGATCAGGAATATCCTCCTTTATCAGTACACCCTCAGAAGTCTAATCCTACGGGTCAAACGCAATAACGGTTGGGAGTGATACCATCAATTACAGCACCAACCACCACGTCTGTCCAAGATCCATTCATTGCACCTAACAAAAACCAAGTTCAACCGGATATTTCTCAAAAGTTGATAACTACTATTGAGTCATTAACAGCTCGGTTAGAAACTATGGAAGTGAAATGGGCGCAAGTTCAACGAGAAAAGAAAGTTTACCTTGAATGGGTAGATTCAATTTCTCCTCCATCTAGTTTTGGAAACCCTGTTTTCCCTACATTCAATGGATCAGGCGACCCTGAACAACATTTGACGCATTACGTGTCTTGTTGTGATCCTATGATGGGAACTCCAGAGCAGCAAGAAGCAGTGAAACTTAGATGCTTCGTGCGAACCTCGTAAGGACCGGCTTTTGTCTGGTATACAAGCTTGCAATCCCGGTCAATCATCGGATGGGAGGATCTTCGCCAAAAATTCCTTCTTCAGTTCAGCTCAACTTTGCCAAAAACGACAGTTTTCGATATTACAAACTGAAAGCAAAGGGAAAATGAAAGTGTCTCGGATTTCATTGCTCACTGGAAGGGATTAACATATTCCCTGAGTTTAGCACTTCCTCAGGAGGAACTATTGCCAATCCTTGTGGAAAATTTGTGTGACGAATAACGCACGCCATTGATCCCTGTGAAATACACAGGAGGGTTTCGAGACCTTACTTCAATCACTCAGCGGATTGAAGATTCCCTTATACAGGCTAAGGTTAAATCTTGTGTAATTCCATCAGCCCCAGGAAGTAGAATGGGTAAAGCAGAAAATGTTACAGTTATGCTTAAACAAGCACCTGTACCTATTTCTACTTCAAAACCATCATCTTCTCGAAGGGCTCCACCTCCTCAACGCCAACAACAAAGGCCGTTTCGTCCAAATGATCAAAAATATCAATGACGAAAACAATTTGAGGATTTGAAGAGTAAAACATACTCCTTCCCAAATGAGCAAGTTCCTGGTTACTTCATTTCAGCTTTGGAAAATAATTTGATTCAATTACCAGTGCCCAAGAGGCCAAACAAGGAAGGAGATGAAGACCGTCCCAATTATTGTCCCTTTTATCAAATGTTAGGGCATCCCATCAAGGAGTGTTTTGTCTTCAAAGAACTCCTGTAAAATATGGTCGACTTGGGACAAGTCAAGTTGAAAGGTTCTTCAACTCAGATAGCATGTGTCACTGCTACAGTTCCAGAGGAAGAAGGTGAATGGGAAGAAGTCAAAAGCAGAAATGCACAGAAGTATGATGATTGGATGGTTATAAAGACAATCAATCAGACTCATGCCATTTTGGGAACACAATTAAAGAAACCAATTGTGTCTTCTACCATGAATATTGCAGTAAAACCCTCTTCATCAGAGGGAAAATCCACAAAGAAACTACTTGATTCAAAGAAGAAAAAAGAATCAGAAGAAGATGAGTATGTGTCAAAACCTAAATTGACTTTGACTCTGGCAGACTTTATGCCATCTACTTCAAAGCCACGGGCACCACCCCATCAAACGGCACAGCCTAAACAGGCTAGTCAAGCAGAGTCTTTATTAGACGAAGAGTTAATCTTCGGTTCTGTTAATATGATTCAATTAATAGATCCATATTGCAGTCGTAATTTTGATGAAACTGAATTCCCTGTATCAAATAAGGGAATCCGAGGAAATTCCCGAGGTTCAGGATACAGGGGAAGACGTGGATCTTTCTGAAGCCACTACTCCAATTCTACCCCTGCTAGCACTGTGTATGAAGCAGAAACTCGTGGTAGAGCCCTTCAGCGAGCTCAAAAAGAACAAGCAAGTTCTTCGTCCAATGGCCAACTCAGTATTGGAACAGTTATTTTGGAAGACCGATTAAAGGTTCCATATTCTTTATCTCAGCATGTAAATGGATCTAATCAGTATAATCTTCCAAAACCATGGATGTTGCCAACTTCAATACAAGATGCATCAGCTTCCAAAGAATCTTCTTCCAAGGTACCTGCTAAACCGCATATTCCTGTTGGAAAACGCAGAAATCTAGATCAAAAGTATGATATATTGAAGCACTTGGCCCAAGTACCAGCCAAGTTATCAATTTTGGATGCTTTGAATATGTCAAAAGTTCTTCGGGAAGCATTCATCGAAGCTTTGTCAAGTCCTCATAAATTTGAAGCTGAAATTGCTGCAGCTGAAGTCTATCACAAAGAGAATAATCCTGCAGAATTCCATGCAGTGATATCTTTTACTGATAAAGATGAAGATGATGTTGTGCATGGGCACATAAAACCTCTGTACTTATCTGGCAAAGTCAATGGTGTAGATATTCGAAGAGATTTCATTGACAATGGTTCAGGAGTCAACCTCATGCCCATTCGTACACTTCGACGATTGGGCCTCACAGAATCTGATTTATCTCCTTCACCATGATGTTACAAGGATATGATAAAAATGAACAAGAACCAATGGGAGAAGTTACACTCAGAACTCAGTTTGGGGATCTTGTATCCAATTCGGATTTCATGATTGTTGATCAAGACTCAGATTTCAACGTCTTGCTTGGAAGACTCTGGCTACATCAGCATGCGGCTATCCCTTCATCATACAATCAATGTCTCAAATACTGTTTCAATGGTCAAGTTGGAACATTTTATGGTGATAAGGCCTCGTTCAAGACATGTGAGTCTCAATACATTGAGGCAGAATTTTATCACATGAAGGGAAGAGAACAATCTACAATGAAGGAAATTACTAAAATTAATGCTCCATATGGTTTAGAGAAAATTCCAATAAATCCATTTACACATGTGAGTACAGATTATGTGTTACCTATCAGTCAAATTGACAAAATAGACCCAAATAAAAATACTCTTATGGAAAGATCCATAATGTCAATTACGGCAATCGAGCTAGAAAACATGGGAGAAATTGGTAACCTACCAAACAGTGATGAAAGCATAAGTGGTGATGTTTTCATTTCATCTAATGAAGTCCAACAAGTCTATACTTCTCCAATCAGGCCAGAAGAAGTTATAACAACATCATAGGTGAATAATGATGTCGATTATCAATCCATCATCTCCTCTTTATTTCCCAAAGAAGACCCTTTATTATTAATAGGGTCGGAAATGGAAGCTTCTTCTTCAAAATGTGAAAATTTTGACATCTCTTATGATCATGAGAATTTCTTTTTTTCATCTACTATGCAAGTAGAAACGGAGGAAATAGCACATGATGAAGAGGAAGAGGAAGATATTAGAGATGCTCCTCCAGAATTTGAAGAGGGTATCTCTACCACTGTGGATGAACTCAGAGAAGTAAATCTGGGTACATAGAAAAATCCATGCCCCACATTAATTTGTGTGGCCATGAACCTTGAAGAGAAAGAGATGTATATTTAATTTCTAAAGCAAAATAAAGATATTTTTTCTTGGAACTATACAGAAATTCCTGGGCTTGATCTTGATATTGCTACTAATAATTTGGGTTTACCAAAAGAACATCGAGGATTTAAGAAAGCCGTGAGAAGAACACACCCAACTTATGCTTCCAAAATTAAAGCTGAATTAGATAAGCTGATCAAAGCTAACTTCGTCAGAGAAGTTCAATATCCCAAGTGGTTGGCTAATATTGTCCCTGTAAAGAAGAAGAATGGACAAATTAGGGTTTGCATCGATTTCAGAGATCTTAATTGGTATTGTCCTAAAGATGATTTCCCGGTTCCGATTACAGAACTCTTAATTGATGCGACGGATGGCTATGAAGTACTTTCTTTCATGGATGGATATTCCAGATATAATCAGATCTGAGTGGTCCCAGAAGATGAGGAATCTACAGCCTTAAGAGCTCCGCAAGGTGTGTTTTGTTACCGGGTGATGCCCTTTGGTTTAAAAAATGCAGGTGCAACATATCAACGCGCCATGCATCGTATCTTCAAACCTTTCTTAGGGAATTTTGTTGAATGCTATGTAGACGATTTGGTGGTTAAATACAAACAACATTCTAATCACTTGGCTGATTTGTAAGTCATATTCCACAAGCTTCGACAACATAATTTGAAGATGAACCCCTTAAAATGTGCTTTTGGGGAAACCTCAGGAAAATTCCTCGGCTTTGTTGTACGCCATCGTGGTATTGAAGTCGATCCTGAGAAGACCAAGTCAATCCTTGGTATGTCACCTCTTCAGAATTTGAAAGAATTAAGAGGACTTCAAGGACACTTAGCCTATATTAGGTGTTTCATCGCCAATTTGGCAGGAAAAAGTTTACCCTTTATCAAATTATTGAAGAAAGGAGTCACTTACCAGTGGACTGAAGAATGTCAAGAAGTGTTTGATGTTCTCAATAAATACCTCTTGAGTCCACTAGTACTCATGCCACCTGTTGAAGGAAGACCACTTATCTTCTATGTGATAGCTCTAGAGCGATCATTGGGTGCCTTTCTTGTTCAAAAGAATGATGCTGGGAATGAAAATAGCCTCTACTATCTCAGCAGAACTATGCTTGAAGCAGAAACCCTGTATTCAAGTATTGAGATGTGTTGCCTAGAATTAATCCTTGTAGTCCAGAAACTGAGACACTACTTGCAACATCACGAGGTCCAATTGGTATCTCTCAATAATCTGTTAAAATTCATCCTTAGTCGTCCAATTCTTACAGGACGTCTAGCAAGGTGGGCAGTTATTTTGCAGCAGTTCGACATTCAGTATGTATCTCAAAAGGCAATTAAGGGACAAGATCTGGTTGATTTCCTAGCTGAACATCCTTTAGTGGAAGACACGTCTTCAGATATTTAACTCCCTGATGAGGATGTTTTCTCTATTCAAGAGAGTCCTCAAACATGGGAAATGTATTTTGATGGTGCTTCCAGAAGTCCAACAGGGAAGAAAATGGAAAATACTAAATTTAACAAAGTTGGTTTAGGAATTGTGCTCATTTCTCCAGATATGGCAGTGTTACCTTATACCTTTTTATTGTGGGAAGGTGGTACTAATAATGAAGCTGAATACCAAGCTCTTATCACAGGCTTGGAGTTAGCGCTTCAAGAACAAGTCAATCACTTAATGTTGAAAGGTGATTCAGACCTGGTAATCAAGAAAATCAATGGCGATTATGCCATCAGAAAAGAAGAATTAATCCATTTGTATGATTACTTCAGAGAGTTAATGGCGGAATTCCCTTCAGAACCGACATTTTCTGATGTCCCAAGATCACAAAATGCTCAAGCTGATGCACTGGCTAATATAGCCACAGCTCTAGAAGATCCAAATCGGGACGAGACGACCATCAGTATTGCCCACCGTCATGCAATTTCACCTTATTTTCAAGCATGAACAGAGGAAATTAATGAAATTAGTCCCATTCCTGAACTGTATGGTCATACTACAGGATGGATGTCACCTATCAGGGAATGCCTTCAAAATGGAACACTTCCACCTGATAGAGCCGAGAAAGAACAAATCCGGCGACGTGTAGTCAATTTTACTCTTTATGATGGCCCAAACCACTTAGAGAAAATTCTCTACAAACTGGTTTTGATAGAGTTCTCTTCAGATGCATTGATGGTGAAGAGAAAATGGCTGTCATAAAAGAAGTGCATGCAGGAGTTTGTGGTGCCCACCAGCCTGGACATAGACTGTCTGATCAAATTCGAAGGCTTGGATTCTTTTGCCCTTCAATGATTCAAGATTGTGTTAATTTCACAAAGAAGTGTCATTCATTCCAATTATATGCCAACATCATTCATCAACCTCCATAGTTTCTTCATACAGCTAAATACTCGTGGCCATTTGCCACATGGGGAATGGATGTGGTAGGACCTTACCCTTCACCTACGGCCAAGCATTTTAAGTACATTCTTACTGCTACAGATTTATTTTCCCAATGGACAGAGGCAGTACCTCTCAAAGAAGTCATTTCTAAATTCATTGTTAGCTTCATCAAGTCTAACATCATTACTAGATTTGGTGTCCCTCATTCCATATTGACGGACAACGGAACCAACTTCTGTTCTTCTGAGGTGAAGAAATTGTATCAAGAATACAACCTTAAATCCAACCATTCATCTCGGTATCATACGGCAGCCAATGGCCAAATAGAAGCCTTTAACAAGACTCTTTCAAATATACTGCAAAAGATGGTGGATAAATATAAGAGGTCATGGCCTGATAAACTCTTTCATGCTTTATGGGATTATCGAACTACCACACGCAATGCAACGCGGTCAACTCCATATTCGTTGGTATATGGAACAGAAGCAGTCTTGCCAATTGAAGTTCAATTGCCCTCACTCAGAGTAGCCATTTGTGATCAGTTATCTACAGATGAGCAATCCCAAAAGCGATTGAATGAATTGGAACAGTTAGATGAGAAAAGCTTGTGCACTTTGCACCACTTGGAAATCTATCAGAATCGAATAGCACGAGCTTTTAACAAAAAATTTCATCTTCTTTCATTCATTCAGGGAGATTTGGTATTGGTTCTCAGAACACCAATGATGCCAGGAAAGAAGCCTCCCAAGCTTGAACCAAAATGGGAAGGACCTTATTCAAAACATAAGGTCTGCTCCAATGGATCTTATTCATTAATCTCAATGGATGGAGAACTCATCACGACTCCAACCAATGCCATATTTCTGAAGAAATATTTTGTATAAACACAAAATATGGTCCCCAGAACCAAGATTCTTACAATTGGTTCATACTTTCGTCCAATATGACGTTAAACTGTAGGAAATCCCCTTACGTCCGGAAAGACGTTAAACTACATAAGCACTTAAAAGTCCAGTATGACTTTAAACTGCATCATCCACGATCTATGCATATGAACTTAAACTATTTGCACTTTCTTCCAACATGACGTTAAACTATAGAAAATAAGCTGTCCCTGCAACATGACACTAAACTGTACATCACCATTTCGTCCTTGCTATATGACGTTAAACTATACAGCAATGGTCCAGTATGACCATAAACTGCAACTTCGTCCCACACGGCGTTAAACTGTGAAAATTTCCCTAAATCGTCCAACATGATGTTAAACTGTAGGAAAGTCCCTTACGTCCGGAAAGATGTTAAACTAAATAAGAACTTAAAAGTCCAGTATGACTTTAAACTGCATCATCCACGGTCTATGCATATGACCTTAAACTATTTGCAATCTCGTCCAACATGACGTTAAACTGTAGAAAAGATGATGTCCCTGCAACATGACACTAAACTGTACAGCACTATTTCGTCTGTGCTATTTGACGTTAAACTATACAGCAATGGTCCAGTATGACCTTAAAATGCAACTTCGTCCCACACAATGTTAAACTATGAAAAAGTTCCCTAAACCGTCTAGCATGACCTTAAACTGCATCATCCCTGGTCCATGCATATGACCATAAACTATTTGAAAGTCCCTTATGTCCAACAAGACGTTAAACTGTGACGTCCTAACTACATGACGCTAAACTTTATAAAAGTCCCTTACGTCCGGAAAGACGTTAAACTATATAATCATCATGTTCCATGCATATGACCTTAAACTATTTTCACTTTCTTCCAACATGACATTAAACAGTGGAAAAAAATCCCCAATGCGTCCAACATGACGTTAAAATGGTGCACTCTTTTGTCCTCACTGCATGACATTAAACTACACATTTCCCCCCTTTCGTCCAACATGACGTTAAACTCTATTGTTCCCATCGTCCTAACTACATGACACTAAACTGTACAAAAAATTCATAATACGTCCTACATGACATTAAACTATATTTTGTCCCTACTACATGACACTAAACTGTGCAGCACCAATTGTCCCAACTGCAAGACTTTAAACTGCATATTCCCTTTATATGTCCTACATGACATTAAACTATGCATAGTTAAGGTTGTTGTTACCTCTTGTTTCTCACACCGAGTATGACTCACATGATCTTAGATAAAACCTCAACCGTAACACTCTCTTTGGGCCGCTAACCATGTATAAGACCCAACAACATTTTTTTTATTATTTAGATCGGTGTCCCCAAGAAAAACTTGATCATTAATTAATTCTTTAATTTAACTACACGGACTTTGATCCTTGCCCTCCCAGCTGAGTATGTAGGCAACCTCCCACGATTCATGCCTAAAAACAATCTCTTCACAACGGTTCACCACCATCTCATATGATGTTGATTCGTGAAACCGCCCCTTGAATCAATATCTTTACATTGATTCACTTTCGTCCTTGTTATATGACGTTAAACTATGCAACACTTTTGTCTGGTATGACAATAAACTACAATACTCTTTGATTTCCTCATTTGTGAGAGAACTATTATTGACATTGACTTTTCAATCATGTTTTCATTTCAAAAGACTACGTGCATACATGGTAATACCTAAACTTCTTGTCTCAGGTTTAACCATCATTGCACTAAAGTCCCCTTTCACCCGAATGAACCAAATTTGTACAAAGGGTATTTCTAGAACTACGTGGACTTGATTCCCATCCTTATGGGATACGTAGGAACATTCGAGTGTCCCTTGAATCCATTCCCAAGTCTTTTGGTCCTAACCCCAAATTTCACTTTCAGTCCCTTGGCTGAAAAGCCCTCATGAAAACACACACTGTGTATTCATTATTATGGTCTGAACTCTATAACCCTAAACTATGATCTCTCATATTTTCGTCCTGCACAACTTTAAACTGCATTTCAAGAACTACGTATGGTTTGATTATCATTCTTATGAGATACGTAGTGAAGTCCAAAATTTCAATTCAGGACCCAACCACAACATGATTATGGTTATCATTGACCTATGTATCTCTATATACATTGGACAATACACATCATTATGTGTTATAATCCTAACCTTAAATATTTTCAGATCTTCATAACCCTTTTCATGACTTTTAGTCACAAAAATGTCAAACTTCTTAGATTTATTTTGCCTGAATATGAAGCAAGTGCCCATAGGTGGCCTTGCATAAACAGTCCACATAACAGACTTGTTAGCCAAAAGATACTATTTTATTTAACGATACATCCAATGCCCTTAGGTGGCCCTGCATAATTCAACCCCCTAACGGGTTTTATAAATGATGGTAACTTCATTCTTGGGATGAATGCCTCTTTTGTCCTTATTTTTCTTAAAAGGCGGTATGTAGGGATCTGCAAAAAAATAGCCATCCTTAACATATGTGTCCCATATCCTTTTTCTTGATCTGAAAGTATTCAAGTATATGGTTTATTCTTCTTCCCTGCGTTTGGGTCAGACCTTCGTAGGAGTGATATTCATCCAGTTCTTCGATAATCTTGTCTGGAAGTATCTTCTCAATATTCAAGTACCTATTTCCATACAGAAAACTCTATACTTTGGAAAATTTGAATCTCCATAAACTTTAACTGGCATTTAGCACTAGAAAAGTAAATTTCTGAGATTTCTTTTTTCCTGACTATGCAGCACGTGCCCATAGATGGCCTTGCATAAACAGTCTATATAACAGACTTGTTAGCCAAAAGATATTATTTTATTTAACTATGCAGCCAATGCCCTTAGGTGGCCCTGTATAATTCAACCCCCTAACAGGTTTCGTTAAATAATAGTAACTTCATTCTTGGAAACTACTTATTCTAATGCCTTTTAGCTCTTTTTCATACCATTCCTCAGATTCAAATATTCTTAAGCAATAGTTTACATTTTTTTCCTCATACTTGAGTATGGTACTTTGTTTTCAGATGAGTTTTCAAGGAATTGAGTCAATTATAATCCATTTTGGTCAAAGCTATTTCGACCTTAAACATTAGCCTTTGTATGTCCGACATGCATGACTTTAAACTGCCAGATTTCTTGTTTTTCTTTTCACCTCGGAGTCAAATCCTCTTTTCTCTCCGGATCCAACACTGAGGGGGGAATTTTGTTGATGCTCCCTTCCGTCACAGAGTCTAACGACTGAAAAAAAGGAAATACCTTAGTCCAAAGTGATTCATCCTTTGAAGAATCATCAAAAATCGACAAAGGGATGAACAAGGATAACATTTCCCATAGGTCGCGCAAGTTCCCTAGTGGTCGCGCAAGTACACTTGCGCGCCGCCTAGTGGTCGTGCAAGTACATGCGTGCCGCCTAGTGGTCGTGCAAGTACTTGCGCGCCACCTAGTGGTCGTGCAAGTATACTTGCGCGCCGCCTCATGGTCACCCATGTGACTTGCGTGACCTAAGTGATAACCGCCCGGTAACCGCCCAGGGTCTTCTTCTGCCTATAAATAGACCCTGTGGGCCCCCCATTCGAGAGGATAATTTTCCAGAAACTCGGATTGAAGCTCCCGACGCCCAAGTCTCTTCTCAAAGCGTCTGGAACACTTATAAGGTAATTTCTTCCCTAGAACGGAAGATCTAAAGAGAAGGAGGAAGGCCTAAGTGTTGAAACTCATCAACACTTGCGCGCATGAGTGGTCATCCCTTAAGGGAAGTGACCACACTTGCGATCCGCCTTACTCCTTCAATAGAACTTCTGTGTCCCTTTTCTAGAAGAACCCCAAGAGGATTCTAAAGGGTTTAATAAAGAGTCACTCAAGTATTATAATGCTGGTTGAAAATCGGGCAAGTACCCCACATGTCGCGCAGGTATACCTGCACGACCAATACTTACGCTCCCACGTAAGACTTGCGCGCCTTTCAGGACTTGCGCGCCCCTTTTTTTGGGTTCCCATCTTGTCCATTTTACCCCTCTTAAGCCATTTCACCTTTCCTATTCAAGATTCAATCTTCAATATACTCTTCAAAGCCATTTATGGCATGATTTCTTGATTTGACTTCCTTATTTGAAAGGAATTCTATGGAATATCTATCAAAACATAGTGATTTATACATCTTTATGTCACCAAAGATTGAGAGTTAATTCATTCAACCTCATCCTTTAAGATGAGAGAATCCTTAACCTGGGCCTCCTTTTCAGGAATAATCCCCAGTTATAAGTCCTTCAATCTGGGCATCTTCCTCAGGAGTAAGCCCCAAATTCTTAAAGTTCCCAAACATGGGCATCCTCCTCAGGAGTAAGCCCCAAACCTTAATTCCTTAACTTGGGCATCCTCCTCAGGAGTAAGCCCCAATCATAATCCTTTAATATGGGAATCCTTCTTAGGAGTAAGCCCCATGTCCTCTAATTTTGGGCATCCTTCTTAGGAGTAAGCCCCAATCTCAAATATGTGCATCCTTCTTAGGAGTAAGCCCCAATCTCAAATATGGGCATCCTTCTTAGGAGAAAGCCCCAAGTCCTCTAATTTTGGACATCCTTCTTAGGAGTAAGCCCCAATCTCAAATATGGGCATCCTTCTTAGGAGTAAGCCCCGAGTCCCTTAATTTGGGCATCCTTCTTAGGAGTAAGCCTCAATCTCAAATATGGGCATCCTCCTCAGGAGTAAGCCCCAAACCTTAATCCCTAACCTGGGTCTCCTTTTCAGGAATAAGACCCAGTCGTAATCATGGTCTTCTTTTCAGGAGTAATCCCCATGTCCCCTAACCTGGATCTCCTTTTCAGGAATAAGACCCTATCATAAATTTTGGGCTTCCTTTTCAGGAGTAATCCCCAAGTCCCTTAATTTCTCTTAACCAGTCCTAATTTACATTTAATCTGGGATTCCTTATCAGGAGTAAAACCCAATTATCAATCCTCTCCTAATTTGGGTTTCCTTTTCAGAAATAAGTCCCATGTTAGAGTGTTCAAATCTCCATAAAGCACATATACCTTTATGGACCCTGTTCCTGGATTTTCTCCTTAAAGTAAATCCTAAACATCATTCATCTAGGCAGTCATACATACATAAGCCCCAAACCATTTCTTATGATTGCATCTTTCATGGAACAAATGTCTAATTTTTACCAATACCTCTTGTTTCTCACACCGAGCATGACTCACGTGAGCATAGAGTGTAAAAGTAATTATGACATCCTTCTTTGAGCAATCAATCATAAATGTCATACTCCCTTATTCGAACTACGTGGGTTCTGATTCCTTTTTCAAAACAAAGGATACGTAGGTATCCCATCTATGGGATCGATCCCAACTCTGAAATAATTCATGTCCTTCTGAATGACGATAAACTTCAAGTGCCCCACTGAGTGGCTTTAAAACCGGCCTGGTCATCATAAATGACCAAGAGACTTTTATATAAATGTTTTGAAGGATACCATTGACCAAGAATCTCTAAATAGATATAGATGATTCTCTATTGATGAAGAACCTCGAATACATATAAAATATTCTCTAAATTTTTTACATATTTAATCATTGATTGTTAAAACTAAAGGAAAGCTCATTTTATACTTGGTAATGTAATAAGGATTCACGAACATAACTTAAATCTATAAAGAGAGTCCCGGAGTAGACAATAATTCCCTTCAAAAAGGTGTGATGAGTCCGACCTCCCATCCTCTTGACCAATGCAAATTTCTAAGCCTCATTAGTCCACAAGCTAATGAGCACCTACCTTTGGAAAGTAGGTCCAAACGGATGTGGAATCATTGGATGTTTCCGGTTTTACGAACAAACCCTGTAGAAACCGATCAGAACGTTTGAATCTCCCATCCAGGAGGTCATCCCCGAATTCCGTGAGAAAAAATCCCAAAATTACATAACTCCCATTTTCAGTCAATTAATAATCACATTAATCATTCAATTTCATTACCCCAATGAACCAATAACTTAATATTCACAATAAAACCAATTTAAATTGCACCTTGTTTAGATTATTTCACTATTTAGAGACAAATAAATATAGTCAATTAAAATTCGAATGCAATTTCTCAATAATGGGTAAATAAATTAAACATTTACTTGTAAGTAATTAAATCAACAAAATGATGATTTAGATTTATACAACCTATATTATGATCATTTATCAGTGTTTTCCAACTCAAAATACCTATATTGAAGCATAATGATCAATTAAAAATGATTTAATTTATTTATGGACAAAACCTATATCAATGGTCAAACATGAAAACGTCATTTCCTAGATATAAAAAAATAAGGGGTAATAAAACATTCCTCCTCTTATGGAATGAGAGATGGGAGAGGGAGGAATCCAACATGAATAAAAAACTTGTACCACATAAGAGATGATCCTTTAATAAAATATGAAAAAATAGTTCAATGAGATATAGAGCCCTATATAATGCTTTAACACTAATAGAAACAGGTTTAGTAAAAATGTAGAGTGATTATGTCTTAAATATCATAGTTTTGTGGTTTTAATTAAAAAAATTGGAGGATTAAAACTAGTTTTAAAGGTTTCCACAGTTGGGGAACACTGCATGCCAAATTGTGTTCTCTAATCATGCAATAAATTATAGGGGTTCATTTTTTCTACTAAGAGGGTGAAATATATGTAAAAATATCTCTCAAAAATTATAGTGTACACTTATTCATATCAAAAGGACGATAATTAGAAGACCATTTATCCACATCAAATTATATCAATTTTTATCTTTTACAAGTACCAATTTAATATTGTGTAAATTTTTCATTTAATTTTAACAATTAATGAATAATATTTTCATTTAAATAACTCACCCCAAATCCTATTTTTTCCTCTACATGCCTGAAATTATTTATTTCATAGTAAATCATTGATTTCTAGTATAAAGATCAAATTAATTACTCACTTCTATAGTCGGAGATGAAAAAAATCAATGAAAATATTTCCATCAGAAAATAGTGCATCACTAGAGGTGAAATAATAATCAAATGAAACAGAAAACCATAATAACAATTATCCCACTTTATGAACTTGTGTATTCCTCCATACATGGGTTTACTAATACCATTCCCAAGAACTTAAAAATAAATTAATCATTAAAATATATTTTCTACTACTCCCAAAATGTAATATAAGAAAAAGAAAAGAAAAGAAAAACTCTTATGATACCTCTTTATGTCATCTTGACCAGGGTGCCACATGTCAGAGCCCCTGAGTCGATTTCCCAAATGAATTTTGTTGTGCACCGCCATTTTCTATGGGGTTATGATTACCCTCATGGTATAATATATAACATTGGTATAATATAACCTTTTTATCAATATAGAACAACTATGGAAATAAATAATCAATAATGTAATGGTATAAAAATTATCAGAATAAAAATATAACCATTGTAGGCCACTACAACATGATTAACTAAAATAGGAAGGAATATAAAAAAATAAAATAGTAGATATGTGACTCCATATATGTGTCATTCTTTAAATTAAAATCCAACCTAAATACACCATGTCACTGCAAGGCGGGTCCTAACACCATGTTATGTTCCAAAATCTATTATCAATCCCTGAAAATCAATATAACATACAGATATTTTCGTAATAAAATCTTGAAAACATGAATTCTATAAGGGTACCGATTAGGAACAAATAATAGGGTGTGTTTAAAACGTAGTAGGACACCACCAATAAAATCTAAATAAATATGCATTTAATAGTAGTGTAGGAATTTGTTTTAAAAAATTTGTAGAAAAAGCATGTAAATAGTTTTCATAATTCTTTATTCCTTGACTAACTGCACAATTACCATCATTCCAAATGACGCTTGCGCAATCCACATCTTCTTCATCTCATGTTGTTTTCTGAACCATATCATACAGGGAAAATTTATTCACATAAAAACGGTTTTCCTTATCATTTTTATTTTAATTAAAAGCAAGGCCACTGGGAGCCAAAGTAAAATACTGATCACTTTGGAACTAAATGTCATGTCTAGAACCTTGTGGTCTTTTGATGTATCATTATCGATAACCAACAACATTATAATCACATATCGGATTTTGATGCATTAGTCAGTGTCCACAAGTCATTATCACAAACTGGAAATTGATTCATGTATATGTGCCCCACTGAAGTTGTTAATCAATCTCATATATCACATATATCACATACAACATGGTCCATCATAATGTATAACCTTATAATCATTTAAAATAATTTTATAACACTTCAATTAACAACTCTTTCCTGATTTTTCACTATAATACCAAATAATAATGTGAACAATTCATCAATAAAAAATTTTCATTCATATAATTATATAAATCCATAAACCATCAAAGATAATACAAAAATTATTTAATTCCAATTATAAATCAATTTTAAATTATATTAATCATGAAATTTCATAATCCCAATAACCCACCAATGTCATAATCATAATTAATGCAATTCCAATTACCCAAAGTTGAACTCATTTTATTATCCCACTCAATTCTATTAAATAAATTCAATTTCATCTGAACGTGACCATGAAATGGAATATAAATGTACACAATTACATGATGTTAATTAAATCAATAATATGAGAATTTAAATTTATATATTATGCCTCATTATCTTTGAACAACGTTCACTAATATAGTGATCCCCAAATTGATGATTAATGTTCAATTACACTACGATAGAAGGTATTTTGAACCAAAACCTTTATCCAAGATAAAATGGAACAACATAAATCATAACCTATGTCATTAAAAACATTAATAGATATTAATGAATTTATCTTCATCATGAAATAGAGATGAGGGAGATATAAATCCATCGATGAATGAAAACACATAATATGCGTGAAACCTTCCATCCATCTTATCTTTGATTCATCAATTATTTATTTTGATGAGCCCGGAACCCTATTTTATAACATAATATTTATTAGAATAGGTTTATGATTGATCTAGGGTGTTTAGAGGTTAAAACAAAAATGATTATTATTCTATTTAAAACATTTCCAGGAATAAAACCTGAACACATGATTTCTTTGGGTGGATACATGAGTTTACAAACTGTGCGCCATAACCATGTTCCTCAAATAATGGTTTTGTGGTTTCAAAAACCATATGCTGCCCAAATTATACCCCTATTTTATGGGTTATACATTTTTTAGGGTATGATCATGATTTTAGAAAATAAATTGCCAACTGTGCACTGACACATCTTTGTCCAAAATTTTTAACATTGACCTGAAACATCCCCAATGTAAAACGAAAGCATGGCGTACTGAATCTATAGTAACCCAATATTTTCATTAATTAATATTATATAACATTAGCAGAATACTTAAAATATTATACTATCTTATTCCCCAATATCATACTAATCTAGTGCATTTGGAAACACAGTAAAATTAGAAGTAGTTCAAAAATGAGATACATCATCCTTGACTGGGTTCTTCTTGACTTAAACCCTTCGTAGACACAGAAAACATAATATATATCTACATAACCTGGGATACGTAAATATAAAATGGTGTGATATCAGATTCTCACTATGGTTAAGAAGGTATATATATATATATATATATATAAGAATAATCAGGAGAATAAGGACATGGGAACATTATCATGAAATCATAAAATGATACACTAGATATTAGAGAACATAAACATGATTCATGGAATAAAAATTGGAATTTCATACGACATAAATAATATATAAATGAAATACATAGTATATAAAATCATAACATAATAATAAAACATGGAATCGTGGAAGACATATAATATATAAGATGATTTCAATTAGATTCAGGGTTTTCCTTGTGAGACAATTTTAGTGTAGAAATTCCATTACTTATATAGATTCACATCCCACTCCAACCCTATATTACTGAACCATGATCACTCCTCATTCCAATCCTATAATACTAAATCAAGTTTATTTCTCATTTTATCCCTATAATACTGAACCGAGTTTATTTCTCGTTCCAGTTGTGTATATCTCATGATATATAATCATTTATCCAATTTGTTAGACTCAGATAAAGGTCCCACCTAAATTATAATAAAATCAGACATACATGCTCCAAAAATTAAAAACCAATCATAACTATACCCAGGAATTATAATGGGTATCATAAACATATATTTAGATTATAACCTAAACAAAATGATACAATTTTTATAATCATCTCATCAAAATAATAACCTGTGAATGAGAATCATATTTCATAAACATATAAACCATGAAATGAAACGAGTTTTATAATGACAAGGACATAAAAAATAACCCATTTATAGAATGAATATGAATGGAACATTTTAAACAATTCCCAAAATGAAATGAAAAAAATAAACAGACATCATCATTGATAGAAAATAATTTTAAAATATCCTTACAAAAAATTTCTTGAAGAAAATATCATTCCTTAATTGAAAAAGTATTTTTAAAACAAAAAACCATATGAAAACTAATTTCATTAAAAATATTTTTAAAATACAGTATTAATTCTTAAAATCATTTTGAATATGGTTTTCCATGAAATATTTATATAATATCATGCTATTATTTTGAATATAATTTTAATTTAAAACATATAAATATTATTACAAACATTTTAAAATTTTTTTTCTTTGAAAACAATATTGAGACATATAAAGAACGATTGAAAACATTTTGAAATCCATTTCATTCAATATACAATGAAAACATATAATAAAATAATAACAAAACCTTGGAAAAATTTTCGTTGAAAAAACATTGAAAAATAAATATGATTGAATGAATTTTTTTAAAAAAAATTAATATAAAATACATTTAATTATTATAAGTAGTTATTGAATAAATTTTTATTCCATTTTTTGGAAAAAAATTCAAATAATATATACATCTAAACAATGAGAGAAGTAAATCCAGACTTTTATAGAAACAATATTATATTAATATAATGTACTAAATTGAAGAAATTTGGAACAAAAACAAGAATATATAATGAATAACAATATGAGAAGAAACTTCAAATATTTTCTTGTGATATAGATCATATGGTTTCATCAAAAGAGTTATAATAATATACAAATCTAAAAGTGATGAGATTGTTTAAATAAACTCTTATCACTTAGTAACATTAAAAAATATTCCCCCGTGTTCTATTATGATACTAAATGAAGCATAAAATATCATTAAATTATGTGAAATCATGTTTTTAAATGTCAAATATTGTATTTAAAAATAATATTGCGAATATAGGTTCATATCATGGTATGTGTCTCATGAAAGGTAAATTAGGGCAAAACATTGATACTTGTTTGGTAAAATTTGAAACATAAAACCCATGAAATGAATATCATAGACTAGGTCTAAAAATATCAATTTTATTAATATAATAATCATATACTACATCCATAGTCACTCTACATAGCTCCCAAAAGATATGGGTGGGGAATAAAGCATGTATGTCACAATAAAAGTGAGATGGAATCCCTTTAACTTATATCTTGACTACATTTGCACTCATTAAAAACACATTTATAAAAAATATAAACTAAATATAAAAATATTAATGAACCATATTAATATATCTAACACCATATATGGTTTTATTATGTATTAATATTACATTCTTGTTAATAATCCAATATTATAGTATCACTTCATGTAATATCGACCATGCCCTTCGCATGTATCTTAAATTTTTATATCTATGGTCAATATACATATATCATGATTCCCTAATTTACACCATGATATTAATATCATATATATTAAATATATTTTTATTTTAATAATCTATATAATATAGAACATTTAAATGGAATACATCGTTCATGGGAATGGTAACCTGTATGAAAGCATAATTTTTTTTCAGATTTTATTATCTAATTGAAGGAAAGAAATAAAATAATATATGTATATATATATAATTTTAATATAGTCGAATTACAATATTATATATATCCTATAATTTCACAAAACCCATCCTAGATGCATTCCTTGTAGCATGTGAACTTATCACACCGCTTTGAGGAGGAGATAATCAACACATCCTCAAACAAAATTATCATAATAAAAAAATTATAAATATATTTTTTAAAAAATAATTATATAACCAAAATAAATAATAAATATAATATATTTCATATATATGAAGAGTTTCCATCATAATTTCTACCATGATAGGTCGTAATGAAAATTTGAAAAATCAACGTTTAGTGAGGTAGTATTTCACTATAAAAATAAAGCTTTTGTTCATTACACATTAGATGAATGATTGTGTAATTTAAGGACAAAAGATTAAAATAAAAACATACTGGTTTATTGAAAACAACATTGTTATTATACAAGCATGGAGTAAAGAGAGTGTAGGGTGTGGTGAATAAAAATAAAATAAAGGACCTTTAGATAAGTCGTTACCTATTAATCAGGTATCTCCATTTGGGTTTTCCTAAAAAGATTTTTTATATTGATTCCTTCAAAAATGTATGCTTCAAAGAAGATGGTATTGATTTTTCGAGACAATTTGTTATTTTTTTAATGAGTCAATGTATCATGAGAGGTGTGAGGAAGGGAAAGAGTATGTGGCTTTAATATGGGAGGGGGAGTGACACTCCAATACATACCGAAATGTATTCAATAATGATAGGTATAATCTTCTTAATGTTCAACAAAAATTAAATAATAATGGATTAATTTGAATTAATGGTTAAAAAATCTATTCTATTGGAAAATTTTTCATTTTATTAATTTGGTTTCTTAACATCTAAGATTCCACAATTTTATTATTTTCGTTATTATTAAGGCATATTATTTTCAATCCTATTATATTTAACCACTAAGACTAAATTAAGGTAATATTTTTTTATAATATCCATAAAATTAATTATAAATATTATAACTTATATAAAAAATTAAAAATATCATTTTTTAAAGAAAATAATTTTTAAATCCAACGCATGGGAGGCACAAAACACAACAAAAACCCGTACCATGGTAAACATATTTTTACAATCTATGCATCAATATGTTTGATATAAAAGATCATTATTTCTATTACTAAAAAATATTTAGTATTTTAACCATTAAAAACCACTTTTCAATACATTTTATATTCATTATTTTTAAATCATTTAATAAAATATCATATATTGTAAAATACTAGAATTTTTTATTGGTATATTATTTGTTTTGTTTTTTTTAATATATAAAAACATAATATAATTATAATAAATTAAGGTTTAATACGTTTTAAATGAAATTATAATCTTAAAAATTAATTATAAATTAGAATTCAACAAATTCACTTCACTTTTTCCATTTATAATACTAATTACATTAGTTACTTGTTAACTAAATTATCACTACCTTGGAATTTTATAAAAAGCTTAAGTAACTAAGACCTGTTTAAAAAATATTGAAAAAATATTATAATAATTTTTACACATTAATATTTCAAAAGGATATCTATACAAAAAAAATTATGTTTTTTACAGATCTCAATGTTTTAGGAATTTAAAATGTAAGGAAAAATCCCTTTTTGCCTTTTTACTTGCATAACATTTGAATTCTTAAAGCACAAACAAATCATGGGATCTATGATACTCTATCAAATGTGTCATCAATTGTCATAAATATAAGGATTATTGATTTGGCTATCCAATATTCTTAATTCCTCGGATAGAGAGATAACACTTTAATCATACTAACTATATATAATTTTTAATAGAAACATTCCATATATGATTAGAGTTATAAACCTTGTGAAATATTAATATTCAAAGTATTAGAATGAAAGTCATGATTTCAAATTAACATTAATCCCCATAAAAAACAAAGTACCATGTGACTGTCACATTAAAAATATGTGAATACCCTCAATATATATATTCTCCAAATTTCCATAAATTCTTTTATAAAACATATATATTTCTCATTATAGTAATTAGTGGATATTTTCTTTAATTATAAGAAGTTTTATACTTCATCCTTGATGACAAAGAATTCTTTTTTCTATAATAAGATCTAGGGTAATCTCTATCATCCTATTTAATTATTCTAATCAATCAAATCATTATCTAAACATCATTATCACAACGTCACACATTAATTAATAGTTACCTTCACTTAATTAAAATATGAAATTTCTATGATATCAAATTTCAGTATAGTCATCGCCATTGAAAATTTTATTTTAGATTCAAAATGACAAAATTATAATTTAAATAAATATATATTTTTTGATTCATATAACATAATCATTCAATTCCAAAACCTAATTAATTTATTAATCCAACAATATTATTAAAACATTGCACATAATTCAATAACATATTCTATACTACCTCTATCCTTTAATATGAAATATTTATCATTCTTATGTTTCTTCAACCTCAATATGAACATTCTTTATATATTTTGTAATGAATACTTGAATAACATCACATAATTGTATCATTTTTTTGTGGTATTATTATATTTAGAGGTATATCTAATACTCATACAATCTTCATGATTCTCTTTATTAGCTTTCCACTTGGGAAATCGATTCCCATAATTCCCATATATTTCAAATCAAAAACAATATATTTTAACCATGTTCCCCCAAGTTGTCTTCATTAACTAAAACATGAAGGCATAGTGTTCGATTTAATTATCATATTGGGGTATAATAAAATCATGAAAAAATATGTATAGGGTGCCTAAATCGTGGATTTCACTTCTTAAATATATGAAACCTTTGTTTTATCCTATATTATTCAAACTGATAAAATATTAAAATCCTTCATGACTTTTCATAAAGTCTTTGTAAATTCTCAAAGCATATACCCTAGGAGTGTCAAACCAGGTGGGTAACAAGGTTCATTGTCGCGTAATAGATTAGCCCCAGTCAGACCCGGGACATCACATCTGATTTGATATCACAATGTATATATGTTCCAGATCCACAACCAATTTTAGTATCAATTCAAGGAGGTATTACTTGAAAACCACTCATCCTATCCTTTACCAACAATCTAGGACATTTTCCAAATTGTTGAATCATCTATATAATTATCCATTTAGACATTCCTAGACATTTTAATAGAAACATAACTAGGGATATCACTAAATATATCTCATCCTAGTTTTATGAGCTTAACAAAAACATTGCTCTGATACCAACTATATCAACACTCACTTTTCATACATTAAAATCAGATAACATTTCCATAATAGTTAAAACATTATACAATCAGATTCACCAAGACCTTACTAGTCTATTTCCATTAGAAACATGGAAACATATTCGTTGGTACATAAATGAGGTACATCATCTCAAATTGGTTGTTCATGACTATAACCCTTCTTAGGAACATCAAACATAATACATATCATCATAACTTGGGGGAAGGAAACACAAATACAATTGTTCGTAGATACTCAGTAAGGATATATAAGGGAGGTACGTAAGCGTAATATCGAGTATAAGAGAATGATAACATCATCATGAAAATAAAATATCATAACCAACATATAAAAGATCCTAAACATGAATCATGGAATACATATTTTATGTTCATTAGACATGAATCATCTATAAATAGATAACATTTCTAGGAATGCATAACATAGAAATAAACCATTGAATTATGGAAGACATAAAAGAACATTTAATTATTTCTATATTAGTCAAAGCACTGCAACCAAGACAATCTTAGTGGAAAAATTCCTTATCTAATCCGGGTTCAATCCCAATTCTAAACCTATATTATTGAACCAAGTCCACTCCTCATTTTGCCCCTGTAATATTAAACCGGGTTCATTTCTCCTTCCATCTTGGTAATAATGAATCAAGATTATTTCACATTTCAACCATTCTAATCTAATGCGATATAAGTATTTTACCAATGTATTATAAGTACATATAGTTCCTACCCATCACAATATTAAATCAAACATACATATTCCATAATATCATAAATAAAAAAATCATAACCAATGAATGAAAATTAGTATCATTAACATGTAATCATGTCACAACCTAAGGAAAAACATAAAGGTCTTATAATCATCGCATAAAAATAATAAACCCTAAAATAGAATCATATTTAATAAAAATATAACTCATGAATTGAAAAGGGGGTCACAAATACAATAAAATCATGTATAACCCATTTAGAGAAAGAATATGCACAGAACATTTAGATCATTTTACAGAAAATCATGAGTGACATATATGAATTTCATCTTATATATAAAATAATTTTGATATATCATTAAAAAACATTTCATTATGAAATTATCTTTTCTTTATTGATAAAATATTTTTAAAACATAATATCTTTCGGGCACCATTTTATTTAAAAATCCGTTGATAACATATTAAGAAATCTTGGAAATCATTTGTATAAATATTCCCCTTAAAAAAATAAAAATGAATATTGAAAAACAAATTAAATAATTTTTCATGATAAAATATAAAATAATTTTCAAAATATTTAAAAAATAATTTTATCTTAGAACAAATTTAAATCTCAAAAAGAACTTTGAAAACTTTTTTAAATCTATTTAATTGAAAATAGTTTGAATTCTTATAAATAAATCCTAAAAATGTTTGGAAAACTATTTATTTAATGACATATTAAAAATTAAAAAAAGTCATGAAGTAATTTGTAAAAAAAATATTTTAAAATATATTTGAAAATTATAAATAAATTTTATTGATAACATTATTATAATACAATGGTTTGAGGGATCGTAGAATTCTTATTGAAGAGAGAGGTAAAGTCTGAGTTTCTTAAAAAATATTTTATTAATAATATTATGTACTGAAGAGTAAAACATTTATACCAATACAAAAATATATCATGAATAGCCATTGGATATGAAAATTATTTAAATTTCATGAGATATTGATTATAATATTTTAGCATGTAAACAATAATCATAAAAAATATGGAAAATCCAAAATATTCTTTCAACAAAATCTTATCACGTTGTAACAAATAACAATACTCCATGTGTAAGAACGTGAAAATAAATTAATCTAAAAATATCATGAATGAATGGGGATTCATGATATAACATGTCAAATCTAGTAGGTACTCCGAAAATAAAGAAACATTGTTGAATAACATAGTATGTGTTTTAAATAAGGTAAATTTAGACCCACACATACCTACAATTCCATCTAATAGGTAATGAAGCTGTTATTTATGAGTGCAATGAACAACCACCTCTCTAGATGGTGATTTTTTATGTTTATTTTACCACCACTATTGGTGGAAATTATTATGGAAACACTATTTGTATATGTTATATATCTAATTTCATATTTCATTATGCTTATAAAATTGTTCTATAACAAATATCATTATACCTTCATTTTTGTGTTCATATGATAATTTCTTTTGGTGTAGTGTTGCCTACAACCCCTCAAAGCGATGTGATTCATTCACACACAATATGGAATTTAATAACGATGATTTTTGTAAAATTATATGATATATAAAACATTTTAATGATACTTTAATGATATTATATGAGTATATACATATATTTGTTTATCTCATTCATTTGAAATGATAATAAAAATGTAGACGACGTCCATGCATACATACAACTTACCGTCTCCATGAGTGGTTTATTCTATTTCATATGTGTAGATTATATATCATATTATAATACAAATATGATGAATATAAATGATATTAATATAATTAATTAAATTATTAAAATCATAATATATTTATAAGGAGTAATGATACAACATATAAAGACATATGCGACTAATAATGTTGATAATACCTAGAATGAAACATTGACAGGGAATTTTTAATAAGAGTGTAATATATAGTCATTATCTGAACATATAAGGTATTATACATGATGATATGATTCTTTATTAGATTTATATTAAATTTATATTTGTTATAAACGTTGTATGAACAAGTTCAGTGAGTGTCGAGACCCTTGGTAAGGGGATTTCTTTTCTCATTTTTTTAATGAGATACATTCTTTATACACCACCAATTCCTTTTGTGTGGTCTGTGTACTACCAATGGATGTATTTTTTGATCATTATAATAAAATTAATAGTATATTTAAGATACTATTTTTCTATAATATATTGGAATAAATAGAGTGTAAGGGTGGTGAATGAATATAAAAGAAAGTATCTTGAGAGTTGTCATAGCATCTTGATCGAGTACCTCAGCACCACAACCCCATATTAAATAGGATTCCAATTACCATCAAGGGTCTATGATATATCATGGTAAGACTATATAATCTTTATCAATATAGAATTATTTTGAAAAAGTAACCAGTAGACCAATGGTATAACAAATTACCAAAGTAAAAATATTACTAATACATACCAGTACCTCATGGTGAACCAAAATAGGAAGCAATGTCCAAAAATAATGGTTTAGATTTGTGATTCCATATATTTTTTCTGTTTCAAATTAAAAACCAACATAATGACACTTGAAAACTCCCACGTGGGTACCAACACTTTGTAATGATCCTAAATCCATTATCTATCCCTAATAAAAAATATAACATAGTGATTTTTACATTATAGTGTCCTAAAAACATGATGACTATTTAGGTACAAATCATGAACAATAATAGGGTGGGAGTAAAACATAGTAGGACACCCCCAATGAAATCTAAATCAATATGAATTTTATAATTGTGTAATAATTTAAATAAATAATGATGTGAAATAAGAAAGGAAATGATTTTTAGAATTCATTATTCTTTAATTAACCACATATTTACAAAGGATATTAATGACACATGAACCATCAACTCCTTCTTCATCTCGTGATGGGTTATCAACCATATGACATTTGGAATTATAATTCAAATAACAACGGTTGTCCTTATAAATTTAATTTCAATCAATAGCCTCAAATCTTAGAAAGAAATTACAAAACTAATCATTTTTGTAGAACATCTTTTCTAGAACCTTGTGGTATTTTAAATAATTCCTACAAGTACCAAATCACAATATTTTCACATGTCAAATTTTGAAGCATTAGTCAATGTACCACTATCCTTATCACATAATTTAATTTGAATCATCAATTTGTGTCTTAGACATGTAATTAATCAATTTAATTTATCACAAATATCACATACAACAAGTTTCATCATAATTTATAATCTTATTATAATTTCAAATCATTGTATACCACTTCAATTATCAATACAATAATGACTTTTCACCTTAATAACAAGGAATAATAAAAATAATTCCTCACTTAAATATTTTCTAACAATGAAAAATATAAAACCATAATCCTTAATGTCTGATATAAAAATTCATTAATTCCCATTATAAATCATTTTTAAATTACATAATTCATCCAATTTCATAATACCAATAACCCACCAATATCATAATCATAATTACTTCAATTTTAATTGCCCCCTAATAAACTCATTTCATTGTGATGTGAAATTCAAATAAACTAATTTAATTTATACTAAAATTTCCCAAAAATTGAAACTGAATGTTCAAAATTACATATAGTTAATTTAATCAACACTATGAGAATTGACATCTAGACCTTCTACCTCATGATCTTTTACCAATGTTCACCAACATAGAAATCTCCAAATTGAAGACGGATAATGAATTGGACAATGAAAGAAGATATTTAGAAACAAAAAATATATAAAAAATCAAATGCAATAATATAAAACCAAACCTATATCTATATATACTCCAATAGGTTCTAAAACATTTATCTTCATCATGAAATATATGTGAGATATAGTTAAATCCCATAAGGAAAGAAATCACATACATTGGTTAGACAATCCCTACATCTTATCATCAATTCAATAATAAAATAGTTTGATGTGAATCAAAACCCTACTGGATAACATATATTTTAGAGGAATAGTTTTAAGGTAGATATATTGAGTTTTGGAGATAAAACCAAGAGGTTAAGTATTTTAATTAATTTTTTTGGAGGAATTAAATATACACTCATCAATTGGATGCACGAGTTTAAAAATCGTGCACCTTAACCATGAACCACATAGTAGGGGTGTATGGTTACATAAACCATTAACCAACCATATCAGCCACCTCTTTCGATGCTTTCAAGGTTTTTTGGGGTGGAATCAATAATACACTATTGCAGGCACTGTTGCGGGTACTAGTCGGTATTGTAGCAGCCAAAACTATTCTCCTTGGGACACCAGTTTGGGTTTGGACTCCTTAAGGCCTTTGATCCAACCAGGACTCTCAGCCAATAATGCTTTTGGGCTACCTCATGGCCTTCGGGCCACCTAATGTCCTTCAGGGCCACCTAATGTGTAGTTTCACAGAAAAATTGTACAAGGAACCACTCTAGAAGAGGAAAAAAAACAATGTGCAATCACCAAAGTAAGGATAAATGGATTTTGAATATTGATATGGTATGGAATTTCCCATCGGTACTGGGCATGTTCACCTCTGCACATGGAAATTCTGGTCGAACATTCATGCAAAGTTGAGAGCAAATCACGATGCAGATGCTGGGGAGGGGCGGTTTCAAGTAGTTATATTCTGTATGATTTCCTTAATACCTATAGGTTTTGTATTTTCTACAAGCCTACAGGCAATGAAATATCTTAGCCAACGGGCCTTGGTAGGGTTCCCCCTTATCCCATGAAATGAGGGTAATTAGAAAAAAAAACTATGCACTGCCCCTTTGACATCCAAAATTCTTCAAATTGAAATGAAACATCCCCAATGTAAAACCCAACCATGACATACTAAAACAACATCAACTGTAACTTTATGAACATAAAATTACATAACATTAGAGAAATACATAAAATATTATTCAAACTAATTCCCCATGATCATACTAATATAGTGCCTTCAGAACCATGTAAAAATAAGCATCGGTACATAAATGAGATACATCATCCCTGACTAGGTTCTTATTGACTAGAAAACACATTAGACACATAAAACATAATATATATCTCCATATATTGGGAGAATGAAATCTAAAAGGGGGTGATAATAGATTCTCAGTTTGGTAAAAAAGGGAGATACATAAGAATAATCATGAGTATTAGTGTATGTGAAGATGATCGTGAGAATTTAAGAATATTCCATGCATATGAACGTATAAAAACATAAATAATGGCATAAATCTGTCCATTCCATTAGTTATGACTCATAAAAAATGAAATATATAATCCATGAAATCATAACATAGGAATAAATCATGAAATAATGCAAAACATAAAATATATAGAATTATTTCCAATATAGTCAAGGAATTTTTAGTGAGGACTTATTAGTGTAAAATTACTATACTAAACCAGATTCACATATCGTTCCATCATTGTATTTCTAAAACATATTCAGTTATCATCCAGACCTATAATACATAACCGAGTTGATTTCTCGTTCCAACCCTATAATACTTAACCATGTTTATTTCTCATTCTATTCATGATTATTTCAAGATATATAATTCTACACCCAACTCATTAGAGTGATATATAGGTATCATCAATGTCATAATGAAACCATGCATACGTGTGCTAGAAAATCATAATAAATCAAATATAAACCCATGAAATGATATGGGTGTCATAAACATGTACTCAGATCATAACCTATAAAAAAGTTACGAGTTTAATAATAATCTAATAAAAAGACTAACCTATGAAAGAGTATTGTATTACATATATATATAAATAATGAAAAGAAATGGGTTTGAAAAAGACCATGACTTAAAGAATAACCCATTTAGAGAAAGAATATGAATGGAACCTTTAAATCATTTCCCAGAATTCCATGAGTAACATTAAAAGATGTCATCGAATATGGAAATGAATTTTATAAAATCATTACAAACAGTTTATTGTGGAAAATATCATTCCTCTATTGATATTGGATTTTTAAAACACAAAAATTATGTATAAATAACTTCTTTAAAAATACTTTAAAAAATAGAATGAATGATTGGAAATCAATTTGAAATCATTTTTCTGAGAAAAAATAAAAAAAAACAAGCATGAAATAATTTTTAAAATGATATATTTGAAAACATGAATATGATTAAAAATATTTAAAAAAATCATTGAAAACACTTTTAATACATATATAGAAATATTGAATACATTTTGAAATCCATTTCATTCAAAAATAATTTTAAAACATAAAATAAAATCATCAGACATTTTTTTAAAAAAATCATTGATACTAAATTGAAAACTAAAAAAGAAATAATTAATGTATTTTTACAAACCATTATTTAAAAATATATTGAAAACTTATATGAAATTCATGAAAACATTTTGAAATAATTTTTTGAAAAAATGGTTTTAAAAGAACATATACTCTTGATCAAAGTGGGAGGTAATGTCAGACATTCTTAAAAACAATTTCATAAAAGTGTGGTTTTGAATATATCATATTTTTATGATATTTTTAAAATTTATTGAATTTATTTGTGTCAAAATAGAGACTAATTATATTGAAAAATAGAAAATATTTCATTAAATTATAGAAAATATATAAAAATATAAGATTCATAAAACTAATTGATATAATTCAAAAAATATCATATATTACTCATTTCTTTTTCATTTTTCATGTTATAGGAATGATATACACTCAATGTTTAAATTATATGATAACATGTCAAGAGTAAGAAGGGTTAACTGATGATTAGAACAAAAAGATAGGGAAACAATTCTTCCATAATTTCCATTGGATTAATGCATTTCAACCCATCCTCATAGTATAATCTAAATATATTAATTTGAATCTATTTAGAATATAAAATTGGTTTATATTGATTTAATATTCTGGATACGTTCAAGAGTGCACATCCCCTCTCTTAAAAAGGGAACTACTTATTTTCATTTTTTCACTCTTAAATATAAATTTGGTTCAGCTGCACTCTACCTAAATTCATTCCTAGAATCCATATTCGCATTATAACGGAATAATTTTTTGTATAAAAAACTCATTAGAGGTGTTAATGTGATAATCAATGGAAATCACAAAGATTGGAGGTATAATTTTTATTTTAGTGACTCTATTATATTTCTTATTAAACTAGATTAAAATATTCATAAAACATTATGAAATAATAACTCTCATATACTAAATATAAATATATTTTATTATTTTAATATAATCTATTAAATCATTATCCACATTAATCAAAAGGGGAAAATAATTAATTTTTTGTACGTAAGTGTGAACAATCAACTCCACAAACAGATATAATTCATTTTCCATTACCGTATCTCATGACTAGTTATATTGAAGTAATTAATGTTTATATATGACATTAATGTAAAATTTTCAATTATAAGATAGTAATATATCAATAATGTTCGTATCTTTCAAGAACATAAAAAATGATAATGTTGTTCGTCTATATGTATGAACTATCTCCTCCACAAAGTGATGTGATCCATTTTTAATCATCACATAATATGAATAATATATACAAGTGTATTGAAATTATTAATATGTTTTTAATTATATTTTTATCACTCTATAATTATAATTTAATATATTACTTTTTTATAAATTATAATTGAAAAATGAAAACATTACTCATGCATACGTATGTCCTATATTCTCCATGACTATAACATTGCTAATTTTTCAAAAACATACATAAACAGTTTTATTTCAAGATATAACTGATTTAAATTCATTATAATGTCATGAATATTATTCTGGAGATGATTGAATAATGAACACTTTGTCAATTGGAAACTTACCAAAGTTATTTTGGAGTCATTTAACAAATATTGACAAAACATTTGGCAAGATATTAAATACTTATGTAATTTTTTAAGACAGATAATTTTTTATATAAAATGAATAAAAATATTGAAATGTTTCTAAATCCTCTAAATAATAAAAATTGGTTTATTATTCAGGATGAAAATTAACGTGTGTGGTGAATCAGACGCAAGGTAATGGATTTCGTCTCAATCTCTTTTTGTATTGAAATTTCTTAACTATATACACCATTGTTTTTTATAATGAGAATATATAAATTCCCATTTACATTTCAAAAACATATTTTATCAATCCACATGTTATTTAATGTTTATTAAATGTTCATCATTCAGGTGGCTTATGATTTTAATGATCAATTTGGTATGTGATACTTTGAATGTTTCATATTTTATAATAAAATCATTTATTCCATGTCAATATTCTTGATATTATTTGACATGTTAATTTATATTATTTTAAGATGATTTATTATCTAAATGTTTAATTTAAATCAATAGTATTTAATGGGAATGTTTTTACATGTTTTATAAGGAATTTTTTGAAAATTTACAAAAGGAATGTTCTTTTTATAATATATGATGAAAACAACTTCTCTATCATTGTGACATTTTTTTTAATATTTAGAATCCTTAACAAGAATTAATGTTTTTAATAAAAAAATATGTTATTCATATTTATATATATTTTTTGAACAGAAAATGGTTTTAAAAATTGTTTTCTTCTTCCAATATGTTGAAATGATTTTTGGTGACTTCAAATGAAATTTTATGAATGAAATGCGTAAAATTTCAATATTTTATGTTTTATGATTATATAACGGTACTTGGAAATTTTAATAGTGGTTATGTGATACAAAAAATAATTTTTGTTATGTTATAATAAAAATATGGGTGGTATCAATATAAACTCTAATGCCTTGCGTATGGAAGTCAAGCGTATGGCTATTCAATTTTTATGAGTGACATGTATATAAGTCGATCGCTTGGTTATTACATTTATAATAGTTACAAGTATAATTATTACCCATGTTATATTTATATATTTTCTATTATAGTTATTTGTTTTATGGTAATAATTTTATAAAAAAAATATGAAATGAGATTATTTTCAATGGGTTGTATTTAATAATTAATAATATTGAAAAGTATTAAATTATGATAACATTATTAGGGGATTGTGTTTTTCCCAAAATAATGTTTTCCATAATTTTATATCCCTTACTAAACATTTTTATCTTATATATCATTATTTATTATTGTTGAATAGACTTGCTGATGAGTACAAATTTGGAGATATGACATTGAATGTTATGAAGATCCATTTTAAAATTGATCAACATTTATATTAATTTTTTTGGATTATGGTAAACATAGATATTTATTTCACTAAATCTATATAACAAGGTCCAAATCTAAATAACATGAGTTCCTATTCTCCTTGAATAATATGGCATAGCACATATAATGGATTAAAAGATACATGTCATAGATTTAAATTAATCTTATATTTTTGGTAATTGATCCAATCAATCACTAAAATGAAATCAAGCAGTTTGATTTCAAGATTCAAAAAATATCATGAAATCTAAACATGTGATATAGAGAATGAAAAATTGAGACAACAGATACCCTTCATCAACTTTATTCAATGGGGTTCAGCAATATCTATAATATTATATAAAATACCTCTATGGGGGTTTATCATATTAATCATACAAGTTGAAATAAATGATTAAATGCACATGTATCAAATAAAATAGTCCCTAATGATGAACCTGTAGTAATTATGCTAATGATAGTTGTAGGACCCATATCTGAATCTTGTAGTTAAATTCCAACTTAGTGAATATGCTTCATTTGTGATTCATATTATAGGAACCTCTTTTTTCTAGAATAATGTGATTTTCTTATAGATTTAGTAGGTGTTGATGATCTCGTGCAACTACTGGGAGTGGAGATGGCATGAAATAACATCTACAAGTTAACTGAGAGTCTCCATGTGAAACATAATACTACTAGAAAATAAGGTGAGGGCCACTTTTGGGGGAATAAAACTGGTATATAATTTCTTTGAGACATATAATCAATTTTTTTTTAAAATCCATGGGTTTAAGGAAACGTTCAAGATCAATACCAATGATTTTTCAATAAACTATTTGTATAGGGTTTGGATGATGACATATACTCACAATTAGTCAAAAAATAGCAGGTATAGGTCAAAACAATACCCACAAATATCCAAAAAGCTTGTTTATAGGTCTCTTTATATCCATAGTTTTTTGTAAACTGTGGCTATAGTTTTCCACCATCACCATGATAAAACAATTCTATGGGAAAACCTATTTCAATTTCTTTCAAACTATAACCATTATTTAGAAAAATAAATATATGTAAATATGTAATTTTATATAGATAATAATAATTGGTATAGTTTTTTGGATCTTGGAATCCATATAAGAGGTTTAGTGTTCAAATTTGAAGGAAGACTTTTTTTAAAACCTATATCCACGGCTTCAGAACCGTCGGTATATGCTTATTGACATTGTTAAGTATATCATATACACATATTTATATGGTTCATACACATGGAAATATAATTTTCAATACAATGCTATATATCATATTTATGTCGAATTCTACAAATGCCATGATTCCTAAAACCATTATTATATACTATTCCCATAGTTTTATTATAATTGCCCATGATTCTAAAATAAGGGTACTTGGTGTTTTTCATGTCGTGTACTTGGGTTTAGTGTGTGAAAACCGACATAAAATTCATAGGATTACCAAACTGGTTGAAAATGAAAGGGCATATACAATGAATAGTAGGATGCCTTGAAAAAAAACTTTCTTTTGGGAACCACCACAAGTATCATTAGGCTTTCAATTTCTATTAGAGGACTTCTCTTTCCACTTGCAAAGAAAAAAATCATATCAACCATTCCATTACAATTATTTACCTTATCAATGTCATTTATCAATAAAGAACACAATAATAATAATGTGTCTATGGTAATAAAACATGATAACTAATATCATATAAAGGTCCTAGTTCGAACTGTTAATACTTTTTATTCTCATTCCACATAATCTCTAAAGAAAACTTCACAAGCTCAGAAAAGTGATTTGAACATTCTATCATAGAATTTTTAGTCTTATTTATTTCAAACACCATCTTAGTTGTGGCCATGATTGGTGGATTTTGACATAAATATATGGTGAAATGTTATTTGATGTGATTCCACACTAATGCCTAGTGATTTTTTCCCATAATCATTATTTCCCACCAACTCTTACTACATCCAACCGGTATGATGATTCGACACCTCACATTTATTTCTTTAGTAGTATATATGAACTCAAATATGTACTGAATCTTAATCAACCATTATTTATCCTTTTCAAGATCATTGGTTCCTTGGAATAATAGTTACATTTGGTGAAGAACCACTGGAGAATGATTTTGGAAGACATCCCACTGAGTTTCCAAAGATAGATCCTGAACATTAACTAGTTGTCGTGCTTGTACCAGAGCTTGTATATTTTGAAAAATCACCTCATCCAAACTTAGTTCCAGAGTAGTATTTTTGGGATCTAGTTCAGCACCATCTTCCTCTAGGATCTGATTCTCACATCTTCTCAGAAATTTGATGCTTTAAAGCATAAATAATCAACATTTAACACCTCATATTAACATTAAAAACAATCTGTTATGAAAATTAATCCTAATTGATATATTCTTGGAATTTTTAAATCATCTAATCCAAATCAAAATTTTGGGAAAGACTAGAACTACTCCTCATGGCATTATTCCAAAACCACCCATGTTGAAGTAATGATCATTATGGTGAGAAAAATCTAGACACTATTAAAACTACCTCATAAGTTTCAACATGACATAAAAAATGCATACTGAAATCAGGAAAAGATAAATAACCTCAGCCTCTAACACTACATTATCATGAACCAACTCAGATTTCATAGTAACCTTGTAACTGAGCTGATCAAGGCATGGAAAAAAGGTCATTCATGATCCCCATGGGATGGATACTATCACCTAGAATAATAAAATATGTTATTGAGAACTAAATGAAAAAAAACCCAAATAATGGTAAGAAAGTCAGTATGCATGCAAGAAAATCTCTATTGGGAGATTTCTAATAAAATTCAAACATGTATCAAAAACCCAATGTAAAACTAAAATAACCATAAAAACTAGAAAAAATCCCAAGTTCCATTAGTCAAAAATCTCAAAACCCAATGATTAATAGCTACTAGCTCGTCCAAGTGGCACCTTACCCTTTCCCTAACATGTTGGAATATAATAAACAAATAGCTAAAGGCACATGTAATGTTTCTGTTAAAATCCCAATAGGGTCTCAATATATATTCCGTTATAAGATATCATCATTTAATTCCCTGAATAAATATTGAATTTATAAATACATTTGAAAGGGATTGAAAACCCATATTTTAAACAAATTTATATTTACATTTAAATTGATTGATTTTATTTAAACAAATTTCCTAACCATAATTTTGTAAAAATAATTTACATAAATTAAGAATTAATAGTAAACAATTTTCAAACATTGTATAATATATTTCAAAAATAAAAAATCAGGAACATGGTCATCATTTTATAGGAATGATAGTAATAGGTTATAGGATCCTGATTCATATTTATAATGATGAAAACAATTTTTACACAGATCCCATTGGAATTCATCAATGAAGAATCATCAACATCTTATATAAGTATAAAATGTGACAATGAGTTTATGTTTTATTTTCAAAGTATCAATTTGTTTCTAAGGTATTTCAATCCTAGAATTTTTTACATAATTACCAACTAACTACATAGTCATTCATGTTATCAAATAAAACTATAATATCATTGATTAAACATATCGCATGTAATGGTACACATGATCTTTTTACCATCTTCCAAAGATATTTTTTTAGATTATTTTATTCTCAAATTATGGTATTCAAATTGATGGTCAGACATTGAGAACCACAATACACCTTTCAACTGATCAAAAATATAATCAATCCATAAAAATTAATAATTTATAATTTTAATTAATTGATAATGTTTTTAGTAATTAGTGAAAATGTTATGTAACAATTCATCATTCATAGAAAATAGAACTGATACCAACCACGGTGACACACTCCGAATTATAAAGTATTTCTCCAAATGATTATAAAACTTGTTCCTCAAAAATATAATTTCCTTTAGTGACATGTGGTATGTGAGAAAAGACAATAGTTGATTACCATAATCTAAATCAATGGGAGAATTTAACCTTCATTGTCTATGGAAAACTAGATATGGAAGAAGGAAAGTTGTAGAGAAACTCGATGAAAACTAGTGGGAGATCATAGATCACAGATTCTCCCTCTAGATCTAATATAAACATAGATATTTCTTTCCCCATATATGTATAAGCCGTTAGAAAACTACACAACATCAATTATTTTTCTTCTTTAATTATATGGAACACCCCATCGGGTCTACTCAAAGATACTCATCCAATATTTCAATCAATCCTTGTTTTTTGGAAAGGATCCAATCGATTGCAAAATTGGAATCAAGTGGTTTGACTTCACGAAAAATAAATTATCAAGAAATAAAAACATATTATATTAAGATATAAAACACTAAATAGTAGAGACCATTATTTATCTTTTCTCCAAGGGATGCAGTAATATCCATCAGATTATATAAAATATCTATATAAGGATTTAAGAGATTAACAATACAAGTTCAAATGAATAAAAAAATGAACAAGTATAGAATAAAATAATATCAAAATATGAATCTAGAGTGATTGTACCTATAATAGTTTTTGTACCCATATCTTCTATATCAACAAAAATTCCAACAAAGTGATGATGCTTCAATTCAGATACATATGGTTGGAACCCCATTTTCTTTCAAGCATCTAAATTCACTTTTGTTTTAGAAGGAGTTGATGATGTTTGGCCAATATAGGGAGTGGAAAAGGAATTAAATGGCATATCCAGGTCAAAATATATTCTTCAAGAACCAAATTCCACAATAAGAACACATGGTTATACAAACTATTTTGAATAAAAATTTGGGTTATTGGTTTTTGTTGAGACTTATACCCATTGTCTTGCAAAATCCGTCTATATAGGGTTATGTTTAAGAACTATACACATGATTTTTTCAAAAAAAATAAGTTTTTAGGGTTTGGTTCATGAAATATACCAACAATTAATAAAATAAATGAATGTGTAGGTAAAAAAAATACCCACAATTGTCCATCAAGTAAATGTATAGGTCATCGCTATAGGCACAATTTTTGTAAACCATAGCTATATTTTTATATCATAACTGTGGTAAAAATAATTATATAGGAAAACAAATTTAAATGGATTTGAACTTATACCAACAATTTTAGGGTCTATAACTATTTCTAAACCACATTTATACGATTTTTATCAAGTCGTGATCTTGGGATTACTCAGTGAAAACCCACAAATAATTCACAAGATTACCACACTTATATGAAATCAAAAGGCCTCTAGAAATAACTATATGAGGTATTGAAAAACAATTATATCAGGAAACACCATTAAAATGATAAGAATGTGGATTCAGTAAGTGAAAATGTCAATTAATATCACATAAAGGCCCCAGTTAGAACCATCAAGACATATTATTCTCATTGATGACAATCTCTGAAGAAAATAATAGGTACTAGGACGGGCAGTGGAAGCCGGTGGCTTGGAAAATTAAAATCTTTCACATCACCAGAGCGACGTCAGGAGGTCGACCCTGGTGAGCTATCCTGGTATTGTCCAAGGATCAACCATTGATTTTACAGAGCATAAAAGAAAAAAACAAACAAGTACCTTGTTCAGATCTGATGTGTACAAGTGTGTTGCAAGTTTCTAGTGACCGTTTCTCGAAGATCCCAATCACGAAGTCCTCCAGATCATCCACGCACTCCTGTTGAACGTGTATGTGCATCATTCATTGGAATATGGGTGCTACAGCGGCACCCCAATGATCTCCTCGATGCATCAGTGATCACAGAAAGGAATGGAACTTCAAGCCATGAAATATGTTCTTAAAGTTCTTCGTTTCTTGAGAGGATCTATCACTAAAAGTCAGGAGGAGAGGTAGGCTCTCAAAAATGATACATTAATAGTTCTAGGGGGAGAGCCTCTCTCTAAATTATATAGGGGATATCTAATATACTTGGTATGGGTTCCCAACCCTCGTGTAATAAATATCCTCTGTATAAGTACTATAAATATTAATTTGGGTCAAATAATATTTTTCCATATAACATTTATAATTTTATCACTAACTGTAATATATTTTAATTTATATTGCATTATAAATTTGAGACTTATAACTCGACTAACTTCTCCAGAAAATATTAAATGAACCCTGGATGTTTTAAATCCATCTGAATAATATATTATTTGTGTATTTACTGATCACTTGTAAATACATGTTATAAATAAATTCAAGATATTATTCCATGCATGAATAATTAATGATTTTATTTATTACATGGTGATATATATAACTTGGGTAGTACTCGGATCCTTTGTTGGGGTCCACCATGATCTATATTCCTATTCACATAATTGGGATGATTCTCAAACTGTTGTTGTGTGTGACCCTCTAGGCCCTTTACTCAGGAGTAGTGAATCATATACACCGACTAAGAGCATGGTCTATCAACCCATCAAGGCCCCTATAGAGATAAGGTAATGTCATTGAAATGGATACATTTCTACTAACACAGTCTATGTAATATAATCTCCCCATCATCGATATATCTAAATTCAAAATGCACACTAGTCTCATCATCATTTATCTTGCTTTATATTATTTTTTGATTTTCCCAGATGGTCTAACCTTCCACTACCATGGCCATGGATTTAATGAAGGTGAAACCATCCTAATCATCCAGGCTCGAGATATCTCCTCATGAACTTGAAAGTGACAAATCCTTTCTCGGTCATTTATTCAAGGCCGTTCCATTAATGACATACCTGATACACACTACCTCTATACAACTTTATCGCCATGTTTTTTCCCTTTAATAAAATGTACGTAATTAAATGACATCCATTTATAATGATCTCAAGTATGAAGAGAATTACACATGTCCACAGATAGGAACAGCCAATGACACATGAAACATGTGTTTTTTCTATTATGTGGGTCTTTCCTCATGATCTCAACTACAATATATCATCACGTGTGAAATTTATGAGATGAAGTTTCAATGCTTATGAGCCCCCAGCACCTGATGGTCACGAATCAACAGTGTCTTTTTGGAATGGTGTAACTGGACTATAGGACATGACTTTAAGATTACTGTCATGGTATCTCAGGGATCTCATTATATCCCAATATCTAATATACTCCCATGATACATCATGCCATGTAAGCAAATTTCTATAAATATTGTGGATGCAGAAGTATCTTCACTATTATGGCAAAACAAATGTATTATAACAAACTTCATACATGTAGTGGTAATCGTAGTACAATACATGTTGGGTCTAAGGAACCGAAATTCAACACTCCCACTTACACTAAAGTCATATATTAACAGGTTTTAATCTTCTATCTCTCACTTGTTTATCATGATTCTACTGAGAAATATCTTTTGTCAGGGGGTCTGCCGCATTTTCCTCTATGGCTACTCTGCTAAATATCACTTCACCTATTTGAGTAAAATCCGTCAAAAGATGAATCTTATGAAGAATATAATTTGTACTCTGGTGAAACTGGGGCTCCATGGAAAGCACCACTACAGTAGTTTTATCAAAATATACTGGAACATGGTCTTCACTGTAAGGAACAACACCAATGTTTATGATAATGCCTCATATCCAGACTGCTTCATTTTATGCATCGAAAGCTGCTATAAATTCAGACTCTACTGCAGAATCAGAAACCAAATCATTCTTCGAGATTGTCCAACTCCCTACACAACCATTAAGGAAATATATGTAGCTAGACTATGATTTAATATCATCATGATCAGTCTGGAAATTAGAATCAGTGTATCCCCTCACAACTAGTTCCTCATCACCTGCATACACCAGGAACATATCCTTAGTATGCCTCAAGTACTTTAAGATAGTTTTAACAGATATGAAATGCAACACTTCTGTATTGGATTGATATCTACCCACCATGCTTAAAGCAAAGGCAACATAAAACCTATTACATAACATGGAATACATGATAGAACCCACTGCTGAGGCATAAGGGACTCTACTCATTCTGTCAATTTCCTCTAATGTATGTGGACATATTTTTTTATATTGATTGTTACAATGTGATATAGGACACAATCCTCTCATGGATTGTTCAATATTGTGCCTTTTAAGTACCTTGTCAATATATGTACTTTTACTTATCCCAAGAATCCATTAAGATCTATCTCAATAGATCTTGATCCCTAGAATATAGCTGCTTCTGCATGTCTTTCATGGAGAAGCATTCATTTAACGAAGTCTTAACTAACTATAATACTTTTACCTCATCACCCATAATTAATATTTCATCAACATATAATACTAGGAAAACGATGGAATTCCCTTATAACTTTTTATATACACAAGGATCAATTCCATTTTTGACAAAAACAAAAATCTTTAATGGCCTCATCAAAACAAATATTCCATGATCATGATGCTTTCTTCAATAGATTAATGGATCTATGCATCTTTCACACATTATTGTAATTATTTGAACTGAAAACCCCTTGGGGTTGAGTCATCTCGATGACTTCAACCAACATCTAATTTAAAAAATAAGTTTTGAAATTCATTTTCCAATTCTTATAATCATGAAAGGCTGATATTGCATGTTATATTATATTTCATTTAATCACTGTTACTAGTGATAATGTTTCATCATAGTCAAGCCTTGACATTGCTTGAAACCCTTTGTATGTAGACTCGCATTAAATGTTTTAACCTCTCCATCCATGTCCAGATTATTCTTGAATACCTATTTACATCCAATGGGATTTACATCAGTTGGAGGGTATAATTAAATCAAAACATGATTTTGGTATGTGGAAACCATCTCATAAATCGAGGCTTATTACCATTTAGCAGCTTATTTGCCTTCTACTTCTTGTAGGTTAGAGGTTTATCTTCCTCATGGAGTAATGTGTCAGCTGACTCAATGACAAGAAAACCATAATTCTCTTGTTCTTTAACCTCTTGTATAGACTTTCGTAGTATCTATGTCTCAGGAAAAGTTTCTCCTTCCACTTGTTCTTGTAGAGATTTTTCCTATACCAACTCTTGTGCATCTATAGATTTAAATTCATCGATGTAAATCTTGCTCCAACTAATTCTAATAGAAATTTTTTCCCACTATAGAAATGTGGAGTATCATAACACAATGAATTATCTATCTAAAGGGTTATATATGTAATATACTCTAGTTTCATTTGGATAAACTATAAAGAAGCACTTTGTGCATCTTGATGCAAATTTTTCACACGGTAAAGTCGTGAAAAATGCCTCACACCCCCATACACGTATGTCTATTAGACTGGGTTTCTTTCCTTACAATAATTGATATGGAATCCCATTTTCATCTTTATTTGGTACTCGGTTAAGGTTAAATGTTTTCGTTTTCAAGGTGTATCACCAAAAGGATAGTGGAAGAGTTTCCTGACTGATCATTGTTCTGACCATGTCTAGAACGGTCTTATTACTCCTTTCACTAACACCATTCCATTGTAGGGTATAAGTTGGAGTTAGTTTGGATACTATCCCACACTCCATCAAGTGATCAACTAAAGATTGGTTAAGATATTCTCTGCCTCGGTTTAACACCCCGACCCCAGTTACCTCGAGTCGGTGCATTATTACATAACATTGGCATGATCACAAGAAAGATCAAGTCTCGGAAGACCGATTAGTTTAGTAGCCTTGTAATAACTATATACATTCATAAAGTTTACATTACATCATAAAATTAAAACTACAACAATATAGTCTTTATAGTCCACACTCTTATCCCTTCATAATATCCCTGCAGGTCCTTCATAAAGTACTTCTTCACATCCTGGGAAAAATAAAACATAGAAAGGGGTGAGCTCAAATGCCCGGTAAGGATAGCAATATAGCAAAAACATTCACAAATAGGAATAAAAATTTAAGGCAATGTATAACTAATACAATAGCCTTTTAAACTTGAACTTCTACATAATATGGCAGAAATAAAATGAAATAATTCCATTTACTTATTCACCTGGATATTCTACTAATTGGATAATCAAATTCAATATCAATAACAACTTTCATGATGATGGAATTCATAATGCTGGACTATCATAACCACATATCCAAGGCCTCGTGCCAAGACTACAAGTAGGATTTTTTCAAAGCCATGTTCCAAGACACTAGTTTGTCTCATGAGACCTATCGATGCATCGAGGAGTTATAGCGGGCTCCACCCATCACTTACTAAGTCCAATGCATTCCCATATGAAATTTTTTAAACATAACATAAACATTCGTATTAAAACTAGAATACGAAATGTCAATACTTTCTCCATAATCCATGAATGGTATAACAATAACACATCCACAGTAAAACATATGACAAAACCTTCGATACAATATAGAAGTTTTGTATCATAATAAATAAACTTCAAATAAGCTTTAAATCCATCAATGGATGTTTACATAGATGAAATCAAAACTATTTGAGAGAAATTTCTCTTTTCTCGAAATCATTGAAAAGACACACATTTATAAAAGAAGTAATTTACAAAATATTTTTGAATCAAAGTGTCCCATACCACTTTGAAACTTTTGAAAAGAACTATCATTTCCAAAAATTCATGTACATATAAATAAATCCTTAAAATCATTTTGAAAACATGGAAATTAATTAAAAAGATATAGAAAGATAAATATTTAAAACATTTAAAATTATGATATTGATAAAGATTACCTTAAAAAAATTCTTAAAATATTCATTTTATTATCATTTAAAAGTCAAATAATTATAAAATAAAACATTTACATTGAAAATATTCTAATAATCTTGTAATGGAAGCTTCAACTATGTTATAACGGCGGAAAATAGACTCAACTGTCATATAACTTAAAAAACATTCGTAACATAATTCTATCGAAAAGGTTAAAAAGGACCTTGTTGGGAAAACGATAGAAAAACTCTTTTATAAAATTCTTATAAAAATTAAAACAAGGGTATAAATGACTTTAACCCAAATTATGTAAAATTGTAATAATGTTTTGAAAAACATTTTAATGAAGCATGGATATGGATGATAAAGAGATCCCAGGAGATTACAACGTATAAACTACCTCGGATAAGGAAGTGATTCTGAAATAAAACCTTACCTTTTATTTTTACTTGGTTGAGGGTAGTTTAACATCTGGTATAATTGTTAAATAATTTTTTATAATTTATACATGAATCATATATATTAATATTATATCATATATTATCTTTTAAAATTGCTTTGTTAATAATATCTTATAATTATCGCCGTTTCAGGTGTTAACTTACTCGTTTTCTTTTATATGTTTTGCTACATAAGTCATATTTGTTATGTATGGGTTGTATCTTATTCATATCCATAAATATATCACGTCCTCAAACATTATTTTTAATCATCAAATAAGAATTATACTTGAATGGATACGATGGAAAATCAATCTCATCGCGTTCGTGGAGACGGTAGTCCGTACGTACGCACGAGCGACAATATCATTCTTTTGATATTAAAATAAGATTTAATTAGATGATATATCATATATACAGAATCATTATTATTTTTTATTTTTTATTTATATGAATCACACATCATTATTATATCCATCAAAATAATAATTTATTGAATAACAATTACACCACGACGTTGAGATGGTAAGCCGTACGTACGCACATATGGTGACAAGTCATTCAAAGGATGGATAGAATACTTAATATGATTGTACCATGTTAATAATAAAATCAAATTATATATAATATACTGGAGTTATTATTTTATAATGGTAATAACAAAGATAGAAGAAGTGGAAGAAGAAAGGAACTTGAAAAGGGGTGGTGAAACCATTACCTCTTCTTCGGGTTCTTCCATTTGATTTGATCAAAAGGTCTCCATAGGTTGGTATTATGACTAAAGTATGGCCTCTAGGATTAAGTGAGGGAAGTTTATAGAGTATTTGGTTAGGGTTTGGATGATCCAAAATGCTTTGAAGGTGTTAATTAATGAGAAGGGGGAGTGACCTTGTATAAGAGGGGTGAGGGGCACCTTTGGAATATCTAGAAATATTATTTTATAATAAATTAATATTCGGTTTATAAAGGCTAAAAAGTGTATTATTTTAAGTTTAAGGTGGTTATGGGTCTAAAACCACTAAAACAATAGAATTTAGATAGGTTTGGGTCGTTATTTTAACCATATCTTTTAGTTATAACTATTAGTTAATTAGTTTGGCACTTACAATGTCACTTTGTATTTTTATATTATATTTTTAGTAAACATACTATATACCTACTAGAGACACCCAAGTGGTCCATTAATGATACACCTATCATGATATTAGTCACTTGGCCGATCCTTAGATTTTTACTAATTTAATATCAATTAATAATATAATATTTGTTTTAAAATCTATTTTATGTCAATTTCGACACTATTAAATAATTGATTTTTAAAAAAATAATTACAGAATGATTACATCAAACAATGTTAATTACATAAATCGTAAAATGTCATATTGTCCTAGAAAATTATTTTTATTTATAAAAAGATTGAAATTACATTTATTTGCGTATTTATAATATCAATTATTCTAATTTTTCATTAATTAGGTAATTACTGCATCAGCATTGTGTCATAAATAAATTAAAATATATAATGTCTAAAAATTATAAATAAAATACCATTATGGAATAAATCTCTTTATATTTATAATTAATATTTATAGTAAAAATTAAATCATATATAACCCCATGTAAAAATTGTTTTTCAAAAAGATATATGCCTATTCCATTTTTGTATTTATTTTGACTTAATTAATATAAAGTGACATTATCACTTACAAGTGGATCCATGGGGTCCCGAAATCGACCCAAATATGCCCATGGTCGGAAATGTATCCACCAATAAGGTTAGGACACGTTTTAGTGTTATTTATTATTATTATAATATTATTTTTTAACCCTTATTTACCAGATTTACCTTTTAACCATGGTACATAAAATATTTATCGAAGTAATTATTCAAAATGTCTACAAATAAAATTTAACTAGTTACACAATTCTTACATCCTAATTAAAAATATGGAATCCATTTTTCCAAATTCGAAACACATAAGTGGTAGGAATTAATTTCAAAATAATATCCATTGTTAAAACAAAAAGCATGTTTTTAAGATATAATAACTATAAAAAGATTGACACTTATTTATGTCTGGTTTAATTGTGAAATTATGTACAATGACCAAAATTGTATTAAATGGTAAAATTATATTTCAAATATACTTTAAAACCATTAAAATTCATATTTTATCAATATAAATTATTTCTATTAAAAAGTTGTTTTAAATTAAAATTTATTAATTTTCACTATTAATCAAAATATGAAAGTTATCTGAAAAGTACCAAAATATCACCCTAGGATAAATTTGATATTCCGAATCCAAAATGAAGTCTATTTTGAGAGATATAATTTATAAAATTTCAAAAATTAGGTATTACTATTCATAACGGCTAGTTTGATTGGTTTTAGTGTGTGTTAGAACTTGAAGTTGCATAAAACACACACTACTGTTTTATTCAAAGTGAAACGTATTGTGGAATCTAGGGGTTTTAAATTGTAACTTTTTGATTTCTTAATTCTAAAAAGTAATTTTATTTATTCAAATTAAATATATAAAACTTTAAAATATTGTATTTAAAAAGGTTTCACTATTAATGTTGGTAAAAGTGCATTTTTGAAAAATACTTCTTTTATCTGAAAAAAATGAATTTGTTATTACATTATGTCTAAGAATCCCATAATATGGATTCTAAAATTATAAGGATTTTATAAGGTTCAAAATTTAGTTAATATAATTCATAACCTCTTTTCAACGGCTTGTTTGGTAAGTCATGGTACGCTTGAACTCTGTGTTGCGTGTAGTGCAGGTTATTGAATTATTTTGAAGAAATAACACACTATAAAATATTGGGGTGTTACATTCTCCCCTCCTTCAATAAATTTAATCCTTGAAATTTGAAATTGTTCTTCGAAAATAAAAGGTTGAAAATAGAAAATATCTTTGTGGGAAAACCCACATCGGAAATTGGGTTACTAAAATTTAGTCTTAATATGAGGAAAAGGGAAATGAAAGGGTCACCACAAAATTATGATTTCGATTAGTAGAACATTGGTGGAAATTAGATACATATAATTGGAGGAAAATCGTAAAAATTTATAGGTAGTCATTGATATCATCAATCACAAACAAGTGAAAAATTGAGGACCTTAAATTCATCAATCTATGAGGATTTGAACTACCATCGGTTCAACAAAACATAAGGTACTAGGATAACACATTTTTGGTTTTAGTATCCCTTAAATAATGTATAAGAATAAAGTTTATCATATAATAATAGAAGAAGAAAAATATATTCTTGACAAGTAGAGTTCCATCCTTTAATTAATTTCTACCACAAACTAATCTTTCACTCTAAAAGATAATAGAACGTAAAAAAATATTCTTTTTATCCTATTTGTACAGGGTTAAAAAAATGAATATATATTTGATCTAGAAGAACCATTAAAAAATGACATTATTCAATCCAGGACATCACATGGGTCAGTGGTAGGTGATACAACCTTGTCGCCCTTTGGTTGTCGGTTCAAGTCTCGCGGCCTTGCAGGATGCGACGGGTTGTCGCACGACCTCCGGGTTGTCCTTTTATGGAAATCCAAAATAATCCAAACTAGAAATATCCAAAATAATTCAGTCCAAAATTTATAAGGAAGTTAAACAAAATGAAGATCCTTTTGCCGCATAATAACATGTGAACACCTTCATCATGTATTCTTTTAAAACACTACAAAATCCTGAATTACCATAAAACATTAATGATTACATTCATGATCCCTTATTCCTTAAAGAATAATGGATATACTCATTCAATCCAAAAATGTTTAAACCCCAACAATGATGGAATATACAAATCATTAATCAGTTTCAAGGTAGTCAAGAATATCAAATATAATTTATCGAAATCAATCATGTATTATTATAAAATCACTACCTCAGTATCAGAACCATATTATAGTTTATCATTCCCTCAACCATATATTTTCTTAAAATTTAACCTGCTATTGAGTCACACTTCTTTGTTCCACACAATCTCAAGTCCTTAATAAAATAGTACTTCTGTACAATCCTTATATACTCTATAATTATTATAACAAGTACATTGTTGATACAACACTCAAATGACATAATAAACATAAGAAATCTAATAATTACTCTTCTTCTGTGGTAGTATCATAACTTGATTATTATCCAATAGCATCATTTGCGGCATAGTCTAATGACTGTGACATAGGTTCGTGTAGTGTCCAATATCCTTGCAAATGATGCATTGTACATTTGAAACCATTTTCATACCCTTGCAGTGACGTACTTTGGGCCCTTTTCCTCCACACTTATAACATACTCCCATTCTCTTCAAGCATTTTCCAAGGTGATTCTTTCCACAGTTATCACATATGGGAAAATACTTCTTTACCTTCTTCCTTTTATCATTCCTTCTCTCTACCATCCTTTCCTTCTCTGGCTTCCCTTCAAAGCCATAGCACTCCGAGAATTCATTACTTATCTTATCATCACATGATACTATTTCTTCATATGATGATAAAATGTGGGAGGATATTTCCCTTCTAAATTCTGGATGATGAGCATGAAAGATACTATCCTCCTTACTCTTTGGATCATGCATATTGTTGGAGTTCTCATTCATTCTATTGGGCGCCATTTCTAATCAATGTCATCAACAAAATAAGTTTATGAATCAAAATACACAATTCCATACTTGTAAAACACTTAAAATAAATTTAACTATATATGGATATAATCCATAATCATAAAAATGTTTAATTTGAGGAAATATATACTCATAAACCCTTCATTATGGTTTGTAAAGAAAATGAGAATTATCCTAAGCATATCCCCCGGGAGTGTTGTAACCAAGAGTGCAGCAAGGCCCGTTGTCGTGCACCAGTTCCCATTCGAGTCTAGCTCAAAGTGGTGTTTTCGGGATTTACCCCTAGGTACATATGTGCCAGATCCGCCTCTACATGATCATATCCAGACATGGATGTATTGCTCGAAAAACTAACAAAATCTCTACAATACCAAAATTTTAGGAAGTTATTCTATACTAATCCTCAAATTCCATCTTAAATCTATGTGCTCTAATCAATGTTTATCTAAATCTATCTTCCAAGGTTTGTACGAAACTACCTCTGATACCAAATGTAACGCTTCGACCCTAGTTACCCAGAGTCGGTGCATTATTACATAACATTGGCATGACCACAAGAAAGATCACGTCTTGGAATACCGATTAGTTTAGTAGACTTGGAATAACTAGATACATTCATAATGTTTACATTACATCATAAAATGAAAACTACAACAATAGTCTCCATAGTCCACACTCTTATCCCCTCATACTATCCCTAAAGGTCATTCATAAAATACTTCTTCACATCGTAGGAAAAATAAAACATAGAAAGGGGTGAGCTCAAATTCCCAATTTGGATAACAATATAGCAGAAATGTTCATAAATAAAAATAATCATTTACTACAATGTATAACTAAATCAAAACCCTTTTAAACTTGAACATCAATAAAATATGATAGAAATAAAATGAAATAATTCCATTTACTTATTCACATGGATATTCTACTAATCGAATAATCACATGAAATATCAATAACCACTTTCATACGGATGGACTGCATGATGCCAGACTATCATAACCACATATCTAAGGCCTCGTGCCAAGACTACAAATAAGATTTTTTCAAGGCCTTGTTCCAAGACAATATTTTGTCTCATGAGACCTACCAATGCATCAATAAGATATAGCAGGCACCACCCGTCACTTACTAAGTCCAATGCATTCCCATATGAAAAGGTTTAAACATAACATAAACATTCTTATTAAAACTAGCATACGAAATGTCAATACTTTCTCCATAAACCATGAATGGTATAAAAATATCACATCCACAGTAAAACATATCACAAAACCATAAATATAATATATATGTTTTTTATCATAATAAATCAACGTCAAATAATCATAAAATCCATCAAAGGATGTTGACATAGTTGAAATCAAAACTATTTGAGAGAAATATCTCTTTTCTCGAAATCATTGAAAAGTCACACATTTATAAAGGATGTAATTTAAAAAAGATTTTTGAATCAAAGTGTCCCATACCACTTTAAAATTTTTGTCAAGAAATATCATTTCAAAAAAATCATGTCCATATAAATAAATCCTTAAAATAATTTTGAAAACATGGAAATTAATTTAAAAGATTTAGAAAGATTCATCATTAAAACATTTAAAAATATGATCTTGATAAAGAGTACCTTTCAAAAATTCTTAAAATATTCATTTTGAATTCATTTAAAAGTCAAATAATTATAAAATAAAACATTTACATTGAAAATATTCTTATAATCTTGTAAGGGAAGCTTCAATGATTTTATAACGGCGGAAAATAGTCGCACCTGCTGTATAAGTTAAAAAAACATTCTTACCTTAATTCTGTCGAAAAGGATAAAAAGGACCTTGTTTGGAAAACGATAGAAATATTCATTTATAAACTTATTATAAAAAGTCAAAAAAGGGTATAAATGAATTCAAACCATATTCTGTAAAATAGTAATAATGTTTTGAAAAACATTTTAATGAAACATGGATGTGGATGATAAAGAGATCCCAGTAGTTTATTATGTATAAACATCCTCGAATAATGGAGAGATTGTGAAATAAACCCTTACCTTATACTTTTCATTGGTTGAGGGTAGGTAAACCTCATGTATAATGGTGAAATAATTGTTATTAAATTATACAAGAATCATATACATTAATATTATATAATATATAATCTTTTAACATTGCTTTGTTAAAAATATCTTAGAAATATCGTCGTTTCGGGTGTTGACTTACTCGTTTTATTTTATATGTTTTGTTACATAAACAGTGTTTGTTATGGATTGGTTGTATATTATTCATATCCAGAATTATTTCATGTCCTTAAACATTATTTTTAATCATCAAATGGTAATTATACTTTAATGGATATGATGGAGAATGAATCTCATCGCGTTTGTGGAGACGGTAGTCCGTACGTACGCACGAGCGACAATATCATTATTTTGATATTAAAATAAGATTTAATTGGATGGTATATCATATATACATAATAATTATCATGTTATATTTATTATTTACATGAATCACACTTCATTATTATATTCATCCAAATAATAATTTATTGAATAACAATTACACCACTGCGTTGAGACGGTAAGTCGTACGTACGCACGTATGGTTACATGTCATTCAAAGGATGGATAGAATACATAATATGGTTGTACCATGTTTATAATACATCAAATTATATATAATATACTGGAGTTATAATTTTATAATTGTAATAACAAATATAGAATAAGTGGATTAAGAAAGAAACTTGAAAAGGGGTGGTGAAATCATTACCTCTTCTTCGGGTTCTTTCTTTTGATTTGACCAAAAGGGCTCCTTAGGTTGGCTTTCTGACTAAAGGATGGCCTCTAGGATGAATTTAGGGAAGTTTAGAGAGTATTTGGGTAGGTTTTGGCCGAACCAAAATGCTTTGAATGTGTGAATTAATGAGAAGGAGGAGTGCCATTTTATACGAGGGGTGAGGGGAAACTTTGGAAATGCTAGAAATATTATTTTATAATAAATTCATATTCGGTTTATAATGGCTCCAAAGTAGATTATTTAATGGTTTAGGTGGGTATGGGTAGAAAAACACTCAACCAGTATAATTTGGACAGGTTTGGCTCAGTATTTTAACCTTATCATTTAGTTTTAACTCTTAGTTAATTAGTTTTACACTTACCATGTCACTTTGAAATTTTATATTTTATAGATAATAAACATACTATATACCTCCAACAGACCGCCAAGTGGTCCATTAATGATAACCCTATCATGATATAAGTCTCTTGGATGAACCGTATATTTTTAAGAATTTAATATCAATTAATAATATAAGATTTTTTTTAAAAACTATTTTATGTCAATTTTGATACTATTCAATAATTGATTTTTGTAAAACAAATTACAGAATGATTACATAGAAAAAAGTTATCAAAATCAATATTGACATCTCCTAATATCCTATAAAATTATTTTTATTTATAAAATGTATCAAATTACATTTATTTGGGTATTTATAATATCAATTATTCTAATTTTTCATTAATTAGGTAAATACTGCATCACCATTGTGTCATAAATAAATTATATTATATAATCTCTAAAAATTATAAATAAAATACCATTACGTAGGAAATATTTTTATCTTTATAATGAATATTTATAGTCAAAATCCAACATATATAACCCCATGTAAATGTTGTTTTTCTAAAAGATACATGCTTATGCCATTTTTGTATTTATTTTGACTTAATTAATATAAAGTGTCATTTTCACTTACAAGTGGATCTATTGGGGTCCCAAGATTGACCCAAAGATGCCCATGGTCGGACATGTATCCAAAAATAAGGTTAGGACACATTTTAGGTTAATTTATTATTATTATTATTATACTATGTTTTAACCGTTATTTACTGGATTTACCCTTTAACCATGGTAAATAAAATATTTACCGAAATAATTATTCAAAATTTCTAAAAATATAAGTTACCTATTTACAAAATTTGGACATCCTGATTCCAAATATGGAATATATTTTTCTAAATAAAAATCATAGTAGTGGCAGGAATTAATTTAAAATTAATTCTCGTTGTTAAAAAAAGTGTGTTTTTAAAAGATAATAACTATCAAATGATTGACACTTGTTTATGTTTGGTTAATTGTGAAATTATTTACAATGACCAAAATTGTATTAAATGTTAAAAATATAATCTAAATATACTTTAAAACCACTCAAATTCAAAAAATTTCAATATAAATTATTTCAATTAAAAAAAATTTTAATTAAAATTTAGAAAATTTCACTATTCGTCAAAATATGAAAGTTATCCGAAAAGTTCCAAAATTTCACCCTAGGATAAATTAGATACTAAAAATAAAAAATGAATTCCATTTTTACAGATAAAATTTATAAAATTTCAAAAAGTAGGTATTACTATTCATAGCGGCTAGTTTGATTGGTTGTAGTGTGTGTTAGAACTCGAAGTTGTGTAAAACACACGCTACTGTTTTATTCAAAGAGAAGTGTACCATGGATGATAGGGGTGGTACATTGTAAATTTTTGATGTCCCCATTCTAAAAAGTAAATTTATTTATTCAAATTTAATATATAAAAGTTTAAAATATTGGATTTAAAAAGGGTTTACTATTAATGTCGTTAAAAGTGCATTTTTTAAAAATAATTATTTTATCTGAAAAAAATGAATTTGTTATTACATTATGTCTAAGAAGCTCATAATATGGATTCTAAAATTATAAGGATTATATAAGGTTCAAAATTTTGTTAATATTATTCATAACCACTTTTCAATGGCTTTTTTGGTAAGTCATGGTGTGTTTGATCTCGGTGTTGCGTGCAGTGCAAGTTATTGAATTATTTTGAAGAAATAACACACTATGAAATCTTGGGGTGTTACACTTGGTCTATGTGGAGTGCTTTTTTCTTCTTACCATGCCAGTTTTCTACATCATTTTGGTATTCCTTAAATAACTAAAAGCAATCTTACTTATACCGCATTAGGTAGATATAGCCATACATACTATAGTCATCGGTAAAAGAAATTATTTATAGAAAACCTCCCCATTCCTCTACTGTAAATGGACCACATAAATTATTATGTATTAATTCCAACATTGCATTGGCTCTTTCACTATTTCCTGACAATGTTTCTTTTGTCATCTTTCCTTGTAAACAAGATCGGCATACATCCGAGGGTTCTAACTATACTGAGTCTAAATTCCCTTTTTGATGTAATCATTTTAATCACTTCTTCTACACATGACCATGCCAGAAGATCCATAGGTGGGTGATATATGAGTCATGTTGGTTGTTTTTTCAGTGATATCCATTACGGGGTTCTCTAGTTCCTACATATATAAACCATTTTTAAGATGTTCCATACCATAACATATGGTATCCCAATAAAGGAGACAACATTTATATCTAAACATGAAATAAAAACCCATAGTGTCTAGAATCGACACAGAGATATTTTTTTCGATAACGGAAGGTATATAATAGAAATTTCATAAAACTAGAACCAAACTAGTTGGCATGGTTATGTGTTAGTCTCCCATTACCAAGGCTTCTAGACTTGTACCATTTGCAACTCATAGATCCACTTGACCTTTTTCAATCTTCTTGAACCTACGTGGTTCCTATATATGAATACAAATGTGATTCATATTTCATATCCAATACCCAACTTATAGATAAAGATAGATTACATTCACACAAAAAAATTTCCTGAAGTAGATGCATCAGTTTGATTCTTCTTCCCAGATCTGCAATTATTCTTCCAGTCGCCTTTCATGCCATGTCCAATGAAGATAGTGTCCTACTCATTACTTTTCCTCTGAATCTCTAGATTCTTTCTAGGATGATTAATTGGTGTCTTTGGCATTGAATGATCCTTATACCCCTTTTCGTGGCCAAATTTTTTTCTTGTTTAACATAAGGACAGATGAATTGGTATTTTTCATATCATTATCAGCTTGGCGAACTAAAGCCAAAAGTTCTGGGAGTGACTTTTTCATATAATTCATATTATAATTGACAATAAAAGTCAAGAAATTTGACGTTATGGAGACAAAAATGAGATCCACTACTAGTTAATAGTAATATTTGAAACTAAGGGCTTCAAGCCTCTCAATATACCCAATCATCTTGAGTATGTGAGGACAATATTAGTTCCCTTCTGCAAGTATGTAATTATACATAGCACATGAAATCTCATATCTTTCCTTCCTGGCCCTCTCCTGATATAATTCTTATAGATGTAAAAGCATCTTTTAGGTGTCCTCATCCTCATGAATTTTTTGCAATTGGCTAGATGTGAATGAAAACATGATAAATTGTACATCAAGCGCATCGTCTAGTTGTTTCCCTAATTATCTTTTTCCACCATTCTTTCCCCTTGAGGACGATTATCACGAATTGGGGATTCATTCACCTATAACTTCCTTTAATGGAATAGTACTATGCACAAGCGCATGTACCACTCCTGGAAGATATTGCATGTCAGGATATTTTCTTTATCCAAAATCAGTCGGAGTGATAAATTACTTTTTCTGTTGGTGATTTCCATTTTGAATCTACATCAGATAAGCATTTAGCAGTTAGTAATTTCTTTTGATTACCTTTTTTGAAATTTGTGATAAGTAAATTAAATATATTATTTTAATGTCTCCCAAAAATTTATTGAACTTTAATAGCCCTCACTATTAGATTAGGAATGCTCTGTCACTTGATTATTCATGTGGAAAGGATCCTTGGAACCTCCCATGTTATCTAAAATCTATGGTTATGCTGCTACTTGGAGGTTTTCAATGATGGAAAGAGGCTGGCCAACCAGTTGGCATGTGGTTTCTTATGTTGTTGAGTAAAGTCCCAGCTTTTGGAATCTAAAAATGATTCCTTCAACATCTTTTCTCTAATGTGATGTAATGTTAGAAAAGGCTAATCCTTGACTACTCACTTTAGTTACATCAATTATGTTCTCTCATGAAAACACCCTGATAGTAAGAGGAACAATCAACTATAGATGATGAGCACCCCAAATAGTCGGTTTTGATTAGAAGTGAGAAAAAGAAGGCATTATTTGGACTGAATATATTTTTGATGTATTTTTAATATTTATTGACAAATAATTCTTTTCTATCCACATATTGAAACTATATTTCCACGCTCACAATAGAACAAACAATATAAATATATTTTTCAATTAATTATAGATTTTTATCTAGTTTACTACTCTATGTCATCAATAAATCATCATGAACTCACGTAAAATAATAAACTATGCATAAGTTAAATCATAAAATCTAACTGGTCCTGAGAATTCTATATAGATTCATCCATAATAGATCAATCTTGAACTTGGGGCATTCATACCTGAGTCAACACCTGACACACATCAATATCATCCCCAGTGCAATGCACTCGGCTACTGTCTTGTTTACTGCCTCAACATAGCAGGGTCTGCTTCTCGAATCATCATCACTTCATTACAAATATACTCGCATGCAGATAAGTGGAACAACAGTACAAAATACAATTTGTGCATTATCCAAGCAAGAACTTATACATATTTGAATTAAATGGTTGATTCCCATACATTAAATTAACTAATTAATTATTACAATCATCGCACCCATTGAATAAATAAATAAATAAATAAATAAACACTAGACGTGCACAGTTTGGTTACTTTATCAAGAGCTATTGGTAAATTTAATGTGGGATTAAAATTTAACTGTAATGAAACTTAAATAGTACGAGGGGTTTCCTTATAAATTAAATGAATCTAAATAAATTCAATTAATTTATTTTTATCGATTATAACTACTTAATTGAATTTCAATTCCAAACATAAATTTAACCATCAATTTAATTTATAATTTAAAATTAAACTAAACTATTAGTTTATTTTTCTTTCTAGAAATAAATTAAACAACTCATTAATTTTTATTTCTAATAAAATTAATTTTTTCTGATTAAATTAGATTTAAACGCCAATCTAATTATAATTAAATTAATTTAAAAACCTAAATCAATTAAAATTAAATTAAGAAAGGTTACCTATTGCCGGGGAGGATTCTGGAGGGACTGTGAACCGCCATGAGTGTCATACTGGTGCAGGACAAAATAGCGGCATGAATGCGGTATGACCGCGCAGTGATGACAATGTGACCGTGGGCTGACCGTGGGGGTGACATGGAGTGACCATGGTGTGACTACTGCAGGACTGCGACATGATCGTGGCATGAATGCTTGGTCCAGTAGCACTCAGGGTTGCAACATCTTCTGACCATTAGTGAACTCCTCTAGAAAGGGACTGAGACATTGTGAAAGCGCTTCGAACAGCCCCAAGGGTGGCTGCCCGTTGCTCCGACCAGCTGCATGGACGGCGACCCACTACTGTGACGGGGGTGTGGTCGGGCAGCAGTGTGTAGTACAGGGTTAGAGGGGCTGCGCCTTCTGGAAAATGGGAGGAGATCTGATACCTTGACCGGGAAATAGGAGAGTTTGATGGGTCTGGTGCTGCCTGGTTTGGGGTAAAGCTGGTCCGACACGGTGAGCCCGAAGTGCTCCGGCGAAGCGAGCGGTGTGGTGGTCTGGCCGAGAGAGTAGGGAGATGGTCCTGGTTCTGGGTGTCATGACAAGAAGTAGCTAAGGGGAGAAGGATGACAGCAGGGAGTGACTCGAGGTGGCAGTCTGACGGCCTGGTAGAGAGGCAGCCGGCTGGGAGCAGCACGGGGCGGCGGTCTAGTTTGGGAGGGTGCATGGTGGTGGTCTGAATGGCTGGGTGACCCTCTTAGGGTTTCACCATTTGGTGTGCCACATGAAGAAGACTCCATTTGGTTCGTCAATTTTTTTTTTATTTTTTTTAAATTTTCCATGGAAAAATGAAACCTCCCCTTTTTCATTTTATTAAATAAATGTGATAAAGACTTCAAAATGGGGTCTTGGTCCACATATTTTTTTTAAATAAAAGCATGGCTTCACTTCACCCCAAGTCATTAAATAATATTTTATTTGAGAAAAATAAAATATATTATGTTATAATACTATTTTATTTATCTTCAAAAATTATTCTTATCATATTATTTCCAGCTACCGGATTCCGGCCAAAACGTGGCCAGATTTCTATAATTTTTGAAGAACAAATTATTGAAATTAAAATGTGTTCTTATCAAAAATTTAATCAATATAAAAATAAAAACAACAATTAAATCCAATTAAATTTTTTAAATGTCTATAACATTGTCATTCAAAAACATATAGATGTTCTGTAAGTTGCATTGGAACCGATTTAATCCCCCGTAGTAAAATTTTATTCAATTTAATTTTTACATTGACTCTGAAAAATCATGCGTCCCTCTGATACCACTGTTAGGTATCTCAACTGGAAGTAGAAGACGGTGGGATTGGATATTAAAATTTTTCGCATCACTAGAGCAACATTAGGATGTTGACCCCTTTGGTATATCACAGTATGGTCCATGTATCGCGTGTTGATTTGACAGAGAACAAAATATAAAAACAAAGTACATTGTTTGGATCTGATGTTTGAATGTACGTCACTAGTTGCCAGTGATTTTCTCTCGATGAATCTAATATCGATGTCCTCTAGATTGTCCACACAAACCTTTTAAATATGCATGTTTGTTGTTCATTGGAATTCGGGTGCTAACATGTCACACCAATGAATTCCTCGATGCAGCGGTGATCATTACAAGGAACGAAACATCAATCCATGAAGGATGTTCTTGAAGTTATTTTTTTCTTGAGTGGATCTCTCTCAAACATTCAGGAGGAGTGAGCGGCTCTCAGAAATGATACATGAATATTTCAAATGGGAGAGCCTCTCTCTTACTTATATAGGGGATATCTAAAATAACTGGTATGGTTTCCCGACCCCTGTTTACTAAATATCATCTAAATAATTACTGCAAATATTTATTTATGTCAAATAAAATTATTCCATAAATAATATTTATAATTTTATCACCAACTGCAATATATATTAATTTATATTCCATGATAAATTTGAGTCTAATAACTCGACTCATTCTCCTAAAAAATATTAAACAAACCCTGGATGTATTGAATCCAATAGATTAATATTTTATTTTATTATTTACAAATCACTTTTAAATACATGTTACAACTAAATTCAACATATTACTCCAAGTTCAATAATTAATGAATTTATTTATTACTTGGTGATCCATAGAACTCATATAGTACTCGAACCATTTGGCGGGGTCCACAAATTTCTATATTCATATTCACTCAATAGCGAAGATTCTCAATGCGCAATTTTGGGTGACCCTCTAGGCCCTTACCTCAATAGCAGTGAATCATATCCACCGTCCAAGAGAAGGGTCTAGAAACCCATCAAGGACCCTATAGAGATTTAGTAAAGTCAGAGAAATGACTACCTTCCTATGAGCACAGTATTTGTAATATAAACTCTTTGTCATCAATATGTCAATAAAGAATAATGCCCACTAGTTTCATCATCCATTATCTTGGATTAATTTATATTATGATTGGTCCAGATAGTTACACCGTCCACTACGATGTCCATGGATATAATGAAGGTGCACACAACCTAATCAACCAGGCCCAAGATATCTCTTCCTGAACACGGAAGTGAAAAATTCATTCTCGGTCATTTAATAAACGACATGCCATTAATGACATACTTGATACTAACTACCTCATCACGACATTATCGCTGTGGTTTTCATCTTGCATCAAATGTGCGTAATTAAATGATATTCATTGATAATGATCTCAAGTATAGATACCATTACCCATGTCCATAGATAAGAACTACTTATGACACCTAAAATAGATGTTGTTCCTATAATACGGGTCTATCCTCATGATCTAAAATACTAGAGATCATCAAATGTGAACATATCGAGATAAAGTCTCAATGCTTTTGAGCCCCCAGCACTTGATGGTCATACATCATTTGTTCCCTTTTGGAATGATGTAACTTGATAAAATTACATAACATTATGATTGATGTCATGGTATCTTGGGGTTCTCATTTTATCCTACGATCTACTATAACCCCTTGATACTACATTAAATCTATAGAAATATATATAAACAATGTGGGTGAAGAATTATCTACATTATTATAGAAATAATCAAACGTGTATTATAACAAACTGCATACATGAGGTGGTAATCAAAGTACAATACAAGTTGGGTCTAGGGCACCACTTTCAGTAGAAACAATCCCACGCTCAGCAAAACAATTTGAATATTATATCATGGTATTTTTTGTCTTCAATTATTTAAAAAACCTCATCTCATTTCCCAATAATAGTATCTCTATATTGAACTAGTCGGTGAAACGATCATTGAAGTCATTACACTCCAATTACTTGTGCTTGTTTTCCATCATCATTATATCTGATCATCTCCTACTACTTCCCTTCAGTATTATGGTTAGACACATCTCTGTTATTTCATAAGGAGAATATAATATCTCAATAAGACTCTCAATCCTAATCAACTATTCCTCATCCATTTCAGGATCATTGGTGCCTTAGAATTATAGTGGCTACTAGTGAAGACACAGTAGATTACGATTTAGGAAAAAATCACACTAGGGTCCCAATGTTTGAGCATGAACATGAACTACTTGTGATTCTTGTCCTAGATCATGGAAAATATGCACAACTACCTCATCCAAACTCGTGTCCACATTAGTATTTTCTTCATTCGGTAAAATACTAGTTTCCTTCCAAAAATTATTCTCACAACATATTAGAGGTATTATTCTACACAACATCAATAATTAACAATGAAGACAATTAGATTGACATGAAATAACTACAACAATGAAAATTAATCCCTACTAATAGTTACATGGGATTTACGTATCATCATATCCAAATCAAAATTAGGGGAAATAGTATAACTAATCCTCATGAATTCATTCCAAATCCAATAATAGTGATATGGATTGCTATGGTGGGAGGTATCCAGACACTCAATTTAACGTACATCCTAATTCTAACAAGATTACAAAAATGCATAAAGACATCTAGGAAAAATGATTAACCTCTGGCTCAAAAATGACTTTATCATAAATGACCATAGATTCCCTAGTAACTGGATAACTAAGTTGGTCTAGAAATGGAACGAAGGGCATTCCCGATACCCATGGGTTGGTGACAATCACCTGGAATCCTAAATTATTTTATTGGGAAATAATTTTACAAAGAAACTCAAAAATATCATAAAGATAGTATTCATAGAAGAAAAACTCCATAGGTAGAAGTGTAATAGAAGTAAAACATGTAAGAACAACCCAATGTACACCAAAAAGTATAATAAAAACAAGATAAAAACACTTTCCCCATTAGTCACATCTCTCTGAACCTAATGATTAATAGCTACTACCTCCTCCATGGGGTGCCTTACCCTTGATCAAATATGTTGGAATATAATCTAATGTCACATAAATGAATAGTTAGTGTGTATAATAAAATCCATGAAGGGTCTCATATAGGATTCCATTTTATGATATCAATATTAATTTAAAAAATTATGATTTAAAAAAATAAATAAATTTTATTGGGAGTTAAAACCCTATATTTTGAACACATCATGATTTATGTTTAAATGGATAGAAGAAATTTAATTAAATGATGAAACTAAAGTTTTCAAAAAAATTGTTTATATAAATTAAGAATGCATCATAAATAATTTTCAAATATTGGAATATATATTTCAATAATAAACAATAAGAAAAATGGTAATCCTATAAGTGCTATGATAATTCCAGGTTATGGGTTCCTGACACACTTTTATAATGATTATGGGAATTTTTACACCCACCCATTTGGAACTTGTTAATAACGATTGTCCAACATTTTATAAAGGAAGAAAATATGACAAAAAATATATATTTGAATTTTAAAGCATCAATTTATTTCTAGAGTATATCCATCCTAGTGTGTTTTTACTTAATCACCCATAATATACATATTTCAACATATTATAAAATAAATCTGTAATATAATTGGATTTAAACTAGAATGGAAAGGTAAACAAGATATTTTTTTCCTATTTGATTGTAATTTTTTTAATGTTAAATTCTCATATTCTCAAATGATGGTATCTTGATCGATGCACAGTTATCTAGAACCACATTTCCAATTTCCAATTATTAGAAATATCATCAATCCATGCTAATGAATAATTTTTATTTATACTGACTCAATTGTGTTTTTAGTAATCAGTAAAAAGTTGAATTTTCCCATCATCATTCTTTTAATAGGGAACTGATACCACACAAGGTGAAACACTTCATCTTATAATTTGTTTCACTAAAATACCATATAACTGAGTATCCAAAAAAATTAATTCATCTATATCCATGTGGTAAGAGGGAATTGGTAATTATTTTTTTTGATGCCCTTAATCCATAAAAAACTCGACTGCTCTTTACTACTGTAAAACTACAGATGTTTGATGGAAAGATGTTTGGAAACTCAAAAAACATTGACGAGGTTCATTACTCAAATTTTCTACCTCCAAATCATTATTGAAGATATAGATTTATTTCCCCATGTATTTATATAATGGTCAAACTCGACACAACCTCAGTTCCTATTCTTCTTGAATTATATTGCACAACCCAACAACTGCATTATAGGAGACTCGTCAAATATTTAAATCAATATGATATTTTTTGAAAATGATCCAATCAATCCAAAAATTGATATCAATCTGTTTGATTTCATGAATCATAAAATCTCATGAAATATTTAAATGAGATATAGAAAAATAAAAAATGGGAAAATAGAGACCCGTATATCCAATTTATTCTATGGGCTGCTGTAATTTCTATTAGATAATATAAACTATCTATATGAGGATTTATAACATAAAAAATCTGAGTTGATGTAAATGAATAAGATGAAAATGTATCAAATAAAAAAGTCACTAATTATGAACCTATACTTATTGCAGCTCTGAAAATTCGTGGACCCATATATGCTTACTCTTGAGAAATTCTAACAAGTGAATATGCTTCATTTCAGATTATTACAGATGGAACCCCTTTTTCGTTTAAGAATATGATTTATGTGTAGTTTTAGAAGTCATTGATGATATAATGCTGTTATGGGTAGTGGAAAAGGCTTGAAATAACTTCTCAATGAAAAATATGGGTCTGTAAGAGCCACATACCAATTTTAGAAAACAATTTTATACTAACTATTTGGGAAACAATTGAGGGTATAGGTTTTCATTGATACCTATACCCACAGTTTTGCTAAATCCATGGCAATGAGGTTATGTTTACGAAATGTACCAATAATTTTTCAAATAATCATTGGTATTGGTTTAATATAATGAAATATATGCACAATTAATCAAAAGAACTGAGTTATAGGTCAATCTATTACCAACAATTATTCAAAAATTCAGAGAATAGTTCATCTGTTTAACCACAGTTTTTGTAAAATGCGGCTATAGTTATCAAGCGTAACCACGGTAAAAAACATTATGTGGGGAAAAAATTTACATGGTTTTCATCCTATATCCACATACTAGAATAATATATATATATATATATACGTAAATATAAATTTTTATATAGACAATAATAATGGGTGTAGTGTTTAGGATCATGGATTCTATAAAGGATGTTTAGTGTTCGAATCCAAAGGCAGGCATATTTTTATAACTTATACCCACAATTTCAGAACAGTGGGTGAACGGTTACTTACATAGTGAAATATATCCCATAAACAAATTTTTATATTTCATACCATGGAAATATAATTTTAAAACCAAGGAAATATATCATATCTATGATGAATCCTCCCAATTCCATGATTCTAAAAACCATTGGAATAGACTATACCCACCATTTTAGGGAATATGTCCATGATTAGAAACCATGGGTATATAGTGTACTTCATGTACTATACATGGGTTGTCTTAGTGGAAAACACATATAATTTATAGTATTACCACACTAGTAGAAAATCAAAGGGCGTCTACAAATAATTTTAGACACTCTTGAAAAAATTATTATTGGGAATCACCCAGCAAATTATTAGGCATCCTATTTCTATTATAGGAATTAATAGGTACACTATGAGACAAAAAAATCCTATAAACTCTGAAATTATAGCTAGGTCCATTATGACAATAAGTGAAATATTTATAAGATAAAAATATGAACATAACATCATTAATAAAACATGATAATCAAAATCATATAAAGGTCCCAGTTCGAACCACCAAGAATTCTTATTCCCATTCATCACAATATATGACTAAAACATCCCAAGATCAAGAAAGCGATTTGTATCATATACCAATAACTTTTTAGTATTCATTTTTTTTAAAACATCAAATCCTTCTAAATTAGTAGTGGCTCTATATAAAACTATATAGTGAAATGATCATTTATTTTGTTCCACTGTAATTCCTTGTGTTTCTCTTCCAACATCACTATGTCACACAATCTCCTATTATGTCCCTCTAGTATGATGGTTAGACACATCACCTTTATTTCATGTGATGTCTATATGTGCCAAAATATATGATCAATCCAAATAAAAAATTCCTCACCCTTTTTAGGATCATTGGTGCCTTTTAATACTACTGTTTTATAGAGAGGCAACACTGGAGTACGAATTAGGAAAACATCCAACTATGGTTTAAAAGTTTGTGCATGAACATGAACTGGTTGTGGTGCATGTCTCAGAGCATGGACCATATGCACAATCACCATATCCAGACTCAGTTTCATGAAAGTATTTTCCTGATCTTGATTAGCATCGGCTTCCTCTAGGACCTGATTCAAACATCTTCTCAGAGGAATCAATCCCAAAAACATCAATAATCAACATTGAATTCAATTGATTAACATAAAAATACTAAATCAATCAAAATTTATCCCAACATATTGATATATGGGATTGAAATATCATCCTATCTAAATAAAATTAGGGAAAAGACAACTGCTAAAATTCAAGGCATCATTCTAAAACCAACCATGGTGACATAAGGCTCATTTTGGTGAGAGATATCCAGACCATATGTCACAACTGCCTCACATGTCCTATCATGATGACAAAAAATTCATTTCAACTTCAGGGAAAGATGCTTAACCTCTTCCTATGATACAACTTTATCATGGACCAACTCATATTCCCTGGTAACCAGATAACTGAGATGGTCTAGACATGGACCAAATGGAATTAATGATCCCCAGGGTTAGAAACAGTCCCCCGGAATCGGAAAATATATTATTATGATCTAGTTGTCCACAAAAAACCAAATATAGAAAATAATTTAAGTATTCATATAATAAGAACACCATAGGGATATGTGTAAAAAATTTAAACAAGTTTTAATAACCCAATGTAATATTCTAAGTACCATAAAAAATTAGATAAAAATCCATGTCCCATAAAACACAACTCTCCCATCCCAAGGATCAATAGCTACTACCACCTCCAACTGGCACATTATCATTACTGGATCCTGGAGAAATATAATTTATAGACACATAAAGGAAAATTTAGTGCGATAACTATAATCCATGTATAGTCTCACCAACAATTCCATTATAATATAAAAACATTTATTTAACAAAATAAATATTTAAATTGTAAATTCATTTAAAAGGGTGTCCAAACCCATATTTTTATCAATTCATGATTTACATTTAAATTGATAGAAGAAAATTAAAGAAATTTATTTCAAAATAATTTGATAGAAAATAGTTTATATAAATTAAGAATGTATAGTAAAAAGTTTACATACATTGCAATATATTTTTCAAAAATAAACAACAATGTATATAGTCATCTTCAAAGAGTTATGATAGTCCCAGGTTATGGAGTCCCCATAAATTTTTATAATGATAATGAAAATATTTACACATGTCCCTTTGTAACTCAATAATGAGGAATCATCGACATCTTATAATGATATAAAATGTTCCAAATAGTTTATGTGTGGGTAGTAAAGCATTAATTAGTTTCTAAAGTATTTCCATCCTAGTGTGCTTTCACTTAATAACCCACTAACTACGTAGTCTTACATATTATCAATTAACTATTAATAATGGTGAAGTTATTATAATAATATGTCAAATATAATTCATTCCACTCTCAAATTTCATATATTCCATTTTACCTTTAAAACCAAAAATAGTTTTTCAATCAAAACATGAATCTTCGGATGATAAAACCAATGGGTTTCAATAAAAACCATTTTCATCCACTGTTACCAAATCAATAATAAAAATAAATTTCCTCAATACAATTCCAGAAAAATATATTCAACAATAAAAATCTCATAATTTCTATCATTTTGACAAACACACAGTAATTTATTTGAAATGGGGGGGGGGAGGGGTGGATTCCAATTTCATATAAACTTCCTGTTCAAATCCCCAATAAAATTGAATTTTTATTAATAAACCATACTAATGAAATTTCATTTAAATCTAATGATCTAATTTGACTCATGAAATTTAAGGTTAATCGAAAAATGATATCATAACTGAACCACATACCTATGGATCACATATTCTCAAAACATAATGCCCAATATTCAAAAATATAATGAAGAATGTTGGCAGTGATGATCTATGAATCAAACCATAATTAATGATCCATGATATCTAGGATTATATCTGTTCACAAAATGGGGCACAATAAAATCCTTTGAAGAAAAAAAGAGATATTGAGATAAAGTGAATTTGATGATTAATATTACTAGAAAGAGATTAAATTCCATTATAATGACATAGATTCAATTTTTTATAAGTTTACACAGACCAAAATCACATATTAGAACACTAAATCGAATATGAAAATGAAATTGGTTGAGTTAGGACTATAGAAAATGTAAAATGAGGGTTATTGTTTTTAAAAATAACAATATAATTAAAATTCAAACATGATTTTATGTATTGGGTCTTAGGCATAGAAAAACCATGAACCATAACCATACACCCCTAATAATGAATATTTATGGTTTATTATAGGTGAGAACATAGTTTTTTAACCCATCATCTAGCCATGGAATACACCACTATTTTTAATTGGTTTCCACTAAAGGGCGTACGATTTCGAAAAACCATGTGCCAACCATGAACAATAGAAAACAATTAAAATCTTACACAACATCCCCTAAAACATCCATAAATGAATCCCTACCAAAGAATAATAAAAATAGGGGTTTATTAATACTAGAAAATAGTAACCACAGATTATAATATCCCCACATGATTTTATAGTATGGTGTATGAAACTATTGTCTAAGTCATCTTGTATCTACTTCTCTAACCCCACCTATTCGATCGAGGAAATCCTATTGAGGAATTTGGAAATATTAGTGCCATAAAGTATAATAACATTTGAGAATTAAAACGCATGATCTTGTGTAATTATCAGAAACTATTCAGGTTATACATTATTATATTCCCTTAATATGGAAATTTCCTCAATGATGATTCTTTCCTTTAACTCAAATATTTCTGTAATGTAATCTTCATTATAGAGTATCAATAAACAAAATGTTGAGTGATATTACAAATTAGATTTATGATCTTCTATACATTTTATGGGATAATTGGATGGTTTATAATTCTAAAATATATTTTCATTAACTAAATGTTGACCGGTTTGTTATATAATGTGAACTAATCCATTCCTAGTATAGAATCACATTCGGCCTAGGGGAGAACTCTTCTATTCACTAAAATAATCATCCCACATACACTGAAAAATATGTGTATCGCACTATGGTTACAATGATATCCCACAAAATGATTATATATATATATATATATCCACTTAATCATTTCATGTCATTGATTAAATTGTTCATGAAAACATACAAGATGTAAGGGAATTCATAGAACCAAAAATCAATTAATACGTATTCTATTATTGACATAACATATATTTTAGTATATATGACATCATTTTAACTCTTCAATTTATCTATAATGATATTATAATCATTCCCTTTCACCTTTGTGATTAGGTTGTGAAGACACTAATTTCCCTCAATGAGCCATGGTTTGGGGAAATATATTAAATAGGTCACATTCTACCTAAAGATGAGCCATTAAACCATTCGTGGTTCATTAGGGTGTTCCTTCCATTCCTCTATCACATTGGTCATGCTCATCATGTATCTATGGAATTCATGATTTTGTGGACTTATATCCATTAATTGATTCATGTCCTTATATCATTGAGTCAATTCCAATTATGTTTCTCCCGTCATTTTTGAATTTTTAGGTGTTGGATCCTACATTCCCCATTTTCATTTGACACACAATATTTAATCCTAATTACTCTCTTTCTATATCCAAAACAAGGGGACCATTCATTAAAATCCACCTCTATATTGCGAGAATATTGAACAAGTTCCTCATAACACCCAATTTACATGATATATTGATCCATATGAATCTACAGATATGAAACTATAAATGATATCTCTATTTTAATTTCATTATAGGAAAAAATTAGATGTATCATGTATGACCTATAAATTTTTCATTGAAAATAGTGGCTGATTATCCCTCTTTCATTTTAATCATTATGAATTATCTCTTCATTTTTTTCAAATGTTTTGAGATATAATTATTAATAAATATTTTATTAATTAATTCACACTCAATATCTTTACTTTCATCCTTTTACAAGATGTTCTTCATCAACTCCCACCATTGATCAACATCTATATAAAAGTGATAGGGAGCTAGAACCACCTTCTCCTTTTATGAATTGTAGGCCTCATAAACGATATAATACATTATGTTAACCCACAATTTATTTAAAAGTAGATCTGATGGCCCATATATGGTTTTTTTCCAATTCCTTATAAAATACACTATATTAAGTTGATTCTTCATATGTAATTCCCAAAACCTAGAAGCTCTGAGTTGGTTCCATACATTGAATAATGGTAATGATTATTAGGTATCTAATTTTAAGAAGTGGAATAATTTATCATTTTTCAAAAATATCGTTACATACATGATACCCATAGTACATTTGGAAAATAAAATAAATCCTATTAAATGGAAAATCCATGTATTATTGAAACCCATTAAATGGATTCCTATTTATAACCTAGGGAAAGGAAAAAAATTATGTTTTACAATAACATCATAGTTATTGTAATTATTATTGACTAAACAATGAATAAATAATTAATAATCAATTTTAAGGGTAAATAAATTAACATAAATTCCACTAAAATAACTCGATAAATCATAATCAATATAGAAATGTAAATAACTAAACACACACACAATTTATTCTGAATAATATAAATGATAATTAATCCATTGATAATTTCAATGTAGTAATAACCAGGAAAATAATAATAACAAAATTATCAATGAAGGAAATGATTAATTATTGGACATAATGTTTCCTTGTTAAATAAAAACTTTTCAATCAAGACCTTTCGTATGATGTTTTAGTGTACGAGGAAGAAACCAATCTGATTTGGCCAACTGATTTGTTTCATTAATATACTAATTTATCAAAGGGATTACTTTTCATTCTACTCCATCGATGTCATACTAGCAAAAATCAATTGATACATATCATATAACATATTTAACTTTTCAACATTATGCCTTGTCAAATATCTTTATTGACTGAAATATATATAATTATTAGCATACACTTATATAATCAAAAATCAGTCAAAGAAAGTACAATTTTTAAAATGGTATATGGTTTTGGACATAATAATACACATTAAATAAGAGTATAGTTATTTAATATGAATTTAATTTACAATGTAAAATATTAATAATGAAGTTATTATTTCAAATAAAGCTTACAATCCCAAAAGAAACTGACACTGAAAATATGAATTTTATAAATTTGTAATTCCCAATTTAAACACGCCTTTTTGTAGAGATAAATCAAATTGAAACATAAAATACCATAATTTGTATGTGATTCTTGATATTATGTGTAATAGGGGTAGTATATTTACAACATTAATGTGAATTGGATCATAAAAAAATGTGTCTTAATGAAATTTAAATTCTGATGAGATCCCTTACCTTGTGAATAACTTTTCATGTGTGTTTTTATATTCCTTAATAATATAGTTATGTTAATTATTAATACATTTGAAAAAAAATTACATTCCATGTTAATTATATTTCACCTATTAATAGGTTATATACAATTACTTAATCAATTATGTTTATTTAAATGTTTTTGACCATATTCTTTTTATTTTGCAAAAATAACATTGTATGGTCTACTATGGCCACATGGATTGTTATTTAAAAACATAGAGAATATTAATAGGCAATAAAATTTAACTTCTATAAATTAATAATAATTTTAAAAAATCATAGAATATGGTAATGAAAAATGAACATACATTACACTCATTGAGATAGTATGACAAATGTACGCATGACTAATGTTTCCATTATTAAACGATTATTATAGACAAAAAATAATTAACATTTATTCATATATAATGATAATTAAATCATAAATAACATATTATTTATTCACATAATTTTATATATAATTGTCTTAATGAAAAGGGATTCACATTATATCGAGGAGGCAGTTATCAGCCCATCCACAAACAATATCATCCCTTTTTCATTGTGTCAAAGGGTAATAAATAAAATGTCATATTATATTACATTAATGTTATTATTTAATTAATACCATTATTATTTTATTTATATTATATATATTCATTAATTATATCCTTCATAAATTTCATTTAATGATACAATAAATCATATTGTTTTGAGGAGGTGGTAGTTCACACGTCCACAAACGATGTTATTTTATTTCCACTAAAAAGAAAGCATGAAGTTATGTGTTATATATGTATTAAATATTCATAAATAAATTATAGATATCATATATATCTTAGATAATGTTAAAATATACCTTTATTCCAAAACATGAATGGTGGTAATGGAAGAACAAAATACGTCAGATTGTGAGGAAGTATTTCACTGTTAAAATGAACGATTGTTGTGTGTCCAATTTTAGGGAAGTGTGTTTATGTTTAGTTAATAACAATATGTAAAAAAAATTATTTTCATGATTCATATTTTATTATACAACAAATATATAAGTAAAATATTGGTTGTGGATTATGAAATGTAGAAAAAAATTTCATTGATGAATGTTACTTCTTTTTTTGTTCTCTCTTATTGATTTATATTATATGACATCATTTATTACATTAATACCATATTAATCATATATTATTATTATTTTGGTTGTTCATTGATATTTTTGGATCAGTTTTTATGAGAAAAAATGATTTAGATGTGCGAATATAGGACGTTATTATGTGCCTTTCTAAAGAGGAGAAAGAATGGTGAACTTGTAAATATAAAATTCAAACACTATTGGTAGGTCTAAAATATACTATGTGACACTATAATTTTAACAAAATAATAAAAAATATAGGATATGTTAGAAATATGGTAATGTGATGGATTTTGGACAAGTTTCATGGTCACTTTTCCCTTATAATTAAGGATTATTCACTAATCAAACTTGTTCATACATAAATTTATATAATTATTTTTTATTAGATTCATTTATATTTTTTATGAAAAAAATATTTTGACCTTTTTAGAAATTATATGTATTTATTATTCAAAATAAGTAAATAATTTTTCCAAATTCCAATATGAAATGTTAAAAAAAATTGTATAAAATTAATCCCCACGATGGGATGGTAAGGTGGGATTTTAATGATAAAATGTTCAAAATTTCACTACAATTATATTGAATAATTAAATATAACAATTAATGAAATTATCTAAATTGTATTAATTGATATAAAATATATCTAATAGTAGCTAAAAATTATTAAAAATACTAATTGACGGTATAAATTATGTTGTTGAAAAGTCATATATTAATTAAAATTCATAATTTTTTTATATTTGTCATATAATTAAACATCACAGGAAAATACCAAAAGATCACCCGAAGATTTTTTTAAATTACTAATTCAAAAAAAAATTTCTCAAATAATATTTATAAATGATCCAAAATATTCCCTTAAAATATATTCCCCATTAAAAGGCGGTAAAACTGCATTTACAAAAATATAGCTTCTCATGCATAAAATAGGATTTATTCATATAATATTCTTATAAAACCTATTTAATTAATTTATAAAATAATTGATTGAAAAAAATACATATTTCATTAATATAATTATCTAGAAAAAATTAATTTTATTTATTATGACAAACAACTATTGGGTGAATACAATTTTTTTCCAAAAAAATTTGAATAAATTTGTTTATATTTTTATTTGTAGTTACTATATATCCTATTAATTGATTTTAAATTTTTCAAAAGAATATATATATATAGGATAGATAACAATAATTTCAATTTATAATTTAACATCTAGGAGGTAATTTTTATTTTAAATGATAATATGCATATATTCTGTACAACTGAAAATAAACGTAAAGAAATACATCAAATAATTTCTTTGTTGTGTGTAATAAAATTTAAATTTGGGGTTCTATGTATGGAAAATAGTACAGTTTTATATGTAAAACAAGGAAATAATGATGTTCCATATAGCATAATATTAATACAGTTTTTATATGAATGAATATAAAAACCAAACTGAAATTTCTAAAAGGAAAATAATATACATTTTTAGGGTGTTACATTCTCCCCACTATCATTAAATTTTTTTCCTCTCTATTTAAACATGAGCACAGTAATCAAGTTATTGATATTTGAAAATATTATTATTGAAATAACCACATCATACATAGGGTTGATAAAACATCTTATTAATAAAATGGAAAAGGAAATTAGAATGTCCTAAAAACATGGATTTTAAATATGAGAACATTAGGGAAAACATGTATGTGGGAGTGAACTATAGAAATCTAGTTCTGGTGAAGAGTGATTGAAAAAAAATTCATGATATAGTTTTGAAATGCATACCAATAAACCATAGTTTTGAAAAGGTCATTGATATCATCCAAAATGAAGACAATAGGTCAACTTTTTTATTTCAATAATTTTTTAGGGATGAGTAATTCTTTCAATATCTATGAATATAAATAAATACTGATTTATATTTCATAAAATAAAATCATATACATTGGTTGTGTAATAGAATATTACTACATCATATTAATGTAGAGGGTGATTTATATCATGAATCAGTACAATAATCACTAAAACCTCATCCAATAATCCACTGCAAATTTCATAAATGTTTAAGAATATAAACCATAAAAATATTACAATAAGAAACTCTAGAAACAAGGTAATTGAATTTCAAAAATAATTTTATCATTAATCACTTCCAAAGTAGATATTTGTATCAAATTTACATTTTATATATCAATAATTTATTTATTAAAACAACATTATCTTATAATCAAGAACAAATTAAGGGTTTACTTTCTATAATTCATATGTGTTTTGAAATTATTAACCTGATATTGAACCACTTTTCTAGACCCTATTCAATATACACATCCAAATTATCAATAGAAAATAATTGTATAATAATAATTATAAATTTCGTAATTGTTATAACCAGGTTATCATCAACAAAATAATATTACAACTTTACTCAAGCATCCTAATACATAATCAAATTAACCATTACACATACATTTTACCAATAACATAAGCTTTAAATTAATCTAATATATTATTTAAAGGTACTTTACCTTGAAAATTTGTGAAATAATCATCATATATACTCATATCCTACATGTCAGAAAATTTAATAGTAGTGTTTTCCCTCTTATCATGGTATTATTTCACATGATCACCCATTTATCCAAACTTATTTAATATTCCCTTGAAATGCATAAATAACCCACATTGATTCCTTCTACAGTTCTCGCATGATGGAAATTTATATATCTCATTATTTGATGCATTATATTTCTATATTTTTATCATATTTTCTCTAGTTATCATTATTCACATTGAATATATTGATTCTATAAAATTAACTCTCAATTTTTATAGAAGATTAAAAAATTTCATCATATGATGAAAACGTTTGTTAGAACAATCCCTTTTTAAGACATGGATTAAGGCATTCAATGATGTGCTCAATCTTTCAAACCATGTTGCATATGTAATTTTTAGAATAACCAATTAACCTTGTAATGGTATCTTCATAATACCTAATAATTTCATATTTTTTTCATTAAGATATAAAAAATTCTATTCATTTAATTTTTTCCACATGAGGTAAAATTAATTGAAGAAAATATCCATTAAATATTTTCATTCCATGTGTTATATTTATTCCTCCTAATTTGGTTTTTGGATTATAGGCCCCTAGTGATCAACACCACCATTGATACAATACATTTCATGTGTAACCATTTCCTTTTAACTGCATCCTAATTCCAAAAATATATTTTGTTATAAATAAATCAATTACTCAACATCTATTATCACATTTATCCCAATAAATGATGGTGGCATCTATCGCATAATATAAGCCATCATGAGAGATCCGTGCTATGGAAATTCATACTCAATCTATTCAACATTAGGTATAACATAATATATCCACAACATGTTTAGTTCCTTGTCTAGAAATATTGTCTTCCTTATCATAGAAACATGCACATTATCTTCAAGTACTGATACTCATCATCCTTTCAAATTCCAATACTATATAATATCAAATAATGTATTAGATCATTTATTTCAGAAACATAATTTCTGATACCAAAACTTCTCAAATTCTTAAAATAAATTGAAATATTTAGGTATATAAAATTTCATAATCCTAAACAAGGTTTTTTTGAGAAATTTTCTTTTATTATCCTCAAATAATATAATTGTTAATTATTTTGAAATATATGTTTTCTTAAATATAGTTACCAAGGATTCCACTAATCATCCTTTTAAACCAAATTTAATGAATTGAACCTGCAAGCCCAGTTCCGGTTCATACCTTATTACATTAGAATGGTTATGGGTAATTAAATCTATAGAAAATTATATAATTTTTGGAAAGCTATGTTAAATAAATTATAGTAATATTATATTGGTATGTGAAAATAATGCATAATAAATGTAAAATTTTATCATCCTTAAAATACATTCATTATATTTCTCATCATAACCTAATGAAAGGAAAAATAATAACGGTGATCCCAAATAGAATGTAAGGGAAATTATATGGTTTTTACCATGGATAAATCATTAATAATCAACATGGTAAGGTAAATAACTTAACAGAAAATACATTTAAAGAACAATATAAGGAATAATCAATATGAAAACGTATATAGGTAAACAGACTTGTACTTTATTCAATATAATAATATTGAAAATGTATCCATACATAATTTAAATAAATAAATATTATGGATAATTATAAAGAGTGAATTATAAATAATTTAAATAATTAATTATTCAATACCATGTTTCAAATGTAAAAGGAAACATCAACGTCAAGACCTTTCACTGGTCAGACTAACATTGCAGGTAAAAATACATCTGATTTGTCCAAATGATTCATTTCATGAGGAAGAAATTTAAATGGTCCCCAAACTAGCACATACTAGTAAATGAATACGTCATATATTGAGTAATAAATATAAATTATATTTATTTTGCATTGTCAAATATTTCTATTTACTGATGATAAATATTAATCAATATTTCTTCTGATAAGGAAATTATATTCGAAGAGAACACCATATGTAAATTGGAATCCATTTAGGAGATAATTATACAAATAACATAATAGGTTTTATATTTAAAATAAATTAAATATTCAATTTAAAATTTTCATAATATTCTACTATTTTAATAGATTGTTAAATATTAGAAAATAATGTCTGATTGTGGTGATAAATGTTACCACATTATAATTTCTAATTCAACCCCACATTGGATGAGATGAATCATTTTGAAACATAAAAAACAATGAATTCTGATTGGTTTATAATATTAAATGAAAAGATTGTATTATATACACCACATTAAATTGAAATGGTGAATAATAAAAAATAATACTCGAATACATGTAAATTGACATGAAATCCCTTAACATGAGTTTGACAAGTCACTTGAGTCTATATATTCATAAATAATAAATATTTATTTATTTATTTATTTTTTTAAACCAATAATTTTTTGTTATTATTTTTATTTCACATATTAAAATCTTATATTCATTCACTATATTAATTAATTTGACGTGGGATGTTTTGACCATATTCTGGTGGAATGAAAATAATTTATTTTCTACCTTGGCATCATATATAGGGGTAATTTTATAAAAAAACATCCAGTGTAGTTATAATGAAATAATTATAATTTTAATACATTAATTATACTTTTAAACCCAATATTGGATGTTGGTTATGAAAGATTGACTGACGTGAGAATTATAGAGATGGTAGAAAATATGTACACATAAGTAAAGTTACCAATTTTCCATGCTATTTTTGGAAATAAGGTAAGTAAAATTTATCGTTACATTATGATCATTATATCATAAATATATTTTTTTAATAATATATACTTTCTTATTTAATTCTTGTGATGAAAAATGAATCACATCACATCATGGATGAAGTTGTCCCCATATCCACTAATGATATTATCTCGTTTTTGTTTGCTAAAGGGAAACAAGTTAAATCATATATTATATTAATATAAATATTATTACTTATTTAATATAATAATAATTATATATATATAATATATATTAATTAAACCCATCCTTAATAAATTCCATTTTAATAGCGAATGAATCACATCGTTTAGAAGGTAGTAGACTGCACATAAAAAAAATGATGTTATTGCATTTTCATTAAATGGAAAATATAATTTTTTGTTTTATATAATGAATCAAGAAGTATAAATAAATTTAAGATAAAATATATATCATTTATAAAATATAAATCCATAAATTTTAACAACATTTAATGGTGGTATTGGATAAATTAATGTCATCGGTTTGAGAGAAGGTAGTTGGTGAAACATACAAATGGGGATTGTGCATCCCATTTAATAGATGTGTGGGTTGGTGTAGGTAATAACATTAATAAAAAGACATGTTTGTATAATGAAAATACCAATTATATTTTATAATCAATATATCATTAGAATTTTAGTGGGGTAATATGTAAATTATAAAGGTTCTCATTGAACAATGTAACCTCTTTTATGTAAACTCCATTTAGTTTATACTAATGGATATCCTTGGTTTTCATTCTGAACTATGTTAGGTTAATTGAATATTTTATGGATTCTTGGAGACTATCATGGATGTTTCTGGTCAATCAAAAGGGCTTTTTCAGTTTGAAAAATTGTCGGTGATATGGCATTTTATAGTGGCAGAGGTGTGACAATCTATTACATATAAAAAGGTAAACATTATTGGGAGGTATAAATTACATCATGTGCATCCGATAATGATCCAAATTATAGAAAATAGGGTGTATGATCTAAATAATGGCATGAAACATATTTTAAAAACGTTTATATATCTTTTTTGTTGTTACTAAAAAAATTTACCACTAAGTAAACAAGTTTTTACATTAATCACTGTAAATAATTTTTTAACATTCATTATTATTTTATGTATAAAAGTAAGTTTAATTTTATTTAAATTAAACAAATTTCATATTCTAAATTTGGAATCTAATTTCAAAAATATATCATATAAGTGGAATAAATTAATTAAAATTTAATCCCTCTGATAGGATGGGAAAGTGGGGTTTTAAAGTGATAATTTTTAAACATAATATATGTTTTTATATCAAATTCAATATTAATGTAATTATTATGAAAAAAATTATACTTCTAGATTTAATATTGTCCAATAATAATTTTTATCAATAGAAAAAATTAACACTATATATTATATAGGATAAAATATAGACTTCATTTAATATTCAATATTTTTCATTATTCATCATTACATTATAAAATATAGAAAAATACCCACATTTCACCCAAATATAATTTCAAAATTATAATTTCTAAAATGAAGATTAATTTTACAAATAATATGTATGAAATTTCTATAATTTATATTGAAAATTGTCCTTCCATTAAAAGGCTCATAAACATCATTTAAAAAAATTAAAGCATCTTATTTATAAAATTTGATTTATTCTTATCTTATTACTGTAAAAAATAATGGATGAATGTAAATAATTATTGATTGAATATATAAAAAAATATATTATATTATTATCATTCAATAATTGAAATTAATTTAATTGATTATGATAGAAAACATTTGTGTATATATAAAAAATTAAAAAAATATTTAATTTTCATTCAATTGCTTTTTATAATTAATTCTAAATAATTGATAACCAATTAATTAATTTTATATTTCAAGGAATAAAACATATTCATAAATTATTTAATGATATTTTGAACATCTATTTTAACTACTATGAAGTAATTTTCATTTTAAATAATAATATTAATTGTATTTTATAAAACCCACCCTTGTGTACAACCCTAGTCATCAAAGAAATTCATTGGTGTGTGTAATGAAAGATAAATTATTTGTTCATATTATATAATTATATAAATATTTTTTCATGTAAAACATGATATTCTCAATGTATTGTGGGTCATGATTATAACATGGTGTTTCATATAATTTAATATTTGAAAAAACCTAAATTATCCGAAATAGAAAATATTTGAATTTATTGTGGTGTTATATCATGGATTAGGGAAAATGTTCTATAAGGTTTTAGTTATTTTTCATATCCTAAGACTAAAAGGTAAGAATCCCCATGATGTTATGATTTCCACCTTCCATGGGATTAGGGATTTCATTTGTTCAATTGTTTTGTTTCACCTCATAGGTTTTTTAAAGGATTCATCTACCTTCCACCATTTTATAAGTTTTAAATGTTTTTTTCACAAATAATCCAATAAAATAAGAATAAATAATTCATTTATATTCATAAAATAATTCATGGGGCCTATCCACTAGAATTACAATGATTATCATTTTTTAAAGAAATACTTATATGATTCATAAAAATATAATGAATTATACTTATGGTTTTCAATAATATAATTTAATACTAATTCCCAAAATAACTAAAATATATTTTATTACCATCTATATGGACTCAAAATTTTCATACATGAGTATTAAATCATTTTTAATATAAAACAATATTAAGGACATAAATAATTGATTAAATTTATTAGGGTCTTTAAAAAATTAAATTCATATAACAATTGTATATAATAAAATATTATTTAATTAATTTTATTTATCATTATTAGGATCTGAAAATCACATTAGAACGTTTACAAACATTATGATATACCTCAATGAATGGGTTCTGCTAAAAGCCCAGAAATTATTTGAATAAGAGACATTAATCATTAGAAAATATGTAATCACCTTAATATAAAAATAATATCAATACCCATAAAATCATGATTTAAAATTTTTATGAACATATATAATATTTTATATTCATAATAATGAATCATCACAAATTATTTTCCAAACACCAAACCTAGTTGTGAAAACATATAACAATATTATCACACAAAACCTATGTATATACATCATATCATCATCATTGTAATAAATTATTTAACCATGTTCATGTATAATACGAATATACCTAGGAAATATATAACTGTATCAAATTCGTTGGAAGGATATATATTTAATGGACCACTCATTAAATCCTATAATAATAAAAATCATTCATGCCACATTGACGGATAGAAATCATAGTCATGATATATTCAATGGATAAGATTGATTTCCAAAACATATTTCACATATCATACATCATCAAATTATGATTTGGATGAAAAAAATAATAACGGGGTTGTAAATTGCAATAAACCTTCATTTTAACCATTTAATGTAGAAAACATTCAAGTTATTGACAATATGATTTTGATATTAATGTATTTTTAAACATCATTATACGTGGCTTAGAAAACATTTTCTAATCGAAGAAACATTTATATATCTAAAAAAGAGAATTATTTTTTAAAATATATGATATGATTATTATATTAACATTAAATCTAAAATAATTCTCATTTATGAGATAATCTACAACAAATAATTTGGGAATGAGAATCCCTTTATGTTAGATCACAGTTGATTTGACCACTTTTATCTTTCCTAAATAATATACTTAATATTATTAATGAATTATAATTATTTAAAATTATTTTTATGTTTGTCATTAATTATTAATTAGTATAGTATTATTATATTTCTAAATTTAGATTGTTTTTGTTTTTTTGTATTTTGATATACTAGTTTCCTTTAAAATTTCCAATTTTGTATTGATTATTCTTTTTTAGTTCAAAGTCGCTTATTTATAAATAATTTTAATTAAATAAAAATAAATTAAATATATTTATAAATTTCAATAATATAAATAATTTAGGTTATCTATCCACTATATAGGTTATATAAAATAATTGGGAAACATCCTCATTGGTGGTTAACCAATCGTTATCAGAAACACTGTCTGGTGGAGAAGAAAGAGAGGAATAATATATATAAAAATAGAAAATTTCATTATAATAGTATTTTAAAATAATTTATATAATATTATAAAAATTTTAATTGAATTATATTTTATTATTTTAATATAATTGGATAAAATTAAATGGAGGTTGGAAACAAGAGAAGAGTTGATAAATACATTCTCTCTTCTCAATGGTCTTTCTATTGTACAATAGTAAACATTATTGATGAATGGAGGTGGTTTACTTAATCATGTATTGAAGGTTTAATGGGACTAAGATATTGGACATTGCTAGATATTTTTATTTGGTTTCTGTGGGAGGAGTGGTTTTCTTATGGTATGGAGATGGGTAACTTATACCAGTTGAGATTGGTAGATTTGGAATAAAATATTGAATAACATACTATATCCAAGGTAATTTAATTAATATGGATCCTATATAAACTAGGATTATTATATTAATAAAACATAGGGGTTTTAAGACCATTAAACTTATTAAAATTCAAATTCACTAGATTATTAAAACTCAAAGAGGAAAATATAAAAATAAAACGAATACTTCTTACCTTAGACATTGAAATGAAATTTTTATGTTTCAAATAAATGTTTATTATATTATAATGACTCATTGTTCATTTAATATAACATTTAGTCAAACCATATGTTATTTAAATTATTAGTTCTTAATTAAATAATGAATGAAGTCATTCATGATATATTAATTACAGTATATAATTGTATTTTTATTATTTATTGAAGATTAACTCATTTCCAAAAAATTCCAAAATGACATCATTGTAAAATTTTGAAATTTTGAATTCTAAAATTAAATTTTTTCCAAAATAAATTTATACATTAGGATATATTATTTTTTTAATAAATATTTAGTGGGTTTTGTTTTTAAATACCTTAAAATACTAGTCAATAAAAAATGTACTTATATTTTATTGAGATTTTTAGTATTTTTATATATATATATATATTATCGTATTATAATATTTATATTATCATAACTTACTCATGAATAATAATATATACCTAATATAATATTATTTTTGTAAACAATTTCTATTCTAATGGTCATGTCACTATTCTGAACTCTCACATTATTATTATAATTGTCAAATTATGTCATTTCAATACCTCTTCATTCTGTAATTCGACATTCACTACAATTTCCAAAAAATTTATAAATTTTTGTTTTAATAATTGTTTTTTTAATAATATTTTTTCATTTATATAGAGTTATTTGTGGGTTGTATGATTTCAGTTTATCATGGGGATGCAAATTTTCTCATTGTTGTTTTTTTTGTTCTCTATATTTTATCCCCTATTAATAATTAATATATTAATGGGTTCTGTAATTTTATAATAAAATAATCATCATTAATTATATAATATTTTATTTTATCCCTATGTTCCATATGTGTATAATACCTATATAATATAACAAAAATTTATTAGAAAAAAAATATATCCTTTATAAATTATAGTTCGATAAAAAATCATTTCCATTAATACTAATGGATGAATTGTTTTCTTTAACATCCATCCGAGTATCAAATATATACCCACTTGATTCCACGTTTCATTTTTTATTACTCTTATAGTTATTTAAGAAAATAATATATATAAAATTTTCCTCTCATGAATTTAATATTTATACATTTATTATATATGTTAATAAAATCAATATATTAGGTCAAAAATGTATATTATAAATAAAAATTATTTCCTATCATGTTATTTGATTTATAATATTTAGTTATTTAAAATATAATATATGTTTTTATGTAACATATAAAAAATATTTATTCAATTTAAATAAAAATAAAATAAATTATTTTAAAAAAATTATAAGTGATACAACTTTTATGAATTATTGAGTGCCACAAAATTTTCTAATAAATATAAAATTCTGGAATGTTTTAAATGTATAAATTTGAATTAAATAACTATCAATGTGACATTGAACTAAAATAAAATTAATTATTATAAAATGAAATTAATTATTCTTTTTGGTAAATATAATATTTTTACATTTTTTACAAATTGAAAAAAATATTAAATGATTATGTATGATGAGAAGTGATTAACATTATAACCCATTGGTAATTAATAATCTCATTTTTTCTTATAACTATAATTAAAACCCTTTATGATTGAAATAATATTTATGTTAATTAAGGATTATATTACTTAATGAAAGGGTAAAACCAATTGGTATGTTTTAAAATGAATCGAACCCAATATAAATTTCATTTTCGGATGATATTTCATACATATCCATTTTTTATATAAATAATTGACCATTTTAATATATTATTCAGAAAAATTTGTTAATATGATTTTAATATTTTTTCATTCAAAATTTTTCTTTTACTCTATTATAATATGGAAACCCCTATATATTCTAAAGGAAATTATGATCCATCTATTGGAACCAAAGCCTAACAAATTTTTTTATAAAAAAATTTATCCATGAATTATAGGTATTAATTTTATTTACGTACAATTACATGATTATTTATTAACAGATATAAAAGAGGGATACCAATGAAGCTGAAATCATTCTACCTAACTAGATTCAATTATTATATCTTCTATGCATTATAAATCATGATATTCATAATGAAGTAAAATATTATGTATCCTTAATATACTAAAATGTATGTAATATTAATAAAATTGAATTACCCACTATCATTTCAATTAAATGAGATGTGAAATTTTGTTTCTACATATCGATAGATAACCACCACCAGAAGGTGATAAAATTCATTTTCATTAATCATCATTCATGGATGGTTATTATTATGGGTTTAGTGAAAATATTTTATATGATAGAAATAAGTACATTTCTATAATTATAAAATGATATCTTTTATATATCATTCAACTCTATTGGAAAATGATAATGTAACTCATGGGGTTTTCTAGATTGTCACATCTAAGAAGATAAATGATTTTTTTCTTATATATATATGGAAATAATAATATATTTATTCAATATATGTAATATATATGATATAATAATTATTATATAACATTGAATTATCTTTTTCATTTATTTTATTCTGTCCATTAAAATGTGAAATCAGCATATAAGAGTTGATATGGAATACTACATCTTAGAACATTCTAAATCATTTTTATCTCAATAATATATGTAAAAAACTAGATATGTATTTAATGAACATATATAACTATTATATCATGATAAAGACTTGGTATATGATGGATCCATGATCAAAGTAAAATGTAATGATCTACTAAAATAATGTGCTCAAGAAAAATGAAATAGTTAACACCCAAAATGTATGATTTTAAAATAATTTTATTATTAAAGGATTGTGGAAATCATATATGAGGATTATATATGTTATTAAATGTTTATACATTATTTTTTGCAAATTATAATAAATTTTAATTTATTTTATATGATGTTAAAGTGATTTCAAAACAAGGAAAACTCAAGTAAAAGTATTAATCATTTTTTAAAATTATTTATATGTATGGTTTTTAATTATGTGTATGATGAGGATATTTACTAACATATATCTTAATAAACTATTTAAATTTATTATTCTTTATTTATTTCAAGATATTATTCTATGTTATCAGATTTGAGAAACCCTTTTTTTTTGTGTTATTAAGATTGGTGGGTTAATAAGGTGTTTAATGTCTTGTTTTAGCTTTATTTTACATATGTCTACTTTTATAATCAGTTGTTTCCTTCTATATGTCTCTTTTTGGTTCAGGTGGTAGGTGGATTATTCATGTAGTTAGTTTGAATGGTCACTTATTTCATTTTTTGTGGTCATTTTATTCCTTATATTGGCTACTCATTTTATGTGTGGTAGATTTAATATTCATTGGGTATCATAGCACTATCACCTTTTTCCTTCTTATAATTTTTTTATTCATGTGGTAGTTTTTTCCTTATTTCTGTCACATATAAATTTTTTTGGTCACTACTTTCCTTTTTATGGTCAGTTTTTTTATGTAGTCACTTATTTCCTTTATTTGGTCACTATATTGTGTATATAGTATGTTGATTTGTACCGTCATCCCTTGACTTATTCAAATTTCACGAATTTATAGTTTTCTAAATAATACGCCCAAAATACTTGAATATTACATATTAATGACTTTATAATTATTAAATATGTAATTTATTAAATTTAAATGACATTTTGAGGAGTATAATTGCAGAATTATCATTCTAGGATTTACAAGGCTGTTAATGAATCATTATGTATAGAATTTAATAAGTTCTACAATAGTATATAATTAACAAAATTTATTAAAATATAAATTCTAATGGTTTTATATATTTAATTTTAAACTGATGAATATTTCTTCATTGTTTCCAATTTTCTTTCTCTATATATAAGAGTATTCATATGCATTTTTTAGTAGTCATGGAACCTTAATTATTATTGTTTTTTGTTCTTCATGTGGTGTTTCCATAAAATGCACAGGAAATTTTTTTTCTTGTGTTGAGTCACGTGATGATTTATTCATCTAGATATATGATTTTATTAATTTTTACATGTTTTATATATGATAGGGATCCTTATTTTTTGGTAATATGTTATCCATTAAAATAATTAATCTAATTATCAGTTAATTTAAAATGAATGGAATGGTAATGTTATTGATCAGTTCAAAAAAATTATATTGTATTTATTATATATTCTGGATAATTTTATTTTTGAAATTATGAATCTTTGTAGCCTTCTTTATATGTTGTATATGATATGTATGTGGTTCCATTTAGTGTTATTATTGTATATTTTCTTTAATGAACTAACTCATCGCTTATATATTGATATGTAAATGGTTTTACATGTAAAATCATATTTTGTGTGAGAATAACATTGAATATAAATTAATTGTATCCCACGAACCTAAATTGAAAAATATTTTGGACCGAATTTTTGTTTCATGGTGTTGTTATGCTTTCTATTTTCTTTTATGTGGGTTTGAGATGTTGTGCGGCTATGGTGATGAAAATCTAGGATATGATGTACATTGGGAAATAATGAGATGGTTGGTAGTCATGGGATGTGACTTGAGATAATATGTATCCGTTTTTGATAATATTTGATTAAATTACTAGGCCTTGTTGTCTTATAAATGATTGATGATTATTAGTAGATTGGTTGTTTTAGAATCATGGTATTAATGTAATGTAATGTTAATAAAATAACTGTAACACAGAATGGGATATATTGGATAATGGATTTGAATTATTAATGACTAATTATGTTTAAATGGGAAGTGTGTCTTAAATATTATTTATTAAATATAAAATTAATATTTGCGATAAATGAATTTTTCAATAATTGATAAATATGGTATTTGGAGTACTGGAGAAAATAGATGGAACATGTCTTTCATGGATTGTATTATAATTATTAAGTATGTAATGAATGTGGTGGATATTGTGAGGCATTGTTTTTTCTTTTTTTGGTTGGGGTGGTATTATTATTTTATACATAATTGATGAGATTGTTTGTTATTTTTATATATTCATTTTACAATAAATTATATTTACATTCAATCCACTCCATTGGTGATAACTATGATCTGACATCTTAATGGTTTGAGGGTTTTCTTCCAACATCAAACTAGTGAGGAATAATAGTTGGATACCACTTATTCTGTTCTCTCTCATACAGATGAGTTTGATAGGCACATGTTTTAATAGATATTAATTGAAACCATACTTGTTGTTTGTATTGATGATATGTTTATATGACAATATTGGGGATCATAGATTGAATGTGGGAGTAACGTGGTTGATTTCTATCATATTCTTGATACCCTAAAATTCCAATCATTTTAGTGGTTTTTTGTATTAAAATGGCTTGATTTTCTTCTAGAAACATGTGATGTGATGGACCATAATTATTTGGATGATGTTTTATATTAAGCACCAGCTGTCTTTTAGGGATATTTGATATATAAAAGATATGGAAATTCTAGAACATTTGACAATAGGGTGTGAAAGTGTCAACCAATCGATATACCTCTTATTATTTTATTATATGTGTATCAATTATTTGGTGAGAATTTCATAGTGATAATGTAGTTTGATATATAACTTATTTATGTTTTTTTGGTTCCATTGATTGATCACTACTGAATTAGTAATCTCATTTCACATACGAACGACTGATATAATTTGTGTGTGATCATGCTGTGTATAATTTATACTGAATCTATATATATAAAAAATATTTGCAGGATTCAAGGCGGAATTTTAGGGTTTGTTGGACATTACAAAATTGGACATAGAGTTTTTGTTTTTTATTTAACATTGTTATTTAATTTAGGTATTTATTTAGACATTTATTGTATTTTTCCATTATATAGGCATTTTGGGTTGGTATTTGTATCCTTTATTTTAGATTTAATAATGTGGTTTCTTGATGGTTAATATACAATCTATAGATAAAATACTTTATAGAGTGTATTTACACCCAAATGTGATAATTTTAGACCCTCAGTTCAAGTTAATATACTACAGCGTATTTGAGGAATGGCATGTGGATTCTTTTTCTCCCACCTTCACTTCCAATGACATTACGGTTATCTTTGAAGGAAGGGTTGATGAAGAAATGGTTTCAAATGTTTTTATTGTATATAAGATGGAGTTTTGATTTAGGAACTATGATGATTTGTTAGGTAGGTAGGGAAATAGTATTTATTTATCTTAGTGCATGGAATATATAGGAAAAGACATTCAGAAACCAGGGATTTCATGGATACCATGAAATGATTAATGAAATATGAGCATACTATATGACCATGTTATTTTATACCATTTTCATGGTATAGTACTTGGAGTTTTACATGAAATGAAATTTATTGTGGTCTATTTTTAATTTGAAATTTTTTGTAATGTTATATTTAATTCAATAAATCATAATATAATTCATTACCAATATAATTATGATATGTTTCTTAACTTGTTAGTTGTGCCTTATGGATTTCTTCGTCATTTTGTTCTGGATGGTGACTTCCAACATTCTAAATTAGTTAACAATTAATGGGGCTGCATTTTTGAGTATTATGATCAATGATAGAGGATATTTTACACCATTAAATAAAATGATTATATGAATTATGAGGGCAATGTGTCTGATAAAGAGACCAATTACATGTGGTGGATCATAAGATCACATTAACTTTTATATTTTTCGTAGAGTATTGGGTAACATTTCATGTCATTCTTTTGAGGATTGAAACTCATATGTGGTTGGATATTAATCCTATACAGAAATAGGACATATATATATATTTAATTAATTTATCTATAAAAGGAGTTCCTAGAATAGTTCATATTATCGACAATGATTTCATAAAATAGGTAGTAGCTTATCTCTAATTAGTATGGAAGTATATTTGTGAGAGACACCAAATGTTTTTTAAGATGAGAAGAACAATTTCCATATTTTATGATGAACCACACTTCCCATATATCAATAATACATTCAATCACTTTAAGATTCCATTTTTAATATTGTTTTAATTGAACACATAGGTAATCAATCATATTCACACATTATGAGGCTTTTTTTAGAGGATAATGGGTAGGGTTCTTCAAGGAGACAAGATATAGTGGTAGGTATCATGTATCTAAGATATTAATGTTTCAACTCATTGGGATTCTACCTCAGATGATTACATTCCTTCTATATTATGCTTTATCAAGGGTCATTAGTCTGGGGTTATTTCTCTATGGCATATGTTTATAATTAGAATCATTTTGTAATGGTTAACAGAGATCAATCTGGTGAATGTTGTCTTCCTCAGCATAAATCTCATCAGTAACATAGAGGGAGATAATTTCAGAAAAATGTGAAGTATGATTTGCCTCAAATGAGAGAATATAGTGTGTGAATATGATGACCTTAGGATGATACTCCACTTTAGAAAACTTATCCTGGGTGTGGGTGTATAGATGTCCATTTTCAATGAGGTAGGGAAATAATGAATTGAAATTTTCGTGTTTTGTATGTTCCACCATTAGGGGGAAATAATTCATTTTATTTAGGATTACCTTGAGATCCCCCAATGTTATTTACATTATTGGTTCATGAAATTCACACACCCTATAATCACCTACCCATGTACATCTTATGGTTGTAGATTTATAGAGAATTCACATTATACATTAATTGAATATTCCATTCTAAGGATAGATATTCATTTTTGATTGATCTGGGGGTTTGGATTGATTATTAGTACCAATCATTATTATCGGGATCTCTTCATACATAAAAAACAATATTGTGATGTTATTCTTGGAATTGAATTGTCATATTACATATGCATCATTACCATATACCTCTGAATGAGAGTCATGTTCTTGAATTTGGATGGACAACATGCAGTTTTCATTATAATGAAATGTCTTTTAGTTATATATATGAAAGTGGATCCCCTTTATACAATAAAGAATGAGTTATTAAAGAATTTATTAGATGTTGTTATCGTGGAGGATAATAGGTTTGTTGATGAGATTATGGTTGGTATTCATGAATAAGTTTTGTATCTATCACCTTGACGAGATATTGAGTTAAGGATTGATATGAAACATAGTGATTCTACATTTTTTGGCCTCATATAGGATGGAACCTTATTAATTACCTAATTTCTAGATTCATTAACATGATATGATTCAAGGGGTATTTCCCTACCTAATGAAACATCAAAGGGATTACCATTATTTTTTCATAAGAAGTATTATAGTAGTTTATGTCTGTGTATCAACTACCAGAAGATAAGTCGGAAACTGTTCAAAATTTGTAACACAACTAGGGATAGATGATGTTTTGGAAACACTTAGAGCATCTTGTGGGTTTTTCATGATCAATCTATGGTATTAGTGTCACCGGATGAGGTATAATGAGATTGATGTCCATATTTCTACATTCATATTTAGGTATTAGAAGTTTGAGTTCATTTCCATAGCATTTATTTTCTTTAATATACCCTATATGTTAATGTATATCATGAAATAAATAATCCAGGAGTTATTAAATGAGTTCATATTCATTATAATCAATGATATCAAGATATATGTAAAGTTTTTGGTGGATCGCTTCAGTCGTCTCATGGTTTTATTCACATTTAATCGTTTCCACCATCACTATGACAATGTGTACATGTGTTTGTTTTGGAAATGGGAATTGTATTTAATTAGATATTCCATGTACCAACTAGTTGTGCTGATAACAATTTCAATGATTAAGGTTTTATTTTCAAGGGAATCATATAGTAAGGTGGTAGATGTTCATAGATTATTTTGTATTAAGGGATATAAGTAGATGCTCTTGTCCAATTTATCAAGGATGGTGATCCCCCTGAGGGATGTAACTAATAATTTCCATTATTTTATCATGATTGGTATATGTCAAAAGGGTTTGACTACATAATGGAGAAACTGATCAATAATCTTGTGATCATTTTTTCTACAAGAAGGGTTAAATTTGAGGTATTCTATGATTCTTCTCATCTAGTTTTTGAATTCGTACTTACAAAATTGAATGTAATGATCTATTATATTTATATCAAATTAATCCCTTTTGGGAGTAAACTTTTAAACCATGATCTAGAACTCACAACAATTTTGTTTGTTCTGAATCTATAGGGGAATATTCAAATTGGAGAATATTTTATGTTGTTCACCAATAAAAAGAGAGTTGGGTACATCAATTCTTAGTAGAAATTGAATCTATAATGGAGGGGGTGGATAGAGTATCATTAGTTCAATGACTTCATGCTATCATATACATTATGAATGGAAAATTTATTGGAAAATTTTCTATGCAAGAATATTCAACGTGATATTGTTCAAATGCTTGGAGATTCTTCGAGGTATACGAGTGATTTGATTGTTTTATAAAAATATGGAGGGTTGTTTGATGATGGAGGTCAAATTTTCCTAATGAATGAGTATTCACCACTGATGATGTATGTGTACAAGTTGCAGTTGGGAGACATAAAGGACAGGGTGAAGAATGATAATGATGATGATATTTCCTCTATAGGGATGGATAGGAATGGTCTAAATTAAGAACTATTTTAGGTAATTATCTAATTTCTATTGGTGATTGAAATTAGAGTAATTTTTTAGTTTTATATTTAAAATTTAATGGGACACCTTACAATATCATTGATTTACCATCTCATATAGATTTAATGATTGTGGATAGAGATTAAACAATCAATGGAAGTGTTTGTATCTCAATATATCAATCTATAGAATGAAAAAGTAGATCATCATATTCCTTATAATTCATTATATCCCCCAGATGCTCCTGAGTAGTTGGGGTTTGATGTCTATATTCACATAATCAATTATTTATCAAACTATTTAGGAGGATGTGATACAATATATGCGATAAAAGATCATTTAGTGAAGGTTCTTCAATTTTATGAAATCAAAGAGTTGGTCATGATGGATTTTTTGGGGAGAAGGTATATGGAAGATGATATAAAACTAATTGGAGATAAGAATTTCAATTTCATGGATGAGAATTATCATTTTTCTACACATATTGGAAGAGAAATTTTGAAAACATTCAGAACATAGTTTCATATTTGTAATTTTTTTAAAACTCCAACTATGAGAAATATATATCATAATATCTAAATAACGTGGTTATTTTGTGGGTGTGATTCGTTGACAACGGTGGTTCATTAAAAATATAAGTATACTTTGGGTGAGTTTTCTTATAGAAAAACATATCACTCATACATCAACATCTCATAGTTTGCTGACTTTTATAGGAAAAAATATTTTTTTTATTAATATAGGTAGTGTTTTGGGAGTAATAATATTTCAGACCCAATTTAGTGAATATCTTAATAGTGATTTATTAAGTTTTCTATGATTATTTTAGGAACAAGATTTGAAGATGTATAATGTTGATTAAAAGATGAGTTTCTTGCATTATGTTATGGGAGTCTATGTGTTGTTAAATGTCTCTCCTCAAAAATGATAGTATATTTTTTAGAGGGGAATAAGATTTCTCCATGGCTCATGGGAACTTTTGGCGAGATGGGAATACTGGTGAGAGATATTTTTGGTTGTAACTCATACCACATCTATATAAGATAAATGATTTCTTTGACATGTTTCATCTTTGATGATATCTTCATGATGGCTCCCATATCATTAAAAGGGAAGAGCTCAATATTAGGGGTGACATTAAATTAAATGGAGAGACTATTATTCATCCCAGTTCATAAAAATATGTTGCTTTATGGATGTAACATTCCTTTCATTTTTATGTTTTGGAGGAATAGTTTTATAATGAAGAGTAATTAACAATGTGGCACATATATTCTTGTCATGTACACATAGTTTCATTTACTTTTACAAATTAATTTTTTTTTCTACACTGTGTGATGTTATAAATCTTGTTTCATTATATGATGTAATTTTTAATGATTTTTTCATGTGTGTTAAAAATCTCGAAAATGAAATGATTAAATCATTCCTAATCAATATTTTTAGGTTTATTTCACATTTTAAAACATTTTAGAGGAGTAATTGTCACTAAATAAGTACAATAAAAATATATGGGAGGCTAAATTCATTTATTTGTGTTTGTATGGCAGTGTTATATGACCATTTTAGTTGTTTTTCATGTTTTTATTAGAGAATGAACTGATTTTGAAGGTGTTTATGAGGAATATATAAGTGTTTTTACTATTTTAAAATATATTTAATGTGTTTGGGGGTGTAATGATATCATAAGGATGTATTTCCCTTAAAGTATTTGTGACACTCTTTCATGCCCTCTTCTGGTAGATCCATAAATTCTTATGTATGAGAACTAGTTGATGGGTATATGATGTTGTCAATGTTTTTATCATACTATTCCTTTTTCAATTCATGTGGAAGAATAATTGGTTATGTGGTTGATTGGAAAATTCATTGCTTTCCATATTGTAGTCACTTGTGTTTTCATGTCTCATTTTTATTGGTTATCCAATTTGTTGCTATGGTCACTTGTTTCCTTTATGTGGTCACTTCTTTTCATTCAGTAGGTTGTTTCAAACATTTACTAACTACTGTGTCCATGTAATCACTTTTTTCCGTCATATAGTCAATTGTATATTCATGAAGTGACATATTCTTCAATGGGGTCAATAATTTTTTTTACGATTGGATGGTTGGTATAATCTATACATGATATGGAAAATTTTATAGAATTTTTATTTTTCTAGAAAATACACTTAAAATGTCATGAAATTGAATTTTTATGAATTTTTTTTAATGATTTAATTATGTTTAATTAATTTCCATTTTAAGGATAATAATAATATCCATGAAATTTCATAATATAGAATGAAATTAATGAGTCATTATGAAATGAATTTAATAACCTCTTCATTGATGTTAAATTTAAATTTTATATCTTCTAAAAAATCTAGATGGTTTCAAATCATTACATATATGATGAATTTTCATCTCTTCAATCTCCTCTACGTGATTTCCCTTAAGAGAGGGGTTCTAAATAATATTACATGGATACATGGGACCCTTCATCATTTTTTTTATTCATATCTTTATTTATTCATAGGTATGTAGGACTTCTTTTGGTGTTTCGAATCATGTGATGATTCATTCCTTTGGGTATGAAATGAATTATTTTATATTTGGTGGTATATAAAGGATTGTTCGTTATTTTTTTCCATTTTGATGTCTTTATTAATTCGATAAATAATGTTCATAGTTGGATAATTAAAAGTAAAAGGTAATTAAAATGGAATATATTGGATATAGATTTTTTTACATTTTTTTGTTGTTTTTTCTAGTCGCATATAAAAATTGTGGTTTTTTGTGGTTATAGTGGTGTTCATCTAGGATGTGGTATGTATTTGGTTTTTATGTGATGGATATCCCATATGGTATGTGGCATGGGCACATATTTGAATGAGAAGTCAGATTTTTTATGTTATCAATTTTTCATGATAGTTGCTTTTTAATAATGGAATTTAATGTTACCAATGTAATTGGAATGGCTCATGAGATTTTTTTGTAAGGGGTTGAAAATTTTAAACAACTAATAAATCAAAATGGGAAGTGTGACTGAAGTGGTTATTGTGAAATATATAATGAATTGGTTTAATAAATGAATTTATATATTAACTAAAACATGTGAAAATTGTCATAACTATAAGTGAAATACTACTTTTGGTCTTCGTATTTGGGGTTATGAATATAGTGGTGGACTTCAAAGTGGTGGAGTATGTGAGGCCTTATGGTGATGATTTAATTTGGAGTGGTACTCATGTCGTTAGACCAATGGTTGTGAGTCTATTTTCCCACTATATATGCATTTCAATTTACATATGATTTCTACACACACACCTCTATAATTGAGAATCATGTTTTAGTATCCTTATGATTTGTGGGTGTCATACGAAATACTCCAACTAAGGATATGAATGTTTTTACCCCTCTTCCCTTATCACACTTCTTGTTGTGTTTGATAAGAATGGGTTGTAATGAATAGAAGTCAATAATTCACTTTTTTCGGTATAATGAGATGATAAGTTGGATGTTGTAACATCCCTCCTTCTTCTCACAAACTTGAGATAGTGGAACGGTGTAACATTCCCATAAGAGACATCCCCAAGACCGAAAAATATGGTAATAGATTCCAAATGGTTTCAATACATGTGGGGCATGATTTTACCATTATGAATAAAATAAATCAACCCATAAAAAACCAAACATACAATAATATGATTCATAATAAAAAGAACGAAAACACAACCAATTATTTTTTTTATCAAATCCCCCCTAGGTGTACTACAAAAGAATATAATCTACCATCGATGAAAACATTGGAATATGAAAAATAAAACTCCATGATAACCACAAGACTCTAGGCTCCCCATAATCCTTGACCCTACATACAAAACTACCCATGTTTTATTAATTAGTATTAATGATGTGTTATATTTTTCCTTTTACCATGGCTTGATATATAACATCTCAAAAACCACCAATGTGTCCGAGAGTGGGTTAGTATTAAAACAACATAGGTTTTATCCAATGACATCCCTTCTCACACCACTAGGATAGATGAGTTAGAAAATTTTATATAAAATATTTTATATGAAGCAATATCCAAAATAGTTTATAACAAAATACAAATAACAATAAAAATATTTTTTTATTTATGTATTAACATGTCCAATGTCAACAAATTTCCATAAAAAATCCATTTTCAATAAATCAAACAAATAATTCTTTAAAACCATTTAACTTTTTTTTGCAATACAATTCCATTCCACATATACACATTACCAACCATGAATGAATCGAGATGAAAATTCCATACTCAAAAGCAGTTTCTCTACAATCTACAATGTCATAACAATGTAATTATATCCCATGGGACATAACACCTTTGGAACCAATTAAAAGTTTATATTTCAACCATGACTTGTAAATGCAATACTAACACCCATAAAAATTATAACATAAAACAATTCCATTAAAAAAATCCAAAACCATTTCAATAAACTGATATTTTTGTTTCAAACCATTCACCAAAAAACCATTTCAAAATTACAGAAAAAACATATTTTAAAATAAATATTTTAAAATGAAGAATCTAAATCCCATCGAAAATTAAATAATAACAATTTTACAATGTCATGGAATAACATAAATCATCCCTAAAGAGTATTTATATCATGTATTGAACCAGGATTTCACAATCAATTTCAATCAAATATTCCAATTTGGAACTAATCCAATAAATTCTAACAAGAGGATTAGAGAGTGAATGCACCTACCTTGAGAGATCTGGTGAATACAAAAAACAAACGAAGAACGCCAACAAAATGATTTCAAATCATCATGGACCCACATTATATTTATTCCCATATAATCATAAAAATAATATCCAATCATTATTGACATCCATAACCATATATGAGCCCACAATCGGAATATATATTATAAGTTGAGAACATGGGCGATGTAAATCTACGAAAAACTTCAAGAAAGATGAATAAAAATCACATGTCATCATGAATCGACTTCTAATCACCAAGAAAAATTTTTGATCACCTCAGGATCAATATGAGAACCTTCCATGACCATTGGGGAAGGAAAACTCAGATTTAGGGCATCATATGATGAAAACTGTACTAGATAAAATAAAAAACATGGTAGATCCACTTTTAAGGTTCTAACTTTTACCCTATTCTGGGTTTAGTTGCATACATAGGAAAACAGTTCAATAACCATGTGTTAGAAACTACCTTAAGGATGAACCGAACACGGTCATCTCACATGATATTCATAGCCATGATCCAACCATGCCAAGACTACTACATAAAATGAACCTGGCCACACAGTTTCTCCCAGGGTGTCACACAGTTTGGGAAAATCATGCATAGCACATGTAACTTCCCTTTAGCCCCTAAAAGAAAAATAATTTTCTCTAAACTCATCCACGTTTCACCATTATACATTATAAAATTCAAAATTATAATGAATGGGTAAAATAAAAGAAATCATGGGTCCTACATTCTCCCCGTCATTGGACTTTTCGTCACCAAAATTCAGAATAACACTGACTCCCAGGAAGAGCTCTGATAATGGTTCCTTAATTTCCGTCACACATTCCAAAGTCTCTTCTTAAATATGACCATCAATCTGTAAAACCAACACTAGGCTGATGTGTTTTCTTGAAGTAATTTATCTTGTATATTCTCAATATGCACTGGGATATGTACTAGTGAATAATCTAGATATAGGTCAATGTGATGCAATATGATCACATGGATAATATCTAGCTGGTATTTGTTTAACAATGATACAAGGAACACATTATGAACCACACTAAACTATGGTGGAAATTCAAACTGTTAATACACCTCACCTTCCAATTCCATTATCTTAGTAGAGATAACGTATCAAGGAGATTACTTTTCGTACATTCCAAAATTACTATTTCAAAGCCTTTGCAAGATTCATAAGAATAGATGGTCACTCACCAAAAAATGGAAATTCTTGTCAACGATGATCATCATATGATTTTGGATAACTCTATGTTGCCTCCAAAATTTTTTGGATCAAATAAATCTTCTGTATTTTTTCATGGATATGGATTACTAAAACTTGTTTAGGGTAACTTATTTCCACCCAACACATTAGAGAATGATACGGAATCCTATATAATGCATCAAAAGGATCGATATGTATGATTTCTTGATAGATGTTATGATATAAAAACTCTACTATTGGAATATTATCATCCCATGAGTAATCAAAATCCAATACAAAATTACACAAACTTCCATAGAGAGTTTTTATCATTCATTTCGATTTCTCATGTGTCAAAGGGTGATCTGTCATACTCATAGACAATTGTGTCCCAAGGGAATTCTATAAGGATTTATAGAAACAAGATATGAACCATGAATCCTAGTCTAATATGATCGAAACTGGTATTTCACGGCCTTTTCTACGTATGAGATATAGTGTTTTGATAGATCATTCACCATGTGAGTTTTCCAAATACGGAATGAGACAACTTGATACGATGATCCCTAAACAGACATATAGTAAAAGGTTTCCAAACCATTAAGGGAGACCTCCGATAAAATCCATAAAAAAATCCCCCCATTTCCATACTAGTACAGGTAATGACTATAACATAGCTACTAGTCATTGATGTTCACCCTTAACTTGCTAAAAAGTTAATCACTTTCAAACAAACTCATCCACCTTCAATTTCATATTGTTCCACCAAAATTATTCCTTTCATGGTTTATACATATATTTTAATCTAGAATAAAATTCCATATGTAATTGTGGTATGCATGAAGAATTTATTTCATTCAAGACATATAAACAACCATTCAATTCCTAAAGCATAACACAAAATACAAAACCATCATATATCCCTAAACTATCATAACACCGATGTGTATTTATCTAATATTTGCACATTATGCTTCATATTTTTTTTATTATTTAACCATCGTTACTAAATAAATATCTGCCACATCTAACAATAAAATTACAACAATTAATCTATCTTCACATTCCATATAAATAATAGCTATGACCAATATCATCTACCACTGATAAGAAGCTTCATTCACCAGATAAGCATTTAAAATTCTGGATAATGCATCTGCCACCATATTTCCATTTCTTGGTGTATACATTAGGTAAAATTTGAACATACGGATATTCTACATCCATCTTATTTTCCATAAATTCAAATACCACTGAGATAAAATATGTTTCTAAAACTTATGATCCTTCAATATAATAAATTTCTCACTAAAGATACTGTGATGCCATGTATTCAAGGCATGAAAAAATGTAGCTAACTCAAAATCATGTTTTTTGTAATTCCTCATTCATCACAAACTGCCTTGATCCATAATGTACCAAATGATCTCTAGTCATGAGCATCCACCCCAACCTAGATCCAAATGCATCACAAGTATCCATGTACCCATGTCCTAATTCTAGAAAAACCACTATAGGTGGTGATGTTAGATGAACCTTTAATAATTGGAATGATTTAATGCATTTATTCATCCATTGAAATATAATGTTTTTATTTTTCAATGTTGTCATAGGTGATGATATACAAGAACATTTACAAAAAAAAGTCATTAATAACATGATAGACCATGAAAACATTATGTCTGAGAGACATTCTATGACAGTTTCCAAGAGATTATGGATTCTATTTTCACTAGATAAAAAAACTATTTTTTAAATATTAATTTTCCATGAATGTGTACCTCTTGTATCCAAGATTCACTAATTGATAATTTGGAATAAAAACAACGATCTCTAAATCCATACAACACTATCACCTAGTGTTTCCTATTCATAGAAATTTTCCTTGAATAAATCATAATGTCATCCAAAAACGCCACAAAAATGATATATATCTCTGAAATATCTTATTCATTAATTCCATTAATAATTCTGGTTAATTTCTATGACTAAAAGGAATTAAGACATATTCATACTAGAAATATATGTTTCAAAAAGAGATATTTTAAGAATATTCGCCTTCTGAACTCACAATTGGTGATATCCTAACCACTATTCCATTATTGATAAATATTGAGCTCACCTAAATTGATCAAACATATATTCAATTCGTGAAGTTGGATATCAATTATATACTGTAACATTTTTATGATTATGATAATTTACACAAAGAGGAGGAGTTCCATCTTCTTTACATTTGTACAAAACTAGTGATGCCCACCAATATGTGCTTGGACGAATGAATCACTTTCTTTTTAGATCACCCAACTGCACTTTAAACTACTAATTTGTTTTGTGCCATCCTATATGACACAAGTGAAATTAGACTTGTCCACATATGTAGATAAATCGTAAACATTACTTCCCTTATAGTTTGTAACCTTAAAAATATTTTGGGAAGACATACCAGAATTGATTCATGACTATTGGAAAACTATTATCATCGATTTCTTTTGTTGTTGCCAATATCAATGCCACTAACTAGAAAGAGGTTATTCCCACTTCAGGTGCCAAAAATATCATTGCACATATCTTTAAAACCTTATATCCTTTAAATATATTCTTGAAACTGTCCACTATCACGATACTAATTGTCCTTTTATATTGTTCTATCTAATCCTTGTACATTGCTAATGAGTCTATAACCAATATTACATCATAGAAATCTACTTCCCAAACTGATAAGTCCTAATATAGTTCATCTCCATCAATAGTTATAGAACATGATCGACACAAAAAGGATTGAAATTCTCTTTCCCCAAGATGAGTTTGACGTTTTATCACCTATGATATCATATCATGTTGTTGAAATAGATAATCAAGACCATGAGAAGTCATTAAGGAATGTGATTCACTGGTATCAAACAACACATGTGTAGTGGTAGAGTTCAAATAAATCATACCTCTCACTATATATGTTACATCCTCTCATCCATAATCACCTTCTCTACCTCGTATAAATTCTCAGTTTCTACACTCTACTCATTGTTTTTGTATTGTTATTTTATTTTATAAGGAGTCATGGTATTACTATAATCTCTATGGATATCATTTTTATGGTTATGATATTATTTATCCTATTTCTGCATTATCAAATCATAAGATGGTTGTGACACCGAGGAAGTGTCTCGAGCACTAGATCGTATATCGATATGATAATAGTGAAAAGATACCCGATATAGTTTAATTTTTGTAAAATTCAATGTTATTTTGTACAATCTCACTTCTTGTGGTTGAAAAATCAATATTAAAAACACCCTACTTTGATATTTGTTCATGGAGGAAAACTCACAGATCCAATCATTTTATTAAAATTCCCTCTTTCCCCAGTGAAGTAGGTGTCCCACTTATTATATCATAACACATTCGAGTTCCCAAGATTTCTTATGGGTATCAACATATTTCCTCCAACCATGGACCCATATATGTCTCCTTCGCCCACCGTTGATCTATTGACCATCTCATTATAGTCATTAATAGAGAGGACTACAATCGTTGAGTGAATCTCCTACCTTATCCCAATTTAAAATATGTGTTTTTAAAGGATTCATTAATTGTAACATCAAATGAAATGCTAACTAAATTCATTAATCAAGCCTCATACTCTATGATATGGAAAATTTCCTTATTTAGGATGAATATGTTAGTTTTCCTTTGAATCTTGAATGAGTGAGGATATAATGGTTTGTTGAATAATTCCTCAAAATCCATCAAATACTGTCCTTGATAAACTTGATGAAACACAGATAGATGCTACCATTGGCTTGCATGATCCCCGATCATAAATGTTTCCATCTTGATATTTAGCTCCATGGGTGTGATGGTGAAATCAATGATATGATTCATCTTGTTCAGCTACACCTCTTCAATTTCCAGTTCTAAATCATCATAGATGATGGGTGGATTCTTTTTCTAGAATCTTATGGAGTGATCCACTTGTCTTACCACACCCCTTTATTTCTCTATGTCCATATCATAATAATATTTGAAAATACACTAAATTAGTTTTTGGTTTATCTATGGTACTGGTGCAACCATGTTCACCATAGACAATCCTTGTTAGATTCGATGATGCCTATTGGGTTCTATTTTTTAAAAAATGAAAACCTCATAAGTCTCACTCTCTTGAATCTGAAGACATAGAATGTTAATTTCTATGACATCTACTATCACATTATTGATATAAAAAATCAACCATATTCATGTTAAAAATTTTTTAAGAAAACAACTTTTTCTTAATTTTTGATAATAATTAAATTTCTAAAATACCCCAACCACACTCTTTTGAATGTATTTCATTTGAAAAATAGTTTCATAATTTCCAAAAATCATCAATTTTCTATAAAACAAAAATTATTACTCAAAATTTTGTAGACACTCATAGGTAGAATTCATTCCTCTAATGCATTTCATACTCGTATAATTATCTAAACCCATGATAATGATATTTCAAAATCATTTGTCTGTCTCAAAAACACTTATATACCCAACTTCATTGAAATATAATGTTCTTCATAAAAATTCTAGCTACATCGTTTTATGATATACAATTTATGTCCTAACTATCCTAATCCTATCTAATATCACGACCCAAGGGACATTAATGAATTATTCCAACTCTATGATAAGGAAAACTGATGACTACTTATTCCATAGGGCAATGAACATAGAGATACAATTTATCAAAAACGTGATTTTGGACTGAAAAAACATATACCATTTTCTTCAAACAGACATTTGGAACAATCAAAACTAATTCCATTTGTGATATGTTTCTCATCATTGACATGAAAATGTAGGATTGGGGTTACATTTCTTTATGTGACATCCCCCAGATGCCGAAGGCGGGAAATAGATGATTAAGAGTTTTACTACATGTTATGGATGATTTACCCTTTAATAATAAATCAACTTGACAAATATAATAAAACCAAAAATATCCACTATATTTTTCATGATAAAAGTAACGAAAAATAAATCGATTATTTTATATCAAAACCCCCAAGGATTACTACCATGGAAGAAAATCTAACATCAATGTAAATAAAGGAAGATGAAAAAAACTCAAAGACAATAACAATACTCCATTTTCTATAAGCTCCACATTTTAACATCACTATAAATCCCATGTATCATGATGTTGTGCTAAGGATGTGCGATACATTACCTTTGACTATGTCCTAATAGATGAAATCTACAAAGTCACCATAGTTCTAAAGAAAGGGATTGTACTAAACAAAGTAGTTTTTCCCCAATGACTTCCCTTGTCAAACCACTAGTATAGAAGTGATAGAAAATTTTATATAAAAAAAATTATATAAAACAATTTCCCAAAGGGTCAATAAGTTAATATAAACATCCTAAAAATCACATAAAAACAAAATATGAACAATTTTTGTATCAAAAAAATTTCTTGAAAATTCCATTTTAAAGAAAACAACTAAACAATGAATTAAACACATTTCCCAAGTTCCCTTTGGAAATACAATACAATTCCACATCCCTAAAATACCAATATGAATGAATTATGATGGTAGTTCTGTAATCGTGAATGATTTATCATCGATCTAGCAATTTACCACATGTTATTAATATCCCATGATCCATTACACATTTGGAACTGAGAACAGGGTCATATTTCCACAAATCCTTGTAAATGCAGTATAAAAATCCCTACCAATTATGCCCAAAAACTATTCCAATTAAAAAATACAATATAATATCAATAATCTAATATTTAAATTAAAAAAATTATCAAAAAATCCATTTCAATAATCTAGCTATGAAATATTTTAAAATCAGCAATTTAAAATCAAGAAACTAAATCACTTTACACCTTGAATCCCTACAATTCTACAATTTCTTTATAAACAAACAAGAATATATAAATACGATTTATATCATGACTTTAAACAGGAGTTAACAATAAATTTTAATCAAATAAACCAATTTTAAACTAAGCCATTAAATTATAACAAGAGGAATCATCAGTGAATCCCCTTACTTTTAGAGTTTTCGTGGAAATGACAAATGACAAAAGAACACCAACAGAATGTGGTTCAATCTTCACAATCCCACCTTACACCTATTCCACTATCATCACAAAAACCAAAAAAAAATCTTAATTTTTTTCCATAAACTTATATCTACCCACATTAGGAATTGATTTATGAAACTGAGAAGAGTGGAAATTTAGATCTAAGAAAACATCAATAACAATGAAAAACGTACACATACTATAAGGAACCAGCTTTTAATAATCATGTGATGAATTAGGATACCCTATAGGTCAATGGGAGAACAAACTAATAACATTAGGGAAAAAAACCCGAGTTAGGGCCACATTGAATGAAAAATTAAACACCTATAGGAAAAACAAATTACATCAAATTTTTTTGGATCTAACATTGACCATGTTTATAGTTTAGTCACAATGTTTGGCAAACTATTCACTAATTGTGTATTACTCACTACATTCATGATGAACCACGCAAAATCACCTCACATGTACTCCATATCTAGGGACCAATTTTATGGAGTCTCCTACATAAAAATACAAATCCACACAGTTTCCCTTATGTTAAGACACCGTTTGGACATACCGTGGGATGCTTGTGTGCCTTTCTTTTTGCCCAAAAAACACAAATAAAGTTCTCCAAAATCCATAAAACTCACTGTTATACATTATAAACATAAAATAAATATTCAAATTGTTACATACTAGAAACTACAGGTGTTATTATGACAGTACATATTTTATTTTCTTGGATGATGGGATAAGGTGTTTGTACGTGAGATTCATGACACCGAACTATTTTGGTTAAGGTTGTTATTGATTACAAAGTGATATCCCAAGAGTATTAGAGACGTATGATATGTCATGGGAATGGTTCCATTGTGTGATGTTGGACTTAATGTGATATCTTTCATCATGTGACATGTGTTACATAAAATAAATGGATGTGCGCAGATGTATGAATTTGGGGTGTGAGAGTGGAACTCTACTGGGAAGTGGTTTTGTTTATCATTTTAATCAATTTTATTCTTATTATGTTATTATAATTTGATGTATTATTTTTTTAACATTCCAAAGAGAGTATTTAGTTTGATTGTTGACGTATATAAGTGTGGTAGGTTTTTCTATTTTCTCACTGATACATTTGTATTCAGTTTTCATTTTTGAATGAGAATCATTGTGTGTGGTCTTACTAAGTATATTTTTATTTTCACAATATATATATTCAAAATATATTATTTAATTAATGTGAGGAACTCATGAAAGATCCTAGAAATTACTTGTATGGATTTGGAGTTGATGTGGTGTTTCTACCATAGGGTTTTCTCATCAGTATTCATTTGTAGTTATCTGTATTTGATAGCATTGTATATAAATTAAAGGATTATTTGGAATTCCATTATATTAATAAAATTCCTAGTGATTCTATATTTTTGATATCATGTATATTGATCTTGTACAATTAAGAGGGAAATGTCACTGATATTGTATAATTTAATACACCCATGGTTATTCACCAAACTAGGGCCTATTGGAAGTGACAATCAGAGGAATTTACATCTCTTTCACCATTACTAAAATATGAGGGTTACCTTTTGAGAGAGGTATTAATGGGAAGTAAATTATTCCATTAATTTTTTATGAACTTCATAGACCAAAAAAATGATTATAAAGAAAGTAGATATTATTTCTCACTACGGTTGTAAATATTATTTTTTTTATATACAACTATTTTTAAAAATGTTAAATAAGGTTTTCTCTCTTATCCTATTATTTTTTAAATTTAATATTACCCACAATTTATATTTTATAATATGGTTCAAAATTAATATAATATTTGTAATAAAAATGAGGTAGTGTTGATTTTTGTATTGAATTTTTGAAAGGACAGTTCGTTTTAACATACTTGGATTTAATGTAATTCTAAACCATCATGGATACTAAATAATTTAATGATTTTTTTTATATGTTTCCATGGTTCCATTCAAAGAATATATATTCCAAAATTTAGTGGGCATTTTTATATTTTAATATGTTATTTAAAAAAAATGTTATATTCTGAATCAAATGCTCTAGTGATTTTTAGATAAATATTTTACCTATGATAACATTGTCTGAATAAAAATATGAATTGATTGAGGTATGATAAATTGACAAAATAAATATCATTTATTTTTTTTGGATTATTTTTATTATATTGGAACATCATTGAATCCATTTTTCTTTTCCTAGAGTTTATGTTATATTGATTTTATTAATATCATGTTTAAAACTTATGAATGTATATATGATTAAGTGATGGGTGGGAAAAAGTATTTGTTCCATTAATGAATTGGGTAATGAATATTGTTATATTATATTAATTGGACAACATGGTGATATCCCAAGCCATAATTAGGGTACACATGTCATTATCCAAAGAGTAAAAGTGATTTTTCTATAGGTTTTCCCAAACCTATAGAAGTTATTTTGAAGGTTATCCTCTAAAAACACTTTTATTAATAACATTTAATTCAATATTTATTACGTGTGATACCTCAAAAAAACAACCCATTATTTTTATAATTATAGTGTCTATTGTAATTAGGAATATTAAATAATAACTTAAAATATGAAAAATGCCATCTTTAAGGAAATAATCCTTAACATGATCATATTATTCCTTCGTATGTAATACTGAATTGGATAAATTATGTATATACATAAGAATGGGTTGTGAAATAAATCCCAATAGGGGAATAAAAATGTAAAAACATGGAAATATTAATACATGTAAAATAACAGGAATATGAAATGGTGATAAAGCATGTGAAAATTATAAACATGAAAAGTGAGGGATGATATAGCATAATAATCATAAAAGAATCTTGGTAGGTGTAGAAAAAAAAGTTAAACCAAGGCATAAAAAACTTTTTTCAAGGATAAAATACAAGACATAATAATGGAAAATGTCCCACGACGGATTTGGATTACTCCCTAATTTAACAAAAAATGTCTCATGTGACTAAAACATTACCTAATTCATTAGAGTGATATAATTCATGGCACACCCATCACAATCATTATTTTTTCATGATTATGCTTTCCATATAGATCATATAACAATGATTTAGTCATATTTATCTTTTAATACATGACCATGGATTCTAGAATACATGCATGTAATTCCACAATCAAAAAATATATGTTCATAAAGGATAATACCCTTGATTGGAAATTGGTATAGGTATTCACTATGAAATTAATGGGAATGAAAAATTGGGGTGAAATTCTATCAGAATAACTAGGGAATATAAATGTTCAAGGAAGTTATTGAAGATAGTGAAAGGGGAATATCATCATTTAAGCATCCTAGGGGGTGTATGGGGGGGTATGGAAGACCATGTCCCAATATAAATAATTAGTGAAGAAGGGTATAAGATAAAAAAGATATAAGCCTATACAGGATAATGAAAAGTACCCTCACATTGAGAGTATGATTATCAAGTATTGGGAGTATCTTCTATAGAGATTAGAGAAGCTTTAGATCAATTTAGTGACAAAATGGAAGAGTATGTAAGTGATCCATAGATTTTTAGCGAAATTAATTTGGATCTTGGGAGTGTTTAAATAGGAAATGATTGTGTAATACCTTATCAGTTTTCAAACATATTTTTTGGACATTAAATTATAAAGAAATATAACCAATGGTTTTTCTCTGATTTCTAATAAATACGAAAATGCTTCATTGTTTCTAGAAGGATAGGGGAACATGTCCCCAAGCATAAGAGATTCTGGAAGTCCACCTCGTATTCTTATAAAAATCAGACACAAGTAATCCCATAGCCTCCTACTCCCATAATATAACAGGATGTCGACCCCATATTGATGACAATACGTCATTCATGCTTATTCTTTTGGGCCAGAATTAACCAACTCAAGCTGACGTGCCACTATTGTTTCTACATCATCGAGTGTGGCCCCTTGTGTCAAAGGATAGATGAGATCGAAGCGACAACCCTCATCTCTATGGTTGCGGCCGCACATAAGTCCTTCGATGCAGTGTCCACTACCACTATAGATGGCACTAGCCTCCAACCGAGAGATGCTGACTCATAGTAAACACCTCCCATAGAGGATCCCTCCTTCATATGAAAATCATATGATTTAATTGATACTCCTCCAGCCTTTGAATAGGACTGCTCTGCCATAGTTGATGATTTTCTATTAGTGAACCTTCGAAGCAAGGAAGACCTAAAAATCGCATTGATTAATGCCTCCATGAACCTTGAGGAGAAAACACAGTATATATACTTCCTAAAACAACATTGTGATGTGTTCTTTTAGATTTAGGGAAGGATTCCAGGACTAGATCCTCATGTATCCATCCACTTCCATGGTCTCTCAGAAAATCATTGCGAGTTAAAGCATCCTCCTAGAAAGATGCACCCTTCACACGGTTCCCTAGTTGAGGCAGAAGCTGATAAGCTCATCAGGGAATGTTTTTCTAAGGAGGTCCAGTACCCCAAATGGCTAGCCAACATTATTCCAATCAGGAAGAAGAACTGATAGATCAGAGTCTGCATCAACTTTTCGTATCTCAACTGTCACTGTCCTAAGGATGACTTTCTCCATCCTGTGACTGAATTGATTATTAATGCTACAGGTGTATCCCATTCCCTCTCATTCAGGGATAGGTACTCTGGGTATAACCATATCTGAATGTCCCCTGACGATGAGGATTCTACAGTCTCTAGGGCACCACAAGTTTATTTCTATTATCTTGTCCTACCATTCACTTTAAATCATGCAGGTTCCACCTTCCAGCAGGTTATGCATCACATATTTAATTGAATACTAGGAACATTGTTGGAATTCTATGTGGAGGATCTAGTGGTAAAATCTTTCCAGCATCAGGACCATATCAATGTTCTTGGGAAAGTGTTCAACTTTCTCTGTTACCATCAAATGTAGTCGAACCCATTGAAGTGTGCCTTCAGGGTCACCTCAAAAATGATTCTTGGCATCATTGTCAAGTAATGGGGAATTGAGATCCACCCAGATAAGATCAAGGCCATTAGCCAAATGTCTCCCCCCCGAGCAATATTTGGGAACACCAAGGCTTCCACGTCCACTTTGCCTTCATACGTTGATTCATTGCGAATTTGGCCAAAAAATTTAATCCCTTTTCTTGGCTCATGATGAAATAAACACTATATGAGTGGGACGGAGAGTGCCATACTACCATTAAGGAGATAATGAAGTTTCTACTTCAACCTATGGTCATAATTCCACCTATCTTCAGAATATTGTCGGTCCGATATGCGACCACCCTGGAATGATCTATCGGTGCCCTTATTGCCCAAATGAACAATGATGGGATGGAGAATGTAACGCCCCGACCCCAGCTACCCAGAGCCGGTGCATTACTTCGTAACATTGGCATGATCCCAAAATATCAAGTCTCGAAAGACCGATTAGTTTAGTAGCCTTGGAAACACTAGATACATTCATAAGTCTTTCATTACATCAAAATTAAACAAACTACAAAAAAACATGGTCTTCATAGTCCACACTCATATCTTCACTGATTATTCTTGCAAGTCAGTCATAAAATACTTCTTCACAACCTGGAAAATTTTTAAACATTGAAAGGGGTGAGCTCAAATGCTCAGTAAGGATAACAATAATGCGGAAGCTTTCATAAATAAACATTAACATTTAAGGCAATGTATAACTAAAACAAAAGCCTCTTAAACATGAACTTCAACATAATATGGCAAAAGTAAAATGAGATAATACCATTTACTTCTTCACATGGATATTCTACTGGTCGAATAATCACATGTAATATCAATAACCACTTTCATAATGAGGGAATGTATAATGCCGGACATTCTGAAACATTTTGTCAAGGCCTCGGCCAAGACATCTAAAATGATTAAGGCCTCGGCCAAAACCATAAATCAAATTGGGAAAGGGCCTCGGCCAATTCCACGTCTAGTTGTCTCATGAGACCTACCGATGCATCGAGGAGCTATAGCGGGCTCCACCCGTCACTTATTAAGTCTAATACATTCCTCATATGAATAGGTTTAAACATATCATAAACCATAACATAATCGTGTCACATAAAACATGCATAAAGGAAACATAAAATTTCCACATTTCAATCACAAGATATCAATACAACACATTGATATAATAAAAATGCTTTCAAAACCATTTTCAATACCAAAATAAAAGAAAATTATAACATGGTATTTATTTTTCATTAAAAAAAAGGGTATGACTTGTAGAGGAAGCAGAAACTCAAATAGTGGTCACGGCGGCGGAGAAGTCGTTGTCGCCGCATACGTACGACAAAAACATTCCCTTTTGTCGTTTTGTAAACGCTTCGTATAAAAATATTCCTTTTGAATAAACGTAAAAGTCAAAGGGGTTTATACACCGTATAAAAGAAAGTTGTGTATAAAACGAAATATGCCTCAATGAAAGGAGATTGAGACGTAGTCCCTTACAAAGATAATTTTTAAAATAAAATAGATACATTATGTGTATTCACTATAAGTACACATAAATAAAGTACAAATACAAGATACGACATAATAATATAATGACATAATTTGAAAGTAGGAGATTAACCCAAAGAATGGATGTTGGGTTAAGAAGTTCCCTTACAAGATCATTTATAAATAAAATAGATCTATTATGTGTATTAACTATAAGTACACATAAATAAAGTAAAAATACAAAATAATACATAATAATATCATGACATAATTTGAAAGTAGGAGATTAACCCAAAGAATGGAAGTTGGGTTAAGAAGTTCCCTTACAAGATCATTTATAAATAAAATAGATCTATTATGTGTATTAACTATAAGTACACATAAAGAAAGTACAAATACAAGATAATACATAACAATATCATGACAGAATTTGAAAGTAGGAGATTAACCCAAAGAACAGAAATTGGGTTAAGAATTTCCCTTACCTCGTGTCTGACTTGACTCAACCGTTCTTTAACCTCCTGAATAATAAACTAGAGTTAATATATACCTTATTAAGAACCATTTTCAACTTCATTATCCTTATTATATCACTTATTACAATGATATGAACATTATGTAATTATTTAAGTTAATAATGTTCATTTTGTCGGTATTTGGTTCTTAAGTCAAAAATAGGCTTCTTACACTTACATGTTGTTAATTTGGTCAAAGGTTCATTATATCCAGAATGGTATTCATGATTTAGATATCATATATGTCATATATATCCAGTACATACATTCATTTATAATATTACATCACATTTAGAGGTAAGAAATGAAATGCACCGTTCATGGAGACGGTAAGCCGTACGTACGCATGAACGCTACTTCCATTTCTATTTCATATTTTCTGGAATGGAATCATAATGATATGAGAGTATATTATAATTCCAGTATAATAACATATATAATATCATTAACTTTATCCTTCACACATCCCACATATGGTATTAACGAATCAAATCACTTTCAGGGGGCGGTAGTCCGCGCTTCCTAAAATGAAGATATCGTGTTTTACCCATAATGGAAACCATAAAGGTATGCCCAAAATGAAAAAAACAGAAGCTTAAGGAAAACATAAACATATTATATATCATATATAAAAATAGTGACATCATAATGGCCACCTTTGAAGGTGTTAAATGAGTGTTGAACAATCATCGTTTCGGGAGGCAGAATTTCGCCATCCACGGAAACCTTATGTTCTTTAACCATTTGATGTAGTTGTGTGGAAGTGTAGCTCAAATAAATCTTATAACAACATCCTAGTATATTTAAGATACTGGTGTTGTTACAAAAGAAGTAAATAAAAAGAGTTTAGGGGGTTGGAGAAGCAAAATAAAACAAAAGAACATGAGAGAATGAATTACCTTAAAAAGTGTAACTCCTTTTGAGTTGAGCCTAAAGGCTTCCTTTGAAAGGATTCTGCCCAAAGGGAATCCTCTAGGATGAGGAGAGGGATGTGGAGAGAGCAAATGGGCAGGGGTTGGCCGAGCCAATGGCTTGAAGAGTGTGTGAAATGAGGTAGAGGTGGGGGCCTTTTATAAGAGGAGAGGAGGGGCACTTTTGGAAAGTAAAGGAACATTACATTATTTGAAAATGTGTTTCGGTTTTAAAAGGTCCCACATTGATAGAATTCGTGGATAAGGTGATAAGGCATCGAAATCCACTCATCCAATTGGTTTTGGCCATGTGTAGTTCATAGATTTTATATTATCTTTCCATTTTATTTAAATCGTCAAATAATGATGTCATCGCTGCATCATTATTATGTCATAAATAATTAAATTTATTTAATGTCTAAAAATTATAAAACAAATACTATGATATAGGAAATCTTTTTATCTTTCCAATGACTATTTATAATCAAAATTTGGACTTGTGTAACCCTACTTAAAAATTGTTTTAGTAAAACACTTTATGTTAGTGTCATTTTCACTTTAACATTAAATAAAAAGTAATTTATGTTATTTCCCAACAAAAGTGGATCCATGGGGTCCCCAAGTTAGGCCATGGCTTGTCTTGGTCGGCCATGACACAACCAATGAGGTTGGGACATGTGTCTAGGTCATTTAATATTATTAAAGTATTATTTATACCTTAAACTACCCTAATTACCACTAATCGCGATTAAGAACTTAATAAGTTACTATTCACCAAAAAATTATTTTTATCCCATTGAACCACATTTTACTTCTTAATGACAACCATGTATGTCGGATTTTTGAAAATCAAATCACAGAAGTGGTAATATTTCATTTAAACGAAAAATCAGTTATTTAACAACCACTTAGTGGTTTCACTATTCATCAAAAATTGAAGTTTTTCAGAATAAGGCCAAAATTTCACCCTAAGCTATAATTGATATTCCGAATTGAAAAATGATGTCTATTTTAAAAAATTCCAAACATATTAGTTGCATTAATTAATTTTATAATTAATTCCCGCTGTCACAACAAATAGCGTGTTTTTAAGAAACAATTTATATCAAAAGATTGGCAATTGTTTATGTCCAATTTCAATGTTAAATTAATTATAATGACCACCATTGGATAAAATGGTAAAAATATATTCTAATTATACTTTAAAACCATCAAATATTATAATTTATCACTATAAATTATTTTGATTAAAAAAGTTGTTTTAAGTATTTTTCACTATTTATAAAATTTTAGAAGTTCTCAGAAAAATACCAAAAATTCAACATAGGCTAATTTCGATATTACGAATACAAAAATGAAGTCCATTTTGACATATAAAATTTATAATATTTCAAAAAGAAGGTATTACTATTCATAACGGCTACTTTGATTAGTCGCGGTGTTTTAGAACTCGAAGTTGCGTACAATGCAAGCTATTTCATTATTGAATGAGAAGCGTATCGTGGAAGCTCGGGGTGTTACATTCTCCCCTCCTTCAATAAATTGCGTCCTCGCAATTTGAAATTTTTCTTGGAAAATAAAAGGTTGAAAATAGAAAATACCTTTGTGGAAAACCCACATCGGAAATAAGGTTAATAGAATTTAGTCTTAATAAGAGGGAAATGGAAATAAGAAAGTCACCACCAAATCATGATCTCGATAAGGAGAACATTGGTGGCAATTAGAGACATATAATTTGAGGAAAAACGTAAATATTTGTAGGGATTGATTGAGGTCATCAATCACAATCAACTGTCAAATTGAGGGCCTCAAAGCCTTCAATCTATGTTGATTTAAAATATCATCAGTTCAAAAAAACATAAGTTATTAGGATAACACATTTTTTTTGTTTTAATATCCCTTTACTAAAGTTTAAGAATTAATTTATTCATTGAATAAGAGATAGGTATATATATATATATGTGTTTGACATTAGAGTTTCAACCTTCAACTCATCTTTCACTCAAAAGATAATAGAACTCAAAAATATTATACTTATCCTAATTGTATAAGGTTCCAAATGTTAACACATACCATTTAGATTAGTAAAATTATTTTGTAATAACCGGGGACTTCCTGTAGGCTAGTGGTAGGAAATAAAGGCCTGTCGCACTATGATTGTGGGTTCGATTCCTGCAGCTTTGTCCGACGCGACGGGTTATGCCCCACCCTGCAGGTTGTCCTTTTCCTAAAACTATAGTATCATAATATTCCAAAAATAATCTTCATAAATTTTTTAACCTTAAACAATACTATCCATGGTTCAACTTAATCCATTCCAACCTTAATAGTTATCCAAAATACATCTGTCCAACTCACAGTCCAAATTTTATAAGGAAGGTAAACATAATGAAGATCCTTTATCCCACGTAACAACATGTGAGCACCTTCATCATGTATTCTTTTTAAACATACTGAATTACCATGATCCCTTATTCCTTATATAATACTAGATATACTCCTTCTATCCAAAAATGTATACAAAACATCAATCAGTTTCAAGGAAGTTAAGTATATCCAATATAATTTATCCAAATCAATCACGTCTTATTCCAAAATCACAATCTCAGTATCAAAACCATATTATGGTTTATCTTTCTCTCAACCATATATTTTCCAAAAATTTAACCTACTGTGGAGTCACTTTTCTTGGTTCCACACAATCTCAAGTCCTTGATGAAATAGTACTTCAGTACAATCCTTATATACTCCATAATTATTATAACCAGTACATCATTGATACAACACTCAAATTAAAAAAAATCTTTAATAACAACATAAGAACTCTAATCATTACTCCTCATCTGTGGTAGTATCATAACTTGATTATTATCCAATAACATCATTTGGGGCATGCTCTGATGATTTGGACATTGGTTTGCGTAGTGTCCCCAATCCTTGTAGAAGAAGCATTGTACATTTGAAACCATTTTCTTACCCTTGCAGTCACGCACTTTGTGTCCTTTTTCTCTACACTTATAACAAACTCCCATTCCCTTTAGGCAAGTTCCATGATGTTTCTTCCCACAATTACCACATATTGGAAAATTCTTCTTTCCCCTCATCCCTTTATCCATCATTCTCTCTTCCATCCCTTTCATCTCTTGCTTCGCTTCAAAGCCATAGGACTCAGAGAATTCTTTACTTATCCTATTAACACATGATACTATTTCTTCATATGTTGAGAACACATGGGAGACTATTTCCCTTCGAAATGTTGGCTTAATACCGTGAAAGATACTATCCTTCTTACTCTTTGGATCATACGTACCGCTGGAGTTCACATTCCTTCTACTGGGCGCCATTTCTATACAACGGCATAAACTAGGTTAGTTTATGAATCAAAATACATAATTCCATACTTGTAAAACACTTTACATAAATTGAACTATTTATGGATATAATCCATAATCATAAAAAGAAATGTTTTCTTTGAGGAAGTATGTACTCATAACCCTTCATAGTGGTTTGTAAGTAAAATGAGAATTATCCTAAGCATATCCCCCGGGAGTGTCATAACCAAGAGTGCAGCAAGGCCCGTTTTCGTGCACCAGTTCCCGTTCGAGTCTAGCTCAAAGCGGTGTTTTCGGGTTTTACCCCTAGGTACATCTGTGCCAGAGCCGCCTCTACCTGCTCGTATCCAGACAGGGATGTATTGCTCGGAAAAGTCATAACATCTCTATAATACCAAAATTCTAGGAAGTTCTTTTATACTAATCCTCAGAGTTCATCTTAGGTCTACGTGCTCTAATCAGAGTTTATCTAAATCTAGCTTCCAAGGTTAGTACTAAACTGCCTCTGATACCAACTGTAACGCCCCGACCCCAGCTACCCAGAGCCGGTGCATTACTTCGTAACATTGGCATGATCCCAAAAGATCAAGTCTCGAAAGACCGATTAGTTTAGTAGCCTTGGAAACACTAGATACATTCATAAGTCTTTCATTACATCAAAATTAAACAAACTACAAAAAAACATGGTCTTCATAGTCCACACTCATATCTTCACTGATTATTCTTGCAAGTCAGTCATAAAATACTTCTTCACAACCTGGAAAATTTTTAAACATTGAAAGGGGTGAGCTCAAATGCTCAGTAAGGATAACAATAATGCGGAAGCTTTCATAAATAAACATTAACATTTAAGGCAATGTATAACTAAAACAAAAGCCTCTTAAACATGAACTTCAACATAATATGGCAAAAGTAAAATGAGATAATGCCATTTACTTCTTCACATGGATATTCTACTGGTCGAATAATCACATGTAATATCAATAACCACTTTCATAATGAGGGAATGTATAATGCCGGACATTCTGAAACATTTTGTCAAGGCCTCGGCCAAGACATCTAAAATGATTAAGGCCTCGGCCAAAACCATAAATCAAATTGGGAAAGGGCCTCGGCCAATTCCACGTCTAGTTGTCTCATGAGACCTACCGATGCATCGAGGAGCTATAGCGGGCTCCACCCGTCACTTATTAAGTCTAATACATTCCTCATATGAATAGGTTTAAACATATCATAAACCATAACATAATCGTGTCACATAAAACATGCATAAAGGAAACATAAAATTTCCACATTTCAATCACAAGAAATCAATACAACACATTGATATAATAAAAACGCTTTCAAAACCATTTTCAATACCAAAATAAAAGAAAATTATAACATGGTATTTATTTTTCATTAAAAAAAAGGGTATGACTTGTAGAGGAAGCAGAAACTCAAATAGTGGTCACGGCGGCGGAGAAGTCGTTGTCGCCGCATACGTACGACAAAAACATTCCCTTTTGTCGTTTTGTAAACGCTTCGTATAAAAATATTCCTTTTGAATAAACGTAAAAGTCAAAGGGGTTTATACACCGTATAAAAGAAAGTTGTGTATAAAACGAAATATGCCTCAATGAAAGGAGATTGAGACGTAGTCCCTTACAAAGATAATTTTTAAAATAAAATAGATACATTATGTGTATTCACTATAAGTACACATAAATAAAGTACAAATACAAGATACGACATAATAATATAATGACATAATTTGAAAGTAGGAGATTAACCCAAAGAATGGATGTTGGGTTAAGAAGTTCCCTTACAAGATCATTTATAAATAAAATAGATATATTATGTGTATTAACTATAAGTACACATAAATAAAGTAAAAATACAAAATAATACATAATAATATCATGACATAATTTGAAAGAAGGAGATTAACCCAAAGAATGGAAGTTGGGTTAAGAAGTTCCCTTACAAGATCATTTATAAATAAAATAGATCTATTATGTGTATTAACTATAAGTACACATAAAGAAAGTACAAATACAAGATAATACATAACAATATCATGACAGAATTTGAAAGTAGGAGATTAACCCAAAGAACAGAAATTGGGTTAAGAATTTCCCTTACCTCGTGTCTGACTTGACTCAACCGTTCTTTAACCTCCTGAATAATAAACTAGAGTTAATATATACCTTATTAAGAACCATTTTCAACTTCATTATCCTTATTATATCACTTATTACAATGATATGAACATTATGTAATTATTTAAGTTAATAATGTTCATTTTGTCGGTATTTGGTTCTTAAGTCAAAAATAGGCTTCTTACACTTACATGTTGTTAATTTGGTCAAAGGTTCATTATATCCAGAATGGTATTCATGATGTAGATATCATATATGTCATATATATCCAGTACATACATTCATTTATAATATTACATCACATTTAGAGGTAAGAAATGAAATGCACCGTTCATGGAGACGGTAAGCCGTACGTACGCATGAACGCTACTTCCATTTCTATTTCATATTTTCTGGAATGGAATCATAATGATATGAGAGTATATTATAATTCCAGTATAATAACATATATAATATCATTAACTTTATCCTTCACACATCCCACATATGGTATTAATGAATCAAATCACTTTCAGGGGGCGGTAGTCCGCGCTTCCTAAAATGAAGATATCGTGTTTTACCCATAATGGAAACCATAAAGGTATGCCCAAAATGAAAAAAACAGAAGCTTAAGGAAAACATAAACATATTATATATCATATATAAAAATAGTGACATCATAATGGCCACCTTTGAAGGTGTTAAATGAGTGTTGAACAATCATCGTTTCGGGAGGCAGAATTTCGCCATCCACGGAAACCTTATGTTCTTTAACCATTTGATGTAGTTGTGTGGAAGTGTAGCTCAAATAAATCTTATAACAACATCCTAGTATATTTAAGATACTGGTGTTGTTACAAAAGAAGTAAATAAAAAGAGTTTAGGGGGTTGGAGAAGCAAAATAAAACAAAAGAACATGAGAGAATGAATTACCTTAAAAAGTGTAACTCCTTTTGAGTTGAGCCTAAAGGCTTCCTTTGAAAGGATTCTGCCCAAAGGGAATCCTCTAGGATGAGGAGAGGGATGTGGAGAGAGCAAATGGGCAGGGGTTGGCCGAGCCAATGGCTTGAAGAGTGTGTGAAATGAGGTAGAGGTGGGGGCCTTTTATAAGAGGAGAGGAGGGGCACTTTTGGAAAGTAAAGGAACATTACATTATTTGAAAATGTGTTTCGGTTTTAAAAGGTCCCACATTGATAGAATTCTTGGATAAGGTGATAAGGCATCGAAATCCACTCATCCAATTGGTTTTGGCCATGTGTAGTTCATAGATTTTATATTATCTTTCCATTTTATTTAAATCGTCAAATAATGATGTCATCGCTGCATCATTATTATGTCATAAATAATTAAATTTATTTAATGTCTAAAAATTATAAAAAAAATACTATGATATAGGAAATCTTTTTATCTTTCCAATGACTATTTATAATCAAAATTTGGACTTGTGTAACCCTACTTAAAAATTGTTTTAGTAAAACACTTTATGTTAGTGTCATTTTCACTTTAACATTAAATAAAAAGTAATTTATGTTATTTCCCAACAAAAGTGGATCCATGGGGTCCCCAAGTTAGGACATGGCTTGTCTTGGTCGGCCATGACACAACCAATGAGGTTGGGACATGTGTCTAGGTCATTTAATATTATTAAAGTATTATTTATACCTTAAACTACCCTAATTACCACTAATCGCGATTAAGAACTTAATAAGTTACTATTCACCAAAAAATTATTTTTATCCCATTGAACCACATTTTACTTCTTAATGACAACCATGTATGTCGGATTTTTGAAAATCAAATCACAGAAGTGGTAATATTTCATTTAAACGAAAAATCAGTTATTTAACAACCACTTAGTGGTTTCACTATTCATCAAAAATTGAAGTTTTTCAGAATAAGGCCAAAATTTCACCCTAAGCTATAATTGATATTCCGAATTGAAAAATGATGTCTATTTTAAAAAATTCCAAACATATTAGTTGCATTAATTAATTTTATAATTAATTCCCGCTGTCACAACAAATAGCGTGTTTTTAAGAAACAATTTATATCAAAAGATTGGCAATTGTTTATGTCCAATTTCAATGTTAAATTAATTCTAATGACCACCATTGGATAAAATGGTAAAAATATATTCTAATTATACTTTAAAACCATCAAATATTATAATTTATCACTATAAATTATTTTGATTAAAAAAGTTGTTTTAAGTATTTTTCACTATTTATAAAATTTTAGAAGTTCTCAGAAAAATACCAAAAATTCAACATAGGCTAATTTCGATATTACGAATACAAAAATGAAGTCCATTTTGACATATAAAATTTATAATATTTCAAAAAGAAGGTATTACTATTCATAACGGCTACTTTGATTAGTCGCGGTGTTTTAGAACTCGAAGTTGCGTACAATGCAAGCTATTTCATTATTGAATGAGAAGCGTATCGTGGAAGCTCGGGGTGTTACAGAGAACAACATTTTCTACCACATTTATATGCTCCTCGATAAGGAAACCAGATACACCCGAATCAAAAATATATTTCCTTGCACTAGTATTCGATATTCAAAAATTGCAATGTTACATGTAGCCTCGTTAGGTATAGATGGTGTCCCATGTAAATCCACTAAAGTACATCCTAAACCACCCCATACTGACAGGCCGACTAGCTCAGTGTGCTGTAATCCTCCAGCAGTTTGATTTTAGGTTTTTCCCTTATAAGGTTATTAAGGGGAATGTGTTGGAAAACATCCTTACTAACCATCAAGCTCCTACAGACCAATCCCTTGATTTCAATTTCTTCGATGATGTGATCGTCTCAGTATACCAAGCCATATCGTGTTGAAAGATTCACATTGATGGAGCTTCCAAGAGACCTGCAGGTAGAAGGCTCAATGATCTCATACTCAACAGAGTAGCCCTGGGTATTTCTTTCATTACCCCGGAATAGGTCGGTCTACCTTATTCAAAGTCTACACCAACAATGAGGTAGAGTATCAAGCTCTCATCACTGGTCTTGAGCTAGCCCTCATTATTTATGTGCCGCATTTTCATGTGAAAGGGGATTCCGAACTAGTCATCAAACTGGTCATGGGGGGACTATGTCGTCAGAATGCCCAAGCTCATACCATTATTGGAGTGCAATCTCTAGCTAATGGCCTAGTTCCCTTATCGATAAGAAAATTACTCATGTCCTTCAATATTATAATGTTCAGGCTGATTTACTATCTATCCTAGCTACATCACTCATAGAGCCCAAGCAGGATGATCTGATTATCCCTGAGGCACATCAGAGGTTCATTGCTCATGTCACCCTAGATGATGACGACGACCAATAGGTGGTCCACCTTACATCCAGAACCACCACGTCCGGACCCCCAGGTCCCCTAGATGTAGTGATTTTAGTAACTCCCAATTAGAGATCCCCCTTTATTAATTATCTCTAGAATGGTAATATCCCAAAAGACCGGGCCAAGCGCAAGTGAATACGATAATGCGTATTCTAGTTCACCCACTAGGACAACCCTAGGCATGATCAGATCCTCTAAAAGTGCGGGTTTGAAGGGGTTCTACTATGTTTCATTCTATAAGTTGATATTTCTCAGGTCAGGCAGTTGGTTATTTCCAATTATTGTAGGTCTCATCAAACTGGGCTGTAACAATCTCTTCAGATCATGAGGCTAGGGTACTTTCGGCCCTCCATGATCCATGATGACATCGATTTCTCAAAGTGATTCCACACATGCCAAATTCATGATAACTTTTTGCATCAGCTGCTAGATCATCTATACTCTTCCAAGTACTCTTGTCCATTTGTCGTATAAGGACTCGATGTCATGAGACCGTATCCACCGGCAAAAGATCGCCAGTGTACATTCATCCTGATAGCCACAGATTTCTTCTCCCAGTGGGCAGAGGCAGTTCTACTCTAGGAGGTCAAGGATCATTCCATCTTTGAATTTGTGAGTTCAACTTCATTTACCGATTCAGACTCCCTCAAATCGTCCTCAACAAAAAATTTATGAAATTACGAGAAACTGAGCTGAAAATATTATATGCTAAGTACAACATCCATTCTAACCACACCTCTCGCTATCATGCATAAGGAAATGGACATATCGAGGCATTCAAAAAAACCCTCTCTAACATTATATAGCAAAATTGTTGGTTTAAATATGAATATTTTTCCAAACAAGCTCCCCAACACCCTCTGGGCATACTGGATGATGGCATGTAACTCTACCCAAGTGACCCCATATTCCCCGGTGTATGGGACAGAGGTCATCTGACCCATCAAGATTCAATTTCCCTCATTTCACACAACTGTCTATGATCAACAAGAGCTATATAATGTAGCCAAAATCCATCTAGATGAGTTGGAAGTGCTGGACGAGAACATGATTTTTTTCCCTACATAATCTGTAATGCGATCATAACATGATAGCTATATCATTATACAAAAATTCCACCTTTTCTCCTTCTTGTAAGGAGACTTGGTATTGGCCATGAGGGCACCAATGATACCTGGTAAGAAACCACCCAAATTGCAACCCAAATTTTAAGGACCTTACATTGTCCTCAAGGTTTACTACAATAGAGAAAAATATCCAGTTACAATGTATGGTAAGCATATAACTCCTCCCACCAATTCCAAGTATCTCAAGCAATACATTTCCTGAACCCTTTTTTAGACTGGTCCCACAAGACCCTAAACTGCATTACATTCCAGCACAACCTTAAACCGTATGGTTTTGCACAACCATAAACTGCATGACGGTCCTCCACGACCTTAAACTATACGGTCTTTCTGGACACTAAACTGCATTATGGTCCTGCACATCCTTAAAATGTACGGTTCTTAATACCCTAAACAGCATGGCGGTCCTGCATGACCCCAAACTGTATTGGTCCCGCATGACCCTAAACTGCATTACGGTCCGGCATGACCTTAATCTGTATGGTCTTGCTTGAAAATAAAGTGAATGACAGTCCGATATGACCTTAAACTATACGGTCTTTCATGACCCACACTACATTTTCCCCGCAGGACCGTAAACTGCATTACTGTCCTTCATGACCTTAAACTAAACGGTCATGCATGACCCTAAACTGCTTGAATGTCCTTCATGACCTTAAACTATATGGTCTTTCATGACCCTAAACTACATAACAATCCTGCATGTCCTTAAATTGTATGGTCCTACAAAACCCTAAACTGCATGGCAGTCCTGCGCAACCCCAAACTGCATTGGTCTCGCATGACCCTAAACTGCATTCTGACCCTGCATGACTTTAAACTGCACAGTCCTTCACAAACCTAAACTTTATGATAGTCCTTCACAACCTTAAACTGTATGGTCCTGCACGAACCCAGTCTGCCTTGGTCCCGAACTACCCTAAAATGCATTACGGTCCTACATGACCTTAAACTGTACGGTCATGCATGACCCTAAACTGCATGATGGTCCATCATGACCTTAAACTATACGGTCATGCACGACCCTAAACTACATTACGGTCCAGCATGACCTTAAAAGGTATGGTCCTGCATGACCCAAATCACCATGGCGTTCCTGCATGACCCCAAAATACATTGGTCCCACATGAACCTAAATTTCATTATGTTCCTACATGTCCTGAAACATCATGGCGGTCTTTCATGGCCTTAAACTGTACGGTCTTGCATGACCCCAAACTCCATTGCTCCCGAAAGACCCTAAAATGCATTATTGTAATGAAAAACCTTATACTGTAATGTCATTCAGGACCCTAAACTGCATGAAAGTCCTGAATGACCTTAAACTGAATGGTCCTGCACGACCCCAAACTGTGTGATGGTCCCGCACGTCCCTAAACTGCATTACAATTTTGCACGAACTTATACTTCAAAGTCCTACATGACCTCAAACTATATATTTCCCTACAATACATTAAAATTCATCTCTTGAACTATGTATGACTTGATTCCCATCCTCATGGGATATGTAGTATTGCTCATACGACGCGTCTTGAATCCAACCCCAGTTTCATGTTTGACTATCCCCTCCTAGGTATAGTTCTTATGGAGGATATCACATGGCATAGTTTAGGCCTCTTTGTCCCTACTCATGATAGGGTTACGATGATCCCACCATGTTCCCTCCTTCGTTATTCTAATCCTCCCACATCTTTATCACATGACGCTAAACATCATGGCCCTTTTATAACTACGTGTTCCTTGATTCCCATCCTCATGGGATACGTAGGACCACCCAGACATTGCATTTGTATGCCCAACCCCAAACCTCTTGACCACCCATTGGGATGAAACACATGGTTTGGTTCATGCTCATTCCCTCATCCATGTCACGTTCATCATGACTATACCATGTAACCCTCTCCCCTGAATATATTTTTCTCATTATTTATTTAAATTTATTTGAAATTGCATGGGGACATTTATACTATGCACCACCCCATCATTTGGATTCCAATTATAATTCATATCAAAAAGGTCCCCCGAATGATATAGATACTCATCATTAGGGATTAGAAACATGGGCCTTTTACATAAAACATTTCATGATTTTAAGCATAAATAATCATTAGAGTACAAGCCAAGTATCGTTAAGTCTAGTGTCTTGAAAGAGTATGGACATATAACATATAATATGGGGATAAAAAACATCATTATTTAATCTCCATAAAGAGATTCAAACTTCCTTTGACCCCTTACATCTACATAGGGTTCCCTGGGGAACACATGATCAAAGGGATGAGCTAAAAATCCCCGTAAGGGAACGAACATAAGGATACATCTCAAGCACATGAGTTTGGAGGCATAATATAATGATATCCAAAGAATGAAACTTATAAAATAATTTAATATAATTATGGGATCATATAAACATAGTATCATGTAAATGTGGAAGAATCATAAAACATTTCTTTAGTACGGGTCAAGGCTAATCGCTAAACCTGTTCCCATTTCAGTATGGGTCATGGATAACCGCCCATCCCGTTTCACATAGCATCTCATGAGACATATCCTTACCCAATGCATTGGAGTGCTATATGGGCACACCAATCCCAACATTTTCATGAATATTCTTGACACATAAATTTTCTTACCACATAAATATTCTTTCCACATGAGTAATCATACTTAATTAATTTTTCATAATTATAAGTTTACCCCTGGAGAGAATTGGTTACCATAATCATGACATAAAGCATACCCAATGAGTGTATCATGAAAATTTCAATGAATGAAATGGATTAGAACTTACATTGATGTTCATAAGGAAATTTTTCAATAAAACATGGTAGGTACTAGAATATAGAATTTACATCACATAAGAACTGTATTTGAGGGACATTAGGATTAAAATATTTTTTTGCGTTTTAAGGAAAATACTATACAGCTTTTAAAATACTAAAGAAGACATTAATTTATGTCAAACCATAATTGAACAAATAAGGATTATATAATAAAAATACTGAATTTACAAATACAATGGTTTCTTAAAACATAAGATAGAGTGCACTTGAAATTGTGTAAAACTTTGGGAAGATCCTTTAAGACGAGTGTGCTTATTGGAAAGTATCAAGGAGAGATTCACTTAAAAGCATGTTTATCCCTAAAACAGAATCAGAGATGGATCGTAGAACATGATTTTGGGGCATTTAAACATATTTTATATGTTCTACATGAAAATAATAGACAACTATATTTTGGTAACAAGAAATATAGAGAAACCCGAAGGAAGAAAGGAATTTCGGGTAAAATCCATTATGTTTTATCGGCATGGTATCAGGTGAAATTATGAGGGTTTGATGAGAGAGATAAGGGGTTTATCATCATTTATAAAAAATTAGTGTAGTATGGGGAGTGTGTAAATGCATACCTTATCACATGGTATTACACAAAAAAGTAATAGCATAGAGAACAATCTTGATTAAGAGTCAAAAGGGGAGGATCCCTTACCTTAAATCAGTTGGTGTTCTCCACTTGTTATTAACGAATAGAATAAACAAATTAGGATTATTAATTAATAATCCAGAATATCTTCTATATTCAATTTACTTATTATAACACTTTTTAGATCAATAAAATCCTTTTTGAATAGTTACAAGGTTAAATTTCATTGTTCGGGCTCGTTTGTTTACATGGCTTTTAAAGATCAGTTCACTTATATTCAAGTTTGGATTATAAGCAAGATTAAAGTGGTTTTCCAGAATTGATGTTATATTATTTATTTCATATCTAGGAGAATACATGGTTTTAATTTTAATTAGGTTAGTTATAGTGAATTCAAATTATTATACATATAACCATAGTGATAACCATTTTTGTTAAACGGTGGATTTGATTACAAAGAATGTGTTTTTATTTATGACATAAATCCATTTGTACCAAATGATTATAGAACCAAAAATAGAACATATGAAATATATAATAATCTTTTCAACCATAACACAAATGGTTTCAGGACCATAATTAAATATAATAATAGAAATTGATAAACTGATTTCATTGAATGTGATACATTTGCACATCTCAAATGGTGCTTTCATTTCTAAAAAGGCGGAGAAAGGAGAGAAGATGATGAAATATACCACTATCATGAAGACATTCAAATACATGTATGTTACTGGATTTATCATACTATTATGGTGAAGGTAGGTGAGGAAAGAAATAAAAAAGAAAAGAACTTAAAAGAAAAGAAGAAATTGGGAAGAGGAATTTACCTCTTGAGAATTCCTCCTTTGAGAACCTCTTAAGGGGAGAGATTTTGGTATTTTGAGGAGGATGAGAGCTGTTGGAAGTGGTGGAGGACCTTGGGGAGAGATTTGGGTAGAATAATGGAAAGACACAAGGCTTGAGAGGAGTGGAGAGAAGAGGGGGTGAAGGAAGGTTTTTATAGTGGAGGTGTGGAGGGATTTCATAATATTATAATCATTAATTTATTATTCCATTCCAAGACAAGGAATATTAAGTATTATATGAACAATAATAGTTATTTTATCATTTGACCCCAATCCAAGTGGGCTTACATCAGCATAACATCATCTATGACTCAATAAATCCATTATTTTGCATTAATTTTGAATTATCAGATTCCACTATTCATAAAAAAATCATGTATTTAAAAAAAATAACTAAAATTAAACCTAACCATTTTTCGACATGTAGAATCCAAAAATGAAGTCGATTTATCAAAAAAATAAAAATATGATTATATTAACATTTAATTAAAATAATAATTTATTATCAAAACCAATTTTAAAAAATTCATTAACTTATACTCAAATATAGGTATATCATAATTCCAACATGAATATTATTTTTATGCCACCATAGGTGTGGTTAATAATAATTAGGGTATATCACTATTCATAAGGGTATGTTACTATTCATTAGTGTGGGTTACTATTCACTAAAAAATTATGTTTTCCTTATCGGACTCAAAATAACTTACTGATTACAATAGTGTATACTGGATTTTCGAGATTCCAAACACAGAAGTGATGAACATATGTTTAAAGGTCCCTTAGAACATAGTAGTTCATTATGTTGTGTTTTCATGTGATTTTATGACATACTTATGAGAATTGAATTTACATTGAAAATCATTGGGTCGTTACATTCTCCCCCCCCCCCATACGAAATTTCACCCTTGAAATTTCGTTTTACATTCTAAACCAAAAATAGGTGTGGGTACTTTACCTTTATTACTTACTCCAAATCTCATGTTGCCTCTTCGTACTTATGGTTTCTCAATATTACCTTGACCAGATGAGTAGTCTTTTTGCGTAGAACATTTTCACTATGATCCAAGATCTTCACTGGCTTCTTCTCGTAAGAGATATCATCCTCCAACTGTACCACCTCTTAAGACAGTACATGTGAGGAGTCTGGTATGTTCTTCTTTAAGTGGGATACATGAATGACAACATGTTCTTTCGACATGGTAGGTGGAAGTTCCAGTCGATCGGCCACAGCTCTGACTCGATCAAGGATCTCGAATGGGACGATGTAACTGGGACATAAATTCCTTTTCTTCCCAAACCACATGACCTTATTCTATGGGGATATACGTAGAAATACCATGTCTCTAAATTTGAACTCAAGGTCTCACTGACGGTAATATGCATAACTCTTCTGTCGACATTGGGCTGCCTTGAAATGCTACTAAAGGGTTATCACCTTATCCTCCATTTCTTCGACCAGTTTAGGTTCTAGAATCTTATGCTCACTAACTTCATCCCAACATGTCGGTGTTCTTCACCTTTTCTCATAAAGGTCTTCATATGGTGTCATTAAGATGCATGGGTGGAAACTATTATTTTAGGAGAATTCAACAAGTTGAAGATGTTGGTCCCATCCTCATTTGATTTCCATTGAACACACTCTCAACTTGTCATCCAATGTTTGAATAGTTCACTCAGATTGGCCATCATATTGAGGATGATAGGCTGTACTGAAGTTCAGTTCAGTTATTAGATCATGATGGAGACTTTTCCAAAACATCGAGGTGAATCTCAGATCACGATCGAATACAATAGATAGTGGTACTCCACGAATCCATACCACATCTTTTATGTAAATCCGTTAAAGTTGATCCAATGAGAATTCCTCTCGAACAGCGATAAAGTGATCTGTCTTCCTAAGATGATCCACAACGACCCATATAGAATTTTTTTCTCTATATGTCTTTGGAAGTCTAGTGACAATGTCCATGGTAATGTTCTCCCACTTCCATGCCTGTATGGGTAGTGGTTGCATCATCCCCTTATAATTTTTTCTCTCAGCCTTCACTTACTGACATACGAGGCACATTGATGTATATTCAGCAATCTCCTTTTTCATATTTTCCCACAAAAAGTTTTCTTGGAGATCTTGATACATCTTTGTGCTCCTTGGGTGGATAGAGAAGGTCTAGCTATGTGCATCATTCAATAACTTCTTCTTTATCTCTGGATCAGATGGTATACATAATCGTGTCCCAAATCTTACAACTCCTTCCCCATAAATATTGAAATCAGAGGATTTCCCATTTTTAACAGCTTCTACACTTTTTTGAATTTCCACATCCTTTCATTGAGCATCCATTATTTTCTCCAAGAGGGATGGTTGAGCAGTCATTTGAGAAAGGATTTATGATGTTCCTCGCTTATTAATTCCCATGTCCATCCTTTTCAAATCTAAGAAGATTGGATCCTTTTCAATTATCATCGTTGATAAAGATGCAGGATCGTTTCAACTTATAGCATCTGCCACCTTGTTCGACATACCGGGATGGTAGTGGATTGAGCATTCATAATCCTAGATGAGCTCTATCCATCTTCTCTGGCTCATATTAAGATCTTTCTGTGTGAATATATATTTCAGACTCTTGTGGTCAGTATATATATCACATTTTTTCCCATATAGATAATACAATCATATTTTCAACACAAAGATTACAGCTGCCAACTCCAGATCATGCATGTGATAGAATATCTCATGGATTTTCAGCTTCCTTGAGTCATAGTCTATCAATTTATCATTTTTCATTATCACACAGCCTAATCCTTTCTTAAAATCATTACTATACACCACAAAGTGTTCTCCACTTGAAGGGAGTGTGATTACCGGCGCGGTGATAAGCCTCTTTTTCACCTCCTTGAATTAATCTTCACATTCCTGTGTCCAGTAAAACCTTACTCCCTTCTGTGTCATCTTGATCATTGGGTTTTCCAATCGTGAAAAGTTCTTCATGAATCATCGAAAATATCTAGATAGACGTAAAAAGCTGCGGATCCCCATTATTGAAGTTGGCCTCATCCACTCTCAAATTGCCTTAATCTTGGATGGGTCCATAGATATCTCTTTCCTAGTGATAACATTCCCCACGAATGATACTTCCCCCATCCAGAACTCACATTTACTTTACTTTGACTAAAACTTCTCCATTCTCAGAGTCTTTAACACATTTTCCAAATGATCCTCATATTCCTCCTTGCTCTTGGAGTATATCAAAATATCATCAACAAATACCACCATAAATTTTTTGAGGTAATCTCAAAAGACTATATTCATTAGATCCATGAAAATTTCTAGAGTATTAGTGAGTCCAAAGGGAATCACTATGAACTCATAGTGTCCATACCTCGTTCGAAAGGAAGTCTTGGGAATATCTTCCTTCCTCGCCTTTATTTGGTGGTATCCCGACCTAAGGTCCACCTTAGATAAATAACTATCCCCACAAATCTAATCGAACAATTCATCTATCCGTGGAAGGAGATACTAGTTATTTATAGTGATTGTATTATGCTCACAATAAAAAATACAGAGGCACGTTTATCCATCATTATTCACGATTAATAGGACTGGAGAACCCCATGTTGAAGCACTCGGACAAATAAAACCCTTCCCCATATTCTCCAATAACTGCTTCTTCAGCTCTTCTAGATCTATGGTGGCCATTCTGTAAGGCATCTTTCAGATTGGCAGTGATCCAGGGATACGTTCGATTAATAACTCAACATCTCAGTCATAAGGAAGACCAGGGAACTCTTCGGGGAATACATCAGTGTAATCCCTCTCGATGGGTATGTCTTCAAGAAAGATTATATCCTTTGTCCAAGTCATTTGTGCTAGATATTCATTCTCACAAGGAAGTAGTATCCAAATGTGAGATGAAGATTATAAAGGAGACTCAACTTCCTCCTTACACTTGTAATGAATCTAAGTATTCTTTGGGATGTGAAAAGTGATCTCCCTTTTATCGATAATTGATGTTGGCCTTGTACAAAGATAGCCAATCCATGACCAAGATAGCATCAAACTCTACTAAAGGAAGTATGACATGATTTGATGGGAGGATCAGTCCACAAACATTAACCATAGAGGAGTTATAAACCATGGATGCAATAATTTCCCCCTTATATGTTGTCACAGTTATCTTTTCCTACAAATTTTGAGGTAGTGTTTGCATAGTGCTACTAAACTTTTAAGATATGAAAGACTGCGTAGAACCAGAATCAAATAGTATGTTTGCTATTCTTGAATAAATAACAAGTGTACCTGTCACCACATCATTTTCCGGCTCTACTTCAGCTGTCGTGATCGAATAATCCCTTCTTTGCTGCCTTGGATGTTGTTGTTGATTGCCTCTAACAACCCTCAGCTTAGGGAAATTGTTCGCATAATGCCCAAGCTCCGTGTATTTATAACACTAAACTGCAGGTTGAGTGTTGATCTGATCCTTCATTTATACTTCAACATTAGCAAGACTTTTCATATCCCTTCGCCAGTTCTTGGCCAGATGACCAAACATTCCTCATTTGAAGCAATTCATGGATCCCATGAGACAGTCACCAAGATGCTTCTTCCCACAATTTTTACAAAGGGGAAATTGAGGATTCATTCCATCATGGGATTGGTTTGATGAACCACCCATGTTGTTCTACATTTTCCGCTTCTTGTCACTAGGCCCATGAGACCAATGAGAGTCTCCAATCTCCATTTCAACCACATGGGCACAACGGACAATCTCCTCATAGCTATCGAATTATCAAATCACCAACACCTTTCATAGTCTCAGCTTTAGTCCGCTAAAGAAGCGATCAACCTTGCATTCGGTGTTCATGACAAAGCCAGAGGCATACCTTGAAAGCCTTGTAAAGTTCACTACGTACACCCCGATGGACTCATCTTCATTCTTCTTGAGTCCAAGGAACACACATTCCATCATGATATAGAGGGTTTGAGGAAAATATTTTTTGAAAAAAATCCTCTTGAATTCCTCCCATTCTTTGGAATCAATTTCCTCTTGGGAATTTGTATTCTTGATAAGTTTCCACCACTGATCATCTTCCCCATCAAAACGATAGACTACCATTATAGATTTATCTTCTTCCAAGCACTGGTGGACAGAGAAAATCTTTTCAATTGAGTTAGTCCATTGTTCTCAGAGGAGGGGATCAGAGGTCCCGCTAAACATGGGGTTCCTTTGCTGCATGAAGGATTCTACAACAACTTTATCTTTCCTTGGAGGATGGGGATGTTCCACCTGATTCAAGTGATTATTTATAACTTGATCTAGCTGATAAAGTATAGCAATGAAGTTTTGAGCACCCACTTCAATCACATTAGTCATGTCATTATGAAAATCATCACATTGCCTATAACATTGGTTTTTGGAACATGTTCTTCTTTTTCCCACCATTAACTATGAAAAAGAGCGTGTAATTAGAGGTCATTAATACTTAGATATTGAACATAAAAAGAAACTATGAACATAAAAGTATGAACTTATAAGGAAGAAGTATATCCTGACTTGTTATTCCTTAAGTTTATATCTAGGTTATCCTCGATCTATTTCTTAACTTATATTCTTTTGGGCATCTTTTTCTCCCTTAATAATAGTTTTTACTAAGATCGTGAATCTACCAGAGCATATACCCTAGGAGTGTCATAACCATGAGTGCAGTAAGGACCATTATCAAACACCAGTTCCCATTCAAGTCTAGCTCAAAGCTGTGTTTTCAGGTTTTACCTCGAGATAAATTTGTGCCAGAGATGCCTCTACCTGCTCATGTGCAGACAAAGATGTATTTGCTCGATAAATTACTTACTCTATACTCACCAAAATTTTGGATTTTTTTCTTATACTTAGTGTCATCCTTAAGTTTCTCACTATGGTGCTCTATTCCTAATCTCCAAAATAACTAGACCATCCTTTGATACCAACTATAGTGACCTGAGCATTCTGTATAAAACATTTCATGATTTTGATCATAATTAATCATTAGAGTACAAGCCAAGGATCTTTAAGTCTAGTGTCTTGGAAGATTAGATACATATAACATAAAACATGGGGCTAAAAAAAACTTTTTATAAAATGTCTATAAAGGGATTCTATCTTATTTTGAGACATTACATCTGCATAGGGTACCCTGGGGAACACATGAACAAAAGGATGAACTAAAAATCCTAGTAAGGGAATGAACATAAGGATACATCTCAAGCACATGAGTTAGGAGGCATGACATAATTATATCCAAATCTTGAAACATATAAAATCATTTAATATAATCATGGGATTATATAATAATAGAATCATATAAATGTGTCAGAATCATAAAAAATTTCTTCAGTATGGGTCATGGCTAACCGCCAAACTCATTTCCCATTTAAGTACGGGTCAAGGCTAACCGCCAATCCCGTTTTACATCGCATCTCATGAGACTTATCCTTAACCAATGCATTGGAGCGCTATCAGAGCTCACCCATCTCAACATTTTCATGAATATTCTTTCCACATAATTACTCTTACCACATAAATATTCTTTCCACATGAGTAATGATACATAATCAATTGTTGATAAACAGAAGGTTACCCATGGAGATAATTGGTTACCACAATCATGACATAAAGCATAACCAATGAGTGTATCGCGAAAGATTCCATGAAATAAAGGGAATAGAACATACATGGAAGTTCATAAGATAATTTATGAATAAAACATGGTAGGTGGTAACAAATATAAGTGACACCACATTAGAACTGTATTTGAGGGACATTAGCATTAAAACATTTTTGTGCGTTTTTAAGGAAAATACTACATAGCTTTTAAAATAGTAAAGAAGACATTAATTTGTGTCAAAGCATAATTGAACCAAAAAGGATATCATAATAATAATACTGAATTTAGAAAGACAATGTTGTCTTAAAATAGAAGATAGAGTGCACTTAAAATTGGGTAAAAGTTCAGGAAGTTCCTTTAAAACGAGTTTGCTTATTGGGAATTATCGAGGAGAGATTCACTTTAAAGCATGTATATCCCTAGAAGATAATGAGAGACGGATCATAGAACATTATTTTGGAGCATATAAACATAATGTTGAATTTATACATAAAAATAAATAATAACTATATTTTGGTAACATGAAAGATAAAGCAACCCGAAGGAATAAAGGAAGTTCAGGTAGAATCTATTATGGTTTATCGTCATGGAATCAGGTGAAACTATGACAGATTGATGAGAAAGATAAGGGGTTTATCATAAAATAGAAAACATTAGGTTAGTATGGTGAGGGTGTATAAACATACCCCATCAATAGGTATTACACAAAAATGCATATCATTGAGAACAATTTTGATTTAGAGTGAAAAGGGGAGGATCCCTTACCTTAAATCTGTTGGTATTTTACACTTGTTATTAACGACCTGAATAAAAAAATTATACTTATTATTTATCTAGTACAGAACCTCTTTTATATTCAATTTACTTATTATAACCCATTTTAGATCATTCAAATCGTTTTTGATTAGTTACAAGGTTCCATTTTGGTGTTTGGGCTCATTTGTTTACTTGGCATTAAAAGATCGGTTCACTTATATTCAAGTTTGGATTATAAGAAAGATGAAAGTGGTTGTCCAGAATTGATTTTATATTATTTAGTTCATATCTCGACAATTACAAGGTTTTAATTTTAATTTGGTTACATAGAGTGAATTCAAATTATTATATATATAACCATAGTGATAACTGCTTTAGTTAATCGGTGGATTTGATTACAAAGAATGTGTTTTCCATTATATGTTAATTACTATTGTACAAAAGGATTACAGAAACAAAAATAGGATATATTACATATATAATAATCTGATTCAACCATAACAAAAATTGTTTCAGGACCAAAATTAAATATAATAATAGAAATTGATAAACTGTTGTCCTCGAATGTGTTAAATTACCACATCTCAAACGGTGCATTCATTTCTTAAAGGGTGGGGAAAAGAAAGAAGATATTGAAATATAACACTATCATGAAAAAATTATAGTACAAGTGTATTAATGGATTTATCATACTATTATGGTGAAGGGAGGTGAGGGAAAAAATAAAAAAGAAAGGAACTTAAAAGAAAAGAAGAAATAGGGATGAGGAATTTACCTCTTGAGACTTCCTCCTTTGATAACCTCTTAAGAGGAGAGATTTTGGAATTTTGAGGAGGCTGAGAGATGTTGGAAGTGGGAGAGGTCCTTGGGGAGAGATTTGGGTAGAATAATGGAAAGGCACAAGGCTTGAGAGGAGTGGAGAAAGACGGAGTGAAGGAAGGTTTTTATAGTGGAGGAGAGGAGGGATTTCATAATATTATAATCATTAATTTATTATTTCATCCCAAGACAAGGAATATTCATTATTCCATGAAAAAATAGTGATTTTATCATGTGATCCCGAACCAAGTGGGCTTACATTAATAGAACATCATCGATAACTCAATTAATCCATTATTTTTCATTTACTCTGAATTATCAGATTCTACTATTCATCAAAAATTCGAGTATTTCAGAAAAATCCCAAAAATTAATCCTAACCATTTTTTGATGTGTAGAATCCAAAAATGAAGTCTATTTTTCAAAAAAAAATCTAAATTTAATAATTTTAATATTTAATTAAAATAATAATTTATTATCAAAACCAGTTTTAAAACATTCATTAACTTATTCTCAAATATAGGTATAGCATACTTCCAAATTGATTATTATTTTTATACCACCATAGGTGAGGTTAATATTCATTAGGTTATATCACTATTCACAAGGTTAGGTTACTATTCATTAGGGTAGGTTACTATTGAGCAAATAATTATGTTTTCTTTATTGGACTCCAAATAATGTACTGATTACAAGCCTGTATTCTGGATTTTTAAAATTCCTAACACATAAGTGATGAACTTATGATTAAAGTTCACCTAGAATTTAGTAGTTCATAATGTTGTGTTCTAATGTGATTTTAAGACATACTTATGAGAAGATAATTTCCATTGAAAAACATTGGGTCGTTTCAAGGGTTGTCATATCATTTTGGGCCAATGCCCTTAGGGGTTTTAGACAACAAATAGATATGAGTCCCGCATTGTGAATATGGTCACGGTCGATGCTCATTTTTTGTTCCCATTTCATGTCAGATGATATAGATGTTGTGTTTCCAATATGGTCAATAAATTTTCTTTATCGTTTTCACTACACCCATATATCCCAAACGTAGTGTGTAGTGGTTCATTCTGCCCTACCGTCTCTACAAATCTCTGCCAGCTTTGAGCAGGAGTTGAATTCAAGCTATCAGAACCTCATGTGATGTGGAGATCCTAGTCCTACTCCTTGTTTCCCACACCGAATATTTCTCAGGTTGTCTTATGGGCTATGAAGGGAATTCCCACATGAGAGATCAGGTGGCTACAGTTGGATGGGACGCTCATCCTTAGGTCCTTTGAACGATTTGGGCCCCTGGACCAAGTTCGAATTTAGGATGTTGTGGTGAAAGATTTTGTCCTCATTCAAATCAAGCTACTTCTCCACTCCACACATATCCCTTTGAGACATCCCTCCATTCATTTATAATCTGTCCCTTGAGCACAATCCCTTCCATGCTACGTGAGTCCCATCATTTGGGTTTATATCACCTTCTATATTGAAAACTGCCCCCGAATAGCATGGATGCTCGGCCCAAGGGCCCTCCTGCCATTATGAGATAACGACCTAAAGGATTACGAGTGACAATTTGATACAAGTCTCGTGTTGTGAATATGTTCAACAGTCGACGATCAATTTTTCACCCCTTCTGAACACACAAGGGTGGATACTGTGTTGAGAACCTGGTCGATAGTTGTCCTCTATTATCGTTTATGCATTGGGGTCTTCCATGGGTACAATGATTCGCCCTCTCTGTAAGAAACATATGAAATTAAACTTGTAATATATGTTCCAAGCTCAATAACCCTAAACTAATATAACATTCATCTTTACCTCAAGAGGTTAAACTGAAATCTGGTCGTGACATTCTATCTGAGGCCCAACCTGAGGCCCCCCATCCTTTTTGTGCCCCTGGCCCATGTTCTCACATAGGGATGTACGGTGTGGTTTGGGATAACGTCCTCATTCATGTAAGGTTACACTCCATGTCGTACACATCCCTGGATGAGACACCTTGCCACTACCTTCATCCTCACTGTAAGACGTTAAAATGAAATCCCGTAGTGACATTAAGTTCATGGCCCAGCCTCAGGCCCCTCAGCCTTTTCAGAACCCTAGCCCCAGTTCTCACATAGGGTTGTATTGTGTGGTGTGGCATTATGTCCTCATTCACGTTGGGTTACTTATCATGTTGTACATTCCCCTCATTGGGGTATCATGCCCTTATTTGCATGGACACTTCAGAACTATGTATGGCGTGATTCACATACTCATGGGATAGGTAGGACCACCCAAATGTCTAGTCTTCGAGTCCTGCCCCATCTCTTAGAAACCTCCCTATCGTTTTGTCCCCTTGAAAAACACTCTTCCAGAAGAGGGGTATACGGTGTATTATGGGCTTATTTCCCCATTCATGTTAGGTTTATAACAACCACGCCGTATACCTCTCTCTCCTGAGCGGCCTTCGCTCCCTTTCCCCACTCTCATCTCTTTTAGTCGGCTGCCCTCATGTCGGGTCCCTTGGTCCTATTCAATGATTCACCAATTGGCCCATGAGTACTCTGGTATAGAACTTGGAGTGTTTCATTCTATGTTGACATGTTTTCTCCGATTTTAGAGGATTCAGGTTCCTCTTAATTCAGGCTTCCATTATCTTTCACTCCAAAAGGGACCCCCAAAAGGCATGGATTCTATACCTAAGGGATCTCATAAGATTACGGGATGACATTTTCAAGGGATTCACACAACAAATTGATACAAGCCTAGTGTTGTGAATGTGGTCTGTGGTTGATTCTCATTTGTTGTTCCCATTTCAAGCCACACAATCAAGATGTTCTAATTCAAAAACGGTTAATAGTTATCCTCCATCGTCATCCCAGTCCCTTTAATCCTAGAATGTTGGTTACATGATTCACATTATTTTTCTCCCCATCAGGTCCAAATGGAATTTCTACACTCTTGGCTATATCCCTCATAGCTCATTTTCATGTTAGGAGGACAAAAGACGCGGTAAAGGCATCATTCGGGGCTCCACACCAACTTCTGTTTGGAGTGAATTCTAGGTATGGAAAAAACATCTTCCGCCCTTGTTTCCTACACCATGTTTGACTCTCAAGGGAATAGGAATAAGATTGAGTTCATGCCTACTTCAAAGGATTTAGCTTTTCATTGGTATGAGCTCTAAGAATTTAAACTATGATCCCTTTTTGAACTACAGGTAGCTTGATTCCCACCCTCATGGGATACGTAGGAACGCCCAAACTTCTCATCTATTGGTCGATCTAGAGTCCCACAAACTTATATCTTTTGTTCTGCTTTTTGGGATTTGACTCTTATAGGACCGCGTATTGTGGTGCATGTGGGCTTATGCCCCCATCCACATCGGGTTTTCAATAGATGCAGCACGTACGACCCTTTCAAGTAACTAGTCCCTATTATCTTTTTCCCCATATTCTCTATCCTTTTCCACCCCCTTGGCCCGAGGATTCTTTCATGGAATTTTGTATGGCGTGTTGTGGTATCATGTCCTCATTCACATATGGTATGCTTTATCACTTCTCCCACATCCCCTCTTGAACCTCACCTATTCTGTATATTTCTAATCCATATGAATATAGACTATGCTGCCCAGATGAAAAACGGAACTACAATGGGATATCCTCAAATGAGGGGGAATCATATATGGTATCGGTCACACACCATACCATTTTTAAATGATTTCATACAGCATGATTCCTAAGGTGAGGCATTTAATATCTATCATGGGTCCTTCGCATAAAAAAAACATTCATCCTAAATAAAAAAACAAGTTCTATCAGATGACGATTCTTTTGGTGTAAGGTTCAGACCCACACAACCTTATTATATATGACACTAATATTCTAACATTCCCCTTTTAGAACTACGCATGGCTTAATTCCCATACTCATGTGATATGTAGGAATGCTCATTCAATTTCCCATGGGCCCAGACTAACTTTCATTTTTAGTCCCTCAACCAAAAACCTCCCCAAGAAAAACATGGTGATCCGGAATCCAGGTCCTCATTCACGTAGGGTTTTATTATTACCACAAAATGTGTCTCTCGTGTTTCCTACCATCTACGGTCTGAGATTTATGACCATAAATGAATATCACTCTTTGTCATTGCTGCATGATGTTAAACTACACTACATATTTTAGAACTACGTATGGGTTGATTCCCAACCTTATTCAAAACATTGGATTGTCCATACATCTCATCTCTAGGTCCCGCCCAAGGAATCCAAAATCATGTCCCCTCTATTTAGGAACCTCGACCCAATCACATAATGGAACATGTTGTGTGTCGAGTACATCATGGGTTCTCACTCACATCTAGTTTTTCAATAGCTGCGCCATGTGCCTCCCAAGACTTTTTTCAACCTGGTCTGAGCTCTATGACCCTAAACTAAGATCTCCCTATGCAAACTGTTCATCATGCATGGCCACATCGCCACCCAGTGCCCAGTCTATTGAATCAATCCCCCCCCAATGTCTCATCCTACGACCGTTAAGCTAGAACCGTGCAACCTCAAGTCCCTTGTCCTTGGAGGGAGACTCGACTCCCTCTATATGATATGTCGTATTTTCGTACTCAGATGAGTTATGGCAGCACATGATGTGAGGAATTTTCATAGGGACATTCCCTCGTTCCATGTCCACTCTTTGTTTTCCCATCATTTGGATCCTCTTCCTCTTCTATATCTGAAGGTACCCCCTTTACATCCTCGTCTCATGCCACACTGGCTTACCTACCATCATGGGCCAACGTCTCTATGGATCATAGATGACATTTGTGACATGTCCCGTGTTTTGAATATAGTCAGCAGTCGACTCTCATTTGTTTGTCCCTATTCCTGACTAACACAATATGGATACTATGTTTCAAACATGGTCAAATGTTATACCTTATTGTCATGCTGCCATCATCATGGTCTAGTTTTTGATCATCATGATTAACATATTTCCACTTTCTTATGTTCAAGTGATATTCCATCATACTTGGCCTTACACCTATTCAAATCAATGTGCATTATATAGGTGGGTCAACATCATTTGTACGTCCTTCAACTAGCATCCTACTGCCCCTAACTTGTTCCTTCCTATGCCAAAAAAGCCCCATATTTACTCTATGTTTCATACATCGAGAACAACTCATGTAGGCTTAGTTTTTCTAGTAGGATGTGTACTCACACAGCCATGCCACACATGCCTTTCATCATCCCACATGATGTTAATATACACTCTCAGAACTACGTATGTGTCGATTCCCATATTCAGGGGATACGTAAGAACACCCAGAAAAAGTATCTTGGGCCCATCATAGTTTTCACATTCACTCCTTTGACCTAGGGATACTCTCGAGAGTATGTGGTGTGATTTGGTCTCTCATGGTACTCATTCATTTCGGGGTGTGTACTGCACCACACATTTCCTTCTTGGGTAGACATGTCCTTGGCCCATGACACTAAAATGTGGTTCTACCCTAAACAAGTTCAGGATGCCTCATGTTAGCCATGGTATGTGTTAGTTTCCTCTCTATAGAGAATTCCCCCTACCAGTGTATGTATCTAACCATGTTGTGCTTCAAGAACTACATATGGTTTAATTCCAATATACATGGGGTACGTAGGAATGCTTGACCGTGTTTCCCCAGTTCCATCATAACATTTACTTTTGGACCCTTGACCTAAAGAACTTCCTCTATGGATATATGGTGTGGTGTGGACTCGGTATGTCCTCATTCATGTCTGGTTTATAGCTACTGCACCACATACTCCCTTACTAAGATCTTATCTTCCTCATTATACACCTTTAAACTACATGTCTATCATCCTCATTAGTATGACATAAAACGACATGTCATTCCTTTTCCTTACAAAAGATGTCATGTTCGGGAGCATGTCTGATCCATGATCAGACCGATGCACCCAATTAATGTGTCCTCACCACAATGGAATAATTTCAAGAGTGTTGGAATCCATTCAAACAAACCATCACACCACAATCCATGCTTCCAGGCCCTTTATTCAAACCCTCTTTCACTTTCACGTCTAACAGAACCCCCTAATAGTTTGGATGCTCGACCTATGGCTCGCCTACTGTCCTGGTCTAATGTTCTGAAAGGCTAATGGATGTAATTTCTAGTTAGGACCAATGTTTCTAACTTGGTCGGTGGTCGGACCTCATTTTTTATTCCCATTACAGTATAAAACAATAAGTATACTATGATTCAAACATGGTCAACAATCATCCTTTATTGTCACTCCACCCTTAAAATGTTCTGAATGTTGGGTATCATGATTAACACATTCTATTCCCCTATGTTTGGATTAACTCAAACACCCATAGTGTTACACTGCTAGTGCCCTATATCAAATTGGAAAGATGAATTTTCAGTTGTTTTGAGGTCCTCATCCTCCAATCGGGCCTCTCCCTTTTCTTCTCAAAAATATAGATTGGTTGTCCAACCCCTCCATGCCTGATGCTTCATCGACACCTTTATGTAAATATAAAATAACATGTAGATCATCTCTTGTTTATCACACAAGGCTTGACCCCTGTGAGCAAAGGTATTGATCACTGGGCATTTGAAGAATATAACAGATGCGTGTAAAACCAATACAAATAATGAATCTCATGCATGCATCTGGCATAAAACAATCAAAGTATGAAACTTCATTTGAGGGTTTGTAAACCGTACAGCACCCAAGGTTCGATCCCTCCCTTGGACGGATTAACCCTATCAAAATAAAGTTGCAGCTCCTCCACACTCTTGATTGTGGCATCCATGATTTTCTACCACCAATTCACCTCATGATCCACCATGGAAACGATGGGGAAAAATTAATCATCCACAATCTGGGCCCGCTCTACGTTTGTCCAGATGACATTTATCCTTTCCGAGGCATGCATCATGCACTCCATAGCCTCATCCATCTGGGCCTTCAATCGTGATATTAGCTCCGATTGAGAATCGATGGAGGATGAGTGCTCATCCACTCAAACCTACAGCTGTAGAATCTTGTATTCAGCCTCTAGGAGCCTCTTGATGTTCACATATTTCCTTTGTTTCTAGCCCACAGATAGGCAATGGTTATACACCTGAATCTTCTCTACCATAAAATCCCAGACGATCATGTGAGGACGTCAGGAATCAACTCCTCCAACATATAGTTCATGAATCCATGAGCAATGTTTATCCATATCAACCTGCCATTGAATTTTGGGGGTTTCACTGATGAAGCACTTGATTATCTTTCGCGGTCTGCAATAGAAAATTTTTATATCCTCTTCAACTGTGGTCGTCTCATCCCAGTCGGCCTGGTTGGTAGGCACATACGTGGGGAACACCCCCAAGAACTTATCAGCAGTGTCCAAATATGGTGTTTGACCGAGTATGGCGGGACACAGGCTATGTGATCATTCCTAATTATCGGACCCCACCCCAACAATCTCATGTTTATCCCTGCTAACGATCTCCATCATTGATCAGGAGCACCACATCATAGTCATTCTGGATATCCACCTCCATGATCACTGTCATTTCCCTGGGAAAGGTTCCACCAGAAGCCTCGACCAACCTCTCCAAGATGGCCCATTCCATTTGAAGAACTATGCCCACTAAAAATGGGCTCGGACGTTAGTTGATATAAAAAAGTGGGTGATTGTCATGAATTTGGTAGAGGAGACTTAAAAAGATCAAATTCCTGGTCTCATTCTTGGTTTGACACCATCAGAATTTTGATGCATGGCCCACTGTATATTGTTGGATGGTCTTAAAGGTATGGAGGATCCACCTAGGATGCCCTGGCCCTGCTGGTTCTGGTAATAAATGTAGCCATAGGTTTAGATCCTGAAGTCCTGGCATCTGTATATGTTGAGGGGTGGGGATGAGTTCTATATATGAGTCCCCCTGCAGAGTTCATGTATTTGTATGGTTTCCAGAATTTCCTCGTTGTAGACCATGAGGAAGGGGATTGGGATTTTACCTCAAGTGCCTCTTAAAATTCATCAAGGTCCGATTCTTGATCATCAACATCTCCATCCACCAACAGGTTCTCTCTATTGGCCTCCTCCCCACAGGAGGACTCATCTGATTCCTCTGGAAAAGGAAAGTGCCACCTTAGTTTGGCAGCTGAAAACTGCGAGGTTTGGGGTGTCTGATTTAGCAACACCTTCACCCGGTAAATCATTGGATGTGGGGCACCATAGCAGTGCACAAATTCCTCCATATCTTCTAGGTATTTCTCTGCCTCCTCCTTTGGAAATGCAAAGCTGATAATGAAAGGGCCAATTCCCAACAATTCCATTCTATGATGGTTCTAGTGTTGCCAAATCTTGGATGGTCCAAGGAACTTCCTTTTGACATTCCAGATGTCCCAGGCCTCTAGGAATCCAACATTCCCAAGAATTTATATATGTCGCATATGCTTCCCCAAATCCTTGGTTTATATTCAATAGAATCCTATCTGTGTCCTCCATTCTAGATAACACTTTTATTTTCGGACCACTGGGTCCGCCGCCATTGGTGGATCTACTGCCACTGCCTCCCCCTCAGCCGGTACAGGCCTTGTCGTAATGTCAGCTCTGCCAATGTGGGGTGTCCTTTCCACCTTCCAACCCCAGTCACGAGATTGGGGAAGCACATCATCACTGGCCCGAATAGTTGGCTTCTTCACCACCTCTCCCAGGTAGGCCGCCTCCCAGCTTTTGGCATTCTCTTTCACCACCCCGAAGACGGTCGTGGGTGGAGGAAACTCGTTCCACATCTTTCTATCCACCCATGTGAACATTAGCCACATATGCCTCATCAGACATTGATTTATACCATGGCGCACACCTAAATAAACCTATGAGGTAAGTTGTAGCATGCACCGAAATTGCCTAGCAAATAGGTGTGGGGTGTACGACTCACAGAGAGGATCACAGTCTGATCTTACCACAAGGACTCTCCCTTGAAAGGCCAGGAGGTAAGACCTGTGCTCTTCCATTTATTGACCATCCTCAGTAAAATCACCAGTTGGCAGCGGGAACAGATGGAGGTTAAATTCCACTATCTTCCAGATGTTGTTTATTAATTCATGCACAGTTAGTTTGGCTGGAAATACCTCAGCGACATTAAGAATGGATGGAAGGAAGTTCGATCCTAGAGGGTCGATGGGGTTCAGATATTCATAGATCCCCCTTATGTGCATTGTTATCCTCCCATAAAGGAGTTGGAACAGCCTACATATCTTTTATGGACTTTTCCACTCACTTATGAGCCACACCATCTGATATAGCTTGGCGAGCATCTGGATTCTGAGGTTCACATGCCCTCCTGTTTTCAACATGGACACCATGATAAATGTGCTTATTCACATTCACATGTTCGTATCCCTCACAAGAAGGATCCAACCATAGATGATAGCTGCGATGAATGCCACCAGCCTAACTACCGGTTGCTGCTCAGTGCCGTCACTGAATCCCAATTTCTTCCACTCACTGTCCTCCAAGATACTCTAGATCGAGTGCTCCTCTCCATGTTGATCCCCCTTCGGGAATGTAAGAGGCCTCACCAGAAATTACCTACGTTCCAAAAAGTTCGGGAACTGATTAAACCATCTCCTTAAATGGACGTCTTCAAATGCTTCCTTATCCTCTCTCGACACCAGCTCCATCAATGTCATCACCAATAGTGGTATTTGATATGGATCCTTCACCTCACCCATAACAAAGAGGAATTCATCATACATCTCTTGCAATATCGGGACCCCCCGTGATCTGATGCATGTCTAATAAACTGATTCAAACCTCCACGTGGTGTAAATGAAAGGTATTGATCCTTGAATACCACCTGCTCAACAACACCGGCATCAGCTGCATCAGCTGTATCAGTTGATAGATGTTAAATTGGGAGTCCGATGCCATCTCATATAGGCCCACTCTCCTTAGCTCATCCCCAAAATCTTCACATGAGGCAACTTCCCAGTAGGCCTCGGCCCAATCATTTGTGATGTTGTAGCCCTAGCACATGTCCCATTAACCAGACCACCTCTTCCCATGGTTTCTCAGGGTCTCCTTCAAGATTGTCTCATACAGAGGGGGGATTTCTCCAACTGTAATTCCTTCCCATCAGCATTTTTCAGATGTTTGTGCATGAAATTATCAATAAGAGGTGTTAATTCCTTCCATGCATGCTCATCAGTCACCCTGAACCACTGATGTTGGCACGATATGCTCTTAAACCACTAAGTTGTTTCATCCCTACATGCTTTAGGGATGAAAACGTAATCACTCATCCCAAATATGTACAATGGTAGCCTCTTACACATAAGAGAGTTCCTACGGATTTCTGATAGTAGGTCCCCCGGTGAAATGTGGTTAGAGTGGCTCTGTATCAACTCCCCTAGACCCCTACAATTCGCCATCTCATTCCTTTGGGTAGCATCGGCATAGACCCCCTATAATCCTCCAAGTAAGCCATTCAATTTTGAATTTTACACATTATTTCGGTTTGGATCGCGAAGCTCTTTTGTGGAGATCAGTCACGAAGGTTGCTCGTGGGGGCCTTCCATGACCTTCCGACAGAGTTTGTGGAGCACACTGATGTGAAATCAAAGACTCATTGTGTGTCATGTATTATAAATCACTATTCACGGAGGGAAATCATGGAGTACGCGGAGCTTCATGAATCTAGAGCGCTACAAGAAAAAACATAAAGAAGAGAAAGTACAAAAGAGATTTCATCTCCTCTATTTATAGTCGAGGACCCAGAAGCTTTGTGGAGCATTTGATCTGCAGCGAGCTTCGCGGCGTGCCGCCCGCACACACTTCTCTACCACGCAAGCCCCCTTCCCAAGTCACCTTCGCGATTGACTGAAGAATTTTTGCAGTTTACCCTCCGACATTGACCCCTATTTTCTATTCGGATCAAAGTCTGTGTGGGGATATTTTTTGATGCCAAAATCATGGAAAAGTAAGAACCAAGAGATATCATTAATTTCAACAGTATGAAGATCGCTCGCAGAGCCCCATTGCCACGTAACAGGCACAGTTATGTCTCTTTGGGAACCCACCATAGGGAAAGGAGGCGGGATGCTTCGTGAACCAATTTGACATTCTTGAACCCACCCCAGAGCAAGGAGGCGGGATGCTTTGCGATCCAATTTGATGTTTGTGAGCCCACCGTAGACCAAGGAGGCTGGATGCTTTGTGAACCCCTTTGACGTTCGAGGACCTTCCGCGGAGCAGGCTCCATCTTCACGCCGAGAGAGCCCTATATCATGGCACCTCTTTCCTATAAATACCAGCCTCCCCTCGATCCAAAGAATGGATCCTCCGAATTTTCCCCTTCTGAGCTCCCACATCACACTAAAATTTTTGCTCCGTGAACCATGAGATTTTCGAGGAACTTTTTCATCTCAAAAATCCATCCCATTTTCACGGATTCCGCCCCTATTCAAAGATGGATTACCTTCTTGGTGCACATGAGCATCCACAAAAGAAGGATATCCCCAAGGGGACTCAGGTCATCCCTGAGAATTTATGCTTCGCAAAACACCCTTCATGAACATGTGACCCGCATGCTACAGTGTGGTCACTGTGCTTTGCAATCAAATTGTTTCAAAATGTTATGCTTCACAAGGAACCCTGGCTTCATGAGGCATTTCTCCATGAATGCCTTTCCACTTCGCGAATCACCCTCAATTCCCACATGACCCCCATGCTATGTTAGGTTCATTGGGATTCACGAAGCACATTGCATCACACTGTTATGCTTCACAAGGCACTCTGGATTTGTGAGGGATTGCCCCGCGAATGCCTTTTTACTTCACGAAGCACCCTCCATATGAAACTATTCCCTATGATTAGGTTTGGCCACTTCACTTCGTGAAGTATAACCCCTCATGAATCCCTTCAATTACATGGAGAACCAGATCTTCATAAGGCACTTACCTATGATCCTCTTTTCTCTACATCTCTTTTTCTCATGCGGCCCTTTAGGTTTTCACGAAGCAATTTCAGGGGCCCTTTGGCACTTCTCCCCATTGTGATTCTTCGCCTCATGATTCTTTGGATAGGAATGATAACATCTATTGCTTCTTCTCATATGCATGCTATCATGGAACCCCCAATGGATTGCTCCATAACACCCCCAACCACGACATTACAGATGCCTTTCTTCCCTCAAGGGTGGGCGTGTATTAGTTATGTTTGTCCTAGGGGTATGAAGCGAATCACCCTCATCCGATATAAATGATGTTAAACTATGAAACGCCACCATACTCAACAAATGATGTTAAATTTTGACCTCACCACATGCCTTTTATACGGGGGGCCTCATCATATACATTCTCTATTCCCACTGGTCTCCACGAGAGTGACATCATTCCTTACATGGAATGCCATCCTCTTTATAGGAATGACGTTTGTTAGTGGGGAAATGGAAACCACCCTAGTGAAAGCCCCTAGCTTATTATTGCAGTTAGTAACATTATTTCTCCTTCTTTCTTACTAGGTACCAAATCCATCTCTTGTTGGGATTTGACACCACTCAGGATTCCACCTCGGAGTGAGTCCAAATCTCTATCTCCCCAGACTACGAACCGTGAATAAGCCTATGTTTCTTATTTCAGGTCCTAACCATGTGTAAGCCACACTCTAACTCCCATAGATGCACCTTCCACGGAGAGATCGTCAGGTCTTTGGTGCCTCTTTTTTCTCACACCACGCATGACTCACGTGGGCATAGAGTGAGCATAAAATGTGAAATCATATTTGGGAAGCATAGAGTTTAAGGCCCACACTCATCCCGAACTACATGGAATTTTATCTTTGCCAAGTCATGGTACATAAGAAGCCTCCCTGAGGATCAAGCACAACACCCATTGGTCCCGACCATCTTCACTTCGGTTCCAACTCCTCCCAAACTATGTGGACTTTTGATCTTTCCCAAAGTAAGGTACATAAGAAGAATCTAGGATGTTCAATCCCAACACCCTATAGGTTCCGACCCCCTTCAAATCATACCACCATTGTCTTGCATGATGTTAAACTACATGCCCTCTTTTGGTCCCACATGATGTTAAACTACATCCCCCAACAAGTGGTAAGCTGTTGTGAACCCATCCCATGGTAATCCAATGTGACCCCATCCAGCGGTAAGCCGTTGTGACCCCGTCCAACGATAAGCAGTTGTGACCCCATCCTACAGTAAGCCGTTGGGACCCCATCCAGTGGTAATTCATCGTTACCCCATCCACTAGTAATCAGTTGTGACTCCATCCAGTGGTAAGCCATTTTTTCCCCATTCAATGGTAGTCCATCTTCAGATGAAAAACACATTCATTGATTCTTTACCATAGGGAAGTGTAGGAGGTCTCTTCGAGACTCAATACCAACGTCACTGTTATCCTCAAGTCGACAGTATCTCATTCTCCACCTACTTCAGTTAACCATCCATCTTCCATTTTGATTCTTTCATGGGCCACCACGTCCTGGTGGGATCATTCCACCTCATTCCCCAACCCCTTTAACAACAATTGTGTAATTAACCACATGTTTCCACAACATCAATGATCCACCCAGGGATTTCACCCAACTGATCCACTCTAGTTAGTGTTATGATCAGTACAATCCATCCTCGTTACACATTAAACTTGTGGAATAACTTGTGTTATACATAGGAAGCTAAGGAAAACCTCATATACATGCCTATGGAATATAATTCCCCACATTCAAAGTGGGATTCCTCGAGCTTCTACTCCCTCGTGAATCCCAATAATAAGTGAAAGAATCCAAGATGAGCCATTGTTCCAACACCCAGACATGAAAGTGATACTCAACATGACTACTCCCCCAACTGAAGGTTGCTTCCCTAACTAGATGCCTTGGAATGTGGTGACAGAAGCAGTGCAATTAACTGGTTTCCATGAAGATATGGCACTGTTAAGAGTTTCACAAACCTCATCATAAGTCTATAAGAGAGATGAATACTATGTGATGTGCTCTAAGGATGAATCCACAGAAGATATAACTGATATCCCATCATCCTGTTTTGATCAAGGAGCCAACATCTCTGAATAAGCGATGTATGTTTCCCGCCTTTGGAAAGATGGAATACGGGGAAACAATCACCATGTCTTCATCATCCTCGAATAGACGAACATGCACGCCCTAGAGAAAGTGACATAAATAGTGTGGAAATTCTTATTGATGATTATTTCTTGCCATTTAAATACTTTTTATTTTCATAGTCTTAAATTCAATTCTTTTTTTATTATATATTGGGATTAATTTTGGTCATTTCTCTATATGAGTATTAAATAGATGTATTAATTTTTTAAATTTATAGTTATGTACAATTATAAAAAAAATACATGAGAATCAGATATTGGAGGAAATGTTTGTTGTAACACATTGATTAAATCCACTATAGTACCTCAGTATGATTGAGGTGATTATGTATATTGTCCATGCTCCGGGATAAGAACCACCACCAGTTCCATTTTAGGATCCAAATACTAAACCTCATAAAGATTTTCTATGGAATATTTCTCATGAGATACTTCACCAGAAGCCTCCCATATTTCAAAGGTTATAATAATAATTAAGAAGATGAGGAGTAGTTGATCAGGATTGAGCATTATATTGTGTTCATGGATATATTTAATTAAATAAAGGGGAAGTGTTCCACAATCATGATGGGGGACCAAAAGGAAATGATGAGGAATGATTTTTCTTGGAAGGAAGCACTATGTCATGGATATGAAATACTATAAATAACTTTTCATGAACCTCTTTTATCAAGATTCTATCGTATTCGAAATGGATATTGAGTTTTTGAACATTAGAAAGTCGAAAAGACCATGATAGTGTATGAAAAAAATTTATTAAACCTCTATAATTTTCACTGGAGATTGTATGAAATAATTATATGATGAATTAGATGGTTCATTATTGGAATTGTATATAATATTCATTATCATGCTTTCATGATAAATCTACCTTCTTATGACGTATTTATGGATGTATTTTTTATGGTCGAAATAGACTAGGGTGTTAATTCAAGTTTTGTTGGAGTACATATTTCCCATAGAGGATATCAGAATTCCATTATAGTGATGATGAATAATTATGTTTCTAATGATGTCTCTTACCATTAGGTTTTATATATACAACATTCAGTTCCAAGAAGTGGACCATTTATATGCTACCAACATGTAAATCTTGAGGATTCTATGTGGGTTTCACTGAGGTGGCCAAGATATTTGTCTCATTCAAATTCTCATTTCAGTCTTAAAAGTTCATCCATGTTCTTTCTAATTTGCATGGTATTATGGGATCATCATATCATGTTAAAAATATAGTGATGGAATTTATTTAATGGAAAAAGGGGTTCTATCAAAATAAATTTGGAATAATGGTTTATCGTACAATTGAATAGTCTCAAGCGGAAAGGGATACAGTTCTAGTGGTAGTTTGAGGTAAATCACTATAGCTTCTTCATTTTTGGTTCCTTTATTTTCTTATGGTTCACTAATTTATTTATTTCTACCCATATTATCAATATTATCAATATTTCTATGGTGATTGTCAATTATGTGATGTATATTACTACTCTCCATAGAAGAAAGTTGTAAAGGGTATCCATAGTCCCTCTTTTTTATTAGAAATAGAGGTTTCATGGAGTTTTTTAATTGTCAATATATGTCCTCACAATGTAATATTTTTTATATACTTGTTTATTCACAACAATACCTATATTTAGTATTAACTTCAATCAGTCCCCTTTACAACACCAGATGGTGTGTGCCATTTCATTACTGAAGAATAAACCCTTGGTCAAGTAGAGAAGGGCATTATTATCCACTTTTGGGAAAATTAATAATAGTGACTTATTTTTATCTAGAGATGGAATATTTTACTGATTATCTACCTATAGTTTTCATTAACTTTTCCAAAATCATACCTTCTGACTTCATTTGTCTTCCAACAATAGATAAGGGAACATTTTCAATTTTGTTTTTACATGTTAACAAAACCTCGTTAATTGATGCTTACATCATGGAACCATATGAAATAAAAGATATGAATACTCTTATTGAAGATCTTATATGGATAGTCATTAAATTATTTAGTGTGAAACCTTGGGAGGTATCCATTTTTTTTCTAAGAAAGGTGACTGGTCACTATTCCTTTGTGTAGATTTGGAAATCTTATTAAGGAAATAGAAAAAAAATTCCATTTACATTGACTGATTATTTCGTTACAATTTTAATGGGAAACAATGTTTTTTTATATAAAACTTTTATCTGGTTACCATCATTTGATAATAAAACAATCAAATAGTAATTTTTATGGGGATTGTGTTGTCAAAACAAGGGATTTGAGGTGATCCTGAAGAGGTAATAAATATTAAACATGTTAACAAACACTAATTTTTGTTGTGGTTTGAAGCTTCGTTGGTTTATCTATGCACAATCATAGATTTGTTTAGAAATTACCTATGTCTGGTTCTCTAATGAATACTCTAACATATATGGTATTAAAGATTTATTTTGATGAGATGTGGAAAGGTTTTGGTATATTAAATGTCTTTCACTTATACAATGGTGTTATCTCATAAAGAATACAATTTTGAATATAATGTATTCTATGGTGGATTAGGATCAGGTTTGGGATACAGTATTATGAATGGTGATCATGTTGTTTCTTAGGGAACTAATCAACTTAGGTAACATGAGAAGTATTATCCAACTCATTTACCTAAACATGTATATGAAATACATGCAATTAATATTGTCCATAATAACATTTTAATATATTGGGTTATTTTGTATTCTGACCACATGATCATGATTTATATCATCTCTTATAAATATTGGAATCAATGCTAGAGGAATTGGGTGGAATACATACGATATTTTTACTTTGACGTCACCCATAAACTGTGGAAATTAAATTTCATAAAGGATTATTGGATAAGGAATATTTATATTGAATTAGAGACTCTTTCATGGAGGGGATACCATTGAATAATGGTCTCTCCCAATAGAGTTATTTCTATATTATTAGATTGTTTTTATTTTTATACCATTCTCATAAATTAAAGATGTTATGGGGGGGTTTACATAATTCCAATTTGGAAGTTAACCTAGGAAATATCATTAGGTTCATGGATATGAGAACTAGATTATGGTTTCCAAGTTTGGGATGAGGCATTGATGATATTTCCTCTTGTTGTCTTACAATGAAACATGCCATGATCAATCACTAGAATATTTTGGGTTTGCTTCATCCACAAAAAGTAAGAATATCCAGGTGGGAAGAGAACCCTACGGACCATTTGGTTATGTTTCTATGTACCTAGAGTAAGAATAATGTGATGTTTGTGGTGATCAGAAGGATGAACATGTTGGCTCATATTATTCCAAATCATGATTCAACAAAATTAAATGTGTAGGGAAATTTATATGTGAAAGAGATTGAATTTTTGACAAAGTTCCATATGTTTTAATCTATGATAGGGATCCATGATTCACTTCTATATTTTTTAGAGGACTTCAAGAGACGATGGGATATCAAGACTTTTTGAGCATGACATACAATCCAAAGTCATATGGAAACACATAATGAGCTAAAAATATTCTTGAGGGAATTATTCATTCATGATTTATAAACTTTATTGGAGTTTTAGATTACTATCATGGGCTGGTAAAGATTTCTTATAACAATATTTACAGGTCTATGATCAGAGTTTCTCTTTCTGTGTCCCTGAATGGGTAGAATAATAAATAGAAATTGCATTGTAAATATAATGGTGGAAGTTACATTGTTAAACAATTCATGGTTCAAGAGGGAAAACCAATTATTCAATTAAATTTTCATATAATGTTAATGACACTGAGTCGGTATAAGTCACATATTGATCATCATCATAGACTATTGTAAATTTCGGTTCCTAACATGGTTTTCTCAAATGATTCACTCTGTTTGAGTCATCAATGGATTTTGAGGTAAGGGAAACATGATACTAATTTTGTGGGATTGTTGGAGGTTATTCAGAAGGATATGCAGGTGTCTTACTACTTATCACATCCACCACAACTAGTGTCGATAACTAATATGTATCATTTATCTTATCTGTATAAGTGTCTATCTAATCATTCCCATGTTCTGGGTAGGAGTGATCATGATGTTTAACATTATTTATCTGTCATTTAACATTCATTAAAGATAATTTATTTTGATAAATGGTTATTTGTGGGTGGATGTAACAATTTGTTTGAGTGGAATGGAATCACTATTATGATTCTCATGATACATGGGAGTGGGTGTAATTGTGTGAGAGGTGGGCTCATCATTTTGACATGTAATCATTTGAAAAGTAATTCCTTGGATAGAATGTTTATAAATTGGGGACGTTGTATTAATATATTAATTTTTTTGGGTATAAATAAACACCTATTTTGATGACAGTTTTATAGGGTTTTGTATAATGGTTTTTCATGTTATATTTTGAAATGATTGTAGGGTTTTTGGGCTCTATACGATAAGCATATGGTTTTCCCAAATCATGCAACCTATTAGTACAAGCGGTGAAATCCTTGAAATTGAGGTTTGGTTCTATTGGTGAATAGTTTAAAATACTATGAATCCACCATAGAGAAATTTGAAACACTATAGTAGTGGGGCACATGGTTAGGGAACATAGTTTTTCTAACCATGTACCTCGTACCTTCTAACTACACATATAATATTATAATGATCCAAAAAGTTATTTTTTAAAAATGGAAATCCTTTATTTAAGTTCTCAATATAAGTTTCTGGCCCCCTATGATTACATATCCCTTATAGGCTCCCAATAGATAAATTTTCCCACACACCACCCCTCTAGAAGTGAATCGAAGCTAGGTCAACAACATTCGATCTCTTCTCAATAACTTTTATCATCATGTTCACTTTCCCCATGTCTCTTATCTCTCCCATTTAAATATTAACCGGTATCTGTATTGTTTATAGATATAATACCCATTTTTTATGATCATGAATCTTCAATTGATTCTTAGATGCTCATTGTTTAAATTATTGGTTGTATCTACTAGAATAATGAATTGTGTCTTGTGAACCCATGATCTAGGGGAGGTTTTTTTATTTCCATTTGTATTATCCATTAATTGTTTTTTTTAAATTCAATTTCATGATATAAATTTAAATCATATTTCTATTAGTTTATTCAAAAACCAATTCCATTGAATTGGGTGTTCCAATTTGATTTGGCACGAAAAATGGAAAACCCTCCAATTATAAATAATTGTGGTGTATTTCTTAAATTAATTTAAAATGAGTGATTTAAATTATTGAATATAAATAATAACACTGTAATAATGAAGATGAATCATTATTCTATTTGAGAAAAATGGAATTAATTATTTTTATAATAATTTATATGTTTTAACATTATGTTTCATGATTCCATTAAAGATCAATTTTTGTTTCTAAATGGAAACTATAATATTGAAGAGTAAAAATGAGTTAAATTGTTTTTTGAACAATTTTAAAATAATTTAACCATTAATTATTCTTATTAGAGAACATGAAATCCAAGGTAGTTAATTTGTAATTTGTATATCACTCTTATTATTATTTACGACTAAAATAAAACCATGTATACCAGGTCTCATCATTAATGGGATAGAGATGTGTCCTATTTTACCATTTTTTGAGGGACATGTGTATACACATATTTCAATGATTCACTTTTGAGGGTTTAAAGATCTTATATCCTCGAACTGTTGAATATATTGTAAACTAACTTTATTTCTAGTTATAAATTTTTTTATATATATTCTATTTATTTGAAACCATTTTACACATTCCTTGTAAAATGATTTAAAATGTATTATACAAAATTTTATCATTTTTTAAGGTATTTCTATCTATTTAAATGTAAAATGATGTGTTTTAAATATTGTTTTGAATAATAGGCATGTTTATTTATAATTTGATTCATTTTTGGTTAATTAAATTTGTCATGCTATTATAGAATCCTTGGTGTTACCCTTATTATATTTTAGATCAATCCCTACAAGTTCCTTTGGGTGATTATAGATTATCTTCTTCAATGTTCAATAAATTGTAAACGACCCCTTAGAAGTTGATATACTTTTTTATCCTTGGGTTAGGAAAGTGGTTTCTACAGGGACATCTGTTGTATATCATATTTTTGGGTATTTATTTGTTTCAAAATGGTTTTTTCTACCTATTTTACTTATGGTATAGTTCTCATTGTGAATTTTTACTACTATGAATTATGAGTTATCTATATAACTTCCATTGTTTTTTAGGAAAATTAATTCTCACTTTCATATTGTATAACTTCATCTGGTAGTCTCCAACCATTTGGGATCTTTAATTTCCTTTAGGCTATTTCATTACCATATTGGTTATTATGATAAAAAGGAATCTGGGACAGTTGTGAGATTTATGGTGAGGAAATTAATTTTTATTTAATATCAAAGGGATTGATGAAAATATATCTAAAAAAATTAGTAATTCGTTCCACACCATAACATTATTCTTTTCCTTAGGATTTATATTTTTGATTAATATACACCACTAATCTGTTTCCCCATATATATAATAATGAACTCATAGAACCATCTCTTTCTATGATCATCGAAGAATGTAGAAGATATTCTCAATGGAATTTCTCCAATGTTCTGTGATTATGGGATCATATGTTACATTGAATGTTAGAGAACCATGTTTCATAAATCTCTCAATTGAAGTTTGTTCATTATTAGGGTTATTTGGGAGCTCCTCAAAGTCCATGTATCTATAAATAACATGAGTTAGATTATATAGTTTCTTCGCAATTTACACGATTCCCACTCACATTGGATTTGTAGTCCTATTGGGGAAGTCATCACATTCCAATCACTTAGGTTTTTATCTGATTCCTCATATTTCCAACTATTTTCTATAATAATGGAAGATTCTTGGATGAGTATGTTTGAACTAATAAAAAATAAATTGGAAACCACTTAAATTAAATAGAAAAATTATAAAGATAATGTATTTCCTAAAGAGATGAATTACTGTGAATAAATATATGTTGTCCCCAATCAATTTACTAACATAGTATCTTATGTGAATTTTCTATTTCTATAATAATGGTTCATAATGTGCTTGTAAATTTACTAGGGAATATCCCTCCTGATTTTCATACAAACCATGAAACATTACCCATTTTAATGAACTAGATCCCATTCGAGTCTAGCTCAATAATGTGTTTTTGGGATTTACCCCCACTATGGGAGAGAAACATCCACTTTTAGTATCTATATAGGGATGAATTTTCATGATAAACCACATACCCTAAAATTCACTAGCATTTTGGTATTCATTCTCACACATGGATTTTTTCATAGAAGGCCTAGATGAGAGTGAAATTGATCTATCATAATTTAAGAATCCAAGATTTATTATGGGAGATTTGAAAGACAATATCCCAAAATTTGGAATTTTAGGAAAGTATCATGTGATAAATAAGATAGTTGAATATAGTGGGGAAAGAAAAGAAATCTTACCTAGATTGTGTGACTCCAATTGATTGTTAATATCATCATGAGATCATGGGGGCTCATTGGGAGGCCTCTATAGAGACTAGGTAAGTGTAAGGATGTGTTCACATATTTTCTAGTGGTGATAAATTGGTTCATAGGTGGGATTATATTTAAAATAATCAGGTAATTAATTATCACACCCCAAATATAATTTTTGTAATATATGTAATAAAATAACCCAAACTAATAACCTTCGAATAGTGTTTTCCTATGATTTAAACCAAAGGGGTTGTTTTAAAATATTTTACATGTTCGTGGTCTTAAATTAATAAAATAAACCCTTTCTGATGTGGAATTTAGTATACTTTAAAAAACTGATTTAAAAATAGTTAAATGTATTAATGGATTTTTGCAGGATTCATAAACGATATATGAAAAATAACATAAATATGAGTTGATGTTACATTAAAATAATTCATTGATTTAGTATTGTATACCCAATATAGTATTTATTAAAACACATTTGGGTCAATATGATGTCATGATATACATTATATATTTTTTATGTATTTAATTTTTATCCAAAAATTCGATAGTGTCAAAAAACTATGATAAATTAGCCTTTGGGTAATTTCAAATTTTTGATAATTTAACCACTAGAAAGTAACAGTTTTCAAAACCTTATAAATATATATGACCATTTATATTTCATAAAAATTATATAATAATTAAATTAAATTAAATATTAATTTATTTAAATAAATATATTAATTCAAAAAAATTAAATTATAAATTGAAATTGAATACAATATAAAAATACTAGTTGGGTTTTTTGTATAAAAATCAAAATAATTTCTTAAATAATGATACGATGAAAAAATGAGCATTATTCTAGTGAAAATATAATGTATATATTCATATTTTTATGGAATTTATATAGAATAATTTAATTCAGTATAAAATACCCGATGGGTAAGGTTGACGACTGTGATACATCCATACGGTGGATTAGCATACATGGTTTGGGATGTGATCTTAATAATCATGAATTTCTCCCCATATTTTTTTCACTCATAATTATGATGTTGGATCTTAACATGAGATTAGTATATAATTGACTACCACATGAAATCTAGTCCAGTAACCTAGGACAACCATTAATGTGGTGTTGTAAAATAGATATAATGAAACAAAACATGAAGACAATCAAAATAAGATATAAAACTAGAGTACTATTGGAAATAAAAAAAATAAAAAAATATTCTAAACAAGATAAACTAGAAGAATTTAACATGTATTGACAATTTTTCTATATGGGACCATGTTTCTCCACTGAACTATCACAAAAATTAACATCAATATAAAGATAATTTTATAGGCTACATGATGCTCTTACCTCTAACTAAATCCTAAAAAACAAGGTTTACAACCACCCAAATGTAGATTTATGGTGTGTGAAATAAGTCCAAGTACTATACCACCAAAAATAATATAAAAAAAATTCTAATAATAGTAATTCACATGTCTAATATTTAAATGATACCATTTTTATGAGTTTTTTATACAAATAAAAATGTACAAATCATTTTTCAAACAATTTATGAGTTTTCAAAAATTACTTGACAAATTTTCAAATCTGGGAAAAAATTAAAGATACAAAATATTAATATACATTAAATACAAAATCCATGAAATAATCTATCTTGTAATAAACCTTCAGAAACAACATGTCATCTAATAGTTGGGCTTTATTCTGTGGTAAAATATATAATGGACACTCACAATCCCCAAAAAATAAAAAAGTTGGATAAAAAAAGAGGTCTACCAACAACCATTAGTATAAAAGACATTAACTTCTAGTAGTTTCAGTCACACTAATGCTACCATTGTCACTATATTGACATATCCAAAGTCCCCATTGTGAAATTTCTTCTAATTTCTATTTAAAAATATTCTCTCACATTTTATTAAATCAATTTAAATCTAACATTATCTAATTCAATGTTTTAGAAATGAGTTTCTATATTAATTCAATGAAATTATGTTTTCAAAGTAAAAAACCCATTTTAAATATCATCTAATCATTATGAACAACATGAAATTCTATAATTTAGAAAAAATTTATAGATATTAGTACCTCAATAGAATAGAAAAATTGAACACATTTGACAGTGGGGATTTTAAACTATGTGGTCTTCTTTCGGAAGACAATGGACAACCAAATACATAAATGCATTGATTCAAAAAAAATCCTAACAAAAATCCCTATAATTAAAGGATCTACAACCACCATCGAAAAATAAACATATTGGAATGCTTACCTAATAAAATGAATCACCTGACCATAGAGATCAACCACTAAATGAATCGATCGAGAGAAAAATAAGACACCCAAAACCACATACAGTAAGAGAATTGGTAGACTAGAGAAGGCTGCGAGATAGAATAAATCATCAATATCCCATATGTACATCTAAAAACTCTAACTTAATGTATTACATTGTGTTTAATACATTTTCAGATTATAAAATTATTTTAATTCACGTTATTTAAAAAAAACATTTCCTTTTATTAAAAAACAATTTATTCATGTTAGAAGACGTGTAAAATATATAAAATTTGTAAAAAAACCACATTATGAATTCAAATCATGGTATGGTTCTGGATATAATTACACATAATGAAACCCTATAACATTTTGGGAAACTTCCCATCGAACAACAAAAAATTCCAGGTAAAATCTGAGAATCCAAAAAATCAATTATTTCTCTATTATTGGTATCCTACCTATTTAGGAGGGAAAGTACCCAAATAATTAAAAAAAGGGAAACCAAAAAAAAAGATTAGAACATACCTGATAGAAAGGTAATATGGTATTACAATATCCTCACTAAAAATCATTATGTCCCAAAAAATATCACATGAACATTGATATGAAAAATATGTATTCTACTCCAACATCATAATTACAGAAAAATATCACATCTCATGAAGATCCACTCTACACATCCAATTTATGTAGACCATGTGAATAGTTTTACCGTGTCGAACCTTATCATATTGGGACATAACCTGAACTGGCTACTCATGCAATATGCTATCAACTTCAAGAACAATGTCCGCCCATATAATCACATGGGAAGGATCCGGTATATACCACTTCAATTGGGAGTCATGAATCATAGAATGTATTAAAGCCGATATATATGGAAACAAAAACTAATAAGCTACCCACTACAGTTGTTGAACAATCTCAATGTGGCTCAGGAACCATAGTTCCAGCTTACTATGCTTACCAAAATGATGATTTCACCAGAGAGGTCATTATCTGATAAATACATGATCAACAACCTCAAAATCCAACAACTAATGATGATTTTATCTATTATTTATCACAACATTGGGCCATGATCAAACACCACTGAATTAACTAGACTACTAATGTAGTATCCTGAACAACACATAGACCAACCAAAGACTATTCTCCCAATACTTCCCCACACATGAGAGATCGACATTGACTCTAATGTAAATAATATATGGGTTCCAACGTAATCAAATTATAACAACTATAGTTATAGTAAATCTCATGAAAAAAAGGTATATCCCAATATCCTATGAATTTAAGAACCCAAACCTAAATCTTATCCTCATGCTTATGGATAGTTCTCTCTATCTTTCCATTTTCTTTTGGATGATAATAAATGTTTAATTTAAATTATAAATCCATTTCCTCCTACAAAACGCCCAAAAACCTATATTTGAACCTCATGTCCCAATCAGAAAAAACTATATAGGGAAACCCATGTATCATTACAGCCTATCTCACATAAAATCACCATGTTGTTCCATAATAATTATTTTCATTTTTAGACTAAAATGATTTGATTTACTGATTTTTTTAAAAAATAATAAGAATCAAATCATTTCCACATAGATTACATTAATATCCAATTAATAAATCCATATAGATATCATCTAACATCCATAATAGAATGTGTAATGACTACAAAAAACATATTGGACATTGGTTTTCTAATTTAAATCTTTGACAAGTGATACATCATGATTCAAACTACAAAACTGACAACCTAATCCATAGCCACCAACACTGAAATTTCAAATCATTGTATATCTTTTTATACCTTGGGTTCATATTCCAAAAATATGGATATACACCATTTCAAAAACCCTGCCTCAAGGAATTTGGAACAACTATACTACAGTTAAATCCCAAAGCTCTAATAGGATACTGATAAAACTAACATGTTGTCCACAAACCATTTAAATTGTCTCCAAAGTGTCTCCTATCACTGTCTCTTTTCTACATGAGTAAAAATAAAAAATAAAAAATGATTAATCATTTCTCGAATCCCTGATACCTATCCATCAACCTCCTTTACTCGGAGTCTCATCCCAAAAACAATGTCATCTGAGAAAACTATTAAACTTATTTATTCAATGCTTGCTTTTGTAATTTGATGATTAATGTATCAACCATGACGTTCCCATTCCTAGAGTAATATATGATATAAAATTAAATAGTGTATAGATACTCAACCTAGTTTCTATATCATAAAATTATATATCGTTGTTTGAAGATGTAAATATTGATTTTTTGATCATAAAATACAATAAATCTCTCTCTATAGAGATAGTGATGCCATATTTCGAGTTTATGAAAAACTATTTAAAACTCAAGATCAGGGGTAGAGTATTACTTCTCATGAGGGTGTAATTATAGACAAAAATAATACCACACATATATCCATTGTGTAATGATATATCCCAAACTGATAGCAAAATGATGATAGAAAACATCATAACCTGATCATGGTTGTAAAGACCCGCAAATTTCAAGGAAATTTTTTTCTTAATTTTCTTTGGAATTTTACAAGAGCGCAGCTTCAGACGGCACCTGATTCCGAGGCCCGGTGTGCCCGGAATCAATTTCCGAAGTTTGGCTCGGGTACGTTCAGTGAACGGACGAGCGGGTTTTTCTATCTATTGAACCGGTGCCCGGAATCGAATTCTGAGGGCACCGATGAAATCGCAGCGCCGGTATTTGCTTAGAAACGCCTCTTCCGGAGTTGCGTTTGCTCAGACGTGGTTTTTAAATTTTGCGGCTTTAAGTCAGAAATAAAATAAAGTTTGTGCGACAACTTTATTTTATTTCACTTAAACTGCTTGGAAGCCACTTAAAGTCACTTAAAGGCGGCTTGAACTGGGTTGAACTGGATAGGATGCTATCCAGAAATATCCTACCCTCTTGGTAGGATATTTGTGCGGTGGGACCCGCACGAGCCACGCCGTTTCTTTCGCTAAGTAACGCACCCGCGAAAACCCGTCAAAGTAACTGAAAAGTCAACCGACGCGTTTTCTTTAATTCTTAACAGACCATTTAATTGGGCGGTTTATTTCGTGAATTAAATGGACTGTTTCTTCGTGAATTAAATGGGTCGTTTCTTTCGAATTGATGGATCGTTTCTTAACCGGTTTCGTGTTGGCATGTTTATAAAATAAGACCAACATAAAAATCCTTGGAAAGGATTTGAGAGAATCTTCGTTCCTCCACCCTCTCCGCGAAGAACGCGAAGAACGCGAAGAACGCGAAGAACGCCGAACCCGGAAGTCGACGACGCTTTCGCCCGAGACGTTCTTCCGATCTCCGATCTCCGATCTCCGATCACCGACCATTCGAGGTGAGTGATTTCGGATTTCCTCTCAAGTTCTTTTCTTTGGTTTTAAACGAAACACAGATTTAAATATTAATAATTTAAATCTGTTGTTCTTGATTTGTTGAGCTCGCCGGCTCAACGCCGGTTTCCGCGACGACGCGACACCTTCCCGCGACGACGCGACGATCGATCTCTTCCGCGACGATCTCTTCCGCGAAGAACGCCCGCGCTCGACGATCATCAAGGTAGGGATTTGATTGTGATTCTTTTTCCCCGTGCTTATTCTTTTTAAGTGAAGAAAATGATCTCCGACAATTTTAATCTATTTAAAAATTGTTGTTGATTATTCCTCCCGTGATTTATGACTAACGCGGAGGTTGCGGGTCTAACGAACAAGACCCGACAACCCTCCGCCGATCTCCTTGTTGTGCGGATATGGCGGACGACGACAAACCGTGCGGCAGAGGCAATCCGTCGATCCCGCAGTGAAGATCGGCCCCCGGGAGGAGCAACGGCGCAGACGGGAAAGAAATCGGGCCACCGGAGCATCTCCGGCGGCCCGCGGAAGGCGGCGGCGGCGCCCGGCGCGCCGCCGTGGAGGAAGCCCGCCGCGGCTGAAGCCGCGGCGGCATCGGCGGCCGGTTCCGCGGCCGCGCAGAACCGGGACGGACGCGGCGGCCCGGCCGCGTCCGCGTGACAGGCGGCCCCCCGCGGGGGCCGCGTTTCCCTCAAAGCCGCGGGGTTGACCCGCGGCGGCAGCCCCTTCGGCCGCTCGGCCGAAGCCGAGCCGGCTCGGTCCGGTCGGCCGGGCCGCGCCCAGGCCGGACCGGACCCGGCCGAGCCGGTTCGGGCCGGTTCGGGCCGGCCCGGTTCGGGCCGACCCGGTTCGGCCGACCCCAGGGGGGGTTCGGGCCGGGTCGCCCCGGACCCGGAACCCCCATTTCGGGCCCTCTTCGGTCCATCACCCATATCATGGGCCTGGGACCTCCGATTGACGAACCGTCAGCGGCTACGCGATCCTTGGATCGAGACGGTCGTTTCGGTATATTATACTCAAGGTTTCGGAAGACTTTGGGTTCGGCCGGGTTGGTTCGTACACGAAACCAACCGGGCCCTCGGAGCGGAAACGCTTATAACTTGGGCTACGGACGTCCGAACGACGTACCGTCAGCTGTGGTAGTTTCCTCTAAGTGAGACGGAACTTTTGGCATACTCCGCCCGAGGATCGGATACAGGCGGAGCACGGTCGGGTCAGTTTTGCCCTAAAAACCAACCGGGCCCCTGGGACGAAAATGCCAATAACTCTCAGACCGGGCGTCCGATTGACGCGCCGTCTGTCGCGTTGAGATCCTGTTGTCGATACGGAACTTTTGGATACATCAACTTCGGACTACGTGTCAGTTGATGTATCAGCCCCTCGGCTCGTGGAGCGGACCCTCCTAAACGAGCTCGCTTCGTGCGGGAACCCTAGCGCTGGCTGTGACCTCGACGACAGAGCAGAGATCCTCCGTGGACTGCGACGATGGCAGAGCAGAGATCCTCCGTGGACTGCGACGACGGCAGAGCAGAGATCCTCCGTGGACTGCGACGACGGCAGAGCAGAGATCCTTCGTGGACTTCGGCGACGACTGTGCAGAGATCCTCAGTGGACTGCGTCGACTACTGCACTCAGCGATCCTACGCGGATCAGTGCCCGATCCTTTGTGGGTCCTACTACCGGTTCTGTGTGAGCCACTGCCTACCGGTTCTGTGTGAGCCACTGCCTACAGGTTCTGTGTGAGCCCGATCCTGTGTGGGTCTTCTGCGGGGGTTAGTACCTATCGATCCTTCGTGGGTCCGACGACTTAGATGGATCAGTGATCATCTTTGACGTCATCTGAAAAAGTATACCTGGTTGAGCTGAATCTTATGTTACTCTCCTTTGTGGGTTGTGTTGAACTATCCTTTGTGGATTTACTGTTTACTCTCCTTTGTGGATTGTGTTGAACTATCCTTTGTGGATTTACTGTTTACTCTCCTTGTGGATTTGAGTCTTGCTTTCCTTCGTGGATTGAGTTGTTCTTGAGCTCGTGAGCAGAGCTAGAATTGGGGACTTAGGTATATTTATGGGCATATACCTAAGTCGAGTCAGATGTTACTTTGTGATTGCATCTTTCTTTTGTGCTATATCCTTTGTGGATTTCGGGAGACCTTCGGGGGTCTCTGGGTCCTTACTGAGTAGTTGTACTCACCCCTGCACGGGCTATGCCCGCACCTTGTTGTGTTGGTTGCAGACGACGGACAGCGCTGATCACGGTTGGGGCGTGGAGCAGGACGGTACCTGGAGGTGGACCACTGGACGGAACGTACTCGGAGCGGACGTGGGACCCGAGGAGCCTGGAGGCTATCTGTACCCACCCTTCAGGTGGGATTGCCAGTGGACGACACGAGGCCGCCGTTTTTTCTTCAGTTGCTGTACTTTACTTTTCAGTTGTACTTTACAGTTGGGCTTGTATTTCCGGCCCCTTTTCTTTCTGCACTTTACTTTCCGCTTGCTGACTCTGCGTGGTTGTTACTTATAAAGGCAATGCCTTCCCTGTTTACTGGGATTTTACGCCTTGGTGCTAGTTGCCAGCCCCTGGCCTATGGAAGGCGGGCTTGGGGTAGTCACGGCACGGGCCCCGAGGACGGGTCGTGACAAATTGGTATCAGAGGTGGTCGGTTCTACCGCAAACTCTGATCGTCCTTCCTTTCTATGTGAAGCAATAGTGTTTAGTGTATTGAGTGTGGTTATCAGTTCAGGGAGCCCAGTGTTGGTGCGGCGGCCGACGTATCCGTACACCAGGACCCTGACTCCTGATTTCCGACTTAATGCATGAAAACATTGATTGCGTGTGTGTTTCAAGTTTTCTTTGTGATTACTTGTGTCAGCTCACCGGGTATACTGATCTGCTTTATGAAAGTCTCAAGTTTTCCTTGTGATTACTTGTGCCAGCTCACCAGGTATACTGTTCTGACTGTGGTGCTCTTGTTCTCCTTTTCAGGATGGCCCCGCGACGACTGCCAGCTAGGGTTCCGAGTGTAGGGCGTGACGGCAGCCCACCGAGCGACGAGGCTTCGGTGCAGGGCCCTTTGCCAGCAGTGGCACCGGCGGTAGCCTTACCCGCCGAGCCACCGATGCTTCCAGTACCAGACGCCGACGATGCACGTCGCCTCAGGGCACTGCACGAGTTTCAGAGCCAGCGACCGCCCAGGTTTCGCGGTGAGGCGGACCCCCAGGCCGCCGAGGACTGGCTAGAGACGGTGGTACGGATCTTCAGGCTAGTGAGGACACCAGCGGATCTCATGGTGATCCTCTCAGCGAGCCTCCTGCAGGCGGCGGCAGGACGATGGTGGAGCCTGATGCTCCAGGTTCACGATGAGGCATCCCTGCTCTGGACGGACTTCGAGAGCCTCTTCCGCTCTGAGTTCGTCCCGGCCACCCTCCGAGCGGTGCGCATCCAGGAGCTTCTCCAGCTGCGCCAGGGCAGCATGACGGTCGCTCAGTACGCGGCGAGGTTCACGGACCTATCTCGCTACTCGACCGACATGGTACGGGACCCCTTCATCCGGGCCCGGAACTTCGAGCAGGGCTTGCGACAGGAGATTCGTGCGTCGCTGATCTCCCTCAGCATTCCGACCCAGGCGGGAGTGCTGGAGCGAGCCCTCCTGATCGAGAGCTTCCTGGCAGAGCCTTCTTCAGCGGCGAGACCTAGCGCAGGGCGGCAGGTAGCTGAGTCTTCGGCAGCAGGTAGCCGACGGATGACTCACGGGTCCAGGCAGACCAGACCCCCTCGCAGACGGCCTCAGGACACCGGCTCAGCGGTGCGGGGCACACAGCGGAGTGCCAGCCTTTCGAGAGGCAGGCTGTGCTACTCTTGCGGCGGGCAGGGTCACATGGCTCGTGACTGCCCGACTCGCCGATCAGAGGAGCAGCAGACGGTGGAGGGGCCACCCAGGCAGAGGCAGAGAGTCGACCGTGGCGGTCCGCAGGGAGGAGGCGGACGAGGCAGAGGAGCTGGCCGAGCAGCGGGTGGTGGGCGACGCTTCCAGGCTCTACCCCCACCACCACCAGGAGGGCCACCTCGACCACAGGGAGCCGGCGGGCAGGGACAGGCCCAGCTCCAGGCAGTGGAGGCCTACGACCCCGACATGCCAGAGATGATTCGAGGTACGATCTGTGTCTATTCCACCCTTGCTGCAGTACTTATAGACACAGGAGCGAGTCACTCTTTCATAGCCTCTGCCCTTGTTCGGAGCTCGGAGATTCCGACTGAGCCGTTGGCTCGATCCTTACGGCTAGAGACTCCTACGGGAGCAGACTCGACGATTACGCACTGGTGCCGGCAGTGTGAGCTTACTCTAGGAGGCGAGAGCTTCGGCTGGGATCTCCTTGTAGCGGCGTCGAGGCCTTACGACGTCATCTTGGGCATGGATTGGCTATCCACGGTTCATTCCCAGATCGACTGTTTTAGGCGCAAGGTGCGATGTGTTCGTACCGACGGGAGCAGGTTTACCTTCACCGGCGAGAAGGGAACCTTTGCAGCACAGGATAGACTTCCGCGGAGGAGAGTGCAGCCCATCTCACATCAGTTGGCTAGCCTCATCCTAGGAGCAGTGGACGTGCGGAGTCCGGCTTTTCCTGCAGTGGTGGACCAGTACGTGGACGTCTTTCCCGACGACGTTCCAGGGCTACCTCCTCGTAGAGAGGTAGACTTTTACATCGACTTGTACCCCGGGACAGCCCCGATATCTACTCCAGCATATCGGATGGCCCCCGCCGAGCTTCGAGAGCTGCGGGTACAGTTGGAGGACTTGCAGAGCAAGGGGTTTATCCGACCCAGTGTTTCACCCTGGGCTTCCCCGATTTTGTTCGCCAAGAAGGCGGACGGGAGCTTGCGACTTTGTGTCGACTATCGTCGCCTGAACCAGGTGACAGTGAGGAACAAGTATCCGCTGCCACGGATTGATGACATCTTCGATCAGCTCAAGGGAGCGCGGTGGTTCTCGAAGATAGACCTCCGGTCAGGCTATCATCAGCTCAGAGTTCGAGACGAGGACGTGCAGAAGACGGACTTCAGGTGTCGGTATGGCCATTATGAGTTCTTGGTTATGCCGTTCGGCGTAACCAATGCTCCAGCAGTGTTCATGAGCCTCATGAACAGGATCTTCCAGCCATACCTCGACCGATTTGTCATTGTCTTCATTGACGACATTTTGGTATACTCGACGACTGAGGAGGAGCATGCCTACCACCTGCGAGTTGTGCTAGACACACTCCGAGAGCACCAGCTTTATGGCAAGCTCTCAAAATGCCAGTTCTGGTTACGTGAGGTCCATTTCTTGGGGCACGTCATTTCTGAGGCGGGAGTTGCAGTGGATCCCACGAAGATCGAGGCAGTGCTAGCTTGGGAGCCACCCAGGAGCGTGACAGAGGTGCGGAGCTTCTTGGGCCTAGCGGGATACTATCGGAGATTCGTGCCAGACTTCTCCAGAGTTGCAGCACCACTCTCAGCCTTGAAGAAGAAGGGGAAACCCTTCGTGTGGTCAGACAGATGTCAGCAGAGCTTCCAGGAGCTGAGACAGAGATTGACCAGCGCACCTATCTTGAGGTTGTCTGAGGAGGGAGTTGGATACGTAGTTTACTGCGACGCATCAGGGACTGGACTCGGGTGCGTCCTGATGCAGGAGCGAGCCGTGATCGCCTACGGATCACGTCAGTTGAGGCCACATGAGCAGAACTACGCCACTCATGACCTGGAGTTAGCAGCAGTGGTCTTCGCTCTGAAGACGTGGCGGCACTATCTGATGGGCGAGCGCTTCACAGTCTTTTCTGACCACCAGAGTCTCAGGTATATCTTCCCTCAGAAGGACCTGAACCTGAGACAGCGGAGATGGCTTGAGTTCCTCCAGGACTATGACTTTGAGATAGTCTATACTCCTGGGAAGGGGAACGTGGTAGCCGATGCCCTCAGCAGGAGGACGGGCATTCAGCTGCTTGAGGAGGCGACGGAGCAGCTAGCCTCCTTGCAGATATCCTTCGTGGATAGAGACGGAGCAGCCTTTCTTCAGTCTCTCACAGTCTCTCCTCCACTTCTACAGCGGGTCAGAGAGGCTCAGCGTGGGGACGCTGACTGTGAGACCCGGCGTGCACTGATATCCTCAGGTCAGGCGCCTGATGGTTTCTCCCTTGGAGCAGAGCACGACATCCTTTTCAGAGGGCGTACCTTCGTACCAGTTGCTTTACGAGAGGAGGTGCTGAGAGAGTTTCACACTTCTCCCTTGGCGGTACATCCCGGAGTGGCGAAGATGTACCAGGATCTCAGGCGACAGCACTGGTGGCCGGGTATGAAGAAAGCTGTGGTAGAGTTCGTTTCACGATGCCTCACCTGCCAGCAGGTGAAGGCAGAGCACCAGGTACCAGCAGGCTTGGTACAGCCCTTGGAGGTCCCGGAGTGGAAGTGGGACGGCATATCTATGGACTTCGTGACTGGACTTCCATGTACTTCCAGAGGTCACGACTCCATTTGGGTGATTGTCGACCGACTCACCAAGTCGGCACACTTCTTACCCATCAGAGAGCAGGGCTCAGTGGAGAGCTTGGGACGTCTTTACGTCCAGGAGATCGTACGGCTTCACGGTGTGCCATCATCTATCGTCTCCGATCGAGATGCTCGTTTCACTTCCCGGCTCTGGAAGGGGTTGAAGGAGGCGTTCGGGACGCGGCTCCATCTGAGCACAGCCTTCCACCCTCAGACGGATGGTCAGACGGAGAGGACCATACAGACACTCGAGGACATGCTCCGTGCATGTGTTCTCGACTTTGGTCGCAGCTGGGAGGACCACCTACCCTTGGTGGAGTTCGCGTACAACAACAGCTACCACTCCACCATCAGGATGGCACCATACGAGGCGTTGTACGGCAGACCCTGCAGATCACCGTTGTGCTGGACAGACCCTGGGGAGTCAGCACTCGTGGGACCAGAGATGGTCCGAGCCACGACAGAGAAGGTCCAGATCATCCAGGAGAGGATGAGGACAGCTCAGAGCCGGCAGAAGTCATATGCTGACAGGAGGCGGAGGCCACTAGAGTTCGAGGATGGCGACCACGTCTTTTTGCGTGTCTCACCTCGACGTGGTTTACGGAGATTTGGCCGAGGCGGCAAGTTGTCTCCACGTTTCATCGGGCCTTTCCAGGTCCTCAGCAGGATAGGAGAGGTGGCTTATCGCCTGGCTCTACCACCTCAGTTGCACCGGGTGCACGACGTCTTCCACGTGTCTCAGCTGAGGAGATACGTGCACGACCCGACGCACATCGTCGACTTTGGGGAGCTGGACGTGGACGATGGGGCGACTTTTGCGGAGGTCCCAGTAGAGATCGAGGATCGACAGGAGCGGGTCCTACGTGGGCGGTCGATTCCTCTTGTGCGCATCAGATGGCAGCATGGGAACCTCCAGGAGAGCACTTGGGAGCGGGAGGCTCAGATGCGTGCTCAGTACCCCCATTTGTTCCCCTAGTTTTTGATGTATCTTTACGGGGACGTAAAGCCCTGAGGTGGGAGTAATGTAAAGACCCGCAAATTTCAAGGAAATTTTTTTCTTAATTTTCTTTGGAATTTTACAAGAGCGCAGCTTCAGACGGCACCTGATTCCGAGGCCCGGTGTGCCCGGAATCAATTTCCGAAGTTTGGCTCGGGTACGTTCAGTGAACGGACGAGCGGGTTTTTCTATCTTTTGAACCGGTGCCCGGAATCGAATTCTGAGGGCACCGATGAAATCGCAGCGCCGGTATTTGCTTAGAAACGCCTCTTCCGGAGTTGCGTTTGCTCAGACGTGGTTTTTAAATTTTGCGGCTTTAAGTCAGAAATAAAATAAAGTTTGTGCGACAACTTTATTTTATTTCACTTAAACTGCTTGGAAGCCACTTAAAGTCACTTAAAGGCGGCTTGAACTGGGTTGAACTGGATAGGATGCTATCCAGAAATATCCTACCCTCTTGGTAGGATATTTGTGCGGTGGGACCCGCACGAGCCACGCCGTTTCTTTCGCTAAGTAACGCACCCGCGAAAACCCGTCAAAGTAACTGAAAAGTCAACCGACGCGTTTTCTTTAATTCTTAACAGACCATTTAATTGGGCGGTTTATTTCGTGAATTAAATGGACTGTTTCTTTGTGAATTAAATGGGTCGTTTCTTTCGAATTGATGGATCGTTTCTTAACCGGTTTCGTGTTGGCATGTTTATAAAATAAGACCAACATAAAAATCCTTGGAAAGGATTTGAGAGAATCTTCGTTCCTCCACCCTCTCCGCGAAGAACGCGAAGAACGCGAAGAACGCGAAGAACGCCGAACCCGGAAGTCGACGACGCTTTCGCCCGAGACGTTCTTCCGATCTCCGATCTCCGATCTCCGATCACCGACCATTCGAGGTGAGTGATTTCGGATTTCCTCTCAAGTTCTTTTCTTTGGTTTTAAACGAAACACAGATTTAAATATTAATAATTTAAATCTGTTGTTCTTGATTTGTTGAGCTCGCCGGCTCAACGCCGGTTTCCGCGACGACGCGACACCTTCCCGCGACGACGCGACGATCGATCTCTTCCGCGACGATCTCTTCCGCGAAGAACGCCCGCGCTCGACGATCATCAAGGTAGGGATTTGATTGTGATTCTTTTTCCCCGTGCTTATTCTTTTTAAGTGAAGAAAATGATCTCCGACAATTTTAATCTATTTAAAAATTGTTGTTGATTATTCCTCCCGTGATTTATGACTAACGCGGAGGTTGCGGGTCTAACGAACAAGACCCGACAACCCTCCGCCGATCTCCTTGTTGTGCGGATATGGCGGACGACGACAAACCGTGCGACAGAGGCAATCCGTCGATCCCGCAGTGAAGATCGGCCCCCGGGAGGAGCAACGGCGCAGACGGGAAAGAAATCGGGCCACCGGAGCATCTCCGGCGGCCCGCGGAAGGCGGCGGCGGCGCGGGTCGCCGGCGCGGCGGCGCCGGCGACCGGAGGCGGCGGCGCCCGGCGCGCCGCCGTGGAGGAAGCCCGCCGCGGCTGAAGCCGCGGCGGCATCGGCGGCCGGTTCCGCGGCCGCGCGGAACCGGGACGGACGCGGCGGCCCGGCCGCGTCCGCGTGACAGGCGGCCCCCCGCGGGGGCCGCGTTTCCCTCAAAGCCGCGGGGTTGACCCGCGGCGGCAGCCCCTTCGGCCGCTCGGCCGAAGCCGAGCCGGCTCGGTCCGGTCGGCCGGGCCGCGCCCAGGCCGGACCGGACCCGGCCGAGCCGGTTCGGGCCGGTTCGGGCCGGCCCGGTTCGGGCCGACCCGGTTCGGCCGACCCCAGGGGGGGTTCGGGCCGGGTCGCCCCGGACCCGGAACCCCCATTTCGGGCCCTCTTCGGTCGATCACCCATATCTTGGGCCTGGGACCTCCGATTGACGAACCGTCAGCGGCTACGCGATCCTTGGATCGAGACGGTCGTTTCGGTATATTATACTCAAGGTTTCGGAAGACTTTGGGTTCGTCCGGGTTGGTTCGTACACGAAACCAACCGGGCCCTCGGAGCGGAAACGCTCATAACTTGGGCTACGGACGTCCGAACGACGTACCGTCAGCTGTGGTAGTTTCCTCTAAGTGAGACGGAACTTTTGGCATACTCCTCCCGAGGATCGGATACAGGCGGAGCACGGTCGGGTCGGTTTTGCCCTAAAAACCAACCGGGCCCCTGGGACGAAAATGCCAATAACTCTCAGACCGGGCGTCCGATTGACGCGCCGTCTGTCGCGTTGAGATCCTGTTGTCGATACGGAACTTTTGGATACATCAACTTCGGACTACGTGTCAGTTGATGTATCAGCCCCTCGGCTCGTGGAGCGGACCCTCCTAAACGAGCTCGCTTCGTGCGGGAACCCTAGCGCTGGCTGTGACCTCGACGACAGAGCAGAGATCCTCCGTGGACTGCGACGAGGGCAGAGCAGAGATCCTCCGTGGACTGCGACGACGGCAGAGCAGAGATCCTCCGTGGACTGCGACGACGGCAGAGCAGAGATCCTTCGTGGACTTCGGCGACGACTGTGCAGAGATCCTCAGTGGACTGCGTCGACTACTGCACTCAGCGATCCTACGCGGATCAGTGCCCGATCCTTTGTGGGTCCTACTACCGGTTCTGTGTGAGCCACTTCCTACCGGTTCTGTGTGAGCCACTGCCTACAGGTTCTGTGTGAGCCCGATCCTGTGTGGGTCTTCTGCGGGGGTTAGTACCTATCGATCCTTCGTGGGTCCGACGACTTAGATGGATCAGTGATCATCTTTGACGTCATCTGAAAAAGTATACCTGGTTGAGCTGAATCTTATGTTACTCTCCTTTGTGGGTTGTGTTGAACTATCCTTTGTGGATTTACTGTTTACTCTCCTTTGTGGATTGTGTTGAACTATCCTTTGTGGATTTACTGTTTACTCTCCTTGTGGATTTGAGTCTTGCTTTCCTTCGTGGATTGAGTTGTTCTTGAGCTCGTGAGCAGAGCTAGAATTGGGGACTTAGGTATATGTATGGGCATATACCTAAGTCGAGTCAGATGTTACTTCGTGATTGCATCTTTCTTTTGTGCTATATCCTTTTTGGATTTCGGGAGACCATCGGGGGTCTCGGGGTCCTTACTGAGTAGTTGTACTCACCCCTGCACGGGCTATGCCCGCACCTTGTTGTGTTGGTTGTAGACGACGGACAGCGCTGATCACGGTTGGGGCGTGGAGCAGGACGGTACCTGGAGGTGGACCACTGGACGGAACGTACTCGGAGCGGACGTGGGACCCGAGGAGCCTGGAGGCTATCTGTACCCACCCTTCAGGTGGGATTGCCAGTGGACGACACGAGGCCGCCGTTTTTTCTTCAGTTTCTGTACTTTACTTTTCAGTTGTACTTTACAGTTGGGCTTGTATTTCCGGCCCCTTTTCTTTCTGCACTTTACTTTCCGCTTGCTGACTCTGCGTGGTTGTTACTTATAAAGGCAATGCCTTCCCTGTTTACTGGGATTTTACGCCTTGGTGCTAGTCGCCAGCCCCTGGCCTATGGAAGGCGGGCTTGGGGTAGTCACGGCACGGGCCCCGAGGACGGGTCGTGACAATGGTTATGAATGAATCAAAACGTGTGCTGAAGTCAACCTCGTCTTCATCTCGTCAACAGATCTCATAAACTTATTCATCAATTTGATCTTCAAATTATTGTATTATAAATATGACATCAATAATAAAATCATGGAGAAGTCAGGAATAAAACTTATACAATAATAATCCAATGCTAAGATATTTTAGAACTTAATCATGTTTCTATGCTGCTCTAAGGAAATATCCACATACAGCATTTTTGGATAAACTGATCTCCCCTCTTAGAAATAAATATCCCCATAAACATCAATTCCTACACCCGAAACACACACTAGCAATGATTTCCATAAAGAAGAGGTTCCCTCAATGTCAGAATAATGATATTCAAATGGTTTTTGTTCTCATTATATATCATAGAGTACCACATAATATCATCTCTAAATATAAATAAGCTTCCATGAACTGGTCAAAGCTTTCGTTCGTCAAATAAATAAATACCCTTGTTTCATTAGTGAGTTCGAATGGAATAACAAAAAACATACAATACCCATATCAACCCCTGAATGTTTTCTTTGTAACATCTTCTTCCTGGACACTCAACTGGTGGAACCTTAGCCATACTTCCATATTATAAATCCAACAATTCACTGTAATTGATCAATGATATCATCGCTCCCATGTAAAGGATATTTTTTCGTAACAGTCACCTAATTCATGATTCCATTTTTTAGTACAATTTCTATGAATATTGTCTATCTTCTTAGAAAATATCATAGGAAAATCCCATGGTGAAATTATAGTGAAAATAAATCCTATCACCTCTATGTCCTCGATATGGTCTTTCTATTCCACCAGCAAGAAATGTGCCATTTGATAGGATGCAAAATAAGGGGAATCATTCCAATTAACAGTATAATTGTAATGTGAATCTCTCTATATATTGGCAATATAGGAATATTTCATTGATACTGGTTAAACCCTTTCCATAATTTTGTTCTTATGTAGTTGATTTTATGAATTTAAATGTTGATATAATGCCTTCATTGTTGAAACTGAAAACATGTATTCATAAATGAGACTATCAAACATCTGTGTATAAAACTTGATCTATAACAATTGATGGAGCCAAGATGATATGAGATTTTTCAATTCATGAGATTAATGTCTATGATATAATCCTTTTTTAGATTGGTAAATAGAGCTTGAGGCTCACATCCAATATTATACCAGCTGAGATCATTTTCTGACTAATGATGTCACCGATAATCTCTTCAGATGAGATTAGAATGTAATGGAAGTTCCAATGGTCTTATTTGAACAAGTAATTAGAACATTCTCATACAATATGGCATCACAAACTTTTTCATCTATGGAATATATCAAAAATAAAATTATTCTAATGGTTGTTGATCATTTTTTGGATGTTTAGTTGTAATTTTTTTAGGTATCTCACCTACAAGTGAAGTAGAAATTGTTATTAATCTCCTTTCGAAGACCATAATTATTTCCCATCTGTCACATCAAATTGATGCAAACAAATTAAGGGAGAATAATGTTCATTAGAATTATCTGGAAAGACAATGTTTCAATATTCCTAGCACATCTCTATTGGATGAACCATTGATGGTTTAAAAAAAATATTTTACTATTTGATTAAGTGTTGTTTATCATAAGCTTATCCATGTTACGATAATTAATCAGTATCAATATCAACAAATCAATGATTTATTTATTCAATTGAGTGGATCTTAGTTTTTATCTAAGATATAATTGTGATTAGGATTGAAAAATTTTCATTTTTGGATATAGTATATTAAAAAAAATAAGATTAGATATAGGCATTATTAATATGTGGTAATGATAATATTTCTAAAGAATGAACTAGTACTATTACGGTATAGTTGAATATTATATCTCATTGGTATCTAGATTATTTTTTGTTGTTTTTGGGGATGACATATTGGTGTATTCAAGGTCCAGATCTAAGCATGTGAAATATATGGTGATATTTTAGGGAATTCAACTCAATCATCATTTGAATAAAAACTAATCAGAGTCTACTTTTATATACAACAGGTGCATTTACTTTGAATTATAATCTCTAGGATAAATTTTTATGTTGATACAGAAAAGATATAGGCTATTATCCCTTAGAAACCACCAAAGATTATCTTTGAGATATGTTGTTTACTTAGTCCAAATGGTTATTTCAAATTCTTTGTTTGTTATTTCTCATGACTGGAATCATATATGGATGGTTTTTTCAACGAATAATGTTATTTCAAGATAGAAAGTGGGATGTTATAATTATTTTCAAGATATTAGTTGTCTCCTTACATCACAACAAATTTTTATTTTTCCAGAATAATGATAAGGTTAAATTGTTTATTTTGATGCATCAGGATTAGGGTTGGGATGTGTTATCATGTATAGAGACAATGTTGTTTATTATAGCTCAATAAAATTACAGATTCGTGAGAATAACTTCTTAATAAATTATTTGTAATTATATGTTGTAGTCTATATTTTGATGATAGGGAATCATTACTAATTTGGTGTGACATTTACTTTGAATACAAATAATAAATTCTTTAAATATATTTTCTCAAAATGTGACTTGATCCTGCGAGAGAGAAGATGGATGAAGTATCTCAAATTGTATTAATTTGACATAATTTATAATCTGATCAAAGGAAACTCAATGGTATATGAATTAATAAGAATGTTAAAGGATCATTTAAAAAATAGGCTTCATAAAAGTGACATTTGAAGTCAGTCATATCCAAAATGATCATGGAATGTAATGACTGTGGTGATGTTGTGGTTTTGGTTCTAGTTTAAATCATTCCTAAGTTGGTTGAAACAGTTACAAAGGCAGAGATATTTGAATATGAATGTATTTTTGATGTGGTCAAAACACAATGGGGTAGACCATTGGAGGGTTTAGGCTGGAAGGGAGTTCAATTTTTTTGGTTCAAAACCTGAATGGTCATACCTATCACTTTTCAGGAACAACTTCTTCATTCTGAATACTATTTGAGATGCGATGTTCATCCAGGAAGATAAAATATGTATAATGCTTTGAAAGAATAATTTTTTTTAGGTCGGTATGAAAATTAAGGTGGATGATTTTATTTTGATATGCTTAATATGCCATCATGTTAAAGAAGAGAATAAACAACCAGTTGGTATATTGCAGTCTTTACCTATCACAATTTTTAAATGGGTGTAGATATACATGGATATTGAAATCGGTATCCCAATAATGGTTAAGAAACACGATTCCTTTTGGATGATAGTGGATCAACTAAAAAATCATCCCCATTTATCAATATTCATGAATCTCATATAGCAGGGGAATTATCAAAAATCCATATTCGAGAATAGTTAATGAGGCATGGCTCACTTGTTTTGATAGATTCGGCCAGAGATCCAAGGAATACATCTCATTTCTAGAAATCCTTATAGAAATACCTTGGGACTAAATTTATTTTGAACACATCTTATCATCCTAAAATGTATGGGGAACCCCAATTGATGATATAATCATTGGAAGTTATGTTTCAGCCTTGCGTAATGTATTTTTGTGGATCATAGAAAGATAAAATATTGTTGGTGGATATCACATATAATAACAATTTTTGAGAAATTATAAATATGGGTCATTTTTAATCATTTTATTGGAAACATTTTCATTATCCACGTTTTTTTATAGAATAATTTTTGGGACTTTCCTTTTGCAATAGAAAATAGAGAATATTCAATTGATTTATAAATTGATTGAGAGGATCAAAGTCTTTACGAAATCGTGTGTGGATCATCATCAATGGATTTTTTAATTCAATGAGAATGATATGTGTTTTTAGGATCTCTCCAAGGATTTTTTTTCCACTTTGAGAATTAGGGAAATTGATACCCTTGATACATAGACCCTTTTGACATAATTTAATCGGTTAGTTAGGTGGAATATATTTTTGAAATGTAACTGTAACACCCCAGGCTTTTATGTTATATAAATCATCAAAGGAATCTTTTTTGACACACAACACTTGCTTGGCATGCTTTACATGAAATCGTGACCTCCCTCAATAGCTTGCGCCGTACGCATTACCGAGTTTCACTAAACAACGTTATACTATTAAAATATTATTAAAACTACCTGTTATGAATAGTAAGAACCACTTTTTGAAATTTTATAAATTTTATTTTTCAAAACGGACTTCATTTTTGGATTCGTAATATCAAAATTAACCTAGGGTGAAATTTTGGTATTTTTCTGAAAACTTTCAATTTTTGATGAATAGTGAAACCACTAAGTGGTAGTTAAAAAAACTAAATTTTTCATAAAACTTAATTTTACCGCTTCTGTGAGTGGAATTCCAAAAATCCGAGACACACAGTTAATATCAAGGTCTAAAATTTGGTTCAATGAGATGAAAATAAATTTTTTTGTGAATAGTAACTTTTTACTTTTTTTTACCACGATTAAAAGTAAATAGGGTAATTAAGGGTAAAAATGATATAATTATTACCCTAACATATGTCCTAATTCTATTGGAAAAGTTTAATTCGACCAAAAACAACCTTAGGAATAAAATATGACCATTTAGGCCCACATGGATTAGATTAAGACATTTATTATTAATTTATTTAAAGAAGGGTTAAAATAGTTAAAATCAAAGTTTAATAAGTAAATAATATTTAATACGGGGTTATACATAAGATATATTCGAATATAAATATTTATTAGAAAGATAAAAAAATTTCCTACATAATAGTATTTTATTTGTAATTTTTAGACTTTAAATAATTTAATTTATTTATGACACAACGATGATGCAGTAATTATCTTATTAATGAAATATTGACATAATTGATGTTATAAATACCCAAATAAATATAATTTGAGACATTTTATGAATTCCACTAATTTTATAGGTTAATATGACATGTTAGTATTGAGTTAATTAGCTTTTTTCTAACTTATCATTCTGTTATGACTTTCACAAAAATCAATTACTAAATAGTTTCAAAATTGACAGAAAATAGTTTTTAAAACAAATATTATATTATTAAATGTTATTTTATTCCTAAAAATCTAAGGTTCGACGAAATGACTTAGATAAGGTTATATATATTAATAATAAACAACTTGGGGTTATTTTGGCTTGATATAGTGTGTTTATTAATCTTATAGTATAAGAACACAAGAAGACACGGTAAAAGTAAAATTATTTAACTTAATGTTAAATATAAATGATAAGGTTAAAATAGGAAAATAAACTTCTCTAAATTCTATTGGAGGAGATTATTTAGAACCATACCCACCTTAGCCTTTAAATAAATCAATTTGGATCTGTTTAAAACCGAACTTGTCTTTATAATAAAATAATATTTTTAGTTATTCCATAGGTGCCCCTCTCCTCCCTTATAAAAGGGCACCTCTTCCCTCTCTTCCTCACACCACTTTGAGCCTTCATGCTCGGCCAAAACCTGCCACTTTCTCCTCTCCACTTCCCTAGAGATATCCTAGAGGTCCTGGTCTTCTTCAAAGACCAATTTTAGTGCCCTAGAAGAAGGTCTCAAAGAAGCACTTCAAAGAAGAGGTAATGTGTCTTGCCGATTCTTTCATCATTGTTTCTTCTTCCACTTCTTCTTATTTAGTTGTTTCATTATGAAGTAATAACATCAGTATCACTCATATACGGATATGTTATTATAAGTATGAAACAGACCTATTTCACCATCTATCAATCCTATGAAAAAAGAAATCACCGCGCGTGCGTACGTACGGAATACTGTCTCCACGCCGTGGTGTAATCTATTTTCCACCACCACCTCACTTGGATGGGTATAATAGTGTAAATAATGACTATATATGACTATTATAACTTGATACTGATTCTTAAATAGTATAAATACACTCCAATAAAATTCCACGATCATAGGAACGATATCATCACTCGTGCGTATGTACGGAATACCATCTCCACGATGTGATGCGACTCGTTCTACATGATATTTATTTCATAATAATTGTATAAATGAATTGAATGAATGAATATGATATATATTACACTAATAACATTCTTTAAATTAGGTATCTATAACATAAAAAGAGGAATAAAAATTTATTCGACAAACCATGCATAAGAACAAAAAGTTATAAACACCCGAATTACAAGTAGCAATGAAATATTACTACTAAGAATCTAAGAATATGACCATATATGATTTCATAAAAATAAATATTATTCTGGAATAAGTCAATAAAATTACTTAAATCATTATACAGGAGGTTCAGACACGTACAAAGCATATCGGACCTAAGGTAAGAGAAATATCACAATCTCATTTTTATCCGATATTGTTTATACTTTGGAATTTACTGGTGTGTATTTTATCATCCAAATCCATGTTTCCTCAGTATGTAATATTTATATCCTTATACAATAGTTTATATCAAATTTTACCCTTCGATGAGTATTTAGTATAAGATATGAAAGGAATATTTTGTCGTTTTTCGTACGAGGTACTTTTTGACTTTTCCAAGAAAAGTACGAAGAATGTTTTTTTAACTTATACGGCATGAATGGATTTTTAAAACATTATTTCCAAGAATATTCCTTTATATTATTTCATGTTTATTTTTATTCAACATATTTTAGTTTAAAATTGTATGAAATTTTAAGAAAGGAAAAATGTTTTTGAAGTAGAAAGGATATTTTCCTCAAGAATGGTGTTCAAGTGTTTCTATCAAAATTATTTTCCATCTTAGATAATAAAGGGTTCTGTTTCTATCCCTATTATTACATTGATTTGATTATGTTGTGATGGAATTATTTTTATGAATTCCATTATCTTATATGAATTGTTTTATGATTTCACGATGTTTGAGATTTCCATTTTTATTACATGGGTTATGCAATGATGTATGATTTAATATTTTGTGGCACACATAATAATGGTATCATTATGAAATGTGTGGGACCTATATCTCCCTCAAATGAATTGGGTAATGATTTTATATCTCATGAGATAGACATGTCTCGAATGGTAGGTTATACCGGTTCAGTGAAACATGACTGAAACGAGGGTGACTCGGTTCAAAAATGGACTTTTGTCCACTAAGATAGTCTTGGAAATGAGTCTTGACTAATAAGAAATGATTCTCTATGATTATGTGTGTATGCCACAAAGTTTCATGTTTTATGTTATGATTATTGGGATTACATTTCACTACTATGATTTATCCCATCTTATAAAATTATGATCTCTTTTGCAGGTTAAGACTTCCAAAAGTTATGTGCTTATGTATATGATGTGATTGATATTTCTTTAGATTAACTTACTGAGCATTTGAGCTCACCCTTTTGTATGTTTTATTTCCCCAGGTCAGTAAGACGGTTATTAAGTAGAATATGCCAAAAAGGGACTCTAGATATGATGAAATAAATGGGTGGCAAAGTAGATGCTTTATGAACCAGTTGTTTATGTTTCCCAGTTTCTAAAGACACTATACCTATACGTTCCTTTATTGGTTTTGTTATATGTTGTAATAAGTGTGCTACAATTCTGAAGTAATAACAATGTATGTAAAGTATGGGTCGTTATACTAACCATAGTTCAGTGATATGAAAAATTTGTTTCATCCATCTCAGTTGAAAATGTATTATTCTAATCCCAATCATGTGATTTTATGGTATCACATTGACATAGATATAGATTCTTCATTCATCCATATTCTGGTGTAGATTGTGGATAAGATTGAGAAATTATTTATTTTTGTAAAATCATTGGCCTTTGGTTGGTTTTTGAGGATGTAGTCATATTAGAGAACCGACATGAGAGAGAGAGAAGAAAATAGTTGACAGATGGCACAAAATATTTTGTGAATGTAGTGGTTTACTACTTTCGGGGTTAAATAGTATAATAATGGGATTAATTTAGCACCCCCACAATTTAAATTTTGCATCCATTAATTTTAGTACTGTTTTATGTAATGTTATTGACTGTTGTCTAGGAGGGTTTGGATGAAATTTGGATTGTTCTGGTGGATTTTTTGAAGGTAAATGATTAGATAAGTGTTTTATTAAACCCTAAGACTCCTATGGAAAACCATACATACTGTGATAATGGATAATGGGGTGGAATACTAGTCGGAACACAGATTTTCCTACCATTTTTCTACATTTGAAAAACCACTTGAAGTGGGATTCTGATATCTTTCAAATTTAGAAAATATATTTTTAACCATATGGGAAAACCGTGCGAGGTTATATTTGAGGTAGAGGCTGGTGTATAATTAGAACATTGTTTTATAAACCGCGTGACAAATCATTCACTTTTTATAAAATATATCCTTAAAAAGTGGATCTCACATTTCATTCACCTCTAATGCACTATCATTTTCACTAAGTATTCATTACTTGATATTTCTTTCTCTTAATGGTTGTGTAACTTTTACCCATTGAATTGGAAGTGATTCAAAGTCTTTTCTTTGTGCATTGAAGTTCAATTCCCACGTAAAGACATATTTTGATGTATTTTTTCCTGGTTTTTCATAGATATATTTCTTCCCTGATAGTTTTTCTATGATATAGTATACCACAGTTAGATATAAAGATTTCAATGCTAATAATGGGTATTTTTGTCCTCATTAATGATAGGGGAAGTAATCTAAGGTATTTTTTTGAAGATTCAACATTGTTTTGTAAGTGTTTTCATTCCATTGTTTTTTCCAACAATTCCAAAGGAAAAATATTTTCTCTCAACTCCACTTTTTAGAGCATATTGGGATATTTTCAAGTTGGATAAATTTCATGTTTTTGATTGTGAAATTGGGATAAAAATAATGTTATAAACCTTATTTAGTGATTTTTTGTGGATTTTATGATTTGTGGATAAATATTTTTCAAAGTGAATGGATTAATCAATTTTAAAATATTTATATTAAAATTTGGTTTTTGTCAAATTGTTTTTAAATTTTTTTTTGAATTGTTTTCGATAAAAGAAGTGTTTTATTAAAGATGGGAGAATTTTTTGGTTTGAAATTGTTTTTGTATAAAAGGGTTTTCTAAGTTCATTATTTTTACATGACCATGATGGAAGAGCATGTACCATTGGGGTACAATGGTACATTACCCTGAATAAATGGAGTCTCTCATTAGGGAACAAGGATATTAGACAATATTTGATGACATAGAGAATGGATGAGTAACCATTCATGAGAGTGGAAATATCTGTAGTTAATGATATTATGGGTGTGGGGTTAATGATTTAATAGGATTGAATAAATTTAATGGGAAATGAATTAAAGTATGGTTTGGTTAATTTTATGTAGAAATGATTTTAGTGTTAATCTTCATGGATTTGATATAAAAAAATAAATTGTTTATATAAATGAAATAACATGTTCTACCCTATTTTTGATAGTATGGAATCCTTTTGGGGAATACGTATTGAGTTTCTTTACTCACCAATGCTTTGGTACATTAGTTCTTTTGAGGATATCATTTTTCGGGATACTGGAAATGAAAGATTATCAAAAAACATTAGTGGTGCAGCATGATACATGGGTTGTAATTTGGAGTTGGATCGTGGATAATGATTGGAGTTATAGAGTAATGATTGTGGAGTCCTTAATTTGTTAATGGATTTTTCATCATCGTATTACAATAATTTTTTTTCCAAATATCTCATACTGTATTATAGTTATTTATATAAATTTTATTACATTGGGATGTTTTATATTTTTATAATGAATCATGTTGTATGATATATGATATTTTTGTTTGGGTTGTTTTATTTTTTTAATGAAAATTTATACCCCAATTATATTTTATCAATTGGAATTTATTTCCAGTAATTGGAATCTTAGCAATGTCACTTAAGGCCAAGTAATTCTTTTACAAAATCACAATACAATGAGGTGGGGTGGAAAATTGCTATAGTGAAAATTATTTTAATATAATTTATATAAAGCATGACTAATATTCCTTTTTGAAAAAATCCAATTTTTTCATAATGTACGTTTTTAAATTGATTATAATTTTACTTCTAAAATATTGATCACTATCAAATTTGTTTAACCAATATATTTTCACATATTATTTAATCATATTTTTCCCATCATTCCAAAAGGCCAGTAAATATATTAAATAATAATGTTAATAAAATATTTTTTTCCATTTCAACACGATCATGCGTGAAATGCAAGAAATCAAAGAATTTAATTGTTTCATGTAACAATTGCTAAAATAAGCGTGTTTTGTAATTCATGAAATTAATGGAATTGAAATTAATTAATAATAAATATATCATAGAGTATCTATTTATAATATGTTATTCTATGATTGATTTTGGGTGTCATATATACTAAATAATTTGACGTTCATATTTTAAAATCTTGAGTTACTATATTCTATTCCCTTAGATAAATTACATCTTCACAATATAATTTTCATCACTATAATAATTGGTCTTCCATTATTGTATACCCTTATGGGAATCTCCTAACATGACATGGGTTAAAAAATATCTCCTCGATAGAAATAATGGAATGTGAATAACATTTCTTGAAATAATAGATACCAGGTTTCAAAAATGGTATAGCATATATTGTAAAAAAAAACGTGGATATAAGAAAAAATTGGTACAAAAATACTGATAGAGAGGGATAGTGGCCCTTGATCACAATAAATTTGGAAATCTATAGAAGGTTACAAACAATAAATCCATAAACCAAATAAACATGAAAAACTTCATTTCCATCATAATAATGAGGATACCAGGATAGAACATTCCTTGATGATACTTTTTAATATGTTGAGAATTAATTTTTTCTATAGAATATGAACATATGGATATTTTAGGCATTATATATCTCTAATTCGTATAATTTTTTTATTTTGGATTTTCTTCCATCATTTTCCACTTCCATTATTACAATAACAACTGAAAATCCATGAATACTTTTTTACCCCTAAAGCACTAAAATTTTATTTTAACTATTCATGTTCTTTATGAGATATCTATTTTAAAATATTATAAATTTCGTTGAATCTGTTATTGAATATGAATAAATCCTTATATGATGATGTATTAAATTAATATCTGAAACCTCTTTAATGTTAAACATAAACCATATCATAAATGGTAATCCTTATAAACCATAATAAATATTATGATCCATGTATTTATAAATAATGTCATAAACATTTCAATAAAATATATAATTAATCTATCAATTAACAAGGCATATATCTTAATCATCATATAGAAAAGTTGTGAATACCTTCATTTTGTATTATCTTAAAACATTGTAATAAACTAAATTAACATAAATCCATATTTAAAACATCAATGATTCTTTATTATACAAATGAAAGACATATTGTTATACATATTCCAAAATTCCAAAAATGTTGGTTAACTCCATATATGATAACTTAATCCCCTATGTCAATGAACCAGAAATTATTTCTAAGGAATTTATTGAAATTCATTTTATTGTATCGAAATTAATCAACTCTTAATCCCTAAATAATTATATCAACATTTAGAACATATTATGGGTTATCATATATATGTTTAATGAAAATTTTTGGAACATCATCTAAAAAACATCAATAAATAGTTCTACGATGGTTTTAAAGAACTGTCGCTATTTATTTCCCAACAAACGATTTAGAGGTGGTTTTTCAAAAGCACTACATAATGATTTAGAGGTGGTTAAAACTGCTGTAAAATACATATTTTGGATTAGTGTTAATTATATTATAAAAATAAATATATTTTTGTTATTTGTATTAAATTTCATTTTAGTATATAATATTAAAACATGATGAAAAAATAGAAATGTTTCTTCATTGAAGAGTTAGATTACACAACAGACAATTAAAATTTTCATTTCCCATTGAATGGGAGGGAATGATGAACGATTATAATTTTTATCATTATAATAATAATTATATTTTATAATTCATATTTTATTTCAAATTTTCCAATAAAATTATTGAACATATTTAGTTGTAAAAAAATAGAATCCATTTATTGACTGTGAATTTTATCAATGAAATTTCCCTTCATATAATTCTGTTATATAACATAATGATCATAAATAACATAAAGAAACTAAGAAAATAATTTTCTTATAAATTAATAAAAAAATATGTGGTATTTATATATATTAAGATGCCAATACTGATGGAATAGTAACATGCCCATTGGAATAATAATATGACCATTTGGAATAGTAAACTGGAAAAAAAGGATATAAAACTTACCTTTGAAATTATAAATTAAATTTTAGTATCCTATAACTGAAAAAATGATATATTTATATCTTGGAATGTTAATATAAATATTATAAAAATTATAAATTATGTTTTTATATTTCTAGAGAATGTAAATATTAATTCATAATATTATAATTTAATATAATTTTTTTTATACGATATTTATTTCGACAAAATAGTATCATATATTATTAAATGTTTATTATAAATAAGATAATTTTATGAGACCATAAATAATTTCTGAAATGGTTCAAAAATTGATTATAATATTAAAATCTATAATTTTCAAGTAAATGATCATATTTTTAAATTAAATTTTTTTCCATAAAAAGGAGTCGAATTTCTAAATGATCACATCAAAAAGTAGTCAGTGTTATTTTTTATTATTCTAAAATAGATGAATTTTTAGTGAATTGTGTAATATGTTAATTTATTATATATTATAAATACATAAATTATTGAATCATGGATGATGCATGGAATTTGTAATCAACCATATTTTGAAATATCATGAAAAGATTATGGTATTTTATCACTGGAATCAGTATTATATATATTCTTGAGCCAAAATAATATAGTAATGAATTAAATAATTAAAAACTCCCCTCTCCTACCACTATTAAAACCATCCTTTGTGCTCACACCTCCTATGACTTGAAACATGTCTATAGTCTGATCAATAACCTTCCAAAGACTTGTATCCATGTCTGTGACTTCTTAGTCTCAACAAAAGGCCAAATCATATTTCTTTAATGGGGATCTCAAAGTGACACTATACAAGAGGTAGAATCACCCAAGATTCCATTTTATATTCATTATATCATCTATGACATCATTTCCAAAAAAATACAATGTTACCTTATAAGTCCATTATCAAAAATATATTTTTGTTTTATCAGGTTAATTGAAAATAAATAATCAAATATGTTCTCTTATTCTTTTATTCAAAAAATTAATGCATCATTCTTGAGGTATCAATTCACCACCTTCATACACAAGGAGTATTATTTGTCCATTATCACCATTAAGGATAGCCATAAAACCAATATTATGGTTTAAAAAGATTGAAAAAATTATAATATATCTTGTTTCATGTTCTAGAAATAATATATGTGCATATTCATAAATAATAAAACCAAACTACTTCATGATGATCAAAAAACTGCCAAAATGATGAAAGAATTTTCAACTTACATTTTTTCAAATGAATATTAGTCATATATTAAAAAATTATAAATAGGACAATATAAACAACTATAGGTGCATAAATAACATACAGGTCCACTTCTAGAGTTTTTCATTTATTTTGAAAGAAATCTCATAATCAAACTGAATGGAACTGATCATATAATCATGAAACGGACAAACCCACAATTAAATTATAAACATTATAACCCATCGAAAAGGTCCTAAATGAAGATAATAAAATGGGTTTCAATCAAATACATGTTGAATATATTCATAATTAAATTATAAATGAATCTAATAAGATGTTTTTGGTCATTAAGTATAATTGTAGAATACTTTTTCACATAAGGTATCAAATTCTCTGTAAACCCCCATTATTTCATTAAGGTTGCACATTCTCTCTCTATAAAAATATTAATTCTTAATTATTCAAATATATTCTTCCTAAATTTTATTTTTTATGTTTTATACCTATGAACATCTCACAATTATTCTTTCTTTAATGTGGAAATAAATGTTTTATAAGGTCCCCTTTTCAAATCCACCCATCTAGAAAACTCGATTAAATGAAGCTTCTGAATTTATTACCCATTTTCTAGTACACTAAATATTATGTTTTAATAATTTTTTTTCTAAAATTATTAATTATATCGCTAAAAAATGTCATATTTTAATTATGGTTTTTATTAAAAAAATTATTCACTTTTCCTTTTCAAACTCTCTTCAATATTTTTCCTCAAACCGCACAAAAGTGGATTATTTATAAATATTTATAAACAAATTTTCACATGTTTTTAATTAATTTGGACATCATTTTCCATGATATATGCCTAATTTACATTATAAAATTTATATAATAATTAAATCCATTCTTTCATGGACACATATATGAAATTCCAGTTTGTTATGCCTTATGAGATTAATAAAATATCAATTTAATTTGATTGGTAATTGTCATGGTGATTACATATTTTTTATTATTAATGAGTCACACATATGAATGAACAAGTTATAATGGGTGTACTTATACAATTATCAAATTATTTATTTATTTTTAGTCTCATGTGACATCTTGATTTAATATGGTGTAAACCTACTTCTATTATGGGACATTGCCTGCTAAGTGATATAGTTATTTTATTTATAATTCAATCATATTTAAATCTTGTTATTTGATGCTTCCATATTCCTTTTTTATAATATAAATTTATCCAATGTTTTATATTATATAATTTCATATTTTTATCCATGTTACATGCCTTTTAGTTTAATCGTGTTTTACCTTCTAAACAACATGTTATGCTTTATTCCAAAATTCATTCCATTTTGTGGGTTGTTAGCTCATCCTCCATATCTATCTATTTTCCATGTTATCCTTTAAATATGTAGAATATCATCAAAAGTTTGGATAAATTATTATATGATTTATATAAAAAAAATTCTAGATCAATTTTTAGGTTTCATGTACTTATTCTTCTGAAGACACTTGTCTTTACGATAATAGTTTTGAATTTCATGGTTAATAATGCTTCAAATCATATAATAATATATTGAAATGTATAGGGTCACTATACTTGGAATTAGAGGCATGGCCTAGGTAATTTTAAATATTATTTTGAGAAAACATTAGTAAGAAATATTTGTATAATTTTTTCATCATAGATAACCCATATTGAAAATTAGCGAATCACATGGTGGGTTATAATTTTCATTTGTATGTTTCTCGTTATTTATTCAAAGATTACTTTTTTAATTTATTATTAGATAAGTATTAATGTCACCATAATTTTATATTATTTCAAATAGTTTATGAATGTAAATACACAATCGTTTTCCACGAGTCATTGTGATTGGAAATATGATGAATACTTTAATTAAAATCCAAAACTGATTGGAACGGGAGATCAAAAAATCATTAAAATTCTAGAAAAACTGGAAAAAGTAATTAATAATGCTTTTAATATTGCGGAATGTAATCCTTACTCATAAAAAATATAAATTTCTGGTCAAATTATTTATGTGACAATGTCTTACTATTTTTGGTAGATATTATGATCCCCTCATTACATAACAATCGATTACCTACATTGAGATGATATTCTCAGACCATTATTTATCAGAAGAAGATAATTTTTGGGTTTCTATTTAACACTTCTATTGGGAGGATGAATAATGTTAGACAACAAAAAAATACTATATCCAAAGAGGAAATTTATTACACAGATTGGGAATAATTCATAAAATATTTTTCATTAAATATTTTCCCCAAACAGTCTGTCTTAAGGTTGTAATAGAGTTCCTTTTATTGAGGAAAAATAAAGATAAAAATATATAAGAATATGGGGAAATCAATAAAATTCATTCAAAATATTCCAATTCCTTTTTCCCTAATAATTAATCAAAAGATTGGCACTTATTTAGTATTCTATTGAAGAGTCTATGAAAATACATTGAGATTCGAGACATTGGACATTTAGTGGCGATTACATGTTGTTCACATAAGGTTGAAATAGAGATAAAATACTCTCAACGGTATCATATAACATCAGATGAAAATTTATAATAGAGTTTAATATGGGTGGATAAATAAAAAAAATACCATGATGTATGAAAAAAAATATTTAATGTGTAAAAAGTGTGGGAAAAACATCCTGGAAACTTTATAAGTAGAACCACGAGATACTTCAAGTGTGGATGTAAGTTGAATTAGTCTACTTGTTAATGAAGAGATATAAAGAATCTAAAATATGTGTAATATGAAATATTGGATTTGATAAACACTAATCATATTTTATAGTGTTACAACAATGAGGAACATGGGAATTATGTGATCCAATTCCTTAAGAGAAGGGTTCTCAGAGGCAATCAAGAACAACAACCACAAAGGAAAAATATAAGTGAATATGTAATCACTACTTAGGTGGAGGATATCCAAAATAATGTAGTAAAAGATACAATGGTTATTTATTTATGATTTTAAACCATACTATTTTATTATTGGTTTGATGCATTCATTCATATCTGGAATGGTTTGTAGAACTATTCAATAACATCCTCAATATACAAAGGTTGAGTTAATAGTGGGAACTAAAAAAATTAATATTTTTACATTCAATGTATATAAATCTTACACAGTTAATGTTTTTGGATTGAAACTCCCACAAAATATTATTATACATACAATGATGTAGTTGTAATAAATATTGTGAATGGATTGGCTATCATTAATTTAAATCAAATATCAATGGTCGAGAATGGTTGGTCACTATTCACATCCTTAGGCTGTTGGTGTTGGTTGCCTTTAAATAAATACTTTTTACAATATTCCATTATATATACCATATAACATCTTGATTTTTCTTCTCCATGACAATAAATGTGATAAGGTCATATGTATAGCTAATGCATTAAAGGGTCATAGCAGATCCCTACTATGATGAGAACCAGGAACTTCCATAACACTATTCTTGAATAAATTTTCTATGGCCGGATGATGTTATTTGAGGAAAAAAAATAATACAGAACATTATGGGTGAGGAATCACAAAACATTGAGGTATATTTTTCTGGTGTGGACCCTATAAAATATCAGGGAGGAGATTATAAGAATGCGAAAAGACAACAGGAAATCTACTTTTCACAGTGTCATTGGATGTTCCAATCTGTGGACATGTGTATTGGTCCTCAGACATTAAGATTATTATTAATGGGAATTACAACTGGTTCACTTAGACGTATTGATGAAAACTGTGATGACACACTATTCGCAGCATGGTAGGATAAGTTGGGTGCATCATGAGTAATACTGCCTTAATAGATAATGCGAGAAAGGATTATCCCTTTATGTTCCATAAACAAAGTAGACAACACATTCCCAATTATGGAGTTGATATAGCCTAAATAAATCCATGTCCATTTTTATGAATAAAAGGGTTCTTTTTATAGAATGTCAAATAAAGAATAATTGAGCTCATGGGCTGATGGAACAAGCATGATACCCACATTATAAGATATATGAAGACAAAGAGATTACATTACATGTAATGCATTCATAGGATATGAAATGTCATTGTAGAGTTAATGTCATTCTCTATGGGTTCCTTGGTGTGTTGCTAGATGCTAGTCTTTTACATTAGGCAGTCTCCACAAAATTATACTAAGAAAAAGGCCTTGAGGGTCACACATTATGTGTGTCCAAGTATCAATGTTAAATATTAATTTAACAGGTCTAATAATGATTATTCCCTAATTATGGTTTAATAATTATTCAAGGATGCCAGATCCCATTTATTTCAGCATTATTTATTCAATATAATATATTGTGAGAGAAATAATATATTTATTAGCGATTAAAGAAGTGATATTTATTTTATAACTAAATATTCATTAATCAAGGTCTAATAAATTTGGAGTAAATAAAGAAAATGGAAACAAAATAGTACACTCCGTGTGTGTTGATATACATGCCATGTAATTTTTCTAGGGATTTGTGAGAAATCGTATAATTTATTTAATTAAATAATATGAGGTGTAATTTTTTGGTCGCATTTCATGTAACAGTAAGAGTCAACTATTATTTTTTGACATGGGGTTCTAATAGAAATGAATGAAATGAATAAATTTTTTAGGGTAATTAAATCATTTTATTTTTCTTTTTAATTAAAATCAAAACTATATAATTCTAATTAGCCTAGGAATTTTTTTTGTTTTTTTAATAATAGATTTAAAGAAATATCTCAAGAAAAGAGAGAATTATATTTTTCCAAGAATTCTCCCAAGCTATGAGAGAGATACTCCTCAACCGGATTAAGGATAGAACTTTGGAAGTGGTTATCAAGGCGATCGACAGAGGAAATTTCAAATGAAGTCACATTCATGCTATCACCCAAAGTTATCTTCGACAATTTCCAAAGAAATGTGGAGCATGTGTGGATCACTACTAGAGGAATACTATACTTGGATTCTATAATTAAAATGACGGATCACATCTAATTGTGACCAAGAACTCAATGGAGATAGAATTCCATGAAGGTAATTCTTATATTTCAATTAAATTAATTATAATGAACATATGGTGATCCTATCTAAGGTTCCAAGACTCCCATCAATTTACTTTGGTATTCATTTTATTCCTATGATCCATCATTTATTATCAAGATGGATCTTTGACTGATCATTTTCAGTTGAAAAATTATTAATGGACTCCCACGCCAACGCGATTCCGCTACACCTGGAACCTAAAAGGGATAATAGATTGTGGTTATCGTTGATTACAATTAATTGGTTTATCATTGTTGATTTACTCCTTTAATAATTTATTTGTTTCAACTCATGTTATCCCTTCTATAAATTTGAATCTCTAGAACTATTCCTCCTCTTTTGTATCTCTTTTACCATACAGAAATGATTATTCTTCTTAATTTTTATTAAAATAAAATAGAGGTTCTCATTTGGAAGTTCCAAAGATTCATGGACATACAAAACAAGAACACACAATTTGTATTTGGTAGTACATGTAATTTATTGTAGGTTCAAGTCACCAGGACGGTCCGCCAAACTAGGCTGTGTCATTGGATTCTATCTATGTAAATTGGAATTCATGTGTTGACCAGGAACATGTGGCTGATGGTTTCTAGAATACATGTTTTGTGGGCCACTAAACACGATGTATAGTCCCTTTGGGATTGTGTTGGATTGTGGACCTCATACATGACCTTCCAGGCTAGAAATTGTGTAATGCGAATACTACACGGCGTGTGTCCCACTTAACATGCCTGGTACTCTGATGATTTCTGAAGTACATTTTCATGCCATGTCCTTGAGCATATACTTTGGATGGACGTGGAACCAAGGTAAATGCCTTGTATATCAGCATGTGAAGTATAAAAGAAAAAAAGTCTAAGGAGTTGATGAAACTAGTACCAATACAATCATGAATGTTGGTGAATATTACTAAGGTAATTTTCACTAGAATGACGAAGGAATTACGAAGAAACAATACTGTGTTGTTTGTTATGGATTTTCTTATAGTAAAAAAATAAATTTATATCAATTTGATTGGATTTATCTCTTTTTCAACATGAATGAATATATATCAATGAATTGGTAAGGGTACATTGAGAACAATTAACAATTATATCTGATTGTGATCTGAGATTTATCTCCCTGACATGGAAAAGTTTACAATATGATATAATAACTAGGCTGAAATTTCATACAACATAACAGTCTAATAATGATGGACAATTTAAACAGACTATTCAGATGATGGAAGAAATATTAAGAGCATATTCTATGTACATAAAGGGGGATGAGACCAACATCTACCTGTGGTTGAGTTCTCTAAAAAACAATAGTTTACACTCTACATTCCATATTACTCCATATGAATCCCATTATTGGAAATAGTGCATAACACTGACAAGAAGTGATGAAGTCTGGGAATGGAAAATTTTTGGACATTAAAAGGTCAATGAAATCGTAGAGAATCTTAAATCCATCCAATAGCACATCATGGTAGGCCAATGTTAAGAGAAGATATTTATATAAAATCATCAAAAATACCTAGAGTTTAAGGTTAGATAATTGGTATTAATCATCATGTCTCTAAGGAAGAGAGTCTTGTGATTTAGATAGATAGCAAAGCTATGTCCTTGGTCCATCAACCCCTTCAAGATTCCTAGTCTTGTTATAACTAAATCCCATTAAATAGAAGTCCCCCAAACATGTCACATATATATATATATATGTGTATTCCAGATATCCCACTTCAAAAAGTACATACCATATCCCTCAAATGTACTCAAATCAAATGTAGTATAGTTGGAAAAAGATATATCTTATATGGAGAAGCTGTTGAAGATCTGAAATTGTATAGACAATGTTATATTTAAAAATACTACACACTAGTTGATGTACAATGGATAGCCCATTGTATGAAGAGGAAACCTAGGATGAAAAGAAAACAATGAAGCATACTCACCCTCACTTTTTTTCACCAAATTATGTAAAATTAAATTTCAAAGGTGAAATTTCATAAGGGTGGAAGAATGTAATGGCCCATAGTTTTATCAAAGAAATTTCCATTCTTACAATTATCATATACTGTTTAAATAACATAAATTACCTTGATAACAAAATAAAAACATTACTTTCATAAATTAATAATGATGTATGTTGTATTTTTAGATGTTAAGGCACCAATATTAATGTAATTATAACAAGACCAAAAGTATGGTAATATGACCATTATGAATGGTAATCTGTATAATAGAATAGCAACATTATCTTTTAGAGTATAAATAAAATTAATGAATCTTTAATTTAATATATAATATATTTATATATTTGAAGAACTAAGTAAATAGTTAAAAAATAAAAAATTTAGTGTTGGTATTTTTTGGAAACATAACTGTTTATTTAAAATATTATCCTTAATATGAAGATTCAAAAAAATAATTTCATAAAATATATTGAATAATTTATAATTTCTTATCTTATTATTATCATATAGTTCTTTCATAACTTAATAAATTTTTCAATCTGGCATTAAATCAGTTATAATATTAAAATAATTATTTTCAATTAAATATCCATTTTATTTGAAAATAAATTTTCCCAGGTTATTAAATTTTTTTTCATAAAATTGTATCCATTTTATAAATCTAATCATAAAAAATGGTTTGGTTGAGTTTTATATTTTATTTTTTTATAGATGATTTTTTACTAAATAGTTATGTATGTTAATTTACGGTATTTAAAAATACCTTATTATAGAGTCATCGATGATGTAGGGAGGAGGTAGGAATCCATCAGTTCTAACTCTCGAAGAATATTTTCTGTATTTTTTCATTTTAATTTACAATACTATTAGTCTTGAGTAAAAAATAATAAAGCAATTAATGAAATAATCAAATATACCACTCTCCTCAAACTTTAAATACCTCCTCTTTCCACCCCTTCTCTGCACACATTCAATGGATTTATGTAAGTGAACATTCTCCCCAATTACATTACAATGCCTCTTCCCCATATCTATTAGCTTATTTTCTCAACAAAATACCAAACCCTAGTACCTTATAGAGTTTCCCAATGAGAGCCTATACAAGAGGTAAAATCCTCCACCTTTCTCTTCCAAATTCATTCTTTCATTTACCACATAATTCCCTCTACAATCCCAGGTTACATAATAACTCCCATATAATATATATATATATATATATATATTAATTTTATAATGTTAATTTAGAATTAATAATTGAATCATTTATCATATTATTTTATTTTGTAAATGAGAACATCATCTTTGAGGTGTCGATTCACCACATTCATGGATGATGAGTTTCAAATTTTTATTACCACCTTCAAGGAAAGTAAAATCCCATTTTTATGTTTCAAATTGATTAAATTATTTGAATTATATCGTTATTATTATTCTGTATGTAATATATATTTATAATATTAAATAATAAAATAATACATGTTCATGGTGATCGAAAAATCATAAAATTAAACCTAACACTTTCATTAACATTTTATCTAATGAATCATACTAATATCATATAAAAAATGTTATATGGGACTATTTAAAATTATGTAGGTGTATCAATGTCATATTATTCCAATTATTGTGTTTGTAATCTATTATATTAGAACTCCCATAATTAAACTCATGTGAAATGATAAAATGATCATAAAACAAATGCACCCAAAAATATATAATTAAATATTAAAAACCATTGAAACTGTAACAAATGTACTTAATAAAATTTTAATATATCATATAAATGTTGATGTATTTATTATATAAAATATTAATTAATCTAATTTTATTATCCCATATAATGTTTACATTTGAAGAGCACTTTCTCATATAATGTAATAGATTTTCTTTGAAACCCCATTTTTCCCTTCGTGTTAAAGATCCCATCACTTCACCCTAATTTAATTTTTTTTTATTTATTTACTCATCCTAAATTCTTTTCTAATTATTTAAACATCTATACATATCTCGATACTTATTTCTTTTAGAGATAAATACAATTTTTATATGGTTCTCTTTTCAAATTCCACCTGATAAGAAAGACTTATTAATTGGAACATCCCAATTTAATGAAAATTTTCTAGTACAACCCATAATCATTTTGAATCCATATTTATTATCATAAATAAAAAAATATAATGAAAATTTATCATAGTTCATTCCACATTTAATGAAATTATTTTTATCATGTCCTATTGAATGACTTTTTAAAATATTTCATTAATCCATACTAAAGTGACTCATTTATAATGTTTCTTACATACCCTTTTATATTTTTTCAATTTATTTGAACATTATTAACACATATCTATCCTTATTTTCTTTTATTAATTTCCATTATTCATTTAAATCCATTCCTTCAGGACACATTTATCATACACACATTTTTTGTGCCATATGTCATGATCATGATGACAATTTCATTCAATAGGTAAGCCTTATGTTTATTCCTTATGATTGATTAATCATGTGTCACACATTCATGAACATGATATTATGGATACACATATATAGAAATTCAATTCAATTATTAATGCTTACACTCATGATAAATCATGTTGGTATAAAGACTAAGCCTAATTCTTTTTTGAGACTTTTTCCACCTTGTGAAATTGTCTTGGTAGTTATCATTGACTCATGACTATGTCATGTATTATATGTCATAGAAATTCATAATCTTAATTGATTACACTATCTCATGTTAGATAATTTATGATTCAATATGTTTATCTACATTTTGTTCTATTTTATTTAATCATTTTATTACATTAAAACCCATCAGATTTTCTTTATTCTTATATATATTCCATTATATTGATTTTTAGCTCATCCATTTTTTCTATGTATTCCCCAAGTCATCTTCTTATTATGTAGGAGATCAAATGAATTTAGGAATTATTTATATTTGATTAATATAACAATACTTTACTCTACTTCATTGATTTCGGTTTAATCTACCTAATCATCCATAGTCACTACACTCTTCAATCCATTGTTTTTATTTTATTGTTTATTATGCCTAAAATCATGTATAATATTTTTTGAATTTATAAGGTCACTTTAATTCATTTATTCTTGGAGATTTTAGACTTTATAATTCACGAATAATAGTTTTTTCCTAAATAGAAAAGGGGGAAGTCTATATTATTTATTACAATAGCATAATAATTTTTAGTATGAAAATAATTCTATAATTTATAATGATATTAAATAATTACATATGGAAATGAATGCATGAAAAATAAATTAAATTGTGGAACAATGTACTCACGTGAGGTAATTGAGATTTATATTGGATGACTCCTAGGAAATGGAGGCCCTAAGAGAACATCATGTCACCATATATTCCAGGAAAATGATTTTTATTCACAAGGAAGAAAAAATGTAATATTTTTAGGTATAAAATGTATTTTTAAGGTGGACATGAAGGGGAAGTGAGAGGAACTTTTTTAAGTGTTGTGACTGTTATTTTTTATAATTATAACAGTTAAATATAAATTTATGAAATTTAAAACTTTTCAAGTGGATCAAAAAGTGAAAAGAAAATAGTGATGCAAGAGATAAAAAAATAATAACTTATATAGTCATTCTCACACATGCATTAGACATTTAATTATTTAACATAGAAATTAATTAATGAAAATATAAGTATTTATTTCCATAAAAATGTTAATTGGGATGTGAAAACCAAAAAAAAATAAAAACCTACCCAAAATCGACCATTTAATAAATCACAAATACATTCTATAACACATTACATTAGGATGAACTCTTCCAACAATATAAACACTAATTTATAGAGGTTTTAATATTTAATGGATTATTTTTTATTAGTTCATCAATGTAATATTCCATTATGTCCCATGTCCTAATATATTCCTATAGGATAATTTACACCCTCATTAATTCACAAGATCTATGATCTGATATTGTTTTATGAACAGTTAATTTTTCTTATAATTGAGATATACTTGGACACTCCTCTCAAGAATTATTTCATCCTAAACAACTAGAACCTTGATGATGAAGGTCTCTGTTGAAATATCTTATTTTGAGTGATAAAGAAGAACTTGTTTTATTTCTTTAGAATGGACATATTTTCCGATTTCCTCTCAGAAAATGTTAGTTAACTCCCTTCCTACACCTTGTACTATGTACATTATCATACTATATTATAGATCCTCAAATCTAACAAATGGATTTATGACAAATAATCATTATTAATAGGATTCTGGGTGACACCATTTTTGTTCTTATTGCAACTGGTCCTACATCTTACACATATTTATAGGGTTTTATGCAGATCTAGTGAACTTTGGATTCATTTAATTTGAGTATTTCATGTATGTTCTTATAAAAGTTTACTTTATTACTACATAATTTCACGAATTCAAGTTAACATGATCCATGTTACTTGAACCAAAGATGACATACAATAACACATGTTAATTCTTTTATTTGATTGAAGATATAAATGTGTTAGAGTCTTTCTCACTCATCATATATTCTACATATTTCCTTAACCAATACTAAATTATTTTTTATCTGGGATGAAAATTTTGGTATTTTTCATTTTCTAAATCCTCATACTCTTCTCCATTGAATACATTTAAATAGTTTTGTAGTTGTATCAACCATGAGGGGTCCTAATTTTCAAACGACCCGTTCAAGTATAATTTTCATTCAAAATCATTAATTACTATAATAAAAGAATATAATATTCCCGCATACATGTTGAGGATTACCCACTATCACCCACATTAACCACATTCATATTCCCCATAACTCTTTCTTTTAATTTATCAAATGTTTGTTAATGAGAATTAGTGGTAATATGAGCATATTAAATTTTACTACCCAATCCCATAACATGTATTTTAAACATGGATAAATATAATTCAAACATAAAAATAGAAAATAAATTTGTTTCCCCTGGTCTAGGAAAATGATTCCTCATACCCTTCCAAAGGGCATTAACTTTAGTGGTTCCCTACAGATCCTACGTATGAGCTAAGATTTCAAAAAAAATCTTTTAACACCCCATGTTAGTAGGTGGATGAATTAGGTTCTCAAATAATACCTGAAGAATTGTAGTAAACCTCAAATTCAATGTGAATTATGTTTTTCCAACATAGCTCACCTTATATATCTATATATATAATGTGGAACAGTCCCTTTAAGACATCATCTTCCAGGAAAATATGAAGATAAATTGGACTGATTCATACTCATGAATTATTTTAATCATATTGAAAGTGTACCATCATATTAAAAATTATCTTTAGGAACTCCATATTCTAATATTTGAAGAGGTGAACTAGGAAGGGGAACCCAAATTTCCAAGATTGGATGTTCCTATTTAAGTTCAAACATAAAAGGCTTGTAGGAAAGAGTGAATTGAATGATAGAAAATTTATATGTAGAACTCAACCAGGAGGATTTAAAATCTTCCTCAATTGAAAACCTAATAAAAATGGTACATATCAATAATCCAAATGAACTTTTTATCGTGAAAACCCCAAGATTTTGAATCAAACCATTCAAAGGATACATTATATAATGAAAACCCGATATTATTAAAAATATAAGATTTTTATACATTGTGTGTTTTTAATATTATAACATGTTGATTTATTGATTTTCTAATATTAATATATTTGATCATATATAAAAGTATTTTAAATTTGTAAAATTTATTATATTGGTATAAAATATATAACCCTTAATAAATCACCTCCTTAAATAAAAGATTTCCATTATACTAATTATGATTTCTATAAGACATCCTGATTTTTATATAAAAATATGGCTATTGTAATATACATCACAAAATATCATGATTAACAACCTATGAAATATATTACTACTATAACCTTACTGTAAAATTGGTGTGGAGATATAGGATCTAACCACTATCCCAGAACCACCAATTCCAGAATAGATTTCCAGATGACTTCATGTGCACCACCCGATACCCTAGAGGTTTCCGACTAGCAGTGAGGGTATCATGTCGAACCATGTCAAGATAATAATATTTGTATAATGTTTTTTAGTATGATGATAATTGATAAAAATAGAAGAATTAAATAAATAACCATATAAATTTTAGAAAATAATGACGGAATACATGGTATATAAATATTAATTCCCAAAATGGAAATCATTCTAGAGTAATAAAAGGATAATAAATTAATGAAATGTTTGTTACTCTAGTATCTATCCCAGTCTTCTCCATGTATGTCCCCATCCTACTCCTATATCAACAATATGGTCCAATCCCTTCACCGAGTCTCTCATGAAATCTATAATCACATAGTAATTCCTAAATATGGTGTGCATAAAAGACACACTATGACACCACCAACTAAACCATTACCTAATGTAATCAAGTATACAAATGTAAATCATAATAATAAAAAAAATTCATAATTTCATAAAAATGTAATCCTAAAACTATGTTATAGTTTTCTAACCAATATACCATAATCTCTGTCTATACCAACTTCAACTCCACACAAGAAGAGAGAAGAATGAGAATGAAAATAGAATACATCCTTTCTAAGGAATAGCCACAATGTCATGGTATTGATACCCAGTTCCATCAATCCCTCAAGAGTAAAATGTTACTTAGATCCCCTAAACAAGAATTACTAGTACTCACATCAAGTAGGCTATCACATGGTGAGTTTCACATGGAAAATAAAGGCAATCTCAAGCACACCCTGAACATGTCCACATGACTGCATTGTACCTCCACCATGTGATTGGGTCCCTCATCCGTATTGTCACAATCAAGAACACCCCCAAGGATTCTCTTGATACCCTCACTTATAGTCAACAACCTCTTGTGTATAGGGAGTCATAAGTGAGGTCATGTGGCATTCTGTGTCAGGACTAGTGGTTTGAGTTTGGATTATACAAAAATCCATCAGGGGAAAAATAATTGCTTACAATGTTTTCTCTTCATATTTGGATGGTATTGGATCTATAGTACATAGGATGGTTGGGACTCTGTTATGTTATCTATGACAGTACCAAGCCAAAACCATATAATGAACCACCATGTTACCAAACAACTTGTCTATTTTATTCAATTATTGTTTATTAAAATACCTTCAGTTGATAAAGATAATATTTTCAGTGATTTAGGTGGTATGTTGTTTCATTTAGAATCATGACTAGTCTTTTAGGATCAAATACCGTATATATTTCATTTTTTGTGTCTAATATAAGTACATTACTTAAATTAGGTGATATGTGTTATATGTTAGGTATGTATTTTTGTAGTATTATATATTGGCTTCCATGGTATTATGACATATCAATATTGGCATTTACTATTTGACCTGATCATATCTGTGTGTCAGTATATATATGATGAATTTGACTAACATTCATGGATTGAATCAAGGGTTTCTAATATGAGGGTTATACATTGGGTTAATGGTATACTCTATGGGAATCATTATTTAATACCATATATTTGTTACAAAAATGAATTAGGATCCCTTGTACAATTTAGAACATGTTATGTTCCAATGTTATTGTTGTTGAATGTGATTCTATAAAAACATTTTCCAGGACCACCAACTACAAAGGATACTTTTAAGAACACCCCCACAAAAACTCAAGGGTTTCACATAGTGGTTCCATATCATCTGGCACTCCAACCAATGGTTGACTATTCTAGGGATTTCAAGCTTTAATATTCTTTACCCTTTTAGGGAACCAGTGAAAAACATGATTCTGAGTATTTGGTAGATAACATATATGGTATCTTTAACCTTGTAGAGACTATATCAGACAATATTATGAATCTAATAGCTTTCCAAATATAGGGGAATTCTAGGAGTTTATGGGAAGTTATGGGATGTGCATGACGATATGAGGGTCTCAACTTGGATGCCATCAAAATCCTCTTATTCGATGACTTTTTCCCAAACACACTGAGGATCTATTAATCGCAATAGTTCATGGATCTCATTGAGGATTACATGAGATTAGATACATTACCTACATAATTTAACTAGAAACTCTAGTTCTAAGACTCCCATGAACTGAACATCCAGATCTGGTGCTAGACTTTTATATTTTTTATGAGATTACATGAATTAAAAAATCCTAAGATAAATTGGTAGGTGTGTTTGGGAACTAGGTTCAATTATAACTAAACACAATGTATAAAAATTATTTATTCAACAATTATGCTCCACACATGTAATCACTAGGAGAATACATTTAATTGTAGTTTTTTTGGAATGAGGGTAAACCTAAAAAAGGGGTGATCTGTGAAGACGAAAAACAAAATACACTTAGGATTGAGTAAAAGTATATGAGTTAGATGGAATAATTTGATAACATAAAAGTCATTCATCATGAATAATCTTATGGAAGAATAAAATATTGAACATGGAATCATATGTTCATGGGAATATTGTAATTTTGAAACAACATAGAATATAACATATACATACATTAATGATAACTACCAATAATATATAACTTTGTGGATGAAATCTTATAATTTTTAATTTTAACACCTTTATCACATACATAATATATCATGATATTAAAAAATTACCCAATTCATTTGATCACAATATAAGTGCTCCAATATTATCATTTCATGTATATGTGTTCCAAATAAAGAATCAAATGTATCAAATAAACTCAAGGGTTTCACATTGAGAGATTTTGGTTTTGTAATAATATCATAAGGCGTAACCAATCGTTATATTACAATGGTATCAATTTAAAAAAATTCAAATAATTCTTGGACATTCATAATTGGAACATAATAATTTATCATGAATAATTATGTACAAATGTATTGAAAACATGAAAACAAATTATGTTACATTATAAAAATGTTGATACAATAATGGTTTTAAGTAAAATAGTTCATAAAGATGATAATGAATAATTTTTTAAATTAAACCCAAAATGATATAAATTATTTTCTTCATGATTTAAGAAGTGATTTTATTAAAATATTAGAGGCATAAAAAAAATTTTGGATTAAACAAAAAATGGTTAATAAATAAGGAATATCCCATTAATCAAATTTTATAATCAAATGGAATTGAGATGGGAACCTTTTAAAATATATATTTTCACATAAAAGAAAGATAAATTGAGATATATATATATATATATATTTTGAACATCAATATATAATATAGAAAATTATATATGTATAGTGAATAGATAACATGAGTAAAATTGCGAGAGACGTCGAGAAAATAAATTATGGAGGTTTCGAGAGATCCCACATCATAAATATGAATGAGTTATGTATTCTAACATATGGTATTGGGTAGTAAAAATGAATTCATTAATAACTTAATTCAGAAATATTTCCATCTATATTTTGTTATTTATAATTTCATTGAGTTCATTTATAACAATGTTGATGTCTTATAATGATCAACATTGTAGTTTCTGGAGTTATTATTTCATGGTTTCATAGTTTGTTCTCTTGTGTAAAATTGAGGATTCTCTTATATTATAGAAAAAATAAAAAAGTGAAATGAAACATTATTACTAAACTTATATAATAATAAATGGTCCCATATATTATTTTTTCTCATATTATGATGATTTATATGATAATGCATTAATGATATATGATTAGTTTATTTTGGATGCATTTCTACCAGAAATAATAATATTAGTTTTATTTTGTACTATATTAATATATAATTTCACGAAATGGGATAATTTATAATTCCTATGATAGAGTATTATTTAAATAGAATAATATTTTTGAACATCTATAAAGACAACAATGTACATCAAAAAATGATTATCCACATAGACGGTTAACCACCATTATTTGGATAATGGTTTGGTTTCTTTGATTAATAGGTGATAAGAAAAGGGATGGATATATTGTATTAAATTAGAAATGTAAAATTATATTATATACATGAAACTATTTTTATTATGATTTTAGGTATGAATGGGATGATTAGAAGTTGTAATAAGTAAGTAAATAAAGTGAGGAAGTTTGATGAAGTCACCTTTTCAACATCACCTTCAAGTCTTTCCCCATAGGAAATGGGGAATTTGTATTTAGATTATACAATTCTAACATTGACATTGGTAGAGTGGGAAGGATGTTATTAATGTATTTATTAATATTAAGAGTTTTTTATAGAGTATTATTCGTGATTATAGGTACATCTACTTGATGAGGGTTGGTTTTAATTAAATAAATAATAGTAAATTTTTTTTAAACCTAACCACATATGGGTAGAATTGATGAAAATGAATTGGTTTATATTTAATGTTTATAGTCTATTTTTTATAGAAAAAATCATAAAAAACCAATTTAAAGTTTTATATTTGGTATTTTATTATTTTCCAATTTAACATTAACCCACAACATTATATTTCCTATACTATGGTTAATATTTTTTCCCATATAAAATTTAATATTATAAAAAATGAAAATGATATTACAACCTAATTTGGTACTATCGATTAAAAATATAAAATCAATTTATCTTTATTAAATTTATAAAAGTGGAAAAATAGAATTCAAACGTGATACCCATATAAATAATAAAAATATATTTTCCAGAAAATTAAATTATTTTTTCAAAAAAATTATAAATATCGGTAAAATATAATTAAGTCATTACATAAAATAAATATGGATGTTATAAGTTATCTTTTAACATATATGTTATTGAGTTTTAACCATGAAATTCAAGGTTAGGATAGTACAAATAGTCAAATTAATTACACAATTCATAATATTTCCAATATATATTTGATTTATTATTATTTTTCTAAGATAATTTATTTCTATTTTAATGAGTTATAAAGATGAATTTAGTTTTTCTGGGAGACATTATTTCATTTTTAGGGGTCTGTTCATTTGTGTTTAATTATGGAATATATTTTCAAATGGAAATAATCTTAAATTAGATAAATAAAATAATATTAATTAACATAAAAATTGTTTAAATTTTGGAAATGAGGATGATTCCTTTGATAAAATGTTAGGGATAAATATTTACATTATTTGGTCAGTTTTTCCGACCACCATAAATAGGATTTATTTTGTTTAATATTTTCTCTATTTAATTATTTTAGAAAATGATATAAGTTATAATATACCTAATACAATCATATTTAACTATAATAATTCTTCTATGACAATATATGAAGGTGGTATTAGAAAATTACAAATCATTATACATTAATTTGGTTAACCAAACATAATTTGGACAATGATTTCCTTTCTTTCAGTAAGAGGATATTAGAAAAGGTATGTATATTATAAATTTTAAAAGAAATATAAAATTATAGTATTTAAATGATACAGGTTTTATAATACTTTTATAAATTTTGTGTTATGAGGATATGGATAAATAGGAAATCTAATAAAGGGAGGTGGTTTGTGAAAGTTACCTCTTGAATATCACCTTATTAAAAGACACATTAAGGGAATAAAAACTAGTTTTTTTAGTGAAAAAAAATTATAATAACTTGGATAGAGTCAGGGGATATGGTTTGGGTTTTTATTAGAAACATCATTTCTACTGATAATAAATGGGGTGGAAAGTTCTGTTATTTTTACTTGAGGAGGGATAGATATAATTAATTAAATAGTGATTACTTCATATATAAATATATCCAAATATTGATGGCATTATATCCAACTCTTTTTGATAATTAATTATAAATAATTCTACTTATGTTTTATAAAAACATATAACAAGAATTTAATTTTCCATTTTATTTAATTTTTTACTTTAATCATTTGACATTAACTTGTTATATTAATTTACCTATATTGCTATCAATTTTTTTCTCCCTCGATTACTTTTTCAGGTCTAAAAAATAAAATGTCCCCATAAACTAAATTATTCCACATGATTATAAATTTTGAAGCAATTTCTTTATATTAAATTTTTAAAATTGGTAAAAATCATTTCTAATTTGATAAACATGTATCTTCTAAAATCAAATTCATAAAAGGATATAATCTTGGTTTTCAAGAACTCTAAGAATGTGTTTCTAAATAAAAACAATTATATATTATTTAATTCACTAATAACCCATTTAATCCTAAATTAATGTAAATAAAACTTGAAGAATGGTTACATAATAATTATATTAGAATAGGTATGCAAAAACAATATTTTTATATTTTGTCCCAAAAAAATTTAGAAATTCCTAAAAAAATAAAATAATATATTTTTGATGTAAATAGTCCAAAAATTATGTTTTATTATCTATATAATTTTGTAAATATAATGATTTATAAATTTTAATAAATTCCCTGTTTCTTTTAATTTTTTAATTTTATGGAAATATAATAAAACTGGAAATTAGGAAAATTAATTTGGACTAGATTAAAATATAATATCATTGTAAAATATTTTTTCAATATTATTTCATGATAGTAACTCACCAAATAAGAATATTTTTATATATTATGAATGTTTTCTCAGAAATTTATCCATCTTTTTTAATTGAATAATATCGATTATTATTTCAATGTATCGACGTAACTAGAATCAGTAATGACTAACTATTTTGTTAACTAATTCAAATAAACTATATTAATTAAAAAAATATTTGTTGATGATAATATTTCAACATAAGTACATAATCATTATGACTCATTACAATTAATTTTAATTTTAATCAAGATAAAATATTCTTTCCAAAATACATATTTTATTACTCACACTCTGTTTCATTACTATAGAATTATTCATGGTAGGGATTATTTAAGTTGATTTATGGGACCATAATTTATATATTTTACAAAATATATTCCATATGAGTATTTCATTGATATATTTTTATTTATAATATGAATTTTCCCATACTAAAGGTAAAAATATTAAATAAAGGAATAGTGTGTTATTGGTTTCCTAGAAGGTGTTTTCTATCCTTTTATAATTCACGGATATAACATTTTTTATACCCCTAATATGTAAAATGTTTCTTATGAAATGAAACTGTATTTCTATGTGCTCATAATATAAAATTATTTAGATTTTTTGTGAATAAAAAACATTATTTTTTTGTTCTTATGGGTTTTCACTTCTTCTTACTAGTAATGAGGCCTAGAAGGCCAGAAATATTGAAATCATTATTGGAACTAAACATTGATAGAATGTCTATAGCTATGGAATTGGTTTTTAATAAGAGGTTCGTAGGATTTATCATACTACTCATAGTATTTTAGAGGATGTATGAGTGGATGATATTTTCCATGATTTCTATACACATCAAGGTGGACCTCCCACTGGAATTGTGAATTCATCTTCCAACGTCTTTAATAGGAAGTCTAGTAAAATTAAGTTGTGAAGTGTAATGAAATTGTATCAGAGCACAATTGATTTGGTCACTTCTAGTGGTGACCTATAAGGTATTTATTATATGATGTTAAGACACTATATTTGGTTTTGAATTACCCCTCTAATCCATTTTCTATATTGTTTCTGGTTAGGACACATCAAACGTTTTTGTTCTAGTGCTTCATCAAGGAGAGGGAGGATTAAATATCATGGGGACACATGTTTTAGGAGGAGACCTCGGAAAATTTTATTGACTTCAAATATGACAATAGAGAATATATATGGTAATAGAGATGAGGTATGATTAGTTTATATAGTGGATCAGGTATAGGAAAGTGTTGGGGATGGAAAATCTACCATTCATTGTAATGTTTTGATCACATCCTCTATATCTACTACCTTACTCAATAATAGTTCAAACTATTCATTCATATATGCACGGGTAGTTGCTAGAATTGACATGCTAGTGACATAATACTCTGAGTTAGTCTCCCATGACACGCTCTTGGGAAGAATAGTGGGTTATATTCATCGATTAACAGGGTGTCCACTAGACATTAATAGCTATAGAAATCTATAGGAATTCATGATTATAGACATAACAATACTCATAATTATTGTTTAAATGGATTTTCTAACCAAATTACATACTAAAAAATCTTGCTATAATATATGGGTATCTTCTAGATTTAAAGAGGGAATGAAGATCATGATGATATTAGATTGGGAAATATGAGCATATAGAGTTAGACCAGATATGAACATCTCATTGTGATTACAACTAATATGGTATTGTTGGTTATTTTTTAATGATTTGTGGAATCCCCCTTATACATTCTTTTATACATGTTTCTATATTAGGATATCTTTCCAGATGACTTTACATGACCCCTTCCATATAGAGGTGTTAAATATGAGTTATAGCTCACACTAGGTGAACATACCATTTTTATACCCCTCGATCATATTGGTCCAACCCAACAGGAAGATCACAAGGTACAAAAAGAAGACACGGAGAGGATGGGATTTATTATACTTTGTACATCACTATAAGGTAAAACTATTTTTTCACCATTAAGTAAGAAAATTGTTTTCAACCATTTGTTGACTAAAAGAAGAGGATTTATTGGGAAATTAATAACATATATCTATTTCCTATTCTATATGACCTTTTTGATAAGATATGGGGATCTTGGTGGTCATATAAAATTGCTCTTTGATTGTGATTTCACTAGATGTGAGTTAGATAGGTTAATATTTCAGAGAAGGAATTTCAGAGTAGTTAGGTATTGAATGAGTATTTGGTGATGTTTTTAAGGTCAATGAACGCATGATAAGTTTTCATGGACCAAAATATCATGATATTTAATCCATACATGGATACATTCATCATATTACTGGTAGATGGTATCCTTGTCTACTCACCGACACCAGATAAACATTCTTGGAAATTAGATATAGTCATGAGTACGCTTCGAGCACAAACTATATACGGCAATCTAGTGAACTATTTTACATCAAGAATGGAGATGTGATTTTTTAGGAAATGTGTTGTTAGAGACTATTATATCTATTTACAAACTAGAATTTTGAAACAATCATGTCCTCAACTGATCCCCCATTTCTGGACATTATAACATTGTATGATTTCTAGGATATTATCTAATGTTTTTCTATGAAATATCATGACAATAATAACCCAAGATAGAGCATACCAAGAATGTAGTGAATTTCCACTAGTTAGACCTGAATGAAGAGGCCTTCTTAATCTAAAGAGAGAGTTGAAGATAGCTCTATTATTGAATATTCTATAGACTAGGATTGGATATACATTATATTGTGATGTATAATGCATTGGTTTGGAGTGGTTCTAATGAAAATATAGAATGTTTTAGCCTAAGGGTCTCAACATATGTGACCTCATGAGATAAAATACATATAAGTCCCCAACTGTAAGCATTACTTAATCTTGAGATAAGTCATTAACATGTATTTAATTCTCTTTCACGATTTTTCAGGTTTAGAGCTTTACCGAATTATTCCATAACTCATACATATAATACTGATTATTACCAAGTAGATTCTACTAATCACTGTCATAATTTTTCATAAACAAAAACATTTAAAAAAGAATCAAGGTTGGTTTCATGTTTAAATAACATGACTTTTCATTGATCTAATACATGACTCTATTCTACTTTAATTCCTATAAATATCCTTTCAAAAAAATACAATGAGCATAATTATCACAATGAATGAAACACAATGAAGGAGAACTATTAGTCATGGGAATACATTAAAGCCATGAATACATTATCATAAATTAAAACTTTTCACTATTATGAAGTATTAAATATACTTAACTAAATATATGTTCTATGTTTTCCATTTTTTATCCAAAGGATTACCATAAATCCCATAGAATGAAATATATAAAACATATAAGGTAACATCAGACATAAATATACTAAAATTGAATAACAATACAGAAAACATCCACACATATAACTAAATGGAATAGTCATACCACTAACTTCCATACCCAATGCATTGGAGGCTATAACGTAGCTACCCATCCATGGTTTATAACAGAACCACCTATCATTTGATTAATCACATAACCACCAATTTATGTTTTATCACGTAACCACCAATCAAATGTCTAAGTACCATTATAGAACCAAAAAAATAAAATATTTCAAATATTGACGTTTCAATAATTCCATTTCATTTACAATATCCTGAAATAAATTCAAGATATTGAAATAGTAAATCCATTTAAAAAACAATTTTCTATTCCAAAACACCTAAAATTGGAATAAGATATTTATTTCCCATAAAATAACAATAAATCATATAAATGAATCCAAATTTCAAATAAATGTTACAGAGGCGGAGAGTTTGTTGTCACCACAAACATGAAAAACATTCCTTTTATCATTGAGAAAAATTATTTGTAGAAAAAATAATACATTTTAATGAAATTAAAATTCCATGGTGTTTAATAAACACCATATAAATGAAGAAGGTGTATATTATCAAAATATGCCTCAATAGAAGGATATTGAGACGAATTAACATAAAAATATTGTATAATTATGTTAAGGATAAATAATTGACATAAATATGTGTGAAAAATATGAATACAATCAATTTGTGTGTATATTTAGTGTCAAAAATCAAATTTTATTCACAGATATTATTGAAAAAACCAATGACATAGATGTTTAACTCAAGGAAATGATATTGAGTTAATATTTCCTTTAAAAATATCATATTAATGATGTATGAATTAATCAATGGGGAGATAATGTGTAGAAATAGTACATCCACACATGTGGAAGTGGAAATTAAAATGTAATTAAATAGAACTGATTGAACACATAATCATGGAATAATATAATCTGAGATGTATGTGTAATACCCATTGAGTGGAAATTGAATTTAGAAATTCCCTTAACATCTGTCCAAATCATCACATATATTCATATCTCTTCAAAAATAATAAACATATCTTAATTTATACCATTTCATGATCCTTTTCAATTTTATTATACCTTTTATATCACTTACTACACTGTTATTGCAATTACATAATTATTTATGTTAATATCAGTATTTTATTGATATTTTGTACTTGAGTCGAAAATAATTTTATTGTGTAAATTATCCCTGTAGTCGATATTATACCATATACAGAACGATATTAATGATTTAAAAATCATATATATCAAGTATATGTGTGTTTATAATATTCTATAACATTTGGAGATAATAAATGAAATGCACTGTTCATTGAGACGTTATGCCGTAATGATGCATGAATGAAACTATAATTTATTATCCATATTAATGGAATAGAAAATTAATGATATATATATGTATGTTATAATTAAATTATAATATATATGATATAAATGTTATATAATTTTATTAACTCCATCCTTTATATGTTAAATTTAGGGCAAGAATGAGTCATATAACTTTGAGGGGGTGGTAGTCCGCACTTTTTCAAAAGAAATTATCATATTTACACTTTATGGAAAATATAAAGGTATGATGTAAATAATAATTACAAAATAATAGAGAAAAAAATTAATATATATAATATATTAAAACAGTTCCATCAAAATTGCCACCATGAATAGTGGTAGGTGAAAAATTGGACAAATAATCATTTCGTGAGATAATAGTGCAGTGTACAGAGAAACAGTATGTCTGTATCCCTTACATGGAGGTGTGTGTATGTGTAATTCTAATCATTCTCATAATAAAATCCAACTATATTGAGGATACATTTTTAGTAATGCAATTAATGTATAATAAGATAATTGGGATTTTAGAATAAAAATAATATAAAAGAACTTGAATGAAGATGTTACCTCTAAATCAAGTTACATCTTTTGATTTGATCCAAAAAGCATTATTTAACTTCCTTATTCCCATTGTAAGGATTCTATGAGGATGGGTGTGATGTTGAAAGATTATTTGATTATAATTTTGGTGATAAAAGGGGTTTGAGAAGTGTGAGTTAGAGGGTATAGGAGGTGTCCTTTTATATGAGGGGGAAGGAAACTTTAGGAATGTCCTGAATTATTAATTTAATATAAATTCAATTTCATTTAATTATGACCGAGAACTCATTTAATTAGAATATAATATTGTTGAAGATTTATTACCCATTATCCTATAATTTTTAGGCAAGTTTTTAATATTTTTAACCCTTATATTTTTTTGTTTAACCCCTATTTTACATTTGTAATATTACAATTAATTAATATTATTTACACATTGTGGGTTAATGTAATTATAATATCATGTCAACAGACCATCAAAAAAGTCATTAATGACATATTTCAACATATATAAATCATTTTTCAAAATCATATTTTTTTAGGAATTTAATAACATTTAATGAAATATTTAATATTTTCTGTTTTGAATTATGCCAATTTGGGACAGTATTCATACATTAAGTTTTTAAAATTCATAAAAACATGATTCCTTAGAAAAAAATTCAATAATAATATGTCATGATCACCTACACAATTCTTGGATGATATTAATGGCATCATATCATATTTATTTTAATATTTATAACATTATTTATTGGAATCCTGTATTAAATAAGAAATCACATCATCATCAGTATGTAATTTATTTTTTTAATGTCAATAATTTGTAAATTAAATATCATAATGTAGGAAATATTTTTTCTTTCTAAATACGATTTATGATTTCAGATTTAACTTATATAACCCCACCTTAAAATTATTGTAGTAAAAAATATACATGTTTATGTTATATTTCTCTTTCGTTTAAATTAATTATTATAAAAGGTCATTATCATACACATGTGGATCCATGGGGTCTAAAATCGACCCAAGGATTCCCATGGTCAGAAAAATATCATCCAATAGGATTCAGACACGTTTTAGTGTAGTTTTATATAATTATAATATTATGATTTTCCCTTATTTTCAAGATTTACCCATTAACCATGGTAAATAAAAATAATTACATAAGATACTATTCATAATGTCAAAAAATAAAAGGTAACTATTTAAAAAATTTGGATCTTATGATTACCAATATAGAATAAATTTTTTCAAATTTAATAAACATTATTTTAATAAATTAATATAATATTTATTCTTATTGTCAAAACCAATATGTGGTGTTTTGATAAGTAAAAACATCCAGTAGATTGGCATGTGTTTATGTCCAATTTCAATGTGAAATTATTTCCAATAAAAAAAATTAGATTAAATTATAAAAAATAATTTATTTAAACTTTAAAACTAATTAAACTAACAATCTAACTATATAAATAAATTATTCGAAATGGCTTTTTTTAATTAAAATATATTATTTTTCACCATTCATTAAAATACTGATTTCATCATAAAAATACCAAAATATCCACCAAAGTAAATTTTGATATTCTTATTTTGAATAATAATTATATTTTATCAAATAGAACATATAATGGTGACAAAAACATGATTAAAAAAGGGTTCATCATCAGAATAAGGTTAAAAGGCCTTTTAAAAATATTAGAGTATTTGTTCCTTAAAATTGGATTCATTCAGATTTTATGACTATAAAATTTTTAGGATAAATGTTACAAAATTTATCAAACATTAATAATCATATTGTTTACAGATCTGGTCATTCCAACCATTACAATAGTTAGGCATTAACTACCATTTCAAATAATAATATTTATATTGTATTATTTTTCGGTATAACTAAATGTTGTGTGCAAAGTAAAATTTCAGTGAAAACCACTGATGTGTGTTATATAAGATATCAGAAAAAGTGTCATATTTAATGTTAAATTCATATCTTTTTCTTATGTATTATTAGAAATTAAATACTATTACTCTATATATAAATGTGATGCTAAATCATTCCCCCATTTTACAAATTATATCCCCACAATTTAATATACATGTCAAATAAGTGGGGTATTTATACCTGAGAGCATTTTTAGACTCAAAATGTTGCCTCGTCAACCATATGGTTTTTCTATAAAACCATTACTTGATGAGTGACCATATTCTGTAACACTTTCTCCATGTGCTCAAAAAATTTACACCTGTTGTTCCTCATAAGAATGATTCTCTTCTAACAGAACAACATCTGGACACAAAACATGAGATGAATCTTGAATATCCTTTCTCAACATTTTAACATGAAAAACATTCTGTAACTCGGATAAAGATATAGGTAAATCCAACAAGTGGGAAACTAATACAACATTCACTTCAATTTCATACAGTCCAATGAACCTCAGACTCATCTTTCTATTTTTACCCAAATGCATCACACTTTTCAATGTAGAAACATTGAGAAAGACATGATAACCTACCTTGAAATAAATATCCTTCCTATATTTATATGTAAAACTTTTCTTCCTTATCTGAGTTTTCCTCATGTACTTCTAAATCAACATAACTTTTTTATCCTTATCTTCTACCAATTCTATTCTTATCATCATCCTTTCACCTAATTCATCCCAAAATGATGGAGTTAGACACCGCTTTTTATATAATGCATCAAAATGTTATGTATGTATACTAGAATGAATATTGTTGTTGGAATAAAACTCATACAATGAATATGTTTACCCCAACATCCCAGTTATTCTATTTAACAATAATTTAGCATATCCTCTAAGGTATTAATTTTTCTTTACGACTTCCCATGTGATTGGGGATGAAAAGTTATACTAAAATTTCATTCAGTTTTCAATAAATTCTGAAAGCCTCTCTTAAAGTTCATAGTGAACCGGGAATCATGATCATATATTATGGAAAGCGGAACTCCATCTAACCTAACTATCTCTTTAATATATATTAGATAAAATTTATGTAGAGACACAATATCTCATATATGATGAAAATGAGAAGATTTAGTCAATCAATCAATAAGGAACCAGATGGCAATATTATATTGAGAAGTCTTCGGTAATCCCACTATGAATTCCACTGGCACAATTTCACATTTCAAATACAAAACTGCTAATGGTTGAAAGAAACCTTTTAGTAACATATATTCTATTTTAACATACTGACATGTAAAACACTTCATAGTAATTTTAGTAACATCTCTTAGAATTTCATCCCACCAGAAATAATTCTGATGATCTTTATACATATTAGTACTACTTGGACGAACTAACAATGGGGAACTATAATATTCACATAACCACTATTTCTTCAACTATGAATCAAAAGTCACACATAAACTCTTTCCAAACCACAAAACAAAATCCTTATCAATGTTAAATTTAGGTAACATACTCACCATAACAGATTCAACATTTTTCTGAAACTCATTGTCTTCTTTCATCACATGCTTCATTTTTTATAATATAGTTGATTTTAATACCACATGATACAAAATTTTTTTATTAAATGCACCAACATCTTCCAATACAAGATTCATTAAATCAGAATCCAGAGGACATTATTCCAAATGTAGCATGGTTAATATAACATTTCTCTTTTTACTCAAAGCACCAGCACCATTATTTACCTTTCCTAGAATGTAATAAATCGTGCAGTCAAAATCCTTGATTATTTCTATACATGACTGTTGTATCATGTTTAACTTCTTTTTTATGGAATATACACTTCAAACAGTTTTATTAGTATATATTTTACTTTTTAACTGATACAAATGATGCCTCTAAATTTTTAATTCACTAACAATAGTAGCTTATTCTAAATCATGTGTAGGGTAATTTAGCTCATGTGGTTTCAACGAAATTTAACTATAATAAATTACATAATAATTCATCATTTGGAAACAACTAAGCCCTTTCAATGATGCATCATTATAGAAAACATATACACTATTCGTAGAAGGTAGGGTCCAAACTATATCACATACAAATATTATTTTTAGTTACTAAAAACCATCATTAAATTAGTTTGACCAAATGAACATAACTCCATTACATGTTATCACGGTTAGTGGTAGTGATAACTGAGAAAACATTTCAAAACCCCATCGATAATAACACACTGTTCAAATAAAACATTGTATCTCTTTAATATTTGTAGGTTTTAGCAAGTCTTCAATAACTATTGTTTTACATGGGTAAGTAGTTATTCCATATTTAGAAACAATATGACCAAGGAAGGAAATTTTGTGCAAAAAAATTCACTCTTACTAAATATTCCATATAATTTTATTTAATGTTTAGAGAACTATACTTATGTGACATTAAAATTCCTCCTTGATTTTAGAATATACCAAAATTATATCAATAAACATAACAAAAAACTAATCCAAAAAATATTTAAATACCTTATTGCTACCTTATCAGCACATCAGAAGAGTTTCACTATGATTTTTAACTCACGTGAAGCTAACGCCATTTGATATTTCTGCATCAATACTATTTAAAACCAATTTATCTTACTATTAATATACCAAAAAAATTGGGATGTACCTTTACAAACAATTGAAATTTTCTTTATATAATACCATAGAATCTTCCTCTTTTTGTCTCAATCAGAAGAATTTATTTTCCATCCTCTATCGAGTAACTTTATGTGACTATTTCTCGAGAAACATATTCTTAATCTAATACCATTCCATGGCATCAATCATTCCACTTCCACTGATATATTTAATCATTGACCACCACTGATCGACTTCACCTTTTAAATGATAGACAACAAGACTATCTGTTTGATTTTATGAACACCCCATTATATCAAATAACATTTCCAGTGCATTAATCAAACCATCAGATTGCATAGGGTCAGATGATCCTCCAAATTATGGGGGATGTTGCCTCAAGAAGTTTTCTACAATTGAAACATTCCTATGTGGTTTGTCTGGTTGATCTCAAACATGGACACCACCACCATTTATCCCCTAAGTCAACTGAGCCATCACTGCATCAAACTACCCATATATGATTCTGACCGTCTCAAGATATTGATTTAGATGTTTATATCCCTTGGTATGCCTTCCCATCCTAGGTTCCCTATTTACATTGTAGAAACCAATTCTGAACAAACAAATCATAGACGAAATAATGTGGTAATATTCAACTATTACTTCAATTTTAAAACAATGTAAAAATATTTTATGGATATTCTATTAACAAAATTAAAATACATAATGTTATATAAACTAACCTCTACTAAAAACTATAAGGCCTCAATCTTAATCATTACTCAATCATGAGATATGTCATTAATTATATTTTTATTCACTTCTACGAAATTTTCATATTTAGATCATTGTAGAATTTGTCCATAACTCATACATATCAATTTGATTATTATAAATTATATAATTCTACTCTTGATCTTATTTTATTCATAACAATAAATGTTGCAAAAGGAAATAATATTCGAATCATGTTTAAGCTGGATGACATTTCCTTGAACTCATCCTTGACTCTATTATACTTTAAATCCTACAAAAAATCATTTCAAAACATATGATGAGCATAAAAATCTCAGTAAACGATACATAATTAAATTAAATTTTATGTTTTGTGATAACATGAAATCCAATAATACATTATCATAAAATAATACTTTTCACCTTTAGGTTGTTGTAAATATACATACACTGAAAATAAGCTCAATGATTACCATTTTTGAAACAAAACGATTAAAATAAATCCCATAGAAAGAAACATATAACACATATATGGTAACATGGGAAATAATCATTTTTTAATGGAATAAAAATATGGTTGAATTCTATAGATGTCACTAAATAGAGTATTTGTATGTCTATCTTCCATTCCTAATGCATTAAAGGTTATAAAGTAACCACCCATCCATAGTTTTTATTATAAAACCCCCCATAATTTGGATAATGACATAACTACCTATCTTTGGTTTATCACGTAACCACCTGCCAAATGTTCATGTACCATTATATAATTACAACACATAAAATATTGCAAAAATCAACATTTCACAAATAACATTTCCTTTTCAATCACAAGAAATCAATTCAAGTTATTGAAATATTCAATCCATTTAGAAAACCATTTTCATTACCAAAACACACAAAAAGGGAATAATGGATTTCTTTTCCTTTAAGAAATAGTAATTCTTTTAGAGGAATTAAAATATCATATAACGGTTATGGCGGTTGATAGGTTATTGCCACCTCATATTTTAAGAACATTCCTTTTTTTGTTTAGTAAAATTATTTTTAGAAAGGGGATTCCCTTTTAATGAAATTTAATGTCAAAAGGGTTTATTATGAGACGTATAAAAGAAGAAGGTATATATTATAAAAATATTCTTCAATGAAAGGATATTGATACGAAGTCCCTGTAAGGAGTCGAACCCAATTTCCTAAAGCCAAGGATTTATTTGATTACATTTCCTTATCAACAAGGAACAAGCATCCCTAAGGACCAACTAATTTAGTATTATTTGGAAACAATATATATAAATTTTCTCAACTTTACACCATGAAAGGAAAAACAACACTAATTAATTACATTTGAAACATCATGTCACCTAGATTATGCTTGCAATTGCTTCATAATTTACTTCATCATGTGCTGATAAAATGAATCATAAAAAATGGGTGAGCTCAAATGCTCAGTAAGAGTAAGGAGAACAGAAGAAGATAGAATAAACATAATACATGGTTCATAATTGGAAACAATTGCCTTCAGTAGTTAACTTGAACACATTATGGCATGAATACGAGCTGAGTAAATAATGCCATATTAACACTTAAACATGGTATTCTACTAGTTGAATTACCATATGAACATTCAATTACTTACTTCAAAATGAGGGAAGTGGATATGAAATACATTCTGAAACATTTTTTCAAGGCCTCGGCCAAGAAATATAATGATTAAGGCCTCTTCCAAAATCCATATATCATATAGGGAAAGGGCTCAGCCAATTCCACGTCAATTTGTCTCATGAGACCTACTGATTCATCGAGGGGCTATAGCGGGCCACACCCATCACATAATAAGTCCAATGCATTCATCATTATAGAGGGTAAAATCATAAAAAAAATTACATTAACATTGAAACTGTCATATGAAATGTAATTATCTTTCCCCAATCATTAAACATAATACTCTAACCATTCTGAGTAATATGGTGAATGGTTTAAGTATAGATTGTTCACAATAAATTTAATCATAAACCATTAAATAAAATATGGTATATGAAATAATAAATTATTAAACCAAACAATACTTAGGAATCAAAAAGAGTGTTGAATCAAACGTGAATACTCTTATAAAATCATTAAGCAATTCATGAGATAAATACACTTCTATTTTGAAAAGAAGTGTTATTTTGGGAAAATCATTTCATAAAACCCTACGTGTAGTAAAATATTATTTTTATAAAATAATGGATGATTTTATAATGATAATTGTCTTCCAAAAACAAATTATAGTGTGCCATTTAAAATATGTATGAATTTTAGAAATTCATTGGAATCAGTCTTGTATTTTGGAAAAACTTTTGAATGTTCTGTTTAAAACGTGTAACTGTCCAATAAATAAGGAAGGGTTCTGGTTGGAAAACATATACTGAACACCAAAAAATTTCTTTGAGTATTACATAATAATATACAATAACTTCATTTAGATACTTAGACCATAAAAGTATCTAGATTGAAAATGGATGTTTGGTTAAGAAAACCCTTACCATAAATCTGAATGTGTTTCCTTCATGAAATTAATGACCTCGAATATGAAATAATACTCATTAATAACTTAATTCAGAACCAATTATAAATTCATTTATTTTATTGTAATTTTTTTTCATTTATGTTCTTAATGAGAATTTATAATATCGAATTTTGTCGTTCCGGTGTGTTTGTTTTCTTGATTTTCAAAGTCGGTTCACTCATTTTTAGGTAATGGAATTCATGTGGAATGGTTCTAAATCTCCAGAATTGAAATCAAATATTATTTATGAAAATCTAAAAATAATAATGGTCATTTATATAATTTGGTTACACTGAATGAGGATGATTCATTAGATGACAATCACTTAGATTATTTGGCAGTATTTGGATTATTATGAATTAGTTTTGTCATGTAAATCAATTATATGTACATATACTAGTACCTGAATATTAATTAAGTAATAATAAAAATATTATAGTCTGGTTAAATTTTTCATGTGGTTTCATGACCAGTCATGAAGGAGATATTGAAGAACGAAACATCATTGTCCATGAAGGTTACAAATCAGATCCGATGGGACGTAGATTTCGTTTATAATGATAAAAGGGGGTGTAAGAATATTGATGATGGTTAATCCATTCACATGATATAATTATAGTATATAGATGATACTATAGTTATCATGATCATTTGGATAGAGGAGGTGAGGAGAGGGTAACAAAAGAAGATAAATTCAAATGAAACCTAATGAACAAGAACGATGCTTTACCTCTTGAAATAACCTCATTGAGATTCACTTTATGGTATGTGTTTTTGGACTTTTCGAAAGACCAAGATCATATTGGATGTAGGGAAAGACTAGGTAAGGATAATTGGTAGAACATTGAGAAGCTTTAAGGCTTAGAGTAGTGAATAGAAGAGGGAGGGTTGGGGGGTTTTATAATGGAGTATAGGGGTAAATTTTGATTATTTTATTTCATTATTTTATTATTTCTATCAAGAAAACCAATAGTGTTGTTTCATGTGATTCCTAATAGTAATAAGTGCATGGGAGTTCGAACTAAGTGGCCTTACATCACTTATGTTGTCATAAATAGTGTATTTAACTGATAATTTTAATATATGGTATTTTACCGTATTTCATTATTCATAAAAAAATATAGAATTTCAGAAAATTCACAAAAATTCACCCCTACCATTTTTCAATGTGTAGAATTTAAAAGGGAACTCCATTTTTCATAAAAAATTCTAAATATAATTAATTAATTTTTTATATAAATTCATAGTTAATTCTAAAAATAAAAATCATAATGGTTTAATTAGTTTCATATGACATTGAAAAATTAAATACGGTCTCATTATCTTATTACATTAAGAAAATAAAATAATATCATTATTTACTATTCATAAGGGCCATATTACTATTCATATGACTATTCATAAGGGTATGTTTCTGTTCACCAAAAATCATATTTGTTCTATTAGACTCCAAATGTCTCACTAAACGTAACTATAGATGATCATTTTTTGAAAATTAAATCATATAAGAGAAAAAGTTTTGTTTAATGTCTATATTAATAAATTAAATTCTATATTTATTTTAAAAACCTTGTGATGTTACATTATCACCTCTTTACAAAACTATTGTCATCGAAATTCACAAAATATTACCTAAAAATATTTGGGTATATCTTTAACATAAGATCCTCGGGCTCCCATTTTGCTTCCTCCATCTGATGGTTCCTCCAAAGAATCTTTACTAGACGAGTCATCTGATTTATCAATACTTGTTCTCTTGTGTCATGAATCATGATAGGATATTCATAATAAGATAGATATGGATAATGTTCTACTTCTTCCTATGTTTTTATATGTGTTGGATACGTCATGTGCATTCTTAACATTGACATGTGGAACACATTTTGATCTTTAGAGAGACTTGGCGGCATTGCCAATTGGTATGCTACAGTTCCAATTCAGTCTATAATTTCAAAAGGTCCAATGTAATAGGGATATAATTTTCCCTTCTTACTAAATTTTATAATACCCTTCTATGGGTATACCTTTAAGAAAATTTGATCACCTTCATGAAATTTCAAATCTTTCCTTCAGTTATCATCATAAATCTTTTCCCTACATTGTGCTATTTAGATATGGTTTTGGATAATCATTACTTTTCTGTTATTTATTCAACAAGTTATAGGCCCATGATATTTCTTTCACCAACCTCATCTTAGCAAGTTGGTGTACGTCATCTCTTCTCATATAATCCTTCATAGTGTGCCATCAGAATAATAGAATGGAAGCTATTGTTGTTGGAAATTTGACGAGAGGAAAATAATGATCCCACATGCCTTGAAAATAAATTGAATGAGACCTCAACAAGTCTTCCAATGTTTGAATAGTCCATTATAATTCTCCATCAGTTTGTGGGTGGTAGGCATTACTCAAACAAAGAACATTATCTAGGGCCTTCTAAAGACTCTTCCATAATCGTGATATAAAATGGAGATCACGATCAGAAACAACTAAAGAGTGTACACCATGATATCTTAAAACTGCATTATTAAATATTCTTGCTAAACGTTCAAGTGGTAAATAAACCCTTATATCAAGAAAATGGGATGATTTTGTAAGACGGTCAACAATGAACTGTATCGCATCATTCATTCATGGAGTCTTTGGTATCCCCCTAACAAAGTCCTTCGTAATATCATCCCATTTCCAAATAGGTATTGGAAGGGGCTGCATGACTCCACTGGGATGTTGTCTTCCCGCCTTCACCCATTGACAAACCAAACATCTCGACATGTAATCAGTAATCTCCCTCTTCATGTTTCCCCACTAAAAATGTTCTTTTAAATATCTGAACATCTTTGTGCTACTAGGTTTTATAGAGAAATTAGATTTATTAGAATCATCCAATAGTTCCCTCTTTGTCTCTTGAATATCGGGGACACAACGCCTCTTTCCAAATTTTAAAATACCAACTTCATATACATAGTCAATCAACTTCCCATCATTTTCAGCATTAAGTTTCTTTTGAAACTCTTCATCATCATCCTAAAAACTTTTTATCCTCACCAAAAAAGAAGGTTTGGAAAATATTTGAAAAAATAATGATGTGTGACCTCCCATGATAATTCCCATATCCATATTTACTAGATCGTTGATCAAAGGATCCCTTTTAACTATCATCTTGTTCAGAACTCCATGATCCTTTTTGCTCAAAGCATCTGCTACCATATCTGCCTTCTTGGGGTGGTAGTGTATTGTTCAATATAAGTCTTTGAGTAGCTAAATCCATCTACTTTGTCTCATGATGATTTTTTTCTGTGATAATATATTTTTCAAACTCTTATGATTAGTATATATATCAAATTTATCACCATAGAGATAATGTATCCATATATTTTGAGCATAGATTACCGCTACTAACTCAAGATCTTGAGATGGATAGTTCTGTTCATAAATTTTTAGCTGCCTATATGCATAGTCAATCACTGAATCATTCTGCATAAGGAAACAACTATGTCCTTTCGTTGATGCATCTCTAAAAATAACAAACCCATAATTCCCCAATGGTTGGGATAGGATTGAAGCATTCACTAACCTCCTCTTCAATTCTTCAAATCACTCTTCACATTCCTCGGTCTATATAATCGTAAAACCTTTTCATGTAATATTGGTTATTGGATTGTCTAAACAGGAAAAGTTCTATATGAAACATCGATAAAAACTTTCTAAACTAATAAAAATGAATACCTCATTTATGTTCATTAGAATCGGCCATTCAGGAATAGCCATTGTCTTCACAGGATCAACATATCATCAATCCATAGAGACAATGTGGCTTAGAAATGAAACTAATTGAGCTAAAAATCTCACTTGTTGAACTTCCCTTGTAACTCATTTCTTCTTAGAGTCTTCATAATGGTGCGCAAGTGATACCCATGATCTTCATAGCTCATAGAGTAGAGTAGGATATCATCAATAAATACCACAAAAATGTCATCAAGATATTCCTTGAAAACTCAATTCATCAAATCCATGAAAACCGATGGTTCATTAGTTAGTCCAAAATCCATTACTGTAAACTTGAAATGCTCGTACCTAGTTCGGAATGTTATTTTTGGAATGTCCTGTTTCCTCAAAAGTAACTGATGATATCCAGATTGAAGTTCAATATTTTGAAAATTATTGGTCTCTATGATGTTGATCAAATAATTTATCAATTCATCGAAGAGGATAATTATTATTTATTGTAAAAACATTTATTTTCCTATAATTAATGCACAACCTCATAGACTCATCTTTCTTCTTAACAAAAATAATAGGGGCTCCCCATGGAGAAAATCTAGGGAGAATAATCCCATTATTATTCATTTCCTCTGGTTGTTTATTTTCCTCCACTAAAACCACATTGGACATTCTATAAGGGGTTTTTCATGTAGTTTTTGAACCAGGAATTAAGTCAATGGAAAACTCAATTTCCCACTCTAGAGGATGTCCAGGTAAATCCTCTAGAAAGACTTCAATATATTTTTTCACAATTGGTACATCTTCTATTTGAACATTCTTTTCCTCAAACATAGTTATTTCATTCTCTTCCTCCCTAGTAATTTAATTTAGTTGAGATATAGGGGGTGGATCTAGATAAGAATCATGTGGTAATGATTCCACTTCAATGATAAGGTACTTCAAATCATTATCAAAAATCGTAACTTCTTTATTATTACAAAAAAATTTCACATCAAGGTCCGAAAGCAAATCCATATAGATGATTATATCAAATTAAATCATGGGTATTTCAATGTGATTAGTAGATAAAGAACATATATATTCCCTAATGGGAAGTGATTCATAAAACATTTTTGCAATGATACTTCCCTTGGGAGTTTTGACTGACAACACCCTTGTTAAATCAAATTGGAAATATCAATTTGTCTTTAGAAAACATGGAAGCTATTAAACAATGTGATGATCTAGAATCAAATAAGGAATTGTTTATGTTTGATTAAATGATCAATTTACCTGCCAACATGTCATTTGGAACATCAACCTCTGCAGTTCTGATCGAATAAGCTTGTCTCTACGCCCTTGGCATTTTCAGTTACATATTTCCTTGACGCTTTGGGAAATCATTAGCATAGTGTCCCATCTCCCAAAAATTATTTCACTTAACATAAATGGATTATTTATACCCCTTACAATCACTAGAAAGAAGGCCTTTTGACCACATTTGTAGCATACTCCTGTTCCCTTTAAGCACACACTATGGTGTTTCCTTCCCCAATTATCACAGGGTGGAAATTCAACTCTTTCCTTCTTCCTGGTTTCCTTATTTCCATTCCTAGTGTTTTTAGAATCCCTCTTCTTTTCATGGATTCCCTTAAATTCATATCAATTATATATACTATTTCTATCTTGATAACACATGAAACTACATCCTCATGAGATGAAAAACATTGGGATACCAGTGCCCACCAAAGGGATGGTTTTATGCCCTCAAAGAATCGATCAATTTTACCCCTTGGATTTTGTATGTAGTCTACAACATGTCTTGATATCCTTGTGATGTTGGATTCATACCCGGAAACATTTTCATCCTCCTTATACCTTAGATTCAATAATTGCCTCTGCATATCTTCTCGTTGTTCACGAGGAGTGTATTTCTCTAGGAATATTTCTTTAATGTCCCTCCATTCAATATCTTCTATCTCTTCCATCTCCTTTGTGTTTTGGATTAACGACCCCAACTGATCTACATCTCTATAAAAACAATAAAATGCCATGATGACCTTCTCTATTTAGTTACATCCCAAAGCGTGAAATATCTTCTTTGGGGAAATTATCCTTCGTTCAGCAATAAATGGGTTTGTATTCCCATTGAATGATGGTGTTTATTGTCAGGTAAAGTGATCTAACATCTCTCCCCAACGTGGTGGATCCAGATTCTCCATACGAGTAAAGTTATTATTCATAACCTAAGTAAGTTGTCCCAGTATAGTTATAAGTTGATCATCACCCGTCACACCTCTAGAGCCAACATAATTATGTGAATTAGAGGGAAATCTGTACGATCATTTGTGCGGTTTCCATTCCTTCCACTATCATCCTGTTCAAAATAATGGAATACACTAGATTACGGTATGTATCATAATTTATAATCCCAGTGTAGAAAAATACTATCAATAAATTGAAATTCTATGCATAGAAAATCTCTTAATCATATATGTGGTATCTTTTTGGGAAAATATGCATTTAAATCCTTCATAATGGCTTGAAAAGAAAAGGTGAATTATTTTAATCATATCCTCTGGGAGTTTTATAACCAAGGGTGCATCATGGACCATTATTTTATTCTAGGATATCTCGGGTCAAGCCCAAAACTCATTTTCAGAGGTTTCAATCCTTGGTATATCTATGACAAAGTCCAATCTACCTACTCGTATCCAGACAATGATGTATTCTTTGAATGATCCACATAATATATTCCTTAAAAAAATACCAGGGCGTTCTTGTAAGTTTATCCTCAAATACTATATTAGAGACTCTTCCCTAATCTACATTTTCTAAATCCAGTTTCCATGTTTTCTAAAAAACATTCTCAGATACCAATTGTATGTACCCGACCCCTGTAGCCCAATGCCAGTGCCTTATTTGATTACACTAGCATATATATAAGGAATAAGAATCTTGATTGACAAAGAAGTTAATTATTATTTGAAAAAAAATAAATGAATATGTTCAATTTTACACCATAAATCAGAAAACAAAACTAATTCATTTCATTATAAACATCACGTCTCCAAGATTATGCTTGCAAGTCATTCATAATTTACTTCTTTCTGTCCTGTTAAAATGAAACATATGAAAGGGGTGAGCTCAAATGCTCATTAAGAGTAAGAAAAACAACATAAGATAGCATAAACATTATACATGGTGCATAATTGAAAACACATTCTTTAGTAGTAAACATGAAGAGATTATGGCACAAATATGATCTGAGTAAATAATTCCATAGTAAAACATAATCATGGTATTATAGTAGTCGAATAACTATATAAACGTTCAAATAATTTCCTCATATTTATGGAAGTGCATATTCTAGACATTCTGAAACATTTTTTCAATGCCTAAACCAAGACATCTAATGATTAAGGCCTTGGCCAAAATCCATATATCACATTGGAAAAAGCCTCAGAAAATTCCACATCTATTTGTCTCATGAGTCCTACCGATGAATATAAGGTCTATAGAAGGCACCACCCATAAAATAATTATCCAAATTACTTCCCCATATGATTGGAGACAAACATTATTAATATTTACATTCATATTGAAATTGTCATATGAAATTTATCTAACTTTCCCCAATCATTAAACCTAAAACTCTATCCATTCCGAGTAATATGGTGAAAGGTTTTAGGATAGATCATCCACAATAATGTTATTCATAAACCATTAAATAAAATATGGTATATGATATCATAAATTATTAACCCAATAATATATAATAATCAACAAGTGTGTTGATGAAAACGAGAATACTCTTATAAAATCAGTAAGCAATTCTTGAGATAAATACTCTTCTATTTTTAAAATAAAAGTTCTTTTGAAAAAATAGTTGTATAAAACCATAAGTGAAGTAATATAGTATTTTTATAATAAAATGAGTGATTTTATAAAGATAATGTTTTTCTAAAAACAGATTATAGTGTGCCTTTTAAAATAGGTACGAAATTTTGAAATTCTCTTGAATCAGGCTTGTATTTTGCTAACAATTTTGAATGTTTTTTTTAAATGTTTAACTACCCACAAAATTAGAATAGGATCTAGTTTGTAAAAATATATATAACACCCACAAAAATTTATGATGTTTACATAATAATATACAAGAACATCATTGTGGTACTTAGACTATAAAATTGACCCGAATGAACATGGATGTTCAGTTGATAAAACTGTTGCCTTAATTCCGAACATGTTTCTTTCATGAAATTAAGGTCATGGAATACGAAATAATACTCATTAATAACATTATTCAGAACCTATTATGAATTTATTTTTTTATTGTAATTCTATATTGTCCATTTATTACCTTATTGATAAGTTATAATATCGAATTTTGTCGTTCCGGTGTGTTTGATTTCTTGATTTTCATAGTCGGTTCACTTGTTTTTAAGTAATGATGTTCATGTGGAACGGCTGTAAATCTCTAGAATAGAAATTTAATATTATTTATGAACATATATAATTGATAATGTCCATATATATAATTTGGATACATGTAATGAGGATGTTTCATTATAAGACAATCACTTCGATTATTTGGGGGTATTAGGATTATTATGAATTCGTTTTGTCATATAACTTAATTATATGCACATATACAGGTTCATGAATATTAATTAGGTTATAATACATATATTATAGTCTGGTTCAACCACTAATATGATTTGAAGACCATTAAAGAATTTGATATTGAAGAATGAAACTTCATCATCCACGAAGGTTATAAATTAGAACCTCATGGGGGAAGATTTCATTTATAAAAATATTAGTGGGGAGTAATAATATTGGTGATATTTATTCAATTCACATGATATATTTCATGTATATTGATTATAATTGAGTTATAATAATAATTTTAATAGAGTTGTTGAGTATATCATAACAGATGATGATTAAATGAAATGAAACCAAATGGAAAGGAATGGTGATTTACATCTAGGAATGACCTCCTTGAGAATCACTTTAAGGGAAGGGGTTTTGGTATTTTTGGCAAGACCAGGAGCTTTAGGAATGTGGGGACATACTAGAGAAGGTTAATTGGGCAGAACTCTAAGAATATTAAAGGCTTTATGTTGTGAAGAGAAGAGAGTGTTGTGGGGGGGGGTTATACTGGAGGAGAGGCGTAAATTTTGAATATTTAATTTATTATTTTATTATTTCCATTAAGACAACCAATACTGTTGTTTCATGTGACCCCGAATAGTTTTATGTTCCTGTGAGTTTGAACCAAGTGGCCTTACAGAACTTATGACTTCATAAATAGTTTATTTAACTGATAATTTGAATATAAGATATTTTACCCTATTTCAATACTCAACAAAAATTAAAGAATTTCCTAAAAATCCCAAAAAATTCACCCATGCCATTTTGCGACGTGTATAATTCAAAAGTGAAATCCGTTTTTTTAAAATAATTTTCTAAATATTATTAATTTAATTTTAAAAATAAAATCATAGTTAAATTGAAAAATAACAATTGTAAAGGTATAATTAGTTTTATATGACATTAAAAAATCAATTGAGATCTCATTATCATATAACCTTAATAAAATAAAACAATAACATTATTTATTATACATAATGTTCATATTACGACTCAAATTAATATTCATTACAGTATGTTACTATTCTCCAAAAATCATGTTTGTTCTATTAGACTCCAAATGACTTGCTGATCACAACTCTAGATGATCATTTTTTTAAATTCAAAACATATAGGAGGAAAAGTTGTGTTTAATGTCTATATTAAAAAATTTCATTCTATATTTTTATCCCAAACCATGGAGTGTTACATTCTCCCCTCCTTACAAAACTTTTTCCCTCAAAATTCATAGAATATTCTCTAAAAATATTCGGGTATGTCTTTAACATAAGCTCCTCAGGCTCCCTTGTTGCTACCTCCATCTTATGGTTCCTCAAAAGAACCTTTACCAGACGAGTCGTCCGATTTCACTATACATTATCTCTTGTATAAATAATCTTGATAGTCTCTTCACAATAAGATAGATCAGGCTCAAGTTCTACATCTTCATAAGTAAGTACATGTATTTATTTTCGAATTTACCTTCAAAACATTGAAACGTGGAACACATTGTTAATATTGAAGAGACATGGCTGCATTGCCAAAAGGTAAGCTATAGCTCCAATTCAATCTGGAATTGCAATAGGACTGATGTACTTGTGGTATAATTTTCCTTTCTTACCGAATCACATAACACATTTCCAAGGAGATACCTTTATGAAAACATGATCACATTCTTTAAATTCCAAATCCATCCTTCAGTTATCATCATAGCTCTTTTTCCTATTTTGAGATGTTTTGATATGGTTTTGGATAATCATCAACTTTTCCCTTATTTCATCAACATGATTTGGTCCCACGAGCATCCTTCCACCAACATCATCCCTGATATTTGGTGTATTAAATCACTTCCCACATAATTCTTCATAGGGATCCATCTGAATACTTGAATGGGGGCTATTGTAGTAGGAAAATTCCATGAGAGGTAAATACTGATCCCATATGCCTTGAAAATCATGTGAACAAGACCTCAACATGGCTTCCAACATTTGAGTAGTCTATTCTGATTGGCCATTAGTTTGTGGGTGGTAGGCACTGCTCAAAACAATATTAGTATCTTGGTCCTTCTAAAGACTCATCCATAATCGTGATGTAAAACAGGGATCACGATCAGAAACAATTGATGAGGGTACACCATGTAGTCTTACAAATTCATTAATATATATTATTGCTAAACATTCAAGTGGTAAATCTTGCCTTATACCAAGAAAATGTATTGATTTTGTAAGACAGTCAACAGTGACCCATACCGTATCATTTATTCATGGAGTCTTTTGTAGCCTTATCACCAAGTCCATCGTAATATCATCCCATTTCCACATAGGTATAGGAAGGGGTTGCATGACTCTACCTGGTTTTTTTCTTCCTGCCTTTACCTATTGATAAACCAAACCTCTCGACATGAAATTAGAAATCTCCCTCTTCATGTTTTCCCAACAGAAATGTTCCTTTAAATCTATGATCATATTTGTGCTACTAGTGTGTATAGAGAAATTAGAGCTATGAGTTGCATCAAATAGTAAACTCTTTATCTCCTAAATAAAGGGGACACAAAGCCTCTTTCCAAATTTCAAAATGCCACCATCATATACAATGTCAATCAACTTCCCATCATTTACAGCATTAATTTTCTTTTGAAACTATTAATCGTCAGCCTATGAACTTTTTATCCTCTTCAATAAAGAAGGCTTTCCAATTATTTGAAAAATTATTGATTTGTTACCATCCATGATAATTCCCATATCCCTCATTACTAGATACTATAACAAAGGATCCCTTTCAACTCTCATCTTGTTCAGAACTCCAGAATCCTTTCTACTCAACGAATCTATAACATTATTTTCCTACCTGAGGTGGTTGTGTATTGTAAAATTGTAGTCTTTGAGAAGCTAAATCCTTTTCTTTTGTCCCATGTTGAGTTCTTTCTCTGAGAATATATATTTCAAACTCTTATGATCATTATATTGCTGAGATATATTTCCATAAAGGTGCAGCCTCCAAATCATCAGAGAAAAGATTACCATGGCTAACTCAAGCACATGAGGTGGATAGTTTTGTTCATTAATTTTTAGCTGCCTAGACACATAGGCAATCACTCGATCATTCTGCATAAGGACACAACCAAGTCCATTATTTTATGAGTTTTTGTAGATAACAAACCCATCATTCCCCGATGGTTTGTTTAGGATCAGATCATTCACTAACCTCCTCTTAAATTCTTCAACACACTCATCCCATTCCTTAAACTATATGAAATTAACCAGTTATCATGTATACCTTTTTATTGAATTGCATAAATGGGAAACGTTCTGTAGGAAACACCAATAATAACCTTCTAAACCAATAAAACTAGGTACATCATTTATGTTCATTGGAGTAGGTTATTCTTGAACATCCTTTGTAATCATAAGATCTATAGATATTACCTCATTAGAGACAATGTAACCATGAAAGGAAATAGTTTGAGCCAAAAATCACCCTTTATGATCTTTCAATATAACTCATTTTTTCTCAGAGTCTTCCGAGTGGTGCACAGGTGATTCTCATGATCTTCATAGATCTTAGAGTATACCAGGGTATCATCAATAAACACCACCACAAAGTCATCAAGATATTCTTTGAAAACTCAATTCATCAAATCCATGAAAATTGATGGATTATTAGTTAGTTCAAAAGGAATTACTGTAAACTCATAATACTCATACCCGGTTCAGAATGTTGTTTTTGGAACATCTTTATTCCTCACAAGTAACTGATGATATCCATATCAAATATCAATCTTAAAAAAATGTTGGGCTCTATGAAGTTGATCGATTAAATCATCAATTCGTGGTAGAGGATACTTATTCATTATTGTAATAGCATTGATTTCCCAGTAATCAATGGAAACCCCATAGACCCATCTTTCTTCTTAACAAAAAGAACAGGGGCTCCCATGCAGAAACACTAGGGAAAATAAATCCTTTACTACTCAATTCCTCTTATTGTTTTTTATCTCCACTAACTCCACAATGGACATTCTACAAGCGGTATTTGATATAGTCCTTGAACCAAAAATTAAGTCAATGGAAAACTCAATTTCCCACTCTGGAGGATGTCCAGGCATATCCTCCGTAATGAAATCAATATATTATTTCACAACAGGTTCATCTTCTATTTGAACATTCTTTTCATCACCCATTGATATTTCATTATCTTCCTCCTTGATAATTGCATTTATTTGAACTACTGGCGGTGGATGTAGATAAGAATTATGTGATGAAATTTCTGCACTAATGATAAGGTAATCCTTATCATCATCGAAAATTGAAACATCCTTCTTCATACAATAAATTTTCGCATCATGGTATGAAATCCAATCTATACTGATGGTTATATCAAATTCAATCATGGGTACAACAATAATATCAATAGATAAAGTACATTTATAGTCCCTAATGGGAACTGATTCCCAAAACATTGTTACAATGACACTTCCCTTAGGAGTTTTCACTTACAACTCCTTTGTTAAATCAAATTGGAATTATGTAATTTTCATAGAAAACTGGGAAGAAATGAAACAATGCGATGATCCAGAACCAAATAAATCATTGGCTATGTTCAATGAAATGATCAATGTACCTACCCCCACCTCATTCTGAAATTCAACCTCCGCAGTTGTGATCACATAAGTTGGTCCATGATCCCTTGGCCTTTATGAATCATATATCATTGACGCTTTGCAAGATCATTAGAATTGTTTCCCATATCCCGATAATTATAGCATTGAACACTAATGACTTCTTTCTTACCCCTGCAATCACCAGAAAGATGGCCTTTATGACCACATTTGTTGTATACTACATTTCCCTTTAATCATTCACCAGGGTGTTTCCTTCATCAATTGTGAAAGGGTGTAAATTCCACTCTTCCCCTCATCCTTATTTCTTTATTTCTTTTCCCAGATTTTTCAGTAGCCCTCTCCTTTTCTTGCTATCCATTATAGTAATAAGACATAGAGAATTATTTTTCTGCCTTGAGAGCACCTGAAACTATATCCTCATATGATGAAAAAATTTGGGATACCAGTTCCTGATAGAGAAATGAATTTATGCCATCAATGAATCGATCAATTTTTCTCCTAGGATTTCATATATAGTTCACATCATATCTTCCTAACCTTATGAATTTAGCTTTATACTTGGAAACATTTTCATCCTCCTTCTTCCTCAGATTCAAGAATTTCCTCTTTAAATCTACACACCATTCACGAGGAAATTATTTCTCTAGGGATATTTCTTTAAAGGCCCTCCATTAAATCTCTTCCATATCTTCCTCCTTTTTGTTTGTATTAACAACCACCAATTATCTACATCGCCTGATAAATGATAAACTTCCATGAAGACCTTCTCTATTTTGTTACATCCCAAAGCAAGAAATATCTTCTCCAGGAAACTTATCCACTGTTTAGCAAAAAATGGGTATGTAGTCTAACTGAATGATGGTGGTTATTGTCGTATAATGTGGTCTAACATCGCTCCACTGCGTGGTAGATCCAGATGATCCATATGGGTAGATTTATTTTTCATAACCTGAGTAATTTTTCCTTGTATAATTATAAGTTTCTCAACACCTGTCACAGCACTAGAGCCAACATCATTATCATGCATCAGAGGGAAATCCCTACACTCGTTCGTGTCATTTTCATTCCTTCCACTATGCACCATTTCTAAATAACAACATACCGTAGAATAAGTTTTATATCATAATTTATAATCTCAATGTAGAAATATAATAAGCATTAATTGAAATTATACACATAGCTAATCACTTAATCATAAACATGTTATCTTTGAGGGAAAAATTACATTTAAATCCTTCACAACGGCTTATAATGAAAACAAGAATTTTCCTAAGCATTTCCCCTAGGAGTTTCTTTACTAAGAGTGCAACAAGGCCTGTTTTATTATACCAAGATACCCCGGGTCAAGACCAAAACTCATTGTCGGAGCATTCACTCTTAGGAATATATGTACCAGATCCACCTCTTCCAACTCGTATCCAGACAGGGATGTATTACTGGAATGATTCACATAATATATTCCTTACAAAAATACCAGGACGTTCCTGTATTTTTATCCTCGAACACTGTCTTAGGGACTCTTCCTTAATCTATGTTTTCTAAATCTAGTTTCCAATTTTTCAACTAATCTTCTTATAATACAAACTATAAGGACTCGACCCCATTTTATGGAGACAGTGCCTTCTATGATTACATTGGCATATAAAAAAGGAAGAAGCATCCCAAAGGACTAAGTAATGTAGTATTATTTGGAAACAAGACACATGAATAAGTTCAACTTTAAACCATTAAAGGAAAACAACACTCATCCATTCTATTAGAAACATCATGTCTCCAACATTAAGCTTTTAAGTCATTTAGAATTTACTTCTTCAGGTCCCGAAAAAATAAAACATACAAAAGGGGTGAGCTTAGATGCTCAGTAAGAGTATGAAAAGTAGCAGCAGATAGCATAAACATAAGGCATGATACATAATTGAAAACACATGCTTCTATTAGTAAACATGAACACATTATGGAAGAAATATGATTTGAGTAAATAATGCCAATGTAAAACATAATCTCGGTATTCTACTAGTCGAATAACCATTTGAACATTCAATTACTTACATTATAATGAGATAAGTTCATATGTTGGACATTATGAAACATTTTTTCAATGCCTTGTATAAGACATATAATGATTAAGTCCTCTACTAAAATCCATATATGACATTTGGAAAGGCCACGACCAATTCCATGTCTATTTGTCTCATGAGACCAACCAATGAATCAAGGGGATATAGTGGGACCCACCCATCACATAATAAGTCTAATGAATTCCTCATATGGGTAGGGATAAAATAAAACTACATTTACATTCATATTGAAACTGTCATTTGAAATGTAACTATCTTTCCCCAATCACTAAACATAAAACACTAACCATTATGAGTAATATAGTGAATGGTTTTAGGATAGATAATCCGCAATAAATTTAGTCATAAAAAATTAAATTAAATATGGTATATGACATCATAAATTATTAACACCAGCAATACATAAGAATCATCAAGTGTCTTGCATCAAATGAGAATACTCTTATGAAATAATTATGCAATTCTTGAGATAAATACTCTATTATTTTGAAAAGAATAGTTCTTTTGGGAAAAAATTTGTACAAAACCAAAAGTGAAGAAAGATAGTATTTTCATAATAAAATGAGTTATTTTATAAAGATAATGCTTTTCCAGAAACATATTATTTTGTGCCTTTTAAAATATGTATGAATTTGATAAATTCACTTGAATCAGGCCTATATTTTGGAATCAATTTTGAATGTTCCCTATAAAACGTGTAACTATCCACAAAATAAGGAAGGGTTATGTTTTTGTTAAATTATATAAAACTCCCTCACATATTTAGGAGGATTAGATAATAATATACCAGAACATCATTGAGGTACTTAGATCATAAAAGTTACCCGAATAAAAATGGATGTTCGGGTGAGAAAACCCTTACCTTAATTTCGAATGTATTTCCTTCTTGAAATTATTGTCCGGGAATATGAAATAATATTAATTTATAACTTTATTAAGACCAGATTAGACTTGTATTTATTTTATCATAATTCTTTCTAGTTCATTTTTTCGCTTATTGATATGTTATAATATCGATTTTCGTTGTTCTTGTGTGTTTTTTTCTTGATTTTCATAGTCGGTTCACTTGTGTTTTAGTATTAGAGTTCATGTGGAATGGTTGTAAATCTATAGAATTGAAATTAAATTTTATTTATGAACATAATAAATTATTAATGTTCATTTATATCATTTTTTCAATGGAATGGAGATGACTCATTAGATGAAAACCACTTTGATAATTTGGCGGTATTTGGATTATTATGAATTAGTTTTGTCATATAACATAATTATATGTACATATACTAAATCGTGAATATTAATTAGGATATAATACAAATATTATAGTCTATTTAAACCATTAATATGGTTTCATGACTAGTAATTAATGAGATATTGAAGAACAAAACATCAACATCCACGATGGTTATAAATCAGAACCTCATGGAAGTAGATTTCATTTATAAAAATGAAAGGGGGGAGTAAGAATATTGGTTATGGTTCTTAAATTAAAATGATATAATTCTTGTATATAGATTATAATAGATTTATCATAATTATTTGAACAGAGGAGGTGAGAAAAGGATAACAAAACAAAAAAAAATTGAAATGAAACCAAATGAAATTGAAGGTTCCTTTACCTCTGTAAATAACCTCCTTGAGAATCTCATTAAGGGAACGGGTTTTGGTCTTTTGAAAATTCCATGAGCTTCTTGGACATGGGGAGAGACCAGGTAAGGTTAATTGGGTAGATCATTGAGAAGCATCAAGGCTTAGTTTAGTGAAGAGAAGAGGGAGTGGTGGGGGGTTTTATAGTGGATGAGAGGGGTAAATTTTGAATAATTTATTTCATTATTTTATTATTTCCATCAAGACAACCAATAGTGTTATTTCATGTGACCCATAACAATAATAAGTACAGTTGAGTTCTAACAAAGTGTCCTTACATCACATATGATGTCATTAATAGTGTCTTTATCTGATAATTTGAATATACGGTAATTTACCCTATTTCACTATTAATCAAAAATTCCAGAATTTCAGAAAAATCCCAAAAATTCCCCCTACCATTTTTCAATGTGTAGAATTCAAAAGTGAACTTCATTATTCAAAAATAATTATCTATTTATAATTAATTTATTTTTTAAATAATTTCATAGTTAATTTAAAAAAAATCTTAAATTAATAATGAGTTCTATACGACATTGAAATTTTTATTACGATCTCATTATATAATTACCTTAAGAAAATAAAATAATATCATTATTTACTATTAATTATGGTCATATTACTATTCATTAGGGTATGTTACTATTCACTAAAATTCATGTTTGTTCTATTAGACTACAAATGTCGTACTGAACACAACTCAAGATGATAATTTTTCAAAATTCAAAACATAAAAAAGGAAAAGTTGTGTTTAATGTCTATATTAAAAAATTGCATTCTATATTTATTTTCAAAACCTTGGGGTGTTACATTATCCCCTCCTTAAAAAATCGTCCCCAAATTCACAAATATTACCTAAAAATATTTGGGTATGTCTTTAACAGAAGCACCATAGGCTCCCATGTTTCTTCCCCCATATTATGGTTCCTCCAAAGAACCTTTACCAGACGAGTCATCCAATTTCTCAATACTTATTCTCTTATATCAAGAATTTTGATAGGATATTCACAATAAGATAGATAGAGCTCATGTTCTACATCTTCATAAGTGAGTACATGTGTTGGGTCTGGTATGTAATTTCTTAACATTGCTATGTGGTACACATTGTGAACATTGGAGAGACTTGGATACATTGTCAAACGGTAAGATACGACTTCAATCCGGTCTAGAATTTCAAAAGGTCCGGTGTACCTGGGACTTAATATTCCTTTAATACAAATCTTATAATAAACTTCCATGGATATACCTTTAAGAAAACGTGTTCACCTTCTTGAAATTTCAAATCATTCCTTCTGTTATAATCATAGCTCTTTTGCCTACTATGAGGTGTCTTGATATGGGTTGAGATAATCTTCACATTTTCTGTTATTTTTTCAACTTGTTATGGGCCCATGAGATTTCATTCACCATCATCATCCTAGTAAGTTGCTGTATGAAATCTCTTCCAATATAATGCTTCACAGGGTGCCATCTGAATAGTTTAATGAAAGCTATTGTTGGAGGAAAATTTCACGAGAGGTAAATAATTAACCCACATGCATTGAATATCAAGGGAAAAAGACCAAAACATGTCTTCCTATGTTTGAATAGTATGTTATGATGGTCCATCAATTTGTTGGCGGTAGGTAGTGATCATATAAAGATCAGTATCTTAGTCCTTCTAAAGACTCGTCTATAATAGTAATGTAAAATGGGGATCATGATTGGAAACAATTGATGAGGGTACACTATGAAGTCTTACAACTTCATCAATATGTATTCTTTCTAAAAGTTTAACTGGTAAATCTTCCCTTATTTGAAGAAAATGTTCTAATTTTTTATGATCATCAACAATAACCCATATCGCATCATTTTTTCGTAGATTATTTAGTACCCCATGACAATGTCCATCGTAATATCATCCCATTTCTACATTTGTATAGGAAGGGGTTGCATGACTCCAGCAGATTGTTGTCTTCCTACCTTCACCTATTGTCAAACAAAACATCTCGATGCATAATTAGAAATCTCCCTCTTCATGTTTTCCCACCAGAGATATTAGTTTATATCTTTGAACATCTTGGTGAACCAGGGTGTATAGAGAAATTAGAGTTATGAGCATCAACCAATAGTTCCCTCCTTATCTGTAGAATAGCATGGACACAAAGCCTCTTTCCAAATTTCAAAATTACTCCTTCATATAAAAAGTAAATCAACTTCCCATCATTTACATCATTAATTTTCTTTTGAAACATGTCATCATATACCTAATAAATATTTATCCTCTACAATAAATAATGTTTGGAAACTATTTGAAAATGTAGTAATGTGTTACCTTCCTTGATAATTCCCATATACATATTTACTATATCATTGATCAAAAGATCCCTTTTAACTCTCATCGTGTTCAAAACACCATGATCCTTTCTTCTCAAAGAATCTGCTCCCTTATTTTCCTTCTCGGGGAGGTAGTGTATTGTGCAATCATAATATTTTATTAGTTAAATCCATCTCCTTTGTGTCATGTTGAGTTATTTCTATGAGAATATATATTTCAATCTATTATGATTAGTATATATATCACATTGTATTCCATAGAGGTATTGTCTCTAAATATTAAGAGCAATGATTACCACTGGCAACTCAATATCATTAGTGGGATAGTTTTGTTCATGAATATTTAGTAGCCTAGACGCATAGGAAATCACTTGATCATTCTCCAAAAAGTCACAAATAGATCCTTTCTTTGATTTTTTGCTATAGATAATTAACACATCATTACCCGATGGTAGGGTTAGGGTCAGATCATTCATTATCCTCCTCTTTAATTATTCGAAACACTCTTCACATTCTTTGGTCCATACGAAGTTAACCCCTTTTCAAGTAAGCTTGGTCATTAGATAGGCTAAATGGGAAAAGTTCTCTCTGAAACGCCGATAATAACATGCTAAACAAATAAAACTACATACCTCGCTTATGTTCATTGAAGTAGGTCATTTTTTCACAGCCTTTGTTGTCATACTATCTATAGATATTCTATTCTTGGAGACAATTTGGCCTAGAATGGAAATTGATTGGGGAAAAAATGGCACATGCTGAACTTTACATACAACTCATTTCTTCTCAGAGTCTCCAGAATGGAGTGAAAGTGATTCCAGGGTCTTAATAGCTCATATAGTATACCCGGATATCATCAATAAACTCCACCAAAAATTCATCAAGATATTCCTTGAAAACTCTATTAATCAAATCCATGAAAACAGATGGTGCATTAGTTATTCAATATGGCATTAATGAAAAATTGTAAAGCCCGTACCTGGTTCAGACTGCTGGTTTTTGAAGGTATTATTTCTTCACATGTAACTGATGATATCTATATCAATGATCAATCTTTGAAAAATATTGGGCACTATGAAGTTGATCGAATAAATCCCCATTTCGTGGCAGAGGATACTTATTCGATATTGTTATAGCCCTTATTTCCCTATAATCAATGCACAAATTCATAGACCCATCATTCATATTAACATTAAGAATAGGTTCTTGCAATAGAGAAATGAAAGGGTGAATAAATCCTTTATTACATGATTCCTCTAGTTGTTTCTTTAGCTCCACATACCCCACAACGGCCATTCTATAAGGGGTCTTTGATATGGGCCTTGAACCAAGAATTATGTAAATGGATAAATCAATTTTCTGCTATGGAGGATGTTCATCTAAATCCTCAAGAAATACATCAATATATTATTTCACAATAGGTACATCTTCTTTTGGAAAATTCTTCTCCTCACCCATAGTTATCTCATTCTCTTCCTCCCTAAAAATTGAATTTATTTGAGGTACTGGGGGTGGATCTAGATATGAATTGGGTGGTGACTTTTTGGCTATAAAGATAAGGTACTACTTATCATCATCAAAAAATTTAACCTTGTTCTTCCTATAATAAATTTTCACATCATGGTCCAAAAGCCAATCCATACAATGGATTATATCAAATTCAATCAAGGATATGATAACAAGCTTAGCAGATAAAGATAGTTTATAAGCCCTAAAGGGAACAGATTCACAAAACTTTGTTGCAATGATACTTCCCTTAGGATTCTTGAATGAAAACTCATGTGTTAAATCAAATTGGATGTATATAATTTTCATAAGAAACTGGGAATATATTAAACAATGTGATGATCCAAAATCAAATAAAACATTGGCTAAGCTTGATGAAATGATCAATGTACCCGCCACCATGTCCTTCAGAACTTCAACCTCTACAGTTGTGATATCATAAGCTTTTCCATGCACCCTTGGCCTTTTATATAGTATATTTCCTCGAAACATTGGAAAATAATTAGAATAGTCTCCCATCTCCCAGAAATTATTTCATTGAACATTAATGGATTCTTTCTTACCCTTGCAATCACCTGAAATATTTCTTTTCAAACCACATTTGTATCTTTCTCCTTTTTCCTTTATTTACGCACCACGGTGTTTCCTTCCACAATTATCACAGGGTGGAAATTAAACTCTTCCCTTCTTCCCTATTTCCTTATTTATTTTCTTAGATTTTTCTATAGCCCTCTTATTTTCATTATTTCCCTTAAATATTTAAGACTTAGAGAACTCTTTTTCTGTCCTCATAGCACATGAAAATATATCCTCATATGATGAATAACTTTGGGATATTAGTGCCCGCTAGAGGAATGGATTTAAGACATCAACGAATCGATCAATTTTTCTCCTTGGATTTCGTATGTAGTCCACAACATGACTTGTTATCCTTGTGAAGTTGGATTCATACTTGGAAACATTTTACTCCTCCTTTTTCCTCAGATTTATAAATTGCTTCTAAATATTTTCTCGTTGTTCATGAGAAAAGTATATCTCTATGAATATTTCTTTAAAGTATTTCCATTCCATCACTTTTATCTCTCCCTCCTCCTTTATATTTTGGATTAATGACCACCACTGATCTACATATCTTGATAAACAATAAACTTCCATGACGATCTTATTTATTTTGTTACATCCCGAAGCGAGAAATATATTCTCTAGGGAACTTATCCACTGTTCATCAACAAATGGGTTTGTAGTCCCATTGAATGATTGTGTTTGTTGTCTCATAAAGCAACCTAAAAATGATCCTCCACATAGTGGATCCAGATGCTCTATATGGGTATGTTTATTGTTCTTAACCTGAGTATGTTGTCCCAGTGTAGTTATAAGTTTCTCAGCCCCCGTCAAAGCACCAAAGCGTACATCATTATCATGCATCAGAGGGAAATCCCTACAAGTCTTCATGCAGTTTCAATTCCTTCCACTACTTTCTATTTTTAAATAACATCATGCACTATATTATGGTATATATCATAATTTATAATCTCTATGTAGAAAAATAGTCAGCATAAATTGAAATTATATGCATATCTATTCTCTTAATCATAAACATGGTATCCTTAAGGGAAAATTTACATTTAAATGTTTCTTAATGGAATGTAAAGAAAACATGTATTATCCTATGAATATCTACTGGGAGGGTCATAACCAAGAGTGAAACAATGCCCATTGTCATTGTTTCGGTGCGGATGTGCGTCGGGTTACGCTGTTCCGCCAGGACGCGTTCGCGCGTGCACCCGTCAACCCGAGGGGATGGGCGCGCGGCTTGTGGTCCCGCAGTCCCGCTTTCCAAGGGCGGGCGGCATCCGTCCCTTATTCAGGGGCGTCTGCTCCTTGATCAAAACCGGGATGATGGGATATCGGCTCCTCCTTCCTTGGACGTCTCCTCGGAACTCGTCACCTAATCCGGGTCTCCCTCATAGACTTAAGAATGATCGTGAATCTCGTTCCCGGCGCCATATCTTCATGGACACCGGTTAATTACGCTACTTCCGCCCGGACGCTCCAAGGAGTCTGGGCGGGGCAGCAACCTGCGGTGAGAAGGCCGGGTGGCTCTGGGTGATGGGGGCGTGTCGTAACACTGCGGCTCTGCACGTCTGTCTTCCGTCCCTAATAGGGCTTCTCGAAGGCATGATGGCCTGAGGCATCCCGTACTGGGTGCGGGGAACTGTGTCACCTGAGGATTTCCTCAGCTTCCCATGTTTAACACGTGGTATGCCGCGAGTTTAACGTCCTGCGGGGACGGCATCGGACCAATCAACACGAAAAGTGGATCAGATGACAGAACCCCTTGCGGGGAACCTCCGACGCTGGGGCCAGCACATGGGCGGCTTCCCAAGTAACGTGGAGTGGAGTGAAGTGGCATGACCCCACCGGGATGTGGCGGCCCGGGTAAGGATCAGGATGGATGATGGAGTGAAGAGCTTGGACCCCAGAGGGGCTTCCTACGTACCGCGCGTTAGCACGGATAAAAGTCAACGTAGTTCGGGTATACAGTTTAACGTCATGCTGGACGTCGGCAAGCCGACTCACGAAGAGGTCGAGGCCGCCGGGAGGAGGATTGAACCGAACCACCTCGCATAGAGGGGGATGGAACGACCGGGTGGATCACAGTTTCACGTCATGCTGGACGATAAAAGGAGAAATGGAAAAAGGGGGGCTGTGGGGAGGCACCGTGGAGATACACACGGGCAGTCTCCCACAGGGGCGGATTCATAGGTGAATCGACGCAAGCGTGAACCCTGGAGGGGTCCACTGATGGACGAACCAACGTAAATACGACCGGGACGACCAGGTGGCGGGCTTGGACCTCAGGGAGGCTTCCTACGTACCCTGTATAGAAGACAGGGATCAAAGTCCACGTAGTTCATTCTGTCAGGACTTACGCACTTGAGGCAGCCCGGATGCAGGAAAACTCAGTTGGAAGGGACTTGGACCGAAAGCAGAAGACACCTCGATCCCAGTCATACCCTCTACTAGCTTCGGCAGTGGGGAGGCGCAATGGAGATACACATGTGCAGCCTCCCACGAGAAACTAGGGGTTTGTAATACCCTGCCCCCGTAGGGAAAAGCCACTCCCATTAAATCGTCCCAAAAGCGGGACAATCCCGACATCCCTGCAGAGACGAGCGGGTGGGGGCCACGTCCAAACCGGGGGAGACCCTGCGTGCAGAGCACGGGATCGGATGAAGCAGACGTTTTAACGTCTTGCCGGACGAAGCACAGTTTAACGTCGTGTGTTGAGGATGAAGCGGACGGTTTAACGTCTTGCCGGACGAAGTACAGTTTAACGTCGTGTGTTGAGGACGAAACACTTGGCATTTTAACGTCTTGCAGCGCGGACGATGGGGGCTAGGCAGTTTAGCGTCGTGCAGCTTGGACGGATGTGCAGTTTAACGTCATGCTGGACGTATGGGCAGTTTAACGTCATGCTGGACGAATCTGCAGTTTAACGTCATGCTGGACGAATCTGCAGTTTAACGTCATGCTGGACGAATATGCAGTTTAACGTCATGCTGGACGAATATGCAGTTTAATGTCATGCTGGACGTATATGCAGTTTAACGTCATGCTGGACGAATATGCAGTTTAACGTCATGCTGGACGAATATGCAGTTTAACGTCATGCTGGACGAATATGCAGTTTAACGTCATGCTGGACGTATATTGCCGCCGATGGGTCTGTGTCACTTCGCACGAGCCTGAAAGGCTGCACGGGAAGACATCACACGGTTCGGGCACCCAGGATGAGGATCATCGGGCGCCACGCAGGCGGGTACCCTCGGGGGGTCAAGGGAGGCGACCCTGGCGGGTTGCGCGCAAAAGAGGAGCTTTGCGCGCAAAACCGCGGGTCGGCGCGCCAAATGGCGGGCTGGCGCGCAATTGGGCCAGCGCTTCGCGCGCGGATGGTTGGGATTGCGCGCACCGGGCTTCGGATAGCGCGCGGGGGCAACGGCTCATTCTCTAACGAATGGCCACTTTGAAAATGGGGGGTGCGCGCAATCGGGGCGGATTGCGCGCACCCGGGGGCAATTGCGAGCAAGAGGCTTCTTTTGCGCGCAAAGGCCTTCGGGTTGAAATTTATTCAAAGGAAAGGAGTCAAGGGGATTGCGCGCGAAGGCGGACCCCAAGGCTCTATTGCGCGAAAGAAAGGAGGTTACCTGAAGATCGGCATTGCGCGCGGAAGGGGTTGGATTGCGCGAACGAGCGACGCTTCGGATTCTGGCAACCTTCAAAACGTCGGGGGTCGCCTTATATTTATAGGCAACCCCGGGCGCGGAATCTGGTCTCGGGCGCGCAATTCGCTTCGCGGGCGAGGAATCAGGACCCAGCGCGCAAAGGGCGCCGCGCAGGCCGCGGGCGCGCAAAATAGCGCGCCGGCCCAGCGCATTGCGCGCATCCCGGGAGGATTGCGCGCCGCGGCTCGACTTTGCGCGCGAGCCTCTGAAATTTCGCGCAGGTCCTCCGGGCCCTCCGGAACGTGCCTCTGACTCCAAATATCACTTCGCTTTCCGCATCCGGAGCTTCGTTTGGGAACAACGGACTTTTCCGGCGTCTACAAAAGCCCCCCCTCGGAATCTGATCGGCGAGAAGTCGCAACGATCGGGTTCCGAGGGAGACGCCGGAATGCCGAAATCTTGGGCTGCGCGGGACTTAGGCGCGCAAAAAGGGGCGCCGGGCGCGAAATTCGCCGCTGCGGTCGCGCAAAGCGCTTTCCGCGCAGCGCGGACCCGGCCTCGCCTATAAATAGGGGCGCTGGGTCCCGCGTTCCGTACTCTGGCCTTCCGCGCGATAAGCTCCAAAGCTCTCGTGCGCGAAATTGCCTCTTCCGGTCGCGAAATTTGCCCGATCGGCACGCAAAACCATCCGGATTTTGCCTGTTTTTGCGCGAAAACCCGGAACTTTGCGCGACAGTCTTTCCAATTGCGTGCCGTCCACTTGGATTGCGCGCCAGCCTTCAAACTTCTCTACCAGCCTCGTCCGATCCCGCACGCTTCATCCCTTAACCCGCACGACTCCCGAAACTTCTGAGATGGCCGCGCACAGAGGAAATGAGGGGGATGCCGCCACTCGCAGGGCTGAGATGGCGACGAACGAGGAGGTTTACGGAGCCAAGGAGATTGTTTCCAACAATCAATCCTTGTTCGACTTACTGACGCCGGCCCAGAAGACATATCCCCTGTCGGACAACCTGCCGCTCTGGAACTTCGGCATCCTAGATGAGGTTCCGGTGCCAGGGTTCGAGATTGATGCGCCGCGGACCTGGGTGACCCGGGCGGACGAGCTTCTCCGCTATAACATCACCAACAATGGGCATCCTGCCAGGGAGACCAGACACTTGGATGTCTATGTCCTGAACCCGAGGACGCGAACCATTGATGGGGGTGAGCCTACTGCGGAGAATTCTCCAGCCCTCTACTCGAGCGTATATCGCCAGAGCGTCACGGAAGACACCAAGGGCTGGCTGAGGGACTGGGACTTGCGGTCTGGGGGCAACTTCACCAGTGAGTGGGCCTGGGCGTTCTGGGTACGCCACACTTGCGATCACTTCGCAGAGGAGCTGCGGTACATCGGCCTATTCGAGGCGGTGTGGACGTCGCAGTTCCACTTCTACCAGCAGTCCGAGCTCGGGCCGGAGCTGTTCACCCGATGGTCTCCGGATACCAACACCTTCCATCTTCACCATGGGGAGGTCGGCATCGGTCTCTGGGACATCCACTGCATCGGAGGTATCCCGCTGGAGGGCTACCAATACGATGAGTTCCTGCCACCGAAGAACACCTGGGAGGACAGGTCACGGACTCCCATACTGACCTGGCATCTGCTTGACCTGGCTACGCAGCGGCTCAGGATCAAAGACTTCCAGAAGGACATAGCCTACAAGGAGTGGTTCGGCCAGTTCTTGGAGCATGACCCGGCGGTCAAGATGCCAGGCAGGGGGAAGCGGTGCCCGACCGCAGCTCAGAGGAGCCGGAACGGGTCGTACTGGTGGGTCCTGGAGACGGGTGACTACCGCTCATGGGGGTACCGCGTCATCGAGGCCCGGGACCCAAATGTCCGGTACGCGGCGTTCCTGGCCGCCTTTCTGAGTGGGTGGCTCCTGCCAGTGCGGGACGCGAGAATGGGCATTCGCCCGGCGACACTGGCGATGGCAGGCGCTATGGCCGCCAACAAGAGATACAACCTCGGGGTCCCAGTACTGGCGAGGCTGTATGCCATCCTGGGACGCATCTCACGAGGGGGGTCGCCACGAAGGATCTGTGGGCCCTTTCAGTTCTTCCACGGCTGGGTGGCTGCTCACCTCGGTGGGTACACGTTTCCAAACGCCATCATTCCTCCGGGCAACGGCCTGCGACCCTCCCTGCTGAACATCGCGGGGGTCGCTCCGATGACCCTAAGTGAGGAGGGCGTGCGGATCCGGATTGGCAATCATGCCAATTTCAACTTCAGCCCGTTCCCCACTCCCGTCGGCCAGATGATTGACAATGGGCAGGGTCCGCTGGAGCAGCATGAATACTTCCTGAACATGCGGGGCGGGGTGCTCGTGGCTCGGATCGACGGGAAGGTGATCTGCGAGCCTTACGTGCCGACCCGGTTCGCCAGGCAGTTCGGGTGCCTTCAACGGATGCCGAAGAGGGTATTCACTGCCGTCCGGGAGGAGATGAACCCTGGCGTCCTTCGCCAGATGTGGCTGATGTTTGCCGCTTTCGGCTCTGGCGACGTCATCACTCTCCCTCCTACCGGAGTTGACGCAGGCTTGGCAACCGAGTACGCCGAACACTGGGCCATCGCGTACCCCGAGGGGCTTTTGCGGAAGCTAGTTCGGCGGCTCGAGGTTACCCGTGCGGAGACCGGGCGTCAAGGAAGGAGGCAAGGCGCCGCCACACGGGGGAGAACGGAGGCGCGCCAAGAAGCGGAGCCGGCGCGGGCAGGGACTTCGGCGGCGGGCACATCGCGAGCTGCCGCCACGACCTCAGCGCCCAGAGAGGGGGCACGTGCGGTGGTCGACGAGCGGCCCGGGAAGCAGGTGAGACGTCTGCTCGAACCTTCCCATGATGCGGTCTTCCCGGCGCTGTGGTCGGCCTGGATGACTCTGCGGCAGTCACTGGGGACCGACGCCATCTGGCGAAAGATACTCAGAGAAGGAATCTATCTGCCAGAGGTCGGGCGCCTCCAGATTGCCGACAGAGTGGACTTCAACCGGCAGTATGCGTATCTGACGGCCATGGACGAGTACGCGCGCCAACGTGGTCAGCGCGCGGAGCCATCCCTTCTGGTGAAGGTGATGCTCGGTCTCGAGCCCGCTCCGGAACAGATGCCGCCGGAAGAAGATGACAGTAGCGACTCCGAGGAGGAGGAGGAGAAGGGGGAGGATGAAGGCTCCGAGGGAAGGTCCCATCGGGGGAGCCCACGGGAGAGCGGCGAGGTGGCCGGCTCTGACAACGTTGATGTCACTGAGCTCCTCGAGGTCCGCTTCTATCCCTACTCAACCTGCTTTATCCATTCTCTTATGCAGCTTCTAACCCGTTTCTCCATCCTTCTCAGGAGCACACGGATGTCGGTCAGGCGTCCTCAACAGGAGTAGGAGAGGCACCAGCAGGACAAGGCGGGGGCCAGGCACCCATTATCGGACTGACAAGCGCTAAGGGGTCCCCTGCTGCAACTGTTCCTGCGGCGACCGGGATAGCAGAAGATGACGCTCCGAACTCCTGTAAGTCTCCCTACTTTACTGCTGGTGCTTTCCGTTGACGATCCGTGACTAACCATGGCATGCCCTGCGCAGTGATCTCAACACTGGAGGCTCATCGGGTTGCCGAACCCGGGCCATCTACGAGTGGACCAGTGGTGGACATGCCGCCTGCTCCGGAACAGGCTTCCCAAACCGAGCCGGCCCCACCAACTGCTGATCAAGGGGCTGCGGACGTCGGCGGTGCTGCCACCGGAGAGAGGTTGGGGGCTGACGAGGGTGTCAGCGCCGCTGGGGAGAGAGAAGAAGGTCGCCCGGATGTTGGGGAACCTATCCCTCGTGAGGACCTCCCAGGGGCGGACCCTGCAGCAGACCTGCTGGCTGCCTTCCCTGCCTACCGGCCTGCCGATCCCGAGGAGATGGACGACTCGGACACGGAGGCGGTCGAGGAGAGCCGGATAACGCGCCGTAGGGGGTGGAAGTGCATCCAGCGCTTCCTCAAGCGAGACCCGTCGGAGTGGCTGGGGCGCATGGGATCACTTCAAACCTGGCTGCGCTTTCTGTGCGCCGGGGGAGCTGATGCTCAACGCCTCCATCTAACGGTCCGTGATTTCATGGCCGAAAAGATGCGCGAGAGCTGCCGGCGTGCCGACGTCACACAAAGTCGGGACATGTCGGAGAGCACGCGGGCGCTCCTCGCGGTGGAGCAGGAAGTCTGGCGCCTCGAAGGGCAGGCGGCAGAGAAGGAGGCCTTCGTCGCAACGTGTACCGAGCTTGTGGAGCAACTAGCAGCCCAGCTGGTTGACGCTCAGGTACAGCTGACGGAGGCGGGCCAACAGATGATCACAATTCAGGTCGAGCGGGAGCATGCACAGGCCAGAATCGACGAACTGCGCGCTGCGGCCGCCGACGAAGAAAGGGCACGCAGAGAGCGAGAAGCAGCTCTGGAGGCCACCAGCCAAAGGGTAGCGGCATTGGAAAGACTCATTCAGCACGCTAATCCCTAAGGGCTTTGTTTTGCCATTCCCAAAACTTTTGCTTCCGCTACTTTGATCCATCTGTATGAATCAATATATTTATCTGCATCTTTTGGTTTAACATGCTCAACCACAATTCGTTGTCTTGCGGGAGTGTTAACCAAGCATTAGGCATCCATAATTGGGCCTGGATTGCTGGAGAAAAGAGGGAGGTCATTCCTAGGAAAGGATACCTCAGACCTAATCAATGTATCATCCCCCCAACTTGTTCCAACACACGAGCGGGACAACGCTAGGGGCGTTGAGATTTTATCCGAACATAGGGAAATGAGAAAGGGTGAATCGCGTGTCCCGAATCCAGACACCCACAACGGTTGGCCTTCCAGGAAATGCCCAAGACGGTAGGCGGACAGTGGATCGACCATAACAACTGCAATAGACGGACCGAAAAAGTTCATCATTCATATTGCAGGAGGCGGACCACATGTCATCATGAATACCGCTTTGGGGTTCCTTCAGACACAAGGGTGGAAAATCCAGATCAACAGGGCATGCGAAGCGTGGGGCGAAGTGACGGTTTGTTCGGACAGAATCCAACGCTCTCAAAATTGCGCCACCGTGGAGAAAGCGTATTAGGCGGATGCACTAATCTGGCCGTGAATCACATCAATCCTCAGACAGCACCTCTCTGACGAGGAAACCGTCGCTTCCCATCCTTGTGATGGGGCATCCCGAGCTGAATCGGGGAGAATATCACAACTGCACCACTCTACCAGAAGCCATGCCAGACGGCCGGCGACGAGGAGGGGCGGGACTTAACGATCCCTGAGGCTGGACCCGAGTCGGAATGCCCGGGCGTTCCTACGTACTCCATCAGGCTGGAGATCAATCCACACGTAGTTCTGAGAGTGCAGTTTAACGTCATGCAGGACGTAGGACCCCATTTGGGGAGATCTTAGTTTAGGGTCGTAGAGCTCGGACCATAGGGGTAGATCTTAGTTTAAGGTCTTAGAGCTCGGACCATAAGGGCTAGATCTTAGTTTAAGGTCTTAGAGCTCGGACCATAAGGGTGGATCTTAGTTTAAGGTCTTAGAGCTCGGACCATGGGGCTAGATCTTAGTTTAAGGTCTTAGAGCTCGGACCATAAGGGGAGATCTTAGTTTAAGGTCTTAGAGCTCGGACCATAAGGGGAGATCTTAGTTTAAGGTCTTAGAGCTCGGACCATGAGGAGAGATCTTAGTTTAAGGTCTTAGAGCTCGGACCATGAGGAGAGATCTTAGTTTAAGGTCTTAGAGCTCGGACCATGAGGAGAGATCTTAGTTTAAGGTCTTAGAGCTCGGACCATAAGGGGAGATCTTAGTTTAAGGTCTTAGAGCTCGGACCATAAGGAGAGATCTTAGTTTAAGGTCTTAGAGCTCGGACCATAAGGACCTCAAAGCACGCCACATCGTGGTCATATCCCCTGGATATGCGAAGATGCACTGAGGGATAGTGTCAAGAGTGTCGAGGTTTCGCCTGGCCGGAATGGGAGGTGGAAAATGTGAATCATGCGGCCATTCATTCAAGGACTGGAGGCACCGGAGTAACGATATGGGAGTACTGCCAACCGTGGCGGAAAAGCAGCATCAATATCGCACTAACCGTTGGTGGAATGAGGCAGCAAACGAGCATCGACCGCTCAATCGCAGGATTCATATCGATTTGCTGCCCGAGGCCATTGGGGGTACCGGCCCGAGTCGGTGGGAGAGCACTGAGGCATTGTGTCCGAACCGTTCACGGGGGCTCCACCCAGGGCGTAGACGATGGGTCCGAATGAAAGGGAGCACGAAGCCTGAAAAGCAGAGGAAACCTGACCAAGCTGAACCTGACACTCCTGGCAATAAACCAGAGTACTCTTGACACCGGTGGACCACGGCAAGGGGTCGGGGAACACGCCTTGAGGGTGACCTGAAGGCGGCGGATTCCCCAGAGAAGGGGGAATCTCTAAGAGGTGGGGGGCTGGACCCGAAGTTTCAAACATCCAGGCGTTCCTACGTATCCCATAAGGATGGGAATCAAGCCGCACGTAGTTCTTGAAGCGCGGCGCAACACAATCGGGCACCAGCGCGGGGAAGAGTGCGGGTCTGACCCTCGCACACAGAAGGAGCGGCATTTGATATTTCTTGTTTGTCCTTAAAGATGAATGGTTTTTCTTTGTGCGGCGACATGCCTGTAATTGAGAAGTCTCTGGCGTCGCCACAATAATCAAGCCATGGAAGGCATTGATGAATGGCGTGGTCATTAACCAGCGCCCAACATGAGTGTCCCCCGAGGAGGACATCACGATGCAGTGCCGTTTCTCGTCGGGCGGCCAAGACGATCACAGTTTACGGTCGTGTGGTAGGACCAGACAACACAGTTTAAGGTCGTGTGGTTCGGACCATGGAGGAACCCGCTTATCATGGTACGGCGGACACGGCGGAGGTGGGAACATACCCAGCCCTGCGGTCACGCACGATTCCAGGAGAAGAGTCTTGGGATAGGGGTCTGCGTATGTCCATCACCCGAGGGGCAGAGATGCTAGCCTCCAGATATACTGGGCCCAGAACGCAATTGTTCGGGCGACTCCCTCCTCCTTATGGGGACGAGGGTCCAGCTACGCATGGCCCTTAGGGAGGATACCCGCATATATCCTTGGTGCTCAGATCATGGGAGCCTCGAACGACATCATTACCTTGGTTGGTCTGCCTAACGTGTAGAGGTGTACTGGGGGTCAGTATGAAGAGTGTCGAGATTCCACTACAACGCACAAAGGCGGAGTGTGATGAGGACTGCGCAACCGATGTTCAGCGCCTGAAAGAGCCGACATGGCGATCAAGGATGTTGCTGACGCATTCGCAACACAACATCCGATCGCGTCAGCCTAAGACGGGGCAAGCAAACGAGCATCAACCGCTCAATCGCAGGATTCATATCGATTTGCGGCCCAAGACCCACCGGTAAATCGACCCGGAGCGGTGGGAGAGCACTAAGGCATCGTACCCAAACCGCTAACGAGGATCCCTTTGAGTTAAGGCTCAAACAAGAGGAAGCGCGAGAACCGACAAGCAACACAGGGCTTGTCGGGATTGAATCTGACACTACGAGTCATAGACCGAAGTACCCAAAACATGTTAACAGATCATCGGAAAGGGTCGGAGGACTCACCCTGAGAGCAACCAAAAGAGGTCAGATCCCCATAATCAACCAAGAGACGGGGCTGGACCTGAAACATAAGCGTCCAGGCGGTCCTACGTATCCCATAAGGATGGGAATCAAGCCATACGTAGTTCTGGAGAGGCAGTTTAACGTCATGCAGGACGATGAGGGGTGTGAGGTAGTCCCACACACGGGGGAGGCGTACGGCGCGGCCAGTAGACCAACGCGAATGAGGACATAATCCCCCGCTCACGCGATACGCCTCGCACAAAAAGGGGGGAACTTGGGCCAGAGGCCCAACGCGGGATAGAGATTCCCGGGAAATGGGGCTGGGCCTGAAACATGAATGTCCAGGCGGTCCTACATATCCCATAAGGATGGGAATCAAGCCACACGTAGTTCTTGAAGTGCAGTTTAACGTCATGCAGGACGAAAAGAGAGAAAAAAGGAAGGGGGGAGCAGAAGGCATCCCCAAACGTGGGGGGGCGTACAGCGTGACGAGCAAACCGACGTGAATGAGGGCATAGCCCCGCGCTCACACCATACGCCGCACACCCGGGGGAAACTGGGACAAGGGCCCGAGATGGGATGGAAATTCCCAAAAGATGGGGCTGGGCCTGAAACATGAAGGTTCAGGCGGTCCTACGTATCCCATAAGGATGGGAATCAAGCCGCACGTAGTTCTTGAGGGGCAGTTTTACGTCATGCAGGACGAATGCTGAACAATTTAATGTCTTGTAGCTCGGACGTAGTGCAGTTTAGCGTCATGCAGGACGAAGCACTTGGCAGTTTAACGTCTTGCAGCGCGGACGAATGATGAACAGTTTAACGTCTTGTAGCCTGGACGAATGCAGTTTAACGTCGTGCAGGACGTAGGCACACTCAGACAAAGTACTGCTTGAGGAACCTAGCGTTGGTGGGAGGAGTGACACGCTCACCATCCATAGTCGCTAGGGAGTACGCGCCATTGGGATAGACCTTGTGGACAACAAAATGTCCCTCCCACTTGGGCTCCAACTTGGGCGGCTTCCTGCCGGGGATCATTGGCGCTCTTAGGGCTAGCACTAGATCACCCTGCAGGAAGGAGCGGAGGCGAACCTTCTTATTGAAAGCTCGATCCATTCTGCTTTGATGCCTCTCCAAGTTGTGCAAAGCGCGAAGTCTATTCTCATCCAGTGCTTCCAACTCGACTAGACAGGCTTCAGCGACTCTGTCCGGCGCTTGCTGGTCGTAGACCGCAGTGCGCAAGGACGACAACTGGATCTCGATGGGTAGGACGACCTCAGCTCCATACACCAGGGAATAAGGGGTCATCTGGGTGGAATTGCGAGTCGTCGTCCGATAAGCCCAGAGGGCGTTGGGGAGCTTGTCCGGCCAACTCTTCTTGTTCTGACCAACCATCTTTTGCAGAATGTTAGAGAGGGTTTTTTTAAACGCCTCGATCTGTCCATTCGCCTGCGCATGATAGCGAGATGTATGGTTCGAGCGAATGTTATATTTGGCGTACAACTTCTTCAACTCGGCTGCTCGGAAATTGGTTCCGTTATCCGTGAGGATAGCGTGAGGCACTCCAAATCGATAGATGATGTTGGAGGTCACGAAGTCAGCGATCGAACATGATTTGACCTCTCTGAGCGGAATCGCTTCTGCCCATTTGGAGAAGAAGTCCGTGGCGGTCAGAATGAACCGGCACTGGCGAGCTGTCGCCGGCGGGTAAGGTCCCACAACGTCCAGTCCCCAGACTGCAAAGGGCCAGGAATACCTTGTGGTATGGAGAGGCTCCGGCGGCCGATGCACAAAGTTCGCATGAACCTGGCACGCATGGCACCTCCTGGCATACTCGATGCAGTCATGGATCATAGAGGGCCAGAAGTATCCCAACCTCTGAATCTGGTGGGACAGCTTCGGCCCAGTCTGGTGGGCGCCACACGAACCAGCATGAACCTCTTGCATGACTCGTGGGATCTCAACTCCCTGAAGGCAACGGAGGAGAATACCATCAAATCCGCGTTTGTAGAGGATCTGCTCCAGACCGGGACTGCTCTGGAGGACGAACTGCGATGCGCGGCGTCGAACTCGCTCGCGCTCGGCCCGATCTGATGGAAGAATGCCATGCTGGAGGTACTCAACCAAAGGCGTCCTCCAATCAGGGGCTGATCCGACTGTCATGTCTGGGGTACTCGGGGCTCCGGGCAGAGGGGCAACCGTGGTGAGATTACTTACCAACGGGCCGCGATCTTCTTCCGGGATAACGGGAGCGATGAGCCTGCGGCGCGTCACGCGGACGATCAGGTTGTCCTGTTCAGGTTCCGCAAGTGACGCAGCAAGGCTGTCCAAAGCATCTGCTCGACCGTTCTGCGACCGGGGAACATGGACAATTTCCGGCCGAGAAGGGAACCGGGCCATCAGAAGGAGGGTGCACTCCAACAATGGCACAAGTTCCGGCTTCCTGACAACGTAGTCGCCATTGATCTGCTTAACGACCAGCTCGGAGACCCCTTTCACGCACAGACGGGGCACGTCGATCTCGAGAGCCAACTCGAGGCCGGTGATGAGGGCATGGTATTCTGCCTCATTGTTGGTACAACCCTCTGACAACAGGAAAGAGTATGGCAGCACGGCTCGCTCCGGGGTAATGAAGACGATGCCCAAGCCCACTCTGTTGAGCTTAGGATTATCAAGTCTTCTACCGGTGGGGCTCCGGGATGCACCATCAAAGTGCATCTCCCAGCATGGATCGGCTCGATCAACCGAGAGAATGGTCTCATCAGGAAAGCCTAGATCCAGCGGCTGATCCGCGGAGGTCGGGTGAGCGGCCAGAAAGTCTGCCAACGCTTGCCCTTTGATGGCCTTATGAGACACATACCTGATGTCGAACTGCTGGAGAATCACAGCCCACCACGCTAGGCGGCCAGTCAACATAGGCCGGCTCAGGATATATTTCAACGGGTCTACCCGAGAAACCAACTGTACCTCATGGTGCTGCAAGTAGTGTCGTAATTTCTGTACGGCGAATACGAGCGCCAGGCAGCTCTTCTCGATGGGGGAATACCTAACTTCCGCATCGAGGAGCATGCGACTGAGGTAATAGAGGCTATTCTCTGTTCCCTCGTTGTTCTTCTGGGCGAGAAGGGCACCCAGGGACCATTCCAGGGCGGTCACATAAAGGACCAGTGGCTTTCCGGATACGGGCGGCATCAGGACCGGAGGTTGAAGCAGGTACTGCTTGATTTCCTCGAAAGCGGTCGGACACTCTTTATCCCATACATAGGTGGCACCTTTCTTCATAAGCCGAGAAAAGGGCTTACACTTGCCGGCCAGATTCGCGATGAATCGGCGTATATAGGCTAAGTGGCCTTGGAACCCTTGCAGTTCCCGGACGGTACCCGGGGGAGGCATTTGGCTAATCGCCCTGATTTTCTCTGGGTCGATCTCAATACCCCGTTATCTTACCACAAATCCAAGGAACTTTCCGGAGGTGACCCCAAAGGCACACTTCAACGGGTTCATCTTCAAGCAGCGAGACCGGAGGAAGCTGAACACTTTCTCAAGATCTTTGAGATGGTCCCGACGCTGGCGCGATTTGACAACCAAGTCGTCGACGTAGCATTCCACTAGCGTGCCGAGGATTGGCTTGAATATGCGGTGCATCGCCCGTTGATAGGTGGCACCTGCAATCTTCAGGCCGAAGGGCACGACCCGGTAGCAAAAGGTACCTTGGGGGGCCCTGAAGGCAGTGAACTCCTCATCCTCAGGGGCCATCCGAATTTGGTTGTATCCGGAGTATCCATCCATGAAGGAGAGGGCTTGGAACCCTGCCGTGGCATCAATCAACAGCTCTGTCACTGGAAGGGGAAAATCATCCTTCGGACAGTGGCGGTTGAGATCGCGGAAGTCGATGCAGACTCTAATCTGCCCATTCTTCTTCCTGACCGGTACAATGTTGGCCAGCCATTTGGGGTACTGAACTTCCCTCACGAAGTTGGCTTTGATAAGCTTGTCAACTTCGGCCTCAACCATGGCACCGTGGGATGGGTGCATCTTCCTGGGAGGCTGCTTGAACCCGCGATGGTTCGCCGGGAGACCAAGGCGGTGGACGGCTACCTGAGGATCTAGCCCCGGCATCTCGTCATAGCCCCAAGCGAACACATCACGGTGCTGCCTGAGAAAGTCCACGTACTGCTGCCGCTCCTCAGAGGGCATGGCGGCACTAACCAATGTGGGTCTTGGATCGGCCTCGGTTCCAAGGTTCACCTGTATTAACTCATCGACCGTGGCGGGGACGCCCTCCTCAAAGGCTGGGGGTGCGTCTTCCATATCCTCTCCGCTCGGGGAGGGATCGTCCACGGGAGAGACTGCGTTGGAAACTGCATTGGGGCTACCAGATCCTGCTGGGCCACTGGTGCTGGCGCGGGCGGTCGCGGCCATCTCATCAGGAGACTCGCGGACCGTCAAGACCATGGCGACGTCCAACCGGTGAATCGGGAGGACGTAAGCGTCATCCAGACTTGCCCAGGGATCGCTTGCAACAGCGACAGGCTCAACCTCACCTGCCAGGATCTGCTTATCCTTGCTCTTGTAATAGTCCGCGTCCAGATAGAGGGCTTCACACGAGGCAAAAGGAGAGGCATCTCCTTGAAGCACACATACTCGACCATTAAGGGAGTATTTGAGGCATTGGTGGTATGACGAGGGAACCGCTTGGTGAAGGTGGAGCCATGGCCTGCCCATCAATGCGTTATACGCAGTGTCCTGAGAGACTACCATGAATTCGGTGTTGGCAACCAAGTCACCGAACTGGGTCTTCAGACGTATCTTGCCGACCGGGGTTTGCTCGGTGCGGTCGTACCCCTGGATCCTGAGGTCGGAGGGAATCAAGTCATCCTCAGACAACCCCAATCTCCGGAGCGTCCGAGTTGGAATCAGGTTAATCCCGGACCCCGTGTCGACAAGACAACGCCGGACTTCAAGGCCATTGAACTGGCCAGTGACATACAGCGGACGAATGTGTCCCTGTATAGGAGGGTCCTCATCCTTACCAGAGAACGAGATAACTGCCCGACATTCGGCGTCCTCGATCGTTTCGGCGTGAAAGGCCTCTGCAGCCGCAACCTCTGTCTCAAACTGGAGGGGGCTTTTCAGGGCTTCAGCGAGTGCCTCGCGCATCTCAGGTGACATGCGCAGAGCCTCAATGATGGAGAGCCTTGCTGGGATGTCGGCCAAGTGCTTCAGGACATCATACTTTTTGGCCAAGCGCGAGCCCCTGGTTGCAGGAGGTTGCTCTGCGGTTGGTGGCATGACGGGCCTTGCCGGTTGGATCGGCGGCCGACTGGTACTTGGCGCATCTCGCTGTTCACTGGTCGCAGTCCGGGAAATGGTCACCGTACTGGAGTCAGGAGGCCGGGATGGACTCGTGGCAGGGCGGAGCTGGTCGCGACGCGGCTGAGGCGGTTCTGCCTGGTCCCACACCACAAACAGTGGCGGAGGCGAATCCGTCATCCCCGGATGGGGGGGGCTGCGCGCGCTGAGCTCGGTTTTGAGCATGCTGCCTAGTCTCAGTGGCGTGCACGGCCTGGCTGGAGGTACCAACGGCTGTGCCCCGGCGACTCCTGTTGCTGTGGTTCTTCCGACGGTGGCGATGACCGGGGACACTAGGGAGGTCCACCTGGTGTTCTTCAACGTCGGGAACCGAAAAGGGATTTACCAGCTCGACGGTGTTAACCGAAGCGTACCCAATACCGTCATCGGACGAATCATCCATCACCGGGCGGATCCGGGGAGGGACCCCCATCTCCGGGGGCATGAAATCGCTGAGAGTACGGGATAGTGGCGGAACTGGCGGGGCGCGTTCTTCCTTCTTGCGCCGCCGCCGTTTGCTCCTCTTGGAGGAGGCAGACTGGGACGACGATGCCGAAGCAGCACCCGCAGATTCTGGGGGCTCAGGCTGATTCAAGCGCGCACGGATGATTCCATGGGCGCGAATGATCGTCTTGCGGGCCATCCAGTTTTTATACTTCTGGGACCCGCGGTCGGAGACCAGCTGCCATTCGTCCTCATCGCCGCTATCGTCATCTGATCCCACGAACACGCCCGCCACTTGTGCTGGAGCTGGGCCCAACCTGATTACATTGTTGTTAATCTGGTCTTGGAGCCAGTCCTTAAACACATAGCACCGCTGGATGGTGTGCCCCAAGGCCCGATGGTAGGGGCAGTAGCGGGGGTTATTCGTAAGATGTGCCTCCTCTGGCCTCCAACACTCAGGCAGTCGCACAATCCTCTGCTCCAGGGCGCTCCGGAAGTAACCGAGGACCTGATCCTCATGAAATTAGTAAGTCAGGTGTCGCGGGCCCCTGGGAGCGTGGTCTTGACGAGGGGCTGGAGGGGACTGCCGAGGAGGTGGACCCTGATTATCTCGCCTGGGTTGCGGCGGTACATTACGCGGAGGGGCCGGCCGGTTCTGAGGCTGCCGCTGCTGGGCCGGGAACTGAGCCCGTGGAGGCGGATTCCTGTGAGGCTGTGGAGCTGGTCTCACCGGCAGCAGCTCCAACGGCCTGGGGGCCTCTATCTGGGCAACAGCAGCGGGCTCAGCCCTACTGACTCTCCTTGCAGGAATCATAGGGGGCAGCGGGTGTGCCTGGCTGGCCTGTTGCAGGGCTTCCTCAAGACGTTGAGCCTTGTCTGAGAAGTCCCTGAACCCTCCGGGGTAATTCTGAGTGATCAGGGAAGGGACCAGCTCGGTCTTGACGTTCCCGACGCACATTGTCAGCAACTGCTCCTGAGTCAATGGCATGTCAAGGGAATACGTGAGACCCTTCCATCGGGCGACAAAGTCCGCGACTCGCTCATCAGGCCTCTGCTTGCACTTGAAGAGGTCTGTGATACTTGTCTTCCGGGTCGTGGAACTGAACTGGTAGAGGAACTGTCTACGGAGGTCCTCCCAGCTGGTTACCGACCCGACGGGGAGCTGGCTGTACCAGACAAATGCTGGCCCTTCCAGTGTCTGAACAAAGCAGCGAAGCTTAGCGGCCTCCTGCTGCGCCGGAGTCCCCAACATAGGCCCGCACCTCGAGTTGAAGTGGGCTAAATGCTGTGGCGGATCTCCAGTTCCGTTGAAGGGGGCGAAAGTGGGATTCCCGAATCCCGGAGGCGCCGTCATGTCATCCACCCATGCTGGGTAGGGCTTGCCGTCCGGTGGGATCGCCACCTGCCGAGTCTCCAAGGCTTCCAAGCGGGCAATGAGTGCCGCCATCGGATCGTCCGGACATGGGTTCCAGTCCTGGCGAGGATCTCTAACCACGAGCGCATTGCATGGCCCTTCAATCGGGTCGTCAACCGGGTCGTCGAACTCGGCAGCTCGTGGGATGGCGGGCGGAGCGGCCCTTGGGGCAGCGGGAGGAATCCGAGCGGGATCTCTCAGGTAGTCACGCCGCTCGGGATGGTGTGGCGAAACATACCGTGCCCTCTTGCCGTAGGCAATGGCCTCTCTCCTGTCGGCGAACACGGCGTAATCACGGTTGCCCGGGAGAGTCTCATCGAGGAGAGGTTTTTCCGGTCCCTGCTGTCCTGGCCTGGGATCACCGTAGTCAGGCCGCCGTTCTGCAGCGCACTCGGCGAGGAGCTGGTCAACCAGCTTCTTCTGTTCGGCGAGCTGCTGACGTAGCGTAGCCTTCTCGGGATCCTCCTCTGCCCTCTGCATGGAGGCAGATGGGTCGGCGGGCCTTATAGCCTCGCTGTGCTCTTTTCCTTTGCTGACGTTTCGGCTCAACGTCAGTGCTTCAGTGGGTGAGGGGAGCCCCAGGAGGTTCCTCTGATGACGAGTAACTCTCACTGATGGGTCTGACGACGGCTTGTCTTCGTGGGGGAATCCCCCGTCGAGAAGTTCCAAGTCGTTCCCCTCTCCCGACAGGTCAGCCATATTGACCGTTCATGTCCCTGGGGATATACCCTCAGGGCCACCCAGCGAATCGGGCTGTCGGCAGATCACACTGAAGCGTAGGGCAGCGTACTGCCCCCATCCACGGATATACACGTGGGGAGTGGCTTCCTTGATAACTTTGCGGAGTACTTGAAAACACTCAACGCATCGTTGTTGGAGGGCCTCGTGGTGCCCAAATGACCCGGGGTGCCGAACCGCGGGGAGCATGGCCAGGTCAATTTGACGGCACTGCTCACCAATATCCTCCAGGTGCGCTTGACTCCCGGGGTATGGCATTTGTAGGCGGTGAAGATAGGAGCGAGTCTCCCGGAGAGTTCGGCGGAAGCATTCGAACTCATCCGGGGTGAGCGATTCGGGTGCATCAAAGCCCGGTCCTGCGACTGGCCAAAACTTCTCAGGGAAGTGGCCCTCTGCAAGGACGGTCCAGAAGCTCCACGACTCAAACTCGGGACCCAGATCTCCTTGGTCCTCTTCAATGTCTGGGAACGGACGGGAAACTGGTAGTGGTGCCGAGGCGGGCCGCCGGGCTGACGGGCTGGCCGGCGGTGAATACGGCGAGCAGGCCGATTGGCCTCCATATCCCGGGCCACCCTCTGAGGGTGGCGGTGCCCTGGCTACCACATCACAATAGGACGGGCCGGCGAGCAAACATCCTGCCGTAGCATCGGTGCTCGCCGAGGGTGCACCAGATCGTGGTTCGACCTTCGGTCCCCAGAAAAAGTCTTCGGCTTCTCCGATCGAGGCGGAAGGCACTTCCGGAGGGGCCGGTACCAACCGCAAGCTTGATCCTTGGGGGTCTACCAGGCCCTCGTTACTCCGGATATACCTTCGGAGAGAAGCAGGGATCACATCGATCTCGCTCTCGGGGAGCACGAGGCTGACGTGCCGCATTCCTACCCCTGCCCTTGACTGGCAGGATTGGGGAAGGGGCTCTGTCGCCGAATCGTACTCCGCCTCTGAGTCAGAGAAGCAAACCGGTCGGATCTCTGTCCGGAATTCCGTAACATTCTTCCCTCGGCGTCGACGCCTTGCCTTCCTGCCCCTGGGTGGTTCTTCGGGGCAGGGCTGATCTCTGTCCTGGCGTCCTCCGGCCGCACTGGTGCTGGGGCCAAGAGGACTGGGAACCAAGGTGCGAGGGGCACCGGGACAGATATCAAAGGGGATGTGGGGAGAGATGATTCCGGGCAGGCCTCCGGGCCGGGATTGGAAGGTGGGATGACCCACGCCTCCTGGATCGGCCACACAGAGTAGATCCTGCCGGTGAATAGCGCTACCGCGAGGTGGTCCGCGGTGGCTACTGCCAGTGCCAGCAACCGGGAGAGTCGACCCAACCTGCCTTTGGGGCGGTCGGGGCCTCGATCCAGGTCGGGCATAGGAGTTCCCCTGCTCAGGATGCACAGAGGCCTGGCGACTGGAGCCAGCAGTGGCTCGGGCCAATGCGGCCGCTGTTGCTAGAGCCCCAAGGTGGGCATCCTCTTCCGCTCGTGCCCGACGTTGGCGTCGAGACAGACGAGTCGGGATGAGCGGCGCGGGCAGGTGGAGAGCCCGCTCTTCGACTGGAGAGGCCTGGCGGCGGTGTCGCTGTGGCCTGGCGGGAGTCCTTACCGTAGATCCCTGGAGAGAATCCCGGATAGGGTGATCCCGGGCATCTTCCACCTCATCCGCATAGGGAAGGGAACTGTCAGAGCGCTCCAGGGATAAACTCCCGAAGCGATTGGACGTTGAGGTAGGTAGCGGTGCCTCCCTGCGCGGCCCTCGGGGGCGGCGGTGGTGGCGAGGCGCAGCCTCCTCAAGGTCTAGGCGAGCCATTTCCCTAGTGGGGATGACTCCCTCTTCCTCGTATCTCCGCACCAGGGTGTTGATCACCCTTCTCTGGATGACCTCCGAGGGGGAGAGAGGGCGTGGTCGTCCCGCAATTGCGGCTGCTGGGACGTCTGTGGAACGGGCGGGACCGCGCGGAGTAGCCGCGTCGGTGTTTCCCCTATCCCTGCGCCAGTGGGCGGGTGGCGATCGGGCGCTGGATCGGGCGACCTCATTTCTGAAAGCAGGGAGAAGAACCCACTAACACTGACAGGAAAAAGGAATCGTCAACCAACCATTAGCGCCACGACGCCTTCCGTGGGGGGAACCCAGGCCCTCGACGTTGCGAGACGGAGTGCCCGATTTCACTTCCCCAGCCCCTGGCGGGTAAGACTGAATGCTTGGCCGGGCAACATGCCGGTCTTCCAACACCTCTGAAAGCCATCGGTCTTCGTATCGAGGAGAAGAGATTCACGTCGGGTTCACCATTTTTCTGTTTCGGTGCGGATGTGCGTCGGGTTACGCTGTTCCGCCAGGACGCGTTCGCGCGTGCACCCGTCAACCCGAGGGGATGGGCGCACGGCTTGTGGTCCCGCAGTCCCGCTTTCCAAGGGCGGGCGGCATCCGTCCCTTATTCAGGGGCGTCTGCTCCTTGATCGAAACCGGGATGATGGGATGTCAGCTCCTCCTTCCTTGGACGTCTCCTCGGAACTCGTCACCTAATCCGGGTCTCCCTCATAGACTTAAGAATGTTCGTGAATCTCGTTCCCGGCGCCATATCTTCATGGACACCGGTTAATTACGCTACTTCCGCCCGGACGCTCCAAGGAGTCTGGGCGGGGCAGCAACCTGCGGTGAGAAGGCCGGGTGGCTCTGGGTGCTGGGGGCGTGTCGTAACACTGCGGCTCTGCACGTCTATCTTCCGTCCCTAATAGGGCTTCTCGAAGGCATGATGGCCTGAGGCATCCCGTACTGGGTGCGGGGAACTGTGTCACCTGAGGTTTTCCTCAGCTTCCCATGTTTAACACGGGGTATGCCGCGAGTTTAACGTCCAGCGGGGACGGCATCGGACCGATCAACACGAAAAGTGGATCAGATGACAGAACCCCTTGCGGGGAACCTCCGACGCTGGGGCCAGCACATGGGCGGCTTCCCAAGTAACGTGGAGTGGAGTGAAGTGGCATGACCCCACCGGGATGTGGCGGCCCGGGTAAGGATCAGGATGGATGATGGAGTGAAGAGCTTGGACCACAGAGGGGATTCCTACGTACCGCGCGTTAGCACGGATCAAAGTCAACGTAGTTCGGGTATACAGTTTAACGTTATGCTGGACGTCGGCAAGCCGACTCACGAAGAGGTCGAGGCCGCCGGGTGGAGGATTGAACCGAACCACCTCGCACAGAGGGGGATGGAACGGCCGGGTGGATCACAGTTTCACGTCATGCTGGACGATAAAAGGAGAAATGGAAAAAGGGGGGCTGTGGGGAGGCACCGTGGAGATACACACGGGCAGTCTCCCACAGGGGCGGATTCATAGGTGAATCGATGCAAGCGTGAACCCTGGAGGGGTCCACTGATGGACGAACCGACGTAAATACGACCGGGACGACCAGGTGGCGGGCTTGGACCTCATGGAGGCTTCCTACGTACCCTGTATAGAAGACATGGATCAAAGTCCACGTAGTTCATTCTGTCAGGACTTACGCACTTGAGGCAACCCGGATGCAGCAAAACTCAGTTGGAAGGGACTTGGACCGAAAGCAGAAGACACCTCGATCCCAGTCATACCCTCTACTGGCTTCGGCAGTGGGGAGGCGCAATGGAGATACACATGTGCAGCCTCCCACGAGAAACTAGGGGTTTGTAATACCCTGCCCCCGTAGGGAAAAGCCACTCCCATTAAATCGTCCCAAAAGCGGGACAATCCCGACATCCCTGCAGAGACGAGCGGGTGGGGGCCACGTCCAAACCGGGGGAGACCCTGCGTGCAGAGCACGGGATCGGATGAAGCGGACGTTTTAACGTCTTGCCGGACGAAGCACAGTTTAACGTCGTGTGTTGAGGACGAAGCGGACGGTTTAACGTCTTGCCGGACGAAGTACAGTTTAACGTCGTGTGTTGAGGACGAAACACTTGGCAGTTTAACGTCTTGCAGCGCGGACGATGGGGGATAGGCAGTTTAGCGTCGTGCAGCTTGGACGGATGTGCAGTTTAACGTCATGCTGGACGTATGGGCAGTTTAACGTCATGCTGGACGAATCTGCAGTTTAACGTCATGCTGGACGAATCTGCAGTTTAACGTCATGCTGGACGAATATGCAGTTTAACGTCATGCTGGACGAATATGCAGTTTAACGTCATGCTGGACGTATATGCAGTTTAACGTCATGCTGGACGAATATGCAGTTTAACGTCATGCTGGACGAATATGCAGTTTAACGTCATGCTGGACGAATATGCAGTTTAACGTCATGCTGGACGTATATTGCCGCCGATGGGTCCGTGTCACTTCGCACGAGCCTGAAAGGCTGCACGGGAAGACAGCGCACGGTTCGGGCACCCAGGATGAGGATCATCGGGCGCCACGCAGGCGGGTACCCTCGGGGGGTCAAGGGAGGCGACCCTGGCGGGTTGCGCGCAAAAGAGGAGATTTGCGCGCAAAACCGCGGGTCGGCGCGCATAATGGCGGGCTGGCGCGCAATTGGGCCAGCACTTCGCGCGCGGATGGTTGGGATTGCGCGCACCGGGCTTCGGATAGCGCGCGGGGGCAACGGCTCATTCTCTAACGAATGGCCACTTTGAAAATGGGGGGTGCGCGCAATCGGGGCGGATTGCGCGCACCCGGGGGCAATTGCGCTCAAGAGGCTTCTTTTGCGCGCAAAGGCCTTCGGGTTGAAATTTATTCAAAGGAAAGGAGTCAAGGGGATTGCGTGCGAAGGCGGACCCCAAGGCTCTATTGCGCGAAAGAAAGGAGGTTACCTGAAGATCGGCATTGCGCGCGGAAGGGGTTGGATTGCGCGAACGAGCGACGCTTCGGATTCTGGCAACCTTCAAAACGTCGGGGGTCGCCTTATATTTATAGGCAACCCCGGGCGCGGAATCCGGTCTCGGGCGCGCAATTCGCTTCGCGGGCGCGGAATCAGGACCCAGCGCGCAAAGGGCGCCGCGCAGGCCGCGGGCGCGCAAAATAGCGCGCCGGCCCAACGCATTGCGCGCATCCCGGGAGGATTGCGCGCCGCGGCTCGACTTTGCGCGCGAGCCTCTGAAATTTCGCGCAGGTCCTCCGGGCCCTCCGGAACGTGCCTCTGACTCCAAATATCACTTCGCTTTCCGCATCCGGAGCTTCGTTTGGGAACAACGGACTTTTCCGGCGTCTACAGTCATATACCAGGATACCCCAAGTCAAGCCCAAAACTCATTGTCAGAGCTTTCACTCCTAGGTATGTATATGCCAGAGCCAACTCTGCCTTTTCATATCCAGATAGGGATATATTTCATGAATAAACCACATAATCTATTCCTTACCAAAATACATGGACTTTCATGTATGCTTGTCCCGAAATACTATCTTAGGGACTCTTCCCAAATAAACATTTTATAAAACTAGTTTCCACGTTTTCTGCTAAAGTTCCTCTAATACCAACTATAAAAACCCGACCCCAAATTTCCCATAGCTGGTGCCTTATTTGATTAAATTGGCATATAGAAAAGGAATTGGCATCCCAAAGGACAGATTAGTATAGTATTATTTGGAAACAATAAACATAAATATGTTCAACTTTAAATGATGAAAGGATAAACAACACTAATTCATTCCATTAGAAACATCAGGTCTCCTCGATTATGCTTGTTTGTCAGTCATAATTTACTTTTTCATGCCCTGAGAAAATGAAACATAAGAAAGGGGTGAGCTCAACTGCTCATTAAGAGTATGAAAAACAGTGGAAGGTAGCATAAATATAAGACTTGGTGCCTAATTGAAAACACATGCCTTTTGTAGTAAACCTGAAAACATTATGGCAAGAATATGAGCGGAGTTAATAATTTTATAAAAAAAATAATCATGGTATTCTATTTTTCAAACAACCATAGGAACATTCAATTACTTACTTCATAATGAGGTATGTTCATATTCCGGACATTTTGAAACATTTTTTCAAGTCCTCGGCCAAGACGTCTAATGATTAAGGCCTCGGCCAAAATCCATACATCACATTGGGAAAGTCCACGAAAAATTCTATTTCCATTTTTCTCATGAGAACTACTGATGCATCGAGGGGATATAGTGAACACACCCATTACATAATAAGTCTTATGCATTGCACATATGAATGGGTATTAACATAAAAAACATATACATTCATATTGATACAGTCATATGAAATGTAACTAACTTTCCCCAATCATTAAACATAAAACCCTAACCATTCTGAGTAATATGGTGAATAGTGTTACGATAGATCATCATAATAATTTTAGTCATAAATCATTAAATAAAAAATAGTATATGAAATCATAAATGATTAACCCCAACAATACACAGGAATCAACAAGAGTGTTGAATTACATGACAATACTCTTATAAAATTATTAAGCATTTGTTGAGATAAAAACTATTTTATTTTTAAAAGAATAATTCTTTTGAAAAAATCATTATATAAAACTAGAAGTTAAGTAATATAGTATTTTCATAATAAAATGGGAAATTTTATAAATATAATGGTTTCCCAAAAAATATTATAGTGTGCCTTTTGAAATAGGTTAGATTTTTTGAAATTCCATTGAATCAGGCTCATAATTTGGAAACAAGTTTGATAGTTCATTTTAAAATGCGTAAATATACACAAAATAAGGAAGGGTTCTCATTTGGAAACATATATAGAAAACCCACACGATTTTATTAGGATTACATAATAATATACAAGAACTTCATTGAGGTACTTAGACCATAAAAGTAACCTGAATGAAAATGGATGTTCGGGTGAGAAAACACTTACCATTAATCCGAATGTGTATCCTTCTTGAAATTAAGGTCCTGGTATTTGAAATCATAATCATTAATAACATAATTCCAAACATTTTATACATGTATTTATTTTATCATAATTCAGTTTAGTTCATTTATGTATTTATTTATATGTTGTATTATGAAATTTCGTCGTTCCGGTTTGTTTGTTTTCTTGATTTTCATAGTCTGTTCACTTGTTTTTATGTAATCGAGTTCATGTGGAATTATTTTATATCTCCATAGTTTAAATTACATATTATTTATGAACATCTAGAATTTATAATAGTCATTTATATCATTTGGTTACATGTAGTGAGGATGACTCATTATATGACAACCACTTCGATTATTTGGTGGTATTTGGATTATTATGAATTAGTTATGACATAGAGATTAATTATATTTTCTTATAGTAGTTCATGTATATTAATTAGTTTATAATAAATATATTATATTATTTTTAAACCATTAATATGGTTTCATGACCTGTAATGATGGATATATTTATGAACCAAACATCATCATCGACGAAGGTTATAAATCGGAACCTCAGGGACGTAGATTTCCTTTATAATGAAAGAAGGGGGGAGTAATAATATTGGTGAAGGTTCATCCCTTCACATGATATAATTCTTGTATATATATGATAATGGAGTTATCACAATAATTTGGATAGAGGATCTGTGGATAGGATTACAAAACAAGATAAATTGAAATGAAACCAAATGAAAACGAAGGGTGCTTTACCTCTTGAAATAAACTCCTTGAGAATCTTCTTAAGCGTAGGGGTTTTGATATTTTGGAAAGACCAACAACTACATGGATGTGGGGAGAGACTAGGAAAGGGTTATTGGGAAGAACCTTATAGAGCTTCAAGGCTTAGAGTAGTGAAGAGAAGAGGCAGTGGTCGAGGGTTTTATGGTGGAGGAGAGGGTTAAATTTTGAATATTTTATTTCATTATTTTATTATTTCCATCAAGACAACCAATAGTGTTGTTTCATGACCCCTAATATTAATAATTGCATGTGAGTTCTAACCAAGCCACCATACATCACTTATGATGTCATAAATAGAGTATTAAACTGATAATTTGAATATATGGTATCTTACCAAATTTCACTATTCATCAAAAATTCTAAAATTTAGGAAAAATCCAAAAAAAATTACCCCTTCCATTTTTCAATGTGTAGAATTAAAAATTGAACTCCATTTTTTCAGACATAATTTTATATGTATTATTAATTAAATTTTTAAATAAATTCATAATTAATTCGAAAAATAACAAACATAATGGTATAATTCGTTTTATATGGCATTGAGAAATTAATTAAGATATCATTATCTTATTACCTTATGAAAAAAATTATCATTATTTAGTATTCAAAAGGGCCATATTACTATTCATATTACTATTCATATTACTATTCATAACTGCCTGTTATTATTCACAAAAAATCTAGCATTTTCTATCAGACTCCAAATTACTTACTTAACACAACCATAGATGACCATTTTTTCGAAATTCAAATCATTGATGAGCCAAATTTGTGTTAAATGTCTATATTGCAGAATTTCATTCTATATTTACTTTAAAAACCCTACGCTGTAATATTCACCCCTCTTTATAAAATGCCTCCTCTAAATTCACAAAATTTTACCTATAAATTTTTCGGGTATATTTTTAACATAATCTCTTCAGGCTCCCATGTTGCTTCTTCCATCTTAAGGTTCCCCTAAAGAACCTTTACTAGACTAGTCATCCGATTTCTCAATACATGTTCTCCTATATCAAGAATCTTGATAGGCTCTTCACAATAAGATAGATCAGGCTCAAGTTCTACTTCTTCATAAGTGAGTACATGTGTTGGGTCTAGCATGTACTTTCTAAACATTGACACGTGCTACCCATTGTGTACTTTGGAGAGACATGGCGGAATTGCCACTAAATAAGTTGTGGCTCTAATTCGGTCTTGAATTTCAAAAAGTTTGATGTACCTAGGACATAATTTTCCTTTATTATTGAATCCTATAATACCCTTCCATGGAGATACTTTTAGGAAAACGTTATCACCATCTTCAAATACCAAATCCTTATTTCGGTTATCATCATAGCTATTTTTCATGATTTATGAATTATTGATATAGTTTAGTATAATGTTCACCTTTTCCATTATTTCTTCTACAAGTTCTGGGCCCACAAGATTTCTTTCATCAACATCATACAAGCATGTGGGTGTATGCCATCTCTCCCCATATAATGCTTCATAGGGTGCCATATGAATACTTGAATAGAACCTATTGTTGTTGGAAAATTCCACGAGAGGTAAATATTGATCCCACAAGACTTGAAAATCATGTGAACAAGACATCAACATGTCTTCCAACGTTTGAATAGTCTGTTTTGATTGTCAATCCGTTTGTGGGTGGTAGGTAGCTCTCAAACAAAGATCGATATCTAGGGCCTTCATAATACTCTTTTAGAAGCATGATGTAAAATGTGGATCACAATCGGAAATAATTGATGTGGGTACACTGTGATGTCTTAAAACTTGATTAATATATATTTTTACTAAATGTTCAAGTAATAAATCTTCCCATATAGTGAGAAAATGTGCTGATTTCGTAAGATGATCAACAATGACCCATATCGCAACATTTTTTCATGGAGTCTTTGGTTGCCCCATGAAACATTCCATTGTAATATCATCTCATTTCCACATTGGTATAGGAAGGGGTTCCATGACTCCGCCAGGATGTTTTCATCCTGCCTTCACCTATTTACAAACCTAACATCTCGACACATAATCTATAATATCCCTCTTCATATTTTCCCACAAAAAACATTCCTTTATATCTCTGAACATATTTGTACTACCAGGGTGTATAGAGAAATTAGAGCTATTAGCATCATCCAATAGTTCCCCCTTTAGATCTGGAATAGTGGGGACACAAATTTGCTTTCCAAATTTCAAAATTCCACCATTATATACAAAGTAAATCAACTACCCATCACTTACAACATTAATTATCTTTCCAAACTCCTCATCACCAGCCTGAGAACTTTTGATACTCTTCAATAAATATGGTATGTATACTATTTAAAAAAGTAGTGATGTGTTATATTCCTTGATAATTCCTATATCCATATTTTCCAGATCCTTGAACAAACAATCCCTTTCAACATTCATCTTGTTTAGAACTCCATGATCCATTCTACTCAAATAATATGCTACCTTATTTGCCTTCCAGGGTTGGTCGTGTATTATGCGATCGTAGTCATTGAGTAACTCAATCCATCTCCTATGTCTCATGTTGAGTTCGTTCTGTGAGAATATATACTTCAAAATATTATGATCAGTATATATCTCACATTTTTACCATAGAGATAATGTCTCCAAATATCCATAGCAAAGATTACTACTGCTAACTCAAGATCATCAGCTGGATAGTTTTGATCATGAATTTTTAGCTGCCTAGATGCATAGGCAATCACTCGTTCATTATGTATAAGAAAACAACCATGTTTTTTCATTTATGTGTTGCTATAGATAATAAACACATCATTCCCTGATTGTAGGGTTAGGATCAGAGCATTCACTAACCTCATATTCCATTCATCAAAACACTCATCACATTCCTTCATCCATATAAACTTATCCCCTTTTCGTGTAAGCTTGGTCATTGGATTTTCTAAACGTGAAAAGTTCTATACAAAAAGATGATAATAACCTACTAAACCAATAAAAATATGTACCTCATTTATGTTCATTGGAGTAGGCCATTATTGAACAACATTTGTACTCACAGGATATACAAATATTCCTTCCTTGGAGACTATGTGTCCACGAAAAGAAACGGATTGGAGCCAAAGTTCACACTTGTTGAACTTCCCATATAACTCATTTCTTCTCACAGTCTTGAGAAGGGTGAACTAGTTATTCTCATGATCTTCATAGCACATAGAGTATACAATGATATCATCAATAAACACCACCATAAAGACATCACGATATTCCATGAAAACTCTATTCATTAAATCCAAGAAAATCGATGGTGCATTAGTTAGTCCAAAAGTCATTACTGTAAACTCATAATGCTTGTACATAGTTTAGAATGTTATTTTTGTAATTTTCTAATTCTTCACAAGTAACCGATGATATCCAGATCGATGATCAATCTTCAAAATATAATGGTATCCATGAAGTTGATCAAATAAATAATCAATTCATGGAAGATGATACTTATTCTTTATTGTAATAGCATTGATTTCCCTGTAATCAATGCACAACCTCTTAGACCTGTATTTATTCATTACAAAAAGAACAAGGGCTCCCCATAGAGAACTGATAGGGAAAACAAATCATTTATTAATCAATTCCTCTAGTTTTTTCTTTAGCTCCTCTTACTCTACAGTGGCCATTTATAAGTTTTCATCAATATGGGACTTGAACTAGGAATTAATTCAATGGAAAACTCAACTTCCCTCTCTAGAGGAATTCCATGTAAATACTTTGAAGATAAATCAATATATTATTGCACAACAAGTACATATTGTATTCGAACAGTCATTCCCTCACCCATGGTTATTTAATTCTCTCCCTCCCTGATAATTGAATTTATTTGAGCAACTGGGGGTGGATCTAGATTAGAATCAGGTGGTGACATTTCTGCTCTAAAGATAAGGCACTCTTTATCATCATCGAAAATTTTAACCTCCTTCTTCTTAAAATTGATTTTCACATAATGTTTCAAAATCCAATCCATACCAAAGATTATATCAAATTCAATAATGGTCATGAAAATGAGATCAGAAAAAATAAAGAACATCTATATTCCCTAATGGAAACTGATTTACAAAACATTGTTACAATGATACTTCCCTTAAGAGTTTTGACTGACAGCTCCCTCGTTAAATCAAATTGGAAATATCTAATTCTCCTAGCAAACTAGAAGGATATGAAACAATGCAATGATCCAGAATAAAAAATCATTTCCTACATTTGATAAAACGGTCAATGTACCAGCCACCACGTCCTTCATAACTTCAACCTCTATAGATTTGATCACAAAAGCTTGTCCTTGCTCTCATGGAATTTTTTGTTTCATATTTCCTTGACGCTTTGGACAATCATTAGCATAGTGTCCCATATCTTGAAAAGTATAGCATTAATCATTAGTGGATTCTTTCTTCCCCTTGCAATCACAAAAAATATGGCCTTTCTGACCACATTTGTAGAATACTTCTTTTCACATTAAGAATGCACCAGGGTGTTTCCTACCATAATTATCACAGGGTTGAAATTCAACTCTTCCCTTCTTCCTTGTTTCTTTATTTATGTTCCAAGAGTTTTCAGAAGCCCTCTTCTTTTCTTACTTTGACTTAAAGTCATAGGTATTAGATAATTCTTTTTATGTCTGGATTCCACATGAAACTACATCCTCATATGATGAAAAACATTGGGATACCAGTGCCCATCATAGAAATTTCTTTATTCCATCAAATAATAGATCAAATTTTCTCCTTGTATTTCTTATATACCCCACAACATTTCTTTATTACCATGTGTAGTTGGCATCATACATGGAAACATTTTCATCCTCCTTCTAAATTAGATTCATGAATTGCCTCTCCATATCTGCTCACTGTTCACGAGGAAAGTATTTATCCAGGAATATTGTCATAAAGTCCCTCCATTATATTTCTTCTATCTCTTCCTCCTCCTTTTTGTATTGGATTAAAGACCTCCACTAATCTGCATCTCATGACAAACGATAATGTTCCATGAATGATGGTGGTTGTTGTAGCATAAAGCGATCTAACATTGCTCTTCCATGTGGTTGATCTAGAAGCTCCATATGGGTATGGTTATTATTCATAACCTGTGTAAAGTGTCCTAATATAGTTATATGTTGCTCAACACCCATCACATCACCATATCCAAGATCATTATCTTGCATAAGAGGGAAATACCTACGCATGTTCATGCCATTTCCATTCCTTCCACTTAGCACCATTTCTAAATAATGGCATACACTTGATTAGGGTATGTATCCTAATTTATAATCTCAATGTAGAAAAATACTAAGAATAAATTGAAATTCTACGCATAGATAATATCTTAATAAAAAACATGGTATCTTTGAGGGAAATATTACATTTATATCCTTTACAATGGATTTTAAAGAACATATAAATTGTCCTATGCATATCCCTCAACGGTGTAATAACCAAGAGTGTAGAAAGGCTCGTTGTCATATACCAAGATAACCCGGGCCCAGCTCAAAACTCGTTGTTGGACGTATATCAGTGCCAGAGCCACCTCTACCTACTCGTATGCAGACAGAGATATATTGCATGAATGATCTAAAGAATCTATTCCTTTCCAAAATACGAGGACATTCATTTATTGTTTATCCTCAAAGACTATCTTATGCACTCCTCCCTAATCTACATGTTCTAAATCCAGTTTCCCAATTTTCTAAAATTCAGCAACCATAAAATCCGGCTCGTGATCGCTCGCTTCTTACCCCACTGTGTATCATTAGTTAGATCGTTCAGGCTGTTCGAAATACCCAAGTACTAAATTCGGAAGAACGGATGCTGGGCGGTCAGACATTGCTATTATTCCAACATCTCCACTTCTCACCCCAAAGAGAAGAAAAACTAGTACTGGATAATAAAATAGAAGGATGTGAGGAAGAAGAGTAATGAAATGGGTGTGGAATATCTAATCGTAGAACTGGTAAAACAACATCCCTTGATACCAACTGTAAGGATTCGACTCTAGTTTCCCAGGGTAGGTGCCTTATTTGATTACATTGGCATATAAACAGGGAACATGCATCCTGATGGACTGTGTAGTTTAGTATTTTTTGGAAATAAGATAAATTAATAAGTTAAAATTTATAGCATGAAAGGAAAGACGAAATTAAATCATTCTATTGGAACCAACATGTCTCCTATATTATTCCTGCAATTAAATCATAATTTACTTCTTCATCTCTTGAGAAAATGAAACATAAGAAAGTGGTGAGCTGAAATGCTTATAAAGTGTCTGAAAAAATAGCAGAAGATAACATAAACATAATACATTGTGCATAATTGAAAACACATGACTTTAGTAGTAATCTTGAACACATTATGGTAGGAATATGATCTGAGTAAATAATGACATCATAAAACATAATCATGGTATTTTACTAGTCGAATAACCATATTAACAATCATTTAATTTATTTATAACCAGGGAAGTGCATATGTCAGAAAATCTGAAACATTTTTTCAAGGCCTCATCCAAGACTTCTAATGATTAAGTCCTTGTCCAAAATCCATATATCATATTGGGAAAGGCCTTAGACAATTCTATATCTATGTGTCTCATGAGACCTAATAATGCATCGAGGGGATATAACAGTCGACACCCATCACATAATAAGTCTAATTCATTCCACATACGAGTGGGGATAAATATAAACATCATTTACATTCATATTGAAACTGTCATATGAAATGTAACTAACTTTCCCCAATCAATAAACATTAAAATCTAACCATTCAGAGTAATATGATGAATAGTTTTAGGATAGATTGTCCACAATAGTGTTAGTCATAAAATATTATATAAAATATGTTATATGATATCACAAATGATTAACCCCCACAATACATAAGAATCAACAAGCGTTTTGAATCAAAGGAGAATACTCTAATAAAATCATTATGTTATTCTTGAGATAAATATTATTTTATTTTGAAAAGAATAGTTCTTTTGGGAAAATCATAGTATAGAACCCAAAGTGAAGTAATATAGTATTTTCATAATAAAATGAGTTATTTCATAAATCTAATGGTTTCCAATAAACTGATTATCGCGTTTCTTTTAAAATATGTATGAATTTTAGAAATCCCCTTGAATCGGGCTTGTATTTTGAAAACAATTTTGAAAGTTCCTTTTAAAAGTTGTAACTTTAAAAAAAATAAGGAATGGTTCTATTTTGTAATCATATATATAACACCCACAAGATTTTATGGATATTACATAATAATATACAATAACTTCATTGAGGTACATATATCATAAAAGTTACTCGAATGAAAATGGATGTTCGGGTGAGAAAACCCTTACTTTAAATATAAATGTCTTTCCTTATTGAAATTAAGGTCTTGGAATATGAAATCATACTCATTAAAAACCTTATTAATAACCTATTAGACATGTATTTATTTTATCATGATTGTGTTGAGTTCATTTCTGTCCATATTAATATGGTATAACATCAAATTTTGTCATTCCGGTGTGTTTGTATTCATGGTTTTCATAGTCGGTTCACTTGTTTTTATGTGATGGAGTACATATAGAATTGTTTTAAATCTCTAGAATTTAAATTAAATTTTATTTATGAACATCCATAATTGATAATGGTCATTCATATCATTTTGTTACACGGAATGAGGATGATTCAATAGATGACAACCACTTCGATTATTTGGCGGTATTTGGATAATTATTAATTAGTTTTTTCATATAAATTATTTATATGTACATATACTGGTTCCTGGATCTTAATTATGTTATAATACATATATTATAGTCCATTTAATCCATTTATATGGTTTCATGACTAGTAATGAAGGAGATATTGAAGAACGAAACTTCATCATTGACAAAGGTTATAAATCAGAACCTCATGGATGTAGATTTCGTTTATAAAAATAAAATGGGGAGTAAGAATATTGGGGATTGTTATTCCATTCACATTATATAATTCCTGTGTGTAGATGATAATATATTAATCATGATCATTTTCTCAGAGGAGGTGAGAATAGGTTAACAAAAGAACATAAATTTAAATGAAACCAAATGAAAAAGAAGTGTGATTTACCTCTTGAAATAACCACATTCAGAATCTCTTTAAGGGAAGGTGTTTTGGCCTTTTGGAAAGACCAAGTTCTTCTTAGATATGGGGATAGACTAGTTAAGGTTAATTGGGTAGAAATTTGAGGAGATTCAAGGCTTACAGTAGTGAATAGAAGGAGTGGTGGGAGGTTTTTATAGTGGAGGAGGGGTAAATTTTGAATATTTTATTTCACTATTTTATTATTTCCATCAAGACAACCTATATTATTGTTTAATGTGACCCTTAATATTAATAAGTGAATGTGAGTTTGAAAAAAGTTTCCTTACATCACTTATGATGTCATAAATAGTGTATTTAACTGATAATTTGAATATTTTGTATTTTAGCATATTTCACTATTCATCAATAATTCACGAATTTCAGAAAAATCCCAAAAAATCACCCCAACCATTTTTCGACGTGTAGAATTCAAAATTGAACTCCACTTTTCAAAAATAATTTAATAATATTAATAATATAATATTTAAATAATTTCATAGTTAATTCAAAAAATAGCAATCTTAATGGGATAATTCGTTTTAGATGACATTGAAAAATTAATTAAGATCTCATTATTATATTACCATCAAAAAATAAAATAATATCATTATTTAATATTTATAAGGCTCATATTACTCTTCATATTACTATTCATTAGGGTATGTTTCTATTCACCAAATCTCATGTTTGTTCTATCATACTCCAAATGAATTACTGAACACAACTCTAGATGATTATTTATTGAATTTCAAAACATAGAAGAGGAAAAGTTTTGTTTAATGTCTATATTAAAAAAGTGCATTCAATATTTATTTTCAAAACCTTGGGGTGTTACAAACCCTTGAAAATATATTTTCATTAGATTAAGGATAAATAAATGACATAAATATGTGTTACTAATATAAATAATCCCAATATATATGGATTTCCAGTGTAAAATATTCTTAGATCATTCACAGATATTTTTGGAAAAATAAAACCAATGACATGGATATTTAACTCAGTGAAATGAGATTGAGATAATATTTTCCATACAAAGATCATATAAATTGAGTAAGATATTATCAATGGGGGGATTATGTGTGGTAACAGTATATCAAGAAAATGTTAACTGGAAATTAAATTCTAAATAAATAAACTGTGATTCTATACATAATAATGGCATTATATAATCAACGATGTATGTGTAAAACTCAATGAGTGGAAATTGAGTTTAGAAATTCCCTTACATTGAGTCTTAATCAACACATATGTTCCTTGTTCTTCCTAAATAATAAACATAATTTCATTTCTACTTTTTTGAGAACGTTTTTAAGTTTATTATTCCATTTATATAACTTATTACCATGTTATAAAAATTGCATTATTATTTAAGATCATACCAGTCCTTTTGTCTATATTCATTACATGAGTTGAAAATGAACTTGTTTTGATGTAAATTGTTCATGTATTAAAAATTAAAAAATATCCAAAATGATATTCATGATATACCTATCATATATATCTAGAATATATGTATTTATAATAGTCTATAATATTTAGAGATAGGAAATAAAATGCATCATTGATGGAGATATTAGGTAGTACATACACATAATCATTATATTCATTTATTTTTTCATATTAATGAAATGAAAAACAAATGATACAGTGGGCTTTTATAATTATAGTATAGTAAATACGTTATATATGTTTCATATGTTAATTAAATCCATCTTTTATATGTTCCATGTATGGAAATAATGATTCATATCACATTGAGGGGCGGTAGTTCGCAGTTCCTCAAATTAAATTGTCATATTTACACATTATTGAAAGCATAAAATTATGTTGTTAATAAAAATTATAGAAGAACAGAGACAAAATAAATATAATATATATCATATATAAAGAAAATTTAATCATACTAGACACAATGAGCTGTGGTAGGGAAAAAATTGAACAATCATCATTTCGTGAGGCAGTAGTTCTCCGTACAAAAAAACTATAACGCCCCGACCCTCGTTACCCAGATTAGGTGCATTGTTACATAACATTAGAATGATCACATGAAAATAATGTCCCAAAAGAAATATCAGTTTACTATTATTGGAAACAAGATTCATACATAAGTTCAACATTACAACTTGAAAATAAATACAACCTTATTCCATTAGAAACATCCAAGACTCCTAGATTAGGCATGCAAGTCAATCATAATTAACTTTATCATATCCCAGGAAAATGAAACATAAGAAAGGGGTGATCTCAAATGATCAGTAATTTTATGTAATACAGAGTAAGCTAACATAAATATTAAGCATGGTGAATAATTGAAACCACATGCCTTTACCAATAATAAACATGAATACTTTTATGGCAGGAATATGAGCTGAGTAAATAATGCAATAATAAAACATGATCATGGGTATTCTACTAGTCAAATGACTACATGAACAATCAATATTATTTTCATAATGAGGGAATGTATAATGTCGGACATTCTGAAACATTTTGTCAAGGTCTTGAAAATGACATCTAAAAATGATTAAGGCCTCGGCCAAAACAATATTTCATATTTGCAAAGGCCTCGGCCAATTCCCCATCTAGTTGTCTCATGAGACCTACTGATGCATTGAGGAGTTATATTGGGCTCCACCTATCTCTTACTAAGTCCAATACATTCCTAATATGAAATGGTTGAAATATAACATAATAATTTTTATTTAAACTAGCCTAAAAATGCCAATACATTAACCATAAACTATGAATGCTATAAAAATTTCACATCCATAGTCAAACATATCACAAAACCTTCAATACATTAGTGATTTTTAGTATCATAATAACACAACTTCAAATAAACATGAATTCCATCAAAGGATGTTGACATATATGAAATCAAAACCATTTTTAGAAAAATATCTCTTTCTATTTTGAAATAATTTAAGAGTAAAATAATTATAAAGAAAACATTTATTATGAAAATATTCTTCTAATCTTGTAAGGGATGCTTCGATGATGATATAATGGCAGAAAATTTCTGCACCCGCCATATAAGTTAAAAAACATTCTTACCATAATTTTGTCAAAAAGATCATAAAGTACCTTGTTTGGAAAATGACAGAAATATTCCATTATAAACATCTTATAAAATTAAAACATGTGTATAAATTACTTTAACACATAGTCAAAAAAATATTAAGAATTTTTTGAAATTCATTTTTAAGATACATGGATGTGGATGATAAAGAGGTCCTAGTAGATAATTACATATAAACAACCTCAGATAGTGAATAGATTGTGAAATTAACTCTTACCTTGTACTTTTCCGTGGTCGAGGGTATGTTAACCTCCTATATAATAATTAAATAATTGTTATTAAATTATAAAGGAATCATATACATTATTATGATATCATATATGATCTTTTAATATTTCTCTATTTATAATATCTTAGTATTATCGTCTTTTCAGGTGATAACGTATTCATTTTCCATTATATTTTTATTATGTGACTCATATTTGTTATCGATGGGATGTATCTTATTCATATACAGAATGATATTAAGACTTTAAATAGTCATCAAATGAAAGTTATTCTTGAATGAATACGATGGGGAATGAATCTCATCGCGTTCATGGGGACGGTAATCTGGACGTACGCACGAGAGACAATATCATTCTTTTGATATTAAAAAAATATATAATTGGATGGTGTATCATATATAAGATATCATTATCATGTTATATTTATTATTTACAACAATTACATATAATTATTATACCCATCCAAATAATAATGTATTGAATAACAATTACACCATGACATGGAGATGGTAAGATGTACGTACGCACGAATGATGCCATTTCATTCAAAGGATGGATAGAATAAAAAATATGTTTGTACCAAATTTATAAAAACATCACAATATATATAAGATACAAGAGTTATTATTTTATAATGGAATCAAAAAATAAAGAGAAGTGGAAGAAGAGAGGAACATGAAAGAGGTGATGAAATATTTACCTCTTCTTTAGGTTCATCATTTTCATTTGATCAAAAGGACTCATTAGGATGGATTTTTGACTAATGTAAATCCACTAGGATGAATAGAGTACAGTTGACATGGTATTTGGAAGGGTTTGGATGAGGCAAATGGCTTTGATGGTGTGAATTAGAGAGAATGGGGAGTTCCCTTCTATAATAGTGGTGAGGGGCAGCTTAGGAAAAGCTTGAAATATTATTTTATAATAAAATCATTTTCGTTTTCTAATGGCTCAAAAATATATTATTTAAAGGATAAGGTGGGTATGGGGTGAAAACCACTCATCCAATAGGTTATAGATAGGTTTGGGTAACTATATTGACATTATCTTTTAGATATAACTCTTAGTTAAGTAGTTTGACGTTTACCATGTCTCTTTGTATTTTTATATTATATTGTTAATAAACATACTATATACATCCAATAGAACCCAAAGTGGTTCATTAATGATACAACTATCATTATATATATTTTTTACGATACTTATAATTATAGGAATATAATATCAATTAATAATATAATATTTGTTTTAAAAACTCTTTTATGTCAATTTTGACACTATTTGGTATTTTGTTTTTTCCAAAATTATAACATCATTATTACTTCGAAAAAAATTCAACTAGCCTGTCACGACCCGTCCTCAGGGCCCGATCCATGACTACCCTAAGTCCACCTTCCATATGCCAGGGGCTGGCGACTAGCACCAAGGCGAGCATGTGGTAGTCACGGCACGGGCCCCGAGGAAAGGACGTCGCAAATTGGTATTAGAGGAGTTTGGTTCTACCGCAGAACTCATGACTCAGATCTTTTTCTTTGTGAAGAAATACTGTTAAGAGTATTGAGTGTGGTTATCAGTCCAGGGATTCGAGTGTTGGTGTGGCGGCCAACGTATCCGTACACCAGGACCCTGACTTCTGATTTCTGACATGATGCACGAAAACATTGATTGCATGTGTGTTTAAAGTTTTCTATGTGATTAATTAATGTTAGCTGACCAGGAATACTGTTTGACCGTGGCGCACCTGTTTCCTTTTAGGATGGCCCCACGACGGCAGCTAACTAGGGTTCCGAGTGTTGTGGGTTACGACAGCCCACTGAGGGACAAGGCCTCGGTACAGGGCCCTTTGACAGCAGAGGCATCGGCGGTACCTCTACCCATCGAGCCACCGATGCTTCTAGCCCCAGCTGCTGAATATGCACGTCGCCTTAGTGCACTGCAAAAGTTTCAGCATCAGCAACCGCCCAGGTTCCGCGGGGGGATAGTCCCTCCAGTAGCCGGGGATTGGCTGGAGGCAGTTGTCTGAGTTTTCAGGTTAGTGAGGACACCTGTAGACCTCATGGTGATCCTCACAGTGAGCCTCATGCACGCGGCAGCAGGCAGATGGTGGAGCTTGATGCCTCTTGTCCACGACGAGGCATCTCTCATTTGGACGAACTTTGAGAGCCTCTTCCAATCGTATTTCTTCCCATCCACCCTCCGTGTGGTGCGCATCCAGGAGCTTCTACACCTGTGGCAGGGTATCTTGACGGTTGCCCAGTACTCGGCGAGATTTACAGATCTTTTGCGCAACACGAAGGATATGGTATGGGACCCATTATTCCGGGAACGGACCTTTGAGCAGGGATTGAGGCAAGAGATCAGGGCATCGCTGATCTCCCTCAGCATTACGACACAGGTAGGGGTACTGGTGCGAGCCCTTATCATCGAGAGCTTCCATGCTGAGCCTACATCAGCAACAAGACCAACCGAAGGGTGGCACGTAGCAGAGTCTCCTGCAACAGGAAGTCGACAGATGACGCATGGGTCTAGGCAGACCAGACCCTCAGGCAGACGACCTCAGGACACTGGCTCAAAGGTGTGGGGCACTCAGCGCGGAGCCAGTCTTTCGAGAGGCAGACAGTGCTACGCATGCGGTGGGCATGGCCACATGGCTTGTGACTACCCGACCTACCCTGCCGAGGAGCAGCAGACGGTTGAGGGACCACCCAGATAGAGGTAGAGGGTTGACTGTGGTGGTCCACAGGGAGGATGCAGACAAGGCAGAGGAGCTGGCCGAACAGCAGGTGGTGGGAAACACTTTCAGGCTCTACCACCACCACCACTAGGAGGTCCACCCCGACCCTAGGGAGCCGGTAGGAAAAGACTGGCATAGCTCCAGGTAGCAGAGGCCTAAGACCACAGCGCACCCGAGATGATTCGAGGTACTATCTGTGTCTATTCAACCCTTTCATCAGTTCTTATAGACACAAGAGTGAGTCATTCTTTCATAGCCGCTTCCCTTATTCAGAGCTCGGAGATTCCGATAGAGCCGTTGGCTCGATCCTTACAGCTAGAGACTCCTACAGAAGCAGAATCGACGATTCCGCACTAGTGTCGGCAGTGTTAGCTTACTCTAGGAGGTGAGAGATTCGACTGGGATCTTCTCGTAGCGGGTTCAAGGCCTTACGACATCATCTTGGGCATGGACTGGTTATCTACATTCCATGCTCAGATCGACTGTATTAGGCGCAAGGTGTGATGTGTATGCACCGATGGGAGAAGGTTCACCTTCACCGGTGAGAAGGGAGCCTTTGCATCATAGGATGGACTCTCACAGAGGAGAGGACATCCCATCACTCGTCAGTTAGCTAGCCTAATCCTAGGAAGAGTTGACGTGCGGAGTCTTGATTTTCCTATAGTGGTGGATCAATATGCGGACGTTTTCCCCGACGACGTTCCAGGACTACCTCCTCGTGGAGAGATAGACTTTTATATTGATCTGTACCCCGGACAGCCCCAATATCCACCCGAGCATATCAGATGGCTCCCGCCGAGCATTGAGAGCTACGGGTACAGTTAGCGGACTTGTAGGGCAAGGGATTCATCCGACCCAGGGTTTCACCCATGGCTTCTCCAATATTGTTCTCCAAGAAGGCGGACGAGAGCTTACGACTTTGTGTCGACTATCGTCGCCTGAACCAGGTGACCATGAGGAACATGTATCTACTATCGAGATTTAATGACCTCTTTGATCAGTTCAAGGGAGCACGGTGGTCCTCGAAGATAGACCTCGGGTCAAGATATCATCAACTCAGAGTTTGGGACGAGGACGTGCAGAAGACGAACTTCAGATGTCGGTATGACCACTATGAGTTCATGGTTATGCCATTCGGTGTAACCAATGCTCCAGCAGTGTTCATGGCAATCATGACCAGGATCTTTCATCCATACCTTGATCGATTTGTCATGGTCTTCATTGACGACATTTTGATATACTCGATGACTGAGGAGGAGCATGCCTACCACTTGCGTGTTGTAATGGACACACTCAGAGAGTACCATCTTTATGTTAAGCTCTCGAAGTGTCAGTTTTGGATACGTGAGGTCCACTTCTTGGGACACATCATCTCTGAGGCGGGAGTTGTGGTGGACCCTGCGAAGATCGAGGCAGTGCTAGCTTGGGAGACACCCAGGAGCGTGACGGAGGTGCAGAGTTTCTTGGGTCTAGCTGGATACTATAGAAGATTTGTGAAAGACTTCTCTAGAGGTGCGGCACCACTATCAGCTTTGACAAAGAAGGGGAAAACCTTTGTGTGGTCAGACAGATGTCAGCAGATCTTCCAGGAGCTGAGATAGAGATTGACCAACGCGCCTATCTTGAGGCTTCTGAAGGAAGGATTTGGGTACGTGGTTTACTACGATGCATCAGGGACTAGACTCAAATGTGTCCTGGTGCAGATGAGGTCCGTGATTGCCTATGGATCACGTTAGTTGAGGAAGCATGAGCAGAACTACGCTACCCATGAACTAGTGTTAGCAGCAGTGATCTTCGCTCTGAAGATGTGGTGACACTATCTGATGGGCGAGCGCTTTACAGTCTATTCTGACCATCAGAGTCTCAGGTACATCTTCTCTCAAAAATACCTAAACCTAAGACTGCGGTGATGGATTGAGTTCCTCCATGACTATGACTTTGAGATAGTCTATACTCCTGGAAAGGGGAACGTGGTAGCTGATGCTCTCAGCTGGAGGACGGGCATTCAACTACTTGGGGAGGTGAAAGTGCAGCTAGCCGCTTTGCAGATATCTTTCGTGGATAGCGATGTAGAAGCCTTTCAGCAATCACTCACAGTCACTCCTCCACTAAAGCAAGGGGTCAGAGAGGCACTATGTGGGGACACCGACTGTGAGACGCGGCGTGCACATATATCATCAGGACATGCACCTGATGGTGTCTCTTTAGGTGGAGAGAACAACGTCCTTTTCAGAGGACGTACCATTGTACCAGTTACTTTATGGGAGGAGGTTCTAAGAGATTTTCACATTTCCCCTTTGGCGGTACATCCTGGAGTGGAGAAGTTGTACCAGGATCTCAGATGACAACACTGGTGGTCCGGAATGAAGAAGGTTATGGCAGAGTTCGTTTCTCGATGCCTCACCTGCCAGCAGTTGAAGGCAGAGCACCAGGTTCCAGTAGGCTTGGTACATCCCTTGGAGGTCCCGGAGTGGAGGTGGGACGGGATATCTATGGACTTCGTGACTGGACATCCACGCACTTCCAGAGGTCATGACTCCATTTGGGTGATTGTTGACCGACTCACCAAGTCGGTTGACTTCTTACCCATCAGATAGAAGGGCTCATTGGGGATCTGGTGACGTCTCTACGTTCAGGAGGTTGTTCGGCTTCATGGTGTTCCATTATCTATCATCTCTGATCGAGATGCTCGCTTCACTTCTCGGATTTGGAAGGGGTTTCAAGAGGGGTTGGGGACACAGCTATGTCTTAGAACCGCCTTTCACCCCCAGACAGATGGTCAGATGGAGAGGACCATTCAGAATCTCGAGAACATGCTCTGCGCATGTGTCCTCGACTTTGGTCGTAGCTGAGAGGACCACCTACCATTGGTGGAGTTCGTGTACAACAAAAGCTACCACTCCACCATCGGGATGGCACCTTACGAGGCGTTGTATGGACGACCATGCAGATCACCTCTGTTCTGAACAGACCCTAGGGAGTCAGCACTTGTGGGACCAGAGATGGTCCAGTCCATGACAGAGAGGGTTCAGGTCATCCAGGAGTGAATTCGGATAGGTCAGAGCTGGCAGAAGTCTTATGTTGACAGGAGGCGGAGGCCACAGGAGTTCGAGGGTGGAAACCACCTCTTCTTGCGGGTCTCACCTCGACGTGGATTACGGATATTTGGTCGAGGCGACAAGTTTTCTCCACGCTTCAATGGACCATTCCAAGTCCTTAGCAGAATTGGCAAGGTGTCTTATCGCATGGCTCTACCACCTCAGTTGCACCAGGTGCACGATGTCTTCCACCTATCTCAGCTGAGAAGATACGTGCACGACCCGACGCATATCATCGACCATGGGTAGTTATACATTGACGATAGGGAAACTTTTGCAGAGATCCCAATGGAGATTGAGGATCGACAGGAGCGGGTCCTACATCGACGGTCGATTCCTCTAGTGTACATCAGATGGCAGCACGGAAACCTCCAAGAGAGAACATGGGAGCAGGAGGCTCATATGTGTGCTCAGTACCCACATTTGTTTCCCTATTTTTTGATGTATCTTTACGGGGACGTAATGACCTGAGGTGAGAGTGATGTAAAGACACATAAAATTCAAGGGAATTTTTTTTAATTTTCTTTGGGATTTTACAAGCACGAGTTTCTGACAGCACCTGATTCCGAGGACCGGTGTACCCGAAATAATTTTCTGAATTTTAGCTCGGGTACGTTTAGTGAACGAATGACCGGGTTTTTCTAACTTTTGAAATTGTGCTCGGAATCAAATTCCTAGGGCACCGATGTAATTTCAGTGCCGGTAATTGCTTAGAAACACCTTTTCCGGAGTTGCGTTTTCTCGGGTGTGGTGTTTAAATTTTCGGGCTATGTGAATGAATAAAATAAAATGGTATGACCAATTTATTTTATTTTAAGTTGTTTTTCCTAATTTACGAGGTTAAAGTGTGACCCAAAATATCCTACACCACTATGTAAGATATTTGTGGAGTGGGGCCCACAGGAACCCCACCGTTTCTTTCAGATTTTTCAACCCCCATCCTTTAATTATGTAACGTACCCGCACCCCCATTTTTAATGAATTCAACCCTTTCATTTATTCTGGAAAATAAATTCCTCATTAATTGGGCGGTTTAAAACTCCTCAATTAATTCAATTAATTGTTTGTTTGTTTCATTTCTTTTTGAAATTCCATGGTTGGCTTGTGTTAATAAAATAAGACAATTCTTATTTTATTGGAGGATGGTTGTGCGAGAGGAATTGGGAGAAATCTCTCAAGCCGTGAAGTTCTCCCTCCTCGACGAAGAACAAGAAGAACTCGAAGAACATGAAGAACGCCGAACTCTGATGAAGGTCGACAGGAACGCCGGATCCTCAGAGATCGATGACATGACACCGATGAATTATTTCTTCGTGACGTGACGATCCTCCTTCCGCGACGCTCCTTCTGTGATGCTTCGTCCGCGACACTTCTTCCGAGAAGTTCCTTCTCCCGTGACAATCTTCGAATCATCCATCGCTTGAGGTAGGGGTTTTGGTTCAATTAAATCTATGTGATTTATATCCTCAGCATGTGTTTAAATTTTGTCAGAAACCGTTTATACCGCTAACGCGGTGGGTGCAGACCAACGAACAAGTCTGAACCCATCGTTTCTTCATTCTTGGTGTGAGGATCAGTGGATGATGACAAAGCAGGCCATAAGGGAATTTTGAGGTCTTCACAGTGAAGATCAGATCCTGGGAGGACATTTGGTGAAGACGGCAGGCAAAACGGACCAACGGAGCGCATCAGGTGGTCCGTGGAAAACACTACCGGTGCGCCTCACCGGGAGGCGGCGGTGCCCGGCGTGCCGCCCGAAGGCCCGCCGTGGCTAAAGCCATGGTAGCAAGCTGCTGGTCCCGCGACCGCGTGGGACCGAGGGAGGCGGGACTTGGTGCTTGGTCAGGTCCGTTGGCAAGGGGTGGCCCCCACGTGGGGTCGCGGTTCATTCAAGGGGCGGTGCCCCCCTTGCGCAACCGCTCGGCCGAAACGGCCGAGCCACCCGGCCGCCGGGCCACGCCAGCACACCGGGCCACGCCCAAGCGGGCCGGACCCGAACGCGGGTCGGGTCGACCCGGTTCGGGCTGACCTAGTGGGTCTCGGGCCGTATCGGCCTGGGCCCAAAACCCCCACTTCCGGTCCCCTTTCGGTCATTTTCCCATAACATGGGCTACGTATCTCCAATCGATGCACCTTCAGTTGCGTAGCGATCCTTGGATCGAGACAGTCATTTTGTTATATTAAAGTCATGGTTTCATAGTACTTTGGGTTCGGCCGGGTTGGTTCATACACGAAACCAACCGGGCCCTCGGAGTGGAAACGCTTATAATTTGAGCTCCAGACGTCCAATTGTCATGTCGTCAACATTGTTGGATTCCTCTTAGTGAGACGGACCTTTTGGCTTACTCCGCTCGAGGTTTGGAAGTAGTTGGAGTATGGTCGGGTTGGTTTTGACTTAAAAACCAACCATGCCCCTGGGACGTAAAAGTCAATAACTCTCAGACCAGTCGTCTGATTGACGCGCCATCTGTGACGTTGAGTTCCTATTGACGATACGGAACTTTTGGATACATCAACCCCGGACTTTGTGTTAGTTGATTTATCAGCGGCTCGGCTCATGGAGCGGACCCTCTCGAATGAGCTTGCTGTGTGCGGGAACCCTAGAGCTGGCTGTGACTATGACGACGATGACGACTGTACTGAAATCCTCTATGGATTCGACAGTGATGACTACAGCACTCAGCGATCCCACATTGATCAGTGACACCGATCTTGTGTGGGTTGGATCCTATGTGGGTTAGCGTTCAGCGGTCTTGTGTGGGCCAGCACCTACAGATCCTGTGTGGGTCCGATCCTGTGTGGGTCATAGTGGGGGTCAGTTACCTATCTATTCTTTGTGCGTCATTGCAGGGGTTAGTTACCTATCGATCCATTGTGGGTCATTGTGGGGGTTAGTTACCTATCAATCCTTTGTGGGTCATTGCGGGCGTTATACCTATCGATCCTGTGTGGGTCCGACGACTTAGATGAATCAGTGGCTACACCTGATCATCTCTATCTTCTTACGAAGAAGTATACATGTGTGAGCTGAAACTTGACTTTCAATCCTTATCTTCGATAAGAATGACTTGTTATCCTGTGTGGATTATGTTATGCTTTCCTGTGTGGATCAGGTTGTGATTTCCTATGTGGACTGGGTTATACTTGATCTCAGATGTTAGAGCCGGACGAGAATAGATGACTTAGGTATATGTATTGGAATATACCTAAGTAGTGTTGGATGTTACTTCGTGATTGAATCATTACTTTGTGGATTATCCTTTGGGGATTCTGGGAGACCATCGGGGGTCTTGGGGTCCCTACTGAGTAGCTTATACTCACCCCTGCACTGGCTATGCCCGCACTACGTGGTGTTAGTTGCAGACGACGGATAGCGTTGATCGTGGTTGGGGATTGTGGATCAGGTCGGTACTTGGAGGTGGACCACTGGGTGGGACATAATCGGAGTGGACGGCTGGACCTGAGGAGCTGGGGAGATTATTTGTACCCACCCTTCAGGTGGGGCTTCCAGTGGACGGCTCGATGTTGCGGCTTTACTTTTCAGTTGTTGTATTCCCTTTTTCAGTTGTACTTTACTTTCAGTTTGGGGTTGTATACTGGCCCACTTACTTTCCCGCACTTACTGTTGTACCCGTCTTTTACTTAGTGTTTACTTCTTCTTTCTTGCACTATTGTGTTTGTTACTTTACAAATGCAATGCCTTCCCTTTTTACCGGGAATTACGCCTTGGTGCTAGTCGTCAGCCCCTGGCCTATGGAAGGCGGGCTTGGGGTAGTCACGGCATGGGGCCCGAGGACGGGTCGTGAGATAACCAACCCTGATATGTCATATTAACCAAGAAAATTAGTTGAATTCATAAAAGGCTCAAATTACAATTTTTTGGATATTTATAATATCAATTATTTTAATATTTAATTAATTAAGTAATTACTGCATCATCATTGTGTCATAAATAAATTATATTTTTTAATTTCTATAAAATAAAAATAAAATACCATTAGGTAGGAAAACTATTTCTTTTTTCAATGAATATTTATAGTCAAAATGATGACTTATATAACCACATGTATAAATTTATTTACTAAAATATATTTTTTTATGTCATTTTTGCCTTTACTTTAAATTAATTAAAATAATGTGTCACTATCATTAATAAGTGGCTCCATGGGGTCCCAAAATCGACCCAAGGATTTCCATGGACGTCCATGACTCATCCAATAATGTTAGGACATGTTTTAAGGTAATTTTGTATTATTATAAAATTCTTTTTACCTTGAATTACCTTATTTACATTAACCACAGTAAATAAAAGTCATAAGTTACTATTCAAAAAATATTATTTTCATCTTGTTGAAACACATTTTAATTTCTAATATCAATAGTGCCTCTCGTATTTTTGAAATTCAATTTACAAAAGCGGCAAAATTAACTTTTATGCAAATTTGCAAATGCTCTTAGTAGGTGGGTAAAAGATGGTAAAATGTTCAATAAAATTTTTATATATCTAAAATTATTATAAACTGACTCCAATGAATTACATTGAACTTATGTAGGTATTATTTATGTATTTTTACCTAAAATAAATTTAAATAAAATAAATAATTATTTAAATAAATAGTCGGTTTTAAACAATAACTCATTTTTCACTATTCATCAAAAATTGAATGTTTTCAAAAAAAATAAAAAAAATCACCCTAAGATAATTTTGATATTAATAATTCAAAAATTAATTCTATTTTACCAATTTCAAAGCATATAAGTTTCAATAATTTATTTAAAATTAATTCCTGTTGTCAAAACCAAAAAGTATATTTTTAAGAAATTATAACTATCAAAAGATTGACACTTGTTTATATCCAATTTCAAATTGAAATTTCATACAATGACCATCATTGGATTAAATGTTAAAAAAATAATATAATTATACTTAAAACCCATTAAAATGTATAATTCAACACTATAAATTATTTTGATTAAAAAACATGTTTTCAGTTAAAATATAGTATTTTCACTATTCAACCAAATAAGAAAGTTTTCAGAAAAACATAAAAAATTTATTAAAACTAAATTCATATGTCCTTATTCTAAAGTATAATTTTATTTTGTCAAATTGAATATATAAAAGTTTAATATTTTGGATTTAAAAAAGGGTTCACCATTAAAAGGTGGCAAAATTTAATTTTTTTTGAAGAATACATCTTTTATTTGAAAAAATTAATTTGTCATTAAATTATGTCCAAGAAACTCATAATATAGTTTGTAAAATTATAAGGATTATATAAAGATCAAAATTCAGTTAATGCTATTCAAAAACGCTTTTGAACGACTAGTTTGGTATGTTGCGGTGCGCTTGAACTCAGTGTTGCGTGTAGTGCAAGTTATTGAATTACTTTGAATAAATAATGTACTATGAAATGATGGGGTGTTACATTCTTCCCTTCTTCAATAAATTTCATCCTCACAATTTAAAATTTTTCATCAAAAATAAAAGGTTGAAAATAGAAAATACTTTTGTGCGAAAACCCAAATAAGAAATTGGGTTAATACAATTGAGTCCTAATAAAAGGAAAAGGGGAATGAAAATGTCACCACCAAATTATGATCTCGATTAGGAGAACATTGGTGGAAATTAGGGACACCTAATTGGTGGAAAAACATAAATATTTATAGGGAGTGATTGACGACATCAATCACAAAAAATTGTAGAATTGAAGGCTTCAAAGCCATCAATCTATGATGATTTAAAATATCATCGGTTCAACAAAACATAAGGTATTAGAATAACACATTTTTAGTTTTAAGATCCCTTAGTAAAATTTTAGGAATTAATTTATCCATAGAATGGGAGAAGAAGAAAAATATATACTTGACAAGTAGAGTTCCATCCTTTAACTAATTTATACCACAAACTCATCGTTCACCCTAAAATATAATAGAACATAAAAAATATTATATTTATACTATTCTTATAGGGTTCCAAAAAATGAATTTATAATTCACATATTAGGCCCTTAAAAAAAGAAACTAGATTATACAATCCAGGGACTTCATGTAGTCCAGTGGTAGGTGATAAATCCCAATCGCACTTTGGTTCTGGTTCAATTCCCACAACATTTTTCGACGCGACGGGTTGTCACATGGTCTTCGTGTTGTACTTTTTATAAAAATACAAAAATAACTTTAATAGTAGTATCTGATTTCAAACATAATTCTTTCCAACCATTATATTTTCCCAAAATACTTCCATCCAAACTCATATTCTAAAATATATGAGAAGTCAAACATAATGAAGATCCTTTTTATCACATAACAGCATGGGAACATCTTCATCATGTATTATTTTAAAACATGATAACACCCTAAATTACCATAAAACTTTATTGATTACATTCATGCTCCCTTATCCTTTATATAATACTGGATATATTACTTAAATCAAAATTATTGAATATTCCAACAATAATGAAATAAAAAAACTATTAATATTTTCCAAGGATGTCAAGAACATCCTATATAAATTATCCAAATCAACCATCTCTTATTCCAAAATCACTACCTCATTATCAGGACAATATTAAGGATTAAAATTACTTCAACAATTTTTTTAAAGTTTATCTTACTATTAAGTCACTTATCTTCGAACCATATAATCTCAAATCCTCGATAAAATAGTACCGCAGTACTATCCATATTTATCTCCACAATTCATATAAATAGTATATTGTTGATAGAACACTCAAATGAAATAATTCTATAATAAATTTATAGGAGCACTTGTCATTCCTCTGCATATTAGGTTGTATCATAACTTGATTATTATCCAATAGCATCATTTAAGTTATACTCTGATGACTGGGACATTGATTCACGTAATGTCCCTACTATTTGTAGATGAAGCATTGTATATTTGAAACTTTTTTTCTAACCCTTGAAATCACGTACTTGGTGTCCTTTTTCACCACACTTATAAAAAACTCTTATTCTCTTCAATCAATTACCAAGGTGATTCTTTCCACAGCTATCACATATGGGGAGATCCTTATTTTCCCTCTTCCCTTTATCCATTTTTCTCTCTTCCATCGTTTTCTTCTCTTGTTTCCCATTAAATCCATAGGGCTCAGAGAATTATTTAATTATCTTATTTACACATGATACCATTTAATCATATGTTTAGAATAAATTTGAGACTATTTTCCTTTTAAATGTCCACTTAATACCATTAAAGATATGATCCTTATTACTCTTTGGATCATACGTATTGCTTGAGTTCACATTACTTCAACTAGGCGCCATTTATATACAAGGGCATACACTAGGTTAGTTTATTAATTATATTGAATAATAATAAACATGTAAAATACCTAACATAAATCGAACTGTTTATGGATATAATCCCTAATCATAAAAACTATTTTCTTTGAAAAAGTATATACTCATAAACCCTTCATAATGTTTTGGAAATAAATGAGAATTATCCTAAGAATATCCCCCATGAGTGTCATAACCAAGAGTAAAGCAAGGATCATTTTCGCGCAAGTCCCTCATTTATTCCATTTGAAATATCCATGCCTCCTAGATTATGCCTAAAAGTCACTCATATTTAACTTCTTCATATCCTGTGAAAATGAAACATAAGAAAGGGGTGAGCTCAAACACTCAGTAAGGGTAATAAATACAGCGGAAGTTAACAAAAATATTAAGTATGGTGAATAATTGAAACCCCATGGCTTTACTAATAATAAACATGAATACATTTATGGCGAAAACAGGAGAAAAGTAAATAATTCCATAATAAAACATAATCATGTGTATTCTACTAGTAGAATGACCACATGAACCATCAATATTATTTTCATATTGAGGGAATGTATAATGTCGTACATTCTATAACATTTTTTGAAGGCCTCGACCAAGACGTCTAAAAATGATTAAGGCCTCGGCCAAAACCATATATCAAATTGGGAAAGGCCTCAGCCAATTCCTCATCTAGTTGTCTCATAAGACCTACCGATGCATCGAGTAGCTATAGCGGGCTCCACCTTTTAGATACTAAGTCCAATGCATTCCTCATATGAGAAGGTTGAAATATAACATAATCATTCGTATTAAAACTAGCCTACGAAATGTCAATACATTAACCATAAACCATGAATGGTATTAAAATAGCACATCAACAGTCAAACATATCACAAAACCTCCAATACATTATAGAAGATTTTTATCATAATAAAACAACTTCAATTAATCTTGAAATACATCAAAGGATGTTGACATAGATGAAATCAAAATGTTTTTATAGAGAAATATCTCTTTCAATTTTGAAAAAATATTAGTGTCACGTAATTATAAATAAAAAAATTATTTTGAAAATATTCCTATATTCTTGTAAGGGATGATTCGATCATGTCATAACGGTGGAAAATAGCCACACACACCGTATAAGTTAAAAAAACATTCTTACCTTAATTTTGTCAAAAAGGTCATAAAGTACCTTGTTTGGAAAATGATGGAATGATTCCTTTATAAAAATCTTATAAAAGTAAAACTAGGGTATAAATGACTTTAACCCATAGTCTTTAAAATAGTAATAATGTTTTGAAATACATTTTTAAGAAACATGGATGTGGATGATAAAGAGGTCCCAGTAGATAATTACATATAAACAACCTAGGATAATGAAGAGATTGTGAAATTAACCCTTACCTTGTACATTTCCCTGGTAGTGGGTAGGTTAAACTCTTGTATAATTTTTAAATAATTGTAATTAAATTACACAAGAATCATATACATTAATATGATATCATATATGATCTTTTAACATTTCTTTGTTAATAATATCTTAGTATTATCGTCGTTTCAGGTGTTAATAGATTCATTTTCCTTTATATACTTTGTTAAGTGAGTCATATTTTTTTATATATGGGATGTAACTTATTATTATCCTGAATTATATTAAGTCTTTAAACATTATTTTTATTCATCAAATGAAAATTATTCATGAATGGATAAGATGGGGAATGAATCTCATCACGTTCGTAGATATGATAATTCGTACGTACGCACGAGCGACAATATCATTATATTTATATTAAAATAATATATAATTGGATGTTATATCATATATACAGAATCATTATCATATTATATTTATTATTTACATCAATTACACATCATTATTATACCCATTCAAATTATAATGTATGGTATTACAATTACACCACGATGTGGAGACTGTAAGCCATATGTAGGCACGTATGGTCACATTTCCTTCAAAGGATATATAGAATAATGAATATGGTTGTACCATATTTATAATAACATCAAAGTATATAGAAGATACTGGATTTATTATTTTATAATGGAAACAACAATAATCGAATGAGTGGAAGAAGAAAGTAATTTTAAAGAGGTGAGGAAATATTTTTCCCTTCTTCGGGTTCTTCCTTTTGATTTAATCAAAAGGGATCCTGAAGATGGATTTATGAATAAAAGAAGGAATCTACGATGGAGGGAGGAAAGTTGAAAGGGTACTTGGGATGGGGTTGGCTGATCCAAATGTCTTTGAAGGTGTGAATTAGAGAGAAGGAAGGCGCCCTTTTATAAACGTGGTGAGGGGCACCTTAGGAAATAATAGAAATATTATTTTATAATTAAATCTTTTTCGATTTCTATTTTCTCAAAAATGGATTATTTAAAGTATATGGTGGGGATGGGTCAAAAAACACTCAACCAATAGGTTTTAGACATGTCTGAGTCACTATATTAGCCGTATCTTTTAGATTTAACTCATAGTTAAATAGTTTGACATTTACCATGTCTCGTTGTATTTTTATATTATATGGTTAATAATATTACTATATACTTACAGGATAACCCCAAGTGGTTTATTAATAATACAACTAACATTATATAAGTCCTTTCGTCGAACGATATATTTTTAGGAATAGAATATCAATTAATAATATAATATTTGTTTTAAAAACTCTTTTATGTCAATTTTCACACTATTTGGTATTTTGTTTTTTCTAAAATCATAAATGCATTATTACTTCTAAAATAATTCATCTAACCAACCATAATATTTCATATTATCCTAAAACATTGGTTTAATTCATAAAAATTCTCATATTACATTTATTTGGATATTTATAATTTCAATTATTTTAATATTTCATTAATTAGGTAATTACTCCATCCTCATTATTTCATAAATAAATAAAATAATATAATTTCCAAAAAATATAAATAAAATACCATTATGTACTAAATATTTTTATCTTTTCAATGAATATTTATAGTCAAAATATTATTATATAACCCCATGTAAAAATTGATTTACTAAAATATATTTTTCAAGTCCTTTTTTCCTTTAGTATAAATTAATTAAAATAAATTGTCATTATCATTAATTAGTGGCTCCATGGGCCCCAAAATCGACCCAAGGATGCCCATGGTCAGCCATGACACATCCAACAATGTTAGGACAAGTGTTAATTTCACGACCCGTCCTCAAGGCCCATGTCGTGACTACCCCAAGCCCGTCTTCCATAGGCCAGGGGCTGGCAACAAACACCAAAGGCATAAATCCCTAAGCTGAGAATGTATTGCCTTTATAGTAGTAACACACAGACAAAAAAAGTAAGATGTATGCAATGAAGTAAGTGAAAAATGTATACAAAAAGTTTTGTTGAAAGTAAAAGGGGCCGAAAATACAAGTCCAACAGTAAAGTACAGGTACAACGGAAAACAAGTACAACTGAAAATGGGACAACAGTTGAAAAGGGAAGCTCCTAGAACGTCCACCGAGTATCCTACCTGAAGGGTAGGAACAGATGTCCACCTCAACACTCCACATCTATCGGTCCACTCCATGTACCGTCTCTCCTTGTGGTCCACCTCCGGGTACGATCCGATCCTGCCTCGCTCTCGGCCTCCGTCAACGATGTCTGTCTTCCGCATCTAACACAATGAGGTGCGGGTATAGCCCATGCTGGGGTGAGGATAACGATACTCATTAGGGACCCCAAGACCCCCGAAGGTCTCCCATAATCCCTGAAGGAAAAACCACAGAAGAAAATATACAATCACAATGTATCAAATAACCCTACTTATGTATATGCCCATACATATACCAAAGTTATCTATCTCATTTCGGCTCCAACTCTCGAGCCCAAGAACAACCCAACACACACTGGAAGTAAAGTCAATCACATCGATGATAATGATAGAAAGTCAAGACTCAGCTCACACAGGTATACATATTTTATATAATGATATAGATGATTAAATGTAGTCACTGATTCATCTAAACTATCAGATCCACATAGGATACTAGACCAACAAAGCTGTCAGACCCAATCAGGATACAAGACCAGCTACTCTGTCAGACCCACTCAGGATACAAGTACAGAATTCATCGGTGTCGAACCCATGATGGATCCCAGTATAGAAGTCATCACCGCCAAACCCACAGAGGATTACAGTATGGTAGATGTCGTCGTCGAACACACATAACATCCTAGTACGGTTGTCGTCGTCGTCGAACCCACGGAAGATCCTAGTATGGTAATCATCATCATTGAACCCATGGAGTATCCTAGTACAGTAAACATCATCATCGAACGCATGTATAATCCTAGTATGGTAAAAATCTTTTTCGAACCCACGAAGGTTCCTATTACGGTAAATGTCGTAGTCGCAGCTAGCTCTAGAGTTCCCAAACACCGCACACTCGATTCTCGGAGGGTCCACTCCTTGGGAAAATGGGATTTGATACATCAACTATCATGAAGTCCTGATTAGATGTATCGTGAAGTTCCTTCTCATCATAAGGAACCCAATGCGACAGACGTCGTGTCAATCGGACCCTCGGTCTGAGAGTTATTAGCTTTTCTGTTCTAGTATCCTGATTCAATTTCGGGTACAATACAACCCGAACATACTCAAAAATCATCCTAATACCGTGTTTAGTATTCCAAAGGGACCTTCTCGTCCAAATTAATCTATCATAGTTGATGTCACGTCAATCGGACGTTCAGTCCTTAAGTTATAAGTGTTTCCGCTCCAAGGGCCCAGTTGGATTCGAGTTTGAACCTACCCGGTCATACCCAAACATCACCAAAACCTTGAGTGTTATATCTCTAAATGATTGTCTTGATCCAAGAAATACTATGAAACTGACGGTGCGTCAATTGAAGATTCGTAGAACATGTTATGGGCGAAACACTAAATTGGGTCCGAAGAGGGGGGGGGGGGTTTGGGTTCGGTGTGACCCGGCCCAACCCGCCCTGGGTCAGCCCGAACCGGGTCGACTCGACCTGTGTCCAGGTCCGAACTAGTAGGAGCGGCCTGGCCTGGTGGCGGCAGCCCTGCCCGACGGGGTGCAGCCCCCCGGTTTCGTGAAACAGCAGCGCCACCCCTCCTGCCCGGCAGACCAAAGCCGATCGGATTTTCTAGTGTGAGAGGACCACTCCGGTGGGCTGTTGTCCTCCACACGTGATGCCATGACCCTCAAACTGTCCAGCATGCAGCTGGCTGGTTCGCCACTGAAGCGGCCCATGGAGCGTGGGTCGTGGTCCTCATGTCCGGCCGGTTACGGCCGGCCGGTTCTTCTTCGGTCGAGAAGCCTAAAGATGCAGGCCGCGGTTATTCTCTACGTGGCCGGTATACGGTCACTGCTCCCTCTGGTCTTTACCACCTCTTCCATCTCCACCTCCATCATGTATAAGAACAAGTGTCATCGGTGGGCTGTCTGGCCGTGTTCGTTGGGTCCGCACCCTCCGCGTAAGGCGGTAGCATTTGGCCGATGACATTCAAGATAATTCAACACAAACAAGATAATTTATTCACTTATAAATTATAAAAAACTCCTACCTTGATTCCAATGCTCACTTATCCTTGCCACGGGAAGGTTATTCGAAGATGACATCGATTCGTTGATGTCTGGACGCGTCTGAGGAGGAAGCGTAGCTGATGTTCCTTGTGGGCGGAGTCTTCTTCCTCGATGCGGAGGAAGTATAATAAATAAGACGATGGTTACGGTCCATGAGTTCTTCATTTGAGAGGGTAAATGTTCTTCATGGGAAGAAGGCCCTCTCCAAATTCTTCAAAAGTTCTACCACCAAAATATTTTCCAAGGGACCATTATAATCAGACTTCAAAATTTTAAAAGAATTTCCATGAAATTAAAATTGATTGAATGAATACAAAGATTAATTAAATTTGGGATTTAATTAATCCTAGGTGTTGGCATTAATTAAGATAAGATGAAGAGTTTAAAATTCAAATAGAGGAGGTGGAGAGTTTTAAGAGTTAATTAGGGGGGTTTCATGGGAGTTTAAGGGAGAGTTGAAGGGTTAGGCTCTCGTGTGCGCCCCACCACACATTAAATTCACAAGGGAGGTTATGTGGGTGTGGGACCCACATCTAACTTCCACTTTTAGGAAATAATCACCACTTAATAAATAAAATAAAATTGTGTACACATAATGTATCACCACAATTTTACTTTTATTTGTTACGAATCCCCATATTAAGACTTCTACTCTCGAACACACGCAACTGCGGTAAGGGTCCCCTTAAGAAAATATCGGTGATGCGAGTTCATCAGTGCCCTCATATTTCAATTCCAAGCACCGGATCAAAATATATAAAAACACGCACGTACGTTTACTGAACGTACACTATCACAACGTCAAAAATTGATTCTGGGCATACCGGGCCTCAGAATCAGGTGCCGTTAGAAAAAATAGACTCGTAAAATTCCAAAGTATTTATGAAAAAAAATTCCATGAAATTTCTGGGTACTTAAATTAACCCCTCTTCAGGTCTTTACGCACCCGTAAAGAAACAACACACATTAGGGGAACAAATGGTGGTTCTAAGAACGCATTTGAGCCAACCGCTCCCAAGTGCTCTCCTAGAGGATCCATTTCTACCATCAAATATGCACCAGAGGAATCAAACATCCACGTAGGACCTGCTATTGTTGATCCTTGATCTCCACCGGGACCACCGTAAATGTCTCCCCGTCATCGATGTATAGCTTTCCGTGATGGATGATGTGAGTAGGGTCATGCACCTATCTCCTCAGCTAAGATATGTGGAAGACGTCGTGCACCCGATGTAACTGAGGTGGAAGGGTCAGGTGGTAAGCCACCTGGCCTACCTTGCTGAGGACCTGTAACGGACTGATGAATCATGGAGACAACTTATTGCCTCGGCCATATCATCATAGACCTCATCGAGGTGAGACCCGTAAGAAGACGTGGTTTCCATCCTCGAACTCTAGTGGTCATCGTCTCCTATTAGCATTGGACTTATGTCAGGTCTGTGTAGTCTTCATCCTATCATGGATGTACTGCTAGTGGGGAAGTGTGAAACTGCCTCAACACTACCTCCTATAGTGCAACTGGTACCATGGAACGTTCTCTGAAAAGGATGAAGTGCTCCCACCTTCAAGAAACCCCTCAGGTGCCTGCCCAGAGGATATCTGAGCACGTCGCATCTCAAAATCAACGTCTCCACACTGTGCCTCCCTGGGATGCTGAATTAGTGGTGGAGTGACTATGAGAGAATGTAGAAAGGCTAATACATCTCTATCCACAAGGGAATTAAAGTCAATCACATCGATGATAATTATCAAAATTCAAGACACAGCTCACACATGTATACATATTTCGTATAACGATAGAGATGATCAGATATAATCACTAAATCATCTAAACTATCGGACCCACATAGGATACTAGACTATCTAAGTTGTTGGACCCACCCAGGATACATGACCAGCTACTCTGTCGGACCCACTCAGGATACAATTATAGAAGTCATCACTGTCAAACCCATGGAGGATCCCAGTACAGAAGTCATCATCGTCGAACCCACAGAGGATTCCTGTACGATAGATTTGTCATTGAACCCATGGAGGATCCTAGTATGGTAGTCATCATCGTGGAACCCATGGAGGATCCTAGTACAGTAATATTTTTCATCGAACCCACGGAGGGTCCTAGAATAGTAAAAATTTTCGTCGAACCCACATAGGATCCTAGTATGGTAAACGTCGTTGTCGAACCCACTGAGGTTCCTAGTACGGTAAACGTCATAGTCGCAGCCAGCTCTAGGGTTCCTGCAGACATAACGCTCGATTCTGGGAGGGTCTGATCCTCAAGAAATGGGTGGTCGATACATCAACTATAATAAATTCTTGAGATGATGTATCCCGAAGTTCTGTTTCATCATAAAGAACCCAACACGACTGACGACGCGTCAATCGGACATCAGATATGGGAGTTATTAGCATTTCTGTTCTAGGGGCCTGGTTGGATTCTGGGTACAACCCAACCTATCCATACTCCAATCTCATCTTAATCCTATGTGGTGTATGCCAAAAGGGCCGTCTCGTCAAATGTAATCCATAGTAGTTGACGGCACATCAATCATACACCTGGTGCTTCAGTTATAAGACTTTTCGTTCCAAGGGCCAGGTTGGTTTCAAGTTAGAACCGATCCATCCATACAAAAACTTCACCAAAACCATGAGTGTAATATACTTAAAATACCATATCGATAAAATGAATCCTATGAAACTAACAGTGTGTCGATCGGAGGTATGTAGTTCAAGTTATCGAATAATAACTAAAATGGGTCCGAAAAGGGAGAGTATGGGTCTGGTCCGACCCGGCCCAACCCACCCTGTGTCGGCCCAAACTGGGTTGACTCGACCCAGGTCCATGTCCGACCCAGGAGGGCGCGGCCCAGCCTGGCCCGGTGGGGCGCCGTCCGGCCCTAAGGGGTGCGGCCCGGCCCGTCCCGGCTAGGTGCGACACGGACCGGCAGGCACGGACTGGCCCACGACTGGCCAAGCGGTGCGGGGGGCATGGCCCCCCGGTTTCGTGAAACGGTGTCGCCGAGCGGACCCATACGTGGAGGGCACGAGTCGAACGAACACGGCCCAACGACCCTCCAATGATCTTTGTTCTTATTCGTGATGGAGGTGGAGATAGAAGAAGTGACGACGACCGGAGGGATCAGTCATCGTATGTCGTCCGCATAGAGTAGAACTGTGGCCCGCATCTGTGGTCCCCTCCGAAGATAAAGAACTGGACGGCTTTAGCCGGTCGGACAGAAGGACCGCAGTGCCTTGTGGCGTTGGGATACAGAGGATCGCGGCCCGCGCTCCGCGGGCCACTTTGGCTACGAACCAGTCTGCCGCCTGCCGGCCGGGTTGAATGCCACGGTGCCACCAGGCACCGCGTGTGGAGGATAGCGGCCCGCCAGAGGGGGCCGCTCACACCGACATTTCACGAAACCGGGGGGCTACGCCCTCCGCACTGCTCGACCAGCTGGCCGAGCCACGGCCATCCACGGGCTGGGATGCGCCCTAGTGGGACGGACATGGACTCGGGTCGAGTCGACCCGGTTCGGGCCGATCCAGCGCAGGTTGGGCCGGGTCGGACCGGACCAACCCCCCCCCTCTTCGGACCCATTTTAGTGTTTCACCCATAAATTGAGATGAGGATCTCCGCTCGATGCACCATTAGTTGCATAGGATTCTTGGATCGAGATGGTCATTTCAGTATATTACACTCAAGGTTTTTGTGATGTTTGTGTACGGTCGGGTAGGTTCGAACTCGAAACCAACCAGGCCCTCGGAGCAGAAACACATATAACTTAAGGACCGGACATATGATTGACATGTTGTCAACTACGATGGATTAATTTTAGATGAGAAGGTCATTTTGGCACACTACACATGGGATTAGGATGATATTGGAGTATGGCCTGGTTGGATTGTACCCAAAATCCAACCTAGCTCCTGGAACAGAAAAGCTAATTACTCTCCAACCGGGCGTCCGATTGACGCGTCGTCTATCGCGTTGTGTTCCTTATGAGGATATGGAACTTCAGGATACATCAACTCGGGACTTGGTGATAGTTGATTTATCGACCCACTTTTGCCCAAGGAGTGGACACTCCCAAAATCGAGTGTGATGTGTGCGGGTACTCTAGAGCTGGATGCGACTACGAACATTACCATACTAGGAACCTCTGTGGGTTTGACGACGATGTTTACTGTACTAGGATCATACATGGGTTCGACGATGACGTTTACTATACTAGGATCCTTCATGGGTTCGAAGAGGCTGTTTACCGTATTAGGATCCTCTGTGGGTTTGACGACGATGAGTACTGTACTAGGCTCCTCTGTGGGTTCGACGATGACGACTACCAAACTAGGATGCTCTGTGGGTTAGATGACGACGTCTACCATATTGGAATAATCTGTGGGTTCGACTATGATGACTTCTTTGCTGGGATCCTCTGTGGGTTCGTCAGCGATGACTTCAGTACTTGTTTCCTGAGTAGGTCCAACAGAGTAGCTGGTCTTGTATCCTATGTGGGTCAGACAGCTTTTCTAGTCTAGTTTCCTATGTGGGTCTGACATTTTAGATGAATCAGTGACTATATATGATCATCTCCATCATTATACGAAAGATGTATACCTATATGAGCTCAGTCTTGACTTTCGATCATTATTATCGATGTGATTGACTTTGCTTTTTGTGGATTGGGTTTTGCATGGGCTCGAGAGTTGGAGCCAAACTGAGATTGATAACTTAGGTATATGTATGGGAATATACCTACGTAGGGTTATTTGATACTTATTGATTGTATCTTTCCTTCTGTTGTTTATCCTTCTTGGATTATGGGAGACCATCGCGGGTCTCGGGGTCCCTAATGAGTATCGTTATACTCACCCCTTCATGTGATTTGTTGGAACCTCATTATGTTGGATGCAGATGATAGACAACGTTGATGGAGGCTGAGAGTGAACCAGGATCGGACGGTACCCAGATGTGGATCACACGGCGAGACGGTACACGGAGCAGACCGATATGCGTGGAGTGCTAAGGAGAACATCTGTACCTACCCATCAGGTAGGATACTCGGCGGACATTCCAAGAGCTTCCATTTTCAGTTGTTGTCCACTTTTCAGTTGTACTTGATTTCTATTGTACCTCTACTTTACTGTTGGGCTTGTATTTCAGGCACCTTTTACATTCAGCACTACTTTTTGTATTTAGTTTTCACTTAGTGCATTGCTTCCAGCTTACTCTGTTTGTGTGTGTGTTACTACTATAAATGCAATGCCTTCCAAGCATAGGGATTTAAGCCTTTGGTGCTAGTCGCCATCCCCAAATCCGCCTTCCATAGGACAGAGGCTGGCGACTGGTACCAAAGATGTAAATCCCAAAGCTGGGAAGGCATTGCCTTTATGAAAGCAAACAAGCAATATACAGTACACAATTGGAAGTAAACACTGAGTGAATACTGTATAAAAATGATTGCTGGAATGTACAAAAGGGGCCAGAAATACAAGCCCAACAGAAACATATAGCTACAACTGAACGAATGTACAACTGAAAAACGGACAAACAGCCGATAGGTAAGAGCTGCTCCTGGATCGTCCTCTGGGGATCCTACCTAAAGGGTAGGTACATATGGCCTCCATAGCACTCCTCATTCATCTGTCTCTACCATGTACTGATATGTCATAAGGTCCTCCTCCGGGTATCGTCCAGTCCTGGCGCCCTCGGCCTCCGTCAGTGTTGTCTATCGTCTATATCCAACACAATGAGGTGCAGGCATAGCCCATGTAGGGGTGATTATAACGATACTCAATAGGGACCCCGAGACCCCTGGAGGTCTCCCATAATCCACTAAGGATAAATCAAATAAGAAAGATACAATCACGATGTATCAAGCAACTATACTTAGGTATATGCCCATACATATACCTAAGTTACCAGTCACAGTCCGGCTCCAACTCTCAAGCCCAAAACAACCCAGTCAACAATGTAAGTAAAGTCAATCACATCAATGATAATTATTGAATGTCAAGAATCAGATCTCATATACATACATCTTTTGTGGAGTGATAGAGATGATCAGATGTAGTCACAGATTCATCTAAGTTGTCGGACCCACACATTATACATAACAAGCTAAGCTGTCAGACCCACATAGGATACAAGACCAGCTATTCTATTTTCATCTAAATTGTCGGAAACACACAGGAAACATGACTAGCTAAGTTGTCAGACCCACACAAGATACAGGACCAGCTATTCTGTCGGACCCACGTAGGATTTAGGAACAGAAGTTAGAACTGTCGAACCCAAGGAGGATTCCGGTATAGAAGTCATCACTGTCGAACCCAAGGAGGATTCCATTACAGAAGTCATCACTGTCGAACCCACAGAGGATTCAGGTACAAAAGTAATCATTGTCGATCCCACAGAGGATCCTGGTATAGTATTATTGCATCCATCCCTAGGGTTCCCGCACACAACACGCTCGATTCCAGGATGGTCCACACATGGAGAAAAGATTAGATACATCAACTATCACAAGGTCCTGTGTTGATCTATCACATAGTTCCGTCTCAACATATGTAACCCAATGTGACAGATGGTGCGTCAATTAGACGACCAGTCTGGGAGTTATTGGCATATCTGTTCTAGTGGCCCGATTGGTTTTTAAGCTTAAACCAACCCGGCTGTATCCCAATTATGTCCAATCCTAAAGTGGAGTATTCTAAAAGAATTGTCTCACTCCAAGAATTCCATCGCCGTAGAAGGTACGTCAATCAGACACCCATAGCCCTAGATGTAGGCTAAAAGGTGTAAACGACCCTAGTGGGTCTGGGTCTGGTCCGACCCAGTCGGACTGACCCAGCCCGACCCGGTCTGAGGAAGCGACCTGAGTTGAGGGGATGACCTGACCTGAACCCGCTATGGATGTATACATTATTCACTTAGTGTTTCGGCCCAGCGGGTCAGGTCATGCCCCGCCGGGCCGGGCCACACCCTACTGGGCCGGACCTGGACCTGGGTCAGGCCGACCCGGTCCAGGCCGACCCAAGGTGGGTCGGGCTAGGTTGGACCGGACCAAAACCCCCCTCTTCATACCCATTTTAGTATTTTTCCCATAACATGAGCTACGGACCTCTGATAAACCCACCATCAGTTGTGTATGATTACTTGGATCGAGACGGGAGTTTTGGTATATTAACCTCAATGTTTTAGAAATGTATGGGTATGTCTGGGTTGGTTCGAACTCAATCCAAAGGTGTAAGTCCCTATGCTTCGAAGGCATCGCCTTTATAAAAGTAAAAAAACACAACAGAGTACGCAATAGAATAAGCACTATGTAATACAGAATACAAAAGTAAGTGCTGAAAGGAAATGGGCCGAAAATACAAGCCCAACAACAAGTAAAGAACAACTGAAAATCTAGTACAACTGCAGTAAAGTAAAATGTCAACCTCTGAGTCATCCTACGAGAATCCCACCTGAAGGGTGTGTACTGTTGGCCTCCTCAGCACCTCAGGTCCGTCTGTCCGCTCCATGTACGTCCTGCCATGTGGTACACCTCTGGGTATCGTCCAACTCTACAAGTCTCTACCTCTATTAGGGAAGTCCATCGTCTACATCCAAAATAGTGTAGTGCGGGCATAGCCCGTGCAGGGGTGAGTATACAATACTCAGTAGAGACCCCGAGACCCCCATGGTCTCCCAAAATCCTTGAAGGATAAACCATAGAAGAGAGATATAATCACGTAGTATCAAAAAACAATACTTAAGTATATGCCCATACATATAACTAAGTAATAAATCATAGTTAAGCTCCAACTCTCATGCCAAAGAACAACCCAATACACACTGGAAGGAATGTCAATCACATCGATGATGATGATAGAAAGTCTAGACTCAGCTCACACATGTATACATATTTTATATAATGATAGAGATGATCAGATGTAGTCACTGATTCATCTAAACTGTCAGACCCATGTAGGATACTAGACCAGCTATGCTGTCAGACCCACGTTGGATACTTGACCAGCTACTCTATCGGACCCACACAAGATACAAGTACAGAAGTCAAACTGTCGGACCCACATAGAATACAAGTATAGTAATCATATTTGTCGAACCCAAATAGGATTCAAGTACATTTTTCAACATCTTCGATCCCATGGAGGATTCCAGTACGGTAGTCGTCGTAGTCATAGCCAGCTCTGGGGTTCCAACACACAACACGCTCGATTCCGAGAGGGTCCACTCCTCGAGCCAAGGGGTTGATACATTAACTATCATGAATTCCGGAGTTGATGTATCCCGAAGTATCATCTCGTCAAAAGAAACCCATCGTTATAGACAGAGTGTCAATCAGATGCCCAGTCTGAGAGTTATTGGCTTTTCCATTCAAGGGGCATGGTTGGAATTATGCTCGTTCGTAACCTGGACATTTTCTAAAGTCATCCAAAACTCACTTAGAGTATCAAAAAGTGACCTCTTTTTTAGGGTCCCATTTTCGTAGACGGTGCGTCAATCGGGCGTGCAATCTTAATGTTATTCACGTTTATGTGAAACGGGCCCGGCCCGTCAAGCCCAGTGGGCTGGCGGGTCGGCCCGACCTGGTTCGGCGGGTCCGACCCATATGGGGGGTTAGCCCAGACCGGTGGGGTGTAGCCTGGCCCGGTTGGGCATGGCCTAACCTGGTGGAAGGCGGACCGGCCCATGCAAGGCGGTCATGCCCGTGGTTTTCCAAACTGGTGCGGAGCCCCCCCCCCCTAATTCTTCAAACCAGCTGTGCTGAGGGGTGCCAACCCTCCTGTCTAGCTAGCCGAAGCCAGCCGGTCTTCCCTGCACAAGCAGTCTGCTTGGGCAGGCCGCGGTTCTCCCACGGGACACATGCGTGTGCCGTGACCTCCTTCAACCCAGCCGGAAGGCGGCCGGTCGATACCCTACCGAAGAGGCCCGTGTTGTGCGGGCCCTAGTTTTCCACAGCTCGGCTCCTTAGAGGTGTCGGGGTTCTCAAGCCTGGCCGGCTATGGCCAGCCAGTTTGGTTTGTCACCACCGCCTCCTGTTGCCACCGCCATAATATTCAAGAACCCTCGGAGGGTCTTTGGGCTGTGTTCGTCTTCCCGCGCCCTCCACGTTAGGCGATATCAATCGGTCGAAGACAATACAAGCATTCCCTAAGGACAGAATATAATTTCATTCACTTAAAATTATATAAAACCACGTACCTTGATTCCATTTCTCACTTGTCTATGTTGCGGGAAGAGGATATGAGGTCAACGTCGATTCGTTGACGTCGAGGTACATCCAAGGAGGAATCGTAGTCATTGTTTCCTCGCGGGTGGTGTCTCATACCATGACGTGGAGGAATAATAAGAATGATGGTGTTCTTTGTTAGTGTCGCCTCACGTTCTTTCCTCAGTCATCGAGAGGATATGAATCCTCCAATTTGTCACGACCCATCCTGGGGGCCTGTACTGTGACAACCGTAAGCCTGCCTTCCATTGGCCAGGGGATGGAGACTAGCTCCAAAGGCGTAAATCTCTAACTGGAAATGCATTGCCTTTATAGTAGTAACACACACACAAAAAGAGTAAGCTGGAAGAAAAGCACTAAGTGAAAATTGTATACCAAAAGTAGAGTTGAAAGTAAATGGGGCCGGAAATACAATTCCAACAATAAAGTACAGGAACAACGAAAAACAAGTACTACTGAAAAGGGGACAACAAATGAAAAGAGAAGCTCATGGAACGTCCTCCGAGAATCCTAGCAGAAGAGTAGGTACATATGTCCACCTCAGCACTCCACATCAATCGGTATACTCCTTCTACCATCTCGTCGTGTGGTCCACCTCCAGGTACCGTCCTATCATGGCTCGCTCTCAGCCTCTGTCAATGATGTCCATCGTCTACATCCAACACCAAGAGGTGCGGGCATACCCCATGCAGGGGTGAATATAACAATACTCAGTAGGGAACCATAGACCGTCAAAGGTTTCCAAAATCCATGAAGGATAAACCACAAACGGAAAGATACAATCACGAAGTATCAAACAACCCTACTTAGGTATATTCCCACACATATACCTAAGTTATCAATCTCAGTTCGGCTCCATCTCTTGAGCCCATGCACAACCCCATCCACACATGATGTAAAGTCAATCACATCGATGATAATGATCGAAAGTCAAGAATCATCTCACACAGGTATAAATCTTTTGAATAATGATAGAGATGGTCAGATGTAGTCACTGATTCATCTAAACTATCAGACCCACATAGGATACATGACCGGTTATTCTGTTGGACCCACTCCGGATACAAAACCAGCTACTCTGTCGGACCCACTCATGATACAAGTACAGAAGTCATCGCTGTCGAACCCAGTGAGGATCCCAGTACATAAGTCATTGTCTTCGAGTCCACGGAGGATTCCAATATGGTAGACGTCGTCATCGAACCCACGGAGGAACCTAGTGTTGTAGTCATCTTCGTTGAACCCACAGAGGATCCTAGTATGGTAATCGTCGTCATCAAACCCACGGAGGATCCTAGTATGGTAAATGTCATCATTAAACCCATAGAATATCCTAGTATGGTAAATGTCATCATCGAACCCACAGAGTATCCTAGTACTATAAATGTCATCATCTAACCCACATAGGTTCCTGGTATGGTAAACATTGTAGTCATAGCCAACTCTAGGGATCCCACACACAGCCCACTCGATTCCAAGAGGGTTCGCTCCTCGAGAAAATGGGGGTCGATACATCATCTATCATGAAGTCTGGAGTTGATGTTTCCTGATGTTCTGTCTCATCATAATGAACCCAACGCGACAGACAACGCGTCAATCAGAAGCCCGATCTGAGAGTTATTTGATTTTCCGTTCCAAGGGTCCGGTTGGATTTCGGGTAAAATATAACCCGTCAATACTCCAATCTTATTCTATTCCCATGTAGAATATGAAAAAATGACCTCCTCATCAAATGTAATCCATAATCGATGATGGTGCGTCAATCGGACTCCCGGTCCTTAAGTAATAAGCGTTTCGGCTCTTAAGGCCTGGTTGGTTTCGAGTTCAAACCTACCCAGCCATACCCAAACATCACCAAAACCTTGAATTTAAAATTCTAAAATGATATTCTCAATCCAAGAAATCCTACGTAACTGACGGTGCATCGATCGGAGGTCCGTAGCTCATGTTATGGGTGAAACAATAAAATGGGTCAGAAGAGGGGGGTTTTGGGTCCGGTCCGACCCAGACCAACCCGCCCTGGTTCGGCCCGAACTGGGTTGACTCGATCAGGGGTTTGGATCCGGCCCAGTAGGGCGCGGCCCGGCTTGGCGGCAGTGGCCCGACCGAGTGCGGCGCGACCATGCCCGGCGGGGCGCGGCGCAGCCCGATAGGGCGCGACCCGACCCGGCTGGTGCTTCCCGGCCCACGGCCGGTTACGGCTCGGCCAACGGGCTAGGCGGTGTGAGGTTTGCGGCCCCCCAGTTTTGTGAAATGGCGGTGTCGAGCGGTGCCGCCCCTCCTACCCAGCAGGCCGAAGCCGGCCGGATTTTCTAGTGCGAGTGGCCCGCTCGGGTCGGCCGCTGTCCTCCACACGCGGGGAGAGGCGGTGCCGCTACCATCAACCTGTCCGGTAGGCGGCCTGCCAGTTCACCGCTGAAGCATCCCGCGGAGCACGATCAGCGGTCCTCTTGTTCTGCCGGCTATGGCCGGCCGGTTCTTCTTCGTCCGAGAGGCCCACGAATGCGGGCCGTGGTTATTCTCTACGCGGCTGACGTACAACCGCCACTCCCTCCGGTCGTTGCTGCCTCTTCCATCTCTACCACCATAGCGAATAAGAACAAGTATCATTTGAGGGTCATCAGGACGTGTTTGTTCGGCCCGCGCCCTTCGCGTAAGGTGGTAGCAGTTGGCCAAAGACATTTCAAATAATTCAATACAAATGAGATAATTTATTCAATTATAAATTATACAAAACCCCAACCTTGATTCTGATGCTCTCTTGTCCATGTCACGGGAAGAGGATTCGAAGATGATGTTGATTCTTTGACGTTGGGACACATCTGAGGAGGAAGCATAGTCGACGTTCCTTGCGGGTGGAGTATTATTCCATGATGTGGAGGAAGAATAATGAAGAAGACGATGGTCGTGGGCCTTGAGTTCTTCTTTAGAGAGGGTAAATGATCTTCTTGAGATGAAGGCCATCTTCTAATTCGCCAAAAGTTCCCCCGCCAAAATATTTTCCAAGCAAACATTATAATAAGACTTCACCATTTTAATATAATTTCCATGCAATTAAAATTGATTCGAATGAATACAAATATTAATTAAATGAGGAATTTAATCAATCCTATGTGTTGGCATTAATTAAGAGAAGTTGAAGAGTTAAAAATTCAATGAGAGGAGGTGGAGAGTTTTAAGTGTTAATAAAGGGTGTTTCATAGGAGTTTAAGGGGGGGTTGATTGGTTTGGCTCTCGTCTGGGCCCCACCACACATTACCCTCACATGGGAGGATATGTGGGCGTAGGCCCCACCTCTAACATCCCCTTGTAAGAAATAAACACCTCTTAATAAATTAAATAAAATTGTGTACACATAATGTAACACCACAATTTTATTTTAATTTGTTACGATTCCCCAAATTAAAACGTCTACTCTCGAAAAAACACAACTGTGGTAAAGGTCCCCTTAAGTGAATAACAGAACTGCGAGTTCATCGGTGCCCTCATATTTCAGTTCTGAGAACCGGTTCAGGAGATAGAAAAACCTGCATTTACTTTTACTGAACGTACCTGAACAAAACTTCAGAAATTGATTTCGGGCACACCGGGCCTCAGAATCAGGTGTCATCAGAAACCGCGGCCTCCTAAAAATTCAAAGTATTTATGAAAAAAATAATGTTGAAATTTTAGGGTCTTTAAATTACCCCCACCTCAGAGTTTTACGTCCTCGTAAAGCTACAACACCCACTTGGGGAATAAATGGGGGGTACTGAGCACACATCTGAGCCTCCTGCTCCCAAATACTCTCCTGGAGGTTCCCATGCAGCCAAGGAATGTGCACCAGAAAATTCGACTATCCTTGTAGGACCCACTCTTATAGATCCTTGATCTCCACTAGGACCTCCGTGAATACTTCCCTATCATCGATGTCCAGCTCCCCGTGATCGATGATGTGGGTCGGGTCGTGCATGTATTTCCTCTACTGAGATACGTGGAAGACGTCATGCACCCGATGTAACTGAGGTGCAAGAGTCAGCCTGTAAGCCACCTCTCCTACCTTGCTGAGGAACTAGAACAATCAGATGAATCATGGAGACAACTTGCCGCCGCATCCAAATCTCTGTATACCTCATCGAGTTGAGACACGTAAGAAGACGTGGTCGTCATCCTCGAACTCCAGCGGTCTCTGTCTCCTATTAGCATAGGACTTATGTCTGCTCTGTGCAGTCTTCAACCACACTCGGTTGTACCGCTAGTTGTGAAGTGTGAAACTCACTCAACACCACCACCTATAGTGCAACCGGTACCATGGTCTGTTCTCTAAAGAGAATGATGTGCTCCCCACCATCAGGAAACCCATCAGGTGCCTACCCTGAGGATATATGAGCGTGTCACATTTCCTAATAAACGTCTTCACGATTTGCCTCCATGACCCACTAATGTTGTGGTGGAGTGACTATGAGAGACTGTTGAAAGGAAACTCTATATCTATCCACAAAAGATATCTGCAACGTGGCTAGCTTCTCTATTACCTTAAGTGCGGTGTACTGCCTGGGTTGAGATGTAGGACCCACAACGAGGATGTTGTGCTCTAAAGGGGGGATGATTGTAACACCCTCAAATGATAAAGGTTAAATGACTAAATGATATGACTCATGTAAACAAGGTGAAAATTCTTTTTTGGGAGCCTTTCTGATTAGAACTCCACAGTTAAGTATGCTTAAGATGGAGTAGTGATCAGGATGGGTGACTTTCTGCGATGTTTCCCAGGGTGTGTGCGAGTGAGGACAAATCTCACTAGAAAGGACATGTGTTGGCCTATGGGGATAGTCATTAGTCAGATGACCAGTTCAGCTGGAGGACCCACATGCTGGGGAGGAACGGGTCCCAGCGTGCTAAACTATGGAGTTCGGCTCGGACCCACATAGGATATAGTTCAGCTGTCTCATCTAAGCTGTCCAAACAACACAAGATACAGTCCAACTATCTCGTCAAATATATCGGGCCCACACAGGATACAGTCCAACTATCTCGTCTAAGATGTCGGACCCACACATGATACAGTCCTTCTATCTTGTCTAAGATGTCAGACACACATACGATACAATCCAGCTATTCTAGAGTAATAGTGATGATCAGATGTATTTACTGATTCATATAAGCAGTCGGACCCACACAGGGTACAGGACCAGCTACTCTGTCTAAACTATCGAACCCACATAGGATTTCGGTACAGTTGTCGTCATCATCGAACCCACAGAGGATTGCAGTATGGTAGTCATCATCATAGTCGCAGCCATCATAGGGGTTCCCGCACACAGCACGCTCGATTCCAGGAGGGTCCACTCTTCGAGCAAAGAGGGAGATACATCAACTTTCACAAAGCCCTGAGTTGATATATCCCAATGTTCCGTCTCATCAAATGAAACCCAACGCGACAAACGACACATCAATCGGACGCCCAGTCTGAGAGTTATTGGCATTCCATTCCAGGGTCCCGGTTGGATTTACGCTCATTCCAAACCAGGCCCTTTTTCAAATTCATCCAAAACTCACTTAGAGTATTGAAAAGTTTCCGCCTAATCGCGAGGGTCCCATTGTCATAGAAGGTGCGTTAATCGGACGAACGGTTTAGAAGATATTCGCGTTAAAGCAAAATGGGTCTAGTTTGTCAAGCCCAGTGGGTTGGTGGGTCAGCCCGACCCGGTTCGATGGATCTAACCCAGCTGGGGGTCGGCCTAGCCCGGTTTGGTGGGTCTGACCCGGTGGGGTGCGGCCCCCATGCCGACCCGGCCCACAGAGCAGGTCGGTCCGGTTCGCCTGGCGGAGCCGCGCGGCGCCTCCTCGCCCTGCCCGGCTAGCCGAAGCCGGCCGATTTTGTCCAACGCAAGTGGGTCATTATTACGGGTGGTGGTTCTATAATCGTGTGGTACCTGTGGGTGTCGTGCTCCTCCATCCTGGCAGGCCGTAGCCAACTGGTTCGTCCAGAAAGCGGCCAACACAGTATGTTGCGGTCTTCTACACAGCGCGGCGCCAAGGGGGTGCCACGGTCCTCCAGCCCATCCTGGCCTGGCCTGGCCGCGACCATCGGTCACGGCGGCCTTATGTCCGTGGTCTCTTTCTCTAGTGTGGTGCGACAGCACCACACCCTTTCGACTCCGCCTCTTTTTCCAATTAAACTAATAGGCAATGGAGGAACGTCGAGCCGTGTTGGTTCGGCCCGCGCCCTCCATATTAGATGATATCATTTGTCCAATGACGAACCAAGGTTTAAAAAAAACGAGGTATAATTTTATTCTATTTAAATTAAAAGAATCCACCTCCCTCAAAAATGGTGCTTGCTCGGTGGAGTCATGGGAAAGAGGGAGAGCGTCGATTTCATTAACGTCGGGAAACGTTCGAGGATGGTGTGTCGTCGACGTTCTTTGAGGGAAGCATCTACTACTTTAACGTAGAAGGAGGATGAGGAAAGAATGATTACATGTCATCGTTCATCAGTGAAAATGACATTCTTTGTCGAGAGGACATCGTTCCACATTGGAGAAATCCTTCATGTTCTTCATGGGAAGAACGCTTCCTTTCTAATCCTCCAAAGCCTCCCAAGATAATATATCCAACCAACCTAAAATAAAAACCCACAACATATTTTGAGGATGACTTAATGAATTCAAAGGGATTCAAATTCATTAAGCCACATCCATTAATTAATTAAATGTTGACTTGGCTCATTAAAAAGGGAGGGAGGAGATGAAGAGGCTACCAATTAATAAAGGAAGTTTTATCCTCATTAATTTGGGAGTTCACGGGGTTTAAGGAGTTTAAGGGGGAGTTGTTCAGTTTGGAACCCTTTTGGGCCCAACCACAAAATAACCTCCCATGGAAGGTTATGTGGGGGGTGGGACCCATCTCCAACTTCACTTTGGAGAAATTAAACACCACATAAAAATTATGTCACATAGAATTTTGAATTTTATAAAAATCCCCAAAAATTTAACTTCTCCTCCTTACCAAATACAACTATGGTAAAGGTCCCCTTAGGATAATACAGGTGCTATGAGTTCATCGGTGCCCTCAGATTTCAATTCTGAGCTCCGGTTCAAAAGATATAATATCTTGCTCGTATGTCTACTGAACGTACCCGAACAAAACTTCAGAAAAATTATTATCAGTCACCCTCGACCCAATGCGGTTGAGGTTACGCTCTTCCTAGGTTAATCATACCCCAAAAAACAAAACAGTACTCTTGGATTTTCAATCCGACTTACCATTAAGAAGTTATGAATTTTACAATAAAATAATTGTCACATAATTATATTATATGGGGCCAAAAACTAACTTTTTTTGGTGGCCCTCCCCAACCAATGTTAGTATCTGATTTAATAAAGCACCCCCTCACATGTTCAGCAGTGGTCTCAGATTTTCAATCCAAGCTACCGTTTGTGATTTATACGAATTTTAAAACTAAAATAATCAACTTAATTATTTTATTTGCAGTTATTCCATTTTTGAAATTTCTCATAGGAGGCCCGGGCTGACTAAAATTAAGTCGCACCTAGGGTAAACCCGCCATCCTGAGTGCAACGATGCCCTAGGATTTCTGATCTGAGTAACCGTTCATGTGTTATTCCACTTTTTAAGGAAACCCGCTTATTCACATTACATTAAGCATAACCAAACTTCAAAAATTGATTCTAGGCACACCGGACCTCGGAATCAGGTGATGTCAAAAACCGCGGACTCATAAAATTTCAATGAATTTTTAAAAAAAAATTAATCAAAATTTCTGGGTCTTTACATTACCCCCACCTCAGAGCTTTACATCCTCGTAAAGCTACAATACACACTAGGAAAACAAATGGGGTTACTGAGCATGCATCTGAGACTCCCACTCCCACGTGTTCTCTTAAAGGATCCCATGCTTCCAACGAATTCACACCAGAGGAATCGACCATCCACGTAGGACCCACTCCTGTCGATTCTGGATCTCCACTAGGACCTCCAGGATTGTAGTCCCATAATCGATGTCCAAGTGCCCATGGTCGATGAAGTTGGATGGGTCGTGCACGTATCTCCTCGGCTGATATACATGGAAGACTTCATGTACCCAATGCAACCTAGGTGGAAGGGCCAAACGGTAAGCCACCTTTCCTACCCTGCTAAGGATCTGGAACGACCTGGTAAAAGTGGTTATAACTTGTTGCCTTGGCCAAATATCTGTAGTCCTCGTCGAGGTGAGACCGGTAAAAAGATGTGGTATCCATCCTTGAACTCCAGTTGTCTCTATCTCCTATCATCAAAGGACTTCTGTCTGCTCTTGTGCATTCTTCATCCACTCTAAGATGATCTGCACCTTCTCCTCCGTAGCCTGAACCATCTCTGGTCCTAAAAGTCCTGACTCCCCTGGGTTAGTCCAACACAGTGGTGATCTACAAGGTAGGCCGTACAGTAACCTGTAAGGTTTCATCCTGATGGTGGAGTGGTAGCTGTTGTTATATGAAAAATCTACCAAGGGTAATTGATCCTCCCAACTGTGACCAAAGTCGAGGACACATGCACGGAGCATGTCCTCAATATTCTGAATGGTCCTCTCAGTCTGACCATCCATCTCAGGATGGAAGGAAGTTATCTAGTGAATCTACATCCCAAAAGCCTCCTTTAATCCCTTCCATAACTGGGAAGTGAAATGAGCATCTCGATTGAAGAAAATAGTCGATGGTACACCATGAAGTCATACGATCTTTAGAACGTGGATGCATCCCAAGCTCTCTACTGAGCGCTACTCTCTGATCGGTAGGAATTTTGCCGACTTTGTGAGCTGGTCTACGATCACCCAGATAGAGTCGTGTCCTCTAGATGTATGTGGAGGACCTGTCACGAAGTCAATGGATATCTCATCTCTCTTCCACTTCGGGACCTCTAAAGGCTGAACCAAGCGTGCTGGTACCTGATGTTCCTCTTTCACTTACTGACAAGTGAGGCATCGTGAGACAAACTCCACTACTTCCTTTTTCATACCTAGAAATCATAGTATGTCCTCTAAAGTGGATGACGTGCTACCCACCTTTATAAAATCCATCAGGTGCTTGTACTATAGATATCTGAGAACATTGTGTCTCGTAGTAAGTGTCCCCTCGCGGCACCTCCTTAACTCACTGAAGAAGTGGGGGAGTGACTGTAATAGATAGAAGGAAGGCCGCTCCATCTCTATCCACAAAGGGTGTCTGTAAAGCATCTAGCTGCTCTGTCGTCTAGCCTAGTAGCTGTATATCAGATCTCCAACTGAGTGCATCCACTGCAACATTCCCCTTCCAAAGAGTATAGACTATCTCAACGTCGTAGTCCTTGAGGAACTCAAAACTCAAAACTCATGTTGTCAAGAGGGTAAGGCTGGACGACACATGGGTGATGGGCTTCACCCTCCCAAGCATGAGTTTATCCAGTGCTTCCTAGGTTTCCCTTTTTTCCGACCAAGGAAAACCCCATCTCAACATTGTACATAAACCACAACATTATTTCCTAATACAGTCAATATGTGTATGAAATGTGGTTTCCCAGTCCATACCCAAACTAACATCGTAAGGGCTCGATGCTTCCACCAAGAGGATTCCAACCGAAAATTTCACCTCAAGGGTCAGATCACACCATTAGTGTATGTGTGATTTTCGAGTCTCCTCCCAAAGGTATCTCCATACATGAGGGTCAAGTCAGCAGTTTAACCAGAATCTCTAGGTATGGGACAAGATTTTTGGAAGGATGGAATGATTGGTGCCTATGTATTTTGATAAGGAAACTAGTAGTAGACATAGTCCATACCTCGAATCCTTCATATAGCCCTTGGTTCACACTCCTTAACCGCAAGCAGCTACTCTTTTTCTCTGCCCTCCAGCTCCCTGAGCTTGGCGGGGACTACAAATGTGGGTGGTTGTAACATGTCGAAATGTACACCACCAAATGATACTCTCCTAGCTCAACTTCCACATCTGCTAGCCTGCTGATTTATCTGTCCATGTCACATCCACTTCCTGAAAATGTTTGCATGCCCAAGTCCCTAAGACCGGTGTCAGTTCCCTGCTTTCCCACTGCTAACATCCACTAGCTATATCCATTCATCCAAATAACATTTAACCACAAAGGTTCTCTCTAGAACCATTTCATAATTAAGAATTCATAGAGGAAAAAAGTTGGCTTATATGTCCTTTGAACACACCTCGTTCGGTAGTCTGATCCCCAAAGCACCGATCGTATCATATTCATCGAGTACCTGGAATGATCGGTATGTCTCGATGAATAGTCATCTACAGACATGTCTTCTTGATGAAGTTGTATAAGTTATAGAGAACTCCCAGCCACCTCCTCAAGCCAGTCCTTAGCCGCCTGTGAGTCGGGCTCACCTCATAACCCGAGGAGTGTCTAACTCTGATGCTCTCTTTTATTGACTTTGGCCAATTGATATCGACTAACTCGGAGGGCACGAGCCGAATGAACAAGGACCAAATACCCTCTGATGCTCCTTGAATATTTTGGCAGTGGAAACAGGAGGTGGGGGCGACTGAAGGTTGTAGCGAATGGAGGCGGCAGCGACCGGAGCCTGCGGCCGTGTGGAGGAAACCGCAGCCCGCATCTTTGGGTCGTTCAACATATGAACCGAACCGGCCGGTTGTAGTTGACTGGGCTAGAGAAACACGGCGCCTCTAGGGCACCGCGCTATGGAGAAACGTTGTTCGTGCACCGCGGGCCGCTTCGGCGATGAACCGTTCGGGTCAGAGGAGGTCGTGGCACCCGTAGGTGCTGCACGAGAGAACCGGGTCCCGCCCGTGCGGGGCCGCTCATGCATGGAAGACTGGATGGCATCGGCCGGCCAGATGGGAGGGGAAGAACCGCTCGACACCGCTGGTTCGGGAAATCGGGGGGGTCGTGCCCCCGCACCGGCTCGGCCAGCCACGGGGCGGGCCGCCTGCCGCTGGGTCGGGCCACGCCCTGTCGGGCCGGGATGCCTACCACCGAGTCGGGTCGTTCCCCACTGGGTCGGGCCATGCCCCACCGGGCCGGGCGGCCCCGACCGGGTCGGGCCAACCACCCATCTGGGTCAGACCCACCGAACCAGGTCGGGCCCACCCGCTCGCCAACTGGGCTTGACGGGCCGAGCCCATTTCACTTAAATGTGAATAACATTAGGACCGTGCGTCCGATCGAGGCGTCGTTTGTGGAACTGGGACCCTCACGATGAAGTGGTCCTTTTGCGATACTCTAAGTGAGTTTTAGATGAAATTGGAAAATGGATGGGTTTGGAACGAGCGTAATTCCAATCGGGATCCTAGATCAGAAAAGACAATAACTCTCAGACCGGGCATCCGATTGATGCGCCGTCCATCGCATCTGGTTTCTTTTGACGAGACCGAACATTGGAATACATCAACTCCGAACTTCATGATAGTTGATGTATCGACCCTTTTGCTCAAGGAGCGGACCCTCCTGGAATCGATCGTGCTGTGTACATGATCCCTAGAGCTGGCTGCGACTGCGACGACTACCGTACTGGAATCCATCGTGGATTTGACGACAATGAAAACTGTACTGGAATCCTCCGTGGGTTCAAGAGCGATGACTACTGTACTTGTATACTAAGTGGGTTCGAAAATTTGACTTCTATACTTGTATCCTGAGTGGGTCTGACAGAGTAGCTGGTCTAGTATCCTATGTGGGTCCGACAGCTTATCTGCTCTAGTATCCTACGTGGGTCTGACATGTTAGATGGATTAGTGACCACATCTGATCATCTCTATTGCTATATTAATTATTTACACCTATGTGAGCTGAGTCTTGACTTTCAATCATTATCATTGATGTGATTGAATTATTACCTGTGTGGAATGGGTTGTCCTTGGGCTTGAGAGTTGGTGTCGAACTGTGATTGATATCTTAGGTATATGTATGGGCACATACTTTAGTGGGGTTTTCTGATACTTCATGATTGTATCTATATTCTCTGGTTTATTTTTCGTGGAATCTGGGAAAAATCCGGGGGTCTCGAGGTCCCTACAGAGTATCGCATACTCACCCCTACACGGGCTATGACCGCACTAATTTGTGTTGGATGCAGACGATAGACATCTCTGATATAGATAGAGACTTGTAGATCTGGACGGTAACCAGAGGTGGACCACTTGGCGAGATGTAAACGGAGCGGGCGGATGAACCTGAGGTGCTAACGAGGCCAACTGTACCCACCCTTCATGTGGGATTCCCAGAGGACGACTAAGTGGTTGAGGTTTTAAATTACTGCAGTTGTACTAGCTTTTCAATTGTTCTGTACTTACTGTAGGGCTTGTAATCCCTACCTCTTTCCATTCAACACTTACATTTGTATTCTGTATTACATAGTGCTTACTTCAATTTCGTACTCTGTTGTGTTTGTTTAGAGTAATAAAATAAATTCCTTCCCAGTTTAGGGATTTACGCCTTTGGTTCTAGTCGGTAGCCCCTAGCCTATGGAAGGCGGGATTGGGGTAGTCATGACACGGGCCCCAAGTACAGGTCTCCTAATGCGGAGGGCGTGGGCCGAATGAACATGTCCTGACAACCCACTAATGGTTCTTGAATATTTTTGTGGCAACAATGGGAGGCGGTGGAAACCGGAGGCAGCCCGGCCCGTGCATGTGTTGGGCCGGACAGGAGGACCGCGACGCCTTGTGGCGCCGCGCTACGGAGGACCACGGCCTACACTCCACGGGGAGCTGCGGAGGCGAACCGGTTGGCCACCTTCCGGCCTAGTTGAAGGCCACGACATTTCCTGGTTCCATATGTGTTGGACAACAACCCGCTAGAGCGAGACACTCGCACCAGAAAAGCAATCCGTCTTCGAATGGCCAGGCAAGAGGGGCGGCGCCGCACGGTGCCATCGTTTCACGAAATCGAAGGGTCTCACCCCCCACACCGCTTGGCCATCCCCGGACCGGGCCGATTCCTACTGGGCCGGACTCAGACTCGGGTCGAGTCGACCCAATTTGGGTCATCCCAGGGCGGGTTGGGCCGGGTCAGACAGGACCCAAACCCCCCCCCCCCACTTCAGACCTATTTTATTTTTTCACCCATAACATGAGATACGAACTTCTGATCGACCGATAGTTAGTTTCATCAGATTCCTTGGATCATGATGGTCATTATGGTATATTACACTCAATATTTTGGCAATGTTTGGGTATGACTGGGTTGGTTCAAACTCGAAACCAACCAGGCCCTCAGAGTGGAAACTCTTATAAATGAAGGATGAAACATCCTATTGATGTGCCATCAACTACGATGGATTGCTTTTGACGAGAAAGGTTTTTTGGCATACTCCACATGGGATTCAGATGAGATTGGAGTATGGTTGGGCTGGATTGTACCCAAAATCCAACCGGGCCCCTGGAACAGAAAAGCTAATAACTCTCAGATCGGGGGTCTGATTGATGCGCCGTCTGTCGCGTGGGGTTCTTTATGATGAGAAGAAACTTTGGGATATATCAATTCCAGACTTCTTGATAGTTGATGTATCGAACCCCCTTTTCTCGAGAAGAAGACCCTCCAGGAATCAAGCGTGTTGTGTGTGGGAACCCTAGAGCTCGCTTCGACTACGACGTTTGTTGTACTAGGATCCTCTATGGGTTCGATGACGACATTTACCATACTAGGATCCTCCGTGGGTTCGAGGAAGACTTTACCATACTAGCATTCTTCATGGGTACGAAGACGACGTTTACCGTACTAGGATCCTTCATGGGTTCGACGACAACGAGCACAGTACTAGGATCCTCCGTGGGTTCGATGCCGACGACTATCGTACTAGGATTCTCCGTGGGTACGACGAAGACGTCTACCGTATTGGAATCCTTCGTGGGTTCAACGACGATGACTTATGTATTGGGATCCTCTGTGGGTTCGACAGCAATGACTTCTGTACTTGTATTCTGAGTGGGTCCGACATAGTAGCTGGTCTTGTATTTAGAGTGGGTCCGACAGCTTAGCTGGTCTAGTATCCTATGTGGGTCTGACAAAATATATGAATCAGTGACTACATCTTATCATCTCAATCGTTACACAAAATATGGTTACCAATGTGAGACGAGTCTTGACTTTCGATCATTATCATCATTGTGATTGAATTTACTTACTGTGTGGATTGGGATGGTCTTGGGCTCAAGTGTTGGAGTGGAACTGAGATTGATAACTTAGTTATATTATGGGCATATACCTAAGTAGGGTAGTTTGATACTTCATAATTGTATGTTTCCTTCAGTGGTTTATCCCTAATTGATTCTCGGAGACCTTTGGGGGTCTCAGGGTCCCTATTGAGTATCGTTATACTCTCCCCTTCACGGGTTATGTCAGCACATCGTTGTATTGGATGCAGGTGACAGACAGCGTTGACAGAGGCGGAAGGTGTGCCAAGATCGGACGGTAGCCGGAGTTGGACCACATGGCGAGATGGTACACGGAGTGGACCTCAAGAAGTAGAGTGTTGAGTTGGAAATCTATACCTATCCTTCAGGTAGGATACTCGGCAGACGTTCCAGGAGCTTCCCTTTTCTGCTATTGTCCCCTTTTTAGTTGTACGTGTCATCTATTGTACCTGTACTTTATTATTGGGCTTGTATTTGTGGACCCTTTAACATTCAGCACTACTTTTTGTATACATTTTTCACTTTGTACTTTTCTTGCACCATACTCTGTTTGTTTGTGTGTTACTAATATAAAGGAAATTCCTTCCCAGCTTAGGGATTTACGCCTTTGGTGCTAGTCCCCAGCCCTTGGACTATGGAAGTCGGGCTTGGGGTAGTCACGTCACAGGCCCTGAGGTCAGGTCATGAAAAATTGGTATCAAAGGCGTAAATCCCTAATCTAGGAAGAAATTTTCTTTTATGTATGTAAATAAGCACAAAAAAGTACGCAACATGAAGTAAACACTAAGTGAAAACTGTATACAAAAAGTAGTGCTGAAAGTAAAGGGGCCGGAAATACAATCCAAACAGTAAAGTACAGGTATAATGGAAAGCAGGTACAACTGAAAAAGAGACAACAGCTAAAAAGGGCATCTCTTGGAACGTCCGTCGAGTATCCTACCTGAAGGGTAGGTATAGATGTCCACCACAGCACTCCACATCAATCGATCTGTTCTGTGTACTGTCTCACCGTGTGGTCTACCTCCGGGTACCATCTGGACCTGGGTCATTTTCTACTTCCATCAACGCTTCTGTCATATGCATCCAGCACAATGAGGTGCGGGCATAACCCATGCAGGGGTGAGTATAACGATACTTAGTAGGGACCCCGAGACCTTGAAGGTCTTCCAGAATCCAAGATCGATAAGCCAGAGAAGAAAGATACGACCATGATGTATCAACGAACCCTACTTAGGTATATGGCCATACATATATCCATGTTATCAATCTCAGTTCGGCTCCAACTCTCGAGCCCATGCACAACCCAGTCCACCCAATAATGAAGTCAATCATATCTATGATAATGATTGAATGTAAAGACTCCACTCACACAGGTACACATCATTTATATACCGATAGAGATGATCAGATGTAGTCCTTGATTCATCTAGGTTGTCGGACCCACACAGGATACAAGACCAGCTAAGCTATCGGACCCACACAGGATACAAGACCATCTACTCTATCGGACCCACATAGGATAAAAGTACAGAGTTCAATACTGCTGGACCCATACAGGATACAAGAATAGTAGTTATCTTCGTCGATCCCACGGATGATTCTAGTATGGTAGTCATCGCTGTCAAACCCATGGAGGATTCCAGTACTATCGTCCTCGTAGTCTCAACCAGCTCTAGGGTTCCCACACACAACATGATCGATTTCGGGAGGGTCTGTTCCTCAACAAAAGGGGGTCGATACATCAAATGTCATGAATTACAGAGTTGATGTATCATGATGTTTCATCTCATCAAATGTAACCCAACACAATAGATGGCACGTCAATTGTACGCCCGGTCTAGGACATATTGGCTTTTTTATTCCAGGGGACCTTTTATAATTATGCTCATTTCAAAACTGGTTGTTTCCCCAAGTTGTAAAAAACTCATTTAGAGTATTGCAAAAGGACCACCTCGTCTCAAGGGTCCCAGTGCCGCAGATGACGTGTCGATCAGACACATGGTCAAGATGTTATTCGCACTTAGGAAAAACAGGCCTGGCCCGTCGAGCCCGGTGGGCTGGCGGGTCCGCATGTCCTGGTTCAGCTGGTCCGGCCTGGCTAAGGGGTCGGCTCGACCTGCTAGGGTGCGGCCTGTCCTGGTGGGGCGCGGCCTAGCTCGATGGCGCGGCCTAGCCCGGCCCATGTCCGGACACATCTCGACCTGCTGGCTGAGTGGTGTGGGTGGCGCGGTCCCCCGGTTTCGTGAAATGGCGGAACCGCCCCTCCTATCAAGAAGGCTGATGCCAGCCGGTTTTTCCGGTGCGGGCAGCCCACTCGGGCTGCCCACTATCATCCACATGCGGCATCGTGGCCTTCAACCCGGGTGGCAGGAGGCCGGCCGGTTCACTGTAGAAGCGGCCCGGGGAGCACGGGCCACAATCCCTCGTAGCGTGGTGCCACAAGGCTCCGCCTTCCTCATGTTTATCCGGCTACAACTGGTCATTTCTTCTTCGGCCGAGCGGCCTTGGATGCGGGTCGCAGTTCTTCTCTACATGGCCGGCACATGGCTGCCACTCCTTCCAGTCATCACCGCCTCTTCCATCTCCTCCTCCTTCACGAATAAGAACAAGGATCATCGGAGGGTCATCGGGCCGTGTTCGTTGGGTCCGCGCCCTCCGTGTAAGGCGGTAGTAGTTGGCCGAAGACATTCTAGAGAATTCACCACAAACAAGATAATTTATTCACAAATAAATTATACAAAACCTATGCCTTGATTCCGATGCTCGATGGTTCGTGTCATGGGAAGAGGATTCGAAGATGACATCGATTCATTGACGTCAGGACACATCTGAGGAGGAAGCCAAGTCGACATTTCTCGCGGGCAGAGTCTTCTTCCATGATGCATAGGAAGAAGAATGATGAAGACGACTATTGCGGCCCTTGATTTTTTCGTTGTAGAGGGTAAATTTTCTTCACGGGAAGAAGGCCCTCTCTTAATTCTCAAAAAGTTCCACCACCAAAATATTTTCCTAGAAAATATTATAATAAGACTTCCCCATTTTAATAGAATTTCCCTGCAATTCAAATTGATTCAAATATTAGAGGTGCCAATTAATTACAATGTGTTGGCACATTCAATGGGTGGCTGGTGGAGAGGCTCCACCATAATAAATGAGGGATTTTTTCAAATTAAATAAATGGGAGTTAATGAGGAGTTTAAGAGAAGTTGAAAGGTTACGGCTCATGTGGGCCCCACCACACTTTATCCTCCCATGGGAGGTTATCTGGGTGTGAGCCCCACCTCTAACCTCCCCTTGTAGAAAATAACAACCACTTAATAGATTAAATAAAATTGTGTACGCTTAATGTAACACAACAATATTATTTTAATTTGATAGGAATCCCCAAAATAAAACCTTTAACCCGCATAAAACACAACTTCGGTAAAGGTCCCCTTAAGCAAATACCGGCTTTGCGAGTTCATCAGTGCCCTCAGATTTCAATTCCGAGCACCAGCTTAAAATATTGAAAAACCTATACGTACATTTACTAAACGTACCCGAACAAAACATCAGAATTTAATTCCGGGCACACCGAGCCATAGATTCCGGTGCCGTTAGAAACTGCAGACTCGTAGTATTTCAAAAAATTTATGAAAAAAATTCCCTTGAAATTTCTGGGTCTTTACATTACCCCCAACTCAGGTCTTTACATCCCTGTAGAGCTACAACACAGACTAGGGAAAAAATGGGGGTACTGATCACGCATCTAAGCCCCCCACTCCTAAGTGCTCTCCTGGAGGTTGCTGTGCTGCCAGCGAATTCACACCAGAGGAATCGACCATCCACGTAGGACCCACTCCTGTTGATCCTTGATCTCCCCTGAGACCTCCATGAATGTCGCCCCGTCATGGATTTCTAGATCCTCGTGGTTGATGATGTGGGATGGGTCGTGCACGTGTCTCCTCAGCTGAGATACGCGGAAGACGTCGTGCACCCAATGCATCTGAGGTGGAAGGGCCAGGTGGTAAGCCACCTCGCCTACTCTTCTGAGGACGGGAAATTGTCCGATGAAACCAGGAGATAAATTTCTGCCCCGAAAAATTCTCCATAGTCCTCGCCGAGGTGAGACCTGTAGGAAGACAAGATCACTATCCTCAAACTCCAGTGGTCTCCGTCTCCTATCAGCATAGGACTTATGTCTGCTCTGTGCAGTCTTCATCCACTCCTAGATGATCTGCACCTTCTTCGTCATAGCCTGAACCATCTCTAGTCCTACAAGTGCTGACTCCCCTGGGTCCGTCCAGCATAGAGGTGATCTGAATGGTCGGCCGTACAGTGCCTCATAAGGTGCCATCCCAATGGTGGAGTGATATATGTTGTTGTACGAAACTCCACCAAGAGAAAGTGATCCTTTGAATTGCGATCAATGTCGAGGACACATGCACGAAGCATGTCCTCGAGAGTCTGAATGGTCCTCTCAGACTGACCATCCGTCTGGGGATGGAAGGCGGTGCTCATGTGAAGCTACGTCTCAAAATCCTCCTGTAATCCCTTCCATAGTAGGGATGTTAAATGATCATCTTGATCGGAAATTATAGTCAATGGAACACCATGAAGATGTATGATCTACTGAATGTAGAGGCATCCCTTTCTCTCTACTAAGCCCTGCTCACTGATCCGTAGGAAGTGGGACGACTTGGTGAGTCGTTCTACGATCACCTAGATATAGTCGTTTTCTCTGGATGTATGTGGTAGCCCCATCATGAAATCTATGGATATCCCATCCCACTTTCACTCTGGGACCTCTAAGGGCTATATCAAGCCAGCTGGTACCTTGTGCTCCACCTTCACTTGCTGAAATGTGAGGCATCGTGAAATGAACTCTACTACATCCTTCTTCATACCCAGACACCAGTGCTGTCGTCTGAGGTCTTGATATATCTTCACCACTCCTGGATATACCACTGGAGGGGAAGTGTGAAAATCACTCATCACCTCCTCCTATAGTAAAACCGATACCAGGATACGTCCCCTGAAGAGGATGATATGATCCCTTCCATCAAAAAATCCATCAGGCGCCTGCCTTGCAGATATCTGAGCACGTCACATCTCACACTCAAAGTCCCCATGTTATGCCTCTCTAACTCATAGGAGAAGTGGAGGAGTGATTGTGAGAGACTGAAGAAAGGATTCTCCATCTCTATCCACAAATTATATCTGCAACGCGGCTAGTTACTCTGTCTCCTCTCCAAGCAGCTGAATACCAGTTCTCCTACTGAGAGCATCTGCTATAACATTCCCCTTCCTAGGAATATATACTATCTCATAGTCATAGTCCAGGAGGATCTTGAGACAACGTTTTTGTCTCGGGTTCGAGTCCCTCTGTGAGAAGGTGTACCTAAGACTCTAGAGGTCAGAGTAGACTATAAATCGCTCGCCCATCAGATAGTGCTACCACATCTTCAAGGCGAAGACAACTGCTACTAACTCCAGGTCATGGGTAGCATAGTTATTCTTTCTATCTCAACTACTGTGAACCGTATGAGATCATTGCTCGCTTCTGCATCTGGACACCCCCATGTCTGGTCCCTAAAGCATCATAGTACACTACGTACCCTACTCCCTCCTTTGGTAGCCTCAAAATGGGCGCACTCGTCAAACTCTACCACAGCTCCTGAAAGCTCTGCTGGCATCTATCTGACCACATGAAGGGTTTCCCATTCTTCATCAATGATGAAAGTAGTGCTGCAACTCTGGAGAATTCTGTAACAAATCTATGATAGTACCCAGCTAGACCCAAGACAGTTCGTACCTCCGTCACACTCCTCGGTGGCTCCCAAACATGTACTTCCTTGATCATCATTGTATCCACTGCTACTCTAGCATCCGAGATGATTTGTCTCAAGAAGTGAACCTCTCAAATCCAAAACTGGCACTTCAAGAGCTTTCCATAATGCTTGTGCTCTCATATTGTATCCAGTACTACCCACAAATGGTAGGCATGCTCCTCCTCAATAGTCGAGTAAATCATTATGTTGTCGATGAATAGTAAGACAAAATGATCAAGGTAAGGCTGTATGTTCCTGTTCATGAGACTCATGAACACTTATGGAGTGTTGGATAGGCCGAAGGTCATAAACAAGTACTTATAGTGGCCATACCGACACCTGAAGGTCGTCTTCTACACATCCTCATCTCGAACTATGTCCTGGTTATAGCCTAACCTGATGTCTATCATCGAGAACCATTGTGCTCCCATGAGCTGATCAGAGAGGTCATCAATCCTCCAAAAGTGGGTACATGTTCATCAGAGTCACCTAATTCAGGCGACGGTAATCAGCACACAGGCATAATCTCCCATCCGCCATATTGTCGAACAAAATCGGAGATGACTAGGGATAAACACTGGGTCGGATAAATCCCTTCCCCTACAAGTCCTCCAGCTGTACTTGCATCTCACAAAGCTCAGTGGGAGACATCCGATATTCTGGAGTAGATGTCGGTGTTGTCCAAGGGTATATGTCTATGTATAAGCCTACCTCTCTGCGAGGAGTTCATCATGGAACATCATCAGGAAAAACATGCACATAATGAACCACCATAATAGGAAAAATTGGACTTCTCACATCAACCACTCTGAGGATGAGACTAGCCAACTGATGCGGGATCGGCTGCCCCCTTCCCTGCGTATGTCTATCCTGCACAGCAAAGGCTCCCTTCTCACCATCGAAGGTGAAACTGGTGCCACCTGTGTGGACACACCAAACATTATGCCTAATACAGTCGATCTGAGCATGGAGTGTAGAGAACCAGTCCATACCCAAGATGACGTCGTAAGGCCTCGACGCCGCTATAAGAAGATCCCAGCCGAAGCTCTCACCTCCTAGAGGAAACTCACACTTCTAGAACCAGTGTGTAATCATTGAGTCTACTCCCGTAGGAGCCTGTAGACATAAGGATCTATCCAACACCTCTGCTAGAATCTCCGAGCTATGAACAAGGGCAGCAAAAATTAAAAAATTACTCACACCTAGGTCTATAAGTACCGAAACAAGGGTGGAGTAGACACAAATAGTACCTCAAATCATTTTAGGTGCACCGTGGTCATAGGCCTCGACTGCCTAAAGATGAGCCCACCTCAGTTCGCTAGCTTTCTATGGTCGAGGGGGACCTCTTGGTGGTGGTGTAGGTGGAGCCTTGAAACGTCGTACAACACTGGTGCTCGGCCAGATCCTCTCCCTCATCCACCGGCTCCTGGAGGACCACCATGGTCAAACCTCTGCCTATGTCTAGGAAGTCCCTCTACTGTATTCTTCTCATCTATATGGCAGGTTGGGTAGTCATGAGCCATGTGGCCCTACCCGCCTCATGCATAGCACTTCATGCCCCTCATAAGGCTGGATCTGTTTCGTGTTCCCCACACAACTGAACCTGTATCCTAAGGTCTCCCACCTGATTTCCTAGTCCTCTTAGACCTCTGCAACAACTTTATACTATAAGATGTAGAATAATCCTCTACGTGTCGTCCTACGGTGGGTCTCACTATTGGAGACTGCTCAGCGAGAAATCTCTCCACTAGAAGGGTTCGCTCCAACACCCCACCTAGGTCAGGATGCTGAGGGGAATCGTCGAAGCCCTGATCTCATGCCTGAGTTGCTGCTCGAAGGTCCGGACCCTGAAGAACAGTTCTCACACCATATTTGTGGAGCCGCATGAGAGGTCAGTAGACCTCGCTGAGTACTGAGCTACTATCATACTGCCCTACTGTAGAAGAAGTGACTCCAGAATCCGCACCACACGAAGGGTGGCTGCAATAAACTTTGAGTGGAAGAGACTCTCAATGTCTGTCCATAGTAAAATTTCCTAGTCATGAACATAGAGCATTAGGCTCCACCATCATCTTGCTTCCAAATGTATAATACTCACAGTAAGGATCACCATGAGGTCAGTTGGTGTCCCCACCAATCTGAAAACTCTAACGACAACCTCCAGCCAATCCTCAGCTTCCAGTGGGTTCGTCTCCCTGTGGAAACTGGGTAGCCTCTGTTGTTGGAATTTGTGCAATGCACTCAGGCGGCGTGCACTCTCTGTTGCTGGTGCTGGTGGTATCAATGGTTCAGCAGTTAGAGGTGCCGCTGGTACCACTGTTGTGATGGGGCCCTGCACCGAGGCCTCGTCACTCGGTGGGCTACCATCTCGTAAGTAACTCAGAACCCTAGCTGGCTGCCTTCATGGGGCCATCCTGAAAAGAAACAAGTGTGCCACAATAAAATAGTATTCCTGGTGAGCTGACACAAAGTAATCACGGAAATTTTTTTAAAAGGAAACACACATGCAATCAGTGTTTTCGTGTACTGAGTCAGAAATCAAAGGTCAGGGTCCTGGGGTATGGATACATCGGACGTCGCACCAACACTAGACTCCCTGGACTAAAAACCACACTCAATACTCTATCATTCCACTCTATGCACCGTCTCACAGTGTGGTCCACCTCTAGGTATCATACGATCCCGGCTCACTCTCGGCCCCCGTCAATGATGTCCGTCGTCTGCATCCAACACAATGAGGTGCAGGCATAGCCCGTGAAGGGGGGAGTATAACAATACTCAGTAGGTACCCCGAGAACCCCGAAGGTCTCCTAGAATCCATGAAGGACAAACCACAGAAGGAAATATACAATCACGAAGTATCAAACAACCCTACTAAGGTTTATGCCCATACATATACCTATGTTATCAATCTCAGTTTGACACCAACTCTCAAGTCCAAGCACAACCCAATTCACACAGGAAGTAAAGTCAATCAGATCGATGATAATGATCGAATTTAATGACTTAGCACACACATGTATACATCTTTTGTATGATGATAGAGATGATCAGATGTAGTAACTGATACATCTAAACTGTCGGACCCACATAGGATACTAGACCAGCTAAGCTGTCAGACCCACTCAGGATACATGATCAGCTACTCTGTCGATCCCACTTAGGATACAAGTATAGAATTCATCATGGTCGAACCCATGAAGTATCCCAGTACAGAAGTCATCATTGTCGAACCCACAGAGTATTCTAGTACGGTAGACATCATCGTCGAACCCACAGAGGATCCTAGTACGGTAGTCGTCATCGTCGATCCCATGAAAAATCATAGTATGGTACTCGTCATCCTCTAACCCATGGAGGATCCTAGTTTAGTAAACGTCTTTGTTGAACCCACAGAGGATCCGAGTATGGTAAACATCATCGTCGAACCCACGGAGGATCCTATTATGGTAAACGTTGTCATCGAACCCACAGAAAATCCTAGTACGGTAAACGTCGTAGTTGCAGCCAGCTCTAGGGTTCCCGCACACACCACGCTAGATTCAGGGACGATCTGCTCCTCGAGAAAAGGGGGGTCGATACATCAAATATCATGAAGTCTTGAGTTGATGTATCCTGATGTTCCGTCTTGTCATAGAGAACCCAACGTGATAGATGACGTGTCAATCAGATGCCCATTCTGAGAGTTATTATCTTTTTCGTTCGAGGGGCCTGGTTTTATTTCGAGTACAATCGAAACTGGCCATACTCCAATATCATCTGAATCTGGTGTGGTGTATTCCAAAAGTACTGTCTCATCAAAATTAATCCATCATAGTTTCGAGGTCCCGGTTGGTGTCGAGTTTGAACCAACCCGACCAAACCCAAAAATCTCCAAAACCATGAGTGTAATATACAGAAAATACCATCCTGATTCATGGAATCCTACACAATTGACAGTGCATCGATCGGAGGTCTGTAGCTCAAGTTATGGGAGAAAAACTAAAATGGGTCTAAAGAGGGGGGGTGTTTGGGTCTGGTCTGACCCAGAACAACTCACCATGGGTCAGCCCAATCCTGGTCGATTGGACCCAGGTCCGGGTTCAGCCCCGTAGGGCGTGGCCCAGGCTGACAGCTGTGGCCTGGCCCGGCTGATGCGGCTCAGCCTGCGGCTGGCCGCGGCTAGGCCAGCTAGCTGAGCAGTGCGGGGGCGCAACACCAAAGTTTCGTGAATTGGCACTGCCGAGCGGCACCACCCCTCCTACCTGGCCGGACGAAGCCGGTCTGCTTTTCTGGTGATAGTAGACCACTCAAGCGGGCCACTGTCCTCCACACGTGGCACAAAGAGGCACCGCGGCTTTCAACCCGGCTGGCAGGCGGCCGGCCAATTCACCGCCGAAGCGGCCCGTGGAGCACATGTCGTGGTCCTCCGCAGCACAGTGCCACAAGGCACCATGGTCCTCTTGTTTGGCCGGCTATGGCCAACCATTTCTTCATTGGCCAAGCAGACCGTGGATGCTGGCCGCGGTTCTTCTCTACGCGGTCGGCATACGGCCGCCGCTCCCTCCGGTAATCGTCGTCTCTTCCATTTCCGCCTTCATTTTGAATAAGAACAAGGATCATCCGAGGGTTGTCGGGCTGTGTTCGTTCGGCCCGCGCCCTCCGCGTAAGCTGCCAACAATTGGCCGAAGAAATTCCAGAGAATTCAACACAAATGAGATAATTTATTCACTTATAAATTATACAAAAACCCTGCCTTGATTCTGATGCTTGCTTGTCCGTGTCACGGGAAGGGGATTCGAAGATGTCATCGATTCGTTGACCTTGGGATTCGTTTAAGGAGTAATCATAGTCGATGCTCCTTGCAGGTGGAGTCTTCTTCCATGACTTAGAGGAAAAATAATGGATAAGACGATGGTCACGGGCCTTGAGTTCTTCGTTGGAGAGGGTAAATGTTTTTCGTGGGAAGAAGGTCCTCCCCTAATTCTCCAAAAGTTCCACCACCAAAATATTTTCCATGAAAACATTATAATAAGAATTCCCCATTTTAATAGAATTCCAATGCAATTCAAATTGATTTGAATGAATAAAAAGATTAATTAAATGTGTCATTTAATTAATCCTATGTGTTGGCATTAATTACGAGAAGGTGAAGAGTTTAAAATTCAAAGAGAGAAGGGGGAGAGTTATAAGAGTTAATAAAGGGGGTTTCATGAGAGTTTAAGGGGGAGTTGAGGGGTTAGGCTCTCATGTGGGCCCCACCACACATTACCCTCCCATGGGAGGTTATGTGGGTGTGGGACCCACCTATAACTTCCCATTGTAGGAAATACCCACCACACTATAAATTAAATAAAATTTTGTACACATAATGTGACACCACAATTTTATTTTAATTTTTTATGAATCCCCAAATTAAAACTTCTACTCTCGACCAAATGCAATTGAGGTAAAGGCCCCCTTAATAGAATACTAGTGCTGCAAGTTCATCGGTGCCCTCAGATTTCAATTCCGGGCACCGGTTCAAAAGATAGAAAAACCTGCACGTACGTTTATTAAACATACCCAAACAAAACATCAGAAATTGATTCCAATCACATCGGGCCTCAAAATCAGGTGCCATCAGAAACCGAAAACTCCTAAAATTCCAAAGTATTTACGAAAAAAATTCCTTGAAATTTATGTGTCATTACATTACCACCACTTCAGGGCTTTACGTCCCTGTAAAGCTACAACACACACAAGGGGAAAATGTTGGTACTGAGCACGCATCTGAGACTCTAGTTCCCTAGTGCTCTCCTAGAGATTCAAGTGCTGCCAGCAAATACGCAATAGAGGAATCAAATTCCCACATAAGACCCGCTCCTGTCAATCTGCGACCTCCACCGGGACCTTTGTGAATGTCGCACTGTCATCAATGTCCAACTCCCCATGATCGATGATGTGGGTTGGGTCGTGCACGTATCTCCTTAGATGAGATATATGGAAGACATCGTGCACTTGATGTAACTGAGGTGGAAGGGTCAAGTGGTAAGCCACCTCACCTACCTTACAGAGGACCTGGAATGGTCCATTGATTCATGGAGACAACTTTCCATCGCAGCCAAATATTCGTAGACCTCGTCGAGGTGAGACCTGTAAGAAGATGGGGTCGCCATCCTCGAACTCCCATGGTCTCTATCTTCAATTAGAATAAGACTTCTGTTTGCTCTGTGCAGTCTTCATCTGATCCTATATGTACCTCTAGAGGGGAAGTGTGAAACTCTATCAACACCACCTCATGTAGTGCAACTGGTACCACGGTACGTTCTCTGAAGAGGATGACGTGCTCCCCACCTTCAAAAAATCCATTAGGTGCCTGGCCTATGGATTTCTGAGCTCGTCGCATCTCACAATCACCATCTCCATGTTGTGCCTCTTTAACCCGCTGTTGTAGTGGAGGAGTGACTGTGAGAGACTATAGAAAGGTTTCTCCATCTCTATCCACAACGGATATCTGAAACACGGCTAGCTGCTCTGTCGCCAATCCTAACAGCTGAATGCCTGATCTCTTTTTTGAGAGCATATACTACAACGTTCTCCTTCCCAGTAGTATAGACAAACTGGAAGTCATAGTCCTCGAGGAACTCGAGTCATCGTCGTTGTCTCTGGTCCAGGTCCTTCTACGAGAAGACATACCTATGATTTTGAGATTATAGTAAACCGTAAACCATTCTCTCAACTAACTATGGGTGAGACTATCCATTTGTAAAGAACTCAACAACAACCTTCTTCCCTTACATCCTACAAGAGCTACTAAGATTTCTCCTTTTTCGAGAAGAGCAATCTGGTCTCATCCCCTAGATGAACTACGTTCATTGCATAATATAGTCAATACTAACATGAATGGTACTATTTCATGCCATGGATGAAGTTGTAAGGCCTCGATGCTACTACCAATAGATCTAACCATTACTCTCACCTTCAAGGGTCGAGTCACACTGCCAGCAGACGTGTGTGGTCACTAGGTCTCCTCCAGTAGGAATCTCGAATGTGATTGTCAAGTCAATGGTTTTAACAAAAATCTCTCAGTATCAACTATAAAAAGGGTTAGAAAGAAAACATCACATGGACAAGTGTCTTTTTTTACAATAGCTAAAAGTACAAAGACACAAAGCAACCACAAACAACAATATCAACAAAGCTAGAAGCATCATGAACAAAAGTCTCTATTCTTGGAGCTAGTCCCGCCCCTGTTCATATACTCCCTGAGTACTATGGTTGTAGGCCTCAACTGCCTGATGTTGAGCTCTCCCATGTCCTCCCATTCCCTGCGGTCGGGGTGGACTTCCTGGTGGTGGTGGTGGTGGTAGGGCCTCGAAACATCGTCAACCACCTACTGCTCGGCCATCTCCTTTTCCACGTCCATCTTCTCCCAGCAAACCATCATGGTCGAACCTTTTCCTATGCATGGTAGGTCCTTCTACTACCTTCTGCTCATCTGCTGGGTTGGTTGGGTAGTCTCAACCATTTGACCTAGCATGCATAAAACAACCTTCTCCTCGTATTGCTAGCTATGTTTCATGTGCCCCATAAAACTGAACCTGTATCCTGAGGTCACCCACCTGATGACATGTTTAGCTGGGACTTCAACATCAACTGTCTACTACCGGCTGAAGAAGACTTCACTACATGTCGTCCTACAGAGGGTCTCGCCACTAGTGATTGCTCAGCAAGAAAACTCTCCACTAGAAGGGCTCTCTCCAGCACCTATGCCTGCATCGGGATGGTGAGAGAGATCATCGAAGCCCTGATCTCATTCCTAACTCCCTGATCTAAGTTCTGGGCCCTAAATAATGGGTCCCACACCATGTCCGTGGAGTAGCGTGAGAGGTCAGTGAACCTCGCTATGTACTGAGCTACTGTCATGCTGCCCTGACCTTCTCGTTGTTTGTGGTTGCTTTGTGTCTTTGTACATTGAGCTGCAATAATAAAATACACTTTTCCATGTGATGTTTGCATTTCTACTTGTTTGTATGGTTCATACTGAGAGGTTCTAGATAAAACTGTTGACTTTACCCTCACATTTGAGATTCCCACTGAAGGAGACCCAGTGACAACACACTGCTGCCGACAGTGTGACTCGACCCTTGCAGGTGAGTGTAATGGTTGGATCTATTGGTAGTATCTTCGAGGCCTTACGATGTCATCCATGGAATTAAATAGAACCGTTCATGTCAGGATTGATAATTTTAGGTAAATAATGTTGTTCATCCAGGCGATGAGACCAAATTTCTTCTCTAATCAAAGGAGAAATATTAGCAGCTCTTGTAGGACATAAGAGATGAAGGGTATAGTAGAGTTATTTACAAATGGATAGTCACACCCATAGTTTGTTGAATGAACAATTTACAAATTACTCTAATCTCAAATGTCTTAGATGTGTCTTCTCGTAGAAGGACTTAGACCTGATACTATGACGATGGCTGAAGTTCCTCCATGACTATGACTTTGAGATAGTCTATACTCGTGGGAAGGGGAACGTTGTAGCAGATGCTCTCAATAGGAGATCATGCATTCCACTGTTAGAAGAGGTGACAGAGCAGCTAGCTGCGTTGCAGATATCATTTTTGGATAGAGATAGAGCAGCCTTTCTACAGTCTCTCACAGTCACTCCTCCACTACTTCAGGGTGTCAAGGAGGCATAGCGTGGAGATATTGATTGTGATATGCTGCGTGCTTAGATATCCTCAGGGCATGCACCTGATGGGTTTTCTGAAGGTGGGGAGCATGTCATCCTTTTCAGAGAACGTACCATGGTACCAGTTGCACTACTAGAGGTGTTGTTGAGGGAGTTTCACACTTCCCCTCTAGCGGTACATCCAGGAGCGGATGAAGACTTCGTAGAGCAGACATATGTCCTATGCTAATAGGAGACATAGACCACTAGAGTTTGAGGATGGCGACCATGTCTTCCTACAGGTCTCACCTCGACGAGATCTACAGAGATTTGGCTGGGGTGGAATGTTGTCTCAACACTTAATCAGACCGTTCTAGGTTTTCTTCAGACTAGGTGAGGTGGCTTACCGCCTGGCCAATCCACCTCAATTGTAAAAAGTGCATGTCGTCTTCCATGTATCTCAGTTGAGGAGAAACGTGCACGGCCCGTATCACAACATCGACCACAGAAAGATAGATATATATGACAGGGCGACATTCACGGAGGTCCCCATGGATATTGAAGATCGACAAGAGGGGTCCTACGTGGATGGTCGATTCCTCTGTTGCGTGTTCGTGGGCAGCACGGGAACCTCCAGGAGAGCACATGGGAGCGGGAGGCTCAGATGCGTGCTCAGTACACTCATTTGTTTCCCTAGTGCGCGTTGTAGCTTTACAGGGACATAAAGCCATGCGGTGGGGGCAATGTAAAGAACCAGAAATTTCAAGGAATTTTTTTTCTTAAATTCATTGAAATTTAAGGAGTCTACAGTTTCTGACAGCGCCTAATTCTGTGGCCCGATTTTCCCGAAATCAATTTCTGAAGTTTTGTTCGGGTATGTTCAATAAACCTATGTGCATATTTTTTATCTTTTAAACCAGTGCTTGGAATTGAAATCCGAGGGAACCAATGAACTCATAGCACCAGTATTCTATAAAGGGTATCTTTACTGCAGTTACGTTTGGTCGAGAGTTGATGTTTTAATTTTGGGATTCGAAACAAATTAAAATAAAATTGTAGTGTTACATTATGTGTATATAATATTATTTAATTTATTATGTTGTGGTTATTTCCTACAAGGGGATTTTAGAGGTGGGGACAACAACCACATAACTTCGCATGTGAGGGTAATATGTGGTGGGGCCACACAAGATCTTAACCCCTTAACCCCCCCTTAAACTCCCATGAAACCCCCTTATTAACTTTTAAAACTCTCCACCTCCTCTCTTTGAATTTTAATCTCTTCACCTTATCTTAATTAATAACATCACCTAGGATTAATTAAATGACACATTTAATTAATCTTTGTATTCATTCGAATCAATTTGAATTGCATGGAAATTCTATTAAAATGGGGAAGTCAAGTTATAATGTTTTCTTGGAAAATATTTTGGTGGTGGAACTTTTGAAGAATTAGGAGAGGGCCTTCTTCCTGTGAAGAACATTTACCCTCTCCAACGAAGAACTCAAGGCCTGTGATGGTCATCTTCATCATTCCTCTACCTATGCGTCAAGGAAGAAGAATCCGCCCATGAGTAACATCAATTATGCTTCCTCCTCAGACACGTCCTGACGTCAACTAATCGACGTCATCTTCGAATCATCTTCCCGCGACACGGACAAGCGAGAATCAGAATCTAGGTAGGGATTTTTTTTATAATTTATAATAGAATGAATTATCTATTTTTTGTTGAATTCTCTAGAATGTATTCAACCAACTGATACCACTTTAAGCGGAGGGCCCGGGCCAAATGAAAACTGCCCGACGAACCTCTGATGATCCTTGTTCTTATTCGTGATGGAGGCAGAGATGGAAGAGGAGGTGATGACTGGAGGGACCGGCGATAGTATGCCGACCACGTAGAGAAGAACCGCGACCCGTATCTGCGGGCCGCTCGGCCGAAGAAGAACCGATCATCTGTAGCCGGCCAGACAGGAGGACCGCAGCGCCTTGTGGCGCTGCGCTGTGGAGGACTGCGGCCCGTGCTCCTCAGGCCGCATCGGGGGCGAACCGGTCTACCACTAGCCGACTGGGTTGAAGGCCACGAGGCCGCCTGACACCCTTTGTGGAGGACAGAAGCCCGCTCGAGCGGGCCGATCACACCAGAAAATCAGTCCAGGCAGGAGGGGTGGAGCCGCTCGGCGCCGCTGTTTCACGAAACCGGGGGCCCACGCCCCTCGCACCGCTTGGCCAGCTGGCCGAGCCGCGACCCACTGCGGTTCGGGCTGCCCCCCCCCCCCCCCCAGGTCGGGCTGCAGCTACCGGGCTGGGATGCACCCTACTGGGCCAGACCCAGACCCGGGTCGAGTCGACCCAATTCGGGCCGACCCAGGGCGGGTTGGGCCGGGACAGACGGAACCGAACCCCCCCCCTCTTCGGACCCTTTTTAGTTTTTCGCCCATAACATGAGCTACGGTCCTCCGATAGACACACTGTCAGTTGCACATGATTCCTTGGATTGAGATGGCTGTTTTAGTATATTACACTCAAGGTTTTGGTGATGTTTTGGGATGGCTGGGATGGTTCGAACTCCAAACCAACCGGGCCTCGGAGTGCAAACACATATAACTTAAGGACATGACGTCTGATTGACATGTCATCAACTACGATGGATTAATTTTGATGAGACATTCCTTTTTGAATAGTCCACATAGGATTAGAATGAGATTTGATTATGGCGGGGTTGGAATGTACCCGAAATTCAATCGGCCCCGTCGAATAGAAAAGCTAATATCTCTCAGACTGGTCATCTGATTGATGCGTCGTCTGTCTCTTTGGGTTCCTTATGATGAGACAGGTCTTTGGGATTCGTCAAATCAGGACTTCGTGATCGTTGATGTATTGAACTCCCTTTGGTCTATGAGATGACCCTCCCAGAATCGAGCGTGCTGTGTGCGGGAACTCTAGAAGTGGCTGGGACTACGACGTTTACCAAACTAGGATCCTCCGTGGGTTCGACGACGAAGTTTACCATACTAGGATCCTCCATGGGTTTGATGAAGATGAGTACCATACTAGGATCTTTTGTGGGTTCGAAGACGATGACTACCGTACTAGGATCCTTCGTGGGTTCAATGATGACCTCTACCGTACTGGAATCCTCCATTGGTTTGACGATGATGACTTCTGTACTGGGATCCTCTATGGGTTGGAAAATGATGACTTATATGCTTGTATCCTAAGTGGGTCCGACAATTTTTCTTGTCTTGTATCCTAAGTGGGTCTGACAGCTTATTTAGTCTAGTATCCTATGTGGGTTTGATTGTTTAGATGAATCAGTTACTATATCTGATATTCTCTATCGTTATACGAAAGATGTATACCTATGTGATCTGAGTCTTGACTTTCAATCATTATCATCGATGTGATTGACTTTACTACCAGTGTGGATTGGGTTGTTCTTGGACTCATGAGTTGGAGTAGAACTGAGATAGATAAATTAGTTATATGTATGGACATATACCATAGTAGGGTTGTTTGATACTTCGTGATTGTATCTTTCCTTATGTGGTTTATCCTTCGTGGATTCTGGGATACCTTCGGGGGAATCAGGGTCCCTACTGAGTATCGTTATAATCACCCATACACAGGCTATGCCCACACCTCATTATGTGGGATGAAGATGACAGATATCGTTGACGGAGGTCGAGAGCGAGCCAGGATAGAACGGTACCTAGAGGTGGACCACAAGGCGAGACGGTACACGGAGAAAACTGATAGACGTGGAGTGTTGAGGTGGACATCTGTACCACCCCTTCAGGTAGGATACTTGGTGGAAATTCTAGGATCTTCCCTTTTCAACTGTTATCCCCTTTTCAGTTGTACTTGTTTTCCGTTGTACCTGTACTTTACTATTGGGCTTGTATTTCCGGCCCCTTTTACATGCAGCACTACTTTTTGTATAGAGTTTTCAGTTTTTTCATTGCTTCCATATTACTCTATCTGTTTGTGTGTTAATATTGTGAAGGCAATGCTTCCTTTGGTGCTAGTCGGCAACCCCTAACAAATGGAAGGTGGGCTTGGGGTAGTCACAGCACGGGCCTTGAGGACGAGTCGTGACAATTTCTTATCAAAGTCCCCGAGGATGGGACGTGACCTTCTGGGATGTTTCTCAAGGTGTGTGTGAGTGAGGAAAAAGTACACTGTAAAGGACATGTGTTGGACTGTGGGGGTTTTCATTATTCAGATGACCTGTCCGGGCGCATGGGTTGACCCTAGGGTGGGGACCATGTGTCTGTGGGGCAACTGGTGGTACCTGGCAGGCCAGGACCCGATGGACATGATTAAGGTGGGGTGTTGGTGCTGTAACCAAGATCCTCCATGGGTTCTATGAAGATGTCCATTGTACCGGAATCCTCAATGGGTTCGACGAAGATGAATAATGTTCTTGTGTCATGTGTGGGTCCGGCAGTTTGACCCCTGTACTTGTATCCTCTGTGGGTTCGACAAAGTAGCTGGTCTTTTATCCGGTGTGGGTCTAACAGCTTAGCTGGTCTTGTATCATGTGTGGGTCTGATAGCATAGATGAATCAATGACTACATCTGATCATCTCTATTACTCTCGAGATATCTGGACTTGTATCCTATGTGGGTCTGAGAGATTAGATGGTCTTGTATCCTGTGTGTGTCCAAAAACTTTAGATGATCCAGTGGCTACATCTGTTCATCAATATCTCTATACTATTGTGGCATACCTGTGTGAGCTGATACATGTTTTTCAACCATTATCATTGATTTGATTGACTTTACTTCCCGTGTGGACAAGGTTGTGCTTGGGCTCGAGAGTTGGAGCTGAACTGTGATTGATAACTTAGGTATATGTATGGGCATATACCTAAGTAGGGTTTTTTGATACTTGGTGATTGTTTCTTTCCTTCAGTGGTTTTTCCTTCATGGATTCTGGGACACCTACGGAGGACTCGGGGTCCCTACTGAGTATTGTTATATTGACCCCTGCATGGGCTATGCCCGCACCTCGTTGTCTTGGATGCAGAAGATTGACAATGTTGGGAGTGGCAAAGAGAGAGACAGGACCGAACGATACCCGGAGGTGGACCACACGGTGAGACGGTACATGGACCTTAGGTCCCATGACGTGACTACCCCAAACCTGCTTCTAATTCCAAAAACAACTAGGTACACTGGCCCCATGACAAATTGGTATCCATGTGGGCCCCATAACAAGTTGGCCCCGAGGATGGGTCTGTGAAGCAATAGTGTTTAGAGTATTGAGTAGGGTTTTCATTCTAGGGAGTCCAATGTTGGTGCGGCGGCCTATGTATCTATACCCCAGGACCCTGACCTCTGATTTCCGACTTAGTTATTGGAAACACTGATTGTGTGTGTGTTTCAAGAGTTTCTTTTGTGGTCTCTTTGTGTCAGATCACCAGGTATAACTTTTTAACCACATTGCACCTGTTCCTTATCAGGATGCCACTACGAAGACAGCCATCTACGGTTCCCAAGAGAGAGTACATGATGACGGCCCACCGAGCGATCAGGCCCCTGTGCAGATCTCTCTTACTATGTTGGCAGCTTCGAGGGCTGTACCAGTAGCAGCACCACCCATTGGGCAGCAAATTCCACCAGCTCCACTGGAGGATAGTAAACGCTGACTGAGTGTGTTTCTTGAGTTCTAGTGGTAGAGTCCTCTGAGGTTTCGAGGCGAGATAGATTTTGAGGCAGCAGAGGACTGGATGAAGGCGATTACACGAGTTTTCCACCTAGTTGAGACACTAGTAGGTCAGATTTTGATCTTATCTACTAATATTTTTCAATGAGTGACCATGAAGATGGTCAACATAATGATGATGTTTTGGTACATGGACCATTTTCCAAGACGGTACCTTCAGGCAGTGTGCCAACTATTTTACTACCCATTGGTCAGCAGACACTAACGGTGGTACCGATAGAGGACACTTGTAGGATTAGTGCCTTACATGTGTTTTAGCACAAGATATCTCTCATGTTCTGAGGCGAGCCTGACCACAGGTGGCTGAGGACTCTCTTAAAGAGGTGGTTGAGAGTTTTCTAGAGCTTATACAGCTCCGGAAGGATGACATGTCGGTAGCTGAGTATTCATTGGGACATACCGATCATTCCAGGTACTCGATGAATATGATTCGATCAGTACTTTAGAGCTTGGACCTCTGACCAAGGTGTGTTTAAGGATATCCAATCCAACACTTTTTCCCTTATGCATTCCTACTTATGTTAGGGTCCAAGAGTGAACCATTGTGGCTGAATGTTCATTGGCGGAGCGGATACAGCCAGGGAATGTTAAAAGTTGGAAAGCATGAAACTAGAATTAGTCTAAGAGACATGGGTGTGTGAGATGTTTCAGTAAGAGGAAGTGTTAAGGATAGATGAATATGTAGGGAAGCAGATGTGGAAACAGAGCTAGGATATCAGTATGAGGTGCTAAACATTTCGACACGTTACAATCACACACCTTTATAGTCCCTTCTAGGCTCATGGAGTTGGAAGGTGGGGAAAGAGAGTAACTTCATGCGGACAATGAGTGTGACCCAAGGGATCTATGAATGATTTGAGGTATGGTCTGTGTATACTACTATCATCCGTATCAATTTAATTAGGGACAAATATTTCCTTCCTTCCACAAATCTTGTCCGAGATCTAGAGATTCTGGTTAAGACGTTTACATGACCCTCGCATCTAGAGATTCCTTTGGGAGGAGACTCAATAGTCACAATTACGCCGACGGTGTGATCTTACCCTTGAGGCTATTGTTTCGGTTGGAACCTCTTGGTGGTAGCATCGAGGACTTACGACGTTAGTTTGGGTATGGACGGGGAACCCACAATTCATACACAGATTGATAGTATTAGGAAAAAAGGTTGCAGTTTATCTAAAACATTGGGATGGGGTTTTTTCCTTGGTCGGAAAAAAGGAAAACGCATGCAGCACATGATGGAATCATGCATAAGAGGGTGTGGTCGATCACTCATGATTCAAATAGCCTTACCTTATTTCCAGAATTCTCCAGAGTTGCAGCACTGCTTTCATCATTGGCGAAGAAGGGAAAACCCTTTATGTTGCCAGAAAGATGCCAGTAGAGCTTTCCGATGTTGAGGAAGAGATTGACCAGTGTGCCCATTTTGAGGCAACTAGAGGAGGTAGTAGGGTACTTAGTATACTGTGATGCATCAGGGACCCGAATCATGTGTGTACTGATGCAAGAGCGAGTAGTGATCACATATGGTTCACGACAGTTGAGACAGCACGAGCAGAACTATGCTACACATGACCTGGAGTTAGCAGTAGTGGTCTTTGCATTGAAGATTTGGAAAAACTATCTAATGGGTGAGCATTTTACAGTCTATGTTGACCACCAGAGTCTCAGGTACATCTTCTCGCATAAGGACCTGAACCTTAGACAACGGTGATGGCTCACGATCCTCCATGAATTTGACTTCGAGTTAGTATATACTCTTGGAAAGCGGAACGTTGCAGCAGACACTCTCAGTAGGAGATCATACATTCAGCTGCTGGGAGAGGCGACATAGAAGTTACCCACATTGCTCATATCCTTTGTGGATAGAGATGGATCAGCCTTTCTACAGTATCTCACAGTCACACATCCACTTCTTCAACGAGTTATGGAGGCACTGTATGACCGACATTACAGATCACCTCGACGTTGGACTTAACCAGGGGAGTTGGCACTTGTAGGAACAGAGATGGTGAAGGCTATGATGGAGAAGGTATAGATCATCCAAGATCAGTTGAAGACTGCACAGATCAGACAAAAGTTTTATGCTGATAGGAGATGGAGACCACTAGAGTTCGAGGATGACAACCACGTCTTTCTACAGGTCTCACCTCGACAGGGTCTATAGAGATTAGGCTGAGGAGGCAAGTTATCTCCGGGTTTCATCGGATTGTTCTAGGTCCTCAGCAGGGTAGGAGAGGTGGCTTATCGCCTAGCCCTTCCACCTCAGCTACACTGGGTGCACGACCTCATTCACATATGTCAGCTGTGGAGAAACGTGAATGAACCGTCACACATCATCGAACATGGGAAGATGGACATAGATGATGGGGAAACATTCGTGGAGGTCCCAATGGAGATCAAGGATCGACAAGAGGGGTCATATGTGGACGGTCATTTCCTCTGGTGCACATTCGCTGTTAGTAAGGGAACCTCCCGGAGAGCACATGGGAGCAGGAGGCTGAGATTTGTGCTTAGAACCCTCATTTGTTTCCCCAGTATGTGTTGTAGCATCACAGGGACTTAAATCCCTAAGGTGGGGGTAATGAGAAGGCCCGGAAATTTCAATGAATTTTTTTTCTAAAATACTTCGGAATTTTATGAGTCCGCAGTTTCAGACGCCTCCTGATTCTGAGGCCCGGTGTGCCCGGAAAAATTTTCTGATGTTTCGTTTGGTTACGTTTAGTAGACGTATAAGCGGGATTTTCTATCTTTTGAACAGATGCTCAGAATTGAAATCAGAGGGCATCAATGAACTTTCCACATCCATTTTCGCTTAAGGGGAACATTACTACAGTTGCATTTTATGAAAGATGGAAGTTATGTTTCTGGGTTTTATAATAAATTAAATAAAATTGTTGTTTACACAATTTTATTTTAAGAGGTGGTTTTTTTATTCAAGAGGAAGTTGGGGTGGGGCTCAAACCCCACATAACATCCCACTAGAGGATAATGTGTGGTGGGGCCCACAAAAGCACTTAACTCTTCGCCTCCTCTTTAGCACCCATGAACCCCTATTTCAAGCTTTTTAACTCCCACTTAATGGAGGAGCCTATCCACCTCCCTCCATTAATTGTGCCAATCCTGTCAATTTAATTAATTAAGCTCCCTTAATTAATTGGTTTTTTGTGAATTAATTTGAAATTCTTGGCATTATTAAATTGGTAAGCCTTTTATTTCATTTCGGTTGGAAAATGTACTATTGGGGAGACGCTGGAGAATTGGAAGAAAGGTGATCCTCTCTCGACGAAGAACAATGTTCTTCAATGAAGAACATCTCCGAAAAATAATGCGAAGAATTTCTTCGAACGACGCTTCTTCCTCAGACGCACCTCGACATCAAGGAATCTACTTTGCCTTCAGATTCGCTTCCCACGTCATGACAAAGTCTCTTCCTCCAATGTTGACGGGATGACCCCATTCTCCGTGATGCCGTCTTCCGCAACACCCAACTACCACGACGTTGATCTTCCATGGATCATCGATGTGCAACGTCAAATAAGAGGTAGGGTATTTGTATAACTTTAGTTTAATAAAATTATACGGTTGTCTTGGATTGTCATCAGCCTATTATTATCAGCTAACGCAGAGGGCACATGCCAAACTAACACGGCCCGACAACCCTCCATTGATCCTTTTTCTAATTCATGATTGAGGTAGTGATGGAAAATGTGGCGACGACTGAGGGCGACGGCTGTAACAGAGGCCGCGGGCTGGCCTGTTAGTGGACCACGACACCCGTTGTCGTGCGGGCGGAGGAGACCGTGGCCCACAACCGGGCCACTCGGATGTCTAGCGTACGTTAGTGCAGAGAGTTCCCTCTTGAGGTATCAGGGTGTCACTTCTTATTTTAACTCTATGTCATAGAGATTACAGGCTATGATGTCATTATCAGTATGGACTGGTTAGATCCCTTCCACGCAGTTGTCGATTGCTATCGCCGCATGGTGAGTTTTATATCACCAGAGGGAAGATCCTTTATTCATAGAGGCGAGTGGGATGTCCAGGCAGTTAGAACTGGACCAGAGCATCAGGGGAAATGAGGAGTTATAGCCCAGATTGCCAGTCTTTATCTAGATGACCAGGGACTTCACAGTTAGACTTTCTTCCAGTGGTGGATCATTTCAGGGATGTCTTTCCAGATGACTTTTCATGTTTTCCTTCAGAGAATGTGGTAGAATTTTCTATAGAACTCGTTCCAGGAGTGGCACCGATGTCCATTCCGCCTTATAGGATGGCTAAACCTGAGTTTCATGAGCTCAAGAAAAAGTTGGAGGAGTTGCAGGAAAAAGGTTTCATCAGACCCAATACTTGTCCTTGGGGTTCGCCTATCCTTTTTTCAAAGAAGGCAGGCGGTACCCTTTGGCATTGTATGGATTATTGGAAGCTGAACCAGTTGAAGGTCAAGAACCGTTATCCCTTTATATGGATCAATGACCTCTTTGATCAGCTTCAAGGAGCCCTAGTGTTCTTGAAGATTGACTTGAGATCCGATTATCATCAGTTCCATGTTATACCATCAGATACACCTCTTACAGCCTTCAAGAGCATGTATGTTCTATACGAGTATACGATCATGCCATTCAAAATAAAAAAAATGAACCATCATATTTTATGACATTAATGAACCGAGTGTTCCATCCGTACTTGGACTCTTTTGTGGTGGTCTTTGTGGAAGATATCTTGGTGTACTCTCACAATCGACACGGACATGCTACCCATCATGAGATAATTTTGAGTACACTGAGAGAGCATCAGTTATATTCTAAGCTCTCAAAATTCCACTTTTGGATGGATTAGATTCACTTCTTGGGTCATGTCATCTCAGAGGTAGGAGTATCAGTAGGCCTAGACAAAGTGAGATCTATAGTTTCCTAGGTGCAGCCAATGAATGTTTCTGAGGTATGGAGTTTTTTAGGGATGGTTGAATACTATAGGCATTTCATTTAGGACTTTTCACACCTAGCAGCACCATTGAGAGGTCGGACTAAGAAATGGGAGAAGTTCTTATGGTCAGATTCTTTTGATTCATCCTTTTAGGAGCTGAAAGAGAGGTTGATGTCAGCACCAATACTAGTCTTGCCATATCCGAGCAAGAGCTATACTATTTTCTGCGATGCTTCGGGTATCGGGCTGGGAGCTGTGCTTATGCAGGGAGATGGAGTTGTTTCGTATGAGTCTCAGCAGTTGTGGCCACATGAGTGGAACTACCTGACACATGATCTGGAGTTAACATCCAGTGTTCATGCCTTAAACTGTTAGAGGCATTACCTTCTAGGAGATCATTTTGTGGGTTTCACCGACCACTAGAGTCTCAAGTACATCTTCACTCAACGTGATCTAAATCTGAGACAGCGCAGGTGGGTCGAGTATCTTCAGTTCTTCTACTTTGATCTTGCCCATATGCATGGGAAGGGAAATGCAGTTCCTAATGCCCTGAGCAAGAGAACTCATATACAATAAGTCTAGGAGGCCAGAAGTGAGTGGAAGCTTATGGATATATTACATGAGATGCATTTGAAGGTGCACGACAGACATCAATAGACTTTCCTATCTTCTATAGTTGTTACCTCTACACTTCTTCATCTGTTACGGATGAGGAAGCTATCAGAATCAGAAGGGCTAGACCTTCGGGAGAGTGTGTCAGGAGAGGCCCCTCCTCCAAGATGGACCGTGGGTGAGGATGGGATCTTGCATTTCCAGGGATGCGTATGGGTGCCATCAAACATACACGAGGAGCTGATGTGGGATTTTCATTCTTCAGTTTGGGCATTTCATCCTGGTCTCACCAAGATGTATTGCGATCTTCATCGCCAGTACTGTTGGCCAGGTATGAAGAAAGATTTTTCTGGTTTCGTTATAAGATTTCAACTTGTCAGAGAGTGAAAGCGGAGCACCAGCGACCAGCAGTGATTTTACAGCAGTTACCAATCTCTGAGTGGAAGTGGAACGATGTCGCGATGGACTTCATGACCTGGTTATCGAGGTCACCTTGAAGGAGTGATGTTGTTTGGGTATTCATCGACAGGCTTTCGAAGGTTTCTCATTTCTTGTCGATCAAGGAGACCATTAGTGTTGATGAGTTGTGATAGTTGTACATCCGAGATATCGTACGTCTGCACGGAGTTCCACACTCTATTGTTTCATATAGGAATTCATGTTTTACTTCTATGTTCTGGAAGGGGCTTTAGAAGGCTTTGGGTACACAGGTACTTTTGAGTACAACATACCATCCCCAGACAGATGGCCAATCAGAGCGTATGATCCAGGTGCTTGACGATATGCTCAGAGCTTGAATTCTATACATTGGTAGTACTTCGTAGAAGCATATTCCACTTGTGGAGTTTTCCTATAACAATAGTTTTCGGGAAACTATTCAGATGACACCTTATGAGGCTTTATACGGTAGGCCATGCCGATCACCTTTGTGATGGCGGGAGGCAGGATAGGTAGCTTTGCTGGGGCCTCGTCCTATTTAGGATACCTCAGAGTAGGTAGAGTTGATTCAGAAGAGAATGGCTACAACACAGTATCAACAGAAGTCTTATGATGATCATCGGAGATGACCACTGGAGTTTGAGGTTGGGGATCAGTTTTTCCAGCATGTCGTAGTGAGGATGGGACACAAGTGGATTTAGAGACAGGGTAAGATTTCACCGCGGTACGTTGGGCCGTTTGAGGTGCTGGAGAGAGTTGGGCCAGTTTCCTATCTGTTGTAGTTACATTAGAGGTATTAGATTATGCACGAAGTCTTCCATGTCTCTCATCTCCGACGTTTGTTTTAGACCCATCTCATGTCTTTCAACCCAAGGAGGTTGAGCTTAAAGTGGATCTGTCATTTGAAGAGTATCCAATCCCGATTTTTGATCGCATTATGAAGGTTCTTCGCGGCCAGTATATTCCTCTGGTATGGGAGCTATGGCAGCATGGGCGAGTATAAGATGAGAACTGAGAGAGGGAGGCCGATGTACGATCGTAGTGGCTAGAGCTATTCGTGGTTTCTTTCTATATGCCATGCTAGTGAAATTCAGGGATATATTTTTTTATGGGGGGAAGTTTGTAAGAACTCGGTTCTTTTTTTCAGGTATGTTTTTCTGTTTCTGGTCATTTTTGAGAAAAAGAAGAATGTCTAGAAATTTTCGAAGTACCATCCATCTACTTTGATGTCGCGTAAGGCTGTGTGCTGGCCGTGTATGGGCCACACACACGGTGTGTAAGGGCAATGTGGGAACTGCCCGGCCCGGCTGGCGTGGCCTGGCAAGCGTCAGGTCGTGGTTTGGCCAGCTGGCCGAGTGGTGCGGGGGGGCGTGACACCCCGGTTTCGTGAAACGGCGGCACCACCACTCCTACCCGGCCGGTCGATGTCGACCTGCTTTTCTGGTGCGAGAGGCCTGCTCGAGCGGGCCGTTGTCCTCCACATGCATTTCCAGGAGGTGACGTGACATTCAACCCGACCTGAAGCTGGCCGACCAGTTCGTCTCCAAAGCGGCCCATGGAGCGCGGGCTGCGGTCCTCCGTTGCATGGTGCCACAACGCACCACATTCCTCGTGTCCGGCCGGCTATGGCCGACCGGTTCTTCATTGGCCGAGCGGCCTGTGGATTCAGGACATGGTTCTTCTCTACATGGCCGGCATATGGCCGCTGCTCCATCCAGTCATCATCACCCCTTCCATCTCCTCTTCCATCGCGAATAAGAACAAGGATCATTGGAGGGTCGTCAGGCCATGTTCGTTCGGCCCGCACCCTCCATGTAAGGCAGTAGTAGTTGGCTGAAGACATTCAAGAGAATTCAACACAAACAAGATAATATATTCACTTTTAAATTATACCAGACCCCATCCTTGATTCTGATGCTTGCTTGTCCGTGTCATGGGAAGAGGATTCAAAGATGATGTGGATTCATTGACGTCAGGATGCGTCTAAGGAGGAATCATTGTCGACGTTCCTCGTGGACATAGTCTTCTTCCATGATGCGGAGGAAGAAGAATGAAGAAGATGAAGGTCACGTGCCTTGAGTTCTTCGTTGGAGAGGGTAAATGTTCGTCGCGGGAAGAAGGCCCTCTCCTAATTCTCCAAAATTTCCACCATAAAAATAATTTCTAAGCAAACATACTAATATTAAGGCTTCCCCATTTTAAAAGAATTTCCATTCAATTAAAATTGATTCGAATGAATAAAAAGATTAATTCAATGTTTCGTTTAATTAATCCAAGGTGTTGGAATTAATTAAGAGTAGGTAAAGATTTTAAAATTCAAATAGAGGAGGTGGAAAGTTTTAAGAGTTTAAAAGAGGGTTTCATGGGAGTTTAAGGTGGAGTTGAGGGGTTAGGCTCTCGTGTGGGCCCCACCAAACATTAAACTCATATGGGAGGTTATGTGGGTGTGGGCCCCACCTCTAACTTACCATTTTTAGAAATAACCACCACATAATAAATTAAACAAAATTGTTTACACATAATGTAACACTACAATTTTATTTTAAATTTTCACAAATCCCCAAATTAAAACATCTACTCTCGACAAAATAAAACTATGGTGAAGGTCCACTTAACAGAATACCGGTGTTGTGAGTTCATCAGTGCAATCCGATTTCCATTCTGAGCAATGGTTAAAATGATAGAAAATCATGCACGTACATTTACTGAACGTGCCCGAATAAAACATCAGAAATTGATTCCGGGCACACCGGGCCTCAGAATCAGGCGCCGTTAGAAATCGCAGACTTGTAAAATTTCAAAGTATTAAAAAAAAAATACTTCACGGAAATTTCTGGTTCATTATAGTTATGAGAATTATGTATTATTATAATATTTTTTTACCTTGAATTACCCTATTTACCATTAACCACAGTAAATAAAAGTCAAATGTTACTATTGAAAAAAAAATTATTTTCACATTATTGAACCAAATTTTACATACAGATATAAATTGAGTGTCTTTGTTTTTTGAAATTCAATTCATAGAATCTATAAAATTATGTTATTTTCAAATTTGCAAATGCTTCTAGGAGGTGGGGAAAAGGCTGTAAAAAGATCGATAAATTTTTTATATATCTAAAATAAATATAAACTGACTCAAATTAATTACATTGAAAAAACATTGGTATGATGTATCTATTTTGACCTAAAATAAAATTAAATAAAATAAATCATTTTTTAAATAAAAAGTTTTTTTAAACAATAACTTAGTGTTTTTCACTATTCATCAAAAATTGAATGTTTTCATAAAAATACCAAAAAATCATCCAAAGCTAATTTTGATATTCCCAAATCAAAAATGAATTCTATTTTACTAATTTCAAAACATATAAGTTGTATTAATTAATTTAAAATTAATTCACGTTGTTAAAACCAAAAGTGTATTTTTTAAGAATAATAACTATCAAAAGATAGACAATTGTTTATATCAAATTTCAAAGAGAAATTACTTACAATTACCATCATTAGATTAAATGGTAAAAAAATAATCTAATTTTACTTCCAAATCATTAAATTTTAAAATTCAACACTCTAAATTATTTTGATTAAAATGTTGTTTTCAGTTAAAATATAGTATTTTTAACTATTCAACCAAATATGAATGTTATCAGAAAAACTCCTAAAATTTATTGAAACTAAATTATTATGTCCTGATTCTAAAGAAAAAGATTATTTTGTCAAATTGAATATATAAAAGTTTCAAATATTTTTTTTAAAAAAGGGTTCTCCATTAAAAGGTGGTAAAATTTATTTTTTTGGAGAAATTCTTATTTTATCTGAAAAAAATGAATTTGTTATTAAATTATGTCCATGAAACTCATAATATAGATTCTAAAATTATAAGGATTATATAAAGATAAAAATTCAGATAATAATATTCATAACCACTTTTGAATGGCTAGTTTGGTAAGTCGTGGTGCGCTTGAACTCAATGTTGAGTGTAGTGAAAGTTATTGAATTACTTTGAAGAAATAACGTACATGAAATCTTGGGGTGTTACAGAAACAAGTATGTTCATAACCAATAGATGGAGGTTTGTGTAAGTGTATTATTAATAAATCTCATATAAACATCATATAATATTGAGGATAATTTTATTTATGTAATAAAATTATAATAATTGAATAGGTTGCGGAGAATGAAAATAAACGCAAAGAACATTTGTGAAGATGTTTCCTCTAAATTCGGTAACTTATTTTTATTTGAACCAAAAGGTTTTCATGAATTGCTTTCTACCCTAGGTAAGGATTATAATGGGAAGGTAGGGATGTTGGATGATTATTTGGGGACATTTTGGATGCTCCTAGGGGCTTGAGATGTGTGAGTAAGTGGGTATAGGTTGTGGCCTTTTATAAGATGGAGGACGTCGCTTTTGGAAAGTCTTGAATTATTAATTTATTATAAATTAAATTTCAATTAAAAATGGTCAAAACTAATTTAATTGTAATATAATATTATTTTGTTTAGAATTCACAACATTAAATAATTTTTACACATGTTTTGAATAATTTTTACCCATATCATGTTGGTTTAACCGTTATTTTAATTTTTTTAGTCTCATAGTTATATTATGTTACATACACATTGCGGGTTAATGTAATTTTTATATCATTAAAAAGACCCAAAAAAGCCGTTTATGAAATATATGGACTTATATTAACTATTTTGATGAATCATATATTTTTAGGAATTTAATATCATTAAATAAACTATTTTATATTTTAAGATATGAATAATATGAATTTTGGACACTATTCATACTTGTCTTTTTTACAAATTTATAACAACTAGATTCCATAAAAAAATTGAATCAATACTAACATGTCATATTAACATATAGAATAAGTGGATCAATTTAGTTATGTGAAATAATATTTCATCCAATATTTATAATATCCATTATTTGAATCTTTTATTAACGATGCAATCACTCCATCATCATTACATCAAAATTAATTTTATTTATTGAACATCAAAAAATTATAAAAATTCTATGATGATTTAGGAAATAATTATATACTCCTAACGACTCTTTAATGGAAAAGATATCACTTATATATCCCCACATTAAAATTGTTTTATTAAAAAGATACATGTTTATGTTATATTTCCCTTTCCATTAAAATAATTATTATAAAAGATCACTATAACACATAAGTGGATCAATGAGGACCGAATATCGACCCAAGGATACCAATTGTTGGAAATATGACAAAAAATAGGATTAGGACATGTTTTATGGAAGTTTATATTGTTATAATATTATTTTTACCCTTAATTTCTAGGTTTACCCTTTAACCAAGGTAAATAAAAATAAATAATGAAGTTACTATTTAGAATTTTAAAAAATAAGAGGTACCTATTTAAAAAATATAGACCTTTTGATTCAAAATATAGAATCCATTTTTCTAAATTAAAAACAAATAATTTTTAGTAATTAATTTAAATTTTATTCCCATTTTGAAAACCAAAATGTCTATTTTTAAGAAGTAAAAAACTATTAAAAGATTTACATGTGTTTTTGTCAAATTTAAATATGAAATTACTTATAATGACCAAAGTTGTGTTAAATAATAAAAAATTAACACAATTAAACTTTAAATCCAATTAAAATGATAATTTAAGTATAAAAATAAATCAGACCAAAATGTAACTTCGAATTAAAATACGTTATTTTTCACTATTCATTAAAATATGAATTTCATCAGAAAACTACCAAATTTTCATTCAAAGAATTTTATTGTTTCTTTTATAAAAAATAATTTTATATTGTCAAATATAATATATAAAAGTGAAAAAAACTATATTTAATAAGGGTTCTACATCAAAAGGCTGTAAAACTGTCTTTTAAAAATATTTGAGTATTTTATGATAAAAATTAGATTCATTATCAATTTAAGACTATAATATTTATTTAATAAATGGCACAAAATGTAACAAAAATCTATAATGATTTTGTAGTTTGGTCTTTTAATTATATCCATTACAATTGTTAGGTATTAACTAACATTTAAAATAATAATAAATTTTTTGTATTATTTTTCTGTATAACTCAATGTTGTGTGTTACTTAAGATTTCATAGAATCCTTTTGTTGTGTGTTGACTGCGCGATCATAAAAAGATCCATCTTTAATGTAGAATTAATATATCCTTAATTAATATAAATAGATTTTAAAAAGAAATATTCTATAAATATATGGGATGAAAAAGTACACTACACAAGAATGGGTTGCAGATGTTTTGGTCTACACACTAAAATGTCAGAGACATTATCTCTTAATTTAGATATTTAATATTTTGATGGTCCACAAGAGGCAAAGTTATATCTTTATGTAGAGGAACTGAACCTATCAGATAATTGATGGTTGTGTATATACATACATTGAACATTGATATGGAACAAGAAAATGAGAAGGATAATTTCACTAACGAGTTACATAGTCATAAGACACTAGCTGTGAAGATGATTGGAGAGAGGCCTTCAGAGGAGAAGTGATATTTGATGAAATTATTAGATAAATAGAGGGTTGATGCTTTAAAGTATTAGGGATCAATGAATTTTTCTATATGGTGGATAACATTGTGTCTTATAGATTGGGTGAAAACTAGTTAATATTCAGGGCAGGAGTGTGTTTTGAAGATAGAGTTGTTGGTCAGGGGGTGATCAAATATAGGGATGGACATTAGGTGAAAGCGTTGTGCTCATAGTACTTGGGAGTGTGTTTGTATACACATCCATTAAATAAGAAATAATGAAGGATTGCCATAACTCTAAATAGGTAGTTCACCCTAGTTCTACAAAGATATATCTATAATTATGTGTAAGTTATGGAGTCTAAGGATATAGAGAAACATTTCTAGTTTTCTCTCCAGATTTCATACCTTTGATAGGGTCAAGGATGAGCACCAACATTCTGTTGGCTGGTTGAAACCACATTCAAATAATATTTGAATTTGGGAAGATGAAAAAATGGTCTTTTAGATGGGGTATATAGGACCCATTGGAAATGTGAAGTACTCTAGGTGATTATTGATAGACTAGATAAATCTAGTCACTTATTACTAATCACATATACTCACTTAGTGGAATTGAAGGGAGACATCTCTATCAAAGAGATCATATTCCAACATTGAGTTCTTTTTATAAATTTTTATTATATAGATTCATGTTTTATATCACTCTTAAATAAGTATTATCATAAATCTATAGGGAATTATCTATGATTAAACATGGTATATAATTTACAAAAAGACAAAATGTCTAAGCAGACTATACACATATATGTGGATTTGATTTAGTTTTATGTGCTATATATCAAAGGATCATTATATGATCACCTATAAATTAATCAGTTATTTCTTACTAAAATTTACTGAGATTCAATTCATATAGACCCATATGAGGCTCTTTATAAGAGGTTTTGTTCATCGCCACCCCTTTTGAATGGGATATGTGATGCATCAATTTTAGGGAAAACAATGTTTTAGGATACATCTAAGAGAGTGCATATAATAAGAAAGAGTTACATTAGTGCTAGAATAAGCAATATATCCTTTTATGCCTATAGGAGGTGTCCCTTGGAGATTACTATGGGAAATATGGTTTTTGGTAGTTACTCAATTGTTAAGGCACAAACGTCTGTAGAAGAATTGTGAGATAGCACCAACTATTGTTAGACCCTTTAATATCACTGAGTGGATAGGGGTAGTGGCATGAAATCTGGACCTCCCTTAGTTCTATCATGGCATGCATGGGTTTTTACATGTGTCAATGCTTAAAATATACATAACTCACTTATTCATATTGTTGATTTTGAGGAAAATAATCTACAGACCGATTAATCTTATGTGTAGAATCTAGTTTGGATCATATATCTATGTGAGATGGTGTTGTGATGAATGATTTTACCACTAGTATAGATTTGATGGCAATATGGATGCATCTCATAGGATACTTGTGTGAGATAATATGAATTTAAGGTTGAGTGTCTTAAGTCACCCAGGAAAGACCAAATGCTATTCTTCTTATGGATGCTCATCTGATAGAGGTGTGGGGATTCAAATATACCGAATTTTTTAAAAGATAATAAAAAAATTGTTTTTAGTACATAATAAATATTTTTATATGAGAATTAAAATTGTAATTAAAATTACATAATAAATCTTTTAAATACTTTATGTTAGTGTAAAATCCTAGACAGAACCGGGAAATATTCATTTTAATAATTAACGATTAGGGTGTTGTGATTTTTTATGATTCAAACGCCCATAGAGTCTCAGCACATAAGAAATAAAATTATTAAATATTTTTTATTATGCAAAAATATTTTTTAAATATAAATTCATACACACCAAATGGTTCCCCTTATGTGAAATATGAGATCACAATTTGGTCGAGATCATGTTGTTCACCCTAGGAGATCCATAAATTTTTTCATGAAGAACGTTTGTTCAGATATAATGTGAGGATATGTAATTTAATATTAGAATTTTATTACTTTTTGGAAATAATTTAACATCAATCAAATGGTGTGTAGTATGAAAAATATGAAATATCTATTTGGTCTAGAATGGGGATTTTACACTTTGTAAGGTATAAAATTAGTTCTTAATGGACGTTTGATCATATCAAAGATCTGGATATGTTATATAAAATTATTATTTTTATTTTTTTATTTTTTTTAAAATTAAATTTACTTGAAATGTCGTGTTAAATGTGAAATCTGTAAAAACCGTTACGCCAAAAATGAGGGTATAACATTGGAATGGAATTAATTTTGTGTGTGTCAGAAATTAGTTCAGGGCGCTAATTTATATACTTTATTTAATATTTATATTTATTCAATAATGTTCTCAATTTTAGTTTTTAACCAAATGTACTATTCATCATCCCAAAAACAACACCTTTCCATAATTCCTACTAAAAAATAACCCAAAAACCTATTATCGTCCCTTTTTTGACTTGAAAATTTCATTAACGCATTAATGGGTGAATTTAAATTATCATCCTCATTATTTAATTAAAACTTATATCAAAATTTGGTGGTTCAGTTTTCATTTTCTTGAAACATCATTGTACATCGATTTTCATTAATATAGCTATTGAATTTTATGATTTAGTCTAGTCAAGATGATGTGATTAGATACTACATTACAAGTGTTTAGAGAATCTTCCTTGATCGATCCCTACTTTTCTTCCATTAGAGGTGGTGCACACATTCCTCATACACACATGTGTGTATTGACTCCTTCTGTCATATTTTTAATTTAATTTAATTTAATTTAATTTCAATTTCCTAAATATATTAAATTTTATATACTAAAAAGTCAATGGTTTTAAATAAAAAATAAAACCTAAATTGTAAATGAATAATTATTAAAGGAAAAGTTGAATAAAAAATCAACATTGTTTGAATAATTGAAAAAAAATCATGTTTTTGTTTTCTTCATCTCATGAAAAGAAAACCCATTAAAAATTATCCAATGATATTTGTCAGATATAATGAATGATAATTACAAAGGTCTATAAGGAAATATATTCATGAAATTTACACATATAATTATAATGGTTTATAAAATGATAATAACATTGAATTAACAAGGTTATATTATAAAAATTTATACAAATATAATTTTTAAAAAATTAATAACGGTAATTAAAAAAATGAACAAAAACTAAATTGATTTATGATGTGTAATTAATGATAAAAATTAACAGAAGATAAATTTTTTGAATCTATCTAATGATAATTTTAAATAATTATAATGTTATTATTAATCTTATTTTTTATGTGATTTATGAAAAATTATCAAGGATAAATATAAATGTATAATTTATAAAAAAGTATGAAAATATAATTATTCATATGTATAATATTTTCAGAGCATGCGTAGACCAAAATGATAACTTAGAAATTATTCAATATCAAAACAATAACATCCCATTGGATATTTTTATTATAACTCAGAAATTTTCTTGGAGAGGGAAATATAATATCAAGTGATATTTTAAATCATTATAAAATAAAATAGTATGTCTTGGATTTGGTTTTGGGGACACATGGATAAACTTGACTGTCGAAATTTATGAGAATATGTATATAAAGACACTACAGAAAAATGGCCTTTTGTGACACGCTATTTGCAATGGGACCTAATTCCATAATAAATAAATAGTTTTTTGGGACCGGATTGGGTGCCTCGTCGCAAAAGATTTAGAGCAGGGCAGAATGGATTCAGCACCAAACTAAAGGAAGGGTATTTGCGATGGGTGGTGGTGGGGGTCCCTTCACATATACCCAGCGGCGGTAAATAATATTTGCGACAGGATCTTCCCCATTGCAAATAGTGTGTCAGTAGGTTTCTATTTGTGATGGGTCCCATCGCAAATACCTTTTAACTGCTGACTGTAATTAATGCAACAGAAGGTATTTGCATCCAGACTAGTCACTAGTTGTTCCATCTCAAATAATCTAATATGTATATACCCCCATCTATTTTTTCATTCTTCCTCTCAGTTTGTACTTTCCCTCTCTCTAAAATCTAATTTTAGAGATAAAATTTCTCTGAGAATATCTTTTTTATGAACAAGTTTTGAAGTCGTCTACACCTATAAAATATCAAGATTAAAGGTATTTTTATTTTATTTAATTTAATATTTATTTTGTTTTTTATATGAATTTTAATTTTTTTAATTAATTGTAATTAAATTATATTTAGATAGTTTTTTCCATTAGTATTTATTTTTAATAATAAATTGAAATTATTAGTACTAATTATTAACAATTAGTAGTAATAAGGAAATATTAAAAATAATAATCAATTTATATAAATGATTAGCAGTAATTAGTAATTAATAATGATAATTTTTGGCAATTGGAATTATTTAATAGTAATTATTTCTAATTAGTAATAATTTGAGGTAATTAGTAATAATTTTCGGTAATTAGTAACAATTTTTAAAAATAGCAATAATTAGTAAAAATAGTAATAAATACTAATAATTAGTTATAAATACTAATAAAAACTAATAATTAGTAATAAATACTAATAAGTACTAATAATTAGTAATAAATACTAATAATTACAAATACATTAAAATAATTACTAATAATTACTAATAATTACTAATTATTAGTAATAATTAGTAATAATTAGTAATAAATAATAACAAATAGTAATAATTATAAATATTTAGAATTAATTAGTATTTATTGTCATTAATTAGTATTAATTAGAAATAAATAGAAATAATTAACAATAATTAAAAATAATTAGTGATAATTAGCAATAATTATCAACAATTAACAAATAATTAGGAATAAATACTAAGAAATACTAATAAATATTAATAAATACTAATAAATACAAATAATTAGTAACAATTTGTAATAATTTGTAACAATTAGTAATAATTACTATTAATTTGTACTAATTAGAAATAGTTACTAATAATAAGTAATAATTAGTTATAATTAGGATTATTTAGAAATAATCAGCAATAATTAGAAATATTTAGCATTAATTAGTGTTAATTAGAAATAACTATAAATAATTAGAAACAATTAGAAATAATTAGCAATAATTATCAATAATATGCATTAAATAGCCATAAATAACAGTAATAATCAATAATATCAAATAATTAAGAATAAATACAAATAAATACCAATAAATACTAATAAATAGTATAAAATTAGTATAAAATAGAAATAATTATTAATGATTAGTAATGATTAATAATAATGAGTAATAATGAGTAATATTTTGTAATAATTAATAATAATTAGTAATAACTAGAATCAATTAGTATTAATTAGTATTAATTCATGATAATTAGCAATAATTACCAATTATTACCAATAATTAGCAATAATTAGAAATACATAGCATTAATTAACACTAATTTGTGATAAGTGGCAATAATTCGCAATAATTCACAACATTTAGCAATAATAAGAAATATTTGGGAATAATTAGAAATAATTAGTAACAATTAGAAATAACTAGCATGAAATAATTAACAATTAATAAGTGGTAATAATTAGCAAAAATTAGCAAAAATGGTTGATAATTAGAAATAATTAGCAACAATTAGAAATAATTATCAATAATAACTAATAAATATTAATAACTAAAAATAAATACCAATAATAAGAAATAATTACTAATAATTACAAATAATTATCTATAATTACAAATAGTTAGAAATAATTAGTAGTAAATTTCAATAATTTGAAATAATTTGAAATAATTTGCAATAATTAGAAATAATTAAAATAATTTGGAACAATTAGATAAAATTTGATATAATTATCAATAAATAAAAATAATTACAAATAATTAGCAGTCATTTGAAATAAGTAGGGATAATTTTAATAAATTGAAAGAACTTAGCCCAATTTCTTGTGAATTGGCGACACTCATTTTTTCGATGACTCTTCTCTTTTCAACTCTCACTAAGTCAAATAATTATAAAAAATGTGCTTATACATATTCGTATCCAATCTCAAATGCACGAGATTGGTTATCCATTCATAGGACCACATTTTTTATAATGTTTTCATGTAGTGACAGTTGCAAGAAGATGATTCGTTGACGAAAGGGGGCTATATTCTCTGAAGGCTCACTTAATTGCATCATTATCACAATGAAATCATAGTGAAGAATATGTTCAGTGGTATAATTTTGAATTCTCATATGCATGGGAATGTATATGAATACCTCTAACCAGATTCATCATTTTGTTTTTAGTGTGATAATGTTGCAAGATAATCTATGATCAGAAAAAAGAGAAGTTTCCAATCCAATGGAATCTATGTTGCCCGTAATTAGTGTTAATTAGTATGAAGTAGCTGTAATTATTTATATTCTTATTTTGGAAAGTTTTTTTTTCAAATTTTTCAAAAATATTAATGATGTTATAATTTGTAGAAAAATATGGAACAAGGATGTCCACAATAGTCATTATTAGATGATAACACTTGGATAAATCAGCACCTAAATCCAAATGGTTCTATTTTAAATATTTTAAATATTGTGGGTGTTGAATCATTCATATCATTTTCATAATCAAAACCATAATTTGTTTCAGAAGGTACAATTATGTTTCTTTCTATCAAAGCGGTGAGCACAATTCAATAAAAGATACAAATAATTGGATTCTAGATACATCACAGTTTTAAAATTTATTACTTGATGTTGCAGGTCCATGAGTTCAATAAATTGAAACTCAGGATGATATTAATTTAACACATCATTTGGAACCATATGAATTTTATGATTTGTTGATGTCTACTAAAGAAAAATTATATCCTAATTGCAAGATATGAAAAAAAGAAGAAGTTTCAATATTTATGGATGTTAAATCATATAATGGGATGAAAAACAACTATTTTGATTAGTTTGGTTTTGGTTAAATCACTATTATAGGTAGGAAATGTGTTTCCTGAAAATTACTATGAGTCCATGAGGCTAATTATTAATCTGGGCCATAGTTATCATAAGATTTATTCATCTGAAAATTATTGAATCTTATATTATTTTGACAATGATTCATTGGAAGGTTTTCCCACATATGTAAAATCTAGGTATAATGAAGCTCAACTGGGAAAGTCTGGATTGATTCGTGTGAAATATTTGAAAATTTTTTCTCTTACACCCAGGTTGAAGGATTATTTTATGTCTCAAAACACAATAACAATGATGTCATGGAAAAAAACCAATATTTCATAGGTCGAATCTTGGATCATCCATCTAATGTTGATTCATGGAATCATTTTGACCAAATGCATCCATAATTTTCCTTAGAGGATCATAGCACGTGATTAGGTATTTCTACTAATGGTTTCTGTTCATTTAATTCTAATGGTAGTCTGTATTTTTGTTGGACTATCTTTATAACTCCGTAAAATATACCTCCAAGGATGTTAATGAATGATATTTATATCTTTTTAACATTAATGATAATAGTAAATATAAAAAATAATAGTTATGATTATTTGAAACCATTGATTGATGTGTTAAATTCATTTTGGACTAATGGTGTTAGTACATATGATGTTGAAAAAAAATCAAAATTTCCAACTAAAATCTGTATCTATTTGGAAAATTAGTGAATTCCTGACAAATGTAATGTTATCTGACTAGAGTGTACATGGTCTGGAATCATGTCCTTAGTGTATGAGTCAGAAATAAGAAATTATTCTCATCAATGAAGAAAAACCTTTTTTAATTTGACTGTCATCGTAGATTTATTCAAACTAATCAAACTTTTCGGAGGACCAAATCTAATTTTTGAAAAGCAAAAATTGAAAGAGATGGATCTCCAAAAATGATCGTATGTAAATATTTATAATAAGTTGTATTTACATTACCTCCAATCACATTTACACTAACAATAAAACCAAATAATGTTCATAGATTTGGGAAACTACACAATTGGAAGAAGTTTCACTATGGAAACCTAAAGAAGATATTGTTTTAATTATATGTAAACTGTAAAAAATAATCCTTCAATATTTCATTGATTAAATGGAACATTTGATATTATATTTTCCACATGAAGTAAAATTTAGAGGTCTAGTACAGTTTCGATGGATGTACCCATTCAAGAGATGCATGCAGAAATTGAATAAAAAATTATGTTACAATGCATGAGTTGAAGGATCAATTACAGAAGCTTTTTTGCAAGAAAAAATTCTTTTTTATGCTCTCATTATTGTGAATATTAATATCCCAAAAAACACAACCACAATGGATGGAATGAGGAGAATTTTGTTGATGAAATCAACAACCATTTATTAGTTTTTAATCTGACAGAGCATGGATTTGGTGGTGTTCATAAACGATGGATTCCAGATGATGAACATCACCGAGTTCATACATATGTTTTTACCAACTATAAATAAATTAAATCATTTGTACTATGATTGATTCTATCAATTATTCTATAATTTATACTATAATAAGTAAATTTACTTTATTTTTTTAATATGATAATCATATCAAGAAACAATTTCCATAAATTACAACAGTTTCTCTTAAAAAACGCCCGCAAAAAATTCCTTATGGTTTCAAAAATAGATAACATAACTTATTGAAGGTTTAACATATCAATTCAATTTATTATTTATTATCTATAAATTTGTTTTACAAATTTTCAGGATCACGACATGCAGATAAAAATGATAATAGATTCTGTATATTTAGTAACCCTCTATCCAAAATGGTTAATGCTTGTAATGAATATGTGGTGAATTGTTTTCAATTTCAAACATGTGAATATGAGGAATAAAAATAAAAAACTAACAATTGAGTTTTCTTGAGAGGATATCAAGCCATGAACCATCCTGAGTCGATTCTAAAATTGTCACCCAGGACAGCCCGCAACAAGCCCCGAGAGGCATTCTCAATCCTCCCAGGAAGGTGACAAGCACCAAGGGAATCAATAGAGTACACATGGAAAAAATTTCACCCATATATAAAAAATTAAACAAACAACAGAAATAAATTAGCAGCCCAAAATAAATTTATATTAAAATTTAACCGATCATTATTTGTACAACAGACTGAATGTACAACTAAACCAACTTCTCAACTAACCAAACCCGATAACCAACTAACCCCATGTGACCCCACTGGTCACACTCCCACACAATGATGACACATAGCCCAAGGTGATCGAACTCAAGCGGAAACAAGCACAAGGGATAAAATCAGAATAATACTATAGGTGTGAGTATTAAAACTAAATAGGTTATCCCTATATTCTATTCCCAATGAAAATCCTTTAAAATGTAAGAAACATCAATTTAATGTTTTAAATAAAAAAATAAATTTATGTTTTCCAAATGAGGTCGTATGCAATAAAAAAATTATCAGAAAAAAAATGCTTGTTTTATAAACAATAATGCTTGTAAAAAATTTCAAAGAGGGGAAACATCAAAATAAAAATTGTTTTCCAGAGGAATGCTTTAATGAATTTACCATTTTTAATAAATCACACACACTCCTGAATTCTTCAACCAAACACACTATATGATTACTTTGAGTAAAAATAGCCAATGAGCATAACTCACGAGAACACCCCAAGGCACTAGTTAGTTGAGAGCACCATGTACCTTGTATCTATGTAAATATAACCAAAATAAATTTTTGTTCTCATGAAAACAGGCCACTAGTAGATTGAATAACCATAAACTAGTGGCCCCACAACAACAATATAATCATCTTTTAGTTAGTGCCTGTATCTTAAATCTTGTTACGTGAAAAAGGGGCCAAACCCCATGGGATCACTAGCATACTTCTACACATCCACCCACCAAGATACTAGTGATTACGTTTAGTGATCAATCAAGATAAGCATATTATCCAATAAAAATTTCCCATAAAAATTACATTACCAAACCATAAACACACACAAAATCCCACAAACATGCTTCAAATTTCTTTAACTAATCAATAACCCACTAAAATGTTTCTTAAATAAATTTCAATGAGTATGTTGGGGACTTACACTTAAAATACATTAAAAAACATTTTTAAGGCCACAAACCCATCAATAACATAACATAACAAATTTGAATAACTAAAACCAATTAATAAATCAATTTTATATACCATAAAATATACCCAAAATAGATAACATGAAATACGCAGGTATACCATTTTTACAAAAGAATACCAAATGAGACTTTATGCCTTTTTCAAAACATGCATTTGACCAAGGTATGCATTTAAATTTTATTAAAGAGGTGTATACACACAATTTACAGCAACAATCCACATTCATAAACCCCATAAAACACACAGGTTACATATTTAAAACACAACCATTTTCATAGAGATGTGAAACATGCCATTTTCCAACAACTCAGACCAAAAAATTTTGTAAACAAAAACCCATTTGTTTATAAAACCAAATAAAAAATGGAATACTATATTTGGACCCAAAATATCATTTATAATAATTATAATTCATTTATAAATCCATAAAAATAATTTTTAAATCCCACATAACACATAAAATCCAACCAGGCAATTCACCGAACACATAACATGCCCTTTTTAAACAGAACAATTTATTTTAAGAACATGAAAAGGAATAAAACACAAATTTCATTCCATATTTTATTCTAGTTACTGTAACAAGTTCAAAATACAATAAAACCTCTTCTAAACCTTGAAAAACATTTGAAAAAGATATCAGAACATTTGAACAAACACTTGATGTTCACTTTTATGACAAAACAACACTACCTTTCCCAAAACAAGGCTCAAAAAACCATTTTTCACATCAAGAAAATTATCCAAATGCTATAAAAAAATAATAAACATATATATCAGATGTGAATAATAATAAAAGAATGAATCTTAAACGATAATGTCATATGGTAGGGATAACCTGCTTCAAATCATCGGCGTAATGGAAACAAACACCCAATATCAGCATCCGAGGGTTTACAAACCCTAAACCTATGACAACCATCCCAAAACGAGCGAAAAACCCATAAAAAATCATGGTATAAAAGAACACTAGGTCAATAAAAACTAGGGTAGATTATAAAACGAGGAAATAATGAAATTAGGGATAAGATGGAGGATAAAGGAGAATGAATCTCACCTTTTCAACTAGAAAACTCTTCGGCATCCATTATATCTTCTCCCATAGAGAAAAGGGAATGGATGAGAACTTCATGGACATGTTCCTAATGTTTAGAATAAAAATTTAAAGATTATTTGGGGAAAAATAGTATGAATTTGATGATTTATTTATGAAACAATTTACAGTATAAATTCTAGATGATTTGAGGAAACTAGAGAACATTCTCCCTAATATTAAATTCAAATGAGCTCCAATGATGTAAACTCGATAATTGGAGCGAGGCTATAAATTTTGGATTCGATTGGGAGGTTGAATCACTGAATCATATTAAAAATTGAAAATGATATAAATGAAGTAAATTATTATTTTTAAAACTGGAAATAGTCCTATGGGTTGGCCAAATACCTAAATAAGTAACCAAAATTTACCATGATTATGAATTCTTAAAGAGTTCAAAATGATATGGTTGTTTGAATATTTCTGTTGATCCAAAGTTTGAAGTGTCATGGGTGAAAAACATTAAAAAAATGATTTATAAAAAAATCAAATTTGGTTTTTAAAATTGGAAATAGGGCCACGGTTGGCCCAAATCATGAAGTAACCACCATCTCTCCAAAAACACTTAAACAAGAAATATGAAACACAAATTAAGATGATTAGTCATATATGGTATTTCAAAACTAAAAATTAATCTCATACAACACTGAAAAAAATGTTCAGGTGTTTCGATGAACCGGATCAGAACCATGACATGAAATGAAATAAAATCGGTTGGGACAATTCTCCCCACCATTAAAAAATTCCTCCCCCCAGAATCCATAACACTTTTCAACTGACAGAACAACACCTAAGGATTAATTATCAACATAATCTAGCCTCTCAATATAAAGAATTATCATTCAATAAAAATTTAACTTAATTTAATTTCCCAAAAAAAACACCAACTCACTACCACTTCTGGAGAATCAACAGAAAGATAAAGCCACCACCTCCACAAAAAATCCATGAACTAGATTCTTGGTCCGTCTCCCAATGAACCAAGGATCACCAAAACCATAGTTATCTCACAAAATAAAATGAATTGGGGTGGAGACTGGAATTGTCTCCCCACCATTATATCACAACAACCATATGAAAAATCCTAAAGGAATGATTTTTGAGACCCATAGTTGGTCTCCCCACCATTAGAGTATAACTACAAATGAACAAAAATGGAATTAAAATTGAACTAGAGTTGGACCTCACCTACACATGACATCCAAAACTCTTCCACAACAACCTAAAAACCCTTTTTAATAAGTTACAACATGAGCATATAAACCTCCCAATCTTGAACAGAGGGGATAAGAACTTTTCCAACACATTCAGCATGGATCCGAACCCCCACCACTCAGGGAGGGGAGGTAAGGGGACCCAATAAATAGGTCAATGAAACCATAAAATAAACATAGGAACTACCCAAAACACTCCACCTATGAACATGTAACACCATGACTGCAACTGATTTTCACAGGAGGTCCACACCGCGACATTTATTGAAAACCCACATCCATGAAAGCATAACCATAGAAACTATATGATGGGTATGTCCACCATGATTGTTGTGAAAATGAGAAATTCAGAGTAATGAGGAACAAAAATAGATACATATAAATTACCATAACACTATTGTGGAGGCAGGACCCTGGTCAATCTCCCCACATCTATGTAGATTTCAGGACTGCGTGAAAAGATTCACTCTGAGGCCTATAGCTGGAGGCCTAAATCTTGAAGCATCTGATGCACCGCAGTTAGGTGTTATGGATCGCTCCACTCAAAAAAAAACTAACTTTCTCAAAAAAACCTTCATTTAAATATGAACTAATAGATACATAACATAATTCTATCTCAATCTAAATGAATAGCACAATGGACAAGGAATACATCGAAACACATCCACATCACTGAACACAACTACTATTTTCAGGATAATTATCATGTCCATGAATCATATTAGATTGATCCCAAAAAACTATCTATTTCATCTAACATGATGAAGAATTATTCGAGGAGGTGGATATATCTTGTGAAACATGAAAAATAATCATTAGGTTTTTCAATTGGAATTCTTTAAAACATAGAAATATCTCTAGACACATAAAAACATCTGATAAATATCATAAAACACACTAAATATTACTCTAAAACCAAGCTACCACCAAGATATCATCTCAAGATAAAACAAGAGTATGTATTCTAGATCACATGTAAGCATAATGAATCAAAAACTCTTCTATGAAATAAAAAACTATCATCATAACAATTGGTTTATAAACTAAGGCAACAGTTTTTATTCGTAAAACAATTTTAGAAAACAAACTAATTTTGTGGGTTTCCACATTCACTAATGGTGTTTCATGCAGTCTAACCCAAATGAACATTTTCATGCCACCTGGGAACCCAACCACCATGCCATATAGGTCATCTATACAGATATAAATAAAACCATCCATGTGAGCACCCATGAAAACACCAAAGTCTAAAACAAAACAACATAATTACAAAAAAACACATAACTTCCAAAAGAACACTAAAAATCAAGTGAAAACCCCATTTAATATTTCAAAAAACAAATTAAACTTCATCAAGAAATAGTTTCTAAAAAAATGTACCCCTTTTCATTTTTAACAACTTTTAAAATAACCAAGCTACTCTAAAAAACTGCTTCCCATTTTCTGGAATTCATCAAGGTATATTTTTTTAATCCGATGTCCATTGAGACCAATACCCTTTATAGGAAAACAACTACCACTCAAAACAAATTTCCAAAACCAATTTATCTGATTCAAACTCTTTTTAACTTCCCAAAAAACCAAATTTAAAAGAAATAATTAGAATCATCTTAAAATGATTCACACCTTCACAAATAGTTATTCCAACAAACCACATGTTTAGATTATGGATAATTTAATCCTATTAAATAATTTCCACAATATAAATTTCTGAAAACACCATTTTCCAATTTTCAAAATATAATCTTTCCATTAAAACCCATTTCCAAAATTATCACAAAAAATATTTTCAAAAATACATTCAGATTTCCAGAAAATTCCATGAGACCTAAAAAAGGGAACTAGTGTCGGTGGGTTACATGACCATATGGTTAGCGACCATATATCAAACACAACACTAACACCCAGAGACTTGTTTGTACCATGACCGAGATCCACATGGCTTTCTAGGCTGTGCAAGCTAAAAGAGGCCATTAGTTACACTTCCCTTGTCATATCCCAACACCAAAAAATAATCAAGGACAAAGGACACTAATAAAATCATAATTCCCGTGGAAACCCATGGATCATAACGTGCAAGAGTTCATGATGCTCTTCCCACACTTACCCCTAAAGTAACAACAATCCTACTCCATATCCCTTGACATCCCCTAAATAACTAGGACATTCTAGAAATAATGTTCTGCATTGAGCTGACCTCCTTTGATACCATTTTGTCATGAACCAGCACGAGTTGACCGTGAACTAGTCACCCAGGCCTGCACCCATCAAGTCCATGGATATATTCCCGATCATCCCAGGATAAAGGCAAGAACCATTGGCATCAATAAAGTACCCAAGGGAACTATTTCTAACATATATAAACAATCAAACAAATAGTGGAAAGAAATGGACATCCCAAAATACATTTATATAAAAAGTTAACTAAAAGTTTAATTGTAGAAGAAACTGAAAGTACCAATAAACTAACAACTCAACTAACCAAACCTGATAAACAAATAACTCTATGTGAAACTTCTGGTCACTCTCCAACACAATGATCAAACATCTCCCAATACGATCAAACTCAAGCCGAATCTTTCGCAAGGGAAAAAAATAGAAAAAGACTATTAGCATGAGTAATAAATCTCAATAGGATATACCGATATTATATTCCCAATGCACAACCTTTAAAATAAAAGAAACATCAATTTCAAGTTTTAAATAAATATATAATGTTATTTTATACAAATTAGGTTCCATGCTATAAAAAATATACCAGACAAGAACACGCAAGTTTTATAAACATGAATGTTATTAAAAATTTTACAAGAGGCGCAACATAAAAATGAAAATAGTTTTCAAGAGGGATGATTTAAAGAATTTACACATTTAAATAAATCTCACACACTATTGAATTCATCAAACAACCACACCTTATTCCTATGTTGAGAACAAAATAGCCAATGATCAAAAATCATGGGGACACCCCTATGTACTTGTTTGTTGTGAGCCCCATGTACCTCATATATCGGTGAAAATAACCTTAATAAATATCTATTCTTGTGCACATGACCTACTTGTAGATTACATACACACAAGATTTTAGTACCACAATAACATAATTATCATATTTTATTTAGTGTTTTCATTATCAATCTTTCTATGTGAAATTGGAGCCAAACCCCATGAGATCACTAGCATACTAGTACACATCCCCCCACCAAGATACCCAGGATTCCCTTTAGTTCACAATCATGTTACAAATTTTATGAATGGTACTTTTAAATTAAAAATTACATTACCAAACAATAAACACACACCATCCCACAAACTTGCTTTATATTTCTTTCATGAATCAATAAACCACTTAAAATATTTGTAAAAAAATTTCAAGTATTATAACGTGGCCTTGCACATAAAATACATTCAAAATTTTCATTGAAGACCACAACCCCATCAATAGAACAAAAAAATAGATTTGGTAGCCAGAAAACCCATTAATAAATAAATTTCATTGATCATAAAATGGACCCAAAATATAGAACATGAAATACACATGGAAACCATTTATACAAAAAGAACGACAAACATGCCTTTAAGCATTTCTCAAAACTAACATTTGACTATGGTATGCATTTAAATTTTATTAAGAAGGTGCATACACACCATTTACAGTAGAAATTGAAATTCACAAATCCTTTAAAACACTCAAGTTACATTTTCAATACACAACCATTTTCATAAGGATGTGAAACAACCCACTTTCAGATGACTCGGGCCAAACATGTTGTAAAACAAAAACCAATTGTTTGTAAAACTAAATTCAAATTATAAAAACATATAAGGACCCAAAATAATATTTATCATTCTTCCGATTTATTTATAAATACTAACAAATAAATTTTAAATCACACATAACACCTAAAATCCAACCGGGAAATTTATCGAACATATGACATGGCTTATTTTAATAAACAAAATTTATCTTAAGAACATGAAAAGGAATAAAACACCAATTTCATGCCATATTTTATTATAGATACTGTAATATCTTTAAAACATCCAAAACCATGTTATAAACCTAACAAATAATTTGTGAAATATAGTATAACATTTAAACAAACACTTGGTGTGAACTTATATGACAAAACAACACTACCATTCACAAAACTAGGCATAAACAACCATTTTTCATACCAAGAAAATTATCCAAATGTTGAAAATAAATAATAAACATATATATCATATTTTAAAAATATGAAAACGATGATACATAAATGATAAAGTCATGTGCAATGGATATCCTACCTCAAATCCTTGGCGTAATGGAAACACACACCCAATATCACCATTTGAGGGTTTACAAACACTAACCATATGATGACCAGACACAAAAAAACAAAACCCCCCAAAAAAATCCTACAACAAAATAACCCTATGTCTACCATGATAAGGGGAGATTATAAAACCAAGAAAAAATGAAAGGAGGATGACAAGGGAAGATAATGGAGAAGGAATCTCACGTTTTCAACTAGAAAACTCTTCATATTGCATTAGATATGAACCCTTAAAGAAACATTAAGGGATTGGAACATCTTGTAGAGGCTTCTATGGTATGTAAGAACTAGAGGAATAATATTTGGGGGAAAATAGTAAATATTGAATGATTTATGTATGAAACAATTTACATTTTCAATTATGGATGTTTTCAGGAAATAAGAGAACTATCACCATAATCATTGATTCCAATGAGCTCCAAAGTTATAAAATCGATAATGGGGTGAGGATTTTTATATTGGATTCTATTGGGAGGTGGAATAAATGAAAAATATTAAAAAGGAAAATGATATAATAGAAACAATTTATTTTTTTAATACTTGAAATGGGCCCACTGGTTGGCCTAATACCTAAATAAGTAACCCAAATTCACCCTAATTATGATTTATTAAGTGGTAAAAAATATAATTTTTGGTTTAATATATCAGTGGAGGAAATTAATGAAATGTAATGTGTGAAAAATGTTAAAAAAACAGAGGAGTTATAAAAGTAACAAATTTGGTAATTAAAACTGGAAATGGGCTCAAGGTTGGACCAAATCTTGAAGTTACCACCGTCTCTCCAAAAACATTTAAACAAGAAATATTGAACCCTAATTACATTTATTAGACATATATGGTAGTTAAAAACTCAAAATTAATCTCACCCAATACACATGAAAATGATTGTAATTTTTCAATGAACTAGATCAAAACTATGACATGAATGAAAAAAACCGAGTTTGACATTTAATCATAGAGAAACTGAAGTTGAATTTTACGACATAATGGATGAAATTATTGAATGGTGTTATCTAGGAAAAATTTATATAACTATGTTTAAATGTCTGTGGTTGGATACTAATAGAGGCTTCTGTGTTCATCCGACTCGTGGTATCATTGATATTAAATATAAAAGTTTTGTCGTAGTAAATGGAAAAGCTTTACGGGCTCAAAAAGAACATCAAATTTATTACACAATGTACTAATCTACTCCATGATACCCGAGTGATTAGTGGAGCATAATAAAAAATAAATCTTGGGAAAATTATTTTGCACAAAGTGAATGTGGTTCTGCTAAAGTGAATGAATTGAAATTTTTCAAGAGACTACTCAAAATACCTCTTTTTCACAAATTGAAATGAATATTGTTAATCAAACCTAACAATTATAGTTCGTTGATGATGATGATGGTAATGATGTTACTACTGAATTTTATAAGGAAATAGAAGATAAAAATGAAACTCGTATAGATATTAATGTTGGAGAGACAGAATATGAAGATATTGACAACATCAGATATAATGATGATACTGAAGATGAAAATTGTCACAATTAAGTGATGGTTATAATCAAAACTAGTATATATCTATATTTAATAGTTATTTTTAACTATTATTAACAAAAATAATTTTGGGTTTCAAATATATGATGATCTATTTCATTATTTTTAGGAGGGAGATCTCTTTTTTGATGAGGAGGATTTGGAATCATCTAACCCTCATCTGATTGGCAGTTTAGGGGGTACGCGGTGGGGGTTCAGTCCTACAGTACTGAGGATTCCTAACCCTATATTTGAGTGACATCCACGTCTTGACTTCGATCCATTAACATAGACGTATGGTAACCTATGTATTTTAGTTAGCATTCATTAATTAATTTATATACTAATTGTTTGATTTTTTTTGTATTTTTGTGCATATAGATGTTGGAAAGCAGTGTACTATATTGTGAAATTATTTTTCTCTGCCATGGATCACAAGGGAACAGATTCCTAGCGATGTGTAGCTTCATATGTTTGATCATTGGCTATTACGTAAATAAATAATATTTATTTTTAAATTTATATCATAAATAACTTGATATTATAAATTATTTGTATGGTTAATTGTATCTCATCGAAAAATGTTATATGTTATTTGTATGGTTAATTGGCTATATAGTGAAGTGAAAAATTTCATAAACATACAAAAAAATTATATTTATATTTATATTATCATATATTGTTGTTTTAAAGAATCATACATCTTGATAATCAATAATTATCCATTATTTAGATTTTTTCAAGTGTCAATTTCCATATTTTCTCATGGTGTTTTATAATGAATGATCTAATTATTTGTTATATCATATAGTTTCAGAATCATTAGAATAATAATAATTGTATAATAATTATATTTATAAATCTTTCACACTTTCATGACTAATCATGAATCATAGTTTTGTGTAATGAAATATGTAACAGTAATGTAGACGTTTGTCATATATATTTTTGTGTAACATTTACAATTTTTAGTTTTCCTTTTGAGAAGGGAATTAGTAAAATAAAATACATATAGAATGATCATAATATCACATTTACCATATTATAACCATATATATATTATCTACGTGGTGTGGTGATGGAAAGAGAGTAACATCACTTTATGCAGGCTGTAGTCCACACATCAACATATTATGTCATCGTCATTACATGATTGAAAAATAAATAAAATCTATATTTATTACCATTAAATAATGTTAAGTATGAAATAAATATAAAAATTATTTATTTATTTCACATATAATAATTAACATCATCTTTATGGCCCTCCATGTGGATAAATAGTGAAAGACCAGTCAATATGCACCATGAGGTGGTACTCTATTGAACACATGAGCGACCTGATCATATCACCTAGGAAATAGAAGGTTAAATTATATATATGATACTAATACTCCAATGGTATTAATATATTATAGATATCATAAATATAATTTATATCCATCATCATACACATCCAAGATTGATGGAAAATGTAAAATGAACTACATCAGTTTGTGAGGCAGTTGTCTATCGTACACATGAATGATGATTTTGTAAAGAGTTTGAAAGAAGAGGAGATTTTTAATGAAATTAAAAATATATAAAAACATAAAATTATATAAACTATTAATAATTTATAATATAATCATGGTTCAATAAAAATTTACTAAGGTTGATAGATAATTAAAATAAATACGCTCCTTGAAAAACATTACCCCTTCCTTGGGTTTCCACTCTAGTATCACACTAAGGACTTCCTAAGTTGGATTAATAATAATGATAAGTCATATAAGAATAGTTTAGGAATGTTTTTATTTTAATTTCAATGTTTTATTTATAATTTAGTTGTTTTATAGAGTGAATTTGAGAGGACATTGGGTGGGAATTTAAATATGGGATAGAGTACATGTATTGTATATTTGAAACAAATTGAGTACTAAAACATTTTCCATATATGAAAAGGGAAAAAATGAATCATTCCTAACAATTATATGTTTAATAGTGTACATATTTCCATATAAGAGTTTTTAGAAATATATATAGTTTATTTTTACCTTTCATTATTAGATTAACCCCCACGAATCTCATTTTTACCGTATCCAGGAAATTAATTTCTTCTACATTCACTATTAATTTTAGTGTAATATAAATATGAACATATTTTAAATTAAATATTATTATTATTATTATAAATATGGATTCATTTTTTAATAACAAAATTTAAATATTGGAGAAATTTTTAATTAAAATTATTCTCAAGGATTTGATAAAATAACGACTTTTTAAAGAGTACATGATCATAAGATTACATAGTTTTTAAATCCAAATTCATTATGAAAACGATTCAAACTAAATAAATAGGATTAGTTGATATAAAATTTAAATATTTGTATATTAAAACAATATAGATGTATAATTTCATAGTATAATGAATTTAAACAACCTATAACATTTCAATTAAATTTCCATATTTTACAGTACTCATCATTAAATAAAACATCTTACTATAGTTCCAAAAAATCCCCATAATATGATTTTAGTATTACTATTTAATATATAGAGATTAATTTTTAAATAAAATTTTATAAATGTGTAGAATATTACAATTAAATTAGGTGTTCAAATTGGACCTTAACCATCATAAAAAAATACAGTTTTAAGAAAACATATATTTTTATTTCAAATCATAAATATTTTATTATTATTATTTGATAAGTAATAGAAATTGTAAAGATTAATATTTTAATAATTTAAAAAATCCTACTCATGACCTTCATTCTAATTACTGGTTGATATATTAAATAAAAAATTTAATTGTATTTTTTTCTCATTAAATCATGATCTTGTGTGTGATGCAAGCTATCAAAAAAGTCATTTTTTTTGTTACCCATGATAACTCAGTATAGAATATATCCCAAACTATCTAATAAAATATTATTATTTTATGATTTCTATCGTGTTACATGATATCCTGAATACCTCAAAATTAATTTTATTTTATGTTTCAAATGTAATTATTTTTAAAGATTATTTGAATTGTAAAATATTAATTCAAAGTGAGATTCAAAAATCAATTTTATTACATTGGGTAATAACTATTACAAATTGATTTTTTATGATATTATTTTTTATTAATTGATAAATAATATGTAATATTATTTAATAACACTTTTTATATATAGATTTAATTTTGTTCCACAAAATATGTACAATGATTAACACTCAATTCAATGATGAAAACATTAAAATGGATATTCATTAAAAATTCAATTTTGTTTATTCATATGATGATATTTTTCACCTAATTTTCATTATAAGTTATTTATATGATCCCATTGACATTTTATTTCATGAATATATATATTTTTTTAATGAATCTCATAATTTCATTTGATTTTACCATTCCATGTGTCTTATAATTAAATATTTAGAAATTTGAAAAAGGCTTTACTTTACAATCTAAACTGTTTTAGGAATATATATGTTCATGGTTTCTTTTTGGATGAAATAATATTCTATTATTTTCTGGAAATAAAAAATATTTTATTTTTCTATTATTATGAATTATTTTTAAATGTTTAATTTCCACATCCCTCATTATTTATCAACAAATCATCATGAATGTTGTTGTTAGTTATATTGTTCTTATACAATATTTTAGATTGGGAATTATTCTATTAATTATAAATTTTCTCAAAAATTAATTCCAATTTTTATTTCTTAAACATAAATTATTTACTTAATATAATATTTATTTTATTTTATCTTTTTTTAAATGGATTTAAATTGGAATTCCTTATTTTTTGTTTAAGAAATCACTTTGGACTAATTTAATAAATGATTAATATAATATTTATTTTTATCATATACATCATTAATGTATTTTTTTTAAAATGAATACAATTGTTTTCATTAAATTACCTTTATAATTTTCTATTTTTAATTTCAATGAAACATATTTTCAAAATATTTAGTGAATATTTAGTTATTCAAATTCATCCTAAAATTGAAAAGTTAAATATACATATAAATAGTATTATTGATCTTCTAATAGTATTTCAATTCATCTAATTCTAAATCAATTGATCATTATTATACTCCATTGAAAAACATAAATAATTTTATTATCCCCATTATTTATCTTGATGGATTATAATTATTTAAAATATATATTAAATTAAGTTATTTCATTTCAAAGACAAAATCATGTTTCAACATTATTTTCCTAAAACACATTTATATTCCATGAATTAATCATTTTCCAAATAGATTAATATGGATCCAGTTTCATTTCCAAGGATTAATTATGTTATAAAATTAATAATATATGTTTTATGATTATGGAGTTGAGATTATTGTTCTATGTACTTTATTCATACCATGGTCCATGGACATTATTTATTAAGGCCATATCCTCAATATATCTCATGGGTGATTTAAATATAGCTTATAATATGGGTGTGCCATGATAATGATCCAAAAAAATTTGTATGGATGTCAATAGTGTTGTTATTCCATTTTTATTTGATTTATAAGGGTACTTTAAGGGATCAATAAAGATAATGTTCCATGATACCCACAAATTTTCATTATTCTTTGTATGAGTTTAATAATTACATTGGTCAATATTGACATCACATTGTTCATGATTATTGATTCCTATGAATAATAAAATTATGAAATCATTATAACAAGTTTCATGATTGATTATCATGGTATTGATGTGTAAGAATATTCATATGTTATTTCCATTCACATTGATTATTTAATCATACCATCATTCTCTTCTTGTAGTCACTGGTGAAATTCTATTGTTAACACCAATGCTTATCATCACTGAGAATTTGATAATCCCATTAAATTTTTTATTTTCTATACTTTATAAAAAATTATATTACACTAGTTTTTTCAAGAAGTTATTTTTATGTATTATGATGATGATGTCATAATGTTAATTATAACAATCTGGTTTTTTTGAAGGAAAAGACACCAAATGAAATTGGTATTTTTTTAAATATTTTTTCCAAATTTATTGATACTCTTAACCCTAATAATATTTTCGGTATGTATATTTTCAATTATTCTATTTTTTTATATTTTGGGATAAAAACATTGTGCCAATTTTTTCATTATATACGAATAAATGAAATGATTATGTTTTCCACACTTGATCCAAAGGTTATATACTATGGCTCTTATAGTTGGAATCAGTAAAGATATTAGATATCATTGGATATAAGGTTGTCCGCAGGTTAGGTCATATCAAATGTTATAGATGCCATAATTGGTTTTTTGTATTATGGTTAATCAAAAGTTCAATGTCATAGATACCCCATTTATGTTTTATATGATTGTAACTTACTATTATTACTGAAATATTGAGAGATGTTTTATTTAGTTTAATTATATAAAAATCATTACTTTAGCATGAACTATTCGTTCATATTTTTAGAATATAATTTTTAAGGTATTTATAAAATTTATAGTTTATATGAACATGGATGTTGAGGTATATAGTGAACAAATGTTTTATCATGTGGATAAAAATTATAGAGATATGTGATTTTCTGATTAGGTGACTAATGCTTTCTAATTGAAGATCAATTTTTTAGAGACTTCTGTGACTATGGTAAGAGGACTATCTGGGGATTTTATATGAAGAATAAATGATGAATTATATTTTAGATGAATATATTATTTTAGTATGGTATTTTTAGATTCATTTTATTTATGGAAATGTTTAGTATATATTAGAGATTTTGTGATTATGGAAATTTCATTTTTTGCATGGGAATTTAAATGTTACTATTAATTATAGAGATAAATATTAAATAAATCTCAAAATAGTTTATATAAAAACATATAGTATTTTGAAATAATTCATATTCATGAATATTTTGAATAATATAATGATATTTTTTAGGAAAGATTTAGTTTGATCATTGGTTATTACTATTTAATTGTTGAGATTAATTATATGATGGTTTATTCATTTTTCAAATTATCTAACCTTGTGAAAACCATTTTGGTTTTACTTAATTTCAAAATAATACTTCAATAGATTTTTATATGATTTCATAACTATTTTTTCCATTAGAAGTGGATATTAGGGCCTTATAAAATAAAAAATAATAATTTTTAATACTCATCATTTGATTAAAATGATGTTTTTGGATATAAATTGATTAAATGATGATATTATACTTTTCACGTAATTATATTAACATTATGTTCTTATCATAGACGATAAATAATTTATCAACTACAGGAAAGTGATCTTAAAAATAAAAAATATTTCAAATAAACTTTATTTTGAATCATAAGATTGACTTATTTAGACGTCTTTGATTTATTGATTTTTGGTGGTTGACCATATAATGATCATTCACATTCTTATGATCAATAATCTCCATAACCATCTTTTATTGCATGTGCATTATGTATTTTTTAAATTATAATATTTTCAATTACCAACAATTTATTCCAAGTTGGAAACTTATTTATGAGTTATTTACGTGACCTTCATATTTTCATTCCCCTATTTTCAAAATTATGTATTATTAAAAAAAATTATGATGTTGGGTTTTCCGGAAATTTACATACAAATGTAAAACCTTTTGCCTCCTAAATGTTAAAAAAATTGAGAGTAAAATATTTATTAATTTGGAGAATGAAAATATATATATTTTTAACATTATATCATTATAATTAATATCATAAACAACATGCATCACCGATATAAAACGACCTGTCAAATATATGACCATATTGACATTGTCAATATTTTCAATGGTGTGACAAGGTATTAATGCATTATTATATATATATATTTAAATTGAAATACAAATTTACAAATAAATATTTTTCCAATAATCACTCAAATTTTATTAATGTCATAATATTCATTAAATAAATTTCTTCTTTAGAAATGATTGTTTTTTCACATTGTGGTAAAATAATTTAAATAATTTATATAAAATTTAATTTTTTTAATTGAAGTATATTTTAAAATAAAAACATGTAGATTTACAATAGGTGAAATTTTTGGTTATCCTTAAAAACATTATTTCTAGGTGAATATATAAAAACATTTCTTTTGTAAAACTGCACTTTCTTTTAAAAAATTAGGTAGTTTTACAGTCTCATTTATCAACTAAATATATTTCACATAAAAAATTACATATTTATAGTTAATTCAATTAATTAGAGTAGAATAATTTTTATAATGAATTTAGTATAAGTTTATTATTAGGCTTAGAAAAAATTTATATAAACTCTTTTGTGTTATTTATTATTCTCTGCATTAATTAATTAAAATGAAACAAAATTGGAAACATTTATATTATATTTATTGATTTTTTTGGATAAATTTTAATTTTAATTTATCATAAAATTACTAATTTTTTAAATTTTAATATAATATTATCTTATTCTTGAAAAATAAAAATCTTGAAATCCAAAATAATGATGGCTCTCCACTCCCTGTGTCTCCTGATTCCCAATGCACTAGGGTTCCTTCCAAGTTATGTCACTCCCTTATGCTCTTCATCTCCCTAGTGGTTTGTGGTTCCTCTTTGATGTGTCACTCATTTCTCATTATTATCGCCTAGTTTTTGTATTCATTAGGTTCTTATCCTTCTTTGGATTCTTCACTCGTCATGATTGGAGATGCTGAATTTTTTTTCTACTTCATAGGCCTCAACCGATGCATCCATTTTTTTGCAAGAACCATCATGAATAAACCCCATATTGGATTAACTCAATGTAAATCCAATGATTTGTGATTATTGGTGTTATCCAGAAAGTGATTCATCTGGTTTCAATTTATATTTGCCTTTTGCGACCAACCTATTAACTTCACTTCAAAGAATCACATTCAATCCATTTAATTTCTAGTGGATCTTGAGTGAAATGACAATAAATTATTATTCAACTGGTGGTGCTCTATTGGAAGGTTTTTCTGGTCATGGTGGTTCCTAAATCTCTCTATTTTATCTTCTATATGCTCCGAACTCTACCCTAGCTCTTTATTTCCTCCAATATCCTCCATGTTGGATTCGAATGTTGGTTCTCAAGGACTTTTGGGATGTGACATTCAAATATTCTTTTGAATATCATGTGGTGTTTTCACTGTGGTGGATCCAACTCTGACCATGAGTCAATGTGAGGCTTTATTTTTGTGATTTTTTGTGTGGCGGTTTCATCCCTTATGATGCTTAGATGGTCTATGGTGGATTTTTTTATTTCAATGGTGGTGACAATGGATTCTGATGGATGGTCCCTCCAAAAGACTATTAGTGATGATGGAAACATCTTGTGTTAGGGTGCATGACTCAAGGATGATATGTGATGATGATTGTTGAAAGTGTATTAGTGGTACTATACTATGTTGTTTTTATGGTATTTCAAGTGAATTTGATGGATTATAAAGGATGGTTCCACCCAGAGTGCTGGTGTTCTCTTAGTGCTCAAATTTTTTCTGGGTGCGTATCACGAGGCGGTACATGGTCCAATGTATTTATGATAGTCTGTGATTGTTTTTGGAAATTTTTTGAGTCTTGTAATTTGAAATTTGAAATCATGCGGTTGTGGTTTTTATTAGGTTCCCACTTTTCCTTAATGTGGATCTTTCGATAAATCCCAAAATGGATTTGAGGATGATATCTTGAAAACCAATTTCTTATCAAATTTATTGGTTTTAATTAAAATTATATTCTATAAATTATCTAAATTAAATTTGATAATATATATTCCATATTAGGACTATTAATATTTTATATTATATAATATATTTGTCATTAATTTTTTATAATAATGAATAATAAAAATTGCATAAATTTATTACCAGTGTTAAGGATAAACCTAGTTTACCAAGTGGTTTAACAAAAAATTATATGTTTAAAATAACCAAATATATTTTTAAATACTATTTTACATCAATATTTCGGTCTATTATCATACATGACAGTATAAAGGTCTATGTTTGTGCCTTTTACTATGTATAAAATGTGCTTATATATATTTTAAAAAAAATTATATATGTTTCAAATCACCCTCTTATAAAAGGATACCCCTATCCTCCCCATTGTAGATCTTCATATCCGTTTGATTTTCCAATAAAAAAATTCACTCCATGAATCCATAACCTAGATTTTATGTCATTTTATTTATCATCAATAAATATTTGGTAGGTTTTTGGTGTAATAATAAAGAATATTTCTGAAGAAGTGGTATAATTTTTAACCGAGCACTTTTTTTATGATTCTTTTTCCACCTCAATAAAAACTTCATCAACAATATGTTATAATAAAAACAGCATAAAATATATATTAAGGTTTTATTTTGTAAATGAATAAACCTAAGAAATCTCCACTTCCATAAAATGGTAATCAAAACCATTAATCATTCATATAGCAGTTTGCTACCTCATAAACAGATGTAATGAACTTTTGATTATCTCTTCTCAACTATTCTTAAAATAATGGAATTAATTTCTCTAAATATCATATTCATAACATTTTTTTAATTGTTTAATTATAATTTAATTTAAAATGTTTATCTTATCTTGCATTGAAAAATTATTTTGTCACTCGCGTTATCGGGTGGCTTACCGCCTCCACAGAGAGACGTGATTATATTGTCATGTAAAACATCAATTAGATGATATATATATATATATATGTATCTTCAGATAGATAATATTTTATTTTTATAAAACAATCATCATATAATGAGAAATCAATACATATATTATTTCTGTAATGATCGTTGTGAAATTTAAGTGATTCTCATGCGTATATACGATCTATAATTACTATAATTGTAACATAGTTCATTTTTCATATCCATTTTTCCTGGTTGGAATTGAAAGTGATTTTTTTTGATAAAAATGATAATTATTAATTAATTCAAATTATTTGAATCATTTAATTATAATCCCATTTACCGAGGTCAATATACCAAATCCATTTTGATAATATGGATCAAACTTCCCCAAAACACCTAATATGGAATTTATTAATTATATATCTTATAATTTTGTTAAATTAAATAAATAAAATGATAATGGAAGAAGGTTTCAAACATTTATGTAGTTATTATGAAATAAAATAATTGATATAATATAGTTATATTACAATTAAAAAATACATGGATATTTTGGACTCGATGTAAGTGTTTCTCATCTCACTATTTATATTTTCCAGATATATGACATATTAAATACTTATTTTTATTATGAAGTGTATATACATAATATAAATGTATTATATAATTATATGCTTGATTAATATTGTGATTTTTGAATCTATTTAATGTTATATATTCCATGAGATATTGATCCCGATAGCACTAATTATATAACATAATGAGAATAAAAAAAAGAAATACAATGCATGAAAAAGTAAATTAATTCTCCACATTAAGCTTAAATGAACAAAAAATATTATTATTTAATGATACTATTATAACCTAACAGATAGAATGGAATAAGGGAAAATAATAGTAGTATTATTAAAATAAGGATTACATATCAATATATAAATAATTATTTTGAGAAAAAATAATTACAAATTAAAATTAATAACTTTTTAAATGAATATGAAATGTTTTTCTAGAAAGCAATTTTAATTTGCGTAACTATGTTTTTTGTTAATAAATAATCATATAAATAATTATATTATATTAAATAAATATAATATAATATATTTTATATAATTTTTAACAGTCATGTTATGTGTTTTATATTCATGATATAAGAACAAGTATAATTTTACTAATACAAGAAGTATTTTTCTAAAAAGGTATATTTTTCGCCATTTTATGGGGCACTTACTGAAAACTAAATTTTGGCCAATTTTGTAAATTCTATTTAGAAATTTATAATTATTATTTTAAAGTGGAATATAATAATTTTCTATGGATGAATTTATTGTTTTTTTCAAATAAATTTCAATTTTTGATAAATAGTGAAGAAATATTGAATTGTAATTGAAGACATCATTTTCATGAAATTTATTTAAACGTTCAAATTATTAATTTTAGTGGGATTAAATTATAATTAGAACATTTTTATCAATTAATCCTATTAATATATATTTAATTAATTTATAATTTAAATTTGATATTAAAACATTGTGAACTATTAATTGTTTTACTTGATCATCATGTTTTCTCATTTCATCCAAAAGATTAATGTTTATTTAATTTATAATTTTTTTATTGATTTAAAATAATGGATTATATTTTTGGAATAAAAATATCCAAATTTATTAAATATGAACATTTTATTTTTGGACAAAATGAATAATAGCTTTAGTTATATTTTTAATTACCATGATCCTGTTTTAATCGTGTAATTATAGATAAAAATTATATTATAAATATAATTTAATTAATATAAAACATATCCTTTTTTAATTTTATGTGTTTCATTTCACAAAAATAATTCATGGTTAAAAAATATATCCTTTTTAAACCATGTGTATGATTGTATGATATTTATTGTATTATATTCAAAGAAAATTCAGTTTTTTGACACTATTGCTTTTAACAAGTGTAATATTTATAATATGGGGTTATATAATCGATATATATTAATATAAATTGTATTATTAATATAAATGTTTTATATAGAACATTATAATTTATTTATAATCATTAGTGAAAAATATACCTTAAATGATAACATAATAAAGATAGATAAATCATTTATTTAAGGAAAGATTCAAATAAATGATATTAATTTTTTTTAAATAGAATTTGATATAATTAATGTCATAAAACTATTTTATGGAATAATTTGATATTTTATTGATGAATTATAATTATTTTTTCTATTAATATTGTTGTTTTGATATTTCAAAAAGGTCAAGTGATTAATACTATCATAATTGGAAATATTGGTATTTTAAAATAAATATTATATTATTAAATCATAGAAAATTTATAAAAATACAAAATTAATTTAAATAATTAACATAAGACATAATATTTTATATATGAATCAATTATTTGTCATTTTTCAACATATATTAATTATATTAGCCACCAAATTGTAAATTATATGATACCATGTTAAGAATAGAAAAGGGTAATACAAAAAGATATAGTTTAAAAAAAGTTAAAAATTTTATTCATTTTATTGGAAGAAGTTATTTAGACTCAAAAAATCAATATATTTATATTTAATAATTTTTTCCAATTTGATTATAATAATAATTTTAGTTAATTTAGTATTTTCAGGATTTCTAAGAGTGCACATGCCCTCTCATATAAATGACCACCACTTCTTATCTATTTATCGCCCCTCAAAACCTATTTGGTTCAGAAAATATCATCAGAAATAACTTCATATAATCCCTAAAAATATGATAGATGCCTTAATTTGTACATAAAACCACCATTAAAGGTGTTACAGTGTTAATCCAAATAAAACATTTGAATAAAAGGTGTAATTTTTAATCATGAATTTCTATTTTATTTCTTATTACAGTTTTTTAAAATCCTATTAGACCATTAATAAATAATAAATATAGTATCCTCAGAATATTGAGGTTTAATTATTTCTATATAATATCCTAAATCTATCTCCACTTAAATAAAATGGTAAATTAATTATCATTCATGTGTACAACGAACAACCTTCTCGAAAACGGATACAATTCATTTTTCTATCAGTGTCTCTAAATAATGGTTATAATTATTGAATAAATACTTATATATTATTTTAGTGAGATATTTATCATTATTAAAATATGATATATCATTTTAATTCTTATTATTCTTGGCACAGAAAAAGGATAGTGGAGTTCATGAATATGTTCAAACTATGACCTCCACGAAGCGATGTGATTATTTTTTAATCAATGCACCTTATGGATGACATATATAAGTATATATAAAATATTAATATGATATTAATGATATTTTTATCATTTTATAAACATATTGAAATAATTTCATTATTTCTATAATGTTCAATAAAAATTGAAACATTGGTCATAAGTACTTACTTTATGTCATCTATATGATTATAATATAGTTAATTTTTAAAATCCATATGTAATGTATGAATATAAAGGAATAATTTATGGAAATAACTGATTTTTATTTCAATAATATTGTTTTTGGGATGATGTAAAAATGTCCACTTTGACTATAGACATCATACAAAAGTCTGTTCGGACTCAAATAACGAATATTTATAAATCGTCTAACGTGAAGATAAATAATTTTGTAATTACTACAACAAGATATTAACTGATATAAAAGGAATAATAAGGCAAAAAATGGTTATCAATAAAGTAAAAATTTTACATAACATTATTATTAATGACGTCAAATTTCATGGATGATGTCTTATACACATGTTAAAGGACTATATTACTAGAAATCTCATTTTAAATTTTTTAATGATTTATTATTATATGTCATTATATTTCTAGTCTATGTTTTTCAAATGGTTTTTATAAATTTAATTATATGGAAATTATTGTTTTAAAAAGTAAAATTTTCAAATTCCCCAAAAACGATTCATAAAATAATCCATTTATGTGGATTTCATTCTAATCCCCATTTTTATGTTCCTTATTCAAATTTTTTAACAAATGCCCAAGGGAATGATTTTTAATCTTATACAGATTCAACCGTCAATCCCATTTTCATGATGCTATGTTATTTTAATTTTTTATTTATGTATTTACGCATTAAATTTAAAAAAAAAATTGTTTCATTATTATGTGCAAGTTTATTATATTATAAAAATGATTTATTTAAAGATAATTTTATTTTTATATCTAAATGTTGTTTTCTCATGAGTTAAAAAGAGTATATTAGTGTTTAACACACACTTTAGTCCATTAAAATTATATAAAAATGATTTATCCTAATTATATATCATAGGTGATCCCGATATAGATTATATGACATTTTCCCCATTAGAGATACTAAAAAACTTGTGATCCCGTTAAAACTTATACAAAGGTTGGGCCAATTTATTTTTATCGAGTGCATTGGGTACTCCAGATATGGAAGTAAACCGAATAGTTATTACATTTCTTATGGTTATTTTAGTGTTTTATGTGATGATGTTCCATGACACCTATAATATTTTCTAATACCTTTTAATGAGTTTTTATGTGAATTGTTTGTTTTGAAAGGTAAAATAAATGATGTCACAAAATTAATGATATTTAAAAATATGGATAAAATGTTAATTTTTTCAGGGAACGTTCTTTTCAATAGATTTCATGTTTTTACTGAACTAGTGATTTTCTTTATTTTAATGTTAATTATTTATATTAATTTTTTCATTCCATGTTTTAATTTTTTTTAACTTGTCTTAATATTATTAAGGACATAGATGATTTCATGCGGAATGTATTGATGATGAATTTTCAAAATAAATCATCTTTTATTTCATAAGGGTATATTTTTTAAAAAGATACTAATTATAATATTCCACATGTAATTAATTGTTTAAATATTTAAGTGTTTTTCCTAATTCAACAAAACTCCATACCTAAAATCTATTTTGGGAAAATAATGTAATTTAGAGCAATAAAATAACATGTATTTGTGAGGATTATTTTCAAATACATCTATTTTGTTTCAGATGGGGGTTTTGAAAAAAATTGTTGTTTGGATGTTTGATTAAGAGTTATTTATATAATCCCAGGTTTATATTATTCATGTTGATTCAATTTTTAGTGTATTGTAAACCCCTTTGAGGCTTTTAGTTATAAAATTTTATGTTGAATAACTGTATTTATGGAGCCATTTATTTTTAGGTATTTAACTGTTATTACATATTTGGATGTAAAAGGAAATGTGTGATATATCCATTAATGTTGATACATATAAAGGTTATTTGGATGTTTTTTCTTAGATTTATATAATCTTAAATGGATTATATTAATATAGTTTTATAAAAAAGGAAAACATGCAGGATGGTGGACAACATACCGTGTTAGAAAAAGGAAATGTGAATCAAACCCAAAACAATATTGTGACAAGGGTTCATCACCTACCAGGGTTATAAGAGATGTTTTGGTTAATATGAATTTTTTATTTTTAGTTAAATGATTCTATGTATGAAGAATCATTTGATTGCAGGGAAAAAATTTATCATATTATATTATAATTTAGTGATTGAGTTTTTAATGTTATTTCAAAAGATGTTTAATATTTTTGGAATCATATAATATTTATTTAAACATAATATTATGTAGAATAATGATTAATTAACTATTGGAGGCAAATATAATTTTATATTAAACGTATGATTATTTAGGTTATTTATGAAGATTGTTATCATATATTGGAGATTTTGTGATTTTGGAAATTACAATTTTAATTTGAGATATTAAGAGTTATTGAACTTATTCAGAATACATTGTGATCAAATCCTTCCATATTTTGGATTTAAATATTATTTCTAGATTTGATATGAGTAATTATTGTTTTTTAAATGATTTCTGCTCAAAATTAGGTATTACTATTTAATTTTATTGATTAATGTAGTTTTTCATCATATAATGGTTGTTTATTTTTTGGGAATAGTTTTATATTATCATTTCCATTGTGATTTTTGTAAATGTCCCAATAAATAATAAATATAAAGTTAATCATTTTAGGAATATGTGAGTCCTTATAAATTGAGTCTAGTGCTTCAGTAATGAATATTTCATATTGATTACTCAACGTTTGATGAAAATGATGAGTTCATGGTAGACTTTTGTTAATGGATTAATCTGTACTTTTAAATTATGTATATTTCCATACATATATATTTTTAGTATTAAAATAATATCTCAAACCATTTAATTTTTTTGGAAATAAAAATATTATCAACTTACTTCCCTTACTATTATGTCAATAACATTTTAACCCATCATAGATTTATGGATTTGTGATTGTTAAATTTATCAAGACCAAGTTATTTATTACCCTCCATCAGAACATTACAATCAGGTTTTCTCCCATATACAAGTTTTTATACATGGATCCCAATTATGTGTTATCCTAGGTGACATTCATACTTCCTTTTATTTATTTTAAATTAGATGTTTCATTAATCATTATTCTGATGTGGGATTAAAACAAAGGTATTTTGAAAATTAAAACCTATAGTTTTTTATCCCAAGCTCGAATTTTTATAAGTAAATTTATTAAATAAGGGAAAAAATTTCATCTTTACATCAAAAATATTATTACTGTTCAATAGCATAAATTAATAAACCACATCAGGAATAAAATAAATAAATATTATTAGTTAAATATTAATGTTACAAATTAGTTATTAGAATGTAAGAAATGAAAACCATTAATTGTTTTATTATATTATGGATTAAATACGTATATTTAATTAACTATTATTTGGAATATTAATTATAAATTAAATTAAAACCTTTTTTTAAAATAAAAATATTTTTTTGAGAAACTATTTTAATGTACACATGTGTGTTTTATGTCAAAAAATAAATATATCACCCTTGTTGGGGAATATTAATTATATCTATAATATATTTTATAAAGTATTTTATATTAATTTTTTTGTGTTTTCTAGACATGATTTAAGAAAAACTCCAATTTTATAGATAAAAGAAGCATTTTTTTAAAGAAAATTACTTTCCTTATTTTAAGGGATAAATTGTTTTAAATCTATTTTTTGGTAATATTATAAATAATATTTTAAAAAATAAACATCTTATCTGATATAATAACATCAAATTTTACATTGGTTGATGTTTGGATATTATATTGATAATTTTCACGTTTTGATAAATGATGAAAAAATACTACATTTTAATTGAGATCTTATTTTTCATCAAATTTATTTATAGTGTTAAATTATATATTTGAGTGGTTTTAAGGTATTATTAAATCAATATTTGTTCATTTAATTCAATATATTTCATTATAATCAATTTCAAATTGAAATTATATATGAAAATATTGAGTGGTTTTGAACTATTCTATATTAAAAACATATTTTATTGTTCGGTAAATGGTATTAATATTTAATTAATTTCATTAAATTATTTGTTTTGATTATTAAAAAATGGTTTTCATATTTGAAATAAAAATACATATATTTATTAAAATTAACCTTTTCCATTTTAGATAAAATTTATTGTTACATTAGTAATATTCTTTATTAACCAAGTTTTGGGTAAATCGAGTTATTAAAGGTACAAATTATGTTATAAATATTATAAAATTACACTATAACTAGTCATAATTTTATTTCATGAGATTTTATTGACAAAAAAATAATTTTTTTAAAAATTATAACCTTTGGATGCCACTTTCATGAGATTATTTCATTTATAATATTACATTAAATGAAAATTTTGTTTTTTGAAACTATTTATTTAAACAAGTGAAATTGTTTTAATATAGGGTTATATAGTGATTATGTTAGACTATAAATAGTATTTAATAATCAAAAATGTTTATCTAAATCATGTTAATTTATTTATAATTTTTAGTTTTTAAATTGATAACATAAATGGTGAAAAAATTTTAATGTTGTAATTGTTTAATTGATTTTTAAATCAAATAAATGATATTAAAATTTTAAAAATTAATATTATATTATATAATTAATGTCATATATAATATTTTTTAGATTAATTTTACATGTTTGTGATAAATTAAAATTACTATATGAAATTTATCTTGTTCGTTTGATATTTAGTAAAATCCATATAATGAATACAATAAAAATTGATATTATTTATATTTTAAAATAATTTTTTTTATTAAATGATAAAAAATATATAAATATATAAAATTAGACTTACCGATCGAGATTTTTATTAAAATTATAGAAATTACTCATTTATCTTTTGTTTTTCATTTTATATTAATTATTGTATACATCAAAGTGTAAATTACATGATATCATGATAATAATTAAAAACTACAAAGTTCAAAGATAAAGATCAGTTTTTTTTCAAAAATTTATTATATTTTATTATATGATTAAATTTCGACAAAAAAATAATCATATCTTAGAAAATAAAAATTTTGGTCCCATTTAGATTAAAAAATAATGTATATTATGTAATTATTTTTACGATTTCAAGGAGTGCCGCTCTCATGTATTATAAAGGGGAATCTCTTCTACTCTCTCCCAGACACATGTGATCCAATATGGATCAACCATGATTTTCAAAAAGCACTTAATTTAATCCCTACCCTCATTCAAGAGTCTTAATTTTTTATCAAAGACCCTCCATATATGTGTTAATGTGTTAATCAAATGATATCATTTGAAGAAAAGGTATCGTTTTTAATCAAGTATTTTTATTTAATTTCTAATTCAACTATTTTGAAATATTATTAAACAAGGATTAACTGATAACAAAAATATAATAAATAAAATATTATTTTATTATTTTAATGTCATCATATAAATTAGTCATTACTTATATCAAATGGGATAATAATTACTATTCATGTGTATGATGAACTTCCACCGCACAAACTGATATAAATCATTTTCCATCATAGTATCTGAATAATCATTAAATTCATGGAAAAAATTTATATATTAAATTCATGATATATTTATCATTATGAATATAAATTATATCACATATGTTTTTTCCATTCCTTGCACATAAAAATAACGACGTCATTCATCCCTATGTGGGAACTATCACCTCTATGAAACTATGTGATTTGTTTTTCATCACCACATCACTATGATAATATATATGATTTTATATAATTATTAATATGATATATATGATTTTACATCACTATGTAAAAATAAAATAATACATAACTTATTTCCATAATGATCAATTAAAAATTGAAATGTTTATCATGTGCATGTACGACCTACAATCTCCACGATTGTAACATAGTTCATTATTCATATCTATTTGTAATAGATGTATTTAATAGAATAATTGATGTATAAAATTGATTATTATTTAATAATTATTATTTTTATGATAATTTATTAATTACCAGTTTGAAAAAGGACATCATAATGAAGTCATTATTGACTCATGTACTGAATATCCTCTTAATAAAATATGTTTGTTATTTTGGATGATAAATGAAGTACATGATGATTCTGATTCAATGTGGGGGACATTTTAACTAAAAATATAATTTTAAATGTTTTCAAATTTTTTTAAAATCATTTATATTTCATGTCTATGTATTAATAATGGTTTTTATAAATTTATTTATATGTAAATTAATTTTTTAAATGGACACATTTTAATTTTTATCAAATGAATTCATAATTAAATAATTTATAGGAATTTCTTTTCAATCTCCTCTTTTAATGTACATTGTTCTACTATTTTTACTATTTTCAAAGGAATTTGTTTTAACATGTACAACATGAATTGTCCCTCCCTCTTTCATAACTCTTCATTATATTATTATTTTCATTATAAGAATTTGTATTTCTTTTCAAAGTAAATGGTTTCATTATTATATGGGTAATTTTTATCTTTAAAATGATATCTTTTAAGAAAATGATATTTTGATATTTGAAGTTGTTTTCAAATGGGTTTAAATGTGTTTTCTAGGTTTTTAGTCATGATTTAGTCCTTATAAATTATATAAGAATTTATGATACCAATTATTGCTCTTGGCTCGGTCCTATAAAGAATATTTGAAACTTTGATTCCCATTATTGCAAAAGAATAATATGTGAGTTTGATATACAATATACTAATGGTGGGCGCCATGTTAGCTCTCAAATACATTGGGTACTGTAGAGAAGGATTTTGACCATATGGTTACTCTATTTTTTGGGTTCTATAAGGGTTTTATATGTATTCAATGTGATGATGTCCAAATGCACCTACATGAATTTCAAATTATATATAATGATTTTCTACCGGAATCGTTTCGTTAAAATATTATAACAAATAATATCTCTAATGTAATGAAATTTACCTTTATGGGTTTAATGTTTTGTTTTCAAGGAAAGTGTTTTTCATGTATTTATATTTTCTTACAAAAAAACCAACTTCATTTGTTTTTATGTCATTTAATTAGACTTTTGGGATCAATATATGTTTTAAAAAGTTTTTTATATGCATTTAGATCGATATGGATAGAGATTATTTCATGATGAATGTATTAAATGTGTGTCTTGAAAAGAGATCATGTATTATCATAATAGGGTACCATTTTTTTTGGGAAAATAGATAGTTAGTATAAGTTTCCACTTAAAATGTATGGGGTTACTATGTAGTATTTTTTCATAATTCTATAAAAAATATTAATAAAACATCATGGGAAAAGAATATTATTTTTAGTTTTAAAACTACATTAATTTTTTAAGTATATGGATTTGTTTATATTAAATATGTAAGTAACTTCATATCAAAATCCCTTCACTAAGGAATATTAATATTATAAACAATTTTTATTTTTAATGGGGTATATAATAAAAATTACTCATCTTATATAATTAATAATTAAAAATTAATGATATTTTTAGTCTCAAACTGATTTATTTAATCCAATGGAATTTAATGTGAATGATAGAAAACCATAATGAGTTTTTTAACGCAATTTCAATTCACTATGTTATAACTTTTATTCATTAACTCGTTTATTAAATTATTAAGCATTAATTAATATATAAATATTATTAATTTTTCCCACCAGTTTTCATCAATTTAAATTTCTTAAAAAAAATTATTTCAAATTATTAACTCTTAATTCAATGATTTGATATTTTTAAGGATATTCTACTCTAATTATCCTTCATTGGAAAAAATAATAATTTTATTCACCTATATTCTTTTATTATGTTTATTTACATATGCTTCGACATATTATATTGATATTCTACCTATGTTGGAGGTATTTAATGTTTCAGGTTAATTTATTGTTTAATTTGTATAACAACTGAATTTTTTCAAAACCAGATAAAGGATTTATGTTATAATTTTTATTATTTTCTTTATTTTTTGTTTCCAATTCTCTATTTTGGAGAAAATCGCATGCTCTTATTTTCCTGACCCACAAATACTTTTTTTTAAATATTTTCAAAAATACATTTTACATGTTTCCAATTTGTTTTCACCCTTGTATATTAATGAAACATTAGGAATGTCTGGTGTATGTGATATTAATATTTCACCTTTTATTACATAACTAGTTTTCCTCTTCGATATCCATGTTTTCGATAATATTTTAATAAATATCACTTATAAAAATAAATGATATTCTATATCTATGTTAAATGGAATATGAACATCTTTAAAATGGATATAAAAGAAAATTTATTGGGTTTTTTTTCAAATTTATACTATATGACTACATTTAATTTTTTTTTTCAAAATAATTTCAATTTTTACCATTAACATAATAATGGATTTTCAATTCATCATGGATGTAATTTTGTTTAAATGTTATATTATGCGTTTCTAATATTACATTAATTGATACATAGAATGATAATTTTTTTGATTTATTAAATTTAATTTCAATATAAAGAGATTAATTTCCTCAATAATATTTATAATGACAATTTAGTTGTATTTCTATTCAGGAACATAAAAATCTATTGATGATATATATGTTCTAATTTAGAAATTTTTTACTGATATGATCATCACTCATTATTTTAATTTATTACTAATGTTTCAATTAGTCTATTAAGTAACATATTTCTTTTCCATGGTTTAATTGTGTTTCAAAGAGATTTTCATGGGACCCATTCCTTTACTCAAGGTTTATTAGGATTCAAAAATAATTTCAGGGAACCTATTTATTTTCTTTAGCGTATTCTAGTTATGAGTGTAATAGATGATTTTTTTATCTGTTTTATAATGAGATTTATGTTTTGTGTACATTATTCATATTAAGGATATTAAAAAATATTTAATATTTATTTATCCCATTATAAATCATGAATGAGAAATATATATTATACAGTGTTTTCTCCAAGATAACTCTCCATTTCATTGGTTATGGATGTCAGATAAAAGATCATTCTACTTTTGAGGGTTCAATGATAGTTTTTAAGGGTTTTAAACATAATATATTTCATGATACCATAAATATCTCTTTTTGGATTCTATTGGGGTTTTATGATTCATTTGATAATTATTGAAATCACAAGGCTTATAAATATTTATTATTAAAACTGTTTACATTGATATGAATTTATTAAATATTTTATGATATGTGAACTAGGTATTGATGGATATGAACATTTTCATTCTTTATCATTAAATTATATTATGTCATAGTTCATTTATTATCTTTTTATACTAATTTTTGGAATTCAATTGATAATTCTTATCAATGTCATTATAGAGAATTTAATCTCACCCTTATAATTTCACTCTATGATTAGGTTATCAAGAATGATGTAAATTAATTTTATATATAAGTGTTTATATAGATTATGATGATGATTATGGAATAATGTGAAATAATAAATGGTAGTCTTGTTATGAGAAATTCTAACTTGAAGACATTAGTATAATTTATTTAATAAATTTTTCTTTCCAATAAAAAATATAAACTAAAAAGGAAACTGGGATTGTAATTTATATAATATTTATTTTTATTTTTATATGTTTAATTAATTGGTAATGTAAAATTACATCAAGAGAGAAATGTAAATATAATTTTAGAACCTTATCTGGGTGAACTGGTGGTTGGATCTAATAATTTTACAAAATATTAAAAAAGTAAATTATTTGTTTTTAAAAAATATATTTCCACAGTCCATTTATGTAAAAATAAAAATATCAATTTTTTAAAAACGCCATAGATTATTTTAATATTAATTTTTTCATATTTAAATTTAAATTATAAATATATTTAGTCATATATAATATTTTAATACTATATTTCATTTCAATGGGAGGTATCATATTCTACATAAACTATTGATAATAAAAATATTCAGTATAAATGTGCGATATTAGTATATCAAATTACCATATTCTCAATGACCATACATCCAATGAACATATTTCGAGTGGTCATATTAATTTCTAATAGATAAAATTAGAATATTTCTACTATCTCAAATAACATAATATATTTTCTCTTATAATTTTAAATATCTAATTTTTTATGATTTCATTTAGATATCACATTACGATTTCTCATTTATTTATATTCTTCTATATTTTAGGTTTTATTTTTCTATTGGTGATCCTCAAGTGTAAATATGATCTATTATTTTTCCTCTTGTTGATGATTTTATACTTCTATATTTATCACATTGTTATAAATTAAGACAATTTAATTGATGTGATTTTTATAGTGATTAATATATTTATTCATGTGAAGTAGTTTTAGTGACTAACTAATAATGAATTAATTAATGTTAGAATTTTTATTATATTATATTAGTTATGATGAATTATATTTCAATTTCTATGAAAAAATTAATAGAATTATGAACTAGTCATTTTAGGAAATAATATAATTCGTAAAACCCATGGGTTTTACATTCCCCCCAAACCTAAATAATTTTCTACCTGATAAATATAATTTTGACAAACTAATAAAAACACATCGTGTTATCTAAATATAATAATTAATAAATATATAAATTATATGAGATAAACCATTTTTTTCTATTTAAAAAATATGTACCATATCATTTCTTCATAATATGAATATATTTAGACTATCAACCAATTATTTCAAATATTCCCATACATATATGTATTATATTTTCATAAATACATGCCTTTATCTTCTTAAAATTCATGACTTCATTTAAAAAAATAGTTAAACTGTCATTGTTATGGTAATATCAAATTTAATCAATGAAAATTATCAAATTCACATGAATTAATTTAATACCATGACAAATCCACTATAATTTTCATTTAAACCATTGTTACACTAATTTCAACAATGTAACATAATTCTAATCTTATAAATCTCTTGGCACAACTTAGATAACATTACATTGTGTTATCTCATAGTTTTTATCAAAATAACATAATGTAATTATGAAATAACCCTTCTTAATGCTATCTAAAGAGAATGTGAATATCAAATATATAATCCTTGAGAGTTTCAAGCTTGTATTATATCCATATTTTGATTCATCATGCTACATAATGATGATTTAGTTGATACTGTACCTGCCTTTTTCAATGTGATAACACCCATGTGCATCAATTCCACATCTTCATCCAAATTGTATTACTTAGATATGGATGTAATTTCTTCAACAACCACACAATTATTTCTTGAATAAATATTCTATTTATATCCTCTAGTTATACAAATCCATTATAATTTTACTTAGTGTTTTAAAAAAAATTCACATATTTATTTCATATAATAAATAAATTAATCCTAAACAAATAAATAATTGCTTCCTTAATTAAAATTAAACATTTGATCTAAAATACTATCTTTATTTTACATTATTTTCATTATATAAATATTAAATCTCAGAAAATAATCTCACAATATAATGAATATATTTTTTTAGATCTATATTGAGTAGCTACAGAAGCAGTATTATTATGTAATTGTTGAGAAAATTTCACAATATTTGATACAAACTATACAACAGTTATAGTACTCTAAGTGTATACTTATCATCATAAGATACCAAATTTATACAGAAGAAAAGGGTGATCTAAAATTTGTAGTAAGGGAAAATATAATTGATAAAAATCATCGAACATATTTGAGAAAATTTTGAGAATATGTTTATAATCTAGATATGTAAAACCATTTGAATAAAAAATAGTTAATATATGAACAATCATTAAATGAGAATTTTAATAATATTGTAATACATTATGAAAATGACACATATTATCAATACACGGCGTACATAAAGAATTGTGGAAATATTAGTTTATAAAAATTATCTATAAGAGCATAAAAAATGATAACATAGATATGGGAAAAAAATTTGTATAGTGAACATTACTATAATGATCCACATAATACATTCCAACTAATAAGAAAAACAAAAAAAAAACTACTTGTGAATAAATTTTTTACTAGGTATTAATCATAAAAAATAAATTGGTGGGAGATATATTACTACAATTGTCATTATCCATATGTATGATTGAAACATAAAAATTAAATATTTCATCATATCATAAACTACCCATGTAAATAAAATGGGTTTAAAATATTTTTATAATTTAATTACATACTCAAATGATTCATATTTCACCTAATAATTATATCATGAGAAACATTAAAAGTAAATATTTATCCAATGTAATTTATTTACATTCTGTTTATACACTCTTCATTAAATATAAGAAAGTATATTATATTTAAAAATGAAAGATAATGGGTATATTTTTATGATGATAATTAACCCCATTCAATCAATGTATCACATCACAGTTTTAACCGGTCAATAAATGGAATTAAAAACACTATATTCAAAATGTAGAATAATTAAATTAGATGATCTAGTTATTAATGGTGAATATTTAGGTATGAAAAATAATGTTATGGATGATATAATCGAAATAAGATAACATTATATAAATCATCAGTGAATTAATTTAGTTCTTAACATTTGAAAAATACTATCGATCATGAATAAGTTAAGTCAAATTATAATTACTTGAAACAAAACAATTTTTTATGATTTCTAGAAAAATCACTCTAAAAATTAAACATTTACATTACCTTTTAATATTTTTAGACAAAAATTTTATAAATCTTGGAGAAAAATAATAACATTTATAAATAAAGAATGTATAGGTATAAATCTTCAAAATAAAGGTAAAATGAGGTTAAATGAATCAATCACACAAAAAAAATTCAAAAAGAGAAGATTTTCACTGTTTGAAGAAAACCATGAATATAAAAAATGATGATAATTTCCTAAAATTATTTAAAGTAGATAATTTTGGAGAAAAAAATAATTATTTGGATAGTTAGTAATAAATAAGGATGTGTAAAATGAATGATATGAATCTATAATTATAAAAAAGAGGTTCTTATCCTAGAACATTACACGAGGTCTGTTTGATTATACTGGCTAAATAATGAGCCTAGAGGGAAAATTAAATAGTGTGAACGAGAATTTACGAATTAAAAAATAAAGTTGATGATAATAATATGATGTAAGGGTTTATAAAAGAAGATAATAAAATTTAACAAAATTGAGTACCCTTGAAAAAAATTCCAAAATAAATATAATGATTAAAGTTGAAACCCTTACTATGATGGTAATGTAGAAACTTGTAATATTTATTAGAAATACAATGAAATGGAAGATAAATTATAATGAAATGAATGTTATATATTATAGATGAATTAAATATGGTATATATTATACTAAATAAGTGAAAATGTGGAGCACAATATCAAACATTTCTTGTAGAAATGAATATAGAGTCAAATAAAACCATCTATACATGATATCATTTGAATAAAAACCCATATAATGATCAGTAATTTTATGTCTCTTAAAACCCTACTAAAGAAATTATTATTTATGAATACATATATAAATAAATTATCTATCTATTTTAAATAAGTCATGGTTTATAGTAAGAATTATTTCTTATGGAATTATTTTTTTAAAAATGAACCCCTTACTGTAATTCGTAACATCCCCTAAGGAAACTGATCATAAAATATAAAAAAATAACATTCTCAATCACCTAATTTGGAACATTATATATATATATATATATTTATAACATTAATTTATAAATATTTTTACAATTATTTCTAGTTATAATCTATTTTAAATATCATGTGCCAATAATCTTGATTTTTTTAGTAGTTTAATAATTGCATTGCTGGTCATAGTTTTTATCATATATTCAATCATTCACATCTCATATATGATACTATGATGGATTATTTATAATATTTTTTTATTTTAAATCAATTTTAATCCCATTTTGGTTATTGATAGTTTAGGTTAAAATGACGACACACATATTTCGGTGATTTTTAAAAATTAATTGTGGATTGTCAATTTATGATTAAATTTTTAAGGTATCATTAATGGAAAAAAATAAAATAATTATTTGATTGTTTAAATCCTACCTTGTCAATAAATTTTTTAACATAGTAATAAATGATATTATTTTATAGCATTTCTCATGTATGTGGTTGTATTGAAAAAAATGGACACACTTGAATTTATAGGTGATTATGATTTCGATTACGAAAATTGTTTATTTTAGAATAATATTATCAATAAATTTTAATTATGTTAATATTTCAATAAAATTTATCATTTTGAATTACCAAAGAAGTATAGAGAAAAGAAAAATCATCTGACCAATTATTAAAACTGAAATAAAAAATTGACGAGGAATTGGATGGGGTTCTTCAATAGAAATTTCACTCATCCAAAGAGATTTCAATATCATAATATGAGATATCATTTTCAAAATCATCAACATTCACAGTTTCCAATTCAAACTGATAATTAAATCTATTTAAGATCATAAGTTTATCTACATTGATCCTTCATAAATACATTGATTACGATCTATTATACATGACCCCTGGTATGTTGGAGTAGTCCTTCCACGAGTTTCACTTCATTGGAGCAGGACCATATCCCTCACTACTAATATCCTTTTTCTTGCACAATTATCATTTTCATTTTCCAATGAATGGTATGGAATGATGTTGGATTATAATATATCTCTTAATAATCATAATTATATTAAATATTTCAAATTTATTCATTATTTTCACCAATATTATTATAAACAATTGGCGGTGGTGATAAACTAGATTGCATCTCTTCATGGTTGGAGTGGTCCACACAATGCATAAATAATGGTTTCCTTTTTCGTAATATTAAAAGTAAGAAAAGGTTAATATTGATTTCTATATTATAACATCATTTAGTATACAAATAATATTTCTTTTTATTAATTATGTATGAAATTACCTTTTTAATGTAATAATAAAAATGAAAATAAGTTTAGAAAAAATTACTAACATCGAGGAAATAAGATTTACCCTACTGATTTCCATTGAAATTTAGTTCTTAGGCAAATATCACATTACCATAATGTCTTGAAAAATAAATATAACACATGAGGAAGATAAAAGGGGGTGTTTTTCAATAGGAAACTGAATTTTTAAGGAGAACTTTAATATGCTATTAAGGAATAGTTTTTGAAATGTAGATATAGGAATTTTAAAAATTATTACCACTTAATATAAATGGATAACATGTAAAACATGTCAAACGGATAAATCAATAATAAATAATGGATTTATACCTGATATATTTTCTATAATCCCTCAAGAATTTATTTTAACATATGTATGAACCATTTTACATATACATTAATCATATAATTTTTACATATAATTTTTATTTGTTTTATCATGTTGACCAATTTATATGAATGTTATTTTCATTTAATAAATAAAAGTGAAATGAACCTTATTAAATATTTTTTTTACTCTCAATTGAAATTATAAAATAAATATTATCAGATAAAATTATCAGGTTTATAAAAAATCAACATAACATTAGTGCATGTAACACCTAAAACCAGCGCATTGAGATAATGTGTATATTTAAAATTAAATTTTATATCTAGGGTGAAATCATTCTATTAGTTTATTTTAATGATATTAATTAGAATATATTGGAAAATGAAAATTTTTTATTACATTAAATTAATACCAAATCAAAATTTCAACATAATAGAATTTATTGAAAATAAAAAAACAATATCAGTTTTTATTTGACAATATTACTTCCTTCATTAAAATTATAATCATATGTTTTATAAATTCTAGATATTATATTTATAATTTATTAATTTAAATAATATATATATATTTAATCAATTTAATGGGGTATAAACATATATGTCTTGAAAATATAAATTTAGTGTTTTGGTTTTTTATAAGAATGGTATTTTCGTTTTTCACCTTAAAAGATAATAATTTTTTAAAATTCATAAAATTTTAACTAAAATAGTAAATTATTTATATGTCCAAAAATTATATATTTATAAAATTTAATTAATTAATTATAAAAATATGTATTTTAAATGAAGTATAAAAATAATATTTAATATATTTTAGAAACAATATGTCATTTTTTAACATTAATTACAGTTAATATTTTATAATATCAAGTACTAATTTATTTAATGAAAGTAATTTAGTTCTTATACCCAAGTAATTTGAATTTGAAGAGCTTAGTTATCATCATAAAATATGAAATAACAAATCTATTTTCATTGATATCAAATAAAACATGTATAATAGTTACGCCAAAACAAAATATGATTAAAATTAATTATGCACATTCTATAATGAAATTTTTCTAATAAAATATTATTAAAATAATTAATCACATTTTAATATTACATCAAAAAATAAATTAATCATATTTTGATTAATATTAATACGTTATGAATATATATATATATATATATATATGTTTTATATATCAATTTTAATTCATTGTGAGTTACCTTATTAAAAATGATCTATAAAAAATAAAAAGCTCTAGAAAATCAATTAGATAATTTTTATCCAAAATAAATGTTATAAATGTCCATATTTTAAATGACTATATTTACAAATACAACATTTATAACTTATTGAATTCATTACATTTTATAGATGTTCTAAAATCAGTTATTCCATTCTCAATTCTTTGTTAATACTTTCAATTTTCATTGATTTCATTGTGATTCCAAAAAAAGCATTTTAATTTCATGATGATTTATATTATTATGTGTTATAATTTGATTTTTTGGTCCTCATGGGTGTACATGATCATTGATTTCGCATGTTTTGAGGATTTTATTATATTTTATGTATTTTCTACTATTAAATTATGAACTGTTAAATGATTTAATAATACATGGTGAATGATTAATTTTTCTATGGGGTTTTTGCAATGTTTTTCAATAAATGAATAAATTTTATACATTTAAAATTTTATCTTGTATTAATTATGTTCCAATAAATTTATATTAAATATAAAAAAATATTTAAATTATAGCCATACAGTTGATGAATATAATACCCTTCCATAAATCCTAAGGCTTTACAATTCAATAAGAAGCGATTTTTCTAAATTTTTTCTTAAAAAAATAATATAATTTCAAATACGAGTAATAATTTTCCTCGAAAAATGATCTTATATTCATTAGAATAATGAACATTCTTCTCATATATTCCATATTTCTCCTCGAAAAATTCAATTCAATTATGGATCATTAGGTACGATAAATTTATTCTTCCCATATTACAATATTATAACCTCTCCTTTTTGATAAATGGATTGATCCATATTCATTCAAAACTTTTTTTGATTGGTTGGGAGATATGTATTTAAAAAATAATAATATTTATTCCAAAATACAATATAAAACCAATAATATAATCTACAACTACTTATTACTTGAAATAATTTTTTATAAATTAAAATTATTACATAGGTAATTGATATATTTTTTCTATTAATGTATATCTTTTTGTAGAATAATTAATTTTATTTATTATTTCATATATCATGAATATATATGTGACCTCTTCTGAGTTATTTTCTTCCCCAAATATAATAAACAGTCTTCCTAGACCTTCCTTATTTGATGAGGTATATTTATCTTCCTTATGTGTCATAGGTGTAATTCTTAGTAAAGAATGTGTACAACATTTTTCTGTATCCTGAGATGGCTCAGACATTACACCCATAGAAATATCAATATCATAGTTGTTTTCAAATGTTCTTATCATCATGAAGACACAAATAATGCATCATTTTAATTTTAAATCCTTTATTATTAATTTCCCTCTCACACCATTTCAATATTTGATATTTCTCAACAACACCGTTCTTGAGAAAAATAATTTGTAAAATAATGGAATTATTTGTTTTGGATCAAAATTTTTCTTTCTACAAAATAAAATAAATCTATTTTTTATGTTCTATTCATGATATACTTTATGATTATATTTTACCATTTTAGTCATATAGATTTATTCTCATTTTACACCCTTTCATGAACATTATTTATACCATCAAACATGTTCCATGATGTTGCAATCAATTATAAAACATTCATATTATGAATGAAAAAATAAACTATAGTATCCATCCTCTATATTTGGTAAAATATGGTTTTTTCTTCTATGAAAATTTCCAAGTTTCTACCATACTACATGGTCTCTATTAAATATCATTCTTTGGTATAACCTAGAGGTCATTTTTTATATTATTACTCAACATACTCCACAATATTATCTATTGGGATATTGTTATTGATATTTATAATACCTCCACATATAAAAAAATAATTAAGAGTATTCTTCTATGCGTAAAAATTCAATATTTATTTTTTCTGATATTGTCCATGACTATTTAATAATTTTGATCATCTTCGACACAATTTTTTGATTCACTATATGACTCACCTTCCTTAGAATGGATTACTTGTTTTTCATGGGGGTCAATTCTATTTACTACAATTCCATTTTATTTAGAATAAGAGTCATCTCAATCTCATTCATTGGTATATTATAGTGAACCCCATTTACGGAGAATACTTCTTTGATCACAAATACTGATATAATCTTATTAAAATAGTTAGGTAAACTTATTATTAACATCAAAATATTGTTTTAGTATACTAATGAATCACCAAATCCCTTAATTGGACTAACTATATCATTTTACCAAGCCAAGTTGTCATCAATTTTCTCATTTTCATCCATCCTGTTGTAATAAAATTTATACAACTGAATTTTTAGTCAATATTCTAAATCATTAACATTTCGTTCAACAAAATATTATTAATTAAAAAAATATCCTTATCTATATTGAATACCATAAAATATTTATCATAATATGATTATATAATTCAATTATTATTTTTCAAAATACAAAATTATGTTAAATATTCATGAATTTTATTAGATAATATATTTTAAGGAGTGAAAATCCCCCTTGTATACAATTAAAAACTTTAAAACCTTATGATACATGATAGTGGAAAACGTTTTTAATCCAGAACATTAATTTATTTTCCATTAATAATTGGAACACCAATTTTATAAAAAATAATGTTCTCTATGCTTCAAATTCAATGTTTCTAGATTAAATTCGGATAATTTTTATCTTTCACACCATTAGATGAGTTGAGATCCAAGGATATACCATTGATAGGGGTATGGGTGTGTTAGTGGAATATGTTATTATAATTTATTTTTTGAAAATTACACTTTGTTACTATTTAATGTCATGATGATCTATTCTTCATCCTCTTTCTCGCCCATATAAAACATTAATGAATTAGGAATAACATGCAACAATTTTCTATAATGTTATACTCTAATATGGGGAATAATTCCATGTTGTGTTAGTTTTGTTATAGAGAATTAAATTTTATCAACATTCAAATTTCAAAATGACACAAAACAGTAAAGTTGTTATCTTCAAATTTCATAGGATGGTGTATTCTAGATAAAGAATGAAATATGGACTTTTTCATACTAGAACCACTATAATTCATGAGAATTTATATTTCATAATTATATGAATAAAATATTACAAAAAATAACTAATGACTCAATATCATAATAATATATCAAATTACTCTATTTGGGAAATCAATATTAATAAAAGTATATACAATACAACTCTCACATCATCCATAATTCTCAGCATTCCAAATTGATAGAAATTTATATTAGATAAAACATAAACCATTATCTTCTTAGTGACATTCCACATCATAAAAATCTATATTTTTCAAAACTAGTTTTGTTACTCAACCTTTTATGTGCTTCCCCATACACCAAAGGATGTCGACTATTAGAGGGGTTATAGATAACGTTATTTTGATATTATACCCATAGTATAGAGTGGAAATACAATGAATGTAATCAAATATATGTGTAATAAAAATATTAGAAATAATACTTCAAAATTGATAAACCAAAAAATAAATATCCAATGATTAATCGAATTATAATAATATCATAATTTTATTATAGGTTGGAATGTATATTATTATAAACTAAAATAAAAAAATATGAAATCTATAAATGACACAAATAAACACAAAATACCTCAGTCCCGAATTCTCATGTTAATCAGGTCCTTAATATTCAACTCATCATGTAAGAAACTGTTGATAACATAGTCATTTTACCTTCTCCAAACATATATACATGTAAACACCACATGTTCTAAATAGAGCACTAAATAGGATATTAGTAAAAATCAGTTGGATGAGACCTCCATGTATAAACAAAACCAATATTATAATAATTCAATGAAATAATGTGACAATAAGAATTCTTAATAAATCAATTAAAGTGAAATAATAATCAACATGAATCAGCACCATTCCTAAATAAATCTATTTATTAATGACCTTTTGGATAATCATAACCAAAATTATTTTTATATTTCACACAACTAGGCCATGCCCTATAATAATTACATCATTTTTGGTCCATCCCATTTATAAATGAATTTCAGTATATGGATGAAAACCATTTATTGTTTAATTTCAACATCAATGGGAAAATCCCGTTATATAATCAATTTTTCATTACCATTAAAATACAATTATATGATTAATTTTTTATAACAATAAAAATATATTTATATAGGTATTTCAGTAAAATTTGGAAAATGTTGTTATATAATAACTTTGGTATAACTGTGAGAGTCAATTTATATATGTATTTCATGATAAATCACAACATATGTCATAACAAAAATAACACCACAACATAACATCAAAATATACTGTGGAATGCCTTTATAATTTCTTTTTTTTTGAATTAATCATTCATTTTATGTCAAATAAATTCAATTTTGAATTTCAATCTATGATATATAATCGGATTATATTTCATGACATAAAAATATAATTTTAAACCATTGGCTAGTTATTTATTGTTCTCGGCTAAGCTCACCCTATGGGTTGCTACTATTGATAACACAAAACAATTAAATCAAAAGGTATACAAGGGTAATACCAAAACAAAATTGTCTTTATCAATTATTTTGTTATTTAACATTTTTGTTGTGTCATCACAATCACATAATATTTCAAATAAATTAAAAAATAGAATCACACAACATGCGTTTAATATTGGCCACCTACCATAACCGTCAATGAATAAAACACTATGAAAAAAGAATGATAGCGAGGAAGAATGGAAAACAAGATCAAAATGTATAAAAAAATACCACACAAGATCATGACCCAGTTCAATTGGTGTTAGGATATCACATGGTAATTATAGGGAATAAATGGAAGAGAAGGGAATAATAAATAAATGGATCTCACCAGGAATAAAAATCCAGACTGAGACATTAAAAATGGAAAATATAATTCTTAAATCAATAGTAATTTCCATAATGTTCAAGAGTGTGATATAAATTGTAGATAAAAAATAAATCATGGGCACAAAAAGTTTTTATAAAGTTGATCCTAGTAGATTCAGGATGTGAAACCCACATAGGATGTGAAATTATCAATTTAAAAAATATGCCAAAAAAATCATTTCATTAATGTTAAAATAACTCTAATTGACCATTTCAAAACATGAAACTATTTCATTACATCATACCATATAAGGATTTTAATTAGTTTAAAATGTTTATCATGTAACATGTTTACATCAAGTTACATTTTCATGGCGTGCAATTGTCTCGAATGAAACTCTCATCCCAGCTTTTATAGAATGAACCCCATCCACCTTTGAATCCTTTATAACTCAATGATAAAACTTAATGATCCTTTGAAACATTTATAAAATTAAATGAGTTATTCAATAAAAATACCATACTTCCTTGAACAATCGAAATTTTTCCCAATAAAAATATTTCCATCCCCAAAATTTAATTGACCACCATGGTTTAATGAATAATTAAACCCAAAAGAGGAGAGTGTAAATACAAATATTAAGAAAAAAATACTTCATACAAAAAAGAATATTAGAAACTCCCATAATAAAAAATATCATCCCCAATAGGCTCTATGAATCAACCAAGGGTTATAGAGAATATGTTTGTACATTATACTCACAGATTAGAACATGTCCCCCACATTTCATCTTGAACACGCCCATGTATCCACATTAATTGAAGTGGATGTATGGAATCACCCTAGATATGTTTCTTATAATGTTACATAGTCTTTATTAGATTATCGTAAATGGATAAATCTACACTAAGACCTACTCCATAAACTTATACCACATGAGAAGGGTTAGGATGATATTTCCAAAGTTGAGAAATTTCAAACAGATAAGGAATGACACTATAGTACTATAGAATAGAAAATTGTTATTTCAATAGACTGATACATAACATTTTCTCAAAATGCACTACATAAATGGGAGATATATTTCATTATTTCATGATAAATAGGTCCCCCAATATAGGAGACTCACAAGGGATAATAGTGTGAGAAGCATCAATCTCTAATGTTTATCTCTGCAGGTAAACATAATCTTTCTGGTTTCTTTGCATGTTCACATAAAACTTCATAATCAAATAAAATTCTATGATATATCTTATATTATAGTAGGTAAAACAAGTAATGAATCACCATCCACTGACAAAAAAAGTGGTGAAAAGTATATTATACCATGGAAGTCTGCAAATATTTTCATTGGAACAGATGCATGGAATTTGTTTCTATAAGAGAACTGTAAGAGTAAAAAATTATTCACTAATAAACCATTGAAATAAGAAAATATAATATCATAAAATATCCATTTAATCTAAATTATCAATTCATATTGATTGGTAGTCTAGGGATGGCCGGATATACTCATATGAACCTAAATAACGAAGCCTTTTGAATTCATCATTTGATGTGGGACATGAAATGAGGAACTCTTAAAAAAATGTAATTCTAAGAATAATATGAAACTATAAACTATATCACACATAATGAATAACCTAATAATTGAAAATTATGTTATCCCTGATAGGTAAGAAGTGGTATTCATTCTTTAGTTGATATATGATCACTCGGAATGCATCATTCATGTAAGGTGTCCTAGTAAATCCTGCCATGAAATTCATAATAACATCATACAATTTCCACTATGTAATGTGAAGAGGCTATTACAACCATTTAGGATGTTAATGCTCAAAATACTCTTATTTATAGGTGAAACACCTTAGAATGATGGTTCTTAAAAGCTTTTTCATTATTTACAATTTATATAGTCTACAGAGTTTATGAAACAAATTTTTCATCCTTGGATGTACCACCTATCTAGAAAAATTAGACTCTATGATCAGGTCCTTTAACAATATCATTGGATTCATACCATTCCATATAAATTTTTAAAATAATATCTTCCAATAGAATATCATGATGGTGGCTTCCAACCATATAAGTTTTCACTGATTGTTAATCAGTCTGAATAATATAACAGATAAATCAATATTTAGTCCAAAATGACATGAATAATAGATGGAAATGTCCTATAAATTTATCCCTTGGAATATTGAACATAAAGATTTATTAATAGAAAGAGTTTAATCACATACCACTCATCACATAACTACCCCATATCCTCTTTCTACATCTCCTAGATCATGGAATCAAGAACTATATTTCCCTTTATCAATGAATAAGAAATATAGATCTCAAAAGACAATATATACTTATCCTAGCTCGTGTATTGAATGTTCTTGTTCTAATAATTAAATATGTACATAAATCTATAATTTCCATGTAGGTGGGAAACCTCTTGAACATAAGTTAATGTCACCCAAATATCAGGTAATGCACCAAAGCAGTTGACTCATTATCATGTGTATGATCATTTGCCTCATTGGGTATTAAAAATATGAAGCTATAAGAAATTACTCTATCTTATTACCTTAAAATAACTTTGAGTCCATCTCTGGATGCATCAGAGTACATGCCATATGCCTTACAAAGCATGGGTATAGTAAAGATCACTACAGAGGGAAACCTTCTATTTTCCTCCATAAAATCTTAATCCTAAGGATTTTGCCAAAAAAATATCACTCATTACCTAGTCTTCAAAGCCATCAGCGCTACTATATGAGTGTATTCCTTGATAATACATTGTTAAATAAATTCTAAACCTAGAAATCACTAAAAAATGAACAAATTTGTTTCCCTCATCCATGATTCCAAGATTATAGATTCATTTGGGTCCACTAACACTATACCCTCTCACATGACATGACCCTAGATGTGCTGATTATAAATCTATAATACTCATTTTCTCATTATGAGATAATGTTCATTCTATAGCAATGTACTTAGGATAATTTCAAGATGATTATCCACATATTGGGATGCAACTATATATTCATCGATGATAACAACTAAAAACCAGTTCAAAAAAGGCTGAATGATTTTGTTAGTCAAATCCATGAACACTAATGGTGGGTCTAGTAGATGAAAATACATCACCATGAACTCGTAAAATACCTACATGATCCGAAATTAGTCTTATGTATGTATGATGGTATAAATATAAACTAATGATACAATGGACTCAATTTCATATTAGACAAAATATGGGTACCTCTCATTTGATAGGAGATCTCTTCAATGCCTGGAAGGTGATACCGTTAAATGACCGTCATTTGGTTCATTATACCATTATCAATAAATAAGATAATGTACCCATAAAACTTATTTGGGAATGGAATTGAAGGAATTCATGATTATGTTCTCGTCAATACGAAACCCATATCATTTAGATCATCAAGATAGCCATTCAATTCTCAAATTATTGGCGGTACCATCATATAATGTGGCATTGAAACTAAATCTTCTTCAAAAACAACTTTATGATGAACTCAATCTCCCAATTCGGTTGTTAACCATATATATAATTTGGAATGGAATCTTTCAATGAGTATACCGTGGGATGAAATGTATCATACTATATTAGACCATCATCTAATGATATACCTTCAATCATTATAGTGAGATGTTCCAATCTTCATTGAACTGGGATAGTATAACCTTGCATGAATATCAAAATCAACCTGGGGAAACTAACATCCTCCTTCTAGATAAATAATTGTAAGAACCCACTTATATCATTCCATATTAACCATGATTATAATAAAAAAATCATACACAGATTACAATTAAAACATGAAATTTCCATGAAAAGTGTTTACAAAAAGATATGGTATCCAACAATTTCTAGTGGCAAATACTTAAAAAATTTGAAATTAGAGTGTATATAATGTATTGTGATGCTCCTATATAAAAAATAGGAAATGTTATATGTTACCAGAATCATACTTTTGATGGAAGACGGTCCTCTATTTATATATGTCAAAGTATACTACAGAAAGTGTAACTATGTTTCCCCTTTTCAATAGAATTTAGTCGGAGTCCCAAGAACTTTTTTTCTTCAAACTATATCTTATCAAGCACTATGACACACCTACCACTTCCTTGACATAAATATAGTGTTGGAATTTAACTACCATTCATCTGAGTGGAAGAGGGATCAATATCATACTCTGATTGTTGTCTGGATCACTTTCCACTACTTCACTCCTTCATTCCCCCAAAAACTAATTGCTGGTGACTAAAACTACCACAAGTTAAATATTAAAATGTAGGGTATGCACAGTGAGGCCACATTTTTCCAAGCCATCCACACTGATCACACAAAAATGGAGTAGAGTTCTATGATATATTCTCTCTACACTGACTACTATTCCCATTATTTCCTTGGAGATAATTTTCATATAGGACCTTTAGTGCAACATAAGAAGATCCCGTAGTTCCAAATTCAAAAACATCAGGGCCACTGATCATAGCCACTCTCATACTTACCTCTATTATGGTAGATCTATTAATCACTTATGAAATAAAACTCATGTAAAAAATGATCACTTGTGATTTTATCTCATTGAGAATCCCATCCATGAAATGCCTCACCCCAGATACAACATTAGATGCTAATGATCGAGTATATAATTTCATACCTACGGAATGTCCAACATAGTCCATAACTATCTTTACCTCATTTTTCAGGTGAATGAACTGATGAGCCACTTTATCACTCTATTTATATGGATAGTTGTTTTTAAAAACATCACCTTGACGGCCTTATAGGACATCCCATCTATTATCTCATATTGATATACATTGCCTCACCAACACTCTACTTATCCCAAATTCATGTATTCATTGTGTCTCAACCTCATATACATGGGTTTCTCAAGTCCCTTAAATAATATTCGGAATGACATGATACATAAATTCTCTTCCATGGGGCCTCCCACCCTAGTGATCCTAAGAATATGTTGTAGTTGGAACTTTCTTTTCTGATAAAATATTATACATGTTGTGAGGAAATAATCCCTTTCTTTGGATCACATAACCCTTATGATGTTTTCATGGTGCTGAATTTCCATCGTATCCATAGGAGAAACAGGATTCCCAAGTTCATCAATATTAGGATTTTACAAATTCCAACTCTCAAGAATCTCAATTCGATGATGATAAGGTGTAATTTACTCAAAAATAAAAATTGACTCATTAGAATACTATATAACATTTTGATAATCCTTTGTAGGATTCAAAACCAAACAATAATTATCTCATTATACCTCTAATCATGGAATAAAAAGAAATTAATATGACCTAGTAGTTATTAAATATTCATTTATTAGAGAAACCCGATATCTCATTTCACAGTTCATAGTGGAAAATATATTCCATGGAATAAATATGTCAATATCAGGAAACCTTCATGTAAATATGTATCCATATATTCCTATAATTAGGCATGCATACTTATCACAAACAATAATGGCTATGAAGTGGAAATCTCATGAAAAAATAACATTACATAAAATGTGAATCACAACTAGTGAAATAATATGATATCATAACAAGATAAAATCATGAACAAAAATCTTATCCCTTTGCACATGGACTAAACCACATACATGGGTTATCTACTCCCATTCAAAATCTCATTTCAATAAGCCAACACATCCTAGTATCATTTTTACCAATATAGAATAACATTAAAATAAAAATGGATAACATGATCCAATGATACCAATTTATAAAATCCCCAATCTAGAAAATTCCACATGCATACAAGATGGGTTAGTTACAATATCAGTGGCATCCATCCCCATATTCAAGATGACACCTACTAGTAGTGGGGGTGTAGAGGACATAGTGGTGAGACAATAACCCATAATTAAGATTTCAAATATAAAAGTACTAAAAAATATTAAATTATTAGAAATAGATGAAACAATAAAAAATAGTGGATAAACAAAACAATAATTGTTAACTAAAAAAACCATATTAATAGAATTATAATTTAATGATAGGATATAATGTATATAAATGTTAGACTAAATATAATATAGTTAAAAGACTAATGTGACATAAATAAACTCAGAGTACCATAGTCATGAACCACTAATTCAATCTCTTCTCAATGATCTGAACCATCTCATATGTAATAATCAATAACAATATTATTTTCCCTTTTCCAAACCATTATGCACATAATATTCTCAGATTCTAATAGATTTCCAAAATACAAAGGTATAAATCATCCTAGATCAACACTACCTTGTGTAAACATAACCTTTCTGAAAATTATATCATCAAATAATGAGATAATCAGAAGTATTAATTAATTTATACAGGCGATAAAACTATAAAACAATTATGACATCTTGTTAGGAGATGTTTGATCATGTGACACATATATGCCAACTGTAATCAAAATTATATTATAAAATCACACAAATTGGTAACACAATATATTAATTACAACATTAAAATGCTAATACCTTTACATAATTATTTCAGAACAACCTGGAAAATTCAAGAAAAAAAGAATTTCAATACTCCATGAAAATCCATTTATATTTAAATTTTATAATAATTAATTAATTCCATTTATTAAAAAATTCAAGAAAAACTCAGCTAACCCCTTAATATAATAATTTCATTATAACCATGTAATTCCCTTTATATCAACATTTTACAAAAACATGGAAAGAAACATAATATAATTATTTCATCATAGATCACAAAACCAATCATGACAGTATGAAAACCACAACATAACATTATAATCAAAAAATGGTCAAATTTTTAAATTACCATTTTTCCCAAATACTCATTCATTCGATAATCATCAATGACATTTTTCATGTATAATTTTATCCAATAGATCACTTAATCTCTACTATCATTCTAAATCACATTTCTGTCCATCATGATGTTCATAATTGTTTTGGGTAGTCTCACCAAATGGGTAGCTGAATGTTTGGTCACTACATAATTGCACCCAAAGGTATTGTTATCTGGTCCCACAACATGATTATCATTAAACATTATTCTTTTAGTTAATACACATGTTGTGTTGGGGTCATATAATAATATTCCACACACATGAAAAAATGGAAGCAAACGAAAGGGGATTGTTATAAATCACATTCATTAATAAGTGAATCAATTAAATACTACTAGATATAAATTATAACACAAAAAGAAGGACAATGATAACACATTGAAATACATATATCACAGTGAATCAAAACCACATTCAACATGATTCAATATATGACATCGATAGTACAAAATAAAAAGGATATAGGTTAAAATTAGTTAAAATAACCAAGAAGAAACTGCTAGGCCAAGACATCCAGAAGGGATGAAATAACCCCAAAATCACCTTGAATTTCCCTAGGGATTGAGGTAGATAGATGCATTGTGCATATAAAGTAATGAATTTACATGACATGGTTTTAAACTACTGATCTAGATATATTAACTATGTTAATCCCATTTGTGTCTTGAATTTATAGAATATTTAAAAATTCCAAAAAAGAATCCCCTTAGTTGAAAATGACCTTGATCTTCTATTTTATGAAATGGACCAACTTCAAGGTGTTTAAAAATATATTTTACACAATAGATCACAATATATTCCTACTAGTAGGTTCACAACATGTAGAATTTTAAAGCATAAATATTTCAACGAGATATCATTCAACCCATATTCTATTGAAAGTGCATGAATCATTTCAAAATCCATCAAAGGAGAGGGGTAAACCCCTGTAATCCATTAAAAAATTTATAGTTGAAATAATTAATTCGAAAAAACATACATCCCCACATGTTATATATTTTTCCATAATAAATAACCCTTCTCCACAAGGGGTTTAACCTCTATGGTTTAAGAAAAAGTAACCCCACAAAATAATGGTTCATCCTAAAAAGTGGATCAAGCATGAAGAAATCCATGTTAATACATTCATACTTCTTGAATTCAAGTGAGTAAATTATCTATAGTAGACCATCATTTAATTACATAGATTATCAAACTAATTCAATCAATTTTTAGTATTTTATTTTCATTAATTCTCACTCTTCTAAGAGTTTTCAATTTTTTTTCATATTATCAATTAATCAATTATCAAGGTTCATTTTTTGTTTCAATTTTTTTCTTCTTTTATATTCAAAATATTTATATGAATAACATTCATATCCCTTTTGATAGAAAACGTTACTTGATTTTGAATCATGTTCTCCCCTCATTATATTTTATTCAATCAAGTTAGTAGATTATCCATTAAATATATATAATTGAAAAAGAAAATAAATTTTAAAAACACCATATAATATTCTAAAAATTATTATCATACAAACATATCAATTAATATTTATATATTCAATTTTTAGAATCATATCCTAATCCAAGGTTCATAATAATTTATTATTTTAGCAGTAGAATACATCATCACACTTGGATTTCAATGAAATGTTTGACTAATTATGACCATTTTGATCTCAATAATTAATTCGAGAATTTTTTATTGTATTCTGAAATTTCAAGGAGACATAAAATAATAATGACTTTGGGAATATTACACAGTCCTATGATTATTTAAATATTATTATAATAACTGAATGTGTCTTATATTTTATTTAAGTGATTTTTTTATATGAAATATTATCTTGTCATCTCTTATTATATTATTGAATTATTCTGATGAGTCTTATGTAATACCATAAGAACATTTATTATAATATAAGTGGTGGGGTTGTGGATTGTAGTTTATTAATATTTAAACATAAAATTTTCGAACACTTTGAAACTAAGATAGTATATTACATAAATAGTTTTCTGAATATACATTACAACATTTAGGGTATCAAAGAAGTAGATATGAAATAATATATATATATATTTTGAAAACTAAATAAGGAATATTAAAGCATTCAATAAATAATGAAGTCATAGTATAAATATTTTCTAAAATAGAACATAACCAAACATAAAAATCCTCAAGAGAGTATGGTCTTCACATGCACCCAAATTGATATGGAAGTATATTAATAGAGCTTTAGGAATAATTTATTTTCTACCTATAAAATGTATGTCTTTCAAATAATGTAATCCCTTGATCCACATGATTTGATAAATTCCAATCATCATTTTGGAATCCATCATTATATATAATATAAATTTTTTATCTTTCTCTCAATCCCCATTAGTCATTAGACTACAAAATGGGAGAAAAAAATACAATGTATAATACATACATTATTACCAATATAAACCTGAAATAGAGTATTCTATAATAATCTCTATAAGGATTAAAATATACACAAAAGTAATAAACGAGATATTGAAAAAACATTATGAATATGATATATGTTTCATGAAGTCAATCACTTCTTCTCCTCGCGGTTACGGTCATATTTAATGATGTTACTGTAAAAAATAGAAAAAGTGAAATTATGTACTTCTGGGGATCAATGGAAAAGTAATGAAAAAAGAATATTAAATTATTAACCATTCCTTCACAAAATCACTTTATATGTTGGTCATCCAATATAAAATCATCAAAACTAATTGTTTAATGTTACATCCAAAAGAATTAGATAATATACATATCATATATTTTTACATCTTCATCTTGTGAAAAATAAAGTTTTACAATTGAATGATGTTATATGACATCATCATTTCCATTATATATTTTTATATCTGATTTATATATTATTAACTAATTGATAAACATTATATTTATTCATATAAACGAAATTATAATTTTTTTTTGTAATAATGGTTTCCTGTATCCTGTAAAACAGATATATTTATAGAAAGGGAACATCCTAAATGACAATAAACAAATGATAAAAATAAGGATTAGGAATATAAACATAATAATATTGAATTATGATTTCCAAATAAATTGTTTTAATTAATTTTTACACAATAATATCTTTCTTTTAAAATGTAAAATACACATAAATGGTGATGAAATTTTAGTATAAATATTTAAATTTAACTCCCTCATACACATACATTTGTCATATTATCTAACATTACAACCCATTGTGATTTATAGAAATATTTTTTAAGAAAAGAATATTTGTATAATGTTATAATGAAATATTACAGACAACTATAACAATAATTTTGAGAAGTAAATAAGATTTTTTCAATGAAATTAACATACATATATTATTAAGTAAAAATATTTTAATTTAATATGATCAATTTTTATAAAAAACAAGGACATAAAAATATAAATTCTTAAAATAATATTTAATAAAAAAATTCATCATCTTATATTGATAAATTTATAACTTTTATGACATCTCCTCATAATTATATAGAAATAGAAACAATTATTAATATGACTCTTTGATTTCTTCTACTGTGATATATATGAACATTTCTAAATATGAATGTATTTTAGATAATAAATTTCACATGAAAATTATCTAAATTATATAATACGGTTTTATGAAAAAATGGAATCTAGATTCTCTAGAATTTTTTGACCAGATAATTACCCATCTATAAACCTCACATACTCATCTTTCCAATTCATCCATATGAAAATATTTTTTTACATTATAAATATAATTTCTATAATGCTTTTATATTTTTTAACTCGTCTTCATTCTGAGTGAAAGGTAATAATATTTTCCTGATAGAGTGAATTCCATAAATATTATAAACATTCCATGGGATAAATTTATAAGACCCTATCCTTAAACAATACTTAATCTTGAGTTATTTCAATAATTATATTTTAGGATCTTTTCTATTTTAGTGTTTAAGAGAATTAGATCATAGATCATGCATTACATTCCACATTTAAATAAGGTGGTTACATCAAAGACAATATTCATTTCTTCCACCAAAAGAAAACATATTTAAAACAAAACATGGATTCTTTTTTAACACTTCCTCAACACTATCATCACATTATGTACCTTTCCTTTGACCTGTGAAAAAAATTTCAAAAACTTGGGATGATCCTAAAAAGCTCAGTAAGGGATATAAAAATAACCAAAGAAATCTTTAGTCCATGTATACATAAGAATCAATTAAATCATACTTTACTCTTAAAACATAAGAACTTTAACATACCTCATGAAATCATAAGATTTATGAATAAATTATAGAAATCATAAGATATAAAGGTAACTTGATGCATTCATAACATTCATATGTAGGGAGTAACCCTCATGGTTACGTATGGAATACCCATCATAGTATATTATCTAAATCTCTTTGGGGAAACCATAGTGTTTAACTCCTTCACATTACCCAATACATTGGAGAGCAATCTCAGGCTCAACCGCCCTTAGTTTATCATGGAACCACCTGACTTCATAATCAATTCCCAAGAACCATAACATAATCGTATCAAATAAAACATGTATAAAAGAAATACAACATTTCCACATTTCAATCACATGATAACAATAAATCACATTGATATAATCAAAATATTATCAAAACCATTTTCAATACCAAAATAAAAGAAAATTAAAACATGGTATTTATTTTTCATTTAAAAAAAGTTATGGCTTGTATAGGAAGCCAAAACTCAAATAATGGTCACGGCGGTGAAGAAGTCGTTGTCACCACATCCGTAAGACAAAATTGTTTTTTGTCATTTAGTAAAACTCTTTGTGTAAAAAGATTCCTTTTGAATGCTATTAAAAGTCAAAAGGTTTTATTATACAACTAATAAAAGACATTCATATATAAATTGCAGTATTCCTCAATGAAAGGATATTGAGATGAAGTCCTTTACCTCAAGTCTGACTTGTTCTCTTTCATTCATTATATTCCTGAATAATAAACATAGGTCAATTTATAATTGCTTAAGGACTTCCTTTAATATTTATTATTCAGTTAATATCACATATTATCATGTTATAATAATTAGTTAATTATGTGAGTTCATATCTTGCGTTTTGTCGATGTTCGGTACATGAGTCAAAAATGAACTTGTTTGAAAATAATTGCCCATGTAGTTATAATTACATCACTTAAAGAATGGAATTAATGATTTAAATATCATAGATATCCAGTATATATTCATTTTATAGTATTCCATAATATTTGGAGATAAAAAATGAAATGCACCGTTCAGGGAGACGGTAGGCCATACGTACGCATGAACGCTAATTTCATTTCTTTGTCATATTAAAAGAATTAAAAATAAATGAGACATATATATATATATTATAATTCTATTATAATATATATATTATATAGGTAACATAAGTTCATTAATTATTTTCTTTTTAAAGTCCATGTTTGGAATGAACGATTCATGTCACGACCCCCTCCCCACAAAGTGTACCCCTCCTGGGCTGGAAATTTTAGAAGGGAGATAATGACCCCCGAGTCCTACCTCCAGTAGGACCTGGGTTGTTGACTAGCACCGAGGGTATAGTAAACAAACAAATGGGTGGCATTACCGTCTAAGAGAACACATGCGGAGAGAGAGATAAGATAGACACCAATCAAATCCAACTCAGAACTGGAATATAAAAGAAACCCAAGTGCATAAATGAAATGTCATGAAAAATTACTACAACTGAATGGGGAAACTGCAAGTACCCAAAAGAAAGTAAAAACAACTGCAACCACAAGCCCGAACAGCTCCTGCAACCATAAGATAGTAAACATCAACCTGATCTTCAACCTGCTCCAAGTGACCTGAAAAATAGTTTATATACACATAGGGTGAGTATAACAGTATAATTAGAAGGATCCTCCCCAAAGCCTCTCATGAGAAAGTAAAGAGAGCATGCCAAAGCACAGTGAGGAACAAGTGAAACTAACTTGTTTCCTAAGCAGGTATAATAAGTTCCCAACCTCACCATGGTTACTCTTACCATGTAATGCATGCAAGATTATAACATATAGTAATGAATTTCAAGGGTACCCCACTACTACATCCCCACCGGTTTTCCAATTTTCACTAACATAGCACATCCTAAGAATCTCTCTCCAAAATGTCTTGTTCGCAGACACCTGGGCGAAGCACCACACTATGCACCTCGTGCAAAAAAAAGGCTTGCCTGCAAACACCTGGGGGAATCACCAACCCATCCTCACAACCAAATGTAACCAGGTGGATTCTGCGAGCCACCATAGCTCTCACAATGTGATTCATACGTCGGGTATTATATCTCAAGCCATTACAGCCCATACACCGAGTAAGGATCTTCAATACAGCACAGCCTATACACGTTACACCTATAGTATTCTATAGGATACTATATCCAAAATATATGTGTGTGAATAACCACAAGCCATTACATCCCTCTACACACATATATGGGGAAACTAACCACTGTGCCTACAAGCACAATTATCTACCAAGAGAAGTGAGCAGGGCTAAAGGGGGTAGTCATCTATTTACCCTCCCATCAAAATGTTGGGGAAAACATCCCCCGAGGCTCAGAATCCCTAGGGTGTCAGATGCCCTTACTGGCAGGGGGGGTAGCATATAGAAAAACAAAACGTGCAGAATATACTATATCTCACAACTACACTATTGGCATAACCTAGTCTTAGACACCACTATAGGTAACGTCTCTTAGACTCTGGGATACTACTTCTGAGACTAGGTATCCTATAACTATACAACCATTTAAAGAACTTTATTGGATTACATCATTCCCTATTTCTTTTCCACTTTAAGTTAATTAATTCATTAAACATTAATTAACCATGAACCATTCCACATAAGAGTTCATTATCATCACACCCAACGTTCACTGCCCCTTTTAAAACTATAGCATCATCATTATGTCCAAGAGAACTCCAAACCCAAGGGTTAACACCATTTATTCAAATATTCATTACAGAAACACTTTCCCATATTCTCAGGCATTTTAGAAAATCATTCTATGATACTAACACAAAGGAAAAAAACGTGGTTAGTAGACGTACTACCCATCGATTATTTGCTGCCTATATAAAGAGCATAGGCACATTCCCCCTTGAGAACCTAAACACGGAAAGCATGTGGCATACCCCTCATGTATTCACCTCTTTCGGAAGAAGGGTAAGCATGACCAGCTTCCTTGAGCAGTGGGGAAAATTAAAGCAGATAATCAACCAATCAAAAATCATCAAGCATCCAACAATCACATCAGTCCTATTCCATCAACCCTTTTGTCCTCCACGACTCCCAAATGCATAAACTGATGCATCTCGCCGCTCTCGGTGTCATCCACTAGAAAAACGAAAAGGCCTCTATGCCCTGACATATCACAAAAATTGGGCTATGGCCCTCTAATAATCAATAGGGTAACTCAAAACCCTTCAAGGAATTATCAAACAATAAAATTATTTAATCCATCTTTAATTAACAGATTTAAAATATGTTGGTTCCCACATCGGGAGACCTAACCAGTAAGCTATCCCAATAGATCAAACAATATTACTACGCCAATTTGATTAACATAAAATTACATCAAGAACCAAATTTTTATTCATGCCTCTTTATCTTTATCCAACCAATTATCAATTAATCCCAGTTTACGTTCTTTACCGGTTTCTATCATGAACAATCTACTAAGCAATAAAAGCACATATATCACACTATCTAGAAATACAAGAGGCAATATCATATGATCAAAAAAAATTATTTATACTATTCAAAATTTTTATTATGTCAATACCATTTTCATCCAGTGGGATTAAACAAGCTAACAATACAGTCTCACGTAAATGAAAGATAAGCAACGAATCCCCTACCACAATGGTTTTTTACGAAAACCCGAACAAACAAAGAACGCTTAAGAAATCTCGGTTGATTCTCCAAGTATCCTCCTTAGATCTCTTCTCCTAACACAAAAAAGTCCAAAACTCGTCATATTTGGAATCAAAACACTTAGATATACCCAAAATGGATGTATATCTATGAAATTAAGAGAAGAGGGAATGTAAGTTCGAGTGGATCAACGAAACTGATCAAGAACGAAGAAGAACGAAGAAGAACGATCACATACCTCATGAAACCATCTTTGATTCACCAAGAGAAGCCTTCATATCGCCTCCAAAACACTTGGGAGAGGTTATAATACCTTCAACGGAGGGTAATACCGAGTTATGGCCGCTTAAGAGCTTAAACGATCAAGTTAGAGGCAAAACTGTTGAGATCCCCAAATGTTGGATCTAGTTTAGGTGCCCACACAGTTTTTTTGCAAAGTTAGATAGACCGTGTTCTAACCGTGCGGTTGCTACTACCTCATAAAACATTCCCCGCATGGTTAGGCTCCATGGTTAGATAAATTGTGGGCTCACCATGCATTAGCCACTACCTCTATAATTAACTATGGACGGTATGGCCGCATGGTTTAGAAAAACTGTGTGCAGCCTGTGTGAAAACTACTACCCTTTATTTTTCCTTAAAGATTCACCCAACACACCCCCAAGTCACTAATCCAAAACAGGGGTAGTTAGAAACATCAAAAATACCTGAAGACATAACGTGATGTTACATTTCACAATTGTCTACCGATGAAATGGTTTGTCGCAAAAGAATTTTTTCGTAAAGCGTTGGGGATAAGTTACCTTGACCTCCCGGAACAACTCTAACATAACATTTCCACAAAGTAATGGAATGGAGAGGTCCAGGACATTACATCAGATACCTCTCATAACATTCTCATCCTCCAGAATCAAAAACCCACATAAAGAGAAAACGAAACAGGGTCTGAACAACCACTCCGCAAGATACCTCTCAAAAGAGTGAAAGCCACCAAAAACAACAAAGTGAGACATCTCCTAAACATGAATGTTTCATAGCCTCAATAGATACATCGATACATGGAAAGAGTTAAACATCAAACAACTTTTTGTACTGAGCATGTATATGTGGCTCACATTCCCAGGTACTCTCCTCCAAACCACCGTGTCGCCACTAGACAAGATCTAATGGAATAGAACACCTGCTCAACACCTTATCCTTGCGGTCTTGGATCTCCACAGGTTGATCATCAAAGGCTGCATCATCATCAACATCGATCTCTCCCCAATCGATGATGTGAGAGTCGTCATGAAGATAATGATAGTGCTGTGACACATGGAATACATCATGTATCTGACTCATTTGTGGGGGAAGTGATACTTGATACGCCAAAGCTCCAACATGAGCTAACACCTCAAAAGCCCCAACCAACCGGGGAGAAAGCATACTTCTATGACCAAACCTTCGCTTCCCACGATTGGGATTCAACTTCAGAAACACATGTTCCCCAACATTAAACTCTAAGGGTCTCCATCATTGATCGGCATATGATTTCTGACGATCTTACACGGTCTTAATCCTCTCACGAATCACCTAAACCATCTTTGTTGTATTCAGGACTTGTTCCATACTGAGAATTGATGACTCTCTGACCCTAGTCCAGTACAACGAAGAACGGCAAGGCCGAACATACAAGGCTTCAAACGATTCCATAACGATGGTGGATTGAAAACTATTATTGTATGAGAACTCCACCAAGGGTAAGTGCCTCAACCATGAACCTCTGAAATCAATAACACAAGATCGTAACATTTCTTCAAGAGTCTAGATGGTTCACTCTGTCTAACCATCCTTTTGAGGATGAAAAGAAATGGTAAGGCATAGTTGAGAACCGAATGCATTTTGAAAACCTCTCCACACCCTGAAGGTAAAATGAGGATCATGATCAGAAATTATCATCCATGGGATTCCACGAAGTCTCACCACCTACTATAGATACTGCCTCGATAGATCTTCCACTGATCTTGACTCCTTGATTGCTATGGAGTGGGGTGATTTTTTTAAACGATCAGGTACCACCCAAATAGCATCATGTCTTCCAAGAGCTTGAGGTAAAATAGTTACAAATTCCATTGATATGTCATCCCACTTCCACTGAAGAATCTTTAATGGCTGGAGAAGACAACTAGGAACACGGTGTTCGACCTTCACCATTTGGCAGACTAAACATCGAGACACAAACTCCGCAACATCACACTTCAGCCCAGTCCCCCAAAACAGACACTTCAAGGCTCAATACATCCTTGTCACATAGGGATGTACCACTAATGTAGAACTATGGAACTCTCTATGAACTATCTCATGCATTGTCAAGGGAACAAAAAGACTTCCATGGTACAACACTCTGTGTTGTTTGTCCTCCGACCAACCATAAGGGGCCTCACCACAGACAACTCAGTCTCTCCAAACCTTCACGTCTAGATCTCCCAATTGGGACTCATATACATTCTACATTAGGGATGACTATACCGTCATCTAAAAAAGACAACCTATACCCCCAACGTCTCCCATATCAAGATGTAATACTGACAGTTCTTCCATTACTCACTAGGAATCACTGGATTCACACACAGTATCACTACGTGAAATTCGGCTCAGCGCATCAACAACAAAATTCCCCTTTCAAGGTGTATATGATATTTTGAAGTCGTATTACTACAAGAACTCCATACACCGATACTTTCGTAAGTTCAAGTCATGCTGGGAGAAAACAGACCTCAATCTTTTATGATCGGTGAAAACCACAAAGAGATCACCATTGAGGTAATGTCTCCACAACTTCAGAGAAAACACCATAGCTGCCAACTCAATATCATGGGTGACATAGTTGTGTTCATGGGGATGTAACTTCCTTGACCCATAAGATTCAATTGACCTCTGTTGTATAAGAATTGAACCTAACCCCAGATGTGAAGCATCATAGAAAACATCAAACTGAACTCATTCAGCTAGAAGAATAATGATTGGAGAACTTACTAACTTATCCTTTAGATACTCAAAATCTTTATGGCGATGATTAGTCTATATGAATGCCAGATCCTTCATGGTCAAAGATGTTAGAGGGGTGGAAACTCATTAGAAATTTTCTACGAACCTCCTGTAGTAGCCTGTGAGACCAAGGAAACTTTGCACCTCTGACACTGTCTTGGGGGATACCCAGGACACAACTACTTCAATCATCGATGGATCCACATATACTCCCTATTGGGACACAAAATTCCCAAATAAATGGACTTATCAAGCCCAAAATCACACTTAAATAATATTACAAATAGCTTATGTTGATGAAGGACTCCAAAAAAGGCTTGTAGATGCTATGCATGCTCCTCTTCAGATGTGGAGTACACAAGGATGTCGTCGATGAAAACTACCATGAACTTGTCCAGGAACTCTTAGAACATAGCATTCATCAATCCCGTGAATACAACTGGAGCATTCTTCATGCCAAACAGCATTAAAATGAACGCATAATTCCCATGACGATAATGGATAGCAGTCATCGGGATATCCTCATCCTTCACACACATCTGATGATATCCTGACCACAAGTCAAACTTTGAGAACCAACTTGAACCCATTAGTTGATCGAATAAGTCATAAATTCATAGAAGAGTATAGAAATTCTTTATTTTCACTTAGTTTAATCCATGATAATCGACACACAACTGAAAACTATTGTGAACCTTCTTCACGAACAAAACTGGTGCACCCCACGGTGGCATGCTCGGTCGAACAAAACCACACTGTAACAGTATTTCAAGATGTATACACAGCTCTCGTAAATCAAAAGGGACTATCCTATATATATACATAGAGATAGGAAACGCTCCAGGATTTAGCTCGAACCCAAACTCGATCTATAATCGATGGGGTAATGCTACAACCACTTCTAGAAAGACATCAGTGTACAGTTATATGACCCTAAGAAATGTCAACTGCTGAACCTCTGAAGAACTCAGAATCATCTCAGCCATCATGGATGATAAGGATGGAATATGCCTATGACCCATATGATGATATCACTCACCAACAAAAACCACAAGATCTCCATCCGCACCAATGAAGATGACCCTTTTCCTGAAGCAATCCACGATATCCTACACCGAATACAAACAATCCATGGAGAGGATGAAATCATATGGTTGTATTTGTAAACATATGAAATCTCCCCAAAAGCGGTGTTTTGCTAACACTAGATCACAGTCTATAAATACATTAGACAAGTCAGATAGACTTCCAACTAGCGTAGTCATTTCCATGGGAACTGGAAGCCACTCTAAATCAAGTCCCAATTCATGGAAAAGGGTAGGTGATATGAAGGAGTGTGTGACTCCTAAATCAAAAATGGGATACACAAATGTAGAAAACAGGAAAAGGGTTCCTTGAACAAAGTCTGGATTTCCTAGAGCTTGCACCGCTAGAGCATGAAGCTGACCATGACCTCCTCTACAACCTCTCTAACCCTTATGGTGACCACCACCATGGTCGCGCTCTACTCTCTGAGAATGGGGAGTGTCATTGTAACACCCCAAGCATCCATGATACTCTTCTCTTTGAATAATAGAGCAGTGTGTGTTGTACGGAACCTTGAGTTCTAACACACCGCGACCAATAAAAGCAGCCGTTATGAAAAGTAATACCCACTTTCTGAAATTATATAAATTTTATATTTCAAAATGGACTTCATTATTTTATTCGGAATATCGAAATTATCCTATGTTGAAATTTGTGTAATTTTTTGAGAACTTCGAATTTATTATGAATAATGGAAAACACTTAAAAACAACTTTTTTTATCAAAATAATTTATAGTGATAAATTATAATATTGAGTGTTTTTAAAGTATAATTAGTATATATTTTTACCATTTTATCCAATGGTGGTCATTATAATTAATTTTAGTTTGAAATTGGACATAAAAAATTGTCAATCTTTGATATATATTGTTTCTTAAAAACACGCTATTTGTTGTGACAGGAGGAAGTAATTATAAAATTAATTAATGAAACTTATATGATTGGAATTTTTAAAAATATATATCATTTTTGAATTCGGAATATCAATTATAGCTTAGGGTGAATTTTTGGCATTGTTCTGAAAAACTTCAATTTTTGATGAATAGTGAAACCACTAAGTTGTAGTTCAAAAACTGATTTTTCGTTTAAATGAAACATTACCACTTCTGTGATTTGATTTTCAAAAATCCAACATACATGGTTGTCATTAGGAAGAAAAATGTGGTTCAATGGGGTTAAAATAATTTTTTGGTGAATAGTATCTTTTAAGTTTTATTAATCGCGATTCAAGGTAATTAGTGTAACTTAAGTTAAATATAATGTTATAATAATATTAAATTACCTTTACACATGTATAAACCATATTAGATGAGTCATGGACGACCAATAAAATCCATGGGTAAACTTGGGGACCCCATGGAGGCACTTGTGTATGAAAATGACATTAGGAACTTTTATTTAAAGTAAAAATAAAACTGTCACAAACATGTGTTGTTTTACTAAAGCAATTATTACCTAGGGTTATATAAGATAAATAATTTACTATAAATATTAATTGGAAATATAAAGGGATTTCATACATCATGGTAATTTTTTTATAATTTTTAGACATTATATAAATTAATGTTTTTATGACACCACGATGATGCAACGATTACCTCATTAATTAACGATTTTAATAAAATGGAAGGATAATGTAAAATACAATACATGCACTTGTGAAAGACCTATTGGATGAGTATATTTAGAACAATAATCACCTTATCCTCTAAATATACCATTTTGGGTACTTTAAAATATTAAAATCATTTCATAATAATGTAACATTTCATGAGTTTCCAAAAGTGCCCCTCCTCTCCTCTTATAAAAGGCCCCCACCTCTACCACCTTATTCACACCATCAATGCCTTTTGGCTCGGCCAAACACTGAAAACATACTCTCTCTATAATGACCCATACTTTACATACATTGTTAATACTTCAAAATTGAAGCACACTTATTACAACATATGACAAAACCACAAAGGACCGTATAGGTATAGTGTCTTTAGAAACTGGGAAACATAAACAACTGGTTTATAAATCTTCTACAGTGTCTCCCATTTATTTCATCAAATCTAGGGTCCCTTTTAGCATATTCTACTTAATATCCTTCTTCCTGACCTGGGGAAAAGAAAACATAAAAGGGTGAGCTCAAATGCTCAGCAAGGGCAAATAAAGGAAATAAAAATCATATCATATCTTTTTGAAAATCATAACCTGCAAAAGAGATCATAATATCTTCTCATGGAATAAATCATAGAAGTGAAAATGAGATCCCCATAATCATAACATGAATCTTTAAACTTTTTGACATGCACACATAATCATGGAAAATCATTTCTTGTTAGTCATGACTCATTGCCAAGACTATCTTAGTGGACAAAGTCCCTTTCTGAACCGAGTTCACTCCTCGTTTCAGTCCTGTATCACTCAACCGAAATAACCTTCCGTTCCAGCCATGTCTATCTCATGAGATATAAAATCTTTACCCAATGCATTGGAGGGAGATATAGGTCCCACCCATCTTATAATGAATCCTTTCTTATGTGTGCCACATAATCATAAATCATACATCATTGCATAATCCATGTAATACAAATTGGAATCTTAAACATCATGACATCATAAAACAATTCATACAAGATAAAGGAATTCATGAAAATAATTCAATCACAAAATGATCAAATCAATGTAATAATAGGGATAAAAACAGAACCCTTTATTATCTTATATGGAAAATAATTTTGATAAAACACTTGAACTCCATTCTTGAGGAAAATATCCTTTCTTCTTCAAAAAAACATTTTTCCTTTCATAACATGTCATACGACTTTAAAATAAAAGAAGTTGATTAAAAATAAACTTGAAAACTTGTAAAGTAATCTTCTTGGAAATAATGTTTTAAAAATCCATACATGCCGTATATGTTAAAAAAACATTCTTCGTACCTTTGTCGGAAAAGTCAAAAAGTACCTCGTAGGAAAAAAACGACAAAAGATTCCTTTCATATTCTTTACTAAAAACTCACCGAAAGGGTAAAATTGGATTTAAACTATTGTAAGTGGATGGAAAAAATATTAAATATTGAGGGAACATGGATGTGGATGATAAAATACACCCCAGTAAATACTTACGAATAAACAATCTCGGATAAAAATGAGATTGTGGTATTTTCCCTTACCTTATGTCCGATTTTCTTTGTACGTGTCCGAAGCTCCTGTATAATAGTTTAAATATTGTTATTGACTTATTACAGAATCATACATATTGATATGATATCATATATGGTCATATTCTTAGCTTCTTGTTAGTTATATTTCATTGTTACTTGTTACTCGGGTCTTTATTGCCTTTTGTTCTTATGCGTGTTTTGCCGAATAAATTCTTATTCTTCTTTTAAGGTTATAGATACCTTATATCCAGAATGGTATTAGTGTATCATATATCATATTTATTCATTCAATTCATTTATATAATTATTATGTAATGATGATCATGTAGAACGAGTCGCTTCACATCATGGAGACGGTATTCCGTACGTACGCACGAGTGATGATATCGTTCCTATGATCGTGGAATTGTATTGGAGTATATATATATATTATTTAAGTATAAATATTAATTTATAATAATCATAAATAGTTACTCATTACACCATTATACCCATCCTTGTAAAGTGATGGTGGAAAATAGATTACACCACGGTGTGGAGACGGTATTCCGTACGTACGCACGCACGGTGATTTCATTTTTCCGTAGGATGGATAGAAGGTGAATTAGGGTTGTTTCATATTTATAATAACATATCAGTATGTAAGTAATACTTATGTTATTACTTTATCATGAAACAACTAAAGGAGAAGAAGTTGAAGAAGAAAGAAATTGAAAAGATCGGTAACGGATATTACCTCTTCTTTGGAACGCCTCTTTGAATCCTCCACTTAGGGAACTAAGATTGGTCTTTGAAGAAGACCAGGACCTCTAGGATTATTCTAGGGAAGTGGAGAGGAGAAAATGGCAGGGTTTGGCCGAGCTTGAGTGCTCAATTTGGTGTGAGGAGGAGGGAGAGGAGGTGCCCTTTTATAAGGGAGGAGAGGGGCACCTTAGGAATATCTCAAAATATTATTTTATATTAAAGTCAAAATCGGTTTATAATGGTTCTAAAGGGTCTTATTTCGAAGCTAAAGTGGGGAAGGGTAGAAATCCTATCAACCAATAGGATTTAGACAAGTTTAGGGTATTATTTTAACCTTATCAATTAGATTTAACTCTAAGTTAAATAATTTAACTTTTACCATGTCTTTTTGTTTTCTTTCACTATATGGTTAATACACTTACTATAACATGCCAAACGAACCACAAATTGTTTATTATTAATATATATATCCTTATCTAAGTCATTTGGCCGAACCTTAGATTTTTAGGAATAAAATAACAATTAATAATATAATATTTGATTTAAAAACTATTTTGTGTCAATTTTGACACTATTTGATATATGATTTTTGTGAAAGTCATAACAGAATTATATGTTCGAACCAGGTTGATTAAATCAACACTAATATATCATAGTAACCTAAAAAAATTTTGTAATTCATAAAAGGTCTCAAATTACATTTATTTTGGTGTTTATAACATCAATTATGTCAATATATCATAAATAAGATAATTACTGCATCATAATTGTGTCATAAATAAATTAAATTATTTAATTTCTAAAAATTATATATAAAATACAATTATGTAGGAAATCTTTTTAGATTTCTAATGAATATTTATAGTCTAATTTCTCTTATGTATAACCCCATATTAAAAATGATTTACTTATTAAACATTGATTTTAACTATTTTAACCCTTCTTTAAATAAATTAATAATAAATGTCCTAATATAACCCAAGTGGGCCTAAATGGTCATATTTTATTCATAAGGTTGTTTTTGGTCGAATTACACTTATCAAATAGAATTAGGACATGTGTTAGGGTAATAGTAATATCATATTTACCCTTAGTTACCCTATTTACTATTAACCGCGGTAAAAAAAATAAAAAGTTACTATTCACCAAAAAATTATTTTTTATCTCATTGAACCACATTTTACTTACTGATATCAACTGTGTCTGTTGTATTTTCGAAATTCCATTCACAGAAGCGGTAAAATTAAGTTTTATGCAAAATTCAGTTTTTAACCTACCACTTAGTGGTTTCACTATTCATCAAAAATTGAAAGTTTTCAGAAAAACACCAAAATTTCACCCTAGGCTGATTTCGGTATTCCAAATCCAAAAATGAAGTACATTTTGAAAAATAAAATTTCAAAAAGTGGTTATTACTATTCATAACGGCTAGTTTTAATAATATTTTAATAGCATATCGTTGTTTAGTGAAACTCGGTATTGCGTACGACGCAAGCTATCGAGGAAGGTCGCGATTGCGTGTAAAGTAAGCCAAGCTAGTATGTAGTGAAATATTCCTTTGATGATATATAAAAAAACAAAATATTACTCCTAAAAATCTCGGGTGTTACATTCTACCCCCCTTAAAAAGAATTTCTCCCTCGAAATTCGTCACTTTGTAACAAACAGATGAGGATACTTCTCCCTCATCATATCCTCAAGCTCCCATGTAGCTTATTCATGTTGGTGGTTCCTCCATAAAACTTTCACCAATCGAGTGGTCTTGTTTCGTAGTACTTTTTCGCTACGATCCAGAATCTCTATCGGCTGTTCTTCATAAGAAAGATCTTGCTCCAGCGGTACAACTTCTGAGCTGAGTACATGTGAAGGATCAGTTATGTACTTTCTCAGGAGAGATACATGGAACACATCGTGAACTTGAGAGAGATTCGGTGGAAGCGCCAATCAGTAAGCTACCTTCACAACACGATCCATTATTTCGAAAGGACAGATATATCTAGGGCTCAACTTCCCCTTCTTTCCAAATCTCATAACCCTCTTCCAGGGAGATATTCATAAGAACACTTTATCACCCACTTCAAACTCTAGTTCTTTTCATCGGGAGTTAGCATAACTTTTCTGTCGACTCTGAGCTGCTCTTATGTGTTGTTGAATAGATCTAACCTTTTCTGCCATTTCATCAACGAGATCAGGTCCTAACAGCTTTCTTTCCCCAACTTCATCCCAGCAAGTTGTAGTCCTGCATTTCTTTCCATAGAGAGATTCATAAGGAGCCATCTGAATACTGGAGTGAAAGCTATTATTATAAGAAAATTCCACCAAAGGTAGGTGTTGATCCCAACCTCCTTTGAAATCCATAGAGAAATCTCTCAACATATCTTCTAGGGTTTGAATTGTTCTCTCAGACTGACCGTCTGTCTGGGGATGATAAGTAGTGCTGAAACTCAACTCTGTATCCAGAGTATGCTGAAGACTTCTCCAGAACTTCGAGGTAAATATCGGATCCCGATCAGATATAATAGAAAGTGGTACTCCATGCAATCTTACCACTTCCTTTACATATATCCTGGAAAGATGATCTAGAGAGAAATCCTCTCTAATAGCAATGAAGTGTGCAGACTTTGTAAGACGATCAACTATGACCCAAATAGCATTATTGCCTTTGGATGTTTTAGTAAGTCCAGTGACAAAGTCCATAGTGATATTTTCCCATTTCCATTCGGGTATGGGTAATGGTTGTAACATCCCCTTAGACTTCTATCTCTCATCTTTAACTTGTTGACAAACCAATCATCGAGAGACATATTCAGCAACATCTCTTTTCATGCCATCCCACCAGAAGTACTCTTTCAGGTCCCTATACATCTTCGTGATTCTAGGATGAATAGAGAATGAAGAACTATGAGCCTCATCCAGCAGCTCCTTCTTTAATTCGGGGATGGGAGGAACACAAACCTGATTCCTGAACTTTATTATCCCATCACAATCAAGGTTGAATTCAGGAACATTTCTCACCTTCTTTTGTAACTCGACATCTTCTTTCTGTGCCTCCTTAATCTTCGCATGTATAGATGGTTGAACATTCATTTGAGAAAGATAAGATTTTTCCCCTTCCATTATAATTCCAAGATCCATCCTTTGTAAATCCATAAATATTGGATCCTTTGTGATCCTCATCATGGATAAACTAGCATGGTCTTGTCGACTTAATGCATCTTCCACCTTGTTTGCTTTCCTAGGGTGGTAATGGATTGAGCAGTCGTAATCCTTAATCAGCTCCAACCATCTTCTTTGACACATATTCAACTCCATTTGTGTGAAAATATACTTTAAACTTTTATGATCAGTATAAATATCACACCTTTCACCATAAAGGTAATGCCTCCAAATCTTTAATGCAAAGATTACCGCAACCAACTCCAAATCATGAGTTGGGTAATTTTTCTCATGGATTTTCAACTGTCGTGAGGCATAAGCTATCACCATATCATTATGCATAAGAACACACCCCAATCCCTTCTTGGATGCATCACTGTAGATCACAAACCTTTCTCCACTACAAGGCAGTGTGAGCACAGGTGCACTGGATAACCTTCTTTTCAACTCCTTGAAATTCTCTTCACATTCCTCTGTCCAAACAAACTTAACTCCTTTCTGAGTCAACATGGTGAGTGGATTAGATAATCATGAAAAATCCTTTACAAAACGTCAATAATATCCAGCCAAACCAAGAAAACTTCGGATCTCAGTTACTGTTGTTGGTCTTGACCATCTTTCGATAACCTCTGTTTTTGCTAGATCCACAGATATCCCCTCTTTTGAGATTATGTGACCCAAAAATGCAACTTTTTGAAGCCAAAATTCACACTTGGTAAATTTGGCATAAATCTTCTCCTTTCTCAGGGTCTTCAATATAATTCTCAAGTGATCTTCATGCTCTTCCTTGCTCTTTGAATAGACAAGAATATTGTCTATAAAAACTACCACAAATTGATCAAGATAGTCTCTAAAGACTCTATTCATTAGATCCATGAAGATAGCAGGGGAATTAGTACGACCAAATGGCATCACTATAAATTCATAGTGTCCATACCTTCTACGGAAAGCCGTCTTTGGTATATCCTCCCTTTTGACCCTTAATTGATGATGCCCTGAACGAAGATCAATCTTGGAAAAGTATTGAGCTCCTCGTAGTTGGTCCAATAAGTCATCAATGCGTGGGAGAGGATATTTGTTCTTGATAGTGATCTTGTTAAGTTCTCGATAATCAATGCAGAGTCTCATTGATCCATCTTTCTTCTTAACAAATAGAACAGGTGCTACCCAAGGTGACACACTAGGGCGTATGAATCCTTTATCAAGATTCTCTTGGAGTTGCTTCTTCAATTCATGCAACTCAATTGGGGCCATTCTATAAGGTGTCTTTGAAATTGTCAAAGCGCCCGGTACGAGTTCTATTGAAAACTCAACTTCACGATTTGGTGGAAGACCCGGTAATTCATCTGGAAATACATCATCAAACTCCCGAAAAATGGGCATATTCTTAATCGTGAGTTTCTCACCAACCATTTGAGATAAAGAACCTTAATTTAGTGGAATCAATACCCATAAGATGGAAGAAATTTCCACTGGAAGGTTATGTTCATCCTTGCATTGATAGACGATCGTAGATTGATCTACAATATGAAATGTGACTTCCCTTCTTTGGCAATTGATATGAGCTCCATGTAGAGAAAGCCAATCCATGCCAAGAATCACATCAAATTCCACTAAAGGAAGGATCACAAGATTTGCAGGAAGCACTTTCCCACAAACATCGATCAGAGAAGAATTATAAACTTTTGATGCGACTGTTGTGCCATTAGGTGTTGTCACAGCTAACTCAACATCTAATTGTTGAGGTAGTACGGTGATACCCTTAGAAAATTTTTCAGAAATAAAAGAGTGGGTGGATCCAGAATCAAATAAAACATTTGCTACTTTAGAGTGGATGGTAAGTGTACCTTTCACCACTTCGTTATCGTACTCCACATCGCTGATAGAAATTGCATGTGACTTTCCTTTGTCTTTAGCCTTAAGATTTTATTGACGTCGACCATCATCATCAACCTTTGGATTTGGGCATTGATTGGCATAATGCCCCATCTCCTTGAACTTGAAACATTGATGTGTAGTAGGTTCATTCTGTGTATCCCTTCCTTTGTTTGCATCATTAGACATCTTCTTCCCATTATCGCGGCATTCAAATTCCCGATGACCTTCCTTTCCACATTTAAAACATTTACTTGTCCCTTTAAGACAACTCCCTCCAAGTTTCTTTCCACACTTTGAGCATAAGGGAATGTTCATCTTCTTTTCAGTGTGATCTTTAGATTTTCCTTTGAATTCCATCTTCCCCTTCTTATCAAACCCATGTGACTGATGGGTTACTCCAATCTCCATCTCGACTTTGAGAGCACATCGAACGATTTCCTCGTAGCTATTGAAGTCCCTTATGGCTAACGCCCTTCGAAGACTTGGTTTTAAGCCACTAAAAAATCGATCGATCTTACTCTCAGGTTGGATAATAATACCAGAAGCGTACCTTGCAAGTCTTGTAAAATTTGCTTCATAGGTACCAACAGATTCATCATCCCTTTGCTTCAGTTCAAGAAACTCTTTCTCCATCTTTGTTCGGAGAATATGAGGGAAGTACTTATTGAAAAATAAGTTCTTGAACTCGTCCCATTCCATAGACTCAATTTCATTCCTTTGCCTCGTATTCTTAATAAGATTCCACCATTGATCAGCATCTCCTTCCAAACGATACACTGCTAGGATGACTTTATCATGTTCAGAACATTGAAGAACTGAAAATATCTTTTCAGTAGTACTAATCAATTGTTCAGCAACTAATGGATCAGTAGACCCACTGAAAGAAGGTGGACGCTGCCTCATGAAGGATTCAACAGAATGTTGCTCCTTCCTTTGCTCGTTTGGAAGTCATGCATGATTCATAGCTTGAGAAAGTTGTGTGATCATGGCTACAAGATTTTTCATTCCAGCTCCCATATCGTTTGGTTGCTCAGGGGGACAATCATTGCATTGTCCATCGCATTCCGCATTAACACGGTTCCTTCGGGTTCCAGCCATTGACTAAAACCAAGAATAATAGTGTGAGCAACACTAATTATAATAGGGAAACCACATAATCAAGGATAAAATTTCACACTTAAGGTTTTATCCTAGGGTATTCATGGCCATTTCTAAAACACTATGATTGTGTTCTATGCTTAGACTTATCCTTAGGGTTCTTACTAAGGCTTTCACATCCTAGTTTCCAAAGGTTGACTATACCTTTCCTCTGATACCAACTATAACGACCCATACTTTACATACATTGTTAATACTTCAAAATTGAAGTACACTTATTACAACATATGACAAAACCACAAAGGACCGTTTAGGTATAGTGTCTTTAGAAACTGGGAAACATAAACAACTGGTTCATAAATCTTCTACAGTGTCTCCCATTTATTTCATCATATCTAGGGTCCCTTTTAGCATATTATACTTAATATCCATCTTCCTGACCTGGGGAAAAGAAAACATAAAAGGGTGAGCTCAAATGCTCAGCAAGGGCAACTAAAGGAAATAAAAATCATATCAAATCTTTTTGAAAATCATAACCTGCAAAAGAGATCATAATATCTTAAAATGGAATAAATCATATAAGTGAAAATGAGATCCCCATAATCATAACATGAAACTTTAAACATTGTGGCATGCACACATAATCATGGAAAATCATTTCTTGTTAGTCATGACTCATTGCCAAGACTATCTTAGTGGACAAAGTCCCTTTCTGAACCGAGTTCACTCCTCGTTTCAGTCTTGTATCACTGAACCGAAATAACCTTCCGTTCCAGCCATGTCTATCTCATGAGATATAAAATCTTTACCCAATGCATTGGATGGAGATATAGGTCCCACCCATCTTATAATGAATCCTTTCTTATGTGTTCCACATAATCATAAATCATACATCATTTCATATTCCATGTAATACAAATTGGAATCTTAAACATCATGACATCATAAAACAATTCATACAAGATAAAGGAATTCATAAAAATAATTCAATCACAACATGATCAAATCAATGTAATAATAGGGATAAAAACAGAACCCTTTATTATCTTAGATGGAAAATAATTTTGATAAAACACTTGAACTCCATTCTTGAGGAAAATATCCTTTCTTCTTCAAAAAAACATTTTTCCTTTCATAACATGTCATACGACTTTAAAATAAAAGAAGTTGATTAAAAATAAACTTGAAAACTTGTAAAGGAATATTCTTGGAAATAATTTTTTAAAAATCCATACATGCCGTATAAGTTAAAAAAAACATTCTTCGTACCTTTGTCAGAAAAGTCAAAAAGTACCTCGTACGAAAAAAACTACAAAAGATTCCTTTCATATTCTTTACTAAAAACTCACCGAAGGGTAAAATTGGATTTAAACTATTGTAAGTGGATGGAAACAATATTACATATTGAGGGAACATGGATGTGGATGATAAAATACACCTCAGTAAATACTTACGAATAAACAATCTCAGATAAAAATGAGATTGTGGTATTTTCCCTTACCTTATGTCCGATTTTCTTTGTACGTGTCCGAATCTCCTGTATAATGGTTTAAATAATGTTATTGACTTATTCCAGAATCATAAATATTGATATTATATCATATATGGTCATATTCTTAGCTTCTTGTTAGTAATATTTCATTGTTACTTGTTACTCGGGTCTTTATTGCCTTTTGTTCTTATGCGTGTTTTTCCGAATAAATTCTTATTCTTCTTTTAAGGTTATAGATACCTTATATCCAGAATGGTATTAGTGTAACATATATCATATTTATTCATTCAATTCATTTATATAATTATTATGTAATGATGATCATGTAGAACGAGTCGCTTCACATCGTGGAGATGATATTCCGTACGTACGCACGAGTGATGATATCGTTCCTATGATCGTGGAATTGTATTGGAGTATATATATATATATATATTATTACAGTATCAATATTACTTTATAATAATCATAAATAGTTACTCATTACACCATTATACCCATCCTTGTAAAGTGATGGTGGAAAATAGATTACACCACGGCGTGGAGACGGTATTCCGTACGTACGCACGCGCGGTGATTTAATTTTTCCGTAGGATGGATAGAAGGTGAATTATGGTTGTTTCATATTTATAATAACATATCAGTATGTAAGTAATACTGATGTTATTACTTTATCATGAAACAACTAAAGGAGATGAAGTTGAAGAAGAAAGAAATTGAAAAGATCGGTAACGGATATTACCTCTTCTTTGGAAAGCCTCTTTGAATCCTCCACTTAGGGAACTAAGATTGGTCTTTGAAGAAGACCAGGACCTCTAGGATTATTCTAGGGAAGTGGAGAGGAGAAAATGGCAGGGTTTGGCCGAGCTTTAGTGCTCAATTTGGTGTGAGGATGAGGGGGAGGAGGTGCCCTTTTATAAGGGAGGAGAGGGGCACCTTAGGAATATCTCAAAATATTATTTTATATTAAAGTCAAAATCGGTTTATAATGGTTCCAAAGGGTCTTATTTCGAAGCTAAAGTGGGGAAGGGTTGAAATCCTATCAACCAATAGGATTTATACAAGTTTAGGGTATTATTTTAACCTTATCAATTAGATTTAACTCTAAGTTAAATTATTTAACTTTTACCATGTCTTTTTGTTTTCTTTCACTATATGGTTAATACACTTACTATAACATGCCAAACGAACCCCAAATTGTTTATTATTAATATATATATCCTTATCTAAGTCATTTGGCCGAACCTTAGATTTTTAGGAATAAAATAACAATTAATAATATAATATTTGATTTAAAAACTATTTTGTGTCAATTTTGACACTATTTGATATATGATTTTTTTAAAAGTCATAAAAGAATTATATGTTCGAAACAAGTTGATTAAATCAACACTAATATAGCATAGTAACCTATAAAATTTGTGTAATTCATAAAAAGTCTCAAATTACATTTATTTTGGTGTTTATAACATCAATTATGTCAATATTTCATAAATAAGATAATTACTGCATCATAATTGTGTCATATATAAATTAAATTATTTAATGTCTAAAAACTATAAATAAAATACCATTATGTATGAAATCTTTTTAGCTTTATAATGAATATTTATAGTCGAATTTATCTTATGTATAACCCCATATTAAAAATGATTTACTTATTAATCATTGATTTTAACTATTTTAACCCTTCTTTAAATAAATTAATAATAAATGTCCTAATCTAACCCAAGTGGGCCTAAATGGTCATATTTTATTCATAAGGTTGTTTTTAGTCGAATTATACTTATCCAATAGAATTAGGACATGTGTTAGGGTAATAGTAATATCATATTTACCCTTAGTTACCCTATTTACTATTAACTGCGGTAAAAAAAAATAAAAAGTTACTATTCACCAAAAAATTATTTTTATCTCATTGAACCACATTTTACTTACTGATATCAACCGTGTCTGTCGGATTTTTGAAATTCCATTCACAGAAGCGGTAAAATTAAGTTTTATGCAAAATTCAGTTTTTAACCTACCACTTAGTGGTTTCACTATTCATCAAAAATTGAAAGTTTTCAGAAAAATACCAAAATTTCACCCTAGGCTAATTTCGGTATTCCGAATCCAAAAATGAAGTCCATTTTAAAAAATAAAATTTCAAAAAGTGGTTATTACTATTCATAACGGCTAGTTTTAATAATATTTTAATAGCATATCGTTGTTTAGTGAAACTCGGTATTGCGTACGACGCAAGCTATCGAGGAAGGTCGCGATTGCGTGTAAAGTAAGCCAAGCTAGTATGTAGTGAAAGATTCTTTTGATGATATATAAAAAAACAAAATATTACTCAAAAAAATCTCATGTGTTACACTCTCAACATTCCTCCCTTCATCCTAGTAGCCTTACCTTAGGAAGAAAGCTCTTCAAGTAACCATTTTGGTTCAAACCTAGGGGAGTTACCCGATTTAAAGGTAATGTATTCTCTTATGTTGTTTGGATTTATTTTTCTTCTCCAACCCCCTAAAGTCTTTTTATTTTTTTCTTTTGTAATAAAAATATTATCCTAAATATACTTTGATATTTTTATGAGATTTATTTTATTTACACTTACACACACCTTCGTCTAATGGTTAAAGAACATACTGTTTCTGTGGGTGGCGAATTACTGCCTCATGAAACGATGATTGTTCAATATTATATTAACACCTCTCATGGTGGACATTATGATGACACTATTTTTATATATGTTATATATTATGCTTATGGTTTCCTTATGCTTCTGTATTTTTCATTTATGGCATAAATTTATGATTTCCATTATGGGTAAACGCGATAAGTTCATTTTAGGATGTGCAGAATACCACCCCCTCAAAGTGATTTGAATCGTTAATGTCATATGTGGGACGTGTAAAGGATAGAGTAAATGATATTATATATGATATTATACTGAAATTATAATACAACTTTATATAATTATGATTTCATTCCATTAAAAACGAAATAGAAATGAAATTAGAGTTCAGGCCTATGTATGGCTTATCGTCTCCATGAACGGTGCATTTCCTTTCATACCTCTAAATGTTATGTAATATTATAAATGCATGTATATACTGGATATATATTATATATATTATATATGAATCATGAATATAATTCTGGATACAATGATTATTTCACCACATGAACAACTTGTAATTATAAGAAGTTTATTTTTGACTCAAGTACCAATGATCGACAAAACGACCATTATTAACTTAAATAATTACATAATGTTCATAAAATGTTAATAAGTGATATAAGAGTAATAATTAAATTGAAAAAAGTTCTTAAGAAAGTATAAATTAACTCCAATTTATTATTTAGGATGTTAAAGAACAATCGAGTCAAGTCTGACACGAGGTAAGGGAACTTCTTAACACAATTTCTGTTCTTTAGGTTAATCTCCTACTTTCAAATAATGTCATGATATTATTATGTTCTATATTGTATTTTTACTTTATTTATGTGTAATTTTAAGTGAATACAAATAATAGATATATTTTATTTAAAAAAATCATTTTTTAAGGGACCTCGTCTCAATCTCTTTCATTGAGACATATTTTTTTATACACAACATTCCTTTATACGGTGTATAAACCCCTTTGAATTTTACTTTTATTCAAAATGAATCCTTTTATATGAAACGTTTTTACTAAATTTCAAAATGAATGTTTCGTCTTACGTATGTGGCGACAACGACTTCTCCGCCGCTGTGACCATTATTTGAGTTTCGGCTTCCTCTACAAGCCATAACTTTTTTTAAATGAAAAATAAATACCTTGTTTTAATTTCCTTTTATTTTGGTATTGAAAATTGTTTTGATAATGTTTGGACTAGATTAATGTGTTTTATTGATATCTTGTGATTGAAATGTGGAAATGTTATGTTTCATTTATGCATGTTTTATGTGATATGATTTTGTTATGGTTTATGATATGTTTAAACCTGTTCATATGAGGAATGAATTGGACTTAATATGTGACTGGTGGATCCCTCTATAGCTCTTCGATGCATCGATAGGTCTCATGAGACAAACTAGTGTCTTGACATGAGGCCTTGACAAAATCTTATTTGTAGTCTTGGCACGAGTCCTTGGATATGTGGTTATGATAGTCTGGCATTATGCATTCCATCATTATGAATGTGGTTATTGATATTTCATGCTATTATTCGACCAGTAGAATATCCATGTGAGTAAGTAAATGGCATTATTTTATTTTACATTTGCCATATTTTGCAAAAGTTCAAGTTTAAAAGGCTTTTGTTTTAGTTATACATCGCCTTAAATGTTTATGTTTATTTATGAAAGTTTCCGCTGTATTGTTATCCTTACTGAGCATCTGAGCTCACCTCTTCCAATGTTTTAATTTTTCCAGGACGGGAAGAAGTATATTATAAATGACTTGCAGGGATAGTATGAGGATATATGAAGACAAGATGTTGGTGTAGTTTTGTTTTACATTATGATATAATGTAATACTTATGAATGTATCTAGTGTTTCCAAGGCTACTATACTAATCGGTCTTTCAAGACTTGATCTCTTGGGATCATGCCAATGTTAAGCAATAATGCAACGACTCTAGGTAACTAGGGTCGGGGCGTTACAGATAGTATCATAGAAAGTTTATTACTAACCTTGGAAGCTATATTTAGATAAACTCTGATTAGATCACATATCCCTAAGATATAGTTTGAGGATTAGAATAGAAGAACTTCCTAGAATTTTTGTATTATAGAGATTTTGTGAGTTTTTTGAGTATTATATTCCTGTCTGGATACGATCAGGTAGAGGCAGCTCTAGCACAAATGTACCTTGGAGTAATACCTGAAAACACCACTTTGAGCTAGACTAAAATGGGAACTGGTGCACGACAACGGGCCTTGCTGCACTCTTGGTTACGACACTCCCGAGGGATATGCTTAGGATAATTCTCATTTTCATTAAAAACCATTATGAAAGGTTTATGAGTATACACTTCCTCAAAGAAAACATTTTTATGATTATGGATTATATCCATAAACTGTTCAATTTATGTTAAGTGTTTCAAAAGTATGGAATTATGTATTTTAATTCATAAGTTGATATTATTTATGCCATTATTTAGAAATTGCGCATAGTGGAAGGAATGGAAACCGTATCAATTCATGCACTCCATGTAGGGATTTCCCTCCTGGTCAAGATAATTATAATATAGCTGGTGATACAACTGGTGCTGATCAGCTTATCACCATACTGGGACAACTCACTCAGGTTATGAATAATAACCTTGCCCATATGGAGCACCCTGATCCGCAACGTGGAGGATCAATGTTAGATCGCATCATGAGGTAGCAACCACCAACATTCAATGGGAGTATAAATCCCTTAGTAGTTGAGCAATGGATAAATTCCATAGAGAAAATTTTACATACCTTGGGGAGTAGTGAAAGGGAAAAGGTTATCATGGAAGCTTACTGCCTCACTGGAGATGCTGATCAATGGTCGTCGTTGATTCAAAACACACATGAAGGTGATGAAGTATCAAATATGGAATGGAGGGAGTTAAAAGATATTTTATTTGAAAAATACATTCCTCATGACCATCGAGCAGATATGGAAAGGCAATTTCTGAGTCTGAGGCAAAAGGATGATGAGAATCTCGCAAAGTATGAGGTTATCTTTACATGGTTAGCGAGGCATGCTGCAGATTATATATGTAACCCAAGAAGTAAGATGTTTCGTTTCTTTGATGGGTTAAAACCATTTCTCCATTGTGATTTAGTATCACAATCTTTCTCAATGCACGAAGATACAATCTCGTGTCCTATCAAGACAGAAAAAGAATTCTCTAAATATGATGACAATAAAGTAAAGAAAGAGAAGAAGAGAACGGTGGAACAAGAGATAGATAATGGGAAAAGGCGAAAGAAGGATTTTCCATTATGCGATAATTGGGGGAAGAATCACCTTGGTACTTGCATAAAAGGAATGAGAGTTTGTTATAAATGTCGAGAAAAAGGTCACCAGGACCATGATTGCAAGGGAAAGAAAGAGGCTATTAATGTTGAATGCTACAATTGTAGAGAAATGGGGCATTATGCAAACGAATGCCCTAAGTGCCAAAGAAACATACCTCAAAAAAGGCCAATGGATCAAGGCCAAGATTATGTTATTACTACAAATGAAGATGAATAATTATTATATTTGTGTTGTTGGACTCAAGAACTAAATTATGGTTATAAGAATAATGTGATATATATAAGGATTGTACTACAAAACATGTTGTTTTCATTAAGGTTTTAATATGATGAAGGTAATCATATTTTTAGTATGTGACAAGAAGAGAAAATTTACTTTATTTGGGGAATCTGATGTTACAATTGATTTTCGAATGTAGAGACCATTTAGAGAAAGTCTGGATAGAGGTATTTTGGATAACTATAAAGGTTGGAATGGATTAAGTTGAACTTTGGATAGTATTGTTTAAGGTTAAAAAACTTCTGAAGATTATTTTTGGAATATTATAATACTATAGTTTTCAGAAAAGGACAACCTGCAGGTTAGGGGATAACCCGTCGTGTCGGACAAAGCTGTATGAATCAAACCCACAACCATAGTGCAACATGCCTTTATTACGTACCACTAGACTACATGAATTCCCTGGTTATTACAAAATATTTTTCCTAATCTAAATGATACGTGTTAATATTTGGAACCTTGTACGATTAGGATAAATATAATATTTTTGTGTTCTATTATCTTTTTGAGTGAAAGATGGGTTTGAGGTAAAAATTCAGTAAAGAATGAAAGTCTACAGGACATGTATGTATATTTCCTTGCGTTATTAGTAAATCTCCTAAATATATTCCTCAACTTTATAAAAGTTTACTTAAAACAAACACGTTGTCGGTTAAAATTTTTTACTGGGGAATCAATGATCATTTAACCAATCACAAGTTTGTGATTTTATTATAGTTAAACATTCTCCTAATCATGTTTTATACAACTCTCCATCATACCTTGATGGTTTTTTTCTCTTCCATATCAATATTTTCATAGAGTCCCAGTATGGGCTATCTCGGGTGACCTTTGTACTTCTCTTTCATTCATTTAATGATATATTTTTATTAATATTTTTTCCGATGTGGGTTTTTCACAAAGGTATTTCCTATGTTTGACATTTTATTTTCAATGAAAAATTTCAAATTGCGAGGACACAATTTATTGAAGGAGGGGAGAATGTAACACCCCAAGCTTACATGGTACACTTCACTTTGAATAATAGAGCAGCGTGTGATGTACGCAACCTTGAGTTCTAACACACCGCGACCAATAAAAGCAACCGTTATGAATAGTAATACCCACCTTTTGAAATTATATAAATTTTATATTTCAAAATAGACTTCATTTTTTATTCTGAATATCAATATTATACTATGTAGAAATTTTTGTAATTTTCTGAGAACTTCCATTTTTTTATGAATAGTGAAAAATACTTAAAAACAATTTGTTTAATCAAAATAATTTATAGTGATAAATTATACTATTGAGTGGTTTTAAAGTATAATTATAATATATTTTTACCATTTTATCCAATGGTGGTCATTATAATTAATTTCAGTTTGAAATTGGACATAAACAATTGTCAATCTTTTGATATTTATTGTTTCGTAAAAACACGCTATTTTTTGTGATAGCGGGAATTAATTATAAAATTAATTAATGTAACTTATATGTCTGGAATTTTTAATAATATACATCATTTTTGAATTTGGAATATCAATTATATCTTAGGGTGAATTTTTTGCATTGTTATGAAAAACTTCAATATTTGATGAATAGTGAAACCACTGAGTTTTAGTTAAAAAACTAATTTTTAGTTTAAATTAAACATTACCACTTCTATGATTTTATTTTCAAAAATTCGACATACATGGTTTTCATTAGGAAGAAAAATGTGGTTCAATGGGATGAAAATAATATTTTGGTGAATTGTATCTTTTATGTTTTATTAATCGTGATTAAAGGTAATTAGAGTAACTTTAGATAAATATAATGTTATAGTAGTATGAAATTACCTTTACACATGTCCTACCCTTATTGGATTAGTCATGGCCAACCATGAAAATCCATGGGTCAACTTGGGGACCCCATGGAGCCACTTGGGTATGAATATGACATTAAGAACTTTTTATTTAATGTAAAAATAAAATTGTCACAAACATGTGTTGTTTTACTAAAACTAGTATTACATGATGTTATATAAGTTAACATTTTGACTATAAATATTAATTTGAATTCTAAAAAAATTTCCTACATCATGATAATATTTTTATAATTTTTAGTCATTAAATAAATTAATGTTTTTATGACACCATGATGATGCAGCGATTACCTCATTAATTAACGATTTTAATAAAATCGAAGGATAATGTAAAATACAATACATACACATTTCAATAACCTATTGGATGAGTATAATTAGAACCCTTATCACCTTATCCTCGAAATATATCATTGTGGGACCTTTAAAATCTGAAAAGCGTTTCATAATAATGTAACATTTCATGAGTTTCCAAAAGTGCCCATCCTCTCCTCTTATAAAAGGCCCACAACTCTACCATCTTATTCACACCATCAAATCATTTTGGCTCGGCCATCCTCTACCCAAATATTCTCTCAATAGTCATCCCTTCATCCTATAAGACTTACCCTAGGCAGAAAGCTCTTCAAGAAACAATTTTGGTTCCAACCGAGGGGAGTTACCCGATTTAAAGGTAATGTCTTCTCTTATGTTGTTTGGTTTTATTTTGCTACACCAAACCCCTATACTCTTTTTATTCTTTTCATCTGTAACAACACCAGTATCTTCAATATACTTGGATTTCTTCATTAGAAGGATTTTATTTACACATACACACACCTTCGTCTAAGGGTTAAAGAACATACTCTTTCTCTGGGTGGTGAATTACTGCCTCACGAAATGATGATTGTTCAATATTCTTTTGACACCTCTCATGCTGGCTATTATAATGACACTATTTTTATATATGATATATATTATTTTTATGTTTTCCTTATTCTTCTGTATTTTTCATTTATGTCATACATTTATGATTTTCATTATGGGTAAACGCAATAATTTCATTTTAGGAAGTGCGGACTACTGCCCCCTCAAAGTGATTTGAATCGTTAATGACATATATGGGACGTGTAAAGGATGAAGTAAATGATATTATATATTATATTATAATGGAATTATAATAAACCTTTATATAATTATTATTTCATTCCAGTAAACTTGAAATAGAAATGAAAGTAGCATAATGCGTACATACGGCTCACCGTCTCCATGAACGGTGCATGTTATTTCTTACCTCTAAATGATATGTAATATTATAAATTCATGTATATAATTGATATATATTATATATATGATATCTAAATAATGAATATAATATAGTATATAATGGATATTTCACCACATGAACAACTTGTAATAATAAGAAGTTTATTTTTGACTCAAGTACCAAAGATCGACAAAACGACCGTTATTAACTTAAATAATTACATAATGTTCATAACATGGTAATACGTGATATTAAAGGAATAATGAAATTGAAAAATGTTATTATTCAAGTATAAATTAACTCTAATTTATTTTTTAGGAGGTTAAAGAATGATCGAGTCAAGTCTGACACGAGGTAAGGGAACTTCTTAACCCAATTTCTGTTCTTTATGTTAATCTCCTACTATCAAATTATGTCATGATATTATTATGTTATATATTTTATTTGTAGTTTATTTGTGTTTACATATATGTTAATATAGTTTATAGATATATTTTATTTAAAAAATGATCTATTTAAGGAACTTCATCTCAATCTCCTTTCATTGAGGCATATTTTGTTTTATACACAAATTTCCTTAATACGGTGTATAAACACCTTTGACTTTTAATTTTATTAAAAATGAATCTTTTTATATGAAATTTTTTTACTAAATAAAAAATTGAATGTTTTTTCTTACGTATGCAGAGACAACAACTTCTCCGCCGTTTTGACCATTATTTGAGTTTCAGCTTCCTCTACATGCCATTCAATTTTTTAAATGAAAATTAAATAACAAGTTTTAATTTCCTTTTATTTTGTTAATGAAAATGGTTTTGATTATGTTTTGACTATATTAATGTGTTTTATTAATTTCTTGTGATTGAAATGTGGAAATGTTATGTTTCATTTATGCATGTTTTATGTGATATGAAAATGTTATGGTTTATGATATGTTTAAACCTGTTCATATGGGGAATGAATTTGACTTAATATGTGATAGGTGCAGCCCGATATAGCTCCTCGATGCATCGGTAGGTCTCATGAGACAAACTAGTGTCTTGGCATGAGGCCTTGACAAAATATTATTTGTAGTCTTGGCAAGAGGCCTTGGCTACGTGGGTATGATAGTCTGGCATTATGCATTCCATCATTATAAAAGTGTTTATTGATATTGCATGTGATTATTTTACTAGTAGAATATCCACGTGAGTAAATAAATGAAATTATTTCATTTTAATTTTTCCATATTATGCTAAAGTTAAAGTTTAAAATGCATTTGTTTTAGTTATACATCGCCTTAAATGTTTACGTTTATTTATCAAATTTTCTGCTGTATTGTTATCCTTACTGAGCATCTGAGCTCACCCCTTCCAATGTTTTAACTTTTCCTGAATGTGAAGAAGTATATAATGAATGACCTGCAAGGATAGTATGAGGGGATATTAAGACAAGATTTTGTTGTAGTTTTTTTTTGCTTTATGATGTAATGTAAGACTTATGAATGTATCTAGTGTTTCAAAGGCTACTAAACTAATCGGTCATTCAAGACTTGATATTTTGTGATCATGCCAATGTTAGGCAATAATGCACCGAATCTAGGTAACTGGGGTCGGGGCGTTATAGTAATGGGGTTGTCCTCTGCCTGCCCCATCTACCTACTGCTGATATTATGTTGGTGCTACTAGATGTTTCTACCTCGGCTAGAACTGCCTCAATGGAGGAACCTGGAGCATAGTTTCCGGTGCAAGATGACCACTCTAAAAGTTTGTGCACTCCTGCTATAGATGGCCATGACCACCATGAGAAAATAAAGTGCCTGGTCCTTTGGAATAAGCCTGAGAGTTGCTGCCTTTGAAGAAACGAGATTTGAAGGGCTGAGACTTACCCCCGGCTGATCAGAAACTTTTCTGACCTGAAATCTAGGAACCCCAAACCCCAAACCACAACTCTACTTCGTGACAGATCATTACGATCTCCATATCATGATGATCTGGTCTTGGAAAATGTCCTTTCGAAAGCTCTTTCCCTCTCCAGCACATCAAGATATGGCTTCAGCATAAATGGGGTGACATGGCACCGGATCTCTGGATGAAAATCATCCTCGAAATGCCTCACCCTGACCTCCTAATCTGGTAACATGTCCAATGAATATCGTATATGGTTCTTTAAACGAATTCCAAACTCTCAAACAGTATAGATCCCATGTCGAAGGGTAAGATGCTTTTGGCGACTGGACTGCTTCACAGTCGAATAAAGGAACTCTGCTCTAAACTTGTCTTGGAACTCATCCTATGAGATCACTGACTTCTCATGATCCCCGAGGTACAAGAACCACCACTTCCTTGCTACTCCACGTAGAATCATCATAGCTAAGGACACCCAGTGCTTCTTCTGAGCACAGACCGAACTGAATCCTATCTCAACCTCCTCCAACCAGTCCTCTGTGACTGCATGTGAAATAGAGCCCTCATACTTTTGTAGACTCTGGCACTGAAACTCTTGGAGTGTCTTCCTCTATGTGTCATCATCGTCAACCTCTACACTATTGTGATCTTCTAGAAGAGCATGTTGGATATTTTCTATGAAAACCTTACGAGGATGTCGACCTGGATCCATACCTATAAAATAACAACCGTTAGAGTTCCTAAACTATGAATATGGAAGACTCAACTTTAATTAATTAATTGTTTTCATTTATTCATTTTATGTTAACATATTCCATGGCATACCCATTCAAACATAGACACAAAGAAGAATGATTCATGATCATTTCCTAGGTCTCTACCATGCAACTAGTATCACCTTGTTTAGTATCCATTTTAAACTCAATGGTCTGTACATCAGATCATAGGGGGCCCTAAACGCCTATGTCTCAGTCGGTCTCTAGTTTTTACCTCACTTTCTAAACATGAATGTCACCATTTCCCTACCAACCCATGAAACATCACATATTCCTAACTCCAAAATCCATCCTATCCCCCACCAGACCTTTGACACCACTTTTTCATGACCCCCTCTCCACAAAGTATACCCCTCCTAGGCCGACAATGTGATAAGGGAGATAATGACCACCTGAGTCCCTCCTCTAGTAGGCCCCGGGTTGGAAACTAGTGCCGAGGGTATTGTAAACACACAAATGGGAGGCATTACCCTTTAAGAGAACACATGCAGAAGAAAGAGATAAGATAGACACAAATAAAATCCATCTCAAAACTGGAATATAAAAGAAACCCAAGTGAATATGTGAAATGCCGTGAAAAATTAATACAACTGAATGGGAAAAACTGCAAGTACCCAAAAGAAAGTAAAAACAACAGAAAACACAATCACGAACTGCTCCTGTAACCACAAGCTATTAAACACCAGACTGATCTCCAACCTGATCCAAGTGACCTAAAAAACAGTTTATATACACATAGGGTGAGTATAACACTATACTCAGTCTGATCCTCCCCAAATCCTCTCGTTCGAAAGTAAAGAGAGCATGCCAAAGCACAATGAGCAACAAGAGAAACTAACTCATTATCTAAACAGGTATACTAAGTTCCCACCCTCACAATGGCTACTCTCACCAAGTAACGCATACAAGAATATATCATATATTAAAGAATATCAAGGGTACCCCGCTACTACTTCAACACTGGTTTGTCGCTTTGCCCCAACATTGCACGTCCTAAGTATCTCTCTCCAAAAATTCATTTCAATAGACACCTGGGAAAAGCACCACACTGTACACCTCATGTAACACAAAGGCTTTTCCACGGACACATGGGCGAAGCACCAGAAAATCCTCACAACCAAAAGTTACCACGTAGATTCCGGGAGTGACCACAGCTCACATAACATGTATCATAAGTCGAGTATTATACCTCAAGTAATTATAGGACAAACAATGAGTAAGGATTCTCAACCCATCACAGCCTAAACACATTACACCTATACTAGTCAGCCATTCACCCTCCCATCGGAATGTTGGGGGAAAACACCCCCTAGGGCTCAGAATCCCAGGGGTGTCATTTTCCCTTAATGACAGGGCATAGTAGCGTATAGAAACACAAAAATTATAGAATATACTATATCTGATAACCACACTATGGGAATAACCTAGTCATAGACACCACTACAGCTAACGTCTCTCAGACTCCGGGCTGCTACTTCTAAGACTAGGTATCTTATAAACACACAACCATTTAAAGTACTTTATTAGATTACTTAATTCCCCTTTTCTTTTCAGTTCCACTTTACGTTAATTAATTCACGAAACATTTATTAACCATGAACCATTCCACCTTAGACTTCATTAGAATCACACCCAAAGTCCCCTACCCATTTAAAAATTATAGCCTCATCATTATGTTCCACGGAACTCCAACCCCAAGGGTTAGCACAATTTATTCAAACATTAATTACAGAAAAACCTTCCCATATTCCCTGGAATTCTAGAAAAGCATTCTATTCTACTAACACAATGGGGCTCAACATAGTGAGTATTTGTACTACCCGTCGAGTCTTTTCCGCCAATATCAAGAGCATAGACCCATTCCCCCTTGAGAAGCTAAACACGGAAAGCACGTCGAATACCCCTCGTGTCTTTGACTCTTTCGGAAGAAGTGTAAGAAAGAACAGCTGCCATGAGAGGTGGGGAAATGTTATGCAGATAATCAACCAATCAAAAATCAGCAAGAATCATACAATCACATCTATCCCATTCCATCAACCCTGGTGTCCTCCACAACACCCACATGAATAAACTGATGCATCTCACCATTCTAGGTGTCATCTGCTGCCACAACCAAAAGGCCTCTATACCCCAACATATCACACAAATTAGGCTATGAACCTTTAACAATCAATAGGGTAACTCAAAACCATTCATGGAATTATCAAAAAATCAAATTCTTTAATCCATCTTGAATTAATATATTTATAATCCTTTGGTTACAACATCGGGAAACCTAACCAGTAAGCTATCACAAAAGATCAAACATTCTTACTACGCCAATTTGATTAACATAAAATTACAGAAAGAACTAGATTCGTTATTCATGCCAATTTATCATTAGCCAAACAATTATCAATTAATCCCATTTTACATTCTTTACTAATTTCCATCAAGAAAAAACAACAAAGCAAAGCAACCATAGTTATCACACTATCTAGCAAAACAAGAGGCAATATCATATGATCTAAAAAAAATTCATTATCCGGTTCAAAATATTTTTTATGTCGATTCCATTATCATCCAGTGGGATTAAACATGTTAAAAATACAGTTTCATGTAAACGGAAGAGAAGAAACTAATCCCCTACCTCAAGGGTTTTTGTTGAAAACCCCAATAAACGAAGAATGCACAAGAAAGTCGGGTTGATTCTCAAAGAATCCTCCTTAGATATATTCTACTAACACAACCATGTCCAAAAGTCATCATATTTGATGTCGACACACTTAGATCTACCCATAACGGACATATATCTAAGAAACCGAGAGAAGAGTGTATGTAGATTTAAGTGGATCTAAGAAACCGATCAAGAATCAAGAAGAATGAAGAATAAATATCACATACCTCAAGAAACTGGAAATGATTCTCCAAGAGAAGCCTTCGGATCACCTCCAAAATGGTTTGGAGAGGCTCTCCTACCTTCAAGGGATTTTAATACCAAGTCATGGCTGCTTAGGAGCTTAAACAAGAAGGTTAGAGGCATAAAGTTTTATAAACACAATTTTAGGATCTAGTTTAGGTGCCCGCACGATTTGCTTGCATGGTTAGATAAACCATGTACTAACCGAGTGGTCACTACTACTTGGTAATGAACTCCTCGCATGGTTAGGCCACATGGTTAGATAAACCGTGCGCTCACCATGTGTTAGCCACTGCCTCTAACATTAACTGCGTATGGTATCGATGCAGAGTTTAGAGAAACCATGCACAACGCGTGTGAAAGATAACACCCTTTAGTTTTCCTTAAACATTCACCCAACGCACCCCAAGTCACTACTCCAAAATATGGGTAGTTATAAACATACAAAGTACCTAAAGACGTAACATGATGTTACACTTCACAACTGTCTACAGTTGAAACAGTTCATCGAAAAGGAAGATTGTGGAAAAGAATTGGGGATAAGTTACAGTGTACTCTCGGAACACCTCTAACACCACATTTCCACACCGTAATAGACTGGAATGGTTTGGCACATTACAAGTCACATCACTTGAGGGGGCGGTAGTCCACACATTATCGGATGAAATTATCACAGTTCCACAACATGAAAAGCATAACGATATGATTTAAAAATAAATTTCATAAGTATATAGAAACAATAAATACAATATATATCATATACAAAAATCTTAACAACATAATTTCCACCGTGAACGGTGTTAATAAAATATTGAACAATCATTGTTTCGTGTGGCAGTAATTCTCCACCCACAGAAACAATATGTTCTTAAACCGTTAGACAGAGGTGTGTGTATTTGTAGGTAGAATCATTAGCACAACAACATCCTTGTATATTGAGGATACTGGTGTTAATATGGGATCAAATAATAAGAATATAGTGGTGAGTGAAGAATGAAAACAAAAGGAAGAAACTTGATAGAATATAATACATCTAAACCGGGTAACTCTTTTTAATTAGAGCCAAAGGATTCCTTGGAAATACTTATGCCCAATGTAAGGCTTCTAGAAGTTAAATAGGGATGTGGAGAGATAATATGAACAGTGTTTGGATGAGATAAGTTCTTGAGAGGTGTGGGTAAGGGGGTAGATTTGGGGGAATTTTATAATAGGGAGTAGGGTCACTTTTCGAAGGTCTTGAAATGTTACTTAATTATAAAATGATTTTCGCATTTTAAAGGTCCCAAAATGAAATAATTTAAGTATAATGTAATAAGGTTTAGAAATACCCCCATACAATAGGATTTTTAGAATTTTATGTCCTAGAGTTTACCTTATATTTTAATTTTATTTAAATCGTTCATTAATGAGGTAATCACTGCATCATCATGGTGTCATAAATAAATTTATTTTTTTAATGTCTAAAAATTATAAAAAAATACCATGATGTAGGAATTATTTTTAGCTTTCCAATGAATATTTATAGTCTAAGAGATAATTTATGTAAACAAAATTAAAATTTTTTTACTTAGAATATACAAACCTTTCTTATATTTCTCTTCTTTTTAAAAAACAATGTCATAAATGCCACTATTACACCCATGTGACTCCATGGGCCCTCATGTTCATTAAAACGTTTCCCATGGTCACTAATGACTCAAAAAAGAGGATTTGGACTCATGTTGGTGTCATTTAATATTATTATGTTATTATTTTATTACCCTTAACTACTCGATTACTAATTAATCACGATAATTAATGATAATTACCGTCGTTACTATTCATAATGTCCAAAAACAAAAGAGTCATCATTACATAATTTAAACCTTATGATTCCAAATATGGAATCCATTTTACTAAATTTCAAACTTATAAATTGCAGTAATTAATTTAAAAATAATTCGCATTGTCAATACAAATAGCGTGATATTAAGAAACAATATCTATCAAAAGATTGACTATTGTTTATGTCCAATTTCAAAGAGAAATTATTTATAATGAATTTTTTTTATTAAATGGTAAAAATATATTCTAATTACACTTTGAAACCAATTAATAAAATAATATATCCTTATTATTATATTAGATGAAAAATAATTTTTGAAGTAAAATGCAGTATTTTTCACTATTTATTAAAATATGAACATTGTCAAAAAAATAACAAAAAATTATTCAATGTAAAATTAAATGTCCCAATTATAAAGAATAAGTTTATTTTAAAAAATAGAGCTTATAAAATTGTCAAAAGTTAGATTTTATAATGTTGTGCAATCAAAATGGCGGTAAAACTATCGTTTAAAAATAATAAAGTATTATATTATTAAGATTGGATTTATTCTTATTTTAAGCCTCTAAAACACTATCTAATTCATAAATAGATATATATATATATATATATATATATATATGAAAATATATTGTTATTTTTTTACATGGGATGTTATAATATTAGAACATTGATTTAATGTACCCAAATTTATAAATAATACCTCCAAGCCTATTGATCACTTTATTAAAAAAATTCATTTTAATTTCACCTCTTATAATTATAGGACTCAATGTGGGAGTTGATGGAAAATTGGAATCAACTTGTACGAAATCATCTCTAAATATTTGATGTGATGTCTCAAAATTCTCAATAAATATCAACACACATATTTATTGACATTATGTATTCTCATTTTAATTTCTTACATCATATTATTTTAATGTTTTTTCTTTACTAAAACATTTTTATGATTATTTAGTTAAACTGAACAACTTTTATTCTTATATATACACATAAGTTATAGAAATTTAGTTTTTAATAGAGGAATACATTAGGGAAGATAACATTTTATCTAAATAAAACATTATATTTTTTCCTACACTATCTAATTTCCTAATTGTCTTCCATTCCACTAATCCACTAGGTTGGTCTTCAGGAGTAGAATATTTATTAATAAATTCAAAACTTAATTTTTCATTCCCTTCTAAAATATCAAGAAATTCTTATTAAACATAATGTGATGAATTTTCATTAGAAATTGAATAAGAAATTTCTTAAAGAATGGTCTAAGAAATTGTATATTGGACAATGTGAGAATAATTATTTTGTATCTCAATATCATCATGAAATCGTTCAATTTCCTTATAGAAATATTATGCTACATCTTTTCTTCACATTAGTAAAATCATTCATCTTTATATCTTCCTCTTTCATTATATGAAAATATTATTCCTTGAGATATTCATTTTTTTTTATCGTGATAAATCATTTAGTTAAACAAACCTTGTTTTCTCTGCCTCTTCTTCTTTATATGTAACACCTGAGATTCAATTATAATAATATCTCCTTTCAATGGAAACAATATAAAAATGAACATTGATTTGTATATGAATATGGTTATAAACAAAATTATAAACTTTCATTGTTCAATTTTGTGACAATTATTTCATTTTTGAATATATTTATTCATATTTATCGTTAGAATTATTTTTTGGATTACTCATATATAGTGTATTTTTATTTGAATAGTGAAAAATAATATTTTTTAAAATGGTATCTTTTAGGAGGTTATAATGATATATGTTAAAAATGAGAGTTTATATAACGATTTTTCTAGGACAGAGATATGTTATATTATAATATATGTTTTTTAAAAATATTTTGTTGATCTTTATGCTATATTCTTAACATTTTTTTAATCAAAACAATGACATTGTTCAAGTAAAAATTACTTTTACTTATCTTATTTTAATATATAATTTATATGGTAACATTAAATTTTATTATGATTTTAATGTAAAATAATTCTATTTTTAATTAAGATAACCCATTTAATTATATTTTGATAAAAATTATACTTTCAATCTCATAGGATCATTTTATGCTGAAAAGATATTTTTTTTTACAAAATATTTATCATTGTGTTTTCTACACCTATATTAAAATTTATTATTACCCCATTTAAAAATAGTATTTTATAAACTTTATTTCATATTTTTAATCATAGTAATTAATAAAATTTTATAATTTCAAATTAATTGTTTTCATGTTGATCATCAAAAAATTATAATATAGTTTGTGATTAAGACGTTTTAGCACCAGGTTAAAAAAAATAAAAGTGTGTAAATATTAATTAAATATATATAAACCTCCTTGGATAGTTTTATTATGACCATTTCCTTATAATATAGTAATATAACACTATTTGGATCATCTTTCACAATAAAATTACTTTAATTATATTTGAATTTTTTAAATAATACAATGTTTTCCATTTCTGAATTCATAAAAGAGAACCTTCTCTAATCACATTTTCACACATATTTAATCCACTATCTCGAACAATCCATACAATTCTCCTTTATAAACTGCTATCCCAATGATCATCATTCTATGGTGACATCAATAGACCACCATAGAAGGCGTCATGTTTAAGAAAAAGATGGATTTCCTAATAAGATGTATAAATTCATACTGACTGTTTTCTTTTTTATTTCATCACTACCATACAAAACATTATCTATAAACAAGGTCATATAATTAGAGATTATCATCCATATAAATAAATATTATTATTCATCGGGGATGAACTAATTCTTTTTCATTATATCATATTGAAAAAACATCACTCTTTCATTTTTTTATCATTCTATATGTATGTAGCACTATAAATCATTTTTCATTAGTAAATTACATGGAAGTTTAGAAAAATTTTAATAATGAATATATATTGTAATTTTTGTGATTTAATTAAGAATATGTAAAATTAATATATATGTTACCCTCTTAACCTTAAAATCAATAAAAAATGATAATTTCTCTCATGCATTCACGTGGATTTCCACCTCCGTGATGTGATGTAATCCAATTTTCATTTCTCATTTAATGGATGAATTAAAATTATTATATATTGAATATATATGTTTTTTATGATGATTATAATAATATATACGATATATCAATGGGATTGTTTCTAGGACCAAAACTACTAGAACAAAATAAAAATGAAAAATGAAATAATTAACCCTATAAAGTGATGATTTTAATCATGTATTATTAATAAATGAGTATTAAAAAGTTATAATTATATCATAAATGATATTATATGTTTGTATATTGTTATGATATATATATATTAATAATAAATTTATGTTTTAAATACAAAAGGAAAAAAATTTACAATGAATGTCTGACCAAAGGTAAGGGTTCTTTTACTCAATATTACTTTTTTAGAGAAAATTGTTATTATGAACCTATATATGTTAATGAGGTTAATGTAATTACTATTTAACATGATATATTTTTTTATTTGAAAATTTCAATATTAATAATGGGTCATTTTAAAAAATCTACATTATTCCAGATTGATTATATTTTATTTTACATTTAGAGAAATATAATATCTTTCAATATAAAATCCTATCTATGTTATTCCACTTGAGTTATTTAATTTTTTTCATATATTACAACATTTTTTCTTTTATTTTAATTCATAAATACCTATAGAATGTTTCAAATAAAAAACTACATTGTTTTTCTATTTGGATAGTAATCTTTTTCTTCCATTTCTATATTATGGATTCAACTTTATGATCAATGCCTTCATTATAACCCAATTATTGATTACATATATTTATTAAAAAATTTAAATTTATAGAAAAAAATTATAATGAGAATCTTATTTCCATTTTCTTAATGTGGTATATTTTACAAAATATGTGAATGGAATCTTTGTTTTAATATACAATGCATGAATGAATATTCTATTATTTATGACTACTCTATTCTAGGAATATTCTATTTTATTAATCCATGGTTATATTCATTAAAAATAATTTTAAAAAAAATTATTTATATTTTTATAATTAAATATAATTTATTTGAAATTAAAAACATAATTTTTCAAAAGAAGTCTTCATGTGATATTTTAAAATAGAGTCTTGAATTTAATCATCATTTGATGAATCATTTTATTTTCTAGATATATACTTTGTTAATACCATCCGTCGTATTAATTCTTATGAATAATTATGATATTTATTTTTTATTTTTTTTCAAGTAATATTAACATTTCATATTCTAGTTTTTGAATATATGTCTTTATATTTATTATGTAATGAATTTTTATTCACCCCACCAAATTATATTTGCACCAGACATGGTATGTGTCTCGAAGGGCCCATTATCCGCACTTGATGAATCATTGGGTATCATGATAAAAAAAATATTATGGGTATTTGTGATAATCCATACCATGTTATTTATGATATGAAAACAAAAATTCGTGATGGTAATATTACAATGTCTATGAATATTAATTCTATCTTTATGAAATAATTTATTATTATCAATTAGATTATTTATATTGATATTTAATATTGATATTTATTTGCCAATTTATTATATTATTTATATAGAATAATTGTTTTATTTAGCTCTTATTTATTATTCATTCTTTACTAATTTTCTGGATGATTATGTTGTATAAATTACCTTACTAGTAATCAGAACTCTCCCTTTATTGTGTTTTACTTTCCCCAATATTCCATGAATGGATTAATTAGCCAAAGAAAAGATTTTGTTGAAGAAATAATTATTTTCTCATAATTATTTTTACTTTGTACTTATTACTTTCTGTGGTATTGTGAGAATAATATTTGTTTCAATTATTCCATGACCAATGAACTATTTTATCCCTTATGATGTGATCCTATGAATTTTGTGCCATTGACATAACTAACCACCATCGATTATCTATTAGATTTGGTGTTATATATATTGTACCTATATAAATTTAATATAATACTATGGAACAATATTTTTTAAATCAATAATTATAGGACATTAACCTATGATAATCCATGTTGATAATTCCATGTTCAGGATAAAATCATAATATTTTGGTAAATTGGATATTTTGAGGTATTACTTGTAAATAAATCATCTTTTTAATACTAGAAAGTTTCTATAGTTATAGAAAATATTTAACTATTGGTAAGATGTTAGAATGTGTTTCATTCAGTATAAACTAATTCGTTAGATGTGCATGATGAATATGCAAAATACCATACACCTAGATAGACACTCCTAGGGGAAATGAATTCATAATATCATATACACAGTATAATCTGTTTTAAAATATTTCAAAAAACATATTTAGATCCTAGGATACTCCTAATGACACTAATATTTTTATTTTAAAATTAGATATTCATAAACTTTTACCTCATTTTTTCGTTTCACTAATTTCGATATTATAAATTATGATTCAAAATTTTACGATATGATATGGTTTATTATATTATTTTTAAATGGTTCCTAGTTGATGGAATATGAAATCTATCAACTAATGAAATATATGTATAGATTTTCCTCTATATAAAGATGGTGATGTTAATTCTTGAGATAGATTTGGAACTAAAAGAATTAAAACTATATAATAGTGGTTGACATAGGATATAAAAAAATAATTCGTATATCATTGATGAGTAAAATATTAAAATAATGATATACTATTTCATGGGAAAATATCATCCATTATTCAATATACCCAAAATTCAATAAATAACTAAGAGATTTATAATATCCCCAGGGAATTTATTTCACTTTTTTAGAAGTATTTATAGGAAAAACGATGTCATGAAATTTTATTTTCTCCCATGGGATGTAGATGAATTGTGGTCTTTGATTCAATACAAAAATTATGTGGATGAATTAGAGAGTATGAAGTGTAAGTGTATTGAAGAAATGTTTATTGAAAATTATTATCCTTTTGAAAAACTAGAAGTTATTGATAGATTATTGAAAATTATAAGACGAATTTAGAAGAAAATGTTCTATAGTATATAGAAAAAATTACATGGATAGAAATTCATATTGTGTCCTATATATGTAATCCTAATAGTAATATTGGCTATTTCATTGATTGGTGTCCACCAATCCATCAAATAGATGTATTATCCCAATTTTTTTTGACATATATGGATAAAATATCCAATTCTATCATGATAGATGAAAAAGTATCAATGTTCAATGAAATTAATGGAAATCAATAGAAGAGTAGTTATGTTTAGTACAGTAGAAAAGAATTTATAGGAATACAAATGAATGGAATATTGAAGTTTCTAACAAAAATTAAATGTGGAAGGAAAAAATTATAAAATATTTGATATTAATGGTTGTGTTCTTCTTTTTTATAGAGAGAAGGTTCATCAGGAACTTGATTTTGTTGGAATCAAATAAGTTTAAATGTTTAATTATTAAACTAAGGTGATATGTGGCAATATGTTAATGAATTTCCTAATATTAAAGATAAATTTCCATAGAAAATTCCAAGGGAGAAAAGAAAAACATATGTGATCACTGTAAATAACGATTGAGTTCCAATTAATATATTAATTTATAAATAGATCAATGAATAATATTTAGAAAATGTTTTATTTTAATCGTATTCATTTAATGATTTTGTTTCTTCAATTTTTAATGAAAATTATACATTTTCCCATCATAGTAATTGGGGGATTTCCAATACAGCCTCCAACAAAAAATCATACCACAATAAGGATTCTCTTTTAATTTTCACCCATTAATATATCATATCAAAAATAATATCATTATATTTATGGTTCATTATCACATAATCATTGTAATGGATAAGAATTAAATTTATACTGATAAAACATATTACTGTGAGAAGGAGATTTCATTTTTTAAGAAGATATGGATTCCCAGTTCATCATAGGGGATTTATCATCTTATGAATCACAAATAGATCCCCCTCTAATAGATTTTTTTCATGGAATTCATGTATGAGTAAATAAAAACAAAACCTATAAATGTAAAAGGTATCCATATGTTCTATCATATTCTTATTTTCCAATAATAAATTTATGTGTATCTTGTTGTACTACTAAAAAAACCCTATTTTTAAAGTTTTGTTTTAAATTGATCTCATAAATGAGACTAAAATAATATCTATGTATCTAAAATAATGGTCATAGAGGAATTTATGGAGTTAGAGAAACTTTTTTAGGGGTTTCAAGATACGATATTCAAAATCCATCATCTTCCTACTTGGGATAATCATATTCTATTTTTTTATATAAGGTTGGGACAATGAGGTTGTGTGTTGATTAAAGGGAAATAAATACCATTACTAGGATGAAAACGTATCATCTAACTCACATTGGTAAATAATGTTAACATAATCACATACATTGATACTTTTTAAATACTGATATTCATTATGGGTATCATTAGATTATAGTTATGAAGGAATATATTTTTACTATGAAATTACAAAAAAGGTATAAACATTATGAATTTATTATAATTATATTTGGAATGACTAATAAACCCAATATATTTAGGGATCTGATAAATAGGGCCGCAAAAAAATACCCCAACATTTTTTTAGTTCTATCAATTGGTTATATATTAATAGATTTTATGTTTTTTGATAGGAAATAAGAGGCATTTTTTAAGAATTATTATGGATCGTTGGGTAAAGTTTTATATATAACACTTATGAAATTTGATTTCTATCATCGAGATGTTTAATTTCATGATTATATTGACAATATCGAGATAATTTCGTACAACCATATGAATGAAATGGCTACGATGGAAAGGAAAAGACAAATGAGAATAACGATGTTATATAAATTTATTGGACTATATGTTTATGAAGGATGATATTTCCATTATTATACTTGATTACCTAACCCATTTACAATTTCTAAGTGGAAATTGATTATTCTCAAAAAATTAAAATAATATAAATCATGTTTTAATGAAATAAATTGGAGTTTTGTAAATTAATAGATATTAAATTTACCATCTAGAAATAATCAGTTTGTGTTATATAGTTATTCATCAATGAAAATAATTGGATTTATTATTATAGAAAATAATTATTTTGTATCCTTTTCTCTAAGGTAGTTAATGATCTACGAAAAAAACTATCCAACCCTTGATCTAGAGAGAGTATCTATAATTTTTCATTTCTAATATAGATCAATTATCTCTATGATGTAAAATTTGAGACATATATAGATCATAATAGTTTTAAATACATATTATCACATAAATAACATAAAATATTTAAAAATTATATGGATTCATCTAATCATTAATTATTATATAACAATAAAATATCACTATGGGATATCTAATATTATACATGATGTATTAATTAGGAAATATCAAAGAGTTCTTACTAAGATGTAGATTGATTAAGATTTTTTTTGTTCAATAGTAATATTGTATATTGAATTTATGAGGGAGGTTACATCACTAAATTTCAACATGATTTTCCAACCATACTTAATGGAAATTGTAAATTGTTCACATATTGATGATAGAAGAATAAAGAAGAAAATGATTACTATTAATGATTGGAAAATTTTGTGATTATTTTTAAAGATGGGGTGGTGAAATATTGATATATTGTTGGTGCTCTATAAAAAAATATTATGGTTGAGTTATTATTTGAATCTAATATATTTTTTATATCCTTAGACCCAGGAATCTATAAAATTAATCATTATTTGATAGAACGTTTTTGGTGGGGTAATTGGAAACATAAGATAATAGAATATGGAATAAGATTCCTGTTTTCTAAATATTTATAATTATAAATACAATATCATAATGGATTTCAAAAACCACAACCAATTACTATGAAAAATATGATGTTGATTCAATAGAAATTATCACTAGAATTCCTAATATCCAATGAAATACAGATGCTATATAAGTTATCACTAATCACCTTACTATGTTTAAACATTATCATTATATAAGAGATGATCTTAATCTTATGTTCCTTTAATGAATATTTGGTAATGATGTTTGTGCCATTTTGGTACACATTTTAAATTGTATCCAAACAGGATATAGGGTTTAAAAAAATTACAACTGTATTCAAATGGATCTTAACACCAAGATATTTTTTAGAACATCCTATCCTTATCAAACCTATGGTACGTCTAAATGAACTATTCCAACATTATAAGATATGTTGAGTTCATGATTGGTTTATTTTTATGGTTTGATGGGTCCATATATACCTATGATAGAATATTCATATAATCATATCACCCATTAATGAATTCAAATATCCACATATGATGTTTTGTACAATAATTGGGGTTGCACTACATCTTTTTTAGAATAAATTAGTGAAAGGAAGCTAGTATCCACATATTCAATGGAGGATGATATAATAAATTTTTTGTTTCTGGATGTTACGTATCCTTTTAATATTTTTTAGAAAATAATTTTAATCCTTATAGTTGTTCTGTATGTTTTTATGAAGGTTTTAAGAGAATATGGTTCTTTTTATGAGGCATTGTTTATAATACTAATAAAATAGAAAAAAAGATACATTTGGAATATCCATGAACTTCAAACCGTGCAACCCTATAATAGTGCCACTTGGGTTTTTAATACTGTTAAATTGGGGTTTTGTTGAATTATAGGGATGTGACATGGGATGTGAATGATCTATTTAAAAATATTGCCTTACTATGCCCTATATTCTAGGCAGGGTTTTTCCATTTGAGTAGTGGGTGATTAAGGATAGATCATGGTTTGAAAAATCATGTGTTCAAAATGTGAATTCAATAAATATTATCCTAACAGAACATTTTTCATCATTCTTTTTAACTATCCCATCCATTACAATTTCTCTCTCACAAAAAATAGCTCCTCCGCTCTTGTTCAAAGATACATTCCTAAAGATCGTCATTGAAGGGTGTCCAACATCTTCACTCTAAATCAATTTCCGTCTATTTTGTTAGATTAACACTAGTATTCATTCTATATATCGTTCAACATATTTCCATTTAACATATTTTAGATTTAGTTATTTTATTATGAGATCATATTTCTTTATTTGGGAATTTCTTATATACTTTATTTCTTTCATTATAGCCTAGATTTTAGGCCAACAATATATGTAGAGTGGCCTAAAAATATGAGGTTTGTGGACATGAGATCATCCCATAAATCCTTATTTTATAGGTATTATGATGATGTTCCATGGGATGTATATTCTCATTCACGTCCCTTAAATGTATTTATTTACAAATTATAGTGTTATACTTGACCTATATGGCCTAATAGAGTAGTTTACATATCATGGATGGTTATGGAATACAAATTGAACAACCCCTTGTCCATGTTGCAAAATTGGATAATATAATCCTGTGTTTACTATGAATTTGATTGAAAATTTATGCTGGTTTCTATTTATCCTTTTTTGAGATTTTCCATGTATTGGTTGAATTATAATTTGAACATAATATAACATTGAATAGATGAAAATGTCCCTATAAATTTGGAAATTGTAAGTTATCTCTTAGGAATGAGATGTTGTTTACTATCAAAATTCTAAATTATGATAAATCATATTGCTCATTTGTTCTTATGTCTTATAATACATGGATATGATTTGTGATACCATTTATATGAGCTAAAATGATTATATAAATGTCCAATACAATTAAATTAATTTTTAATATAAATGTTATAGTTATTCATTTTCCCCAGGACTATTAAATTTTCCATAATGGGAGTGAAATATGGAATACAACTCATAATTATATCAATAAAGTCAATGTGATTATTTAATTAATTATATTTTAATCGATGTTATTATGTTTCGTGGTAGGAACATTGGTTCTCAAAATAATTCCACATATAAACTCACTTTGACAATATATTGTTTAAAATAGAGTGATATTTTTACTCCTATGCATATTTACATAGATGGATCGAGTGAGAAAATCATTATATATTCCATGAGATACAATTTTCATCCCTTTTAGAACACTAATGATCGACTCGTAGGATAGAGATTGTATACTAGACGTAGAGTGACACTAGAATTCATAAAAGGAATTCATTAGATGAGCTTGTAAGATGAAATGTTCATAATAGGAATGCATATGAAGATATTTTAAGGTAAAATGATCATGTTATTCAAAGATAAATAAAAATCATCCATATTTATAATTCCAATAAGGATATCAATCTACCTCTGAAATAAGTATTAAATTAATTAGATGATGCATCTTCTAAGAAAAGAAAAATCTTGTATTTTGTCAAATACTTACTATTTATTGAAGTTGTTATTACATATATCGTGATTAAATTTGATTAATGGGGTAGTCATGGTATAAAATCCAGGACATGATACTTTATTACATACCCTAATATTTATTGATTGTTTTTTCAGAGATATTCAGGCTTAGGCCGAAGCACATATCAATGGAGTGGTGTCAATGAGAACTCATTCATATGTGTGTTTTTTTAACAAAATTATTTTCAAAATTTTACTATTATATTCACATTGATTTTATATATACATATACTAGATGGAATTACACACCATCGGTGGTGTCCCACTAATCATATCTCAAACTCTTCTAAAGCATCAATTTGGTACATTGGAAGACTATGTAGATGGTTGTAAGGAAAGGGGATGTGACCCACTATTGATGATTGATTTTCTAATTATGATGGTGTATGTGGGATGAAGACTGATTCTATGCATGATCTTCATATACATTTATCCTTTGTTTTCTTCTTTATTTATATAATTTTATTTATACCCATTCCCATAACCCTGATGTATGTAAATTTTGTAAGCATGCCATGATATACATTTAATGTCTAAAATTGATGGATGTGACTACATGGTTATTTATATGATGTATGTTTACTATTATGAGGTTTTGTTATATATTATTATTTAACTATTTATTGATATGATTATACCCATATGGTATAAAATTATCATAAGAATATATTCCACCAAAAATTCCAAGATGGGCCCTAACTACCAATCGGTAGCCTCACACATATGTGGAGTTTCAATTGATTTAATTAATCCAATCATGTTTTTTACCTATGGGTAAACATGTATTGGGCTGTTACAAATTATTATCAATTGCGTTTCTTTTCAATATTTTATTTCCATAATTATTGGGATCTTAGAGAGCATAAATTAGACATATTTTTATTTTCTCATGGGCTTGTGCCATAAAGGATCTATCCCATATACAATTGAAAGTAAATTTTCATAGGTTGGGACTTTTCATTTTTGATTATGCTTATTATGTATTCCTTGATGTATCTATTGGGTGATGCACTTGATATTAACTATTCCTTATCATTGTGGATTTCACCAATGGAAAATATGGAAAGTATATATTATATCATGAATCCTTAGAGTAACAATAGTATTTACATGGAATGTATGTTCTGTTCCATGTTTATATTAAAATGAGTATTTCTAAAATCATTTTTGGTACATTAATTTCAAAGTTCATGAAATTATTATATCATTTCTCGTATGGAATGGATGGATATTTTTTATAATTCAATATATGACAAATTTTAAGTTATATTTAATTAAGGACATTATAAATTGTAAATGGTGATCGATATAAATTTAAAACATTAATGCTTCTATATGTAAATAGAAACAAAAAATAAAGGAATTCAAATTTTGAAAGGAATGGTCAAGTCTAAAGAAGGATTCCAAATGTAATTTGAAGATATTTTTCCTCTATAACCTATAATTGACACTCTATGTACTAGGACCTTTTACTTGTTGAATATATCATGAACCTAACCCAGTGATAGTAGTGGGAAGTATAATGTGTCTCTTTATTTTATTATGATATACACATTGACCATATCATAAATTATAAGATGGTATATGGGTGTGTATTTTTTATAGGTAGTCATGTACATATCCTATTCATATATATGCATATCTAAAGGTTATTAGATATTATATAATGGAATATATTTGGACTTTTTTGAATCATTCCACCTTGAATCCCACATGTGATGTGCCAGGAAGGTGGTGAAAAACATTTTCTGGAGGCGGTGTGCCTTGTACCACTAGTAGAACCGTAAGTAGTGCCTTCTATATCACTACCATTTATAATTGATATTTTAATAGATTAACAATTATACCTTATGATTTTAGGGGGATACCCAAGACCTTCCCCAACTATGGAGGATTTGACATACGAGTTTCAATAGTAGTATCCAACGATGTTTTTTTGGGATGGTGTTCCAGATGCCTTGAAATAATGGATAGATACATTGGTTAAATTTTTTGAGAATCATGATTCACTTTTCATGAAGAGAGTGAATATCACTATGATTATTCATTGAGATTCCTACTATATTTTGGAGGATATTATTACTCACATATACTTACTTTGAGATATGTCTATGTGGGATTTATGGAATTCCGTCTATGATTATCTCTATCTAGTGATATTGATGGATTGTAGATCTAGAGTGATTATGCACTCAAAAAAATTCATTTATAAGGAATATTAAATTATTCAAATTTCATTGAAGACAATAATTTAAATTTATTTCATTCAGTGATGAGTTTAAAAATAAGAGGGGGTTTGAGGACTGTCTCAGGATTGACATCTAAATGTCGGTGAATGTTTTTCTGTTTAAAGGTATATTTGGAATATTAAATCTAGCTCTCATCACTATGAAGAAAATGGGAGATGATAGGGGTGAGATTCGGGTATTTTAGAACCAATATCAAGAACTACATTTACCTACAAAATGATGCATCATCAAGGTCCTCCATATTCTCATATTAGTAGCATCATGGGTACTCATGTATACTTGTGAGGGGATAATAGTATAATACAATAGGATATATAAAAACCAAGTATACCAGGTGCCCAATCGAGTTCCATATTTTTTATAGGATGGGAAATATATAATGATTTTATGTTTTTTTCCAATAGTATCCACTAATATAAGGTTTCACTGACACCATGTTCATAATTTGTTTTAATTTATTTTTCTTTGGCATGGATCTAGAGTTAAAATTGTTGAGCAATCAAAAGAATTAGTTATGGACATGGTAGAATATAATAGACTTACAATTCAAGGAGTGTGGGATTTTTACGGTATCCAATATATATCTCATGGTCATAGAATAGACAAGATTCATGCAGTGTAGTTGATACCTGAGGAGAAGTGTCTCAGTATTTTTATACTGGGAGGTAATATTATAGAAGCATCTGCATTTTAATCATCTTGTTTTGATATATTTTTATCTATTTCATCATATATATACTACATAATGGGATCATAGGGCTTGATTTCAATTTTTCAAGTGGTTTGATGACACTAGCAACTCCATTGGAGATATGATAAAATAATCTATATAGGTGTAGGGTGCACCTCCATAGGATAGGTTGTTGTTTCTCTATATGGGATCTCTTTTCCCTCAACATCATAGGGTTTGAAATGATTTTTTAGATGTATTAGTTGGTACCTTATCATTCTTACATTGATTATTAATATCCAATGGTGAAATTTTCATCACAGATGGGTGGAAATATTATTCAAAAAATGAATTGTATATCTCGGAATGTCTACTGTGACCTTTTCATTAAGGGGTTGGAAGGATGATAAGTTAGGTTGGATGATTATATATTGATGATCAAGGAACATGTGAAGAATATTTACCTCCATTGGTATATTTTAATAGGTATTTTTTCCATACTGTATTATCAGAATACCTCTTATAAATGTCGTATATTTTTATATCAAGCAAGTTCTAGGAGTTACAATGGTATTTATTCCTTATTATATGATTTTTACTATTGTGTTGTAGGATCTCAAGAGGAATCTAAGGGATTTAGAATATACTATTTGTATATGACCTAGTTCTTCAATATGTTGTTTACCTACTGTAATCCATGAAGATGGACTATACCCTCAAGATTTATAGGGATTAAAATCAGTTGAAATTTCTTATGGTTAAGAATTGGTATCCACTGACCCATATAGAAATTATATTCCACAAGATACAGTGATCAATGGGTTTTTATAATATTTAAATGTGATTGTGTTATCAATGGGTGAGTATTAGACCATAATAAAAACCATTCACAACATTCAATAGTACAAATGTATCATATGAGTATATGGTCATGTCATTTTGTCTAACGAATAAAAAAATTAGGGAACTGATTAATGATGTTTTGAATCAATATCAAGAATCATTTGTGGTGGTATTAAAGGAAGATATCTTGGTGTACTCTCACACATTACCTCAACATACTGAACATCATGTTATTCTATTTGATTAACATGAGAGATAATAAGATTTATACTATGATCACAATTTTCTACTCATTGATTGATAATATTTAATTCTTGGGAAATATTATTTTAGACTTTGGAGTATTAGCTGACCATGCTAATGTGAGAGTTATATTTTCTGATGTGATTCACAATAATTTCAATATTATAATGAGTTTATTGGGGATAATAAATTATTTAAGGAGATACAGTAAGAAAATTTAACCCTAGAAGCAACTATTATGTATGTGATTAAGTATTGTCTGTGGTTTATAACATCTTAAGCAAAGAAGGTAGCATTTATGAGATTAAGGAGAGACTGGTATCATCACTAATTCTGATACTTCTAAGACCATGTTATATATATATATGGTTTATGTGACACATCATGCTTCAATGTAAGAGAATTTATGAGGAATGAAGATGGGTTCATGTGATACAGTCTCACTATTTGTTGCCTCACATGAATAAATGACCCACACATGGTATTGAGATTCTCATTGATGTTCGTAAACTTCATTATTGGACAAATTCCTTATAGGGAGAGTGTTTTTTTGGTGTATACAGACCCCAAAATACTCAAATACATCATTACAATTTGTTATGTGAATATTAAGTAATGAAGGTGGGTTGAATAAATATAGTATTTTCAATTGGAAATTTCATATAACCCCAGAAGTGGTAACGTTTTTGTTTATTTTATGATCAGGAGGACTCAATCACATGTTGTTTGAGATACTGTAGCAATTGGAAGATTATGTAAATGTTTTAAAAATTGTAAATTGATGCATAGTATCATCATGTAATTTTTTAAATTTCATTATGACTAGTGAACTAATCAATGTTTAGTGAGAGGAGATGTGGAATATATATGCTTATGAGGTAGTTGACCAATTAGTGAGCCTTAAAAGGGATGGGCATCCACCTTATCAGGTAGTCGGGAGAATGCGATATTGCACATTCATTGATGTATATGGGTTCCAAGATACATCTGATACGAAATTATGGGAGAGTCTCAAGCCTCTATAGGGAAAGTACATCCATGTATTTCCTAGATTTATTATGAATTATTACACCGATAATGGTGGACCAATATATTAAATGTTATATATGTATTTGTTACTTATTGTTCCACATATCAGTTGGTGAAGGCTAATCATCTGGGACCAATGGGGATCTAGGAGTTGTTTCTTATTCTGGAGGGTAATTGGAATGATTTGTCAATAATTTTAATGATGTCATTTTTTTTATCACATCATTTCAATGATCTGTTATTGGTGATTATAGAATGATTGGGAAAGGTATCTCATTAAATTCTTATTATGTAGGTCTTTTTTGTGGATGAGTTAAAGAGGCTCCAAATTTGTTATATTTTATGCCTATATAGAGGTATATTTTAAATATTATTGGATAAATAAGCCCACATCATGTAACAGTTTTTAAAGTGATTGATTAAGGCACTACTTTCACAAGTACTGCTGTGTAAATACAATCACCCAAGAATCAATGGTTATTCTAATAATATAATATAGGTTTTTTTGGACTATCTTTATGAATGAATACATTATTTAAGATTTTGTTGTTCAAAAAACCTTCATCAGGTAGATTTTGATTTCAATAATAGCTTCTAGGTGACAATAAAAATGGATTCATATGAGGTCCTATAATGTAGGGAATTATATTCCGCAATGTTAATGTAGGATGTAGAAGAGTTAACTATATCGGGTCTTTATCTCGTTTTGGATACATCTATTTAGGTTTGTATTATTAAAAATTGGATTCCTATAGCTTAATTAAGGTATAAGTCATAATTAGATCATCATTGTCAACAACTAGAGATCAATGGGGTGAGTATGGTAATCTTAACTATTTCAACTAGATTTGGGAATAAATGGATTTGAAAACAAAGGAAGATATTAGCATGTTACAATATGACCATCCATATATTGAAATGATTTGAGATATTGTAATATTAATTACAATTACCCCAATGGTTACCATGAAAGAATGATGACTTCCATGTGTCTTAGCTTCATCGATTTCCTTCAAAGATATCATAAATTCTTTATCCTGAAGAGGTAGAATTGGAGATAGTTGTATTTTTTTGGGATCATCATAGCCCTATTATTGATCCAAGAACAATGCTTCTTTATGTATGGTAAATAACACTAGTTAGGGTGAAATGGAAGCCCATACATTTATAAAATGAGAATATGGAGAGGGAGGCTGATTTACACGATATTGGGATGGATTTATAGTCAATTGATCAATCACCACCTATGTAAGTGAAAAATATGGATGAGTTTCATTGATGAAAAAAATTTATAAGAACCTTATTTTCATATGTGGTATGTATCATTTAAATATTTTTTGAAACTATTTCATTTACCCTTATGAATGTCTTTTATGGTTTGACTAATAATTTGGGTGCTTCTTTGTATTTGTTGTTGGTTGGAGATCTAAATATCAAAGGACACATTAGAAATGCATGGTTAGCTTCCCTTTATGGATAATCATGTACCTCAAATAATAAAACCCTATAAGGTTTCTGTAATATTTATCTAAACCATGCAAGGTGGTTTTGGATCTATGGGATTGATATAGATAGTTCACATGGGCTTACATGGTTTTTCTAAAATTTTGAAGTATACCATGTGGGTTGTGTACCCTCGGTAGTGGGGATCACATGGTTGTCGCATGGTTTTTACAATAATTTAGCCAAACCATGTGAGAAATATATATTAGGAAAAAAATAATTTACTAATATTTTTATTTAACTCTCTGCTCATTTTTATTATATGTCCCATAGAAGGTAACTCAACCTTTCTTAATCAATTATCCATACCCGTAGCTAGGAATTGACATATCTCTACCACCATGAAATTGAAATGCATTTGGCCTATCATGTTGGATGTCCACCATTATTCTCTCCATTTTAATAGTTCTTTTCATTATTTTCTTTTTCATTTACTGTGTTTTTTTTATGATCTTATAGGCTCTATTTTCCGTTTTTTTCTGTTTACACAATTTCTTCAGTTCAATCCTTGATTATTAGCCAACAACAGATCAGGAGTCTACAAAAAATCTATAGTATGTGGTCTCATGTATTTACATTAATGTTTTGGTGTTTATGTATTAAAAAATTGTTCCACATATCATATTTTATAATCAATTCTTATTAAAAATATTTTTTATTAAATTAAATGGTTATGCTCAACCAATATGCCCTATGAGACCGATTTATATATCATGGAATGGTAAAGACTGTTAATTGAACTACCTCTTTAGAGTGTTGCTATATTGGATAAAACAATCATAGATTTGGAGTGAAATTGATTAACACATTAGGGTTTATTCTTTTTTCCATGGTTTTTTTGGATATTAAATGAAATAGATGACATGTAATATAAATTTAAAATATGATGGAATGGTAGAACATGTACTTATGATATTGGAAAATGGTCTTTCTCACTTATTCTTAAGATTTACATAAAAAATATTCAAAATTAATAAAAATGGGAGATTTTATGTGAGTCTATGTCCTTTAATCATATGTTATGATTTCAACCACCATTGAGGTGATTTGATTTTTCTGAAAAATGATAATTCAAATGTAATGAAATGTGAAATTAAATGTTAATTTTAGTATTTAGGCATGTGATAATTAATATTACTATAAAAGAAATGAATTAAGGGCCCCAAAATTTAAATCCATTACATTTTTTTAATATTTAATTTAAGTGTAAATAAATCCATTATTCTCCATGGGTGACACATGGGTTCTCACATGAAAACCATGGATGGAATCACATGGAATATGGACTGTATACTACTAATTGAAACATGAATACCAATGTATATAAACATTGATGGACTTAGAGTGAATATCATTGTACTAGTGATGAGTGAGACTGGGGAACTGTATGTGGACTACCACAGAATCAATCAGAGGGTGGCGATTTTATACCACACCTAGAGTTATATCAGTGTTCCTATGGGGAATTAATAGAACAATATAGTATTATTATCAGTTTGTGATATACCAAGAGTGATAATTATATTCAAAATTAAGAATTCAATGTTTCAGTATAGGTATCATTTGAATTATGTATTAAAATAATTATTTGAAATTTTATCGAATACAACAGATAATCTAGGATTAAGTAAAAAAATTTCTATTTATTAATGGAATTATTACACGTATCTAGGTTAGATATGAATCAATGGGGATGAATGATCTATTATCCATGACCCAACACATTATTATAATAAAAATTAAGACTAATGGTTTAGTTATATATATTCCGGCATAGTATTAGGTAGGTAGTTTAGGACTAGAGTCCATCAGAATTGGGACCATTGTGTAATTTTTACCTCACATCATTTAAATATATTTCTATTATCTAAAAAACATTTTATTTACACATAGACATGATCAAATTAGGAAACATTGTTGGTGGATTATATTTTTTATCTCAAACCCTTTATGGGCCACATTTTAGTACCTAGAAAGACATCATGGATGTATATATTCACAAATCAATATGATCATATTATGATTATTAATTACATTAAAAAAATCATGTTCGTGGGAAATGGAATGATCCTACGATTGAGGAGATCCTTTATATAACCTTTTGTAATTTGTTATATTTTATAGAAGGTTGTATATATGTGTTACCATGATCCCACCTATATATACTTTTATTTTCCATTACAGGAAAATAAATTATATTTTAATATGAATTATTTGATTAACTAGCTATTTATATTAAGGAAGTTAACTATTTTTGTGTTTTTTTCAATTAAACTACAATTAATCATTGATTGGATTAAACCACTATGATACACTATCAAAATGTTGGTATAGTCTCCCCAAAGATCCCCCATGGACACTAAATTCTATTTAGTGGCCTATAGAATTTCCGTATCCATAGTTGAGATCATGTTGAAAATTGTTTTCATTTGTTTTTTATTTTACCACGATCAGTATGTCATAGAGACAACAATGAAAGTTATTGATATATATAACCATATTAAAGGACATATTAACCTATTCATTAAAGGAAATACCTGACAACAACTTACATTACATGGTTGAATTATAATCCATAAAACCCTTCTTAGTATTGTATCAGGGCATGGATACATTAACAATTTGAATCAAGTTTATATCACATTTTGTTCATACTAATGTTGATACTAGTTCTCTTAAAACAACCATTATCATATTATAAACCAAACAAAACATTTCACGATGAGTATAAGTGGAATTTAATTTATAGTATCATTTGTATATATTACTCTCATGAATATCCCATGTAATGCATTAAGAATCAATAACCCTTCTACCACATTGGTCAAATTTTCATTCAAAGATATATTTCTCCTCAAAATTTTATAATCCTTTCTATTACCCTTTTAAACTAATTAAAAATCCAATATGGACCACAATCCACCCATTATGAGTCAAAAGTATGGTATATGGTGATCCTGTTTAGATTTATGTGGTATAAATATAAATGTGACATATATACATTAATTTTTCACCAAACATCTCCAAAACTATCCTAAGTCTAATCCTATTCCATTGTCAACACCTGTATTTCACTCCTCTAAATGCGTACTATCTATCATATCAATACTTTTCTATAGTAAAGTCACTTGAATCAATCGTTCCACATTTTTTAATATGTTATTATTCCACATATCATCCACTATGGGATATTCCATAATACATCCAAATAACTTAAAAAAATCATGAAACAAATTATCCAAAACATATTCACTGAAAATGAAAAAGTATTATTATTTCTAAATATAATATCCTTATAGTGGGATATTCACTCATTCAATGCCATATCACATATCCTTTATCCAATACACATCATTCCAAAACATCGGGTTTGTATCTATTATACATTATTTCCAAAATCAATGCCACATCTATGGTTATTACGGTCCTATAAATCGACCATTATTGGACATTATTTTGTAGTTTGAAACATATATAATAAAAAAAATATTGTATTACACTGAAAAACAAGAAAGAATCATCATGCCTATTATAGAGACATGGTAGCACATCATCTGAACTACCTCATAACCCATATGAAATTATAGTTCTTATCACCTCTATTTAAGAAATATACAACCATGGTATAACCCCGACAATTTTGTTATTCCCTCATATTACGCCTCAAACCTCAAGATTACCAGGATAGAGAACTTCCTAAACTATATACATAAAACAATAGCCTCCCCTGCATTAGTGTAGAGGTCATTAATCGAAATCCATCAGTTACATAGCTTTCAAAAAACAAAATCACACTATGGTCAACAACTCATTGTATTCTTTATAACCCCAATCTCAAAAACACATGGCCTCACATGTTCCCAAACATGAACTCCCTGATTTCACATACACCTAAAGTGACATCTCTAGCCAAACCCACTACCTCCAAGGGAAACAATTCTCACAAGCATCTAAACCTATGTCTCCCAACTTACAAACCACAATATTAAACATATGAACAATATTACAATATGATGATTTGAATCCATTGGATAATAGACAGTGGCTCAGTTAAATACAGTTTCATTCCAAGCTGTATTAGGAGAAACAATATAGGCTATTTCTATAATATTATATAAATGAACCCCTAGAGTTACCATCTACATGGGGTCTATGACTAAGCAATATATTTCTTGAACTGACCTAAAATATTAACAATTCATATCTTTCATAAATGAATCACATCTTATTCATCATTTTCTATCATCCTAGTGTATATCCAAATGAAATACAATCAAAGGAACTGATATAAATATTTGTCTAGGTGATTATAATTCATCCATAAACTTATTTGAGAAACACTATATTCGAGTTGGTTGAATCCACAAAAAACTATACCTCTCAATAGTGATAAAACAACACTAGAAAGCCTACATGTCATTTGAATCCATCATGTCAAGAATTACAATTGAGACATTACATGACCATGTAAGAAAAGATTCAAGTTCATATCTATCTTATTTTTAATGGTCTATAGAGAGAAACATACATTACATAAAAATCATAAATAATAACCCTCAATTACATATTTCTATGTGAGAATCATAATAACCATAATAACGAAAAATGAGAATATTAATTCCCTAGACATGGCATCCTGGAAATCCATAGAGAAAGGTTTTTATGATTCACCATTACGAGTTCAATCAAATGATTAGAAACATTAATATATCTATTTTCCACCATCTCCAAAAATAGTATATAATAATAAAAAAACTCTTTGATACAATATTATAACATCATGTAATGTTACTTATACATAGAAACTAAACTTTTAGTTCAATGTGCACTCTGGAAGGAAACCCCATATATAAGATCCTTCCAAAATTCAAATGGCGGTTATAGGAGTACTGAGATGAGTATATAACCTATTTATCCGAGTAACAATTGATGTTTAAATAAACCTAAAAATTAAGCATCTATCACATCATTGAACACATAAAAATAAATAATAAACAATTAATAATGTGAAATGAATTCATAAAAACCCAAATGGTTATGATAGTATTCTACATGGATAGACCGCTAGGTCAATCACAAATAATATTAAAAAAACCAGCAAATAAAATACACAAATTCTCCACTTCCTCTTTGTGGCTTACATTACCCCAAAATCAAAACATTATCCAATATGTTCAGATTGATCAAACAAATATTAGGGTTTGGACTAACCTATGTAAGAAGAATATATAGAGACTCTCATGTACCCATGATCCATTGTCACCCAATTAGGTTGTGAGTATAAAATTCTATTGGGAACCCCAAATGTGGTATTTTAAAACACCAACAATGCATCGATATATCCATGTGATTTGCTAAGAAAAAATATGAAAACTACTAAACCATGAATAAAATAAAAAACAAAAAATAAATTCTCTCTACTATTTATGAATGCTTGTGAAGATATCAAAGGTACTATTCCAAACCCAAGTAACATGTAAAATACCACTGTCGATCCTTTGGACTTTGAACTCGATCAAAATTACATTCTTCCTCTGGTGTAGTGGTGTTACTAAGACTATATTAATGAGGGGGAAACAAAAATAATAGTGATGGGACTCCCTATTATACATATATATTATCACATTATCTTACTCTAGATGTTTTCCTAGTCATGGATTAATATCTTAAGTAACACATAACTCCAAAAAAGTATTTTTTTTGAAAAAAAGGAATAATCGCACAATTAAAATGACCCTCCACTATCAGAGATACTTAATCATTTAAATATCCCCTATATAAACACGAAACACCCTATAGATATTTTACCATTCAATAAAATAATAATATCCATGCTCATTTAAAATATATAAGTAATTGGAACCAAAAACATATGGAACTTTTTGTGATCACTAATAAAATTAAATTGAATAGGTGTTGGTATATTTATTAAACCCAACATCACAACACAACCTCATTGGGAATTCATATTCGACATGGGTTCTAAGGTAACACTTGTAACTATCAATACCCATGCTTATTGTCTAGGGGTAACATATCCTTCACCACAACATAATCAACAAACTGAATCACATGATAAAATCCATACGCCACAATGGAATACCACTAATGGTATGGAATAATACCAACACAATCTCTATGGATACACATGGTTAATAAATGAACAAATCCATGGTTATGCTACCACCCACATCATTCCATTAATACAAACATTTCACCTCCTCCATAAGTAATATCTTCTAGAAACTACACTAAGGAATCAAAGCTAATTCTTGTTTAATTTTCTATAATTTAATCCCCTTCAATTCGTATCAATAATATAGAATAGTCATTTGTCAAGGCCTCGTCTATCAAGAAATAACAATTAAGTCTGGTGTAGATGGCCTAAGTTATCGTAGTCACTATTTTGTATTCATAAATATAAAATTGATTAAAAATTAATGTATATTTATTAATTTAAATTTAAAAATTATTATTCTCATGGCTTAGTAATCTAACATCATATATATAATAATGTTTTATCGAAATCCATATGTTATGTTCTAGGACCACCACCATCATTGGAAGTATTCCAACGTTTAATTCATGATCCAAAATCTTGTTACTAGAATCATCCAAATACATCAATCTTTATATTATCCATAAGATCCTCTAAATCAACTCCCAAAAATTTATAAAAACTATAAAAAATTATTAGTTGTTTTTCAATTTAATTATTATAATTATATATTACATAAAAGAAAATAAAATATGAATAAACACTTGACATCTCACTGAGTAAACTTTCACCCTTTTGTCGCACCAAAAAACAACCAAATACTCTGATTAATCTTCTAAGACCTATCACATACATGATTTATTTTAAATTTAAAATTCATTTTATGTCCATTCATTCTTTTATTTGGGGGTTTCTCATGCATTTTGGGGGAAATGCTGGGTTATCAAAATTTGGGCCAAAATGTGAGCCCATTTACTGATTTAAAAACCAATTCTACTTCCTTTATAACTCTTTAATAATTCAACATTTTGAATCCATTCTACTTAACAAATTTCCTCCATTGACCTATTAACCCAAAAAATCACATTGGACCCTTTATGAATCAATAATCCAGGTGGATTTGGTTTTAATAATGGAATTGGGGCAGCCCAGAAGCCCAAGTTCAGTTTTATTAAAATAAATGATTATTTAATATCACATTAAATTATTATTATTTTTAGGTGATTCATCCTCCCAAACAAATCCAAAAAACCGAGGTTCTCCCCCATATTCGTGTCTCCCTCTTTTAATATCATTTTTCTCACAGATTAAGTCAAAATATCTTAACCATTCTCAATTCATCCACATTTTAATGGTAACTTCTTTCATTTATAACTCCCTAAATATTTACTATATTCCCCCCATTCCATTTCATAGTTTTCCTTATATGCCTTATTAAAACTTCATTTTTATTTTTGGCAATTTGATAATTAATCTACTAGTTTATTTGGTGCAATTTCATCAATATTGCTCAATTAAGTGGGACTCCTTTATTCTTTTCTCAATATTCTTAGGGATTAATTCAATTTTCATAGTGTTTATTGTAATTTCATTGAACTACCAAGTGACTAGAGGGTATTTATTCAATCCTATGGTATAAATTTGTGTTTTAGTGGTCCAATGGTTTCATTTTAGTCATCATCAACCTACGTTGAGATGCGGTGTTGGTGAGATTGAATTTTCACACAATAGATTCTACATTTTAACAACATTGGTAGGTGATTCAATGTGTTGGAAATACTTATGACTTATATTTATGTGTTTAAAATGTTTTAATTTTTAACAAATTTTATTATTGGTTCAAAAAGTGGTTTTAGTGGTATTTGTAATGCAAATGAAGTTTAAGTGCCATTTTGATGTGAAATTGGAGGTTTTTATTAGATATATTTTATTGTTTCATTTGGTACTGTCCCATAACTACTTAGTTGGACTTATTGAAATTTATTAGTTCTGAAAATAATGTTTTTAATTTTTATATCCTTTGTTTTTTTCTGAAAAAATTTGTTTTAATGGTGTTTGTGAGGCATATGAATTTAAAATGCACTGTTTGTTTGAAATTGGGGGTATTACAATGATACAACTTCTTTGTTCATATGGGGCATCCATATAACTGATTTTTTGGTTTGAATTAATGTTATTGGGCTGATATTTTTTTTTTGACTTATAAGTGTGCACATTGTTTGGAATGTGGGGATATCAATGATTTTTTGTTACAAACCAATGCGGGATTTGAGAAGTTGTTTTATTGAAAATCAAATTGATTTGATTTGTGTTTTAATTGGTATAATGTGTGTATAGATACTCTATTGTTTTTTTGTGAACATTAGTAGTGTTTTTATGTGAAAAAGTATTTATGTAGAATTATAAAGTTGTTTTAGCACAATGGGGGAATCCTGAGTACCTAGGTGGGCTAATATGTACTAGTATGCTTGTGATCTGGATCAATTTTGTCCCTCTATCACCTAGAATGCTGGATAGAAATAACTCTAAATATACTATATGGATAATTTTTAGGGACTATTAGGGTATGGATATTTTCCCTAATAGTGGCACATTCATGGTAAAGGATTGTGAATTGTGAATTTTACACCGAGGTACTAGGTACATAGGGCCTGAGACTATCTAGTTCCTAGGGGTATTCTCTATTTTGGTGATCAATGGATTTGTGGAATTTTCCATTGTATTAGGGTGTATTTTTCGATACATTACATTTTATAACATTCATTATTTAAATGTTTTATCATTATAAATGTTTTATTTTGAAAACATTTTACAATTAAAATTTTCTTTTTTTTTGAATTTATCACTGTTTTTCCTTACATATTAAAACTACATGATTATCACAATGTATTGAATACTCATTAGAATATATGGGTGGAATACTATTGATAATAGGATCACACCATTCTTACACCCCATGGGTGTATGTATACTTTATTATATTTGACTTAGGTAAATGAAACGACTTGGGTGAAGGTGGTTCGTTTTGGTAGTCCCCTCATTTGGTGTAGTGTTATGGAGACATCCTAGGGGTGAAGACCCCTATTCTTGTGCAATATTTGTATTGGATTTGATTTTTTTATTAATTGTTGATCCTATTTTACTTTATTTAAAACCGTGTATTCAGATCTGGTTTCTGTTAAGGCTTGTTTTGCATGAAACATTCATATTCATATTATTGAATGTTTTTAATTTTTTAGGCTTTCATTCTCTGGTAAATCATTTACAAAGTTACTTTATTGATTCAAGTCACTTTTTCCAGCCATTGGGGATAGGGAACGCCCTTCGGGCATTATCATAGGCTGGGTTTTGTGCCAGTTTTGAGGGGGAATAGATGTGGATCATTACAAAATGTTATCAAAGGAGGCCAATGTTTTTTGGATTATATTAATATTTTTTGATAAGTTAGGATAGATACGATCTAGGACTATCCGGGCTTGGGTTTTTTGTCATGAGTAGGTTTTTTGGGCCCCACCTCTCATTTAATACCATTAATCACTATGGGATGTTATAATTATTGGATCGACTTCACTTCGATGTTAGACATGTGGGTTGCGGACCACATGTGTACATCTGACAGAGGTGGAGTATTTGTTTCACTTATTTCTAAAATGTGTTCTGATTATATATATTTGATGTAATTGAATAAAAATTTCAAAATTTTTTATATACTATTTTGTTTTGTGACTAATTTATTTTATAGGAACATCCCTCCTTAGAAAGCTCTCATGCACCCACAGAAGGAATTTGGAGAGATTTCTCCCACACTGATTAATTAGAGGCTACTTGAGGTTGTGGTTCAGCATGTCCGAGCACTAGGACATGGACCTGATCTGGTTCTAGATCTTGTCAGAGAAGTTGAGACTGATACCAGAAAATATTATGCTCATGAATTTCTGAAAAATAAGCCTCATTCTTTTTGAGGCATCATAGAACCCCAGGAAGCAAATATATGGCATGAAATTATCGAGTGCATGTTCTTATCCCATAACACACCTAAGGAGACCAGGTTGATGTGTGACACAATTATATTGAAGGTTCCAATACAAAAGTGGTGGGATTAAGAACATCAGACTGGGAAGAATGAGCAGATGTGCTGGGGAGATTTCAATGTTGTCTTCAATGAACAGTACAGCCCTGATGTCATTGAAAATTCCACGTCCCAGGAGTTCATGGACCTTGTTCAGATGAATATTTTTGTGATGGATTATGACAATTTTTTCTCTAATCTGATTCTATATGACTCAAAAATCATATCGAATGAACAAGTGAAGGCCTAGAGGATTGAGAAAGTCTTGCCACCATAGATATCCTCCGTGGTTTTCAAGTTCATGATGAGGACCTATGATGAGGTGGTTGATCATGAGGACATAGTGTAGATTGACCATAAAGGGAGGGATAGTTTCTCTAGTCCATTATCAGCAGTGGGTAGTGGAATCTCTTCACATGATAAAAGGAAGCGGGAGGAATTGGTGAATAAGGGAGGTGGTAGTTCAAGCCACTCTTCCAGACATATTTCATCTATGGATTCTAATGCATGATCGGTTGTGTGCCACCAGTGTGGGAGGATAGGGGACATAATTCCAGAAACCCCTCTTCCTATGAAGCCTAGTTACCAATGTGAATATATGGGTCACTTATTGCGCTTATGTGGGGTGGAACTCACACTTCAGAGTGGGGAAAAGTTAGTGGTTTCCAGAGGAGTGTCCGCTCAGTCAGAGCCATCGAGGATTTGGGATCTCAATTCATTGGTTGTGGTTGCAATGCGGGGTCATCTTCTAGGTAGAGTCTATTTAGGGAATTTCCACAGACTAGAGGTCATCCTCAGCTAGGGACCAGACATCTCTATGTGGTGGATCAGGCATCAAAAGGATCATAGGTGGGACCATCGACAATATGATGTACCATTTTGATCACATATCTTCTAGTTGCTTCCCGTTTTTATAATGGTTCGTCTGTTTCATTCATTTCTTCCCTTTTTGTGTACACAATGATTTCTCCAACTAAGTTTTTCTCATTTGCGGTGGAGTTGGTGACGGCGCTAGAAAATAAGGGGGAGGGTCATAGGTGATCGTCGTGTGTGCTCTCAGTGTCAAGTATTGAGATGGAGTGTCACCTATTGGTCTTAGATATGGAACTGTCTGACCTAATACGTGGAATGGATTAGCTAGTTCACTTCTGGGCACATATCGATTGTTATAGGTGGTGGGTCGGTTTCACAGAACCTGATTAAAGTCGTCAGGTTTTTCATGGATAATGGGATCCTCGGTTGAGTCATGCAGGACCTACACTCCCAGAGATGGGATGAATTATCTTCTATTTATCTTCTCTCGCACTATAGGATGATATTATTTCCCTTGAAGGTGCACTACCTCATGTTGTGAATTAGTTTATAGTGGTCATCTTAGATAATTTTTCACGTCTTTCCCGAGAGTGGGAAGGGGAGTTCTCGATTGATCTGGCACTAGGAACATAGCAGATATCTCTTCCCCCATATCACATTTCCCCCACCGAGTTGTGGGAATTAAATATTCAGTTGGAAAACTTCGAATCCAAAGGATTCACTCTCCTGAGCACCTCTCCTCAGGCCTCTACTGTGTTGTTCGCAAAAATTTCTGACTGATCCCTCTAGTTGTGTATTGAATACTATATTGAATAAGGTAACAATCAAGAACAAATAAATGTTTCCCGAATAGATGACACCTTCAATAAATATAATTATAAAGGTGTTTTTATAAAATTGACTTTATATTAGGCTATCATTGACTCAGGGTAAAAGAAGCATAAATCCACAAGATAACATTCCAAAGAAGGTATGACCACATTGAGTAACTGGTCTTGCACTTCTGATTTAGCAACGCACCATCGGTCTTTATAGAACTCATGAATATTTCCCTACATCAGTATCTCTATTTATTCCTTGTATTTGTGGATGACATTCTAGTTTATTTAGGATCCAATGAGGAACATTATAATCACTTTCGGATCATTATAGGATCCATGAAAGAGCATCACCATTATGCAAAGTTGTTCAAGTGCACATTCAGGATAAGGGAAGTGAAATTTATGCATCATGATATCTCAAAGCAGTGGGTTTCAGTGGACCCTGATAAGATTAGTGCTATTATGTCATAAGATGAGCTGAAAGAACATTTTTGAGATCAGGATTTTCCTTGGCCTGGCAGATTATTATAGGTACTTTGGTAGGGATTTCTCATGGCTTGATTCACCGATGACTGCGCTAACCCAAAAAGGTGTAATGTGTTTATGGGGCCTAGAATGTATGTCATCATTTGAGGATCTTAATAGGAGGTGGACTAAAACCCACATAAGGATTTTTCCTAATGATGGAATATGGTATGTGCTGTATTTCAACACTTCATGTATTGGTCTTGGGTGCATGCTTTTGCAGTATGATCATGTGGTGGCCTATGAATCTCTCCATCTCTAACAACATGAAAAGAATTACTCAAACCATGACATGGAGTTGGAATCTATAATGCACACTTTGATGATATGTTGTCACTGTCTCTTTGGGGAGATGATTATGGTCTACTCTATTCCCATAAGATTGGCATATATCTTCAATCCGAAGGACCTCAACTTTAGGTAGTGCCACTAGATCAAGTACATGGTGGGGATCTACATTGACATTGTCTATACCCAAGGAAAGGGTAACGTGGTGGCCGATAACTTGAGTAGAAGAGTTCTAGTGATGTCTTTGAGGAATTACAGTAATGAATGGGCTTTGATGGGGCTCTTTGGTCAGATGCATATAGAGACCATGGAGAAAAATTGGGGTGCGTTTGGGGATATCATTTAGTAGAATCCTTCAATGCTTGAGCTAATTCAGATGAAGCGGCCTAATGATGAGAATTGGTATTGGAAAAGGTAGTTTCTTCATGGTGGGTATATGTCCTCTAATTGGTCATCATCTCCCGAGGGCATCGTGTACTAGAATGGTCATTCAGTAGTGTTTTTATCTCTATGGAAAGTTGTGATGAAGGAAAGCCTCTAATATTAGTGGTAAATCCATCTGGGTGCCACCAAGATGTATTATGATGTCTGTAAGAAGTTATAGTGGCCTAGTATTAAACGAGACATCGCAGAATTCATGTCAAGATGCTACACATAGAAATAGGTGAAAGAAGAGAATCAATGACCTTACAGCTTGTTCCAACTGTTACCCACTCCTACCTGGAAGTGGGACGAGGTCACTATGGACATCACTATTGTCTATCCTCGTACACCTCTTGAAATAATTCCATTTTGGTGTTTATTGATAATCTAACAAAGTCAACCAACTTCATTCCGATCAAATATATAGAAAATGTGGATGAGTTGGACCATTTGTATCTTCAGGGGGTGGTAACGCTTCATGGGGTCCCATCAGCGGTTTTATATGATATAAACCCTCGTTTCACTTCACATTTTTTGGAAGGCCATTAGAATTCCTTAGGGTCCCAAATTACGATGATCATGGCATACCATCCTCAAATGGATGGTCAGATATAGAAAGCGAATACGATTTAGGAGGACATGCTCTGTGCTTGTGTTCTGAACATTAGTGGTTATTAATAGAGTTATTTGGGATTTGTTGAGGTTTCCTATAATAATAGTTATGAATCCTCAATTCTAATGGTTCCTTTTGAGGTTTTATATGGTCAGCCTTGTCTGTCCCTCTCCTGTAGGTCTAAGGTAGGTGATACCACTATAGGGGTCGATTTTGGTGTAGGAGATGACTGATAAGGTCAATTAGATTAGGCAGACCTTATTGATAGATAAGATTCTCCATAAATGATTTTCTAACTAGAGGGATTGAAACCTAGAGTTTTATGTGGATGATAGGGTATTCTTGAAAGAGTCCCCTCATTTGAACCATCTTCAATTAGAAATAAAAGGGAAGATGATTCCATTGTCTCTCAGACCATTTGAGATCATCGAGTGTATTGGAATGGTAGCATATAGGCTGGCCTTAAAGTTTTAGTTGACTTCTATCCATGACATCTTCCATGTCTTGCAGATAAAGAAACACAACTCGGATCCATCCCATGTTCTGAATTGTGAGTAGTTTAATATAGAGAATGATTTATCTTTTTTTTGAGCGGCCAGTGTGAATTGTGGACATGAAAAAAAAGGATATTTGGGGAATGTCTATTTCACTGGTCCAGATTCTTTGGCATCATGGGAATGATACACATGAGCCATGGGAGAAGATGTTGATGGTTGCGAAGGATTACCCATTCAACATTTCTGATCGAGCTTCATGTTGAATTTATAGGGGAAAATGTATTTTTTGGTGGAGATAATTGCAACATACATGAATTATTTTAATTTCAAATTTCATTTCAATCCTATTGTTGCTTTGATTTTGGGTTTCCTATGCATTTTAGTGGAAACGGTGGGTTTTCAAAATTCGGGCTAAACCTTGAGCCCATTTCTAGATTTAAAACCCAAATTTTTTTCTTTTATATCCCCTTAATTATTCAACATTTTACACCCATTCTAATTCCAAAATGTCTTCTACTATTCAATTAACACCCCAATGTCAATTTGGACCTATTAGGAATCCATAATCACGGTGGATTTGGGTTTTTAATTAATGAATTGGGCCAGCTCAGAAGCCCATTTACAGTTTTTTTTAAATATTAATCAATATATTATATAATTCTTATTATTTTTAAGTGATTCTACCTCCCAATCGAATCCAACATCCCTAATATCTCCCCCATATTTTTGGAACCCTATATGTAGCTCATTTTCTGTAAATATTAGGTTGATACTTCAAAACCCTTCTCAATTCGTCCATATTTAAAAAGGTTACTTGTTTTCCTTATAACACTCTCAATTTCAACTATTTTCCCCAATTTCAGTTCTCTATTGACCTTCTATGCCTTATTGAATCCTAAAATTCATTTTCTTGATGTTTGAAATTTAATCTACTGGTCTATTTGATGATATTTCTTCAAGATACCTCATGTATGTTTGTCTCCTTCTTTCTTATTTAAATTTTCGTACAATTTAATTCAATTTTCTTGGAGTTTTTTCCAATTTAAATGAATTCCCAAATGACCAGATGGTATAATTTCGTACCTATGGTTTAAATTTGGGGTTTTATGGTCCAATATTTCTATTTTAGTCTTGATCTACCATCCTTGAGGTGAGTGGTGGTGTGATTGAATTTTCTTACAAAGGGTTCAACGTTTTAAAAATACTGGTAGGTGATTCAATGTGTATGCAATAATTCTAACTTAGAATGTAGATTTTATAATATTTCTAAGTTTATCTAATTTTATTATTGGTGGAAAAAATTGGTTTTAGTGGTATTTTTAAAGAAAATGATGTTTAATTTCCATTTTTATGAGAAATTGGGGTTTTTTCATAGAAATCTTTTATTGGTTTAGTTGGGGATTCCCTATAACTACATAGTTGGTTTTATAGAAATGTATTAGGTGTAAAGATCATGTTATGAATGTTTATATCATTTGCTTTTTTCTATAAAAAAAGTTATTAATGGTGGTTGTGAATCATATGAATTTTCAATGCCATGTGTTTGTGAAAATGAGGGTTTTACAAAAATATCACTTCTTGGTTCATATGGGGTAGCCCTATAACTGATTTGTTGGTTTCATTGAGTGTTATTTGGCTGAAATTTTTATTTTTTTCACTTATAATTGTTCATATAGTGTGCAATGTTGGGGATTTCTAAGTGTATTGGGTGAAAAAAATATAGGATTTGAGAAGTTGTTTTATTGAAAATCAAAATGTTGTTTGTGTGTTCTATGTGGTATAAAGTGCGTATTGAATCACCCCAATATTTCAGAGTACATTAGTTCTTCAACGTAATTCAAAAACATTCACTACATGCAACAATGAGTTCACGCGCACCACGACATACCAAACTAGCCATTAAAAAGAGGTTATGAATAATAATAACTAAATTTTGAACTTTATATAATCCTTATAATTTTAGAATCCATATTATGAGTTTTTTAGACATAATAAAAATACAAAATTCGTTTTTTCAGATAAAAGAAGTATTTTTTAAAAAATTAAATTTGACCACCTTTTAATGAAGAACCCTTTTTAAATTCAATATTTGAAACATTAATATATTTAATTTGACAGAATAAACATATTCTTTAGAATCGGAACATAATAATTTAGTTTTAATAAATTTTTGGTGTTTTTCTGATAACTTTCATATTTGGGTGAATTGTGAAAAATACTATATTTTAACTGAAAACAACTTTTTTAATCAAAATAATTTATATTGTTAAATTATACATTTTAATGGTTTGGAATTATAAATTTATTATATTTTTACCATTTAATCCAATGTTATTCATTATAAATAATTTCACTTTGATATTAAACATAAAAAAGTATCAATATGTTAGTTATTATTTCTTAAAATACGCATTTTGGTTTTGATAATGAAAATTAAATTTAAATTAATAAATTCAACATCAATGTATTGAATTTTTTAAAATTGAATTTTTTTTATTCAAAATATTGAAACTAGGTTAGGGTGAAGTTTTGGTATTTTTCTAAAAACTATCAATTTTTGATGAATAGTGAAAAACCCTAAGTTATAGTTTAGAACAAAATTTTAATTTAAATAATTAATTATTTTATTTAAATTTATTTTAGGTGAAAATAGATACATAATACATATATATGTTCATTTTAATTCATTGGACTCATTTTGTTATAATATTAGATATTTAAAATTTTATTCATCTTTTCACCGTCTTTTACCCACCTCCTTGGAGGATTTACAAATTTGAATAAAGCATAGTTTTACCACTTCTGTGAAATGAATTTAAAAAATCCATGAGAAATGGTTGATATCAATAAGTAAAATTTTGTTCAATAAGATGAAAATAATTTTTGGTGAATAGTAACATTTTACTTTTATTTACCATGGTTAAAAGAAAATATGATTTTAAGGGTAAAAATGATATTATTATTACCCAAACACATGTCCTAATTCTTTTGGATAAGTATAATTCGAATGAAAAAAAACCATAAGAATAAAATATGAACCACTTTGGACAACTTGGATTAGATTAGCACACTTAGTATTATTTTATTTAAAGATGAGTTAAAAGAGTTAAAATCGAAGTTTAATAAATAAAACATTTTTAATATAGGGTTATACATAAGAAAATTTCGACTACAAATATTCATTATAAAGATACAATGATTTTCCACATAATGGTATTTTATTTCGATATTTTATACATTAAATAATTTAATTTATTTATGACACAATGATGATGAAATAATTTCCTAATTAATGAAATATTCAAATAATTAATATTGTAAATATCGAAATAAATTTAATTTGAGACCTTTTATGAATTCCAATAATTTTATATGTTAATCAACATATTCGGGTTGGTTAGATGGTTTTTTTTTAAAATAATAATGTTGTTATGAGTTTATCAAAATCAAAATACCAAATAGTGTCAAAATTGACAAAATAGAGTTTTAAAACAAATATTATATTATTAATTGATATTATATTCCTAAAAATCTAATAATCATCCAAAAGACATAACTAATTACTGGTGTATCATTAATTAACCACATGGGGTTCACATGGAAGTATATAGTATGTTTATTGACCATATAATATAAAAATACAAAGAGACATGGTAAATGTCAAAATATTTAACTAAGAGTTAAATCTAATAGATAATGTTAATATAGTGACTCAAATATGTCTAAAACCTATTAGTTGAGAGGATTTCGACCCATCTCCACCTTATCATTTATATAATATATTTTTAATCCATTATAATCTTAAAATAATTTTATTATAAAATAATATTTCTAGCATTTTCTATGGTGCCCATCACCCTTCTTATAACAGCACTGCCCCTTCTCTCTGATTCACACCTTCAAAGCCATTTGTCTCACTCAAAACCTGCCCAAATATACTACCAACTATCATAACTTCATCCTAGAGGAATTACATTGGTCATAAATCCAACATATGTAGCCCTTTTGATCAAATCAGAAGGAAGAACCCGAAGAAGATGTAATGATTTCACCACCCTATTTCAAGTTCTTTTCTTTTACACTTACTCTATCCTTGTTATTACCATACCAAAAAATTAAATCTAGTACCTTATATATACTATAATGTTATTATAAATATTTCACAACTATATTCATTATTCTATCCATCCTATGAATGATAATGTCACCATGCACGCGTAGGTACGACATACCGTCTCCACGTCGTGGTGTAATTTGTTATTCAACACAATGTTATTTGGATGGATATAATGATTATTAAAATGTAAATAAATAATAACAGTAAGATGATAATGTCTCTGTAATGTAAATATAAAATCAAATTCTACACTTTTAAAGAAATGATATTGTCGCTCGGGCGTACGTACGGATTACCGTCTCCGTGACGTGATGAGATTCATTTCGACGTTCACCATTCATCGACGATTATAAAAATATATATTAATAATAAGTATGTAATATATGAAAAAATAATTATACTGGATATATATATATATATGTACTTACATATTTCTTATTCACTTACTTCCGTTCAATACGATAAGAAAACAGAAACAACGTTTATGCGTACGTATGGCCTATTGTCTCCATAAATGGTGTTTTCCACTTCATATATATATCAACTATAAATAATTATATTCAAAATATATAAGATGTATAAATCATGTTTTATATTTTTTAAGTATTTAAATCGTGATCTAAATTATACGATCAAGAATAACATGTTAAAATATGTACGATAAAGAAAGCGATTATTACCCGAAATGTTAATTTAACATGGAAGTTATTATTAAATGGGTTGTATAAAGTCATTAATGAATCATGTATGATATCATAAATATTAATATGGTTCCATTATAATTTAATAACATACTTTTATCTTTATACATGATGTTAAACGTACCCTCGACAAAAGGAAAGTCCAAAGTTAGGGTTAATTATACAAAATTTTATTATTCGAGGTTGTTTTTACGTAAGTATCTACTGGGACATATTAATTATTTGTGTCCATGTATCATGAATTATTTTTCAATGGGATCATTTTAAGATAATTTTTTACAAAAACATAATTTTAAATGTTTTAAATATTTATTCTTCTAAATCATTCTCATTAATGCACATATTTTAAAAATGGACATTAAGGATTTATTTATATGGATATAAATGTTTCAAAAATGTTAATTCATTTCAAAAGTTTCAATGTGGTATGGGAAAATATTATTCAAACATGTATTTAAATTTATTCCTTTATAAATTGTGTGAATTTTAAATATTTTCATGAAAAAAGGAATATTTCTCTCAAAGGGTTTTACAAATCATTTTCATTTATATCAACATCCAATGATGGATTTTAAACATGTTTGAAGTTTATTTATTATGATACAAGACTTCCATATTGTATTGAAGGTTTTGTGATATGTTTGATTTTTGATGTGTTATTTTTACATCATTTATGGATTATGGTTAATGTATAGACATTTCGTATGCTAGTTTTAGTACAAATGTTTATGTTATGTTTAATGATTTTCATATGAGGAATGTATTGGAATTAGTAAGTGACTGGTGGAGACTGCTATAGCTTCGTGTAACACCCCAGGTAAATAAAGAATATGACATTTTCATATTTATCCATATTTGTGAATAAAATATTGATATGACTTTAAAGGGGACGCTATGCTCGATGGTATACCCAACACGCAACAACGAGTTTCTTTGGAATCTTACGTTGCACTCTAATAATAAAATAATTATATTTTAAATGGTAGTTAAAATGTAGCCGTTGTAATGATGGGAATGTAAAGAAATAACTAAAATATGATTATATATGTTTTTAAATGTTTTTACATTTATCCAATAAAGGATAGAGGCTTAAAATACGGAAAGAATTCAATTTTAGGTGTATATGCCCTAGTTTTCACGAAAGGTTCACTTATCACCTTTTGATGTTGAACCATCATTAAATATAGTTTTGTTCACTCTTAAACATTCTTTTGGAACAAATAAAACTCTTATTAATAATTGGGACATCAAAATTTAGTTTGTGTAAATTTTTGGTATCTTTCCGATAAAGTTCATTTTTTTAATGAATAGTGTAAAATGTTGTATTTTAATTCAAAACCTCTTTTTAATCTAATTTATTGATATGATTATATTATATTTTGAATTGATTTTAAAGTGAAATTAGAATATATTTTTACCATTAAATCCAATAGTGGTCGTTGGAATTAATTTCACTTTGAAATCAGACTTAAACTAGTGTCAATCTTTTGATACTTATTGTTTCATAAAAACACGCTATTTGCTCTGACAACGGGAATTAATTATTAAATTAATTAATGTGACTTATATGTTTTGAATTTTCTAAAATAGACTTCTTTTTTGAATTCGGAATATCAAATATATCTTAGGGTGAAGTTTTGGGATTTTTCTGAAAAACTTCAATTTTTGATGAATAGTGAAACCACTAAGTGGTACTTATAAAAACTGATTTTTCCGTTTAAATTAAATTTTTTCTATATTTGTGTTTTGAATTTCAAAAAATCCGACATACATTGTTGTCATTAAGAAGTAAAATGTGGTTCAATGAGATTAAAATAATTTTTTGGTGAATAGTAACTTTTAAGTTCTTAATCGCGATTAGTGGTAATTAGTGTAGTTTAAGGTAAAAATAATGCTTTAATAATATAAAATGACCTTGAAACATGTCCTAACCTTACTGGATGTGTCATGTCCGACCAAGAAAATCCATGGGTCAACTTGGGGACCCAATGGAGCCACTTTGGTTGGGAAATGACATAAATAACTTTTTATTTATTGTAAAAGTAAAAATGACACAAACATAATATGTTTTACAAAAACAATTTTTACATGGGGTTATAGAGATAAGATTTTTGATTATAAATATTCATTAGAAAGATAAAACTATTTCCTACATCATAGTAATTTTTTTTTATAATTTTTAGACATTAAATAAATTAAATTATTTATGACATCATAATGATGCAGCGATGACACCATTATCTGATGATTTAAATAAAATGAGATGATAATGTAAACTCTATGACCTAAACATGTCCAAAACTTATTGGATGGGTGGATTTCGAACCCTTATCCCCTTATCCATTAATTATATCAATGTGGGATCTTTTAAAACCGAAACACATTTTCAAATAAAGTAATATTTCTTACTTTCCAAAAGTGCCCCTCCTTTCCTCTTATAAAAGACCCCCACCTCTACCTCACTTCACACACTCCTCAATCCTTTGCCTCGGCCAACCCCTGCCCATTTACTCTCTCCAAATCCCTCTCCTCATCCTAGAGGATTCCCTTTTGGCAGATTCCTTTCAAAGTAAGCCTTTAGGCTCAAATCAAAAGGAGTTACACTTTTAAAGGTAATTCATTCTCTCATGTTCATTTGTTTTATTTTGCTTCTCCAACCCCCTAAACTCTTTTTATTTACTTATTTTGTAACAACACCAGTATATTAAATATACTAGGATGTTTTTATAAGATTTATTCGAGCTACACTCTCACACAACTACATCAAATGGTTAAAGAACATACGGTTTCCGTGGATGGCGAAATTCTGCCTCCCGAAACGATGGTTGTTCAATACTCATTTAACACCTTCAAAGGTGGCCATTATGATGTCACTATTTTTATATATGATATATAATATGAATATGTTTTCCTTAAGATTCTGTGTTTTTTCATTTTGGGCATTCCTTTATTGTTTCCATTATGGGTAAACGCGATATCTTCATTTAAGGAAGTGTGGACTACCGCCCCCTCAAAGTGATTTGATTTGTTAAATACCATATGTGGGACGTATAAAGGATGGAACTATGATATTATATATGATATTATACTGGAATTATAATATACCTTTATATCATTATTATTCCATTCTATAAAATACGAAATAGAAAGAAAAGTAGCGTTCATGCGTACGTACGGCTTACCGTCTCCATGAACGGTGCATTTCATTTATTACCTCTAAATGATTATGTAATATTATAAATTCATGCATGTACTGGATATATATGACATATATGATATCTAAATCATGAATACAATTCAATATATAATAAAAATTTGGCCACACGAACAACATGTAATTGTAAGAAGTCCACTTTCGACTTAAGAACAAAATATCGGAAAAACAAATATTATTAACTTAAATGATTACATAATGTTTATGACATGTTAATATGTGATATAAAAGGAATAATGAACTTTAAAAAGGTTCTTAAGGAAGTAGAAATTAACTCAAGTTTATTATTCAGGATGTTAAAGAACGATCGAGTCAAGTCGGCCCCGAGGTAAGGGATCCTACACCTCTCTTTCTTTTTAAGTACAATCTTTTATGTCATTCCTTTTAAGCTCATAATTCTTATGATTGGGATGTTATTTTATATTACTTCCACTATAATTATTATGTTCATATGATGAGAGACCCTATTTCCTCTCATCAATCCATTTTGGATGTTTTAAGTGGCGTCGTTAGGCTGCCGAGTTTTCGTAAGGGATTTTTCATCTCACTTTTATTCCTATAAGATTTATGCTACATTTGCCACAATTTAATTTGAGTGGTTTATGTACTTCCCATTATTACACTCCTTATGTAATATAATTCCATTTATGGGTATTTACATATTCATTTGATGACACTTCTTCAATGGGGTGTAGTTTCCGAAAGTTACCCAAGTCGGTAATGGAACCTTTCACCCTCCTCATTTTAAAAGACTTCGTTTGTTATGTCTTTTAATTCACATACTATTATGTTTGGATTTGTTCTTCTATATCCTGATTGATGTAAATTTTATTTCCAAGTGATGATATTCCCTTTTTATCTCTCATCAACTCATTTTCTGAATTTTTGAAGTGATGACGTTGGGCTGTCGAATTTTACCAAGGGAACGTTTTAACCCAATTTCGATTTCTTTGGGTTCAACATGTAGTTATTTAATATGTCATCCTTTGAATATGTGTGAATGAACTTTTATTGTTTTACACTTAATATCCAATTATATTGGGTGTATTTATATTTGTCACACATAATTTTGATATTGATTTATCCTTAATTTAAGGATACCTTCTTTATAAGGGATTTCATCACATTTTACATCCCTATTGAGACTTCATTGTTGTTATGCACCAATTAACTCTTATATGGTGTATATACTGTCCTTTGGAATATTATATCATGAATAAATTTATTCTCATGATATTATAAAGTTCTGATTAAATGTTATTCCTCAATTATTGTATTCAAGTGTCTCTAATTTTGGTAAAAACCCTTTGACCAAAATATCACTTTAAATGTTTTAATGACTTGTTATTATTAATATCCATGTTTTCAAAATGGTTTTAAGGATTTATTTATATGGATATTAATGGATTAAAATGTTAAAAGCATCAAGGTGGTATGGGACACTTTGATTCAAAATTCTCCTTATTAAATGTTTTAAATGGTTTTGGAAATGGTTTCTTTTTGTATGGATTCATTATTTCAAAATACTAAAATGTTATATTGTGATTGAAATGTGGAAATGATTTGTTTCCTTTATGCATGTTTTATGTGATACGTTTATGTTATGGTTATTGGGCATTGTTATGAAAACGGTTGGTTCCGTGATAAACTAAGGGCGGGTGAGCCCGATATAGCTCTCCAATGCATTTGGTAACGCGAAGGAGTGAAACGTTATGGTTTCTCCGAAGAGATTTAGGGAATATACTGTGATGGGTATTCCAAACGTAACCAAGAGGATTACTCCCTACGTAAGAATGTTATGAATGACTCAAGTTACCTTTATGTCTTATGATTTATATGATTTATTCATGATTTTATGAGGTATGTTAATGTGGATATGCTTTATGGGTAAAGTATGATTTCATTCTTATGTATATATGAACTCATGTTTCCTTTCCATTTTTTTTATAACCCTTACTGAGATTTTTATGCTCATCCCAAGTTTTTGAAATGTTTTTCACAGGTCAAGGGAAAGGTACATGATGTGATGATAGTGTCAAGGATGTGTCAAGAATGAATCCATGTTTTATTTTCAATATGATTCCGTTGAAGGGAAGAATGAATACTGTCTTTTATGTAACCATTTTGTTTAAATTTGGAATGTAAAGCAAGTTTCATGATCTAATTATCTAAAACCCTAAACCTAAAAAGATCCTCAATGTGTAATCTTGTAATAACTCAAGATTAAGTAAGGTTTAAGGATGTGGCCTTATAGTTGGTATCAAAGGTCGGTTTAGATAACTTTAGAGGTTAGGGTATTCTCTAAGCACAAGTGACATTACCATAATGGTTAGGATTTTAGAAAGAGTCCTAGTTTTAGATAAAGTGAATGAGTAAGTATATCTTAGTGTTTATATTCCTCATTAGTACATGATGGTTATGTTGATATACTCACACTGACCTTTTTGGTTTTAGTAAATGGTTGGATCTAGCAGGCACCAATGTGACAGTGGGTTTGAAGGAAACTGTGGTGGTTCTCTGATTAAGATACTGGATGAGATGGGGGATTCAATGAGGAATCTCATAGTTGTTCTAAACCAACTATCAAGGAGTCATGATCAACCACTTCAACCTTGGTGAGTTCTCTAATGCATCATGTACGAGAAGGGCAACTCGATGTGGAAATTCAGGTAATAATTATTTAGGTAACCATTAGGGTTTATATGATCCTTAATTTTTAGGTAATTATGGGTTATTATATGATATGCTGGAAAATGAAAGGCATGAGATAAAATTGAGGTTAAAATATGTTATGATCATTTTTTATGATTTTATCTCTTTTTGGGGAATGATTTAAGAATTATAGAGTTTTGGAAAAAGGACAACACACAGACCGTGTGACAACCATCGCGTCGGACAAAGCTGCGGGAATCGAACCCACAACCAAAGTGCGACTGGTATTTATCGCCTACCACTGGACTACGTGAAGTCCCTAGTTAGTTTGACTGATTCTTTCTAGTTATATGATTTTATGAATTAAGAGTAAGTTGATTTTGGGTTATTTATGAAAATGAATAACCTATCATGGAGGATATGTGATTAGGTTAATTACTTTTCAATACGAGACTTTAGGAGAAACTGATGTTGTTTGGAGATAAATGTTACGATTTAACTTGGTAGACTATGTGACTAAATCATTCAAATATTTGGTTTTCAATCTTATTTTGGTTTACTTTGAAAATTTTATGGACAAATGGTCCTCGTTGAACTTTGGGTTTTGTTGGACATATTTTGGAGGTTAAGAATAGATTTTCTTTTTATAAAGGGTTATCCTTTTCTGGATTATCTAATCTTGTACTAGCCTTTTTGGTTTTGGTTTTGGTTAAAGTCTAAAGACATGGGAAGTAAATAGTTCTCTTTTGTGGATTAGGTGATTCTCTAGAAGTTTATTACAGTAATCTTAATGTGAACAAGTCTTCCTAAATACTCGTCTTTTGGAAAAAATATGATTTTGATTAAGGAATCTAGTAAAAGTTGAAAGTCAACATGATAATTGATTATGCTTCCTTATGAATAAATTCCTCAATAAAAAGTAACTTAAAGAAAAAATGTTGTCTATTAACTTTTCCTACTGGGGAATCGAAAACCGTTTAACCCATCACAAGTTTGTGATTTTCTTGTGGTTAACTTTCTCCTAAACATGTTTTCTATCACTCTCCATCAGAACATGACCCTTTGTTTTTTCCTCCATGTCCATATTTTCATACTTGGAATCCTAGTATGGGTTAACTCGGGTGACCTATGTGCTTATCTTTCTTTTTTTAAAGTGATTGTTTTACCGACTCTTGTTCCGATATGGGACTTTCAAGGATGTTTCCAAGCTCAATTTTAAAAATTGCGAGGACGCAATTCCCAACAGGGGGGAAGGATGTAACACCCCAGGTAAATAAAGAATATGACATTTTCATATTTATCCATATTTGTGAATAAAATATTGATATGACTTTAAAGGGGACTCTATGCTCGATGGCGTACCCAACACGCAACAACGAGTTTCTTGGGAATCTTACGTTGTACTCTAATAATAAAATAATATTATTTTAAATGGTAGTTAACATGTAGCCATTGTAATGGCGGGAATGGATAGAAATAACAAAAATATGATTATATATGTTTTTTAATGTTTTTACATTTATCCAATATAGGATAGAGGCTTAAAATACGGAATGAATTCAATTTTAGGCGTATATGCCCTAGTTTTCACTAAAGGTTCACTTATCACCTTTTGATGTTGAACCATCATTAAAAATAGTTTTGTTCACTCTTAAACATTCTTTTGGACCAAATAAAACTCTTATTAAGAATCGGGACATCAAAATTTACTCTGTGTATATTTTTGGTATCTTTCCGATAAAGTTCAATTTTTTAATGAATAGTGTAAAATGTTGTATTTTAATTCAAAACCTCTTTTTAATCTAATTTATTTATATGATTAGATTATCTTTTGAATTGGTTTTAAAGTGAAGTTAGAATATATTTTTACCATTAAATCCAATAGTGGTCGTTGGAATTAATTTCACTTTGAAATCAGACTTAAACCAGTGTCAATCTTTTGATACTTATTGTTTCATAAAAACACGCTATTTGCTCTGACAACGGGAAATAATTATTATATTAATTAATGTGACTTATATGTTTTGAATTTTGTAAAATAGACTTAATTTTTGAATTCGGAATATCAAATATAGCTTAGGGTGATTTTTTGGGATTTTTCTGAAAAACTTCAATTTTTGATGAATAGTGAAACCACTAAGTGGTACTTATAAAAACTGATTTTTCCGTTTAAATGAAATTTTTCCATATTTGTGTTTTGAATTTAAAAAAATCTGACATACATGGTTGTCATTAAGAAGTAAAATGTGGTTCAATGAGATTAAAATAATTTTTTGGTGAATAGTTACTTTCAAGTTCTTAATCACGATTAGTGGTAATTAGTGTAGTTTAAGGTAAAAATAATTCTTTAATAATATAAAATGACCTAGACACATGTCCTAACCTTATTGTATGTGTCATGTCCGACCATGAAAATCCATGGGTAAACTTGGGGACCCCATGGAGCCACTTTGGTTGGGAAATGACATAAATAACTTTTTATTTATTGTAAAAGTAAAAATGACACAAACATAATATGTTTTAAGAAAAGAATTTTTACATGGGGTTATAGAGATCAGATTTTTGATTATAAATAGTCATTGAAAAGATAAAAAGATTTCCTACATCATAGTAATTGTTTTTTAATTTTTAGACATTAAATAAATTAAATTATTTATGACATCATAATGATGTAGCGATGACATCATTATCTGATGATTTAAATAAAATGAGAAGATAATGTAAACTCTATGACCTAAACATGTCAAAAACTTATTGGATGGGTTGATTTAGAACCCTTATCACCTTATCCACTAATTATATCAATGTGGGACCTTTTAAAACCGAAACACATTTTCAAATAAAGTAATGTTTCTTACTTTCAAAAAGTGACCCTCCTTTCCTCTTATAAAAGGCCCCCACCTATACCTCATTTCACACACTCCTCAAGCCTTTGGCTCGGCCAACCCCTGACCATTTACTCTCTCCACATCCCTATCCTCATCCTAGAGGATTCCCTTTGGGAAGAATCATTTTAAAGGAAGCCTTTAGGCTCAAATCAAAAGGAGTTACACTTTTAAAGGTAATTCATTCTCTCATGTTCATTTGTTTTATTTTGGTTCTCCAACCCCCTAAACTATTTTTATTTACTTATTTTGTAACAAAACCAGTATCTTAAGTAGACTAGGATGTTGTTATAAGATTTATTCTAGCTACACTCTCACACAAATACATCAAATGGTTAAAGAACATACGGTTTCCGTGGATGGCGAAATTCTGCCTCCCGAAACGATGATTGTTCAATACTCATTTAACACCTTCAAAGGTTGCCATTATGATGTCACTATTTTTATATATGATATATAATATGTTTATATTTTCCTTAATATTCTGTGTTTATTCATTTTGGGCATACCTTTATGGTTTCCATTATGGGTAAACGCGATATCTTCATTTAAGGAAGTACGAACTACCGCCCCCTCAAAGTGATTTGATTCGTTAAATACCATATGTGGGACGTATAAAGGATGGAACTATGATATTATATATGATATTATACTATAATTATAATATACCTTTATATAATATTATTCCATTCTATAAAATATGAAATAGAAATGAAAGTAGCGTTCATGCGTACGTACGGCTTACCGTCTCCATGAACGGTGCATTTCATTTCTTACCTCTAATTGATTATGTAATGTTATAAATTCATGCATGTACTGGATATATATGACATATATGATATCTACATCATGAATACAATTCTGTATATAATAAAAATTTGGGCACACGAACAACATGTAATTGTAAGAAGTCCACTTTCGACTTAAGAACAAAATATCGGCAAAACAAATATTATTAACTTAAATGATTACATAATGTTTATGACATGGTAATAAGTGATATAAAAGGAATAATGAACTTGAAAAAGGTTCTTAAGGAAGTATAAATTAACTCAAGTTTATTATTCAGGATGTTAAAGAACGATCGAGTCAAGTCGGACCCAAGGTAAGGGATATTACACCTCTCTTTCTTTTTAAGTACACTTTTATGTCATTCCTTTTAAGCTCATCATTATTATGATTGAGATGTTATTTTATATTACTCCCACTGTACTTATTATATTCATATGATGAGAGACCCTATTTCCTCTCATCAATCCATTATGGAAGTTTTAAGTGGCGTCGTTAGGCTGCCGAGTTTTCGTAAGGGATTTTTCATCTCACTTTTATTCCTGTAAGATTTATGCTACATTTGCCACAATTTCATTTGAGTGGTTTATGTACTTCCCATTATTACACTACTTTTGTAATATAATTCCATTTATGGGTATTTACATATACATTTTATGACACTTGTTCAATGGGGTGTACTTTCCGAAAGTTACCCACGTCGGTAATGGAACCTTTCACCCTCCTCATTTTAAAAGACTTTGTTTGTTATGTCTTTTAATTCACATATTATTATGTTGGGATATGTTCTTCTATATCCTGATTGATGTAAATTTTATTTCCAAGTGATGAGATTCCCTTTTTATCTCCTATCAACTCATTTTCTGAATTTTTGAAATGACTCTGTTAGGCTGTCGAATTTTACCAAGGGAACGTTTTAACCCAATTTCGATTTCTTTGGGTTCAACATGTAGTTATTGAATATGTCATTCTTTGAATATGTGTGAATGACCTTTTATTGTTTTACACTTAATATCCAATTATATTGGGTGTATTTATAATTGTCACACATAATTTTGATATTGATTTATCCTTAATTTAGGGATACCTTCTTTATAAGGGATTTCATCACATTTTACATCCCTATTGAGAATTCATTGTTGTTATGCACCAATTAACTCTTATATGGTGTATATACTGTCCTTTGGAATATTATATCACGAATACCTTTATTCTCATGATATTATAAAGTTCTGATTAAATGTTATTCCTCAATTATTGTATTTAAGTGTCTCTAATTTTGGTAAAAACCCTTTGACCAAAATATCGCTTTAAATGTTTTAAAGACTTGTTATTATTAATATCCATGTTTTCAAAATGGTTTTAAGGATTTATTTATATGGATATTAATGGTTTAAAATTTTAAAAGCATCAAGGTGGTATGAGACACTTTGATTCAAAATTCTCCTTATTAAATGTTTTAAATGGTTTTGGAAATGGTTTATTTTTTGTATGGATTCATTATTTCAAAATACTAAAATGTTATATTGTGATTGAAATGTGGAAATTCTTTGTTTCCTTTATAAATGTTTTATGTGATACGTTTATGTTATGGTTCTTGGGCATTGTTATGAAAACGGGTGGTTCCGTGATAAACTAAGGGCGGGTGAGCCCGATATAGCTCTCCAATGCATTGGGTAACGCGAAGGAGTGAAACGTTAAGGTTTCTCCGAAGAGATTTAGGGAATATACTGTGATGGGTATTCCAAACGTAACCAAGAGGGTTACTCCCTACGTAAGAATGTTATGAATGCCTCAAGTTACCTTTATGTCTTATGATTTATATGATTTATTCATGATTTGATGAGGTATGTTAAAGTGCCTATGCTTTATGGGTAAAGTATGATTTCATTCTTATGTATATATGAACTCATGTTTCCTTTCCATTTTTTATAACCCTTACTGAGCTTTTTATTCTCATCCCATGTTTTTGAAATGTTTTTCACAGGTCAAGGGAAAGGTACATGATTTGATGATAGTGCCAAGGATGTGTCAAGAAAGAATCCATGTTTTATTTTCAATATGATTCCGTTGAAGGGAAGAATGAATACTATCTTTTATGTAACCACTTTGTTTAAATGTGGAATGTAATGCAAGTTTCATGATCTAATTCTCTAAAACTCTAAACCTGAAAGGATCCTCAATGTGTAATCTTGTAATAACTCAAGATTAAGTAAGGTTTAAGGCTGGGGCCTTATACTTCGTGATTCATAAGTAGGTCTCATTAGACAAACTAGTGTCTTGGAAAAGGCCTTGACAAAATCATATTTGTAGTCATGGAATAAGGACTTGACTATGTGGTTATGAAAGTATAGAATTATGTATTCCATCATTATAAAAGTGGATATTGATATTTAATTTGATTGTTAGACTAGTAGAATATCCATGTGAGTAAGTAAATGACATTATTTGATTTTATCATTTCCATATTATGCTGAAGTACAAGTTTAAATGGTTTTATTTTAGTCTAGTAAATTTCTTTAAATGTTTATTCTTATTTATGAATGTTTTATCTATATTGTTATCCTTACTTAGCATCTGAGCTCACCCATTTCTATGTTGTATTTTTCCTTGTGTGTAAAGAATTATATTATGATTGACCTACAGGGATAGTCTATAGGATCTCAGTGTGTAATATGGGAACAATTTTGTTGTTGTTTTCCATTTTATGATGTAATGTAAACCTTATGAATGTATCTAGTACATCTAAGGCTACTAAACTAATCATTCATTCAAGACATGATCTTTTTTTATCATGTTAATGTTATGTAATAATGCACTAACTCTAGGTAACTGGGGTCAGGGCGTTACATTTGGTGTCATAGGATGCTTAACAATAACCATGGAATCTATATTTAGATAAACTCTGATTAGAGCACATTCTACTAAGATATACTTTGAGGATTAGTATAAAATATCTTCCTAGAATTTTGTAATGTAGAGATTTTGTGAGTTTTCCAAGAAAATAAATCCCAGTCAGGATATGATCAGGTAGAGGCGGCTCTGGCACAAATGTATCTAGGATTAAAACCTGAAAACACCACATTGAGCTAGACTCGAATGAGAACTGGTGCACGAGAATGGACCTTGCTTCCCTCTTGGTTACGACACTCCCGCGGGATATGCATAGGATAAATATCATTTTCATTAAAATTCATTTTTGAAGGATTTACGAGTATATACATCCTAAAATATTTTTTTTGATTATTGACTATATCTATAAACTGTTCAATTTATGTGAGGAATTTTACAAGTTTTGAATTATTCATTGTAGTTCATAAACTAACCAAGTGTATGCTATTGTATTGAAATGTCACCCAGTAGAAGGAATGTGAACTCCACCAATACGTATGATCCAAAGAGTTAGAAGGATCATATCTTTCATGGTATTAAGCCAATATTTAGAAGGGAAATATTCTACCATTTACTCTCAACATATGAAGAAATAATATCATGTATTAATAAGATAAGTAAAAAATTCCTTGAGTCATATGGCATTGAATGGAAGAAAGAGAAGAAAAGGATGGAAGAGAGAAAGTCGGATAATGGGAAGTGGGAAAAGAAGGATTTCCCCATATGTGATAACTGTAGAAATAATCACCTTGGTAAATGCATGATGGGAATGTGAGTCTGTTACATGTATGGTGAAAAAGGCCACCAAAATTGTGATTGAAAGGGGAAGAAAGAGGTTTTCAATGCTGAATTCTACAATTGTAGTGAAATGGGGCATTATGAAAATGAATTTCCTAAGAGTTAGGGGAACTTACCTCATAAAAGTCCAAGGGAACAAGGCCAAGCTTATGCTATCACTACTTCTGAGGTTCATGATCTGAAAGACGTGGTGGCAGGTAATTTAACGGTTTCCTCAGGTTTAGAGAATGCTTTATTTGATTCTGGATCATTGCATTTTTTCAAATCTTCCCTGTTTTCTATGAAAATTATATATTTAAATTTGGATTTAACAAGGGAGTGGTCAGTCAAAACTCCTAAGGGACGTAACATTGCAACAATGTTTTTTGAATCAGTCCCCATTACAGTACATAAATATTCTTCATCTACTGATCTCATCATCATACCCATGATTGAATTTGATATAATCATTGGTATGGATTGGATTTCTATCCATGATTCAAAAATATATTTTAAGAAGAAGGAGGTTCTGATTTTTGAGGATTATGATTAAGAACACCTTATCTGTAGAGAAAAATCATCACCACCTAATTATTATCTATATCCACCCAATATAGATAAAATAAATTCAATTATTCAAGAGGACGATAATGAGATAACTGTAGGTGAGGAAAAGAATGTTCAAATAGAGGATGTACCTATTTTGAAAGAATATGTTTATGTGTTTCTAGAAGATTAACCTGGACATCCTCTAGAATGAGAAATTGAGTTTTACATTTACATAATTCTAGGTTTTAGGTCCCATATCGAAGACCCCTTAAATAATGGACTCTGTAGAATTAATGGAAATAAAGAAACAACTAGAGGAATTGAGTAAAATGGGACTTATTCACCCTAGTGTTTCTCCATGGAGATCCCTAGTCCTTTTTGTTAAGAAAAGAGATGGATCTATGAGGTTGTGCATTGACTATAGTGAGAATAACGCTATAAAAATAATAAATAAGTATCCCCAACCTCACATTGATGATTTATTCAACCAACTTCATGGAGCTAAAAACTTTTCAAAGATTGACCTTCTATATGGATATCATCATTTGTTTGTGAATAAGGTAGACATTCTGAAAACAACATTTTTATCGAAGTACAGGCATTGCGAGTTTACAGTAATATCTTTTGGATTGAATAATGCACCCTCTATTTTCATGGATATAATGAAAAGAGTATTCAAGGAATATCTAGATTATTTTTTGTGTTATTTATTGATAATATCTTGGTATACTCAAAAGCTACGAAGATCATGAAAATCACTTGTGCACTATCCTGAAGACTCTTAGAAAATACAAATTATATTGGAAGTTTAGCAAGTGGGAATTATGGATTCTTGAGATTTCTTTTATTTGTCATATTGTCTCAAAGGATGGAATCTCCATTGATCCTTCAAAGTCCAAGGTGATCCATGAATGGCCAGCACCTACAAGTATAACTGAGGTAAGTTGTTTTAGTGGTTTAGCAGGTTATTATCGACATTTCGTCCTGAATTTTACCAGATTGGGTAACCCATTAACCAGGCTCACACGTAAAGGGTTCAAATTTCTTTGGAAAAATGAGTGTGAAGAATGTTTTCAATAAATGAAAAAAATTTATTCAATGATTATATATTGACTCTACCATCGGGGAATGATGATTTTGTTATTTATAGTGATTCTACAAAGAAAGGACTTGATTGTGTCCTTATTCATAATGATAGGGTTATTGCCTATGCAACACGAAAAATAAAAATTCATGAGAAAAACTATCCTACACACGATCTTGAGTTATAAGTTGAAATCATTGCATTGAATATTTGGAGACACTATCTTTATGAAAAAAAATGCGAGATATATACTGATCACAAGAGGTTAAAGTATATTTTCTCACAAAAATAACTCAACATGAGGCAAAGGAGATGACTTGAACTACTCAAGGATTACGATTAAACTATAAACTACCACCAACGGGAGGCAAATAAGGTGGCTTATGCATTGAGTATAATGGATCATGGAGTTATGAATGTGATGAGAGTTGGAAAGGATCTTATATATATGGATATAGTAAATATGGATATGGGGATCACCATGGAAGGTGAACATCAATACTTTTTCAAGTAGTTGCCAAAACATATTTACTAGAATGGGTAAAGTGTTCTTTGACCGGTGACTAAGAATTTCAAAAGATGATTACAGTTATGAATAATGGGAGATTGAGTGACTTTATGTATGCAGATGGAATTTTGAAATTTTGGAAGAGACTTTGTGTTCCTGATAAAACTAATTTAAAAAGATATTTGTTAGATGATGGTCATAGCATTAATTTTCCTATAAACCATGGGAGCACAAAAATGTATAGAGATTTGAAGGATAATTTTTGGAAGGACAACATAAAGTGGGAGATTGCAGATTTTGTGTCAAGAAGTATAGTTTGTCAACAAGTTAAAGCTAGAAGGAGATAACCTGGAGGAGTCATGCAACATCTTCTCATACCTGAGTGGAAATGGGATAATATTATAATGGACTTTTTCATGGGACTACCAAAGTCTCCTAGGAGGAACGATGAAATATGGTTAATTGTAGGCCATCATACCAAGTTAGCATATTTTCTTGTTATAAGAGAAGATTTTCCACATGAAAGTCTAACTAGGATCTATATTAATGATGTTGTGAGACTTCCTAGAGTACCAATATTTATTGTTTCTGATCGTGATCCACGTTTTACATCAGGATTCTGTAAATGTTTTCAGAAGACCCGGGATACTGAACTTCGTTTGAGTACTACCTACCACCCTCAAACTGATGGAAAATCAAAACGGACTATTCAAACTATAGAATACATGTTGAGCACATGATCATAGGACTTTCAAGGTATAGGGGATCAATATTTACCTCTTGTAGAATTTTCCTATAACAATAACTTCCATTCAAGTATTCAGATGGCACCATATAAACCATTATATAGAAAGAGATGTTTCACACCTACCAGTTGGGATGATTTTACAGATATAAAACTCGTAGGCTATGAACGTTTGGAGGAAATGATGGAAAACGTGAAGGTATTCCAAAACCACATCAAATCATCTCAAAGTAGAAAAAAGTGGTATGTCGATAACCAATAGAAGGATTTAGAATTTTAGGTAGGAGATCATGTTTTCTTAATGATATCTCTATGGGAGGGTGTTATATATTTCGGTAAGAAAGGAAAATTGAGTCCCATGTATATCGGACCTTTTGAAATCCTGGATCAAATTGGGACTATAGCTTACCGTTTGGAAATGTTGCCAAGTCTCTCCAAAGTTCATGATGTCTTCCACGTATCACTGTTGAGAAAATACATTCATGACCCAACACATGTACATACCTATGAGGAATTTGAACTAAAACCCAATATTTCATATTTCAAAGAGCCCATCAAGGTTTGTGACATAAGAGAAAAAGTGATGAGAAACCAGACGACTCATCTGGTAAAAGTTCTATGGAGAAACCATAAGATGAAAGAGGCAACATGGGAACCTGATGAACTTATGATGAAGATCCACCCGAGTCTTTTTATGTTGTAATATTCTAGAAATTTCGAGGATGAAATAATTTTAAGGAGGGGAGAATGTAACACCCCATGATTTTATAGTACGTTATTTCTGCAATGTAATTTATTAAATTTCACTACATGCAACACCGAGTTCAAGCGCACCACGACTTACCAAACTAGCCATTAAAAAAAGGTTGTGTATAATACTAATTAAATTTCTAACATTATATATTCTTTATAATTTTAGAATACATATTATGAGTTTCTTAGACATAATAAAAAACAAATTCTTTTTTTCCAGATAAAAGAATTATTTTGTTTAAAATGAAATTTTACAACCGTTTAAGGGAGTAACCTTTTTAAATCAAATATTTGAAACTTTTATATATTTATTTTGATATAATAAACTTCTTCTTTAGAATGGGAACATATGAATTTAGTTTCAATAAATTTGTGGTGTTTTTCTGATAACTTTCATATTTGGGTGAATAGTGAAAAATACTATATTTTAACTGAAAACAACTTTTTTTAATCAAAATAATTTTTAGTGTCAAGTTATAAATTTTAATGGCTTGGAAGTATAAATAGATTTTATTTATACCATTTAATTCAATGTTATTCATTGGAAATAATTTCACTTTGAAATTGAACATAAACAAGTATCAATCTTTTGTTAGTTATTATTTCATAAAAATACGCCTTTTGGTTTTCACAACGGGAATTAATTTTAAATTAATAAATGAAAATTATATGTAGTGAATTTGGTAAAATTGACTTCATTTTTGGATTCAGAATATTGAAATTAGCTTAGGGTGAATTTTTGGTATTTTTATGAAAATATTCAATTTTTTTATGAATAGTGAAAAACACTGAGGTATAGTTTAAACCGAATATTTATATAAATATAAAATTATTTTATTTATATTTATTTTAGGTCAAAAAAGATAAAAAATAACTATATATGTTCAATTTAACTCATTGGAGTCGTTTTTTAATTATATTTGATATATAAAATTTTATTGAACTTTTCACCGTCTTTTACCCACCTCCAAGGAGAATTTGCAAATTCACGGAAAACATAATTTAACGGCTTCTCGGAGTTGAATTTAAAAAATAATAGGGACAAAAATTATATCAGTATGTAATATATGGTTCAATAAGATGAAAATAATTTTTGGTGAATAGTAGTATTTTAATTTTATTTACCACGGTTAAAAATAATTCACGTATTTAAGGGTAAAAATTAAAGTATTATTACCCTAACACATGTTTTCATTATACTGAATAAGTATTATTTTACCAAAAAAACCTTAGGAAGAAAATATGAAACTATTTGTTCCACATGGATTAGTCTAGGACACTTATTTTTATTTTATTTAAATAAAAGTTAAAAGAGTTAAAATCAAAGTTTAATAACTAAATCATCATTTATATAGGTTTATACAAAAGATAAATTCTATTATAAAAATTCATTTGAAATCTAAAAAGATTTAATAAGTAATTGTATTTTATTTATATTTTTTATAAATTATATAATTTAATTTATTTATGACACAATGATGATGCAATAATTACCTAATAAATTAAATATTAAAACAATTGATAATATAAATATCCAAATAAATGTAATTTGAGACTTTTTATGAATTCCACTAATTTTTTAGGGTAATATGACATATTATTGTTGGTTATATGAACTATTTGCGATTTTATAATGATGTGATAAATTCAGAAAAATGAAAATACCAAATAGTTTCAAAATTGACATAAAAGAAATTTTAAAACAAATATTATATTATTAATTGATATTCTATTACTAATAATATATGGTTTGGAAAAAAGACTAATCTAATGATAGTTGTATTATTAATGAACAACTTCAAGTTCTCTAGGAAGTATATATTATGTTTATTAACCATATTATATAAAAATACCAAGAGACATGGTAAATGTCAAACTATTTAACTAAGGGTTATATCTAAAAGATAAAGTTAATATAGTGAACCAAAACTGTATAAAACCTATTGGTAGTGTTTTTTTCGACCCATCCCCACCTTATCCTTTAAATAATCCATTTTTAATCCATTATAAACAAAAAATTATTTTATTATAATATAATATTTCTACCTTTTCCTAAGGTGCCCCTCACCCCTGTTATAGGGGAACTCTCCCTTTTCTCTAATTTACTCCATCAAAGCCATTTGGATCACCCAACCACCTCCCAAATATCCTCCCAAATATCATACCTTAATCCTATAGGCAATACATTGGTCTGAAAGGAAACCTATTTATCCCTTTTAATCAAATCAAAATGAAGAACCCGAAGAAGAGGTAATGATTTTGACACCCTCTTTCGAGTTCTTTTCTTCTTCCATTTACACATTCTTTGTTATTACCATACCAAAATAATAAATATAGTACCATATATATACCGTGATGTTATTATAAATATGGCACAACCATATTCATTATTCAACCTATCCTAAGAGTGATAATGTCACTATGCATGTGTATGTACGACTTACCGTCTCCACATCGTGGTGTAATTTGTTATTCAACACCATATTATTTTGATGGATATAATGATGAGTAATATGTATATCAATAATTAAAATAACATTATAATATCTATGTAAAATAAATATACCATCCAATTCCACACCTTTAAGTAAATGATATTGTCACTCGTGCATACGTACAGATTACCATCTCCACGATGTGATGCGATTTATTTCCACGTTCACCATTAATCGACGATTATAAAAACATATATTAATAATAAGTTTTTAATATATGACATAATAATGATACTGGATATATATATATATATATGTACTTACATATATCTTATTCACTTTAGTTCAATATGGTATGAAAATAGAAATAGTGTTTATGCGTACATATGGCCTATCATCTCCCCAAACGGTGTTTTCCATTCCATATATCTATCAATAATAAATAATTATATTTCAAATATATATGATATAAGAATCAAGGATAATATTCTGGAAGTATTTAAATCGTGATCTAAATGACATGATCAAGAATAACAAGTTAAAATATGTACGATAATGAAAGCGATTATTACCCAAAATGTAAATTCAACATAGAAATTATTATTAAATGGGTTCTATAAAGTCATAAATGAATCATGTATGATATGATAAATATTAATATGGGTTTGGAATAATTTAATAACATACTACAGTCTTTATACATGGGGTTAAACGTACAATAATCTAAAGGAAATTCCAAGGTAAAGTTTAATTACACAATCTATTTATTCTCCGAGATTGTTTTCACATAAGTATCTACTATGAAATATTTTTTATCCATGTCCATATATCATGAATGTGTTTTCAAAGGGATTATTTTATGATACTTTTTTAATAAAACATCATTGTAAATGTTTTAATTATTTATTCTTATAAATCATTCATATTAATTTCCATGTTTTAAAAATGGGTTTTATGTATTTATCTATATAGACATGAATGTTTTAAAAATGTTAATTCTATTAAAAAGTTTTAAAGTTTAATGGGACACTTTGATTCAGAAATTTCTTTAAATGTCTTCCTTTCTAAATTGTGTGACTTTTAAATATTTTCATGGAAATGGTATATTTATCTCAAAGTGTTTTACAAATAATTTTCATCTATATCAACATCCATTGATTGATTTCAAACTTGTTTGAAGTTGATTTATTATTATAAAAATATTCCATGTTGTATTGAAGGTTTTGATATATGTTTGATTTAGGATGGGTTATTTTTACATCATTCATGGTTTATGGATAAATTACTGACATTTTGTGTGCCAGTTTTGATATAAATATTTATGTTATGATTAAACCTTTTCATGTAAGTAATTTATTGGACATAGTAAGTGACGGGTGAAGCCCGCTATAAATCATTGATGCATCTGTAGGTCTCATGATACAAACTTGTTTCTTGGCACATGGCCTTGAAAAAATCTTATTTTTATTCATGGCCCAAGGCCATGACTATGTGGTTATGAAAGTCTGGCATTATTAATTTCATCATTAAGAAAGTGGTTATTGATATTACATGTGATTATTTTACTAGTAGAATATCCATGTGAGTAAGTAAATGGAATTATTTGATTTTATCTTTTCCATATTATGCTAAAGTTCATCTTTAAAAAGATTTTGTTTTATTCTTACACATTACCTTAGATTTTTATGATTATTTATGAAAGTTTCCGCTATATTGTTATCCTTACTGAGCATCTGTGCTCACCCCTTTCTATGTTTTATTTTTATCAGGATGTGAAAGATTATATTATGACTGACCTCCGAGGATAACTATTGGATCTTAGAGATGTCTATGGAAACAATGTTATTTTAGTTTTATATTTTATGATGTAATGTAAGCATTATGAATGTATCTAGTACTTCTCAGGCAACTAAACTTTTCAGTCTTTCTAGACTTGATCTTTTGTGATCATGCCAATGTTATGTAATAATGCACCGACTCTGGGTAACTAGGGTCAGTGTGTTACACATACAGCTACAGCATTGTTTTTATGTGACCAATATTGGTGTTTCTATATGAAAATATATGTATGTATCATGATGAAATTATTTTTCCACAAAGGGGGAAGCCTGAGTACCTAGGTGGTCAGATATGTAATAGTATGCTAGTTATCTGGATGGGTTTTGTCCCTATTCTACATAGCATTGTGGATATTTAAAACTCAAAAAAAACTATATGGATGATGTTTGGGGTACATGATGTTATAGTTATGTTTCCTAGTAGTGGATATTTCATGGTAATGTATTGTTACATAGGTATATTACACCCTGGTGCGAGGAACTTAGGACCTGAGACTATCTAGTATATAGGGGTGTTCCCACTTTTGATGCTCGTTAGATTTTTGGTATATACCCTTGTCTTAGGGTATGTTTTTTTGTAAACTGAAATATATAACATGTATTATTCAAATTTGTTATCATTATGAATGTATTATTTTAAAAAATGTTTACAATTGAAAGTTACATTTCATGGAATTTATCGCAACTTTCCCATTCATATTAAAACTGCATGATTTTCACCTTGTAATGCATACTCTTTTGGAATATTTGTGTTGTATAATATTATGATTATGGTAACACAATACATAAAATTCTTGGGTGTAAGTAGACATTATTATTTTTTACTCAAGTAATGGTTGTGCCTCAAGTGAAGGTGCTTTTGGTTGTAAGTCCCCTTCTATGGTGCAGTGCTGGGGAGACAGCTCGGGGGTGATGATCCCTTGTCATATGGAGTCTTCGTGGATGATTTAATGTTGTTAATATTTACTTTTTGACCACTTTCACATTATTTTAAACCATTTATTCATATCTGGTTACTGTTAAGGCTAGTTTGTTATGAAATTTTCATATTCATATTTTTTATTGATTTTTAATGCATTATGCTTTCACACTCAAGTAAAACATATCCAAACGTAATTTATTGATACACAAGAACTTTTTCTACCCAGTGGGGAAATAGAATTACTTTTGGTACATGTTAATGGCTAGGTTTGGTTTTGGATTTGATGGGGACTTGATTCTAATCATGACATGACCTCTCTATGGAAAAAAATACAACACACAATACCTAAGAAAAAAAATTAATTTTTAAATTTGGTAAGAATCCATTTAACATTATCCATGAGAATGTACCTCATTTAAAGGGAATTTTATGATGAGAAATAATTTTCTTGGGATGTCCTCTATCCAGGTTGCAAAAATACCCCATGAAAATAGCATGATTCCACCATGCTGTTATAGAGTTATCCCACAAAAATTCAAAATGTAAATACAAAAGCATGAAAAGTAATTTAATAAAATTATGAAGGTACGGGAGGGTGAATGTAATATTAAATAACTAGAATATATTTATTAAGTCACCCCAAGTAGAGGGTTAATAAAGGAGGGAGAGAATGAGTTAGACCTTCTGGTGGTGCGCAGATGGGAGAAGAGTGAAATAAGGGTATCTCTATAAAATATCAAGATGTTAAAGTGGTATTTTTTTTATTTAAAGGATCCACATGGGTTGGCCAAATGTTTTACCAAACCATGTTCTAACCATGTGGTCATTACTATTTATGCTCACCCCCTTCACATGGTAGGGTTTTATAATTTACCAAACATTTGAAAAAATATAAAACTAGAAACTTACTTAGTGTATGAAATATCACACTATTTTCCTCCAACTATTCTCCACCCATGTTATTTTTACCATATAAAATTAATCATTTCCTGTATGTTATAAATTTTAGATGGTATTCCCAAAATTATATTCTATCCATGCACATAGAATATTTTATATAAAATGGAATAATATCATCTTTCATATTCCATAAGCTTAATTGTATCAATTGAATTTCAAATAGAAAGACATGATAAAATGAATTTTCTTCTTAAAACATCATGATTACAAAAAGTTATTTTCAACACTCACCATAGATAACATGGAACCAATAGTACCACACAATATATCCAAACACCTCAACATTATATGATTCGACAAATATATTATTTATCTAAATCTTGATTCATTTAATAGAAATTCCATTAATTCAAAAATTAAAATACCTATTGAATTAAAAATGTAGGTATAGAAATAAGGTATTACAATTTCCCATTTACATTACATTTATTAATTTCTTGTAAATATTACTCACTGTAGAGATTATTTGGAATAAAATATGGTGATAAAAAGTATATGCTGCTATTATAACATTCAATAAAGCCTTGAAACTAGATACCCTAATTTATTTCAAATATAAAATCCAAAAATGTCATATTAATTACCATAGAACCCTATAAATTTCCACAGTATTCCACTACCAATGAACAAGATAATAACACATTTTCTAGCACTACCCTTTTCCCTAAATAGTTATTTCGACATAGAGTTAAAATAAATTCTTTAACAGTGATTTTAAATTTGGAATTTGATTTATTAGGGATAAATAAATTATAACCACTTATATAAAATAATCAATAAGATAATATAGATGATACTTGAATAGTAAACTCAATTAGAGAATTAGATTCTCTAGAATCAATATTAGATTTATCTGTAGCTTAAACCCAAACTGAACTCTCACAAATTCAATTACAATGATACACAATTATATTTTTTCACTATTTATTAATTTCCTTAAATACCACATAGTTTACACAAATGTGATCTCATATATTGTGTTCATATACCTCAGATAAATATTGAATCTTTCTATTCCCACGAAACTTAGGCTGGATGTATTCACTAACAGATGGAATATTACTGTCATTAATAGTAGAACATATAAAATAATCTATATTGTCAATGGGGGATGAAAAATCCTTTCCAAAATATTAGTGTCAAGATTTATATTGACTAACTATACAGACTTATTAAATTCAATAAATGTTCTTCTAAATCTACTTAATATTGAAAAACTACTATCTTGGCTACCCTAGTGACATATATCACTTAATATACTCTCATCCTCATTTGTAGACATTACATAACATATTTAACTTGGTTTGGATATATATTGTGAAACACACTTGTTAGACACATTTAGGTCCCATCAAAATAAATATTCTTTAGACAAATTTCATAGCTTTTTTATAATTACACGAGTTCCCAAAATCTCTTCTAATAACATTGAAATGTTCCTCAAATTATATACATAATTTAAAATATTATAATGGTCAAATAATAATAATTTAAAACCTCGAGTGATGTATTTAAAAGTATAATAAATCCCTACTTATGATCTATAAACTTTTTATCAATCACATGATGTGGATTTATCGAGTATAATTTCTCAAAAATGCAGTTCATGAATGATTATTTAGGTATTAAAATAGTTTTTCATTTCCTTCTACAAAACAGCTCACCACAGTATTGCATACCCAACTAGTATGAAGATAAAATTACATAGAATTTATTTTTCCAAGGATTCAATGCTCTTAAATATAAAAATAAGATGTTTCATCCATTAATTGAATTATTATGGATATATGTCACCAGTGATATTGATAAATTAATTATATTAATCTATATAATTATTTTAGATACTCTATGATCCCTTTAATGATAAACTCAATAGGAGTCCTCATGTAATTGTGTGTGTACCTTAATAACCTAGGGGTCAAATACAATTCATAATTTTGGTTCATTCTTAAATTACAATTCTCTCAAGAAAAATGTTATTATCGAGGTGGATTACTATAAAATAGACTAAAAAACATAAAGCCTATTTTATGTAATATAGAAAACTGTAATATTATTATTTCATAATTGGAGTTATGATTAACCCCATTACCCAATCTCTTTCCACAATTTGTACTGAATAGTAAAAAATAATAGTACTATTAATAATTTTTTTATGATATTTTGATAGATAATAAGACATCAATTAAAAAATTAATATATGTTAAATAAATTAATAAATAAATTTTTATCAAGTGACCTTATTTAATTCTTAATCAATACAAAAAATTATGGAACTATTTTAATATATTCACTAATAATAATATTGGAAATAACTATTTATTTATTGTAATTTTTTGTTGATGTGAATCATAAATTATTTCCCAAAAATAAATAAATTACCACATTAAATAAATTATTTATTATTCTATGATACCTTAGATGTTCACATATACCAATACATATAATGAAATACGTGACTCATGCTTCTAGGATTAATATTAAGAATTAGAAAATATATTTTCAAAAACTAATCCCTAAAACACAATACGCCATAATAAATATCATAAATTTATATGTTTAAGTATTTATACATATTCATTAATGGTTATACATTTAAAATACTCCAAAATACTATACCTAATATCTCTTTGTTATATTTAATTATACGTTTATGTGATTGTGAAAAGTATATCAAAAGTTTACTTGAGTGTGTTTCCAAAACAATATATGAACAACCCTTGGTCCACAAATTATGACATAAACATGAGGGGTTGAGTAATAACCATGGTGTACATGGTTATCTCTATTTCAATGATAATCTATGTTAGACAAATTCACACTGATGGTTTGTATAAATTATTTATATACTACACGAACAATCTGTGATCCAACTTATCAATGGAAGAAAAATATTACAAATATTGTTCAAAAGGAATAAAAAATTAAATCCACAAAAATTTATATAAATTTATAAGTAATAACACATTAATTATCTACCATATGATTAAATTGTGAAAAAAAATTTATACCCAATTTTATCAATCTAAATAGGTTCTAATGAAAAAATTCAGAATTTTCTATGTGTAGAAATTCCTTAATAACTTTTGAGGATGGTTTATTGACGCACACTCCACTCATCGATCAAAATTACATAAAGGGGTCCACCTAGAACTAAAAAATAGATTTTTAATAAGATATTATTGTTAGATTGTTTCCCATATATAAAAAACCTAATAACAAAATTACATGTTTCCTATAAGGATATGTATAATATATGAATTTAACAATATACAGTATGTAGTTACCACTGAACTCATTAATCACTAAACACAAAATAATGTATGGGAGAAACTAATTAAATACTGGATGAATTTAAGGATAATATTTATTATTCCATATAGGATCCATAGAAAAAAACAAAATTAATATAATGTAAGTCTTAATTATTTGATGTATTGTACATGTATAACCACTGTTGATTCTAATTCATAGAGTTTGAAGTGTATAAATTTTCTAGAGTACATTTCTAATCTTAACTCAATGTAATGGTAGATGAACTATCACATGGAAAGGTTCAATGTGTAAACTCAGATATAGAATTACAACACTTCCCTTGAGAAAATAACATTTGAATTTGGTTAAAAAATAAAAATCCATCTATTGTTCCAAAAACTATTAAACTCGGGAGGAGTACCTACCCATTAAATACAAATATATATAAATATATTCTATTACATTCCCCTAAAAAAATTCATGTGAAATTATATTTAATATGAAATTTTACCAAAGAGGGACAATAATATTTTAAAAAATAATACAAAATTAATAGTAGATAGTGGAATATATAAAATTAAGACTGTTTTGAAATCTCAATACACCTGAAAAAAAAACTATATAAATTCCATGCTAGTTTTTCAGAAAAATAAAAGGCATATAAAACAATTAAATGTAAAAAATCATGGAAAAATTAATCTAGAAAATAAAAAGAACCCATTTTCATTAAAAATTTATTTTGGAAAATATTTATTAGTTAACTTTTTTTATTAGTATTAGGTTCACTAATTATAAAATGATTACCAGCCAAAATAATTACATGAATGCAAGGAAGATGGGGTTCACCTACCAAAATAAATATAGATATTTCATTGAGTTCTGAGGGGTATGATTATATGAAACTACTAAATATGGTTGACTAACATGACCCTTTAAATTATAAAGAGTTATTTTGATTCATGTTTATAAGAAAGGACTCATAATATTATAACAATGTTATTTCTTTCTACTCACTAATTAAAAAATAAATTGAAATTAAACTCGATTTAAATTTAAGGATTGGATGACATTAAAAAGCCTTTTTAATTTGTTAATAAAGAATTAATTTCATCATTATGATGTTATATAAGTCATCATTATTTTAGAGGATTACCATATCCTTAATTTATATAAGTTTAATGTGCATGACATATTAAGATAAAATTATCAATATATTGATTGAATATCATCACGACATGAAAGAGATGTGAATAAATACTTCATATAATTATCAATAATATTAAATAGGATAAAATATTTAACACATTTATATTTTGGTATAATCCTATATATTTGGATGGGTGAATTTTACCACACACCAAAAGCCCATAAACAATGCCATTATGTATCCAGTAAAGATCCAACAGTGTCCAATAGAGTGACTATTAGACAAGTAGTCATTATAATAATACTATATATCTTGTTCCAATAATTAGGTAATCAATGTTATCCCAAAACCTTGGTAACTCCCCTTAATTATATTATACTTCTTTTATGTCCCTCTTAGTCCTCCTAAAATTCAATGACAACCTAAAAATTTAAATAAAATGAAAAGATCATTATTATATTATAACCAATTAATATTGGGTTATTTGTAGATTTTTTCCAATGGATTAATTATCAATGATATACTAGAAACTAAGGATGTCATGTCTCACTATTATTTAATGTTTTTTATGATGTTTATTTTTTATCGACTTCTTAAGAATAAACATTATTATTTTTGGAAGGATTGTAAAAGCAATAGTTATTTTTGTAATCAATTCATTTAGTATTTAAACTATTTATCACTAAAAATAATGATTTAATAGGTACTATAAAGGTTGTATGACTAGGGTTATGGTCAAAGGGAATATGTCAATTTAACATTAAATTAATCATATGATGGTAGTGAAGAGTACATTATATGGTACACATTCCTACATAGCTGTCTGTATAATAAAATAGATCATGTAATATAACACTGTAGTCATGTATGGGTTCCATGTATTTGAATTATAAAACCATTCATATCTTCTAATAATCATTCATTAATATCAAAACATAGATTCGGTTGAATTTATGGTTTCTAAATAGAAATATTAGGGCTATGACACTAGAGAAAAAATTATTATCCTTAGGGACGGTCATATCATCATTATAATATTTTTTATTCTTTTATGTTCATATTGGATGTTACACATGTATATCTATCTCATTTAATTTTTTTAGATATATACAATATCAATTTTTCGATGATAATATATTTATACGGTTAAAATATTGAACTAAACTATCATGATATGAATTTTTTTTCATTGGATTAAAGGATTGGGTTTGGATATTCAATACCAGATCATGGGCGTCATGGAATTAGACCGCTCATCATTTATGATAAGTAGAAAATATTCAATACTATATAAATTATTATTCATCATTGTGATATTCATTTGATTTCACATTGTTTAAATACATTGATGATTTATTATGAATTATTCCATAATTGATATACTAAAACATAAATTTTTCAGAGTTAATCAAAAAAGTATATTAAGAATTTTTAATTGAACAATGGGAATGTAATATTTTAAAGAAATTATAGAAATTATTTATTATTATCATAATTTTTTTATTGTATGATATTCTGATTTACATTATTTTTTTGTGATAAAAAATTGGAATGGGAATACTTTTTAGAATTCAATTGAAATGGGCATCAGTAATATATTGAATGTTTAGGGAATATATGTACACAATGATTAATTGATATGGATATGATTTTTTACCTTGTGGGATTGCAGGAAAAAGGTCCATGAATTTGTTGAACAATCTTATAGGGGAAAATACCTAATATATATACACCATGATGATATACAACAATTTATGTTAGTTATTTCATCTTGATCGTGTATCATAGATTATTATAGAAAAAAAGTTCCTTGGGTGTTGTTTGGAAAATTATTTCGTGATTTCATTTCATATGTTTATCCATCATATCATATCTATTTGACCTAAATATTTTTGTATGTTAACATGTTTTCTATGGGGTTCGTTACATGATTGTTAATATTCCTTGTTTATTATTTAATGGGAGAAAAATAGGAAATTTTAACTATGTATTCATTTAATCATCTATAGTAACATATCATGATGTGTAAATATTTTTAATAGGTTAAGTTATTTACATTTTAAATTATTATATATTCCTCGGTGATATATCCAATGAACACTGATGGTCATCCACACATTGTTGTTTGTTCACATGTTGATAAAGCACATGGACTGTCAACTTTTTATATGTTCTATATAATTTACATTCGTATAATATATATATATATCATATTTACTATATTATATTTCTATTTATAATAATTAATTTTATGTTTACTCAAAAAATAATTGTTTCATTTTTTTGAATATTAAATTAATTATACATTGTTTCTCGTGCTGTTAGTTATTTACGTTTGATTGAAAACCATTCAACAAAATTATATAATACACTGGACACTAGTTACATGAGTATAGAGATCAAGTAACATGTTATAGGACTAGAGGTATACTAGCTCAGGTCAAAGACTTCAACATCATGGATTAATGTAGTAAATTTTACCAAATCACTAATTCAATTAATGATAAGAAAAATGAATCTTTTTTTCCTCCACATATAAAATAGGATATTTACCTGTGCTGATAGCTAATTTCATTGAGAGAGGATATTATTCCATTAAAATTAAAATCTATCAACACAGATGATTTTTTATTATGAATAATAAATAGAAAACGATAATACAATAGTTAAATATCATCACATTTGGTATCAAATTATGATATACATAGTTATAAATCATGAAAAAATTATCGAAATATATGTTGGATTGGTAATTATGATATAATAAATTCACAAAATAATATCAAAGGCACAACAACTAAATATCCTATAGTATGTCCTAGAATCATATAGAATCTTTTCCCTGATCCAGATGCCCAACAACCCTATATATCGACCATTCCAATAACTAGATCCATAAAAAAATCATATTTGTGGTTTAGGGTTCACATTGGGTTGGGGGTAATAAAAACTAGAATGAAACGACCGACACATACTTATTAAATGATCATCATGTATGTGAATGTTTATCAACATGTGGGATATGTATGAAAATAGGTATATAACTATCTTCAATTAATTATCACTTACAAACCCACAAGGGACCCATAAAATACCTTCTCCTACTGGAATATAGAATAATTAGTTGTCTTTACCACTATTTCAACATTGAAAACATTAAAATCCTCATCATCCATATTATGGACCTACATTAGATCCTATGTAAATCTGCAGACCAATCACATTTACTTTGGTGTGGTTATATATAATATCAGATATTAACTAAAAAACACTACATATGTTTAAATGAAACAACACACATCAAGAAATGTATCATTTTCTTGACCAATCCCTATCTTGGAAGGGAAGTCTGACATTAGGTTTCATATCTTGTATTGAACCAAAAAAATCTCTCTGTGTAGTTCATACATAATCATCTTAGTGTACAACCCCCTTTCACAGGGATGACCAAAATATATAATCCAATACCAACACATCTGACCCTATAATATATTCACCCAGTGCACAATAAGAAAAATAATTCTAAACATATTATATAACAGAGATTATGATAATCATAAAATCATTAAATTCCAAAACATTAACCAATAGTATTAAGGAACATATGATAAACAAGTATACAGTAAGGATACCCAATAGTAATTTCTTAAACCATAAACTATGGGATACTCTCCCAAGAATCTAAATTCTCCAAATCCTATATCAATTAAATTTTTACCTCAAAATCTAGTATTCAATCCCTCTAAGACACACAATATATACCCTAGACTGAACAACTCACAGTATGATCAATTTTACCAACATGAAAACACTATAGCAATACATCATAGAAGATAACTTTTATCTGAACATAATTCAATTTAACTATAACTACTAACTATACAATCAATTACATCAATATAGATGTATCTGGAAAAAATATCATTAGATTGTTAGGGGGAATATGGCCCCATAGAGATGAAAAACAACTCAACTGCATATAAATGTCCTATCGTCCAAGGAAATCCATACATTAATCTTTTAGGATCATAATAAGAAATAAATTCGACCAAATTATATAGTTATCATTTATATCCCTATTTTAAAAAAACAATACAATTTAGTATTTTCTAATGAAATAGATTAAAAGGGATAACGTGAGTAATATAGTGAATCCATAGTGTTAGTCTTACTGTAATGAATGATATTAATGATACATAAACCATATTATATAAGATATATGATGAGATTTGGGAACTCCAATGAGACTCAAAATTATTTTTCTTGTCAAGAGGGGTCAATGGAGGAGAAGTGTTGTGTAAAAAAAATAGGGTTTGGGTAAAATTATATGATTACCCTTAAAAAGAGCCATTTATCCACATCGTACCTTTCTCACCACATCCATGTACATTTTGTCCTTATCAATACAAATATATGAGAAGAAATATTAGCCGCTATACCTGCAATAGAATATTGAACCCACTAAAGGAATATATATTAATCTAAATATGATTATAAAATTCATACATTAAATTTTTTTACCATTAAAAACACACCCTCTAAGGGTTTCTCATTATATCGAGTTATCTACAATCCTCCAAACTGAGAAATATTTTCCAACAAACTGTTATATATTAATCCCACTCTTAGTTATCATCTTCGACACACCAATGATTCTATAATACAAGATCAAGTGTTGTTATAACCCATCATGTAATTTTTTGTACTATTTTAAATATTACAATTATAACACTCCTAAAATGAAACATTAATCCCAAACTCCAATTAGAAATTTTTGATCGTGTGCATATGGATGATTGAAATATATACATATATAATAATTTAAAAACAACATGAATATATTTAAATAATGTAAAAATACATAACAAGCAATATGCTACTCTAACCTACTTTATTGTCACAAAAAGTAAAAAAATTATTGTGAATGATTACCCCAATTACATAGATATTGATACCCTATCTAGAAAAAAAGACTTAATAATTTCCAATAACCCCTTAAAAAGCCTATGGGTAACAAACATTGTTCAAAACATGAACACTGACTGATTTAACTAGTACCAAACTACATTTATATCTATTGAACCCACATAGTGGCCACCTACACAGTTCCTAGTGTGATCACTGCTAAATCACCCAACCAAATCCAAAATTAAAATCAGATACATGTTCTTCAATAGTTTTCCTTGATTATTACCAAAATATTTGAATCACAAAACATATTACATTATGAAAACTAGTCCATGGTAGAATTTTCATTAAACTATCTCTAGAATTGTTCATGAAAAACTTGAGTAAATTACAAAGAAAATTGGTCATCCATTAAAACAATCACATTGTCTATGTCTAATATGATTTACTCATATTATGGTGAGGAAAAATTTACATCTATAATAGTTTCTCAATCATAAGAATACATTTATTATCTTGATCTGATATTATGTGTGTAAGATCTTTATAAATGAACTATATCTATTTAATATCTAACATTCATTGATCTTCTACATATACAGTCTCCTAGAGATTACGTAAAATTGAAGCTTAATTCATCCAATAATATTACACCCATTTTGAATCTATACCCCCTATAGTATGCGATTTTCCTATTTTAAGGACCCTAATCACCACACCTGACTTTAATAAAAACATTTGAATATGTTGAAGTAATCCACCTGTCATCATTGCCTTGCATTTATTATTTAACGCCTTTAAAATAACCTTTATGATATTCTATAACATGCTATGAAAACAGAAATTATTGATAATTTCAAGATATATCTTAGTCATCACTGGATGTACCACCCAAATTAAGTAAATGGACGCTCTCATCAATCATTTTCTCATAGAAGTTGGGATAACTAAAATTCTAGGGAATTAGAATACCATATCCTTATAATGAGGCCACTCAAGGACATCATCATCCCCTTGATCCAATCATGAATAATAAGTTTATATGAATTAGTCTCCAATATATCCATTAAATTTTGTATTGGATAAATTTTATTGTCCAAAGAAGAACATATTAAATTATTTTTAACTATGGAATGAGCATCCCCAAAATCAAACATTTATACGTATCCAGATAATATTAGGTGTTGTTGGTTCATGTCCTAAAATTACAATGTATACAACAAGATATTATGGAATGTGTATATGGAAAATCTATAACAATGATATATGAAACCAAACAAATAATTCATGATTCACACTAGCCTGATACTTGTCATTAGTAGGTTTGTTCACAATATGTGGACATAGATAATGAGAACCATTTTCTACAAGTCGATAAAACTATATCAAATCAGCTACTAAAAAACATATGGTCATCATAGTACATGATATAACAATTACATATATTTGGATGAATTTAAATTAGAGTAATGGTCTACCTAAATTTAAACACCTATAAATCCCCTTATCATAAACATATATATTAAAAATTTACACCTTTTTTGTTAAACCCTTCCTTGTGAAACGAATTGTTGTAGAATTCTTAAATAATCCTTATTTAACTCTTATCTAGGATATAGGAAATCGTAACCAGGCACACATTTCAATTTTAAATCTAATACATCATCACCAATACATTTTCTATATCAACATAGAAACCTCTCCCTGAAATCACTAGCCCAATAAATTAAAATATTTGAATAGAAATCTCATATATATAGTACATTGGATAAATATAATGTGATTTAAGAATACTCAATTGAACATAATCATTATGTAATTGTAAGTATTCTTCCATTGAGCATATTAATATGTAATCAATGGACACCATATGGTTGTATTCCAGATAGGTAAGTTCATGATATCCCTGAAAACAACTTGTTCATTAATGATACCAAATATTATCACACTAGGCATGAATAATCGTTACCCGCAAAGAAACCCTATATTTTATATATCTTTCTTTTTTGTTTAACTGATGGTATCCCCATCCTAATTATTTCATGTAGAAAACCTCTCTCTCCCAAACTACTAAAATAAGACATCTCTCTCTATAGAAATTTTCAATTTTTATTAATGTTACATGTATAATATTTAATTAGTCTACATAATACATATGGAAACTATTTTTCTTAATTAGTTAAAAAATTGGAATACTATGGTGAGTGGAATTTTGATAAATAAATTATATTTTTTTTCATATCTATTCGATTCATGTTTTTATATAGTCAGCTTGTTCACCATTATACGAAAATATGGTATAGACCTAGGCCCAAACATGAAAATAATTTTATCACAATATAAATCAACCTTTAATGAAGAAATTCATATAATTTATACGATAAAACATTCTATAAAAGGATAATTGTTGGGGGTATAATGTCTATAATAGTCACTTGTTTCACTTTGAAGAATATATATGGAAATGGTTTAGTCATCAACCCAAAAATATTGAGAGTATATCTCTCTTTACTAGATATAACAAAACAATCTCCCACATGATAGTAATCAAACTCAAAAAGTAGGTAAAAATAAAAAGAACTACGGTAAATGTTTATGTGATCTTGAATGATAATTAAATAGTCCATCTCGATTAAGATATCAGTAATAATTAAATATGAATCCATTGTAATACCACATATTCCAATAACCTATAACATGTAAAGATCATATGAGGAACCACTTATTGTGATATATCATTATTTATTTTTGTGTATTTATTGAAAATATACTAGTGGATATCATTATGGATTACCCCAAACAATATTGTTATTGTGATTATATAAATTAATGAAAATCTATCATATCATGTAGAAGAATAAAGAACATTGAATAAACAAAATTTCTCCCTTCCTCAATACAAGGTCACTCTGATCTATCATCTAGAACCCATTCATATGCTTACACACTATAGGATAATGATATATAGGCCCGAACACATGATCTATGATCTATCATTGTGAACTAACCACTGAAGCATATGAGTTCTATGATACACTATAATCCTCATCCAATACATTATGATTACCTATCATATGAGGACTAATTATATACCTAAGCCCCCCTCTCCCTCAAACATGACCATAAATAATAAATCATATCTTAACTACAAACTTTAACAAATTGAATCCCGATATAATATAATTGTTTTTTGAAACCCATGATTTCTTAGTCATCAAACTCATTTGAAAAAATCATACATATAAAGCGATTTTTCCCTCTTATACTAATAGATCATATGTTGAACTCATCCAATGGGAGAGTGAAATCAACTCCAACCATACTCATAATATATCTCACCACCCATGATTATCTTTTTTAACATTCACACACACTAATTGAATAGGAACCACAATATCTATATATGATTAAAAGAGATCCCACTGTAATATCCTTCGATATTCCATTCACAATGGAGTTTTACTTGCCAACCAAAATTCAGTAAAATTGTTGGTTGACATCATTACCATGGATATTACCTACGGTTGATGTAAAAGGTAAAACAATTCTCAATGAGGCCTCATTCCCTTCTAGAAAATGGATTTAATGAGACTAATAAATAAAAATGATAGCATATTATATCAATGGAATCATCCCTTATAGTATTAGAATAAACACTAACTATCATTCTATCATAAATGAATCAAGGAAAACACATTGAAGAAATATTACTTCATTGAATCCCAAGATATAAACTCATTCACATGGACTAATTCCAAATTACCAACAATCATTTGATAAGAAACAACAATATTTAATCCATTTCTATTACTCACTAATCATCATGTTTCTCCACTATCTTGGAGATACCCTCTGTCACCCTGATCACAATATATAATATCCTATGGGAATCATGTGATCCTAAAATCTGGTGGATTAGGCATCCTGATGCAGTGATGAAAATATCTCATGGTTGTTAAGACCCGCTTTTGACCATAACAACTCATCAGTATGGTATTTAATTCCCTTGTCTATAAGGGATTTACTATATAAACCACTAGAAAATTTATGGTATAATTATTAATATCACAAATGTAACGCCCCAACCCTAGTTACCCAGAGTCGGTGTCTTATTACATAACATTGGAATGATCACAAAAGATCAAGTCTCGAAAGACTGATTAGTTTAGTAGCCATGGAATTACATGATACATTCATAAAGTTTACATTACATCATCAAGTAAAAACTACAACAACATATTGTCTCCACACTCATATCTCCTTATAATATCCCTGCAGGTCATTCATAAAATACTTCTTCACATCCTAGGAAGAATAAAAATAGAAAGGGGTGACCTCAAATTCCCAGTAAGGATAACAATATAGCGTAAACATTCATAAATAAGAAAAAAAATTTAGGGAAATGTATAACTAAAACTAAATCCTTTTAAACGTGAACATCAGAATAATATGGAAAACATAAAATGAAATAATTCCATTTACTTATTCACATGGATATTCTACTAGTCGAATAATCACATGCAATATCAATAACCACTTTCATAATGTTGGAATGCATAATGCCAGAAAATAATAACCACATAGTCAAGGCCTCGTGCCAAGACTACAAACAAGATTTTGTTAAGGCCTTATGCCAAGACACTTGTTTGTCTCATGAGACAAACTGATGCATCGAGGAGCTATAGCGGGCTCCAGCCATCACTTACTAAGTCCAACGTATTCCTCATATGAAAATGTTTAAACATTACATAAATATTCGTAATAAAACTAGCATATGAAATTTCAATACTTTATGCATAAACCAAGAATGGTATAAAAATAACACATCCACAATCAAACAGATCAAAAAACATTCGATGCAATATGTAATATTTGTATCATAATAAATCAACTTCAATAAAATTTTAAAATCCATTAAAGTATTTAAAATATATGGAAATGACTTTTAAAACTCTTTGATTGAAATATCCCTTATCATGGAAACATTTAAAAGTCACCCAATTTAGAAAGAAAGGCAGTTAATGACATTTTTGAATCAAAGTGTCGCATACCACTTTGAAATTTATTGAAGTATTTAAAATTTAAAAAAATTCATGTCCATTTAAATAAATCCTTAACTTTTTTTGCAAACATGGCCTTTAATGAGAATTGTTTAGAAGAATAAATCATTAAAACATCTAAAATGATGTTGACATAGTTAAAATAAAAACTATTTGAGGGAAATATCACATCTTTGAAATAATTTTAGAGTCACATAATTAAAAAAGAAAACATTTAATTTGAAAATATTCTTAGAAGCTTGTAAGATAAGCTTTTATGATTTTATAACAGCGGAAAATAACCGCACATGCCGTATAAGTAAAAAAAACATTCTTACCATTATTTTGTAAAAAATGTTAAAAAGGACCTTATTTGGAAAGTGACTGAAGGATTCCTTTATAAACATCTTATATATAGTCAAAAAGGGTATAAATTAATTTTAACCATGGTCTATAAAATAGTAATATTGATTTGAAATTCATTTTTGAGAAACATGGATGTGGATGATAAAGTGGCCCCACTAGATAATTACGTATAAACAACCTCAGATAATGAAGAGATTGTGAAATAAACCATTAACTTGTAATTTTCCTTGGTTGAGGGCAGGTTAACCTCATGTATAATGGTGAAATAATTTTTATTAAATTATAAAGGAATCATTTACATTAATATGATATCATATATGGTCTTTTAACATTGATTTGTTAATAATAACTTAGTATTATCATCGTTTCAGCTGTTAACAGATTCATTTTTTTTATATTCTTTGTTATGTGACCCATATTTGTTATGGATGGGATGTCTATTATTCATATCCAGAATTATATCATGTCTCTATATATTATATTTAATCATCAAATAAAATTTATTCTTTAATGGATACGATGGGGATTGAATCTCATCGCGTTCATGGAGACGGTAATTCGTACGTATGCACGAGCGACAATATGATTAATTTGATATTAAGAAAATTTATAATTGGATGGAATATAATATATACAGAATCATTATCATGTTATATTAATTATTTACATGAATTACACATCATTATTATACCAATCGAAATAATAATGTATTGAATAACAATTACACCACGACGTGGAGACGGTAAGTCGTACGTAGGTAAGTATGGTGACATGTCATTCAAAGGATGGATAGAATAATGAATGTGGTTGTAAAATATTTATAATAACATCAGAGCATATATAAGATTCTGGAGTTATTATTTTATAAAGGAAATATCAAAGAAATAAGAATATGAAAAAGAAAGGAACATGAAAGAGGGTGGTGAAATCACTACCTCTTCTTTGGGTTCTTCCTTTTGATTTGATCAAAAGGGCTCCTTAGGTTGGATTTATGACTAAATAAAGTCCTCTAGGATTAATGGAGGATAGTTGAGAGGGTATTTGGGTAGATGTTGGACGAACCAAAAGGTTATGAAGGTATGAAGAATTGGTTAGAAGTGATGTCCTTTTATAAGGGGGAGGATGCACACTTTTGAAAAAACATAATGTATTAATTTATAATAAATTCATATTCGGTTACTAATAGATCCAAAGTGGATTATTCAAAGTATAAGGTGGGGATGGGTCAAAATAATTTCATCCAATAGATTTTAGACTGTTTTGGCTCACTATATTAAGCTTATCATTTATATTTAACTCTTAGTTAAATAGTTTGACATTTACAATGTCACTTTGTATTTTTATATTATATGGTTAATAAACATACTATAAACTACCAATAGAACACCAATTTGTTCATTAATTACATTCATATCATTATATAAGTCCTTTCTTTGAACCATAGATTTATTTGGAACATTATATCAATTAATAATATAATATTTGTTTTAAAAAATCCTTTATGTCAATTTCGACACTATTTAATAATTGTTTTTTTAAAGTCTTAATAATTTTATTAATTCAAAATAAATTCTTTTAATCAATAATAAAATATAATATTAACCAATAAAATACGTTTAATTCATTAAAATTCGCAAATTATATTTATTTAAGTATTTATAATATCAATTATTTTAATATTTCACTAATAAGATAATTGCTGCATCACCATTGTGTCATTAATAAATTAAATTATTTATAGTCCAAACATTCTAAATAAAGTAAAATTATGTAGGAAATATTTTTAGATTTATAATAAATATTGATAATCAAATTTATCTTATGTATAACCCTATATTAATAAAATTTTATTTTTTAAACGTTGATTTTAACTCTTTTAACTATTCATTGAATTAAATAATAATAACTATCCTAATCTAATTCATGAGGACCAAAGAGATTCATATTTTATTCCTAAGGTTGTTTTTGTCTAATTATACTTAGCCAATAGAATTATAACATGTGTTAGGGTAATAATAATATCATTTTTACCTTTAATTACCCTATAAACGTTTTAACGTGGTAAATAAAAGTAAAAAAGTTACTATGCACCAAAAATTATTTTTATCATACTGAACCAAATTTTACTCCTTGATATTAACAGTGTCTCTCAGATTTTTAAAATTTCACTCACAGAAGTTGTAAAATTATGTTTTGTGTGAATTTGTAAATTCTCCTTGGAGGTGGGTAAAAGACGGTGAAAAGTTCAATAAAATTTTTAAATATCTAAAATTATTATAAACTGAATCTATTTAATTACATTGAAAATATATAGGTATTATGTATCTATTATTACCTAAAATAAATTTATATTAAATAAATAATTTTTTAAATAAAAATTCGGGTTTAAACTATAACTTAGTGTTTTTCACTATTCATTAAAAAATAAAAGTTTTCAAAAAAAATACCAAAATTTTAACCTAATCTAATTTTGATATTATGAATTCAATAATGAAGCATATTTTACTGAATTCAAAACATAGAATTTTCATTTATTAATTTAAAATTTATTCCCACTGTCAATACCAAAAGGCGTATTTTTAAGACATAATAACTTTCAAAAGTTTGACGCATGTTTATGTCCAATTTCAAAGTGAAATTATTTACAATGAACATCATTGGAACAAATGGAAAAAAATAATCAATTTATTCTTCCAAACCATTAAAATTTATAATTTAACAATATAAATGATTTTGATTTAAAAAGTTGTTTTCAGTTAAAATATAGTATTTTCACTATTCACCCAAATATTAAAGTTATCAGAAAAACACCAAAACATTATTGAAACTAAATTATTATGTCCCTATTATACATAAGAAGTTTATTTTGTCAAATTGAATATATAAAAGATTCAAATATTGGATATAAAAAGGCTTCGCCATTAAAAGGTAGTAAAATTGCATTTTTTGAAAAATAATTCATTTATCTGAAAAAAAATGTATTTATTCTTACATATGTCTAATAAACACATAATATGGATTCTGAAATTATAAGGATTATATAATGTTTAAAATTCAGTTAATACTATTCATAACCACTTTTTAACGGCTTTTTTGGTATGTCATGGTGTTCTAGAACTCGGTGTTGCGTGTAGTGCATGTTAGTGAATTACTTTGAAGAAATATTGTACTATGAAATCTTGGGGTGTTACATTCCTCTCTCCTTCAATAAATTGCGTCCTTGAAATTTGAAATTATTTTTCGAAAATAGAAGCTTGAAAATAGAAAACACCTTTAAGAAAACCCACATCAGAAATTAAGTTAATAAAATTTAGACTAAAGAAGAGGAAAAGGGAAATGAAAGGGTCGCCACCAAATTATAATCTCAATTAGAACAAAATTGGTTGAAATTAGAGACATATAATTGGAGGGAAAACGTAAATATTTATAGGTAGTGATTGAGGTCATCAATCACAAACGAGTGTAAAATTGAGGGCCTTAAATTCATCAATCAATGATGATTTAAAATACCACCGGTTTAAAAAAATATATGGTATTAGGATAAGAATTTTTTTGTTTTAATATCCCTTCACTAAAATATAAGAATTAAATTCTTCATAGAATAATAGAAAAATAAAAATATATAATTGACAAGTAGAGTCCCATCCTTTAACTAATTTGTACCACAAACTCATCTTTCACTCTATAAGATAATTAAACATAAAAATAATATTCTATTTATCCTATTCGTATAGTGTTAAAAAAAGAATTTATAATTCATCTACCAATTTTTTTATAAAATGACTACATTATTCAATCCAAGACATCATGTGTGTCACGAACCGCCCTCGGGCCCCGTGCCGTGACTACCCCAAGCCCGCCTTCCATAGGCCATGGGCTGGCGACTAGCACCAAGGCGTAATTCCCAGTAAAAAGGGATGGCATATCTATTGTAAATAAAACGAACAACACACGATGTAAAGACCCATAAAATTCAAGGAATTTTTTTTCTTAATTTTCTTGGTAATTTTACAAGAATGTAGTTTCTGACGGCACCTAATTCTGAGGCCTGGTGTGCCCAGAATCTTTTTCCGAAGTTTATCTCGGGTACGTTCAGTGAACGAACGAGGTGGTTTTTCTAACTTTTGAACCAGTGATCGGAATCGAATTCCGAGGGTGCCGATGAATTCGCAGCACCGATATTTGATTAGGAACACCTTTACCGGATTTTCGTTTTCATGAGAGAGGTTGATAAAAATTGTGGAAGATAAAATAAAAAAATTGAGCATCATTTTTTATTTTTACTTGGTAATTAAAATCTTTGGGTGGAAGTTGGGTAACCAACCAACTTCCCCTGAGAGGGTATGAGGGAGGTGGGGCCCACACGAGCCCCACCGATTATTTTATTCTTATGTAACTCACTCGCACCCCCCTATTTAATGAAGTCAACCCTTACGTTTATTCATGTTAAGAAAAGCCTCATTAATATGATGGTTTAAGCATTGCATTTAATTTACATAATTGTATCTTTCATTTTTTGAATTTTAAAATGCAAGACCTGTGAAATAAAAATAAGACAACTCATATATTTAATAGGCTGGTGGTGTTGAGAGGCAAGGTATATTTCACTCAGACTCTTGAAGACCTTCTCTTCCTCGCGAAGAATGCAAAGAATGCGAAGAACGCGAAGAATGCCGGATCCTCAAAAATCAACGATGCTTCTTCCACGACGCTTCTTCAGCAACGCGACGATTCCCCTTCTGCGACGCTTCTTCAGCGATGAGACAATCCCCCTTTTGCGACGCTTCTTCCGTGACGTGCTTTTCCACGACAAACCCTCGCTCGACGATTCTTGAGGTAGGGGTTTGGTTCAATTAAATATTTGTGATTTATACCCTCGTTATATGTTTAAATTTTTTTCGGCACCCTTTTTAAACCGCTAACGTGGTGGGTGTGGAACAACTAACAAGTCCTAACCCACCGTTCGTTTGTTCTTGATGTGCAGATCAGTGGGCGACGATGAAACAGGCCACACGAGCGTTGTGAGATCTTTGCTGTGACGAACCAGTCCCGGGAGGGCCGTTGGCGATGACGGCAGGCAAATCTGAACATTCCGTCGGCACCGGTGGTGGCCACCACCGGCCGACCCCTAGTTGGTGGTGGCAACCGGCGCGCCGTCGGGATGGGGCATCGCGGCGGATGTCGTGGCGGAAGGCTGCAGGTCTCGCGACCGCCCGGGACCGAGGGAGGTGGGACGCGGCGCTCGGCTGCGTCCGTTGTCAGGGGGCAGCCTCCACGCGGGGCCACGATTCATTCAAGGGGGTGACGCTCCCCTTGAACACCCGCTCGGCTGTTACGGCTGAGCCGCCTGGGGACCGGGCCGCGCCAGCAAGCCGGGCCGGGACGCACCCAAGCGGGCCGGACCCAGACTCGGGTCGGGTCGACCCGTTTCGGGCCGACCGAGGGGGTCTCAGGCTGGGTCTGTCCGGGCCTAAAACCCCCACTTATGAACCCCTTTCTGTATTTTTCCCATAAAATCCAGAGCTGCATGACCCGATGCATATCATTGACCATGGGGAGATGGATGTTGATGATGGGGCGAATTTTGCGGAGGTCCCGGTGGATATTGAGGATCGACAGGAGCAGGTCCTATGTGGACAATTGATTTGTCTAGTGCACATCAGATGGAAGCATGGAACCTCCAGGAGAGCACTTGGGAGCAGGAGGCTCAAATGTGTGCTCAGTACCCAAATTTGTTTTCCTAGTTTATGATGTATCATTACGGGGACGTAAAGCCCTGAGGTGTGAGTGATTAAAAGGCTCGTAAAAATCAAGGAATTTTTTTTCAAAATTTTCTTGGAAATTTTACAAGAACATAGTTTCTGACGGAACCTAATTCCGAGGCCCGGTGTGCCCAGAATCGTTTTCCAATGTTTTGCTTGGGTACGTTCAGTGAACAAACGAGCGGGTTTTTCTAACTTTTGAACTGGTGCTCGTAATCAAATTCCGAGGGCACTGATGAATTTTCAGCCCTTGTATTTGCTTATTATCACCTTTTCTGGAGTTTCATTTTCATGAGAGAAGTTGATAAAAATTGTGGAAGTTAAAATAAAAAAATTGAGCTTCAATTTTTATTTTTACTTAGTAATTACAACCATTGGTTGGAAGTTGGGAAACCACCCAACTTCCCATGAGAGGTTATGAGGGTGGTGGGGCCCACATGAGCCCCACCATTTATTTTCTTCTTATGTAACACACCCGAACCCCCCTATTTAATGAGTTCAACGATTACGTTTATTATGGTTAGGAAACACCGCATTAATGTGACGGTTTAAGCGTTGCATTTAATTCACTTAATTTTTTCTTTCGTTTTTGAATTTTAAAACTCAAGACTTGTGAAATAAAAATATGACAAATCTTATTTTTAATAGGCTGGTGGTGTTGAGAGGCAATGTATATTTCACTCAAACTCGTGAAGACCTTCTCTTCCTCGCGAAGAATGTGAAGAACGCGATGAACACAAAGAACGTCAGATTCTTCGAAATCAACGACACTTCTTCCGCGATGCTTCTTCCGCGACGCGACGATTCCCCTTCTATGACGCTTCTTCCACGATGCAACGATCCCCCTTCCGCGACGCTTCTTCCACGACGCTTCATCCACGACATGCTTTTCCACGACGAACCCTTGCTCGAAGATGCTTGAGGTATGGGTTTTTGTTCAATTAAATATTTGTGATTTATACCCTCGGCATATGTTTAAATATTTGTTAGGAGCCTTTTTAAACCGCTAACGCGGTGGGTGCGGAACAACGAATAAGTCTGAACCCACTGTCCTTTCCTTCTTGATGTGCGGATCGGTGGGTGACGATGAAAAAGGCCGCACAGGCATTGTGAGATCTTCGCAGTGAAGAACCGGTCCCGGGAGGGCCATTGGTGAAGACGATAGGCACATCCGACCACCGGAGCTCGTCTGGTTGTCTACGGAACATTCTGCCGACGCCGGCGGCCGGAGGCGGCGAAACCCGGCATGCCGCAGGGATGGGGTGTCGCGGCTGAAGTCACGGCAGTAGTCCCCAAGTTCCACGACCACATCGGACCGAGGGAGGCGGGACGTGGTGCCCGGCCGCGTCCATTGGCAGGAAGCGGCGCCCACGAGGGGCCGCGGTTCATTCAAGGGGGCGGCGCCCCCCTTGCGCACCCGCTCGGCTGTTACGGCCGAGCTGCCTGGCGACTGGGCTGCGCCCAAGCAGGCCGAACCCAGACCCGGACCCGGGTCGGGTCACCCCGGTTCGGGCTGACCTAGAAGGTCTCGGGCCGGGTCCGTCCGGGCCCGACACCCCCACTTCCGGACCCCTTTCGGTCTTTTTCCCATAACAAGGTCTACGAACCTCCGATCGACGCACTATCTGTTGTGTAGCGATCATTGGATCGAGACAGTCATTTTAGAATACTACAATCATGGTTTCCAAGGACTTTGTGTTCGGCCGGGTTGGTTCGTACACGAAACCAACCGGGCCCTTGGAGCAGAAACACTTATAACTTGAGCTCCGGATGTCTAATTGACGTGTCGTCGACTTTTTTGGTTTCCTCTTAGTGAGACGGACCTTTTGGCTTACTCCGCTTGAGGTTTGGACATAGTTAGAGTATGGTCGGGTTGGTTTTGACTTAAAAACCAACCGGGCCCCTGGGATGAAAAGGACAATAACTATAAGACCGTGCATCTGATTGACGTGCCATCTACGACGTTGAGTTCCTATTGAAGATACGAAACATTTGGATACATCACCTCCGGACATTGGGTTAGTTGATGTATTAGCCCCTCGGCTCATGGAGCGGACCCTCCTAAATGATCTTTCTGTGTGCGAGAACCCTAGAGCCAGCTGCGACTGCGACGACGATGCCGACTGTATAGAAATCCTCCGTGGATTCGACGGTTATGACTACAGCACTCAACGATCATAAGTGGATCAGTGCTACTGATCCTATGTGGGTCAGCACTCAGCAGTCCTGTGTGGGACAGCACCTACAGATCCTGTGTGGGTCTGATCCTGTGTGGGTCATTGCGGGGGTTAGTTACCTATCGATCTTGTGTGGGTCAGATCCTGTGTGGGTCATTGTAGGGGTTAGTACCTATCGATCCTTTGTGGGTCTGATGGATTAGATGAATCAGGGGCTATATCTGATCATCTCTATCGCCATACGATGAAGTATACATGTGTGAGTTGAATCTTGACTTTCAATCCTTATCTTCGATAATATTGACTTGATATCCTGTGTGGATTACGTTTTTCTTTCCTATGTGGAATGGGTTGTGTTTTCCTGTGTGGAGTGGGTTGTACTTGGGCTCGAATGTTGGAGCTGAACGAGAATTGATGACTTAGGTATATGTATGGGAATATACCTAAGTATTGTCAGATGTTACTTCGTGTTTGCATATTTCCTTTGTGGATTATCTTTTGTGAATTCTGGGAGACCTTCAGGGGTATCGAGGTCCCTACTGAGTAGCTTATACTCACACCTGCACGGGAAATGCCCGCACTATGTTTTATTGTTTGCAGACGACGGATTGTGCTGATCGTGGTTGAGGCTTGCGGAGCAGTCGGTACCTGGAGGTGGACCCCAGGGCGGGGCGTACTCGGAGTGGATGGCTGGACCTGAGGAGCTATGGAGTCTATATGTACCCTCCCTTCATATGGGACTTCCAGTGGACAACTCGAGGCTGTGGGTTTACATTCAGTTGTTGTTTTCCTTTTCTAGTTGCACTTTACATTTAGTTTGGGATTGTATTGTAGCCCACTTACTTTTCCGCACTTACTGTCGTACCCAGTTTTTACATAGTGTTTACTTCTTCTGCTTGATTGCTATGTGGTGTTTGTTTACCTTAAAAAGGAAATGCCCTCCCTTTTTACCGAGAATTACGCCTTGGTGATAGTCGCCAGCCCCTGGCCTATGGAAGGTGGGCATGGGGTAGTCACGGCCCAAGGCCCGAGGACGAGTCATGACAAATTGGTATTAGAGGAGTTTGGTTCTTCCGTAGAACTCAGGACTCTAATCTTTTTTAATGTGAACCAATAGTGTTAAGATTATTGACTGTGGTCATCCGTCCAGGGAGTCTAGTGTTGGTGTGGCGGCTGATGTATACATACACCAGGACCCTGACTTCTGATTTCCGACTTAATGCACAAAAACATTGATTGCATGTGTGTTTCAAGTTTTCATTATGATTACTTTGTGTCAGCTCACCAGGTATACTATTTGACCATGGTGCACCTGTTTCATTTCATGATGGACCCACTATGACAGCTATCTAGGGTTTCGAGCATTTTACGTGATGACAGCCCACCGAGCGACGAGGCCTCAGTACAGGGCCCTTTGACAGCAGAGGATACAGTGGTACCTCTACCCGCCGAGCCACCGATGCTACCAGCCCCAGCCGCTGACGATGCACGTCGCCTTAGTGCACTGCACGAGCTTCAGTGCCATTGACCGCCAAGGCTCCATAGGGAGATGGACCATCAGGCAGCCGAGGATTGGCTGGAGGAATTTGTATGGGTTTTCAGGTTAGTGAGGACACCAGCAGACCTCATGGTGATCCTCGCAGCGATCCTCCTACACGCGGCAGTAGGCATATGGTGGAGCTTGATGCTCCAGGTGCACGATGAGGCATCTCTCCTCTGGAGGGACTTTGAGATCCTCTTCTGCTCGGAGTTCGTCCCAGCCACCCTCCGTGTGGTGTGCATCCAGGAGCTTCTACAGCTGCGGTAGGGCATCTTGACGGTCGCCCAGTACTTGGGGGGATTTACCGATCTCTCGCGCTACTCGATAGACATGGTACGTGAACCATTCTTCCAGGCCCAGACCTTTGAGCAGGGATTGAGGCATGAGATCAGGGTGTCACTGATCTCCCTCAGCATTCCGACATAGCCAGGGGTACTAGAGCGAGCCATTCTGATCGAGATCTTCCTTGCTGAGCCTTCTTCAGCAGCGAGACCTACCGCAGGGCGGCACGTAGCAGAGTCTTCTGCAGTAGGTAGTCGATGAATGACTCATGGGTCTAGGCAGACTAGACCCTCAGGCAGATGACCTCAAGACACTGGCTCAGTAGTGCGGGGCACACAACGCAGACCCAATCTTTCGAGAGGCAGAGAGTGCTACGCTTGTGGCGGGCATGGCCACATTCCTCGTGACTACCCGACCCGTCGTGCCGAGGAGCAGCAGATGGTTGAGGGGCCACCCTAGAAGATGCAGAGGGTTTACCATGGAGGTCCGTAGGGAGCAGACAGACGAGGAAGAGAAGCTGGCCGAGAAGCAGGTGGTGGGCGACGCATTGAGGCTCTACCACCACCACCACCAGGAGGTCCACCCGACCAGAGAGAGCTGGCGGGCAGAGACAGGCACAACTCCAGGCAGTGGAGGCTTACGACCACGGCACGCCCAAGATGATTCGAGGTACTATCTGTGTCTATTCCACCCATTATGTAGTTCTTATAGACACATGATCAAGTCATTCTTTCATAGCCACTGCCCTTGTTCAGTGCTTGGAGATTCCGACCGAGCCGATGGATCGATCCTTACGGCTAGAGACTCCTACAGGAGCAGACTCAACAATTACACACTAGTGCCGGCATTGTGAGCTTACTCTAAGAGGATAGAGCTTCGGCTAGTATCTTCTTTTAGCGGCGTTGAGTCCTTACGACATCATCTTGGGCATGGATTGGTTGTCTACAGTCCATGCTCAGATTGACTATATTAGGCGCATGGTGAGGTGTGTACGCACCGACGGGAGCTGGTTCACCTTCACCGGAGAGAAGGGATCCTTCGAAGCACAAGATAGAATTCCACAGAGGAGTGGACAGTCCATCACTCATCAGTTGGATAGCCTCATCCTAGGAGCAGTTGATGTTTGGAGTCCTGGTTTTCCTGCAGTGGTGGATCAGTATGCAGACGTTTTCCCTGACGACGTTCCATGACTAACTCATCGCCGAGAGGTAGAATTTTATATTGACCTGTACCCCTGGATAGCCCCAATATCAACTCCAGCATATCGGATGGCCCCTTCTATGCTTCGAGAGCTACGGGTACAGTTGGAGGACTTGCAGGGCAAGGGATTCATCCGACCTAGTGTTTCACCCTGGGCTTCCCCGATATTGTTCGCCAGGAAGGCGGACGGGAGCTTGCGACTTTGTGTCGACTATCGTCGCCTGAACCAGGTGACAGTGAGGAACAAGTATCTTCTTCCAAGGATTGATGACCTCTTCGATCAGCTCAAGGGAGCGCGGTGGTTCTCGAAGATAGTCCTCAGGTCAGGCTATCATTAGCTCAGATTTCGGGACGAGGACATGTAGAAGACAGCCCTCAGATGTCGGTATGGCCACAATGAGTTCTTGGTTATTCTATTCGGTGTAACCAATTCTCTATTAGTGTTCATGGGCCTCATGAACAGGATCTTTCATCCATACCTCGATCGATTTGTCATGGTCTTCATCGATGACATTTTGACATACTCGACCTCTAAGGAGGAGAACGCCTACAACTTACGGGTTTTACTAGACACACTCTGAGAGAACCAGCATTATGGAAAGCTCTCGAAGTGGTAGTTCCTGATACGTGAAGTCTGTTTCTTGGGGCATGTCATCTCTGAGGCTGGAGTTGTGGTGGATCCTATGATGATCGAGGCAGTGCTAGATTGGGATCCACCCAGGACTGTGAAGGAGGTGCGGAGTTTCTTGGGACTAGCTGGGTATTACCGAAGATTTCTTCTAGGCTTCTCCATAGTTGTGGCACCACTCTCAGCTTTGAAGAAGAAGGGGAAACAATTTGTGTGGTCAGACATATGTCAGCAGAGCTTTCAGGAGCTGAGATAGAGATTGAACAGTGCGCCTATATTGAGGTTGCCGGAGGAGGGGGTAGGGTACGTAGTTTACTGAGATGCATCAGGGACCAGAATTGAATCTGTCCTGATGCAGGATCGGGAGATGATCACCTATGGATCACGTCAGTTGATGCAAGATGAGCTGAACTACTCTACCCATGACCTGGAGTTAGCAGCAGTGGACTTCGCTCTGAAGATGTGGCGACACTATCTGATGGGTGAGTGCTTTACAGTCTATTCTGACCATCAAATTCTTAGGTACATATTCTCATTGAAGGACCTGAACCTGAGACAGCGGTGATCGCTCTAGTTCTTCCAGGACTATGACTTTGACATAGTATATACTCTTGGGAAGGGTAATGTAGTAGCCGATGCTCTCAGCAGGAGGACAGGCATTCAACTACTTGGGGAGGCGATAGAGCAGCTAGCCGATTTGCAGATACCCTTCATGGATAGATATGAAGCAGCCTTTCTTCAGTCACTCACAGTCACTCCTCCACTACTACAGCGGGTCAGAGAGGCATAGTGTGGGAATGCTGATTGTGAGACACGGCATGCGCAGATATACTCAGGACATGCACCTGATGGCTTCTCTGTAGGAGGAGAGCACGACGTCCTTTTCAAAGGACGTACCTTAGTACCAGATGCTTTATGGGAGGAGGTTCTGAGAGAGTTTCACACTTCCCCTTTGGCAGTACATCCTGGCATGACGATGATGTACCAGGATATTAGACAACAACACTAGTGGTCGGGCATGAATAAGGCTATGGAAGAGTTTGTTTCTCGATGCCTCACCTGGAAGCAGGTGAAGGCAGAGCACCAGGTACCATCAGGCTTGGTACAACCCTTGGAGGTCCCGAAGTGGAAGCGGGAGGCGATATCTATGGACTTCGTGAGTGGACTTCCACGCACTTCCAGGGGTCACGACTCCATTTGGGTGATTTTTGACCGACTCATCAAGTTGGCTCAATTATTACCTATCAGAGATCAGGGGTCACTGGAGAGCATGGGACATCTCTACGTTCAGGAGATTGTACGGCTTCATGGTGTGCCATAATCTATCACCTCCAATCAAGATACTCATTTTACTTCCCGGCTTTGGAAGGGGTTGTAGGAGGTGTTTAGGACGCAGCTACGTCTGAGCACCGCCTTTCACCCTCAGACGGAGAGGACCATTTAGACTTTCGAGGACATACTCCGCGCATGTGTCCTCAACTTTGGTCGCAGCTAGGAGGACCACATACCCTTGGTGGAGTTCGCGTACAACAACAGCTATCACTCCACCATCGAGATGGCACCATATGAGGCGTTGTACAACTGACCATGCAGATCACTGCTGTGCTGGACAGACCCTGAGGAGTTAGCACTTGTGGGACTGGAGATGGTTCATTCCATAACAGAGAAGGTTCGGGTCATCCAGGAGTAGAAGAGGACAACTCAGAGCTGGCCGAATTCTTATCCTGAAGGAGGCAGAGGCCACTGGTTTTCGAGTATTGCGACCATGTCTTCTTGCGGGTCTCACCTCGACATGGATTACAGAGATTTGGTCGAGGTGTCATGTTATCTCCGTGCTTCATCAGACATTTCCAGGTCCTCAGCAGGATTGGCGAGGTGGCATATCGCCTGGCTCTACCACCACAGTTGCACTGGGTGCACGACGTCTTCCACGTATCCCAGCTGAGGAGATACGTGCACGACCCGTCACATATCATTGACCATGGGGAGCTGGAAGTTGATGATGGGGCGACTTTTACGGAGGTCCCGGTGGAGATTGAGGATCGATAGGAGCAGGTCCTACATTGATGGTCGATTCCTCTAGTGCGCATCAGATGGTAGCACGAGAACCTCTAGGAGAGCACTTTGGAGCAGGAGGCTCAGATGCATGCTCAGTACCCACATTTGTATCCCATGTTTATGATATATCTTTATGGGGACGTAAATTCCTGAGTTGTGAGTGATGTAAAGACCCTTAAAAATCAAGGAAATTGTTTTTCTTAATTTTCATGGGAATTTCAAAAGAATTCATTTTCTGACGGCACCTAATTCCGAGGCCCGGTGTGCCCGGAATCTTTTTCCGAAGTTTAGCTCAGGTACGTTCAGTGAACGAACGAGCTGGTTTTTCTAACTTTTGAACCGGTGCTCGGAATCGAATTCTGAGGGCACCAATGAATTCACAACACCGATATTTTCTCAGGAACACATTTTCTGGAGTTGTGTTTTCACAAGAGAAGTTGATAAAAAATGTAGAAGTTAAAATTAAAAAAATGAGCTTCAATTTTTATTTTTACATGGTAATTAAAACCTTTGGGTGGAAGTTGGGAAACCACCCAACTTCTCATGAGAGGTTATTAGGGCGGTGGGGCCCCACGAGCCCCACCATCTCTTTTCTTCTTAACTAATGCACCCACACCCCCCTATTTAATGAAGTCAACGCTTATGTTTATTTTGGTTAGGAAATTCCTCATTAATGTGACGGTTTAAGCATTGCATTTAATTCACTTAATTTTTTCTTTCGTTTTTGAATTTTAAAATGCAAGGCCTGTGAAATAAAAATAAAACAACTCTTATTTTTAATAGGCTGGTAATGTTGAGAGGCAAGGGAGATTTCACTCAGACCCTTGAAGACCTTCTCTTCCTTGCGAAGAACGCGAAGAACGCGAAGAACACGAAGAACGTCGGATCCTCGGAAATCAATGACACTTCTTCCGCAATGCGACGATCCCCCTTCCGCGATGCTTCTTCCACGACTCGACGATCCCACATCCGTGACGCTTCTTCCGTGACGTGATTTTCCGTGACGAACCCTCGCTCGACAGTGCTTGAGGTATGAGTTTTGGTTAAATTAAATCTTTGGGATTTATACCCTCCGCTTTTGTTTAAATATTTGTCGGGAGCCTTTTTAGACCGCTAACGTGGTGGGAGCGGACCAACGAACAAGTCCAAACCCATCGTCCTTTTGTTCTTGATGTGCGGATCGGCGGGCGATGATGAAACAGGCCCCATGGGCGTTGTGATATCTTCGCAGTGAAGAACCGGTCTCAGGAGGGCCGTTGGTGAAGACGACAGGCAAATCTGACCACCAGAGCTCGTACGGAGGTCCGTGGAACATTCCGCCGGCACCGGCCGGCCGCCAGGAGGCGGCGGCGCCCGGCGCGCCGCTGGGATGGGGTGCCGCGGAGAAAGCCACGGCGGCAGGCCGCAGGTCCCGTGACCGCGTGGGACCGAGGGAGGTGGGATGTGGCGCTCGGCCGCGTCCGATGGCAGGGAGCAGCCCCCACGCGGGGGGCGCGGTTCATTCAAGGGGGCGGCGCCCCCCTTGCGCACCCACCCGGATGTTACGGCCGAGCCGCCTGGCGACCGGGCCGCACCAGTGCGCCTGGCAGGGCCGCTCCCAAGCGGTTCGGACCCGGAAACGGGTTGGGTTGACCTGGTTCGGGCCGACCCAGGGGGTCTCGGGCCGGGTCTGTCAGGGCCCGAAACCCCCACTTCCGGACCCCTTTCGGTCTTTTTCCCATAACTTGAGGTACATAACTCTGATAGGCACACTGTCAGTTGCGTAGAAATCCTTGGATCGAGCCGTTCGTTTCGGTATATTACACCCAAGGTTTCGGAGGACTTTGGGTTCGGCAGGGTTGGTTCGTACACGAAACTAACCTGGCCCTCGGAGCGGAAACACTTATAACTGGAGCTCTGCACGTCCGATTGACGTGTCGTCAACTTAGTTCGATTCCTCTTAGTGAGACGGACCTTTTGGTTTACTCCGCTCGAGGTTTGGACGCAGTTGGAGTATGGTCGGGTTGGTTTTGACTTAAAAACCAACCGGGCCCCTAGGACGAAAAAACCAATAACTCTCAGACCGGGCGTCCGATTGACGCGCCATCTGCGGCGTTGAGTTCCTGTTGACGATAGAGAAATTTTGGATACATCAACTCTGGACTTTATGTAAGTTGATGTAATAGACCCTCAGCTCGTGGAGGGGACCCTCCGAAATGAGCTTGCTGTGTGTGGGAACCCTAGAGTTGGCTGCAACTGTGATGACGATGCTGACTGTACAGAAATACTCCGTGGATTCGACGGTGATGACTACAACACTCAGCGATCCTATATGGATCAGTGATACCGGTCGTTTGTGGGTTAGCACTCAGCGGTCCTGTGTGGTCCAACGCCTACAGGTCTTGTGTGGGTCCGATCCTGTGTGGGTCATTGCGGAGGTTAGTTACCTATCGATCTTGTGTGGGTCAGATCCTATGTGGGTCAATGCGGGGTTAGTACCTATCGATCCTTTGTGGGTCTGATGGCTTAGATGAATCAATGGATATATCTGATCATCTCTATCGTCATATGATGAATAATACTTTTGTGAGATGAATCTTGACTTTCAATCCTTATCTTCGATATGATTGACTTGATATCCTGTGTGGATTACATTTTGCATTCCTCTGTGGAATGAGTTGTTTTTTCCTTTGTGGACTGGGATGTACTTGGGCTCGGATGTTGGAGCCGAACGAGAATTGATTACTTAGGTATATGTATGGCCATATACCAAAGTAGTGTTGGATGTTACTTCGTGTATGTATCTTTCCTTTGTGGATTATCCTCTGTGAATTCTGGGAGACCTTCGGGGGTCTCGGGGTCCCTACTCTGTAGCTTATACTCACCCTTACACGGGCTATGCCCGCACTACATTATGTTTGTTGCAGACGACGGACATCGCTGATCATGGTTGAGGCTTGCGGAGCAATCGGTACCCGGAGGTGGACCCCAGGGCGGGGCATACTCGGAGCAGACGACAGGACCCGAGGAGCTGTGGAGGCTATCGGTACCCTCCCTTCAGGTGGGATTTCCAGTTGATGGCTCGAGGCTGCAGCTTTACTTTCAGTTGTTGTTTTCCCTTTCCAGTTTTACTTTACTTTCTGTTTGGGATTTTATTCTGGCCCACTTACTTTTCTGCACTTACTGTTGTACACAATTTTTACATAGTGTTTACTTCTTCTGCTTGCTTGCTCTGTGGTGTTTGTTTACTTTACAAAGGCAATGCCTTACCTTTTTATCGGGAATTACGCATTGGTGCTAGTCGCCATCCCCTGGCCTATGGAAGGCAGTCTTGGGGTAGTCACGACATGGGCCCCGAGGACGGGTTGTGACAATGTGGGCCAGTGGTAGGTGATACACCCTTGTCGCCCATCAGTTGCGGGTTCATGTCTCATGGCCTTGCCGGGCGCGACAGGTTGCTTCCCAACCTCCGGGTTCCCCTTTTATAGAAATCCAAAAATAATCTCAAACTAGAATTATCTAAAATTCTTCTGTCCAAACTCACAGTCCGATGTTTATAAGGAAGGTAAACATAATGAAGATCATTTTTTCCGTGTAATAACATGTGAACACCTTCATCATGTATTCTTTTAAAATACTGCAACATCCTGAATTACCATAAAACCTTATTGATTACATTCATGATCCCTTATTCCTTATAGAATACTGGATATAATCTTTTTATACAAAAATGTTGTAAACTACAATAATGATTGAATATACTAATCGTTAATGAGTTTCAAGGTATTCAAGAATATCCTATATAATTTATCCAAATCAATCATGTATTATTCCAAAATCACTATCTCGGTATCATAACCGTATTATTATTTCTCTCAACCATATATTTTCCAAAAATTTAACCTACTATTGAGTCACTTTTCTTGGTTCCTCACAATCTAAATTCCTTAAATAAATAGTACTAGAGTACAATCCTTATATACTCCATAATTATTATAACCAGTACATTGTTGATACAACACTCAAATGACATAATTCTACAATAACAACATAATAACTGTAATCATTCCTCCTCATCTGTGGTAGAATCAAAACATGATTATTATCCAAGAGTATCATTTGTGTCATACTCTGATGATTTGGAAATTAGTTCGCGTTGTGTCCCAAATCCTTGCAGATGAAGCATTGTACATTTGAAACCTCTTACTTACCCTTGAAATCACGTACATGGGGTCATTTTTTTCACACTTATAACAAACTCCTATTCCCTTCAGGCATGTTCTAGGGTGTTTCTTCCCACAGTTATCACATATGGGAAAATTCTTTTTTTCCTTCTTCCCTTTATCCATCTTTTTCTCTTCCATCCTTATCTTCTCTTGCTTCCCTTCAAAGCCATAGGACTCGGAGAATTCTTTACATATCTTATTAACACATGATACTATTTCTTCATATGTGTTAAATACATGGGAGATTATTTCCCTTCTAAATGATAGATTAATACCGTGAAAGATATGATCCTTATTACTCTTTGGATCATACGTATTGCTGGAGTTCACATTCCTTCTACTGGGCTCTATTTCTATACAATGGCATACAATAGGTCAGTTTATGAATTGTAATGAATAATTCCGAGCTTGTAAAATACCTAACATAGACTAAACATTTTATGGATATAATAAATAATAAAAATGTTTTCCTTCAGTAAGTATATACTCATAAACCCTTCATAATGGTTTTTAATGAAAATGAGAATTATCCAAAGCATGTCCCCCGGGAGTGTCATAAACAAGAGTGCAGCACGGCCAGTTGTCATGCATCAGTTCGCATTCGAGTCTAGATCAAAGAGGTGTTTTCAGGTTTTACCCCTAGGTACATCTATGCTAGAGACACCTCAACCTGCTCATATACCGACATGGATGTATTGCTATGAAAACTCTCAAATTCTCTACAATACGAATATTCTAGGAAGATATTCAACTCTAATCCTCAAATTCCATCTTAGGTATATGTGCTCTAATCAAAGTTCATCTAAACCTAGCTTCTAATATTTGTACTAAACTTCTCTGATACCAACTGTAATTCCCCGACCCTAGTTACCTAGATTTGATGGATTATTACATAACATTGGCATGATCACAAAAGATCATGTCTCGAAAGACTGATTAGTATAGTAGCCTTTGAATAACTAGATACATTCATAAATAATACATTACATCATAAAGTGAAAACTACAAAAAACATCTTGTCTCCACACTCATATCCCCTTATACTATCCCAGCAGGTCATTCATAAAATAATTCTTCACATCATGGGAAGAATAAAAAATAGAAAAGGGTAAGCTCAAATGCCCAGTAAGGATAACAATATAGCGTAAACTTTCATAAATATGAATAAAAATGTAAGGCAATGTATAACTAAAAAAAGAATTTTAAACTTGAACTTCAACATAATATGGGAAAAATAAAATAAAATACTTCCATTTACTTATTCACATGGATATTCTACTATCGAATAATCACATGCAACATCAATAACCACTTTCATAATGATGGAATGCATAATTCCAGTCTATCATAACCACATAGTCAAAGCCTCATGCCAAGACTACAAATAAGATTTTGTCAAGGCCTTCTACCAAGACACTAGTTTGTCTCATGAGACCTACCGATGCATCAAGGAGCTATAGCAAGCTGCACCTGTCACATAATAAGTCCAATACATTCATTATATGAACATTTTTAAACATAACATAAACATTCATATTAAAACTAGCATATTAAATGTCAATACATTATCTATAAACCATGAATGGTATAAAAATAACACATCCACAATCATGCAGATCACAAAACCTTCAATACAATATGGAAGTTTTGTATCATAATAAATCAACTTCAAAACAAGTTTAAAATCCATTAAATTATTTGTGATAAATTTATATGACTTGTAAAACTCTTTATTTGAAATATCCCTTTTCACGAAAACATTTAAAAGTCACACAATTTAGAAAGAAATACATTTAATGATATTTTTGAATCAAAGTGTCCCATTCCACTTTGAAAACTTTTTAAAGTAATTAAAATTTTAAAACATTCATGTATATTTAAATAAATCCATAAAACCATTTTGAAAACATGGACATTAATGATAATGGTTTAGAGGAATAAATCTTTAAAACATTTAAAATGATGTTGACATAGATGAAATCAAAAATATTTGAGAGAAATATCTATTTTTTGAAATAATTTTAGAGTCACATAATTATAAATGAAAACATTTACTTTGAAAATATACATTTAATCTTGTAAGGGATGTTTTGACGATTTTATAATGGTGGAAAATAACCGCACATGCCGTATAAGTTAAAAAAAGTCATTCTTACCATAATTTTGTCGAGAAGGTTAAAAAGGACCTTGTTTAGAAAGTGACTGATGGATTCCTTTATAAAAAATTTATAAAAAGTCAACAAAGGTATAAATTAATTTAACCCATTATCTATAAAATAGTAAGAATGATTTGAAATTCATTGTTGAGAAACATGGATGTGGATGATAAAGTGGTCCCTGTAGATAATTACATATAAACAACCTCGGATAATGAAGAGATTGTGAAATAAACCCTTACCTTGTACTTTTCCTTGGTTAAGGGTAGGTTAAACCTCTGTATAATGGTGAAATAATTGTTATTAAATTATACAAGAATCATATACACTAATATGATATCATATATGATCTTTTAACATTGATTTTTTAATCATATCTTAGTATTAGCATCGTTTCAGGTGTTAACATATTCGTTTTTCTTTATATTTGTTATTATTTGAGCCATATATGTGATTGATGGGGTGTATATTATTCATATACATAATGATATCATGTCTCTAAATATTATTTTTAATTATAAAATAAAATTTATTCTTGAATGGATACGATGGGGAATGAATCTCACCGCGTTCATGGAGACAGTAATCCGTACATACGCCCGAGCGACAATTCTATTGTTTTGATATTAAAATAATATATAAGTGGATGGTTTATCATATATAAAGAATCATTATAATGTTATATTTATTATTTACATGAATTAAACATCATTATTATACCCTTCCAAATAATAATGTATTCAATAACAATTACACCACGATGTGGAGATGGTAGGCCGTACGCACGCACGTATGGTGACATGTAATTCAAAGGATGGATATAATACTGAATATGGTTTTAACATATTTATAATAACATAATAGTATATATATGATACTAGAGTTATTATTTTATAATGGAAATAACAAATAAAGAAGAAGTTGAAGAAGAAAGAAACTTGAAAGAGGGTGGTGAAAACATTACCTCTTTTTCGGGTTCTTCCTTTTGATTTGATCAAAAGGGATCCTTAGGTTGGCTTTATGACTAAAGTAAGGCCTCTGGGATTAAGGGATGATAGATTAGAGGGTATTTGGGCAGAGGTTGTCTTATCCAAAAAGCATCGAAGGTATGAATAATTGGTTAGAAGTGGTGTTCTTTTATAAGGGGGATGAGGGGCTCTTTAGAAAAAACTTACAGTATTAATTTATAAAAAATTAATATTCGGTTTATAATGGCTCTAAATTAGATTATTCAATGTCTAAGGTGGTTATGGGTCGAAATACTTTCATCCAACGGATTTTATATTGGTTTGGGAAACTATATAAACCTTATCATTTATTTTAAACTCTTAGTTAAATAGTTTGACATTTAAAATGTCACTTTGTAATTTTATATTATATGGTTAATAAACATACTATAAACTACCAAGAGAACCCCAATTGGTTCAAAAATGACATAAATATAATCATATAAGTCATTTGGCAAAACCTTATATTTTTAGGAATATTATATCAATTAATAATATAATATTTGTCTTAAAAACTCCTTTAAGTCAATTTTACCCATATTTAATGATTTATTTTTGTTAAAGTCTTAATAATTTTCTTAACTAAAAAAATCATGTAATAAATCCTAACATATCATATTAACCAATAAAATTCGTGTAATTCATTAAAAGTATCAAATTATATTTATTTGGGTATTAATAATAACAATTATTTTAATATTTCACTAATAAGATAATTACTGGATCATCATTGTGTCATAAATAAATTAAATTATTATATTATAAATAGAATACCATTATTTAGGAAATATTTTCAGTTTTCTAAATAATATTTATAATCAAATTTATCTTAGGTATAACCTTATATACAATATGTTTTAGTTATTACTCTTTGATTTTAACTCTTTTAACTCTTCTTTGAATTAAATAATAATAAATGTCCTAATCTAATTCAAGTGGACCAAAGAGGTTAATATATTATTCCTAAGGTTGATTCTGGTCGAATTATATTTATAAAATAGAATTAGGATATGTGTTATGATAATAATAATATAATGTTTACCCTTAATTACCCTATTTACTTTTTACTATGTTAAATAAAAGTAAAAAGTTAATATCACCAAAAAATATTTTTATCTTATTGAACCAAATTTTACTCCTTGATATTAACAGTGACTCTTGGATTTTTAAAATTCCACTCATAGAAGTGGTAAAATTACGTTTTATGTGAATTTGGAAATTTTTCTAGGATGTGGGTAAAAGACAGTGAAAAGTTCAATAATCTTTTTCTATATCTAAAATTATTATAAACTGACACGAATGAATTACACTAAACATATATAGGTATTATGTATCTATTTTTACCTAAAATAATTTTAAATAAAATAAATACTTTTTTAAAATAAACATTTTGTTTTAAACTATAACTTAGTGTTTTTCACTATTAATCAAAAATTAAAAGTTTTCAGAAAAAATACCAAAAATTTATCCTAAGCTAATTATGATATTACGAATTCAATAATGATATCTATTTTACCAAATTCAAAACATATAATTTTCACTTATTAATTTAAAATTAATTCCCGCTGTCAAAACTAAAAGGCGTATTTTTATGAAATACTAACTATCAAAAGTTTGACACTTGTTTATGTCCAATATCAAAGAGAAATTACTTATAATGACCATCATTGGATTAAATGGTAAAAATATAATCTATTTATACTTCCAAAATATTAAAATTTATAATTTTACAATATAAATTATATTGATTTAAAAATATGTTTTCAGTTAAAATATTGTATTTTCACGATTCACCCAAATATGACGGTTAATAGAAAAACAAAAAAACATTATTAAAACTAAATTCTTATGTCCCGATTCTAAAGAAGAATTTTATTTTGTAAAATTGAATGTATAAAAGTTTCAATTATTGTATTTAAAAAGGCTTCTCTATTAAAAAGTGGTAAAATTTCATTTTTTGAAAAATAATTATTTTATCTGAAAAAATATATTTATTCTTAAATTATGTCTATGAAACTCATAGTATGGATTCCAAAATTATAATGATTTTATCAAGTTCAAAATTCAGTTAATACTATTCATAACTGATTTTCAACGGCTTTTTTGATAAGTCATGGTGCCCTAGAACTCAGTGGTGCGTGTAGTGCAAGTTATTGAATTACTTTGAAGAAATAACGTACAATGAAATCTTGGGTGTTAAAACAAACCAATTCATCTAGAGGAATAAATATTTTATTCATTACCAATGGTACATCCTCAATCTAGTCCCTTTGTGATACCTTACAGTGTTATGGACGAAATGTTTTGTTAAATTACAAATCATAGGCCAACATATAATTATAAAGTATTAACTATTATCAAATTATAAGCATTTAATAGGACCACACAAAGAAAAAACCCATAGTTGCATGACCTAATGTTCTACCCACATGAATTATGCCAAAATATCCACTACCCATGTAATTACAATGCTTTTAATAGTTATACAAGAATGTTATTCATAAACATGTATGACATAATTATCACATTCTCATGTTATATTAACTTAATTTAATAAATAATGAAAATGGGAACTACCTAATGTATTATATCTATAATACAATTTCTTTTAGACTATACCAATCACAGGTAATCACTTAGATTGAATTTAAACATATATACCTAATCATGATGCATGATTCGACGTTTACACACCACACAAAGATATATGAAACCACAAAATATACTAATTATTACAATAAAACATGGATCAGATAATGAACCAAAAAATTGATTCAAACTGGAACCATATTTGAGATTCTTTAAAACACTGTAAGTGGGTACATTAGTAGTGTGGACATCAATATTGCATTGTACCAACATGAAAATCACTTCTTAGGGTACATTTTCATTATAGATTTTAACACAAATTTTATTGGAAAAAAATATGCAATATTTGTTGAATTGAAATTAATAAATAAAAAGTTAAAATTTATCAATGTTTCATTATGAGTTCATTTAATGATAGTAGTTTTATACTATGAAAATTTTCCTTATAATTTCATCTCAAATATAGAGAATTTGTTATTTACGATTTTGGATATATGGATAAATTTTAAATTCTATAAATCTTTTATTCATGTGATTAAAAAGTATTTTTTTCCATTTTCTCCTATTATCACTTCCTTAATATTTTATTTTCATAAGTGAAACATGAATTTCTATAAATATAATTATAGAAATACTTATAAATAGAAACAAATAACATCCACTATACTTTTTTTTCATAAATAATATATAATAATATTTCAGTTCTATCCATCCTATATTCACTCTATCACACTCCATGTATTAAATAAAATTAATATAAAATAGATTAAAATTTTATAACACTCCATCAGGAATCAATGACTTACTGTGGAGTTAAAGAGGGAATCATTGGTTCATCCAGGTATCTAGGAGTCATCCAACTAGTAGTGAAGAACATTGTATTATATTGGGTATACCATAAACTCAATATTAAAAATCATAAATAAGACTTATGTCTGAAATATAGTAGTCAATTATAAAAAGATAATATTAAAATCATAATCACATTATGTATAAATATTTATTTTAACCATTATTGCATAAATTGAAAATGGTGGCCCAATATGAAATGGATTAATACAAAAGATATAGAAAAAGAAATAAAATTACATAGTTATTGTAGTAAAATATCCCAATGTATGTTTCAGTATCATATTAAATATGAAAAAATCTCTATATGTTCCACAACTAATGGTATTTCTTTTTTCCAGGGTTGTATTCATGAAAATATGATTTCCTATGAAATTGAGGGATAATTCATTGTGTGATTAATAAAATATAGTTGAATAACACTAACACATACTTTGAATATATTTAGAATACATATATAAATATTTATACCCCCATATATATATATCATACCATATTATCTAAAAAAAATATTAATGTACAAAAAATGTTACATTCATTGTTAAAAAATAATTATACCAAGAACCTTGACCATTAAATTTTTATCCCTTAGACATTGGGATGAATCATCTCATAATACCAATGCATCACACAATATGGTTGTATAATTTTCATTATTTGTGGGATTGAACATTTCTTCCTATATTAGATACCACATAAATTCATATAACAATCCATCTGACTCGAGTAATGTTGTACATCATGTTCTATAATATTTCGTAGACAGAAACCTCTCTCTCAGTTGAGGTCGCAAGTCACCTCTCTTATCATTTTCTCAAACACACACCATATCTATATGGAAATGACACAATGAGTTCGTGTCATGTTGCTTTCCCCAACCACCCACTCGCTAGATTTCGAAATTCATTATTTTGATTTTCAACCCTCTAAATCAAGGAATCCAAAAATTCAACAATCCGAAGACATTACATCAAAATTCACCAACCTCGCCATAAGGATTTTTTACAAAACCATAAATATAAATATATAATATATTAATTAACAAAAAAATTTAATGATGATGTAGCAGACAAAGGATAACCTCTGAACAAAAAGAATATCCCAAAAACAATATTTTGAAAATGATAACCGAATTGAATGACATTAAATGGTACCATTATGATACCCAAAAAATACATGTGTGTGTACCAAAAACCATTTTTTTAAAATATATGTCTCCCAATAATGTATTAATATCCTCTATGTAAAATTATACCCACTAAAGACCAAAAATATCACTATCTACCAAGTTTTCATGGGTGAAACACCATAATCCAATTCATATAAAACATATATGGTTCAAAAAACCAATTCATGTTTATGCATAATTATCATAATAAGATAAAATTACCTCAATAAAAACTATCCCATCAATTTAAGAATCATAAAATAAATCATTACAAGGCTAACTCATGTAACCAAAAGCAATAAATTTCTTAAAAGAAAATGTAAATCATGTTTCCCGGTAAGGAATTTATACCTCAATATTTCTGGTTCACACTCACCATTTTTCACCGATAGCTGTGATCCCAATCTAAAAACTCCCACATTTGTTAAAACAACCATATATAGTGGTTGATTTATAATGGGAGAAAAATAATAGTGTGAAAGGGGGTATCTATAGCTTCAAAACATTTTGTCATAGAATGAGGTTATAAAAACCCCACGAGAAATCAATGTTATATGATTGGTTGGAGGGTACCTCAAAAGAAAATGTACAGTAAATGCGTTGTTTTGTTGGATTTTATATATAGAGAGTATATAATATACATAAAAAATAGGGGCATAATTTGATATTGTGAGAGGTATCATAAAAAATAAATATATGGCCATAAGGTACCCACATCAACTTTATTGGGTAGATGGTGGAGTTAAATTCCATACAATGATACTTCGTATCATTCCATCTACTTTGTACCCTTACCATGATAGTGTACATCATTCTCTACTACTATATATTGTAGGAGTGGGTGGGTCATTATGAACTCTCTAACATGATTCCCTTACTGTGACATCCATGAATCCATTTCAAACAAACAGTTAATAAGTATATTAATCAATAATGAAGAGTATAACTCATACTATATATTTTATCATAATTATTGTCAAGATAATTGAAAAAATATATATTTATTGTTTTTTATAAACAACTAATGGATGATGTTATGATATATATTTTTTAGATAGAATTAGTTTAATTAAGTAGGTTTTATTTTATTCAAAATCAAATTGTAAATGAAAATAATTCATGATTAATAAAAGAATTTAAGTGTTGAAATTTCCAATTTTTTTGATGAAAATAATCATAAATGAATGTTCTTTTAATTATATAACAAACCTAGACTTCCAAAGAGAGTTGATGGTCAAGCCACTAAATCACAATGTCCACCATAAATAGGCCTACATCTAGAATCCATATTTGAGTAGGCATATCACAGACCTAGGAGGCCATAGCATATGGTAATTGTATGCATAGACACATATTTTTACATGAAATAGAGAATATATAATAAAACAAAATCTAATAAATAAATTCACAAATCTATATCCCATAAACATAGTATAAATCAAGTACTGTAATTCATGAATTAGGAAACATAATCCCACCTAAAATTACATACTAGTAAAAACAAATCTGAAGGAGGGGATAACTATCAAATTCATGATCTCTACATAGGTTGGAGAGTCTAGCCCTTAACTATGATCCACATAATATTAGTCCACTATGGACAGTACCAAGATACATTTAATTTTATAAAAACATGACATGTGTTGGGAGATCCCGTCTATAGGTGTGTATAAAAATATACCTATTATGAGACACAAAAAACCAATCCATAAATGAGGTAACTAAAATAATATAATTAGATCCACCAAAATCCAAAGTAGAAAACCCAAAAAAACTTATTAGAAAACTCTATCATAACTATACATTCTCAATACATGACAATTCTAATCATCACCAATTTGTATTTTAAACCAATACAACACTTATTGTACGATATCCTAAAATATCTGATATATTCTCGTAAAAAAAACTTCTAGTATTATGGACTCACTCATAATTCCAGCCACATAATCTTACTAATGGCTCAATGGAATATCCAATATAATATATCTCACTCCATGACTCTTTACATCCCTAGTAAAACTCATCCAAGAAGACTCAAACATCATGTATTTTTAAGTCGATGGTATATCCCCATTTTAAATTGTGTCATCTCCTTGATATAACATGATCATTAAATAAAGTAAAAGATAAATTAACATCATGACTCTGTAGATCTCAAAACACTAAAAAATGATCACATCCAGGACTGGTGGGGGACACCATGATCCCAAATTGGATCTCAATAGATCATAACATTCAAAAAGGTGAATCATACCCAGGACCACTAGTGGACAAAAAACCCATATTTAAACAATGAAAAATGATACAAAGATGTCGATATATAGATATAGGATCAAACCCAAAACAATTGGTGGATGGTCAAAGCCTTCTTAGAATATCATGCTTTGATCACAGTACATTGATACAAGATCAATCCTTGGAAAACTGTGGGACACCGTGAACCCTACTTGAGTAACATGTGGTCTAAGGCAATTGTATGTATACAATACCGTGAACCCTAATGAAGTAACCTCATAAATGGGGTATCATTTAACTATTTCATGTAGGTCATTCTAATACCATGACAAGTAGATAGAGGATCTTTAACAATAGAGGATCACACCCAGAACCACTCAATGTGACTCCAAAAATCTCTATCTGATAAAAATTTGACGAGGGGTCACAATATTATTTAAAGTACATGATTCCTCTTTTTAACCATATAGGAATAGATTTGTTTGAGGTATACATCTCTAAGGAATCCACACTACATGTATCCACAGTAAATGTTGTGTCTCTCAATACCAGCATGAAGTCGTGTTTCCTCTTTATTCTCACATGTATAGTAAAATACATGGTTATTACACCATTACACACAGTGGATGAACTCATACAAATCATTGGTATGTCATCTCCCAAAAAAGTCCCTTATACCCATGTCTCAATTTGCAGGGTTCACACTTAGTACCTCAAATTCCATAAAACCTACAGTATCTAGTCATGTCCTCCAACCCATTCCTCTGTATTATATGATGTTCCCATGTCCTTGTATTATTTCATACAAAACCACCATGTATATTGTTATGGTGATTCATGGCAGGTCCTCGTCTAGACATCTCGGGGACCACTATATGACATTTACAACCAAATTATTTTTTGTAGCCCTAAATAATTGGATTCCCCTAATGGGAAGAACACAAAATTATCACTCCAACACGACACATCATGTGATCCAGATTTTCAGATAGGATAACCATTTGATCCACTGACCCCAAATATTTCTCTAAATCTATCACGTACAGACCATCACGGGGTCACTTACAGTAATATAGGAGATCTAAAACCTTGAAACAATAAAATGGTATTTTGAAATAATTCTCATAAGATCTCTTTCTCAGTGTTGAAATACACTACAGAAAAAATGTATATTTGCGATGGGTGATTTGCGACTGGATCCTGTCACAAAAGGTCTTTGGTGACGGGGCCCTATCGCAAATCTCCCCTTGACGAAAACGGCATCGCAAATAGGTGTTTTTGAGGTGGTCCCATCGTAAAAAGAGTAATTGGGATAGTATTTTTCCCCCGTTGGAAATGACTTTTCGTTTATATATAAAAAAGGTATTTGCGACGGGTTGTCGCAGATATATTAGTTGTGACGGGTCAGAATCTCGTCGCAAATGCGAAATTTAAAAAATACTTGCGATGAAGGTATTTGCGACGGACCATCGCTAAAAGGTTTTCCCGACGGGTATTCGTCCCGTCGCAAATGTTTCGTCGCAAATATTAATAAAAATTAAAAAACATAAAATAATTAATACAAATCATATAATATTATATAAAAATAATAATAATATTAATAATATAAAAAAATTATATTATTATAATATAAATAAAAAAATATATAAAATATAATTATGAAATATTAATATAAAATAATAATAATATGAATATAAATAATATGATATAATATAATAATACTAATATTAATAATATAAAAAATCAATATAATATTATTATTATTAAACTATCAATATAATAATAATAATAATATTAATAATATAAATAAATTCTATTATTATAATATTAATAATAAAAAATAAATATAATATAATTATGAAATTTTAATATCAAAAAAATAATAATAATATGAATATAAATAATATTATATTATATATTATGAAATATTAATGTCAGAAATTAATAATAATAGTACTAATATTATTAATATAAAAATTTAATATAATATTATTATTATTAAAATAAACATACATATTTATGAAAAAAATATTAATATTATTAATATTAATAAAACTATAAAATTATAAACTTCTCAATATTAACAATAAATATAAAATATTAAAAGTAATATTACTAAAATAAGCAGAAATTAAAAAAATACTAATAAGTAATAAAATATTGAAAAAATAAAAACAAATTAAATCACGTAATATTCGTACCAATATGAAAGAGGAATTGTAAATAGTTAATATGAAAATAAACTACGAACTCAAATGTTTATAACATCTAAAAAAATTACTAGGGGGTGGATAATCTGGAGGACCTGGAGGACCTAGAGTAGGTGGTGGGGGAAACTCCATCCCTAAAATATGAGTCAGACGAAGCATATTCTCCTTACGATCTTGATGTTGCTCCTCATATCAACATCTCTCCTCATCCTACTGCTGACGCATCTTCTCCTGCCATCGACGAATCTCCTCATCGTGCTGCTTACACATCTGCTCCTGCCCCTGACGCAAATCCTCTATAAGCTGACTCTGAGCACGCAGTTTCTCCTGATACTGTGAGTCATAAGATGATGTCTCTCCACGAGCTCCTCTCGATCTGGACGCCAACATCACATCAGTACCATAATAAGCTGCATGAGTCAAATGAGATATGATACCAACTACTCATCCCTTTTCGAAGCCATATTAGGTCACCTGCACCCATGCCGTCTCCTCAAAATGGTTGGCACTAGTCTGATCACCCGTCTCGTCTTGACTCTCAGCCTGTGTCTGAGAGGTCGTGGCCTTATATGACTCCTTAAGATTCAATGAGAAATTAAAATAATGAAAATATTATATGCATTTAATTTTCAAACTGAAAATAAAAAAATAATGACCAAAATCTGATGCTGGTGGACACCTCTAATCTCTCTAGTAGCCGGGTCAGTGTATATCCTCTGATAAACATTGTACGCCGAAATACCGGGCTGCTCAGCGTCCTATATGAATATACAATTAACAGTTAATATTTAATGTTGTATAAAACATTAAAAAAATGTACTTACCAGACGCTCTCTATTCGCACTGAATGTACGACTACCGGCTCGATTCGTCACCTCTTGTCTCCCACGATTTTGTCGACCCAATACAGTTCTCCTATGAAACCCACAACCTAACCAGTGTGTAGATAATCTATCCCAAACGCGAGATGAAATGTACTCTGGTCGGTGGGCTCTATAAGACTCATCAAATTCTATCACTCCGACATTCTTCACAGTCGTCTTTCTCAAATTTTACAAAAACTGACGGAAACGGTCACACATAGACACCACCCATGCCGCGTGGATAGTGGCACACATGCACTCATAGATGGGATACCATAAACCCTAATATAAAGTTATTAATGAATTAAATTTCAAAATAAATAATATTTAATTACGTACCAGCCAATAATCGAACATGGCGGCCTGCACATCAGTGGCAAACTGATCCCATGTGAGCTGGGGATGAGAAAAATAATTGCGCAACATAGCGCTCCCCTGTCCAATAGTTATATGCGTAAAACTGTGGAAAAAGAACAAATAATCAAACAAATAGAATATTAATAAATTATAATGAAAGATAACTAAAATACACAGGTTACCATACCACCGCGTGTGCGCATCGAATCCAAGAGGTGGACGTCGCTCCGGGATAGGATCTAGAATCATCAGTCTTGCAAAACCACGCCCCCTCCGAGTGCTCCTTGTAGTGCCAACAGCCTGAGGGTCAGATGACTCAAAAACCTCATCATCCATAGGCAGATTAGCGTCCAGCAACTGACGATACGTTTCTGAGTCCATCTAAAACATTAAATGATTGTTATTAGCAAATAGTTGAAAATAACTATTATTTATAGATATATATTTGTTATGATTCTAACCATCATTTCACTTTGTCAATGTTCATCTTCATCGTCATCATCATAGTTGTCAATGTCAATGTCTCTATCTTCCTCACCAACATCATCAATTTGTATATTTGTTTCACTTTCATCATCTCTTGTCATTTCAATTTCAGTTGTAACATCATTGACAACATTTTCACCATCGACCCTTAACTGTGGGGTGTCATCCTCGATATTCATGTCTCTTTGTGAAAAAGATGTGTTTTGAGGAGTGTATTGAAAAAATCCATTTCCTTGCACTTCAGTGCAACCACATTCAGTTTGAGTAAACTGATTTTCTCGATATTTAACTTTTATTATACTCCACCAATCATCCAACTCTTTTGTAGTAGCACAACATTTTGCATAATAAATTTGATGAGTCTGATGAGCAAATAAAAATTGTTCATTTACTGCAAGAAGACTTTTATGTTTAATATCAACAATTATATGTTTCAGATGAATACACAAGCCTCTCTCAGTATCTAGCCATCGACATTTAAACATTGTTACATTTTTCTTTCCCAAATATCACAGTTCAATAATTTCTTCAAGCATGCCATAAAAGTCAACTTCAATATCTCTATGATGTGATCCCTTCAAACAAACACTAGTATTCATTGTTTTCATTGATTCCCCATATGCACGTGTATGAAAACGATAACCATTCACCACATATGCATTATAAGATTTAACCATTTTGGATGGCGGGCTACTCAATATACGCAATCGACTATCAATATTATCAGCATGTACAGATACCTGAATTTTTTTAAAAAACTTATCACTATTACAGGTAATAAATTGATTTTATATGTAAAACTAAAAAAGAATGTATGTAACCAGTTTTTGAAACCAGTAGGGGATTTTTTTTTTCCCGACGTTCTTCTAAGTCAGCTGCTGTAATTTGTGGAATTTGTTTCTTGATATGATCATCACATAACCTACAAATACAATATGATTAATTTACTATAACAGAATCTATAAAATAAGGGATAAGAGCACTCACTGTACAATTTTTGACATTTCTTCATAGTTGAGTAGAACATATGTATGAGCTCTATGATGTTCATCATCTTAAATCCATCTATCATGAACTCCACCAAAGCCATGTTCGGGCTAATTGAAAACTGATAATTGATTGTTCATATCATTATCAACATTCCCCTCATTCCGGACCATGCAGTTAAATTTTGAGGGATATTCAGATTCAAAATAATGAGAGTATAATAAAGCAATTTCTTCTTGCAAATAGGCTTCTGCAATTGAGCCTTGAACTAATTCTTTGTTACAGACTTTTTTCTTCAATTTCTGCATGCATCTCTCAAATGGGTACATCCATCAAAACTGAACTGGACCTCCAAATTTTGCTTAATGTGGAAAATTTAATATCAAATGTTCCATCGAGTCAAAGAAAGCCGGCGGAAATATTTTTTCCACTTTGCATATAATTACAGCAACATCTTCTTCATGTTTTCTTAGTGCATCATAGTCTGTTGTTGTCACACACATGTCTTGAAAAAATATGATATATCTGATATCGAATCCCAAATATTAGAATTCAAAAAACATTTTAATCCAATAGGCATAATTCATTCAATTATAACATGACAGTCATGACTTTTTAATCCGGTAATATGACCATTTTTAACACATCTTCCCCTGTTGGAAGCATAGCCATCTAGAAGTCTCAAATCTGAAATCCATTGACAATATAATAAGAGACTCTCTTTGGTCAGTGTATAAGCTGCTTTTGGATTCATTAATCTCGGTGATCTGACATTTTCAAACAATTCATGTTCAGGTCGCCTACATATTTGGGCAAGATCTAATCATGCCTTTACATTATATTTGGGTTTACCCGGTGTATCCAAAACCGTATTAAATAAATTATCAAAACAGTTCTTATCAATATGCATGACATCCAACAATTGTCGGACCAACAAATCAGACCAATATTGAAGATTCCAAAAAATGATCCGTTTTGTCCAATTGTGTTCTTTCCCAAAACCTAGAATTTTATGTTTGTTTATTGTCAGTCCAAACGTGATGGAAGGTAATGAAAATACAACTGATTGTAATGCTATACCTGAGATTATTTTTTGACGTTTATCTCTTTCAATTCTGCCTTTTTTGAAATGAGATTTATTCCTCTGAAAAGGATGGTCGATTGGATGAAATATACGATTACAGTCAAAATTGATTTTTTTTTCCATTCATGAGCATAAATGCTTTTTTGTCTCCCATACAATAAGGACATGATTTTGGACCATGTGTACTCTAGCCAGATAACATACCATATGCCAGGAAGTCACTAATTGTCCACATTAAAGCATCTTTCATTACAAAATTCAGTTTCACATCAGCATCATATGTACAAACAACATAACTCCACAATAAATTTAAATCATCAATCAATGGTTTCAAATAAACATCAATATTATTTTTCGGATGTCCTACGATTAATAATTTCAAAAAGATAGAAGGATATTTCATAAACATCCATGGAGGAAAATTGTATGGAGTTATAAAGACAGTCCAACAGGAATACTGACTACCAAAACATCCAAATGGACAAAAACCGTCAGTAGGAAGACCAAATCACACGTTCCAGGATTCTAAAGCAAAAGAAGGGCGCACTTGATCAAAATGTTTTCATGAATCACCATCAGATGGATGAATCATGTTTTTACCATTTGAAATAATATTTTTGTGCCATGAAATCATTGTCACTGCATTCTGAGACATAAATAAACACTGCAACCTAGTTGTAAGAGGGAAATATCTCAACTGTTTTACAAGAATCAATCCAGACTTCCCTGATTGAGATTCTTTATACTGTGATTGTCCACATGTGGGACAACTATCCAACGACTCATGTTCACCAGAATATAATATGAAATCATTTGGACATGCATGGATCTTCTAATAACTAAGGCCCAGATTATGAATTAGTCTCTTGCTCTCATAATAATTAGCAGGCATCACATTTTCTTCAGGTAACAGTGATTTAACCAAACAAAATATCTGATCAAAATAGTTATTTGACATTCCATTATCTGATTTAATAGCCATAAATTTTTCAACTGCTTTTAAGTTTCTTATCTTGCAACCCGGATATAATTCATCCTCAGTAGACCTGAACAACTCAGCAAATCCATATGGTGCCAACTCGAGAGGTAAATCAACATCATCATTGATTTCTATTTGTTGAACGGATGACCCTGCAACATCATGTTCTAAAATCCGAAACCGTGATGGATCCAAAATAAAATTATTAGTATCTTCTCTGGAACTGCGTTCACCGTGTTGATACCAAAAAATATAATCTGATTGAAAACCATAATGCAAGAGATGTTGCCCAATGATGTCAAATGTATCAAACGTTCTCAGAGCACATTTTTTACAAGACACTTAATTGTCCCTTCTGAACCAAAATCCAGGTTTGATGATGCAAATGTTATGAAATTTTAAGCACCATCAACATATACAGGATTTAAACTAGAACCGTTTGGATTTCTGTGCTGATTTATCCAAGCACGATCATCTAATAATGATTGATGTCAATTTCTTTATTCCATATTCATATATATGTTTCTACAAAATTTAAAACCATTACTGTTGTTAAATAATTTGATATAGGAAAAAAAATATCCTAAAAAAATAAGATACATAATTACAGTTATTTATTAGTAATTACCAATAATTATAGGCGACACAGTTAGTTTTTAATCATCCCCAATAATTATTATTAATTTATAAATACTTAGAAATACATGTAAAATTGAAATATGCTTGAATAATGAAATAAAATTTTATAATCATCGTTGTGGAGATTATATTACTAATTATTCTGATTTTTCCGATAGCTCATCTCTTTTTAACTTTCACCCGACTGAAATCAGTATGAAAAACTTGCTCTGACATATGTTAGAGCACATTTTCCAAACTGATTTCAGTGGGAGAATGTTGCAAAGATATGAGACGTTGAACAAACGGTAGCCATCAATCCGCTAGAAATTGTGCCAATTTATAACCATGTACATGATTTTTTTGATTTTTTATTAATTATTAGTAATTATTACTAATTATTAAAACTCTCAATATTCCAAACAGATTTTTCTTTATTCTTAACATGATCAAATCTTAAAGAGTCTTCAATTTTCAGGTCATGCCCAATAAAACGTTTCCGTCAACCTTGTCCAATTTAAACTCTATAATTGTCCTTACATGGTTGATAATCTCGCAAGTAGTGTTGCAATAGGACGACACAAGTAATGATAATAACATGACTTGGGATGTCCTATTGATACGCTACTTACGAGGTGATCAACCAAGAAAGAATAATTATAGAGTTTACATTGGACACGGTTGAGGCAAACTTTTTATTGGGCATGACCTGAAAATTGGTGACCCTCTAAGATTTGAACTGTTAAGAATAATGAAAAAATTGTTGAAAATATTAATAATTGTAATTTTTTATAAATTTTTTATAAATTTAATAATATTAATATTTTTTAAAAAATATTAAACATATAAGAATAAAATATTTATATTATTAGTATTATTTAACTATTAATATTAGAGTAATATAATATATTATATTATGTTACTATTTATGTTACTATTTATGTTACTAATTATATTACTAATTATGTTAATAATTATAATCGCGAAGATATGCATACATGTCGGGCGGTTAATCAATCAATGAATAGAAAAAAAACGTTATTGACCACTAATCTACCTCAATTTTCTTTTCATTTGTGGTGGAGGTTGACCGGAAACTTCTGCCTCCACATGTAATATGTGCTTTTACTATCAAAATTATAAACCTCCGCACCTCTATATTGGCAAGGAGGTTGATAATTTTGACAGTAAAAGAAGATATTACATGTGGAGGCAGAAGTTTCCTGTCAAGCCTGAACACACAAATGAAAAGAAAATTGAGGTAGATGAGCGGTCAATCACGCTTGCTCATTATGTAATTGTTTCCTAATAATGTAATTGTTTCCTAATTATATAATTGTTTCCTAATTATGTATTTCCTAATTATGTATTTCCTAATTATTATAATTGTTTCATAATTATTATAATTGTTTCCTAATTATTATAATTGTTTCCTAATTATTATAATTGTTTCCTAATTATTATAATTTTTTCTTAATTATTATAATTGTTTCCTAATTATTATAAATGTTTCCTAATTATTATAATTGTTTTCTAATTATAATAATTGTTTCCTAATTATTATAATTTTTTCCTAATTATTATAATTGTTTCCTAATTATTATAATTGTTTCCTAATTAAAAGTAATTGTTTCCTAATTAAATCTAATTGTTTCATAATTAAATATAATTATCTCCTAATTAAATATAATTGTTTCAAAATTAAATATAATTGTTTCCTAATTAAATATAATTTTTTCCTAATTATTATAATTGGTTCGTAATTATTATAATTGTTTCCTAATTAAATCTAATTCTTTCCTAATTAAATCTAATTAATTCCTAATTAAATCTAATTTTTTCCTAATTAAATCTAATTATTTTCTAATTAAATCTATTTGTTTCCTAATTTAATCTAATTGTTTCCTAATTCCTAATTATTATAATTGTTTCCTTATTAAATCTAATTGTTTCCTAATTAAATCTAATTGTTTCCTAATTAAATCTAATTGTTTCCTAATTATTTTTATTGTTTCCTAATTATTTATAATAAATTAAATCTAATTATTTCCTAATTATTTTATAATTATTTTAATTAAATCAAATTAAATGTAATTATTTATTAATTATTTGATAATTGTATATTTATTTTTAATTATTCCCAAAACATCCCCCGGGAGTGTCGAACCAAGAGTGCAGCAAGGCCCGTTGTCATGTACCAGGTTACCTCGAGTCAAGCTCGAAACACCTTGTCAGAGTTTCCACTCCTAGGTACATCTGTGCCAGAGCTGCCTCTACTTGTTCGTATCCAGAACAGGATTATTTGGTACAAAACACATAAAATAATTATACTATATAGCTAAACATTATTTTAGAACAAATAAAATTAACAATTAAAATCAAAATTGACAATTAAAAATAATTTAACAATTAAAAATATATAAATACCTTTGAATTAATCTGCACCTTCTAACTCTGTCCTTCCTCTTCTCGAAAAAGAAAATTAAAAAAAAAGTTTCTACTCAGAACTAAAAATTAGAGAGACAGAAGAATAGAGATCTGAATGTTATGTAAAAAACGGATGGGTGTATATATAGGTTAGATAATTTGCGACGGTCGTATTTGCGATGGGATACCGTCACAATACTTAGTATTTGCGAAGGGATACCATTGCAAATTCCTTCACCCGCATTAAATACGAGCGGTAGGTAAAAGGCCTTTTGTGACGGGCCCGTCGCAAATAGCCACCATTGGCGATAGGCGGATATCCCCGTCACAAATTTCTATTTTCCACCACCGGTATTGGCGAGGGGGCCCATCACAAATACCTTTGCCAGCATTAATTACGGGCGGCGGGTAAACAGGATGTTGTGATGTGCCCATCGCAAATGACACACCATTAGCAACGGGCGGATATCCCTATTATAAATTACTATTTTCTGCCTCCGGTATTTGCGATGGGACCCGTCGCAAAAAATTATTTACCACCTCCGGGTAGTTGCGACAGGTTGAAGGTGTTTATCACAAATAGGCTTTACAGCGGCCGGTATTGGCGACAGGGCCTGTCGCAAATAACACATGGTGAATATTTTTTTGCGACAGGGAAATTGCCTCATCCCAAATACTATTTACCAGTGCCAGGTACTTGCGACGGGGAGCCTTCTACCCGTCACAAATAGGCTTCCCGCGTTTTAGCTTGCAAACCGTGCCATTGAAAGTGCGACGAGACCTGTATTTCTGTCGCAAATAACTAACCATTTGCGACGGGAATATATTCCCGCCGGAAATACTCTTTTCATCAGAGTTTTTGTGACATGAATAAGGCCCGTCGCAAATACCCCGTCACAATCATCGTTTTTTCCCGTAGTGGTAGTGCTGCTTATGGTCCAACATGATACCTAGAATTTGATGCACCATGATTAAGCTATGATTAGTTTCAAAAATGGAATTTAGTGATACATCATGTCCTAATTTTTACATCAATCCATCAATCATTATAGGAGCGAATGACTCCCCCTTCTTTATAGAGGAATCCAAATGTGATGATGGTTTATTAATTAAATATTATTTAATTAAAAAAATCTATCTACACCCTAACAACAATAACAATTTACCAATCACTCATCATCTAAAACATAATGTCATCCCTATTGTAAAAATTAAATTCATTACTCAATCATGTTCTTATATTTTTAACTGGAGACTCTGATCGGGTCATATTCCATATGAAAAACCCATTTTCTATGTGTCATAAAATATTTAATATTTTTAATATTACGGGTTCAAGGAGCATTAGGCCTTAGAAATCTACACTAATTCAGTGCCTGGATTTGGATATATTCTTTGAAATAATCCCATGTCTTACATAGTAAATCCAATATGAATACAATGATATAAAGTTATCACTTGTTTTTTATGTTTTTTTGGCTAGTAAATCTTAATCAGGGACATTAATCATGATATTATGATCATATATATAGTAAATAACTACAAATGGTTTTCGAAAACTAATATTCAAAATTAGAGCACCACAATAAGTTATTAATACAAGGAAAACACATTTAATGATACAATTGTTTATTTTAACATTTTATTGAGTGATATTTTTTTATTTTCCTCTACAATCTAAAATTCAACTAGAACTAGAATTCATATGAGCATATCACATTTATATATGTACACCAACTGATATATCATATTATTTCATTTTATACCAAATTATTTTTTCCCATATGATAGATTTAATTATAAGTTTTATAGTTATTTATATTGATGGAAATTTTAATTTTTTATTTAGTTTTCTATTATACAATAAAATATTACTCAATGAATTTTTACAGTTATAATTTTAAGGCATATAAAAATATTTTTTATTTAATAAATATTTTATTAATTAAATTTTGAAATTAGAATGGATCATAATTTAAAATTTAATATTTATGAAATATTTCATGTGTTTCATTTAAATATTATATATTTATATTATATTATTTATATTACATTATGAAAAAATTTAAGATTATCATTCATTAATGATTATATTAATTTCATCGTGTAAAATATATTTTATTTATAAATTACATAAAATATAAAATTTAACTTCATAATATAGGTTTAATGAAAGGATCATAAATTTGAAAATTTCAAGCGATAGTATTAAAGTATTATTTATGATAACCAAATTGATCATACTGGAAGTAGTTTTTTTAAATGCGATTAAGCACTATATAAACTTAGAAAAAAATGATGTGGAATTATTGTGAGTATTTTAATATTAATAATATTAAATGATATTATGTGTTTAATATTTTTAATATAACTTGTTTTGATAATTAATATATTTTCTATATGAAGCAGTTCATATATATTCCATTTTAATATGAAAAATGATGTGATAATAATTAAGATATAAATGTAGTTAATTTATATTTATATTTATCATTGATTTAACAGTTCTTTATAATGTTTATATAAATGTTTTATATTATTACATTAAGAAATACTCTTTCAATTACATCATTAAATTCATACACATTTTAATTACATATTTATTACCTTATACATAAATATAGAATTTTTTTAAGAACGTATAATAATAGAAAATTTAAATTTCTATATTTATTAAACAATATGTTATTACATGAATGTGATAAGTTTCATGATATGATTTTTAGTAATATATAATTTAATTTGACTAATGTTATTACCTTGTGGGTTATATTTCCAAGGTAAATATTTTATTTTTAAACTTGTTTTGTATATAGAGTTAAAATAATGTTTTAACTGTAAATCACCTAAGAGTAATTATTTAGTGATAGAGGTAATTTATGTATGAATTTTCATCATAATATGCACTATGTTTTTTAGTAGTGTATGTTTTTGATACCGTTCAATGAATTTTTTACCATGACATTGGATTAGGAAATTATCCATTTAATTGATTACATTATGTTTTTTTATATAATCTTAAAATATTAAATACAAATATATGTTGTAACCACAGAGTCCCAATCAGTATTACAAGGTGAACTAGGGTGATCAAATTTATTTTTATATTTGATCTTGTTCTCATGTTTATGTGTGTATGTAGATTTTCCATTACAATATAATCGTTCCTAATAACCTACTAAATAAATTTAAAAATAGAAATATAAGGATTAAAATATATTATCATGGGGTGGATATGTCAATGGTGTATATCTCATATTTCGAATATCATAGATGTATATTCAATTTTGATTTTATTATATCTATATAGAATAAATAATATGAAGATTTATTTGGCCTATGTATGTTCTCATGTTAAATTGAAATATTTTGTACTTTGATGATTTTAAAATGAGGAAAATAACACTTGGTGTATGATCATAACAAGGCCAGTGATATTCATGCACCATAATGTTTGACATATTTTATGGGGGATCACCTCTTTTTATTATAATTTTAGGATTCCTTAGTGAAAATTTACGTTGGGATACAAAACTGAAGAGCGATTAAAAATGAATTCTATGTTGTTAATGAAGGAATGTGGGTGGCCTAAAAACCCATGAATAATGTGGTTTTCTTTGATTTTGGATCGTTCATGGTTCGAAAAAAATTTTAAAAAATATTTTGCGAAACCAAGATCCTTATTAAAAAAATGAAATTTTACAACAACACCCAAAACCTAATAATACCTCACATAATTTTCACAAAATTTCACTCCAATAATAGGTATTTGTGTCTATATATTCTCACCATCTTCCATGTATAATCTTCATTGATCCTAGGCTTCTTCATGTGCCATTTCATATTATTTGAAACTTAAGGTATGTATATGAGTCATTTTCATTCTATTAATTTTTTTGTTTCACCTATTTATTTTGACTCACATCATATTTCTCATAATCCCTATTTCGATGTATTTTTGAGTTTTGGGGTTGTTGAAGATTTAAATCAAATAAATGTAAAAAATTAGACTTGTGGATACTCTTGAGTATCAGGTAGGTGGTGTAAGATTTTTTTTATAGTCTTTACTTTTTATTTGTATTTCAAATGAATTGGTTGAAATAAATGGTTTTTTTGTATTCAATGATTAATAAATATATATTACTCCTTAATTTTAAGTCAAATAATATTCCCATATCCCATGACATCTTTTGATGAGGATTAGTCTCAACACACTTCCACCCATGGGGTCTGAAATCTTAATGGAGCTGTAAGGTTATTTATTAATGTATCTTGTTGGTAATTCAAAAGACTCACCTATTTGGGAATTATTTATGGAGTTTTATAATTTATAATAGGGAAAATTAGTGTAACAATGTAATTAGAAACTCCTAAAGAGGTTAAGAGGGATGGAATGGTTAATCGTTGATGTGACCAGTTTATGTAGTTAAATGGTTTTAAAGGAAGTTTAATGGTCGTGATAGATAAATTAATGATCACATGATTTAAAATTATATGTTTTTGTAATGTTGTTATATATGATATGTCTTGTTATATAAATAATTGTGAAAATGAAAACCCTTGTAAAATTACTATTTTAATAGGTAATGTGAATTGATCCTTGAAAATTGGTAAATTGTGGAATTATTTAGGATGTTGTTATTGAAGAATTCTATCCATTGGTATTGATTTTTGATATAAAACACCATATTAATGGTTAATAAGGATAAAATGATTCTCTAAATCAATTGTTTTGGTTATTGGGGATGACCCTCTTTATCAATGGTTTGGGTTCCATTTTCTAGCCCAATGAAATAATAGTACTATAAAATGGCATGAATACCTATGACCAATGTTCCATCATACCTAGAATTTAATAGAATAATAAAATCCCACATTTCTCATTATTTATGTTCCACGTAGTGGTTTATGGTCTTGGTAGAAAACATGGATCAAATATGATTTTGTTGTCTCATGTGTCACATTTGAAACCAACGTCAAAAAATATTAGTTAACCACTGTTTATTTACAAAAAAGTGATTTAATTTATTGCATTGTATATTTTTACATGATATATCTACACACATATATTTCTATATAAGGTATTTAATTTTACAACATTTATGTTTTCATACTCAGTTGTACTCAAACACAACTTGAGCCAACATTTGTCCCTTAGAAGACTTCATAGATTTAGATTACAAAAATGAATATTCCTAGTGATAAATGGAAAATTTTTGTTCAATATCTGATAGAAAATTAATGAGGAAACCCTCCAGATACAAAGAATGTTTTCATGTATAGAATGATATGTTTTTATTCCTCTTGGATCATGATAATGTCATGAGATGACCTGATTATTTTATTGGCTTGTTGGATGATACATATTTTGGGTAGGTTTAATTAACAAGTGTGTTTAATTTCATGTTATTATATCGAATTATTAATTATATAATTTAACTCTTTTAAAGATCATATATTCTCCCCAAATTCTGTAGTTTATGTTTCCTCTTATTTTTTAGCCTTGAGAATACCTAGGGGTGTGCAGGAGTTCAGGAACAAAACTAATTTGGAATCTATTTACAGTAAATCATGCATCAAATTAAAAATTACAATAAAATAACCATCATTTTTTTTTATTTAATGACTATTATGAAGGATATTATGATGATTTGGAAGTAATAAATGATATTTTTCAAGGTGGTAATATAACCAATGTGTAAGATAAACCCAAATTTCCTCAAATGGGATATTTTTGATGAAAATATGTTGTAATACGTGAGGTTTTATTTTACCATAGGATATAGAACAGATATTTTATGTTATATAATTTTGATTTTTTACTCAAGGGATAGTATGATATGATATTGTGTACATATGAATCATTTTATGTTTTAGCAATTATGTATGATGTATTATATTATGATAAAATGGGAAATGATTATGACCATTTTACACTGTAACAGAGAAAAAATAATTTATTGGATGTAAATTTTATTTCAATATCATTTTAGTATTTAAATAAATAGTTCCTAATAGGTTAAAATTTTTTCCAAGCAAATTAAATTAATTTTATATAATTATTATTTTTTAAAAAAATTAATGATTATAACATGGATGCCTTTTTTTACCAGTATATATATTATGACCCTTGATAGGGTTTGTTGGGTAAAATTATTCTATTGTGGTTGTAGGTATTTGGGTAGTTTACAAGGATTTTATTTTATAAGGATTGTTTTGAATCATCTTTAGTGTAACTGAGTGTATTATATTTTTGTACCCTGAAAAATAAGTTTATCCATATAATTTGTGTCCTCCATGGTGACATTTTCAAGTATAGAGACATGAGGATACTATAAATAATTTTCAACTTAGAGCCGAACGAGATCCCCGCTTAGATCATAGTGATATAGGTGATGAATAGTTCCCTTATAATTTGACTATATTAGTGCATTTCATAGAGAGATATATATTTTGGGTTACACAGTCTATATTTTATCTTACAATTTATTCTTGTTGTAGTACTCACTAGCATTCTTTGGATAGGGTGGTCCTAAGGATGTTGAGTTCTACATTTATATAATCCATATGATCCTAACCAACATGGATTATCTTCATGACTGTAGGTTATTTTTAGTTTCTTAAATGGTTTGTGTACTAGTGAAGAATTTTTGGGGTTATATGAAATAAAGTTTTTTGATAGAGGGAGTGATTTGGAAGGTACCCACGAAAAATTATTAGAATACATCTACCATGAAAATCCATAAACAAGAAGGTCCATGGATTTTATGAATTATTATAAAAAATAAATTTATGATATATATTATGTTTTCCACATCACAAACCAACATCATTTCATTATAACGTTGGTAGGATATGAGGATGGTTTAGTGAACTGTTTATAGAATGGAATCAAGTGTGAGATATAGTCATAAGTAACGTTTAACACGTGAAAAAATTATCGTGGTGGGTAAATTTTTATCTCATTAATATGAGAATGTATTGGATTCCTCTATTGTGAGAAGTATGTTTCAGTTGGGTGATCATAATGTACACCCTTAGAATGTGTAAAATTAATATATGAAAACATCTCCCAGGGTGGTGGTGGAATGAGAAGCTTGGGAAGTAGATCAGCCTCATGGGGTATTGGTCATGTGGTGTAATATGTGTTTTGAAATAATTATTACATGAATTATCATTATTTTGATCCAACAATGGATTGTTGTTATTTTTCCTATATGGGGAACATATATATGCTATGGATGAACTCTTGGAAGATGAATACTAATAGAGGACGTAGGCTGACACAATGAATAGAATGAGTATCTACTATCATGAATCAGTTTGAAAGTATGGATTTTACTGGATGCGCTATTGGGATTTGAGGTTATTCAACATCATTACATGAAAGTATTTATAGATTAAGATGTGTAGTGACATATAATAAGGTAGGATACAAGGGTAGAGTATCAAGACATCTACTTGCACATGAGCTTGAATCATATGATAATGATGTGGCGTCATTGGCCATGTGATGTTTGATTCATGTGTATTTTATTATTCTAGTTAAAAACATGATTAAAAAGATTAAAAATCATTCATATATACTATGTTTTGGAATGGTTTGGTCAAATTTGGGAAATTATTACTTGTGTTTATATTGATCCACAAGATTTTGGGTGTGTAATATGTTTATATCTTTCTCTATATGGATTCTCACGTTTAGGTTGGGGAGTACCACTTCCTTTGTGATTTTATCATTCTTGAAATATTAGGTTTTAAATGTGATATATTGAATGGACTAGTCGAGTTCATTCTTAGATTAAATTGGAACATACCATAAGAGGATGACATTTATGTCTTCAGAGGATGCTAGTAAGGTTAATCTTGAGGAATATGATATCAATCTAAATTGTGGAGTAAAAATACATCCATATATTGGGGGGATAATATCCTCAGATTTCAGTCATATTCTAGATGATAAGAAAGTGGAAATGGGTTTTCCATTTTATAATGGATTAGTTTTACAATTGGTTTATTTTGGATTTTATTTGTGTTCCATGAACGTAGAGGGATTGTGTCTACCAAGAATCAAGTTATTATGGTAGATAGTATCTATTACTTTTAATGGAATGGAACCAAAAAAAGTTAGTTTCCTAAGACTCAGATAAATGATATAAAGTTAAATTTTATCATTGAGGTGATTATGTTACCTTGGTAACTCCAGTACATTATTTAAAAAACATTTCTTGATCATTGAACTCATGTGTTGATTAATAGAAACTAAAATATATGATATTAAAGATCGTATCCTATTTTATTTTTTTATGTTATCAGTTAATACATAAGAGGGGCCTCAATGTTTTAAAAAATTGATTTCAAATCAATATAAAATTAGTTAACTATGAGAAAATTACATATTTCGTGGAATATATTCAGATGCTGGTATGGAAGTTTTTTGCAATTTTTTTATGTTATTTGGGATAACGAATGACCATGATAGGTTGATGTCCATTATAAACCATATCTGCAACCCATTTTGGATACTTTTTTTGGGTTTCCGTGTTGATGGCATCATATAGTACTCCAAGTCTTTAGATTATTATTCCCAATATCATGACATCATCCTAAGTATGTTTAGAGTGCAAAAAATATATGCAAATCACTCAAAATTTCAATTATAGTTTAACCATGATGATTTTTTGGACAAATGATCTATGAATAAGGTATGTTTGTAGACCATGAGATGGTTGAATGTCTTGTTTCCTAGGAGATTCCAAAGATTGATTTCAACAACTAAAGAATTTATTTTGTATAATGGGTTACTACATAGGGATTATCATTGATTTTTCTCACCATGATGCATGAACCTCAAGCTTAACAATAATGTGAATAATTATAATGTGGTCTCGAGAAGGCCAAAAATTCTTACAAGTGATGAAGAGGCATTTTTCTATAGCAACAACTCTTATATTAACATATATTTCGAAGGAACATATTATTTATTATGAAATATCTATGATTGGGAATGTGGGAATATTTATCTATAGTGAATGAGTCATGACTTAAAGAAAATGGAATTTGTGGCCACAAGAATGAAAATATCCTATTTTGTGACCTTCACTTAGTCGTAGTGGTTTGATCAATGAAATGATGGAAACGTTATCTCATAGGGGAATGATAAAGTGTTTATACTAAGCATTAAAATATTAAATAATGTTTTCATAATATAATCATAATCTATGTATATAATGATTGATTGAGCTTATGATATCATTTTGTTTTGAGATATAATATACACCTAAAAAATAAAGAATATATTCTAATTATTTGTGTAAGAAGACACCTAATCAGGCCTTTCTAGATTCTAGTTCTAAGTGGAAGATGATGACCATATTTTTGGGGGTGTAAATAGGTATTTATGGTGAGTATGAACAATTATAAATAATTTATATATCTGTTGAAAACTCTCCTCTAACCAAAGATGATAGGATGGAATATGATATTCAATTGTGACTCGTATTGGGAGATAAAATTGACGGTGGGGAACAATATAATAAGTATATCATCAATTTATATGAATATATCCATTATCATGGTCAAATTTACAACCTTAAATTTATTCCAGAGGAGTTTCTGTGAATTTTTCATGACTATAAATTTGTGTCTCACATAGGTTTGACAAAAAATGTACAATAAACATTGTATATAATAATGGTTATCAGGAATTAAAATACGGATATCGGTGCTGGTGATTTGATGATACACCTTCATGTATGCGATGGTTCGGCATCAATGGCCAGATGGTCTATTATATTCCTTAACCACTATCAAATAATACAAACATGATGTTATGATGGAAATTCTAGAGGGTTTACCTTGGAATCTAAGGAAGACTGATTTGATGTGGGTGATTTGGATCAGTTGATTATTGTCACCCATTTCAAACTTATTTTATAAAACTTCATTATTGATGAGTTGAGTAGCCTATAATATTGGGAGATTTTAGGTTTTCAAGGGATACTTTGGAGTATTATTTTGTATCAAGATCTAAATATTACTTCACAAAATTATGATGGATTATTAATGGAAATAGTTACTGGGGTGTTTCTAAACACTACATGCCACCCATATATATATAGGAATGATGAGTAGACTATGCAGGTGTAAGATGACGTGTTATGTGTATATATCATGTATTTTCAATGAACAAGGGTGAATTTTTTTTTTGGTTGTGTCCTCCTAAAATATGATTAATCAAGAGACAGTTTATATGGAACCATATGAGGAACTATATTGTAGACCATAAAAATAACATTTTTTGGTGGATAGAAGTGGGAGTATCATAACTGTTGGGAAAATTTCCCATAACATAAATGTCAAATAAGGTATAAACGAATCAATTGATTTATGGAAATAATCTATTGATGAAAAAATTATACATCGTTTAGAACATTGAACTTATCAAGCATTCAGCAAGTTACTATGTTTTACTTTATATAAAACCAAAACTAATCCCCTAATGTTGTTGAAAACTTGTACGTTGAACCTAGAAATGCTTCACAATTTTTTATTGTATATCGGATCAGTCTATCAGTATATAATTTTTCTCTTATAGATAAATAATCATATATACATGATTTTTTTCATGTGACACATCTTATGTAGTATCACGTTAAACCTTATCTTGTGATTAATGTTATAGAAAATATGTTTGAGGATGATTCATTATTTTTTGAGTATCCAATTCATATTCATCATTACAGTGATGAATTTTATGAACTGTACAATATACATGGGTAACCTGAAAATTGATCTAATCCTAACATAGCATGAAGGGTGTTCCCAAGACCCCTGGGTTAATGACTAGCACATAAAATCATACAAACTATAAGTGGGAGTTATATTTTCATAAAAATGTAGAAGTAAAAGACCCAATATAATATGCATATCCAAATAAACTCTATTGGGGGTAATGTAAAAGATGTTTAAAAGGAATAAACATTCTCAATGTACTACAACACAAGTACAAAAATAGAGTAAACGACCCAAGTATCTAAGGATACAACCCCCAAAAATAATGGTTTAATGGATAGAACCACCTCCATGATACCCCTTCACCTTGTATGAACCTAGAAGAAGATCATCTACAAACACCTTAATGGTTATATAGGGTGTGATCTGAAAAGAGTAGTTAGGTATCACCATGGATTCAAAAATAGATGTTAATAATATATTAACAAAAAAAATATTTTATGTTTTAAAATAAATAGGCATTGAATTTTAAATGATATTTAAACAAATCATAATATATAGTTCAAATGATGGAATGTATATTAATTAAATGCTTTTAAAGTGATGTAATATATTTTAAAAAATATTTATCAAAAACTTTTATTAAACAAATATTTTATATTAATTCTGAATGCATGTATTTGAGTTTATCTACATTGGAATACATTTATATCTCAAATTTAAACATGTGAGTTACATCTTCATATACCAAATGGGTATGATAATTCCACGTTATAGGACTCCACACTCTCTTAGGTTCATGATAACATGTGTACTCACATTTCCTCTAGACACGGGTAATAGATGACTCATCACCCTCACCTCATGGATATGGCCTACTGCATTTATGTTTTAGATCATTGTATAATTGCAGATTGTTTTCAAATAAATCAAAATCTACCCAAGGCTTTCATTTTATCTTACTCGTTCAATGAAGGGAATTTTTTTTCATGACTACATGAAATACAATTAAATTTCATTCCCCCATATTAAATTCCAATTTTCAATCTAAATCCATAACATGATTCAATAAAAACAGGAATTTATAATAAGATAAACCAACTGTGTTTCTATCAAAACATTTTAAGTAATATTCAAATAAATTTAAATTCATTCAATTATATTTCAATTATTAAATTCTATAGTTTAATTGAAACCATTTCTATCTATTTGGAAACAACCCCCAATTCAATTAAATTTGACGGTCTACCCATTTCTTTTCAAAAACCATTTCAAACATCCGAATTCATTGCAATTTTTATTTATTCAAAAAAAACGTAAAAAAATTTAAAATATTTTTATGAAAACAATAAATGAAATAAAAAAATAAATTTAAGGTAAATCCATTTTTCCATAGATGGGAGAATCACCTAAAATTTTCCAAAACTCAATGCCTACAATGAAAAACTCCAATGTGAATGTAGGTGTAGAAGTCCTAAAAAAGTAAACCTATAAATGAGATCCATAAACACATAGTATAAAACCAAAAATTTCAAGATGACATGTTAAAAACCAAGGATGATATATAGGAAGTGACCAAGAAAAAAGAACAATACTTATGTTGTAATTCACCCCACAAGTGGAACAATGAAAATTTTCCAAACAGATGGACCATGAAGGGTTGTAGAGTTCAAATATTTTATATTAAAGGATTTAGGATGAGAGAAATGAACTTGGATAAAAGGAAAATGTGAAAATTTGTCAATGATTCCTGCATATAACTAGAACATGTTGAATTACAAGATGTTTAATTACATTACACGTCATGATAATAGCTAAATTATATAACCACAACAATGAAACACATCCCTTGAAATTACAAAAAATATCTTTAATTAACACGCGGTGATTAAAAACATATCATGTCATGTAACATTTAAATTATAAAAAATTCTCATCGTATTCACCCAAAAACTATTACACATTGTGTAACATAGTTACATAGGGTAAAAACCTCCTGGAGCCAATAGAGAACACTGGTTAAATGTTAGAGTTTAAAAAGACTATGACATTACTATTAAATATATACTATATATTTCTTCTCAACCCTACTGAGAAAATTAAAAATGAGAACCATGAAATGGTTTAGATCTTTCCATATATAAAGGCAATGGAACGTTACAACCTCCCTTACATGGAATCATTCTATTCTCATAAATATTTGATGAAGAATTGTTTCCAAAAAGATGATGCTATTGTTCTCTCATTAGTGCCTCACAATCCCACATACCGTGAATATTAGAACCATTATAAAAAATCTAAAAAATCAAATGTATCATCCTCACATGTTGTACCATAGTATCAGAATTAACTCTCTTGAATAACTATTAATTCATTGACAAAACTCGTTCAATATCAATATCAATCCCTCTCATTATGTGAGATACATTAGACTGATATATTTAGAGATGAGATACATGAAAAAAATATGTTTAGAAATAATCTATGGTAGAAAATGTTAAAAAATAATCAACTTTAGCCACCATCCCAGTAAATTCAAAGTCCCATAAATTGATGAGAACCCATCACTTTCTTCCCATGAAATCAATGAACCCCTGGGCTGAAACAATCCAGAACTCCTGGTCACCAACTAAAAACAATAGGGTTCTATGTGATGATGATCATAATACTTATATCATTTTTGTGCCATTATCCTTCCATGATGAACCAACTAAATCAATATTGTCGTATCATTCAGCAAACATGGTCCCAACACATAATATCCCCCAATCTCTAACCAACTCAATGAAGATTTACAAGGCCGACCATATGAGGAATCAAAAGGAACCTTTATAATAATAGACTGGTCACTATTATTAGAATAAAACTCAACCAGTCCTAAATTATCATCTTAAGCCCCACAATATTAGAGAACACAAGTCCAAATAATATCCCCAATAATTTGTATAGAACATTTTATCTGGAAATCCAACTATAGAAGGTATTCCTTACTCAAACAGAAGTGAGATCCTAGTTCCTCGTGAAGACCTCTCTACAATTTATATGTTATCTAAGGATCCCTATAAAAGACTATAGTAGAGGGAAATCCATGAAAAAAATAAAATCTTTGACCTAGATATTACCTAACCACTTAACATTGATTGTATCTCAAAATGTTAAAATGTGTTGAATTTTTAAAAATATCTGATTGATCCCAACCCATGTCACACAATTTTTTATATGGGTGCATGGGAAACCAACCAAAAATCACAATTTTAATTCATCCCACTTCTACGTTGGATTGTAAGCGGATACAACAACCGATAATGTATTTGATGCCCAACCTTAAACTATTGGAATGTGTTCTAAATAGAAATGAATACATCAATGTTTTATCTAATAATTTCTACAAGAACATCCACCGCATGTTATAGAAAATCATAGTGGTTCTTGGGTATACTTCCCACATTGAAATATGGAAATATCCCATCACGGCTGTCATTTTGGATAACAGAACAACGTAGTGGTTCTGATAACAAAAATACACTATTTGGAGAATGAAAATTTGAAAACAATATACCCAACACAAATAGAGTGTCTAATGCTAAAAAATTCATCATCAATCTACTAATGCTAAAATTTAATATAACGAAGTGTGGATTCCAACAGAATAATGGCTATATAATACTCATCCCCTAAATCCTAGACTGTAGTATGAAACTATGCAAATATATCAATCAAGTTCATCTCCTTTTAATTTTATATCACTTTTTGGGATAGATGTTTCCAGTTCAAAGAATCAATGAAGACATTACCTTTCTGTGGGGTTAATTTGATTTTAAAGTCACAATATTTTAGATTCTCCACCCAAATACTCTAGTGGAGGTTTAAATTTTTTGAGAGAATATATAACCCTAGATCCTTTCGTTTGAGTACACATTTATCATTTCTAAAAAGAGGTAATGTCACCAACTCTTAAGTGTTCGAATAACAGTTACATGTTCATGGAAATTGGTAGGAAAAATATTTATTGAGACCTAAACTAAATACATGAAATCCATACATAAGAACACAACCCAAACCTGAACTCTATGCATCATATAAGACCACATAGCACATCCATGCATCTTTAAGTGTTAACACCGGTGTAGTATTCAGTATGAGAATAAAATAAATGAATGAAATCTAAAATTTATCAACCCTAGAAAACATCATTATAATAAATTATGGAGAGGTCATCGTTGAATATAACATTGAGAAGTCCTTCAAACAGTGCTGATAATATCAATCCAAATATATGATGCTTTGAATCTTGAAAACATTTTATAGTTGTTTACAATTAATAGAGACATTTACCACTTTAGGATCATCTAAAATTCCTTGATATGAAATCATGAATCCGTATGATATCACTTCACAAATCTAGAAATATCATTGTTAAATAATTTCATAGAGACAGTTATTTATCCGTAGATTCAAAACAATTACCAGATGATGAAAATGACACTACATGGACATAAAGTAAACAAGAATATCATCTATAATGACTACAATGAATGTATCTTGATATTACTAAAAAATATTGTTCTTTAAATCCTTGAAATCACAAGGGGTTTTTTTGACCATAGTGCTTAACAAGGTACTCATAATGGTTGTACCTTCTTGAAAAGTGGTTTACTAAATGTCATATTCTATTATCCAAAACTAATGTTAACTAGATTGAAGGTTGACCTTTGAGAACCACTTTTCCCCCTATAACAGATAAAGAGATCTTCAATTCATGGAAATTGATACTATTTATTTACAATTATTTTATTTATCTTTCAATAATAAACCCATATCTAGAGTGAACCATTATAATTCTTTGAAAAGAGAATAGGATCCACCCATGGAAACACATATAGATATATAATCCATTTCTACCAAAAATCATCTTATTGGGAATTTGAATCCTTTAGTTAAGCTGGTTCCATTCTTTAATATGCAATAGAAAATGGTTGAGTAATATTCATTAAATCAGTACAGAAATCAACAAACCTAATCAGTGGAAAACTAGATATTTAAGAATGAAAAAATCAGGAAATCATCTATAACTATAGGGAGATCACCAGTCAATGATTCATTCTCTAGATCAATGTCAAAACTGTAAATCACTTTTCCCAACTATAGATAAGAAGGTCGGGTCTGACATGACTCTGTGTCCTATAATATTTGATGAAACAGATCACAACATTGAGTCTAGTAGAGAAAACCCATCGAAGATAACATTTGATCAACGATTTATTGGCATTGATCTAATACATCCAAAAAATGATTTCAAGAGGCTTAATGTTGAGATCCAGAAAGCTCCAAGAATATTTAACATTAGATGGAGAGAACACACAAGAGGGACTACGGAGACCCTTCTCTCTCATAATAAAAAAGACTGTAGTAATATCCATTATAGATGGTAAAATCACCATAGGAAGATTATTAAGATTCATAGTATGGGTTGAAATAAAAACATTTTATGCACAATATCAAATACAGTAGTCACTAATGGTGAATATATAGTAATGGTGCCTCTCACAGTCATTAGACCCATATCCTCTCTCTCTATAGTGTCTTCCACTTCCTGAAGAATCCATTTTTCCTAGGGCATGTGTATAGAACCCATTTTAACGTGAATAATCTATTATATATATATAAATATTAGAGGTTCTATGGATCCTATGCCAAAATGTGTAGTTGAATGGTTTTTTAGAACCTCTGCAATTTCCCTGAATATCTACAGTAGCCAAAATTCGTGGGAGCCTTTATGAAAACCATCATTGAATTCTATGCTTGACTACATTGGTATCATATAATATAACTTCTTCCAGGAACTACATGATGTCTAGAATGACCCTGTTATTGGGAAACACCATGTGAATAATCACACTTCTACTTTCCATTATAGTAAATCATGTTACCACTAGGATAAGAAGGAAATCATGTGATCACAAACATACTATCTAGGACCATCCTCAAACACCATCACCATATCCAACACATCATCAGCACTAGATATCATCAACACAAAATTCTAATAATTAATATCAAATTGAATTACCAACTTAATCCATAAAGCATTTATCCTCTTACTATATACATTATTATGTGAAAACATAACAACCTCAACAAAGCAATTAGAGTATTTTGTCAATGTTTCTTAGCCTTATCACGCATTCAAAATTCCATAGACTTTTCCAACTCCACTAAATCTGGATAGAACTAGTCTCTTAATAGAACCTTAAAGTCATTCAACAATATTCCCTCTGGTTTCTTCGCTATCTAAATTATGTCTCACTATTTCTTGATTGATCTGTTAATCACTAATGTCACACACTACATCACGATCTCTTTCAATGTCTCTAAAAACCCAAGTAGACATTCTATCCTACTCAACCATTCCCCATCAGGCTAATGATCAGTGAAGCCTTTGAATACTAGTGGCCTCTAGGGATGAAAAATTAGGAATGATTTTGAAGAAAATCCCTCCTAGGTTTCAAAGCTAGAGCTTAAATGGGGATTATTGGTGGTGCATATCACATTCCAAGGACAACAAACACAATCACCTCAACAATATTTGGATCTACAATAGGATTTTAACAATGAGGATTAGCAACATCCTCTTCATAAATTTGATTCTCAAGTCTATAGGATGGAATGATGCTACACAATATCCATAGATAAAAAAGGAATACATTTTGATAATGCTGAAGTAGAACAGTGAGGGAAACGTAATCCTAAAAAAATAACCAACAAGGCATTTATTTAACTCTATTCAAATAAGAATATGGAAAAAATAAGTACAAATAAATAAAAAATATTTCCCAAACCACCAATGGATACATGAGGTTCATAACGGTCAAAGCGGGCCCAATAGTCAATCACAACAACCTCTTATGTTCTGATAAGATATCACAAGTGCATACAAATTCAATGAAAAATCTCTACCGTCTTTGGTACCAATTCATCATGAAACAACACAGATACCCTAGTAAGTTAATAACTATGTAGGCCCTGACATATCCCGATGGTCATTCCTAACCCCCATGGGATAGTTATGATCACTTATCATCATACAAACTATGAGTGGGAATAATTTTTCCAATAATAATGAATAATAAAGAGAAGAAATCAAGTATAAATATTAAAAGAAACTCTACTTGGTGTAATGTACTAGATGTCCACATGGAATAAAAAAACCATATGTAATACAAAAAAAAATTACTAACAAAAAGGAATCAACTCTAGAACCAACAGACATTACTCACAAAACCACGGTTCATCATCCGGATCCCCCTCCAAAAGATCCTTACACCTTTTTAAAATCTAGAAGGTGATAATACACAAACACCCAAAGGAACATTTAGGGTGTGAGCTCAAAATATATGTAGGGCCCCACCATGGACTGTATAACCGATGCCTATAAAATAATAACCAATGAAATGATATCAATTTTAAAATAAATAGGTTTTTTATTTTTAAATCATATTTTAACAAATCATGATATAGATTTAAAATGATGGAAAATAATTGAAGAAAATTATATACAAGTGATGGAATATATCTAAAATAATGTATTAAATAATATATATATATATATAATATTAAATATAAATTCAGAATTAATTTAAATCTATTTAAGAACATTAGAAGACATTTATATCACAAATATAAACAAGCGAGAAACATGGAATTTTCCATAAAGGACTGAATGTTCCAAGAAATAGAAATCCTCACTCTCTAGCTGATCAGGATAATATGTGTACACAAATGTCCTATATATATTAGTTAAAAATAACTCATGACAATCTCCTATGACATGTGACCTTCTGAATTTATGTTTATAATATTTTTTAATCATTGAGTGTGTCCAAATAAATCATAATATACATAATTCTTGAATGTTCAATTACACATTCAATGGTTGGAACATTATTATTTGATGGCATAAAATATAATTAAGTCACATTCACTAATTAAAAATGAAAATTTTCCACTTAATATGAAAATAAGTTCTAATAAAATAGAGAATTTTTCTAACAAGATAAAACCACTGGGATTTTATAAAAACATGTTCTGATATTTTAAAAATTTAATGAATTCCATCAATTCAGTTTCAATTATTGAATTCAACGTTTAATTTGAAACCATAAACATCCATTTTCAAAAATGCCAAAATTCATCATAGTTGGGGGGGTTTTCCCAATATCCTTCGAAAAGCAATTTATATATCCAAATATATTGAAATTATATTTTATCAAACCCAATTGAATGAAATTTTAATCAATTAAAATAAATAAATAACTAAAAAAAGATAATTTATTCTAAATAATTTTATCTAAATGTGATGGAAGATCCTACCTTTTTTCCAAAACCCAATTATCATGACCAAATACACCAAGGAGAATGAAGCAACATAAGACCTCAAAACAAAACCCAGAAACAAGATCCATCATCATGGTTTAAAGATCCATTGATTACATGATCTTCAATTAAACCCCAATGAGGATAAATAGAATGAGAAGGAGAAAATATGATAATGCTTACTTGATAATTCACACCATATTTTAAATGATGAAAAATCTCTCGACAAAAAGGACTAGGAAATGTTGGAGACCTCCCGAACCAAAAAATGTGTCCCTTTGAATAAAAAGCTGATAATTAATTCACTCATGATGTATAAAAATGCATCATGTCATGTATAATTCATGTTGTGAACCCTTCTCATGGTATACACCCATCAACCATTACACATCATGTTACAAAGATACACAATGTGAAAATCTCCAACAACTGAAATAGAAAATCAGTGAAAGATGAGAGTCCAAAAAAACTATGAATTCACTAGTATAGGTGTCCTCACAGTTCCTTCTATACCATATCCAAACAATTAAAATGGAATCCCAAGACATGTTTTAGATTGTATCAGATATAAATTTAACAAGTAGTTATAAAAAATAGTTTAGAGTAAGAAATTTGCTTTGGATCATGTGTTGTTTATAAATAGTTGTGTTCATAATGAAATATGCGATTTAGAAGAAAATATGTTGTCCTAGTTTCCCAGAATTTTTAATTGAGATATATAGTGTTATTTTGGAGAAAATACATAGGATGATTTATTATATAGTGGGGAGGAGGAATGATACCATCCATTATTAAGGTTATTTTTATTTTTATATTTTATAACCCTATATAAAATTTCTTATAGAATATCTATATGCTAATATGGAATGTATAAGGATAAATATATAGTTTTAGGATTAGGATCACTCAAAAATGAGGAATACATCACATGAAGAAGTGTTAGTTCATAGTCATACATAACTATGTGTCCTAATCATGAGATTAATTTTATAGTGGGAAAGGGTATTTGAAATTTTTTAAGGTTTCATTAGGGAGAATGTGAGTTGGGTAACCCACTTTTAGACCAGTTTTAATGGATTTGGTAGTGTTTCCCAAAGTGTGTTCATGGCCCAAAAAACCATGGGACATGTGGTTTCATGAAAAATAAGAGCCTTCATAGTTGTTCCATTGTTTCAAAAATCCTGTGGCCGAACCCTGTACCCCTATAGAAGATAAAATTTTACCACTTTTAATCCCAATATTATTAATACCTAAAAATATTTTCTCCCCCATTTCAGTCATGGAAACCTTTGGTCCATCTCCAGCTTCTCCTACTATGCCAAGAGTGAATATCCTTTGATCCATGTCCATATATAAGGGTCTTTTCTTGAAATCTGATGTAATGTGTATGTCTACAAGCCCCTTTTTTTCTATTCTTTATATGTTTTGTTTATATATTTTCTCTCATATATTAACATTCATAATACTTATTTCATATATAATTTGTGATTTTTTTGATTCAATCATAATATCTAGGATAAATGGCATGTGATAGATGAGTACAAACCTACAAGCTTAATGTATGTCTTCTAAAATCCTTAATAATAGTAATATTACGTTTTCATGTGTATGGAATTTTATTTATGGATCCAAAATGTTTTTCATCTATTTATTGAATATGGAAATATTTTGGGTCTTAATTTTATGAAATATACCCTTTATGGATACTTCTGATTCCATTGATGAGAATGAGTCCATACCCACAGAAAATTATGGTGTGTCAAAGCTTATTGGATATGGTAAAGATATATTCTAAATGATGGAATTAGTGGATTATAATATTGAAGAGGTGTGGATATTTTATGGATTTTAATCATAGTTATATGGGATATTTTTTGTAAATTTGGAAATAAAACATCCATAATAGTTTATGATGAATGTAATTATTAATGGTGGAAATTTAATTTTTTTGTGGCAAAACGTTTCTTAATGAAATTTAATTATTATAAGGGTGAATGAATGTAAATTTGGATAATTTTTGGAGATATGTTAATGGTTTTGAGAAAGATAAACCATGGTGAATAATGAATGATACAAAGGTGTACCCTAGCAAAATTAGTTTGATTAAAAAGAAATTTATTTTGAGACATAGAAATTTATAAATTTGGAGTTTTGTAAGATGTGTTACATGACCCTATATATACAGGGATAATTAATTTGTAATTGACACTTTGTAACTATGGTTTTTTGATGTTGGTAATGATGGAATACATCCATGGTTCTAGATGTAGGACATGATTTTCTCCATCAATGTTTTAGTTATCTCATTGACAATCCTTTTACATTAACATAATGTGGATAACATTGATCTTTATGAATTAGAAACTAAAAATGAAAGGACTAATGAAATAACTTCTTTTAACTAAATATTTTACAATCCTATGGTTTATCCTTCACATGACTGGTAGGCCCTAATGTTGGTTTGGATAGAATGGGCGTCACTATAAAACCTGTGGATCAAAAGGGTTAATTAATAAATATTTATCTATTTAATGATTATTTAATTTACATAAATTATTTTTATTCAATTATATATATTCATACATAGTTACATAGAATGAAAATTTCATTAGATGATATTTTTAGTTGCATAATGGATTTTACTCACACCCTTCTTGAGACAATATAGGGCCTAATGAGAAATTATAGTTAAAAGATCACAATATTGAAATAGACCAGTTATATATGATTCATTTGGAGTAAATATAATATAGGTCTCTAACATGTAGACCATTTTATAAGTAAAGACTCAATTTTTAATTTCAATTATGTATATTGTTTTGGTTTTTAAAGAAACATTATACTATAAAGACAAGAAAATTTAATTTTTTTAACCTTAGTGGCTCTTAACATGTTTTGGTAATTTGATCTATAATGATTATTTTCCAACTAGTTTATATTTCGTATTAATTTCACCTTTTTTTTACTTTGGTATAGATGGTATTACCTCCCCATGTTCATTAAAATCACTTCAAGTCAGTAGCATCTACAATATGGAGAGGCACACATTAGGTCTTGATGTGAATGGTTTTATCTATTATTTGTTGTGATTGGATAAAGTTATTATATAATAAAACTATGATATGTAATATTATACTAACTTTCCTAATTCATTATTATATTATTAATTGATTTAGGAAAATACCACACCCCAAAATTTTGTTCATCATCTACTTTAATATATTTAACTACTTATCAAGATCATGACATAAAGAGTATAACCTGTAGTTTATTATAGATAATTTTTCAAAATAAATTAGGTCAATGTTATAGAATAATTTTTTCTTATTGTTTCCCACTACATGTGTAAATTTTGAATGTCAATTCAACAATATTTTTTCATCATTAGAGTAAATATGACAACATAGTTCCATATTTAAATAAGATACTTGTTTTAATGTTCTCTTAGAAAACATATCTCATAACTCTATCCAAAATTATTTTCAAACCCCATTTATTTTCGTCATAAAAATAAATTTCTCATCATTTCTAAATTAACATTTTTTATGTCCTAAAAACATCCATATAAACAAATTTTTATCTATTCATATTCAATAATATATACGCAAATATGAAAAATATCAAAATATATAAAATTTACATATATACATGAAATTATTGCATTACAGATATACAATGTGATGATGTCATATTTCAATTTGTCCAAAAAAAATTTATTCACATAGTTATTTCAAGCCCTTAAATCAATACCATATGATATAAAAAAATCATATATAAGAATGTGTATATAATTTTCTACATTATTGAAAAATTTAATTTTCATTCAAAAAATCATTTATTTATTATTGACACAATATTTTTAACATAACATTGTACCATTCATGCATCTACTAATAATCTTCAACAGATATTAATCATAGTCTTTCATTATATTTCATTTAAAAAATTTCTAAAAAATGAAATAAAATAAAGAAATTTTTTTTACATTAATACAAGCATCTCTAACACCTTAGATATTATATCTTGATATTATAGAATCAAATCCTATTGCCATAAAATTTGGTTTGAAATTATTTTTCATCATTAAACCTTACAAAATATATCATGAAGTATTATTTTATTCCTTTTTTTATCTAGTTATGTGACCAAAAAATATATTTAATAATCATGGTGAGATTATTAAAATATTGTAGAGTATTATGACTTCATCACAAAATATGAATGAAATGTCCACAAAATATTAAAAAAATCAAAACATTAATTTCAACATCTATGATAAAATAAATTTTATTTAAAAATATCCACAATGTTTTTAAAAAATTAAAATTAACTTATTTTTGATGATCCTATGTTCAAAAATTGTATCCTTTATGATGTTTATAAAAACCCAAAAATAATTTATTTAGGAGATGATGATATAAGTATACAGTGGATAGAAGGTTTGAATAAGTGTTCACAAGATCTAGATCTCTTAAAATATTTTTTTCATCACTAGATAGTATTATTAGATCATGAAGAAAATAATTTTATGATGTTAGATAAAGTGATGATGAACTCACATAGAAGAGGTATTTTTTTCTTGTTCATTCACCCTATTATCTAGTTGAGATTCATTGGTGAAAAATGTTTTTGATCCCACTAATTAATCTCATATCATTCTATAATGAAATTATTTAAATTTGATTGTTTTCTAATGTCTAATTTCTAGAATGATAAATTAGTAAAAAAAAGTCAATCAATAATTTTGTGGAATATAATAAAATTTTAATATAAAACATATCCTCACCCCAATTCGTATTATTGTTAATAGAAATAATATTCAAGGAATTATCCCTAGAATCTAATGTGAGTTATGTATGCACTTTGTAAATCTTTTTATCACACTCTCTCTTAAAGATGCCTGAGGGATATATATAACATAATCATAATGATGTGGTAATAAATATTGTTGTGTGACATATATATTAATATATACATATATAATTTAATTTTAGATATAAAGACATATTATAAAAAATCAAACTGGTATTATAGAATGACCAAATGAGTTTTTTCATTATCCCATTTTCTTCTTGGATCTAGATAAATTAAATATTCACATAGACTATTGACTAAATAATGGACACATCAGTTGTTGTGTTATTTATAATGTTGTGTTATTATCTAATTAGTCTTTATATACAATGTTACAAAAAAAATATCCCCCATATAACATTAAAATTTATTCCCTATAACATGTCAATAATAATATCAGAACATGATTCACATTTTAACAACCTGATGTATCTATAAACAATTGAATTTATGCTTATCAATCATAATCTTCCTAGTGATGTAATCATATTTATGTGTTTAAAAACATTTATATGATTAAAATAACATATAAAAACTCATGTAATTATTGAATAGTTATTCTTTATAAAATACTTCATTATCTTTTATCCAACATGAACCATGAAGATTTCAAATCAGTAATGGTCTTGATTTAAATTAATACAACATTAAAACACCTTCAATTAAAAATAAATAAGTTTATTAACAAAAAACATAATTCATATGTCTAAATTGAAGTTTATATAAATAGCCTAATACATGATATTGTGAATTTTTTTATTATATATATATATATATATATCTTTGTAAAGAAATATTCTATATTTACAATGACTCAATTCTGAAAAAATCACAACTCAACCATTGTCAGTACACTTCATTAACAGCTTCTATGAAATCACTAATCCCCCAAGTGCTCTAGAATATATAGATTTTTATTGTTTTTATATATAAAAATAAGATATTCTCACATATCAATGATTGATCTAATAACAAATCTAATATCATACCTCCCATGTACCATAAAAAATATGATTTTACCCACATTGATGATTAAATCTTTTTTTAATCCCCATGTTCAATCAAACTAAATTGTGCGAATAAGGGAAATAGAGAAAAAATATTATAGGGATTTTTTGAGAAAATAATCTCATAAAAACAAAGAAGTACATACAGATATCCTTTATCATGGGGATTGTTAAAATATCTATCATTGTTACATCATCACAAAATAATCCATATAAATGTCACCATGATATATTTAACACTTAATGTAGTGGTAATTGAAAAAATTATTCTTAAACCTTGAATGTTATTAAAATTACATTAAATAATATATTACACATTTTTAATCACATAAAATCATCCATTGGTATGAGGCATCAATATTAATTTCTTCAAAATATGAACTCATCAAAATGATTTTATGTTTTCCCATAATTTTATAATATAATCATCTTTGGTTCTTGTAATAGTGATTAAATTTTTAATATTCGATTAAAAAGTAATATCTATTACACTATTATTTAATTCTCCTTCATAAAAATATTTTTTGACCAAAAACCTCTCATACTCAATCCACATAGGTAGATATATAATTATTAAAAGATGTACATTTATATTCATCAATTCAAAATTGAGAGTCCCTCTGATGGGTTCAATATCTTTTTTTCTTCCATAAGATGATACTCCAAAAGAATAATTTTAAATTACACAAAAAGTCTATCCAAAAATACAATATATGTCCATCATGATTTAATATAGAGTCATCAAATAAAATATTTAAAAAATCATTTGGATTGTATTCCTTCATTGTTCATCATTAGAAAACATGTAACCAATATTATTTCATCCGTAGAAATCCACAAATTATACATTCAAATGTTCTACAGTTATTTATGAATATTATATTCATATAAAATAATGATATGAACATATATTTTTATTAATTTCTTTCATGTATATAATTTTATTTCACCATTAATTTCCATATAGATATTTTTACACATTTGGGTAGATAATTCCCCCCAGGTTTCCTCTATAATTCATCAAAAAAATAAAGTTATAAACTGACACAATCATATTGAGGGATATTTTTGTCATATACAATGACATAAATATTAAATTAAACCATACATTTCATGTGGTCCTTGATACTAATTTTTATTTATATCACTGAATAACACACTCATCCAACTTTTTAAATCCCATGTAAAACCCTTGTTTGAATTTAAACTGAAGAACAATGACTATCTGCTATAAAACCATTAGGTTGTTTAATGTACACATCTTCCTCTGTATATCAACTAAATAATTCTAACATTAAATACATAATGGAATCATTATAATTACTTCAACTATAAGAAAAATACCAAATTAATGTTAGACTGTTTTCTTTTAAAATTTATTTAAATCTATTTTCCATCTATATAGAATTTAGTATATGTTTATAAAATCATTAAAAAAAATAAAGAATTCTTTAAATATTGGTTATTATAAAAAAAACATTGTAATTGTATTAAAGATGATATGTTGAGAAATATTAAAAGGTTATTATTAAACAGAATGTTTCGAATACGGATTGTATCATCAATTATAATATTACATGACATTAACTAAAATTTATACATCAATTATTAGAAATACATATTTTAAAATATAGTGATTTTTTAATATATATTTATATTTCATATTCCATTTCATATAAAAAAGACAACAATACCATTATCAAAGGTATTCTATAGAAAAAACATTTTATATTACATAAAAACATCACTTATAATAGAAATACATAAATATGAAACATTTAATGAAACGTTTACAATATAATAATATAGGTATAATAGACTACAATTAGACCGTGAATATATTTTCGTCATTTTCTAAATATGATATAGTTTCATAAAATATATACATAAATAACCTAATATTATAAAATTAACAATAATATATATGTGTCTATTATCTAATAATTATAATGTAACTATGATTCCGATGTTCTTCTTCACTAAAAATAGTATAATATCATAAATTAATAAAAAAATAGTTAAAAACATTCTTTTTGATGTTGAATTATCGTTTTTAAGTATGAATTTCATGAAAAGAAATTCTAAAAATACACTCGAGAGAATCAATTTTTCTCTAATATTAATGTTTAATATATTAAAATTCTAGTATAATTTTTATTTTCCCTCAATTTATACATAGTGTTCCTTGTTGAAAACATCTTATGATATTTTGGATATTTTTATAACAAAACTCTTCGAAGAATATAAACATTTATGATTAAATAACAAATATTTTTTTTAATAAAATATAAAATTACAACATATATTGGATGTTTAAAATACTGTTACATAGTAAGGATATGAAATGATGTATTGTAAATTATTATGATCATAATATAAATACCATCAATTTTACCCATAATAAAAAATAATTACAATGAAAGACATTATATTGAAAAAAAATTCATTATTGTTTAATTATTATCCCTTAAAATTAATTTTATCGAACTAAAAAAACATTTCTATGTTAGTATATCATTATGATATATATTTATCTATATAAATCATGATAATTATTTTCCATCATTATAATGTGTTTTTAAACCATAAATACATATGTTTAAGTGAACTCATTTTCTGTGAATATAAATTTTAGATACATAATGAAAAAATTAGTAATTTAAATCACTATAATTAATATTCTATTAACAATATAAATGATGATATTGAAATTTACTTACATTGAAAAAAAATTAATATAGATACATAATCCTCCAGAGAAAAAAAATATCCTTTATATTTTTTATACTTATTCAAAAAAATGTTATCTCCCATATATTATATATGTAGTTGAAAAATCATAATAATTCTCTATCATAAAATAAAACCCTTAGAATTTTTATTGACAATATAAAATTGAAAACAATTTAATAGATATATTTCCTAAAAAACGTGCTTCATTAGCTATGATTATTTTGAAAAGATATTCATATACATGTGGTCAATGTTAGATAAAAATTCAAGTAATTAAAATAAATTATTAACATAATTTAAAAACAAATTAACACATATCTTAATAGATTAATTATCCATGATAGATATAGTATCAAATGACTCAGACTCAATCAGACTATGCCTACCATTTAGGTAGGTAATTAAAATAGAGTATTTGGATCAATATCCTCATATATCATCACAATATCATTATATATAATCATAAATTATTGAATTATGTAATCATCTAGTGTATTTATTTTTTATTATCATATAATATATAAATGGGGATATATAATAATTAACTAAGCATGCACCGCTAGATTCGAGGGAGGGTTCGGTGGATGAGGATTAGCTGGATAAGAATATTGTTCAATAAACTTCTATCCCAAGATATCAATAAACATTTGATATAATAATAAAGAATTATTTATATATATCCTAAAGAAAATATACTATTGGTTATCCTTCACTGAATCTATTTATTCTATGACTCATCCTCCATTAGATAAATACAATATTTCCATAAAACATTTATAATATTGTTAGTCACACCACACCCTCTAACCTGACCCCTCAGTTCTATTTTATTAAAATGGACTCATGCATTCACTTCATACAATAATTAATAAAGATATTATACATATTAGTCTCGTATATATAATCCTAATATTAAATATGAACGTTTCATTTTTATTTTTTGATGATTTTTTAAAAATAATTTTTGTATAATTATAATTAGTTTCCTAAAATAAAATGTGCTATGTATTTTGATTGGACAACAAAAAAATATCAATTATTTAATTATCATTCATTTTCATTAATCATTGATAGTGGGGGTAGAGAACATAAGAAAACATATTTAGAGATACTATGTGATTTCGATCATAGTTCTTTAAATTTTTTAACCAAAAGTTTCTTTTACAGTTCCTTAAACCCTCCACGTGATAATACATGGGCATATATGCTATCTGATTATTTTTCCTCACAAAAATTAAGAGGTTCCAATTAAATAATAATAATTAAATAGTAGAAAAATTATTATCCAAATAGTTATATAAATATATATTAAAAATAATATAAAGATTCATTCCAAAAACGATTCCACTTATCATCATATGAGAAACATCTCACATGTATCTGCAGATAAAACATTATATTTAGGGACTAGATTTGAATTATTTTTCCTCTTGTTAACGTAATATGATATATATTTTTTAAAACCAGTACATATAATTTCTAAAATAGAAATATTAAACTTCATAATAACATTCACGCTAGAAAATTAAAATATCATATACAAATTAATATATAAAATGGTATTTAGTGGAATTAAATGATATTCGAACATTTTAAAAATTAAATATAGTATATATATTATATTTTTATACACTCCCCCAAATTATCCCAAATTATTTTATAAACACCCCACGAATTATAAAATATATGATATTAACATTACATTAACACAATAGTACAATGAAACCCCTTAATTAATTTCAATATTTTTAAACTAAGTTACTATAATCATCACATTTAAATAGAATCACCTTATTATTTAATTGAGATAATTATTGTTTTATGAAATGTGAAACCCACCATCCAAAAACGTTATATTTCTTCTTCCCTAGTGAATTAGAAGTATTAACATTAGTATCACCGATGTAGTTTTTTCATTGATATCAATAATATCAAAAAACATTTGTTAAACATCATTAATTAATTTAATTATCATATTTATATTAATATGATGTAACATATACTCTCTTATGTTTATTTTAAAATTCATTAATTTTGTTTATTTTAATAAATATATTGAAATTGAATAATAATTTATTTAAAATATTTTAGTAAAAGTTAATTATTGTTGGAACTAAATAATAAATTTCTTATAAGGGAAAGAGAAATATAAATGTTTATTTATCTAGAACCGAAAAAATTAATATACCAAAAAGATGATTTTAAACAATTTTTCATGAAAAACTATTGATTTTAGTATTTAAAATCTAAAAAATATGTATATTAGAAAAATTAATAAATTAAATAATAATAAAATTAATTAATTGAAAATAATTTATAAATTAAAGTATTTATGTGACACAAATAAAACAAATTTCACACATGTATGTTCAATTTAGAAAAATATATATAATGTGTGGTATTTTTTTTGGTGTGTTTTCTCATATGTAAGACGTTTCCCCTCCTTGTATTCTTGAAAAGGTCAAAGGATATTATTTGGCCATTAGGGACATCCCTATGAATCCATAGGATAGGAATAAATGTCAATAGATTTATTAAAAGTATGGGATGATTTTCCATTTTTTTTAAACAACTATAGCCATCTTTACCAAGACCAAAACCACTATATTATGCATGAAAAAATGTAATACAACTATATATAATTGAAAGAGACAACAAAACCAAACTACAGAAATACCAATATCATTGTACCCTAGATAAAAAATTTACCACAATTCTAAAATACATCAAATATATAACTCTATAGATCCAATCATAAAAAAATATCCAAATCAAAAATCCATTCACTAGTATCAGGAATAATTACTAAATAAATGTGATGATGTGAATTAACATGTGTCCCAATACATGATATTTGTAACTGCACCAAAGTGCCCAAGAAACGGGAGAGTAATTAAACTTGATAGGTTTCCCCAAAATTACATTCATAAACCCACCACTAGAATAGTGCATTTTAGTATATATGTACATAAGAATTTATATAAATCCTTTTTTATAAATTGTATATCACATCTAAAATGATTTCTATTTAAATAACTTCTCATATGATATTCTTTTTCAAACCAAAACTATTTCCAAAGAAAAAACCCAACATGTCCTTAAACCATTTTAGAATTATAATTTTTTCATATCACATTTCATTAAATAAATCTAATCTTTTACACATGAATGACCTATACATAGTTCATTTCTCATGAGTTATCTCTTATCTATCTACAATTTTCCCACAAGGTACTAATACCATGTGGCATTAATATTTTGGCACAAAGAAATATGTCATATTTCCATCAGACCATGTTTGAAACATGAACACACACCATCAATAATTCCAAGAAAACTATTCAACTATTTTTTTTAAAATACAATATTTCACTAAAAGAGTCTAAAAACAAATTAAATGAATAAAAACAATCCCATAATTATAAATTCATCATTTTGAAATAATTTTACTATATTCATTTTCAACGAAAACAATAATTATCATAATTTCATAATCCATCACTGAAGAGGGTTTCAATAAATAATTGAAAAACGTTATCTCTATTCAATTGAAGGAAAAAATATGAATATTGGACTCATGTCATAACAAGTGGATTTGAGAGTTAATCCACTTACAAAGGAAACGATGGTAGAAATGAAGAACATCACTAATTATTCAACCAAACCGAGTAAAATCTCCAAAAAAAACCATATATTAGGTTACTTAACATCAACACAGTGGTATATCATCATGATTGTCATAAAATATCACTGATAAATACCAACCAGACTAGATCTATGTTTCTATGAGATGGAAGGATACTAGATATAATGAAAGCAACCATTAAGGAATACTTAACATGAAATATTTCCTTCAACACACAAATATTTTTCATCATATTCCTTATTGATCATAGGGTATAGTCTCTACAAAAATTGGGAGGTAGAAAACCCATTTCAGGGTAGAAATAGAGAAAAATATGTATATTTGGAAAAAATCTAAGTGACATACAATTTTCTGGGATCTAATTTTTAACCATTCAAGGCAAGTCACATGATTAGAGAAACCATATGTACATGGTGCAATAACATATATCCCTAAATTAATATTTTATCAAGGTGAGAAATGGTTTTCCTAAATTATATGCCTCCATAGAATCCTCTATTTCACTTTTCATTATTTCATATAGTATTTTGATGGTTTCTAGTAACCATGCTTAAACTGTAAACCTCCAGAAATGTCATATTTTTTTGAAAGTCCTCCAAACCATCCCAAACCTCACTAAAACACTTTACATAATTAAAATAAATAAATAATTGGTTACAATATTGAAAATGATGGTTCTTAATTATTCCCACCATAGACCACTCAAACCATATAATGCATAACCAATATTATCTGAAAATAGTTAAGTCCCTTGGTGGACAACTTCATTCTCTCATTCCAAGGTTTATTTACTAATCCAACAGTGTTTCCACAAAACCCACACTAGACCAATGATTATACCTCATAATACATTGTCTTTATTATCAACAATACATACTGGCATATGAAAAAATGAAGTATCTAGATCTTGTCCAACGTGATCCCATCAAATCACATGGTCATGATCATGAGGATAATTTTTAACTGAGAAACATGAAATAAATTATTCACAACAATAATCCAAGGTGGAAAAGTCAAAAAAGTCACTAAGCCAACCCATTCAATTACCTAAAAGGTATTATATATCAAGGAGATAACTTTCCATACATTCCAAAATGTGTATTCAAAAGCCTTGGATAGATTCTAAAGAACACATGATCACTCACCTAAAATGAAAAAAAACATTGATGGCGATCTCTAAATGATTTCTGATGACTCTTAGCCATCTCCATCCTTTTCAGGACCAACTGAATCTTCTCTACTATCTCTTAGCCAAGGCTTGACCCAGTTAGTGAAGTCTCACCTGTTTCAACAAAATAAAATGAATACCGAAAAGGAAACCAATTCATTTATTTTAAAATATCCATATTTATTCAGTATTGATAACTTATATTAAATGATAATTCCATTTTTGGTACATCATGCTCCCATGAGCTGCCAAAATCCATTATATAAGCATGTAGCATGTCATCAAATGTTTGTATCATCCTATTCGACTATCCATCCATTGTAGGATTATATAATGTACTCAGGGTAAACTGAGTCCAAAGGGATTTCAATATTATTTAGAGAAATGATAACTATGCATAGGATATCTATCTATCAAAATCAAAAAATTTATTGTATTCTTCTTTACCATTTCTCAGATATAGATTTAAACAAATTATACCACTATATGTGATACAAAAATAGGGTTGTAATGGGATGAATTTGTGAGAAAATCCTCAATCACCCGTATATGATCATGTTTTTAAAATTTAACTGGGATACCTGTTACAAAATCCATGTTTAACTTCTACCATTTCCATGTAGAATTAATTAAATACTAGAACACGAACATTGGTAGGTGGTTATCTACCATGACATACTGAAATGTTATGAATCACATAACAAACTTAGCCACCTTCTTTTACATGAAAACCCACCTAATCTATGATTTAAATTAATTATGCATAATCTATCTTTTTAGATGTAAAAAACATCTCTAATGGTGGTAATCATGAATAATTTTCTCTTAAGAAGAAAAATTTTCAACCATCTAACCTGGAAATCCTAAAATCTGACTAGAATATATGTTACATCCCTCAATTGTCTCCCCACCATTTTGTTTCAACCTCATTGAGAAACATTTATTATCATATGAATGTGCCTAATTTTCTTATTAAATGAAATAATTAACCATTGAGATAGGAAATAAAAATGTTCCATTACCTTTTTGTTCAGATTCCAAGTGCATGTTAGCTATCACTGACTTTAACTGCCCCTGATCAATAGCCTATTTTTTAACTAATAATATGAATTCCTTCTTGATGAATTTGTGAAAACATTTCCATTACCAGATATATTTAACATATCAATGTTGAAAATTTTGATATAATATATCCATATTCCTTATCTAATGTTTAAATAACTTTTAGATAACATATGTTTCAAGCTATTATAAACCACAAACACTATAAATTTTTTACCAAAGTGTTAATGAATGAATGTATTCAACGAATAGACTACATCTGTTAACTCCAAAATATTTTTTGGTTATTATTCTCATAGAACCATGACTAACGTGAGACATAAGAAATAACATGATCTATATGCATAACAACACATCCCATCCCTGATCTTAAAGCATCATAATACAACTGGTCCCTTGTCCTGATTCGTCAAAAAATGATAAGGGATTATATAAGGTGAACATTAACCACTTAAAATGAAATCATAGATTTGTCGCTCAATTAGAGTTGAACATTATATATTATAAAAACTATCATTGGTGAATCATGTTGTGAAAAATCACAAAAAACATTGGTAATAACTAGTAAGGAAAAGAAAACTTGATATGTGAAATACAATCACTGTCATTTTCCAATAGATAATAGCCTCTTTATTTTTTGAATCCATAGAAACACCACTATCAATTATAACATAGACATGGAAGCATACATATGAAAACCAAAAATCAAACCATGATTGTTTAGAATATAGATGATGATCCCAAAATATTCCCAACACTATCATCTTGTATTTCTTTTAAAATTACCATTCCCTTGAATACACAATTATTTTATCTACAAACACTCTAATAAAAATCCGGATATCTCTAATATATTAGATTTATCAATTTCATATTGACCAAAATAGTATTTTTAAATCCAAAAGGAATATCCACATAGCCATAATGGCCATATATACTTATGAAAGATGTATTTCTAATATCCTTATTTTGAACTCAAAATTGGTGATATCTTGATTGAAATTAAATTTTATTCAACCATTAGGATCCCCTTAATTTATCAGATAGATCATCAATGAAATGATGTGGATACAAATTATTTATCATAACATGGTTAACCAAATTATAATAAACACACAACTAAATAGTTATATCCATATTTATGTTAAAAAAGTTTGGCGCTACCCATGGAGATATCCTAGGTGGAATAAACTATTTCCTTTCCAAATCATCCAATTAAGTAATAAATTCCCATAATTATATTAGTGTTATCCTAAAATAAGAAAGGGAATTCGTCTAGTATTTGAAATGTTATCAATAATAAATTCCACTTTTGTTAGGGGAAGAATAACTGATAATTTTTTAGGAAAACATCCTTAAATAGATCAAAAACTAAAAGAAAACTACTATTCTCAATATCACCATCAATTCCAATGTCATCTCTACCAAATGGAATGAAATATTTCCAATGGTTGGTCCAACAAAACCCATTACATATGCATTTTAATTTCAATATCATTTAAAGAGATGCTTGATTCCATCATCATTCATAAAAGTAACGTTTCTCATATAACAATTGATATGATCCTGGATCATTTTATAATAACCTACACCTATAATTTTTTCATATTTATCATTTTCAAGTATATTGAAATTTAATATAAACCCAACATTATAAAATGTTATAGAAAAGGGTGTAGAAATATAGACTAAAAAATATCTTTATAAATTGATTTTGAAGATATAATAACCAAGGTGTCATATGAACATGAAAATCCCAAAAATTAGCAGCACTAAAAAAATTAATTGAAATCCCCCATATCAAAAAAAACATGCATACGGGTAGAATTCACAAGAATTGTATATCTCACAATATATTTTCAAGATTAATCATCTAAAATATCTTTTTTATCTCTATATAATTCATCTCTCACAACATGTTGTTCTTTAATACACTATTGATATTATTTTTATAAGGATTTATGGTATTTTTGGAATCATCATGGCTAGCTTGTTTCTGTTGAGAAGGTGTATTTTGGGACCTTCATCAATTTTAAATCATATGAAATTTGTGAAGTGTGAGATTTGTCTCAAATACCCTGTAATAGAGCAATGTGACAATACAACAGAATATTCCCTATCTTATTTCATTTCCAATGTTATTTTGGAAGTGTCATAAAATATCACTTAATATGAATCAGTGAACCACAATGAAAACATCCCATGTAAATTTTCAGTCAAGGAGTTAGTTCTACTGATCTTGTGGTCTGATGATTTTGTGGATGACCTCATTGAAAATAGGATTACCCAATCCTCTTATTCCTAACATTATAATTACTAAAATTTTCATATAAATAAACATTTTTACAATGAACGTGAATACCTCATTAAATGACTTGAAAAAACTCTCAACCAGTTGTTGATTCACCTGTGGCATAGCTGAAACCACATTTTCATTAGACTCTACATATTTGGTTTCTATGATTCTAATCGAGTATCATTTCCTATAACTAAAATTTTAAATAATTTTCACTCCTTATCAGTTGAATGGTTAAAAATTAAAAAAAACAACATGAAAATTATCCAAACAAGGCTTTCCCAAAATTCAAAACATTCATTTTTTGAATTTTTTTAAATCCCTCCATGCATTTAAAAATAAAAAAAATCAAAATACATTGATCATTTCATTTACAAAATCTTATATTTGTTAACAATATTCTACACTTTTCAAAAGTCAAAAATTTTCACCAACTGATAAATCATTAATTAAAATAAAATATTCACTCCTATTAGGAATTAATTTCTACAATTTATGTTCATTAACTTATCCATGGATAATCACATGAAAATATGATTTAAACTTCAATAATTATAATAAAATACTTATGTTCCCAGCTCCATGGTAACATGAATTCCAACATAAATAGGTTAGATACATCAATATATGCTTTATATTTCATATCCCAATAATCAAAATCCTTTTTACTATCCCAACTAAGGACTGAACCAAAAGGAATTTGAACTCAAAGACCTAAAACCGATACAATTTCTATGTCATGGACCAATCCAACTTATAACACTTATAAAAAATATATATTTGGACTGAAAAAGAATGACACAATCTTTCAAACAATAATATATTTATCAAATTAGATTTATATGTTTTTTTACATCATACCCAACCTTCATGACTGGAGAATGTGGAAGGATTTTACATACCTTTATAAGATAACCCCAAGATAACAAAGTATGGATGACCATGCTAGTGAATCCATAACAATTTGTTTTGATTATTTCACCTTATTCATTAAAACAAAAAAAACTACACATTCCATGACCTAAACCACTATATGATACATGAAAAAGTTTAATAAAACTAAATGTAACACTGAAATACAATAATATCAAACTACACCATGACCAAACTTTGAGCACCAAAGTGGAAGACTAAACCACGTAGCTCAAATTCTCCATTGACATAACTCCATAGCTAAAAAAACTCACCAATCATAACCTCCATATTCCATGCCCATGTATCATGAAGCATCGTGAAACTAATTCATAATTTTCCATTAAATATTCCGTGAAAAATGATATATATAAATTCACCAAAGTGCACAATCTAGTGGTATGTAATGAAACTCATTAGGTTTTTCCCAAATGAAATCCCTACTCAAACCACTATATTAGAAAATGTTATCAAATTTCTGCAAAAAAATCTATAAAAAATAATTTAAAACAACTTATATCAAATCCAAAACCATTTCTATAAAAAATAATATTCATACTAAAACAGTCCTTCAAAACCAAATAATTTTCAAGGTTAACACCTAGAAAATAATTTCATCTATTTCATAATTTCTATTTTGGCAAAAATATTTTCAATACACATTTAAAGAAATCCGATCACGCAGGACTTTGGGACAATTCTATAATCTTGAATGTTATCTCTTCAATTTATTTATTGGAACTGACCACCAAGTCATATTTCTATTGGGACTCATATGAAACATGAACATGAACCATCTATTATTGCAATAATCCAACCCAAAAAAAATTTCCCCATATAAATTATTTCTCTAAAAATTTACCAAAAACTTTTTCCATGAATTAAAATCAACCAATTATTTCAAAAAAATAATGTTAAAATCATCTTTAAAATTTCACATTCCTCCAAAACCACTAAATTTTAGAATTTTATAAATCATCAATAATGTGTATTCCTTTATGAATATTAAAAAATATACCTCCATTCAATTAAGTAAAATAGTCAATTTGAAATCAAGCATTTAATTTCTAATGATATGAGTGAAGACTGAATCCAACTACCTTGAAAAACATGGAATTAATGACGAACGACATGAATTTCTCTCAAAAATAGGGTTAAATATATATAAAACTTCTTTATATATTATTCCATATCATCAACACAACCATATCTAATCATGATATTCATCAAAAATCAACGATCTATCCCTGAAGGGATGCAAATATTAATCTATTTTAGGGAAGGATAATATATCATTGTAAAACAACCATGAAATGATACCTACCAAGAAATCCATCCCTCAACGAAGAAATATTTACCAATGGATCACTTATGGGTCTAAGGGGAGTGTATCCATGGCCTTTGGGAGGAATAAAAATTAATTTATGTTTTAACTAGTGGAAATTGATATGATTTTAGGAAAATATAGTTGAGATTCACATTATTATGTTTTAAATTTTAAAATTTTATGAAGAGACACATGGTAAGGCTAACCATGCTCTAAACATGCCAATACCAATTTCAACAAAATAATGGTTTATCATAGGTGGCCATAGGCTTTGGCTAAACTGTGTGCCAAACAGTTCTCCTACTAAGAAACTACAATTTCATATTGCGTAGTTTCTACTAACCATGCTTAAACAATAATCCTCCCATAAAGCCACAAAAACATTCTAAAGCTCCAAAATTACCTACCAAAACACACCCACATACATTAAATATGAAAAATAAATAATAACAGGGATATTATTTTGAATCTTGGTGTGATACACCATTTCACGTTAATGTGTTAATTTAAGATAGCTTAGACCATAACTATATCATAGTTTTTTTATGCTTAAGTAACATTAGAATGATTTAATCTTATTACATCATCAAAATTAACATCAATGATTTCATGATCCAATAAACCATGGGCACTAATGTTAGCGATAATCCATGTTTGACTACCCCATGCCCACCACTAGTAGGCCATGAGCTAAAAATGAGTGCTGATTATTAATGACACACCCATTGTAGATATTATCAAAAAATTTATGTACACATGAACACATATTCATGATCATCTAATGATGAAGTTAATTAAAAATAAACTAATAAAAATAAACAAAATACATCAATTTCACATTCAAGGTAAGAAAAATGAACGTAATGTGATAGTGTTTCCAAAAACAATCCCACTGAAAAACATCAATGGATCCTATACTGCTTATAATGGGGGACTGTGATCAAATGACATATAGAGTAAAAACCAAAGAATTTATATCCTAATATAAGATCCTCCATGGTCTAGTAATATTCGGATTCCATCGACTAAGATGTTTTTCACATAATATACAATATGTGTGCTCAAATCCACTGAAGAGTGACTATAACAATACCCATTATGATTCCCCAAAATCACTAATCATAATGAATCATGAGTAATAAAATAAAAAATTCACATGTCAATATGATAATAGGAAAATAAATAATAAAACTAATATGTACCAATGAAATACTACTAGACTTAAGGGGTCTCAACTATCATTTCTAATAACCTAATTCTCTTTGATACATCACGATAACACAAGTCTATAAGGGATCACACTAGAAGAAATGTTTTTAATTTCTACACCCATCTTAGAGGACATTATCATCTCGATAGACAATGATTTCCATTCTAGATTGTATGATATTTCATCATTTAGGAAGGGTTCTATACCTATGGACACATGAGGACACCATAAACACTAATGTACGTTCCTTATAGATAAGAGACATATTCCCTATGAATGATCTACATGTGGATATCATGAACCCAACCTAAGAATGATTTAGGAATCCATGTTGCTTACACATTGGGATTCACTAAATTCTATCTAATAAGGGTGATTTAAAGGGAATCAAAATCCTCTATTTAAGAAGTAATTCCACACTATACCATCATGGGAAAGGATCAATGTAAAAACAATCTGAACATGTTATTAATTGACGAAAATAAGGCCTCTAAAGAAACATAGAAGTAATACATGATATGCATTGTGGGTATTTGGTTTATAATTCAACCCATTGAATGCATATTTAGTGTTATCTGAAATGGAATGTAATTATTCAAATTCCTATTATTTCACCTGGAAGTACATGTCATGTAGATTTTAGATGATAATCATCCTATGTCATATTCCCATGGCCATGTACATCTAGCCATGGCTGTATACATCAATATATTTCAATATACATCAAGCCTTTCCCATCTACTATGGTCATTCCCATATACTAGTATTTCTTAGAGTATGATGTAATGCATCTGTACATTATTCATTCCTATGTTTCACTCAATGTGTGTACCCTTTTATCATTTGGGGTACATGATCAGCCTCTAGAATGGGGCCACATGTAATGTGATCGGTGGCACATGGTGTGTGATAGATAACTTTCCACATAACCCCATTCATCATACCTCATGGTCCACAATTTTTGTATCTCCATATTCGAAAAAGTGTACAATGGGAATTCTGGAAACCTGAAGTTATTTAATTTATATGAGTTATTTTAAATCACCAACATATACATTGTTAAAAATTTATGTAGAATGTTGAATTTATTAGTCAGAAACTTTTTGCCTCTATGGATCATATTCTGGCTAGGAAAAATGATTGAGAAACCATCATTGTCCCTTAGGTAATTTCCACACATCAAATTATGAAGAAACATAAGATTTTGACCAACCTTATAAACCAGTTTATATCCACCATCCTCATCATGGCTTAATCTCGTCATCTATTTTGATCCACACCCACTATATAGTTCTATTGCACAAAAAAAACTATCATGAAATGATCACATACCTAGTATCCATCAAACCATGTGACACTAAACATTCCCAATATGAATATGTAAAAGAAATAAGGAAAATAAAAGTAACACAGTAGTGGAATGATCCTTTGTAATTTCTTTTGGATGGAATTTGTTCGTTTCCATTAGAATAATGAATGAATTGACAAATAAATAATAAAATTAACTATAAAATAAATAAAATTTTGAGGCTATAATCATTTATTATTAGTATAATTGACTAGTGGTCGAAGCAAGATATGAAGTAGTTGTGAATGAATATAAATCACACATCCCCATTCAATTTTAGAGAAATATATAATAAATAAAAATCAGGCATCATAGTTATTAGTGTGATCCTTGAACTACTTTGGAATTTTTGATCCCTACACTATTGATCTGATCATTCGATTCATTTTCATCCACCAATGATCACCTCTATTTTTAATGATCAATTCTCATGGTTATGTGTCTAACCATATAAATTTTCCATAACAACATATTTGTATAGTATATTATCTTTTTTTCTTTAAGTAAATAATGTAATAACTATTTTTTTCTTTAATTACATATCTACCCACAATGGACCCCAGATGAACACGGAACACACATATGGATTATGCTTCACCAAGGATCCCTACCATGATCTAAACTCAATGGTTAACTCATATTTCCAATTAGGACTTGTAATATAGGGTGATTCCACTATTTCTGAAAGAAATCGCACCTGTGATAATAATATATTTAATAATATTATAATACCAAATATGATAACACCAAGACAATGAATATCATGGCCTCTCAGTACCATTCATTCAAAATATTTTTACATATATATAAAATATTGTCATTTATAAAAAATATACATTAAATTATTCCTCCCAGAAGTAATTTTCCCAAAAATGATAAAATTTAAAATAAAAATGATGTGGGTAATGATCCCATGTGTGGTTCCCCCACTATGTGATGATCTATTGAAGATCATGATTTGTCCTTCATTCAAGAAGTAACCAAATTAAAAAACTCATCTAATCTTCACTTCCCTAAGTAGGAACACCAATGGAAACTCTAAAAATATACCTCAATCATAAATTTTCATATCACTAGAAACAGTAAGATGTAATATGTTGTACATATACCCCCTCATCCATAACACATTGAAGATATTATATATATGATCTAACTACAAAATTAGTTCTAGGAAGAATTCCAACACATCGATCCAATGAAGCTTAAATTATGGGCTATTGAATCTCTTTAATAGAACGCCATAGAAAACAAATATCAACATTCCCCTTCATGTTGAAACCATAAAGTACACATTATCTTCCTCCTCTAAATCCAATGGACTTCATCACAAGTCATGATGTGACTTGTGATGGCTATATATAGTAAAAATTATATCCAAGATGATCTAATCATTACCATTCAAAACTCGTACCTATGATAGTCGCATGGGTGCTGAGTCACTTTGATTAGTAAAACATAGTGGTGACCTACAGTTTCTCCCATAAATATTCATGAATAGTCTATAAAAATTGTGGAACATTTATTATTTATGTATAAAAATTTAACCATGTGTAGTTGATCCATTAAACTATGTATAATGTCCAAAATTCATGCTCAATTCTTGTACTCCAAAAAATAAAATGGTTCACTCAATTTGGTGATCAATCTGTTGGTGAAATTTTGTTCTCAAATTCGAAAAAATACTTTTAGTGCTCATGAAATCTTCTCGATAACCATGATGTAATGAAACCATCATAATCTGATATGATCATCATGGTTACTCTATAGAGCCACATAATCACTTATTTTTAATGCTTTTTTGAGATCTAAACAAAACTCCACTATTAAATGTTTAAGAAGGGTTTCTACATGGAGATTCAATCAAAAAATCAAAAAGAATGAATCATTTAATATGGAAATATATGGTATCGCTTCCTTGTATTTAAAAAACATATCATGCAACCAAAAATTAGTCTCTCTAAGCGGTTGAGATAAATCCATTGGAACCAAGTGAAAGACCATCATCTTTGGAAATTTGTGACATTGAAGGAAAAACTCTTATACAACATTCGTTATACCCAAAAACAAAAAATGGTGTTTTATGTCTTGGTATATATTTTCCACACCTATATGTCCAACCAAATTATATTTATTAGTCTCTCACATCATCTCATCCTTCAATGTCATATGTTCCAAAGTGATTTCTCTGAAAACTATTATATGTTCCCCACATTCTAAAAAACCTTATAGAACACGTCCAATGGATATTTTAGTATTTATTGTCTCATAGATGGTATCACCTAGTTGATACTCCATAAAAAATTATATAATTAGTGGGGTAATCAATTTTTTTGGAGGTATGTTTACCATCAACGCCCACAAAATAAAATTCAATGAGGATATCTTCTCTGAGAACTTGGCCAAAAACTGTGAACAATATCTCTTCCTAATATAATGTGTTACCAATTTTACATTTCCCAAAGTATATAATATCTCAAAATTATAATATTTGGGTAACTCTATTCATCAAATATTTTTCATGTTCAGATCATTTTACAAGAACATATTCCTAGGAATATTATGGTCCAAATATATGAGAAACCACTCACCGAGAAGGTATTTATTCCATATATTCATGTATATGACTACAACTAAAATCATGACAGGGTTCCTTACTTATGAGACCCATAAATGATCACATAATTTTTCTACATCATTACACAATCATGCACTACATACTCAATAAAAACCTCATGTAATTTCACTAAGCCGATGCTCTGCAATCTCTACCTCGTCTTCTAAAAAGTCCACTACCAGCTCTTTCTCCAAAGAAAATTATGTAATATTCAAGTAAATGTTTTTATTGGTACGGAATTTTTTATAAATTGGACATGAATATCTTATAGTATATTTCTAGCTTATGTAATCTCTTCACCTCCATCATGAACTTCAATGTCTCCCAAGCTAACACTACCTAATTATTCACCGAGTCCACTCCAACACCCTATACTAATATGACATATAATAGATTGTGTGACAACTAAATATATATATTATTCAATGAGAGATTCCCATAATGTTGTAATTCATGGATTATGTTTAAGAACATCCTCAATTGTCTACTGTGGTCCCCCTTAGATAGTGAGTAAACTAATCTTTAATCCATGGAGACTATAATAAAATGTTCTATAAAAGGATAAATGATTCAGTTCTTAAATCTTAAAAACGCCTTATGGGTGTTCATTGAAATAAATGGAATCCTAAATTACTCATAGTTACCATAAAATCCTTATAAATAATTATTTTTATCCTCATCCCCTCTCCAATTTTAGATATGGATTTATATGAGATAAATCTCCAAGAATAATTGTTACGCTCTCAACAGATAGAATTTTATTTTGATCCTTGGTAGTAGATACATATTCTTCATGGTCATGTGGTTAATGTATTGATAATCCCTACACAACATCATGATCCTATATACCTTCTAGAAAACCAAAATAGGGCTCCCCCATGACAACCAATAGATCTCAAAAATACCTTCCTCTAAAATTACTCCATTTACACCCTTATTCCAAGAAAATCATTCAGAGAAATATGATATGATGAAGTATATATACGATATGTCTTGAGGTGTATATAAATGAACATATCTATATATCAGTAAGGAGGTATGACCATAACATTCAAATAACGAATACAAACATAATATTCTACCACTATAGGGAATTTAAATCCAATGGCATCCCCTTATCCAATGGGTTTGTTATCCATATTTATTGTAATCAGTTTTATCCACCTATGTGTGACCACATTCCTCTTTTTCAGGGTTTCCTACTCACCCACAATTGAAACCCTTGACCTATTTTTCTTTATACACCACATCCTCCTTCTAAAATAGTCAATCAAGGCATGAACATTAGATAACTTTTCCATATCTAAGGGGAATAAATATGGTATTTTTTTATTACAAAGAGATACAATATAAACCTCTCAACTGATGTCAGTATACTCAGAATAAAATTATAAATTTCAAATTAGAATGTCACCTTTGGTCAAAGTATCAAAGAGCATGGATCAAGCTAACAACTAAACTAGATTCTCTTTATCCTGAACAAGGGAATTTGAAAGAAAGGTGGGGATAATAGTCATATATAGTTGTACAATATCTAATTTAGATATGATATAGATCGATACCCTTATTATATCATTATTCTATAGGAATATGCCTCCTCATACAATAGTTTTCCACATCCATAGAAATCATCCCCTGGAGCTTGTTTTGGAAATCATATTGAAGGTGGTTGGAATAATTCATATCGCCTTCCATCTTCGTTTACCATAACTTATAAACTGCCATGTATTCTAATGTACATACCTACTTTTTTCCTTCCACTTCTACTTTCTATGTGTTCCATTAACCATATCCCTATATGTTGTATGATAGGTTCAAAAATCTCATATATATTTCCATAATAGTTTCCCAAGAAGTACCACATGTCCCATAGATTTATCGAGCCATCATAAAAGCCAAGAAATTATGATTCTCAATTGTGGGATCATTTAATTATGCATATGGAATTCTTGGATTCTTATGAAATTCATTAGCTAATAGTATCCATTATCTCATATCTTATTTTCCCACTACTGGCTACAAAATTTAGAAAATACATTACCAATAATATCTCAATTATGAGTTCTCATTCTTCCACTAAACAATATGTCGGAATGTATTGAGGTATCATGTCATTCATGATATATTAGAAAAATCCATTATCGATAGTTTATTATGTCATGAATTGATACCTATCAATATCCAAGAGGACCATGAATGGTTAGGGACCTTGCTAAGTACTCCTCTATTGAATTACATGTCTATTGCAACTACATAGGATCCAAATTTCACACCAATCACATCATGTCCAAATAAAAAACCTCCATAAAAATGATAAAATTATACCTGGGAATTATTCGTCTCATCATTTTACAACCTTATAATCATTAGGTGTACGTATGAAGATGAAAACTTAGGTGACGACCTCTATACAGTCCTTAGATACTTGGGGTTCTAGATCACCCAGAAACATTAGTGCTCGATATCTCTAAAACTCATGAAACACATTGATCCATCATGCATACTCAGAGAGTAATTCATTCACTAAATACTTCACAATGTGTGTAATAATAACAAGAAATATATCTAGAGTTACCACCTCTTATGCTAGAAAATCTACATAATTCTTATCACTCAGGAGAACATCCTCATGACCACATCATGTAATCTTAACAAGTTGTCTTCATAAAGGAGTCCTCATATAATAATGAAAAACTATTTTCATTCTGTATAACTAATGAGATAAATCAAGAAATAAATTTAATCCAAAACCCATTCTTATAAGATTGATGTCCCAATTTATTACCATCCATCAAATGTATACATGAAGTGGGTTGAAAATAAGGATTCTTGGGTCATGTTGAATAGATGCTTCAATCGTCGCACCAACACTACAGTCCCTAAAATCTAGATGAACTTGAAATAGTTTATCACTCTTATTATAATTTCCTAAAATAAATCCTAATCGGAAAACAAAAATTCCCTGGTCTTATGTTTGTATTGTGATCTAATAAAATTATAAAATGACCAAACCCACTGAGGCCCTCCTAGCCTCTAATAAAATAACTGTGACCACTACTACAAAAACGGGCAAGGGAAGCGCGCCCTTATAACAGCGCTAAGCAAAAACGCTGATAAAGGATACCCTATATCAGCGCTAATATTACAGCGCTGAAAAAGCTAATTTTTATCAGCGCTTTCTTAGCGCTGATAATATAAATATTTATCAGCGCTAGAAAAGCGCTGATAAATATGATCTGTATCAGCGCTAAAATATTAGCGCTGATACAGTTGGTCTTTATCAGCGCTTTTTGAGCGCTGATAAAGGTTTCCTATATAAGCGCTAAAAAAGCGTTGATACAGAACACCTCTATTAGCGCTCAAATTTCAGCGCTGATATAGGGTATCCTTTATCAGCGCTCAAAAAGCGCTGATAAAAATTATCTTTATCAGCGCTCAAAAAGCGCTGATAAAGAGACCCGGTATCAGCGCTATAATTGTAGCGCTGATACGGGGAATCTTTATCAGCGCTTTTCTAGCGCTGATAAATCATAATATTATCAGCGCTAGAAAAGCGCTGATAAAGCTAGATTTTATCAGCGCTATAATTTTAGCGCTGATAAAGGTAGCCTTTATCAGCGCTTTTTTAGCGCTGATAAAACCTTAGTCGACTTTTTTATAAAGTCGGTCGCACAGTGCCCTCGTTTTATCGCAGCTAAAGCTCTCGCGGAACCGTAACCCTGCTACTCTTCTCCCGAATACCGCTGCTGTGTTCGCTTCGCCGGAGCTTGCCGCCCTCGGTACAGTCGCCGTCCTCCGCCGCCCGCAACACCCTCGGCCGACCTCCACCGCCTGCCGCCCTCGGCTGCCCGCAACGCCCTCGGCCGCCGTTCTCTGCCGCCCTCGGCCGCCCTCCGCCGCCCTCGGCTGCTCTCCGCCGCCTCCGTCGCCCTCCGCCTCACTCGGCCGCCCTCGGTCGCCCTCCGCGGCCGCCTTCCGCAACCCGCAACGCCCTCGACCAACTAAGGGTATGAATTCTATTCTAGTTTTATTTATTTGTTTCAAACATTCATGGAATCCCTTCAAGTTGTTATGGAATGTATAAAACCTACTAGAATTTGTCTTATGTAATGGAGAGTTGAGGCATGGTGTAGTTTAATGTCCTAAAACCAGGACCTTTGTGCAGGTTTCCATTTTGTTCTGATAAGGAGGGGAAATGATTCACCCTTTTCACTATAGTATAACCAAGAATGTTCTACCATAATCATGCATGAGGGGGGGGGTGGTAGATGTAAATTTTAACCCAGGGGTTCATGAATCCAAGGATTGATATGGTACTTAAATGTCATAGGGTGTTTGATGGTAGTAAAATCCATTATTGAGGACGAAATTGTCTTTGGTTGACATGCCTTTTTAGTGGGAAACATATGCAGATCCACCAGTGCATATTGTGATTAGTCAAATAAAGGTGACCTTAGGACGATGACCGCTCATTTCCGATGGCCATGGAAGGATATGAGGATTAAGACCTTTTTGTGCATAGAGTATGGTTTTTGAAAGGAAGAGACCTTTTTGGCTCCGACATAGTGACAATGGGGAAATTTATGTCTCATGAATAGACCCTAAATATGATGTTTATGTATCACCATGTTTCTTGTGATGGAAAGAATCAAGCTGTACATAGATATTTTAAGTTAAAACTACATGCATGGGTCTAACCCACACAAAGGGAGGGGGAATGTTTAGTTTTTGGGGTGTCTGGACTAGAACATAATGACTTAGGCATTACTATAGAATCAAACCAACTATAGTACTTGAAATCATGCATTTTAGAATCATGCAATTAGAACTATGGTAGAACTTTTTAGTGTCATATTGTGGGGACTGATTCCTTGAAAATCCTGAGTAACATAATGGAAAATCAGTCTAAGATAATTTGACATGCGCTGGACATGAAGGTGGAGAAAGGTGTAGACTATGACACCAGGGATTCTCGAATCGATAAGAATAAGTCCATGCACGCAACTTTTTACCATGCACGCAACTCTCTTTACAAACTCCTATTGAATGCAATTCTACGCGATTCAAAGCCTCATATTTTCTATAAAAGTTGAGATACTAAATTAAGGGGGTATCCTATTATTTATAATCGTTTCTGAACATGAACACATGTTTATCCCAAAGTGTGTAAAACCATGTTTGATGTCACATTAGGTGCATACGTATCTTTTTCTCCTAATAGAGTGATAGATAATCATCTTTTTAGTGAATCTAATATTCTTTTTTATGAATCTTGATTATAGGTTAGACTACTTGATCTCCTTCCAAGGAAGTGGTTCCCTTCTACTGTATTTGGAAGTCTTCTTTTGTGTACTTGAACCATAAATACTAATATTTGAGATTCAAATAGGATGAAGATGAATAAAGATTGGATGGATTCTAATCGTTTAACAATAGTGTACGAGAACGGAGTGAAAGAGTTCATCAAGTTTGCAAAGGATCACACAAAGGATCCTTCTCAAATCCTTTGTCCGTGTTTACGTTGTTGTTATTCTAGACTACTTACTCCAGAGGAGTTGGAAGAACATTTGATATGTCACGGAATAGATCGGAGTTATAAATGTTGGAATAAACACGGAGAAAAAGCGAATGTAGCTACTGGCTGGGATAAAACTGCGTTTTATGGATCGTCAGATATGAATACAAATATAGATAATGAAGAAGACCGTATGGAGGATGTGATTACAGATGTCAATGATGATGAAGATCGTATTGAGGAAATGACAAAGACAATTCAAGATGAACCCCGTGATTGCCCAAAATTGTTTGAGAAGTTAAAGAGTTGTGCAAAGACGCCATTGTATGCTGCTTGCACTAAGTATACAACATTGTCAGCTGTACTGAAGTTGTATAAATTGAAAGCAGGCAATGGATGGAGTGATTTCAGTTTTACGGAACTACTTGCTCTCTTGAATGACATGCTTCCGGAAGATAATGAGCTCCCAAGCCGGACGTATGAAGCTAGACGAATGCTACGCTCGATGGGAATGATTTCTGAAAGAATACATGCCTGCCCGAAAGACTGTATATTGTTTCGAAAGGAGAACAAATCACTTACAGAATGCCCAAAGTGTGGTGCTTCTCGATACAAGAAAGATAAATCCAATCCTACGAAAGTTGTATGGTACTTTCCAATCATTCCAAGGTTTAGGCGTTTATATGGAAGTAAAGAAACTGCAAGACAATTGTCGTGGCATGCAGATAAAAGAAATAAAGATGTGTTATTACGTCATTCGGCCGACTCTCCTCAATGGAAGAAAATTGATCATGAGTATCCTGAATTTGGAAAAGAGCCGAGAAACCTTCGTCTTGCGTTATCTACAGATGGAGTGAATCCTTTTGGTTTTCAAAGCAGCACTCATAGTACATGGCCTGTTATGTTGCTAAATTATAACTTGCCACCCTGGTTATGCATGAAGCGAAAATTCATCATGTTATCTATGCTTATATCAGGACCTAAACAACCAGGTAACGATATTGATGTTTATCTGACTCCTTTGATCGAGGATTTGAAGTTATTGTGGGACTCAGGTGTAATGTTGTATGATGCTTATAAAAGTGAATACTTCACGTTGAGAGCGATGTTGTATGGGACAATAAATGATTTCCCTGCTTATGGAAATTTGTCAGGCTATAGCATTAAAGGAACTCAAGGGTGTCCCGTGTGCGAAGAAGATACAGAATCAATTAGGTTGAAACATTCATCGAAATCTGTGTTTCTAGGACATCGTAGATTTCTACCTCGTCGGCATAAGTACCGATCTTGGACGACATCATTCAATGGAAGTTCAGAAAAACGCACAACACCGTATCCACTAACAGGTGATCAGCTGTTTGAGAAAGTAAAAGATATGAACACTGTTTTTGGTAAACCATTTTCGAAAAACCTTACGAAAATCGGTTGGAAAAAGAGATCAGTTTTTTTTTTTGAATTACCATACTGGAATTGTTTGTACGTCAGACATTTTCTTGATGTGATGCATGTGGAAAAAAATGTATGTGATAGTGTTATTGGAACGTTGCTAAATGCCCCTGGCAAAACAAAAGATGGAATTAAGGCAAGGTTGGACATGGTTGACATGGGAATACGAGAAGAGTTGGCTCCCGTGAAAGGTGAAAATCGAATGTTTCTTCCTCCTGCTGCTTATACTCTTTCTAGGGCAGAGAGATATCAGTTTTGCAACTTCTTTAATGATGTAAAGGTTCCAGAGGGGTACTCATCAAATATCAAGAACATTGTGTCAATGAATGATTTGAAGTTAAAAGGTTTGAAATCACATGATTGCCATGTTTTGATGCAAGATCTAATTCCTATAGCTTTACATTGCATTTTACCCAAGAATGTTCGTCATACGTTAACCAAACTTTGTTTCTTTTTCAAAGCTATATGTAGCAAAGTTTTAGACCCGGGGAAATTGCCAGCTATGGAAAAAGAAATTGTCATCATATTATGTGAATTAGAAATGTTCTTCCCGCCAACATTCTTTGATATGATGGTTCATTTGATGATTCACTTGGTGAGAGAGATTCGACTTTGTGGTCCTGTGCACTATAGATGGATGTATCCTGTTGAACGGTATATGAAGATTTTGAAAGGATATGTCAAAAATCGAAGTCGGCCAGAGGGTTGTATAGTGGAGCGATATATTGTTGAGGAAGCCATTGAATTTTGTATTGAATACCTATCTGATGTGGAAAGCATTGGTCTCCCGAAATCTCGTCACACTGGACGCATTGAGGGTGAGGGAATTTCTGGAAGAGAAGTTGTAACAATCAGTATTACAGATCGGGAGCAGGCTCATCTTTATGTTTTGCATAACAGTTGGGAGGTTGCTCCATATATTGAAACTCACAAAGAAATTCTTAGGCAGTTGAATCCATCGAGGGCTGAAAAATGGTTAGCAGATACACATAATCACCAGTTTATAGGATGGTTTCAGGACCATATTTTTAAGCAGTTGGATGAAAATCCGAATTCAATTTCAGAACGACTTCGATGGCTAGCCGCTGGACCAAGTGTGTATGTATTATCTTACAGTGGGAATGTAATTAATGGTTATACATTCTATACGGATGAACATGATGAAGAGAGTACCATGCAAAATAGTGGAGTTACACTAGTGGCTGAAGCGATGCATGTTTCTGGTAGTAAGGATATAAATCCAATTTATGCAAATATGTCATACTTTGGCATTATCAAACTAATATGGGAGTTGGATTATACGACATTTCAATTGCCGATTTTTCAATGCAAATGGATTGATAACAATAGTGGTGTTAAAATAGATGAATGGGGATTTGTGAAAGTTGATTTTAGTAAAGAAGGGTACAAAGACGAACAGTTTATAATGGCATCACAAGCGGTACAAGTTTTTTATGTTCCAGATCCCGCAAACCGAAAGTGGTCGATTGTTCTGTTATCGTCCAAAACTATTGAGGGTTCCGATGAAAATTCAGTTGAGGACGATCCTTTTAGTGGTACGTCACAATCAATTCAGAGCGGTCCCAATGCAGATGATGTTTTGTATGTTAGAGGAGACCACAATGAAGGGATTTGGATTGTCGATAGAGGTGTCAAATCTCTTCAACCTTTGAAAAAAAGAAAGAGAGTTCAGTAAACAGGTTATATTTTGTTTGTAATATAGATCTTGTTATCTCATGTTATTATCTTATCATTACAGAATTTATGTAATTTGAATGAACTGTTCAACCACTTTTGCAGATAATGACTTCTGCACATTCTGGTGCTCCTAACCTTGAGACTGAACAAGTCTCTCAAGCAGCTGCTGCTGCGGCTGCTGCTGCTCCTGCAGCTCATTCTGCTGCTACTGTTGCTCCTGATGCGGCTCCTGCTGCTCCTACTGCTGTGACTCATACTCCTCCTCCTGCTGTGGCTCCTGGTGCTCCTGATGCGGCTCCTGCTGCTGCTCCTGCTGCTCCTACTGCTGCTCCTGCTGCTGCTCTTGCTGTTGCGGCTCCTTCTCTTAGTGTTGAGGTCCAACAACCATCAGCACATGCCGTTGATATCATAGTAGATGAACATATAGATGATGTTGATATCGATGAAATGGTCGGGAATGAAGGACCGAAGTCGCAGAAATCACAGGTGCGTCGTAGTTTGACAGTGTTAGCCAAAATTCTTAAGGCGAAAAGCAAAGGCATCAAATTTGAAGTCGGATGGAATGCACGAGGCCAACATGTGAATCCCAACAAGGCTATGTTTAGCAGTTACATTGGAGTTGTCACTCGGCAACGCGTGCCGATTGACGTAGATTCATGGCACCATGTTGTGTCCGGGTTGAAGGCTGTGATCTGGGAAGAAATTACGGTAAAATTATGAATTTATTTTTTTAATTAACTAGCAAATAAAATGATGAAACAGTGTCTTACTCTTCTCAATCTCTTGCAGAGTACATTTATAGTAGACGACTCACACAAGGATTATGTACTAAGGCTTGCAGGAAAGATTCATCGAGATTTTCGTACTATTTTAACAAGATGTCACCTGAAAGATTCTAAAGGTAAAATAAACCCGCACCCACCCATTGTCTATGCGCACCTGATATCCCAAGAAGCATGGGATGCATTTATTGGCCGTCGTGGGGATGAGAAGTTTCAGGTACATTGTGAGTGATAATACGTTGTTTGAGGATACATGTATTCATCACTTTGATTGTCAATATTTCATTTATGAAACAGAAACTCTGTACTGAAAATAAGGAACGTGCATCAAATCCAACATACCCCTATCGTAAAGCAAGGATGGGGTACGCTTCATTAGAAAAGAAAATGGTACGTATTGTAAATTTACAGTAATATTGTTAGGTGCCAATAAACAACATCATAATTATCTTTCTATGTTTATATGTAGATTGATGAATCTAAAACCAAATGCACTTCTATCCCACGTCATGTGCTATGGAAGGAGGCACGTGTGAACAAAGAAGGGAAGTTAATAGATGAGAACACACAAAAAGTGTGGGAAATATGTGTAAGTATGACACGATGATAAAAAGATTTGTTTAAAATTGCTATTACATAAAAATAATTAGTTTTTTTCCTATATCTGACAGTAACAGGAATCAGCTACTCCTGTAGCTGATACAGACCTATTATCGACGGCTTTGAAGCAGCCGGAAAAATACGGTCGTGTCAGAGGTGCAGGGTTTGGGGTGACACCCCGAGTATATTTTGAGAAGAAGAAAAAAATAGATGATATAGAGAAAAAATTGGAAAAAATGAGCGAAAAAATAGCAACCCTTGAAGAAAAATTGCAATGGCAGGGAGAGTTGCTAGCAACTTTTATGGGTGGGAAGCAAAGGGAGGACACAACTCAGGAAGAACCACCGCATGAACATCCTGCCCCACCCCCCACCAGCTTTGAGGCGATCCATTCACCTAAAAAAATGTCTTAGCCGTGGTAATCAATATTCTAATAACGGTTCCCATTAAATATGAATCAGACAAACACTGATAATTTATCTGTACTGATCTTCTACAGGGTGATAATGATTGTGATTTATATCTGTCAACACCCACCTATCACCTTGTAGCGAGGGCTACAGTGTTCAATATCCCAGATGCCACACTGCATAATAGACCACTTTCAAAAGATCATCTGAAAGTGACGATTACTGTAGCTCATGAGCCAAATGCAATGCTACCTATTCCACTTGATGACGATGATATTCATACGGTTGAAAAGGCTATTGGGACATTCATTGCATGGCCGACAGAACTTGTAAGAGTACATGCAGACAAAGAGGTATTTATTTCCTTTTATTTTCAAGCTAAACCCTTAACAATTAATGAAAAGAGTGTCTGAATCAATGATTGTTGTTATAGACGGAGAAAGGAAAGGGGGTGACTAACATTGGCTCGAAACCATCTAAAGGATCGACCAATCGATCCCAAGGAGCTACTGAAAGCACAATAACACCACCTGTTCTCTTTCCACATTTACTAGCATTGAAGACTCATGTGGATACGAAGCTAAAAGATGGTAATAGTCATATAGTGATTTTCGAAGATAATATATACGGAGAGGAAAGTCAAGATTTCGTTGCTGCTGAAAATGTAAATGAAATCCTTGAAAACGGTTGGTTAGGCGTCACTGTTGTAAATGTATATATGAGGTATGTTTCCATGAATTGATTTTCTAAAAGCTGATCTAATGTGCAAATTATGACTAAATGCATTTTATATTGTTGACAGACGCATTTATGAAAAACAGTTGAAGGGATTTTCCCATGAGCCAAGATTTGGACTGGTTAGTCCTCATATCACATCAACACACCAAACAAAAATAGAGTCATCAAAAAGGGATGCAATAGTGAAGGACTTGCTGAAAACATTTGAACGCAAGATTACAGATGACAGACTTTTCCTAATACCAACCATGCAGGGGTAATACTCTACGATTAAAGCATATCAATTATATTTTCACTTTTTTTATTACTTATTCCTTTTTGTGTTTTTAGGCAACATTGGTTGCTAATTGCGGTGAACTTGGATACTCCGAAGATTTACTTTCTGGATTCAAAGCTAGGATATCCATCAAACCGACCATACATGATGGAGTTTGTGAATCTGTAAGACACTACATCTTACGTTTTAGGTCTAAACATCAATTTATATAATATATATTATCTTTTACTGAGGATTCTGTTATGATAGGGCGGTGTACCAATATCGTCTAAATCATGGTATGAGGACAGGGGCTAAGCATAAGGAGCCGAGCAAGTACTACGTCTGGACAAATATCAGGGTATATATAATAAAATTTCACTATCCAAACACACCTCAACACAAGTTATTTATTCTCCTAATGATCAATTTTTTTGCAGTGTCCAAAACAAACAAAAGATAATGATTGCGGTTATTATGTTTGTAAATTTATGAAAGAGATCGTTTTTCATCAGCAAACTAGCATCCCTAAAGAGGTATTTTCAAAAACAATTACTAGTTCGTTTAAGTTATTTATTAATTCTTTATTTTTTTATTTTGCAGTACTACTATGACTGCCGAAAAGCCTCATACTCACAAGACGATATAGATGTGTTCAGAAACGAGTGGGCCGCATACCTGATGACAGATTGTACACAAATACAATGATGATCTGACTTGGGGACATGTACAATTGGTGGTCATTTTTGAGAGGGGTTAAGGGGATCAAAAGATAAAATATTGTTGTATGTAAATGTTCGTAGCAAAATTGTAATTGTTATTAAATAAAACATTCTTTCTCCAATGAGTCATTTTTCCATTTTAACAGATGATATGCACCAGCAACATGCAAGAATGTTGAACCACTAAAATGGTCGCTCTCTTGTTTAAAATGGACACCACTTTAATTGAAAACAACAACTGACCTACGGAAATCCGACCAGACGCATCTGGATTGCCTTCATCCTTTAGGAGAAGGATCCACGGGTCCTTGGTGACGTGTACGAGTCAACCCCGCCTCAATCCGAGGCACGGTGTGACCGCTACCACCCAAAGGGTCGCTCTCTTGTTTAAAATGGACACCACATTAATTGGAAACAACAACTGACCTACGTAAATCTGACCAGACGCATCCGGATTGCCTTCATCCTTTAGGAGAAGGATCCATGGGTCCTTGGTGACGTGTACGAGTAACATGCAAGAATGATGGACCACATTTCTTTGGCCTTTGGACAAAAAAACCAGTAAAATCTCCAAAATACCTTCATATCATGCATGAACCAGTAAAATCTCCAAAATACCTTCATATCACGCAGTTCTGAAAAGAGTCACTATTTAAAAGAAAGTCACAAATTTAGATACATCTCGAGATGGTCAGTTGTTGATTTCACTTAAAATTAAGTCCATTTTTAACAAAACAGTGACACTGTGAGTGGTGTCGGCCACACCGGGCCTCGGATTGATGCGGTGTTGAATCGTACACGTCACACATGAGTCATTGATCATTGTGAAAAAGTATCAACGCAATCAGAAGCCGTTAGATCGATTTGGAATATGTACGTAAAATATTGTCCATTTTAAACTAAATACATACACTTGGAGTGATACCGGTCACACCGCGCCTCGGATTGAGACCCCACCCTTTCCCCTCGGCTGTCAAAAATCATAACCAGATAGTCGAAGGGTGATTTTGACAGCCGAGGGGAAAGGGTGGGGTCTGAAGACATTGTAGGATATGTCGAAGGGTGATTTTGTGTGTGACTGGTATCACTCCAAGTGTATGTATTTAGTTTAAAATGGACAATATTTTACGTACATACGCCAAACTGATCTAACGGCTTCTGATTGCATTGATACTTTTTCACAATGATCAATGACTCCTGTGTGACGTGTACGATTCAACACCGCATCAATCCGAGGCCCGGTGTGGCCGACACCACTCACAGTGTCACTGTTTTGTTAAAAATGGACTTAATTTTAAGTGAAATCAACAACTGACATACGGCAAACCGACCAAACACATTGGGATTCTATTGAAACTTAAGGACAACTATCCATGGGTCAAATGTGACGTGTAAGATTCAACCCCGCCTCAATCAGAGGTGCGGTGTGACCGGTATCACTCCAAGTGTATGTATTTAGTTTAAAATGGACAATATTTTACGTACATACGCCAAACCGATCTAACGGCTTCTGATTGCATTGATACTTTTTCACAACAATCAATGACTCATGATACATAGAGAAATTCACTGGCCACCTTCGAGAATGATCTGAAGCACAAACCATGACAGCATTATGTTTTTAACTTCAGCACCTCAATTGAGAATGTGACACCTTTCAGGACTTGGCGCCATTGTATGTCGTTTCGTCCACTGAATGGGTCTATCCTTTTATTTAATTTTTTTAACTTCAGTCAAATATTCTAGAAAGATGTCGCGGCAGATCCTTCACCATTTTGTTTTGCTGAACATCTCATTACATTGTTAAAAAAAAGCAGGGTGTCTTGCATGGGAAATACGTTCTTGTATTGAAGATGATGCACTCCCATTTATTCGAACCCACATGGTTAATTATTTTGTTTAAGCCTAATGATTGATTTAATTATTGTGGAACACATAATCATGAAAATTGTATGATGGTTGTACCCAGATAGGACTCCAATTCATTGGTTAAATCTATTGTCTCATGAGATGTTATGTATGAGATTAGGGAGTAAACCTAGTCCATTAAAATGGGAGTGCATCATCTTCAATACACGAACGTATTGCCCATGCAAGACACCCTGCTTTTTTTTAACAATGTAATGAGATGTTCAGCAAAACAAAATGGTGAAGGATCTGCCGCGACATCTTTCTAGAATATTTGACTGAAGTTAAAAAAATTAAATAAAAGGATAGACCCATTCAGTGGACGAAACGACATACAATGGCGCCAAGTCCTGAAAGGTGTCACATTCTCAATTGAGGTGCTGAAGTTAAAAACATAATGCTGTCATGGTTTGTGCTTCAGATCATTCTCGAAGGTGGCCAGTGAATTTCTCTATGTATCATGAGCGTTCTAATGCATATCTTGTTTGGAAGATCATTGTAGTAGACAACGATCTAAAAGTGGGGGATGAGTGCATATCTGAGCATGTCTTTAGTAGTGTCCCTCAAAATGTCTTTAAACTGACCATCTTGAGATGTATCTAAACTTGTGACTTTCTTTCAAATAGTGACTCTTTTCAGAACTGCGGGAGTTAACATTTCTCCAACATATTCACACACAAAATCACCCTTCGACATATCCTACAATGTCTTCAGACCCCACCCTTTCCCCTCGGCTGTCAAAAAAACCTAAAAGACCATGGCTAGCAATGATCATTCCAAAATGCATTTAAACTGAAACCTTCCAGAAAAAAATAGAGTAGAATACTTGCAAGTTGTAACTTAGGTCGCTTTGCACAAGCCGATTTCCACATTGTTTGTAGCAACCACATTTGCTCCAACACTCTAATGATCTTCATTGCTTCATGTCTTTTATACTCTTCCAGAAACCCTTCTCTAAGAAGGTCAACTATCGTGTATGCATACTCACCTTCAAATGTGACGTGTACGAGTCAACCCCGCCTCAATCTGAGGCCTGTTGTGGCTGACACAACTCCAAGTGCCTCTGTTTTGTTCAAAATGGACTTATTTTTAAGTGAGAAATCAACAACTGACATACGGGAAACCGACCAAACGCCTTCGGATTGTGTTGACACTTTAGGACAACGATTCATGGGTTATATGTGACGTGTACGACTCAACCCCGCCTCAATCCGAGACGCGGTGTGACCGGTATCACTCCAAGTGTATGTATTTAGTTTAAAATGGACAATATTTTACGTACATACGCCAAACTGATATAACGGCTTCTGATTGCATTGATACTTTTTCACAATGATCAATGTCTCATGTGTGACGTGTATGATTCAACACCGCATCAATCCGAGGCCCGGTGTGGCCGACACCACTCACAGTGTCACTGTTTTGTTAAAAATGGACTTAATTTTAAGTGAAATCAACAACTGACATACAGCAAACCGACCAAACACATTGGGATTCTATTGAAACTTAAGGAAAACTATCCATGGGTCAAATGTGACGTGTAAGATTCAACCCCGCCTCAATCAGAGGCGCGGTGTGACCGGTATCACTCCAAGTGTATGTATTTAGTTTAAAATGGACAATATTTTACGTACATACGCCAAACCGATCTAACGGCTTCTGATTGCGTTGATACTTTTTCACAACAATCAATGACTCATGTGTGACGTGTACGATTCAACACCGCATCAATCTGAGGCCCGGTGTGGCCGACACCACTCACAGTGTCACTGTTTTGTTAAAAATGGACTTAATTTTAAGTGAAATCAACAACTGACATACGACAAACCGACCAAACGCATTGGGATTCTATTGAAACTTAAGGAAAATGATCCATGGGTCAAATGTGACGTGTACGAGTCAACCCTGCCTCAATCAGAGGCGCGGTGAGACCGGTATCACTCCAAGTGTATGTATTTAGTTTAAAATGGACAATATTTTACGTACATACGCCAAATCAATCTAACGGCTTCTGATTGCGTTGATACTTTTTCACAATGATCAATGACTGATGTGTGACATAACAACGCATCAATCCGAGGCCCGGTGTGGCCGACACCACTCACAGTGCCTCTCTTTTGTTCAAAATGGACTTATTTTTAAGTGAAATCAACAACTGACATGCGGCAAACCGACCAAACGCATTTGGATTCTGTTGAAACTTAAGGACAATGATCCATGGGTCAAATTTGAGGTGTAAGAGTCAACCCCGACTCAATCCGAGGCCCGGTGTGGCCGACACCACTCAAAGTGCCTCTATTTTGTTCAAAATGGATTTATTTTTAAGTGAAATCAACAACTGACATACGGGAAACCGACCAAACGCCTTAGGATTGTGTTAACACTTTAGTACAATGATCCATGGGTCATATGTGACGTGTACGAGTCAAACCTGGGGTGGATTACATGGCTTTCCTACATGGAATATATCCCACTACACGTCTTTAATGAGCCAGCTACGCAGTTTATCCCTTGTACAGATACACAGGAAGAATCACACGAGATCGACGTCATGTACTAACATAGGGCAAGGGTGCATAAGAGGACACAAGATCAAAGGGTAACACGTATATGTTTTTTAACATGCCATGTAATTTCCTATTGATATGACATGTATATTCACACAGGCAGCTGAACATTGGAGTTACCCAGGGTAAAGCGACAAGGCATGTGACCCTTTAAATGACACATAATTTTATGTACCATGATTGATCTCTTTGAACACTATATCAAGGACATATTTCATTAGGGTTGGCTCCCATGATCCTTCCTAGGATGGTTTTGGTATCTTTTCCGACTTACGGTAGTACGATCGCTTCAGCAGGACGTCCTAGACATAGTTGGAGTTTCTCTGAAAGTCCTGGAGTGAGATCATATATCTATTTTTGAGGTCCAGGTAGAGTCATGTATCAACACAACCAATCCTACCAGACATTGATCCTATATATAGAATGTTAATCTTGATGTCTCATTACAGTACCCCAATTTATGATATGTTACCTTTTTTGTATTAATATACATAATTACTAAGGGTGATGGTTGGGAGAGTTAGGATATCCTTTTTATGTATTGCAGAATGATTCAAGGAGCACGGGCTCTGCACGATTTGTCAAAACCAAGTGGCAATCCAAGGAGAAACAATGCATAGTGGAATGTTCTAGTATTTATCTTCTGAGTTGTGTAGGAATATTTTGTGATACTATGTAATGAGGTAGTTTTTCTTTCTGGGTAGATGGTATCTAACTCATGGTAAGAACACTGTTTGGTTGGGTTGTGATCGGTTGATGACATGCTTGTGGTTGATATACTGGTTTTTGTGCAGGTCTGTGGTTGATATACTGGTTTTTGTGCAGGTCTGCTCGGCTGGCTGTACTAGTGCAGGTTTTTTATCAGCAGCAGGTAGGGATTTAACAGCGCTTTTTTAGCGCTGTTAAATGTCGCCTTTAACAGCGCTAAAAAAGCACTGTTAAAGGAGATATTTAACAGCGCTAAAAAAGCGCTGTTAAAGGAAACATATAACAGCGCTTTTTTAGCGCCATTAAAGGTATCCTTTAACAGCGCTTTTTTAGCGCCATTAAAGGTGACATTTAACAGCGCTTTTTTAGCGCTGTTAAAGGTGACATTTAACAGCGCTAAAAAAGCGCTGTTAAAGGACCCCTCCTTTATCAGCGCTGAGCTTTACAGCGCTTTTCTAGCGCTGTTAAAACCCGATTTTAGCGCTGTTATTGCCCGTTTTTGTAGTAGTGGACATCCCAAATCCTAATTCAAATTTGATAGGTCCAAGAAACTAATGTTGAGTAGGAATATCACACACATGGGAGACATTAACCTAAAATAAATATAAAAATTAACTCATAATTGACCATCAAATGGTGAAATGAATTGAAAAAAAAACTGATACTAATGATTGCATATCATCTATAAAAAAACAGAGTACAAAAGATTAAATTATTGTGATAAAAAGTCCAAATACAATCCCCACAAAAAACCTCAATAGAATCCAATCCTATCTGATTGAGGGTACCACTATAAAATGAAATACTTGGGAAACTGCTTGGACATTATAGACTTATTTATTTTCATATTAGTCAATTTCCCCTAGAATACATTCAAATATCACATCATATTCATAAGAAATGATATTTTAAGGAATATAAAATTAATGTGTGAGTATAAAAATTATTTTTAGGAAAACCTGAAATAATTGATAATTATGAAACAAGAGTAGTCATCTTGACACATGATAGGTCAATAAAATAAGGGACATAGAAATAATAAATCCAAAATATATATATTAAAGAAAATCCATCTCAATGGGTCTTATCCAATAATGCCAGCCACATGAAAATATTATAGTATTCATGTTAATTCCCATTTAGGAAGGACCATTCCACAAGACATTATGTAAATTATTACACACATTCATGAGGTTATTCTTATCTTGACTGGACATTATTTTTTCACTGGATCTTACTAGATCACATATGCCTGCTAGGGTACACTCCAAAGGATACCAAGTGTCAATACAAAAACTAATATATCATACTATTATATTGGTGATTGATTCTATATACTTGGTGGTCCTATTGATACCACATACCCCATATAAAAATAAAAAAGGATTACACTCTGGTCTAATAGAGGGATATACTAAAATCTAAATGTTATTGAACCCGTAGAGGAGATAAAAATACTTTGTCATGGAAACAATTCCACACAATTCCTTCAGCGAAAATCAAAAATGTAACACAATAATCTCAAATTGTTCTCAATTGAAAAAAAATCAGGGGATCTAAACACCATAATATAGTGTATAGTAAGTATGTTATGGTTACATGATGTGTCTTCCTAAGAGATGGACTAATCATGTATCATCAACTAACATAAAATGCAATTATCCAAATATATAGTGTGTTCTCTCTATGTACATAACATGATCATATTAGATGACACTATACCCATTCCATCAACATTTTCCTATTTACACCTATCTATTCCATGTATATAAAACTAATCCTATTTTCCACGGTCGTGCTAGTGTACCATGTCATGTCTGAGTAAACGTGTTTTCCCATGTACTCTAACCATGGACCTATGTATTTCAACATTTTCTGTCTTGTATCCTTCGCGATAAATAAAATTATCTATAACATGTTCTCTTAACATGTGATATGTGTCACATGGAATGTGATCATTAAAATTTCCAAAAAACCCAAGTTGTGTAACCACGACCTCAAAAAACATATATATCTGGATTGCATGACATTTCTAATGGGATTTCCAGCAACCGACCATTCATTTTTTTGTGTGATAACCCTTCCATGTTTTTAGATCTTCCCTAAATCATTGATATTGTTTCCTCATGTGTGATTTTCACTATAAATCAAATTCTAGCAATATAAATCTATCCTGAATCCATCATCATCACATTTTTAATCACCGTATAGCAAAACCGAATAAATGGAAATCACTGGACAGACTCAACTGACATTTGTTTTGCATCTATCATCATTGTTATTTGATCACATCCACAATAGAAAAAATAACCCATGATATTGATTAATTATGCCGAATAATTGTTGAAAAACTATCAAATACATGGTATCACTTGAACTTCATGTTAATGATATTTCATAGAATGAACATGCATTAAAATAAGGAAGAAATCCAATAAATAGATTTGAGGAACAAAACTCGGCTATTTTTTAGGTTTTCTGAGATTAGATTTCATAATAAAAATGAATTATTTACCAATAAACAATCACATCCTTAATAAAATAAAAAAACCTTTGATACCTGAATCAATTCTTATTTTTTGAATTTAACCTCGTTTCATACAAGATATCAACATGGGATGAATCATTTTAAATAAAATGTTGAACCTAGAGTTAATATTTATCACTAATGGTGAAAACTATTATATCATGGTTATTGGTGATATCCATGAATATTGTTTTCATAGACAATCCATATGGAAGTGATCTGATCGTTCAATCAGGTGTTGTCAATCAATAACCTCCACTGATTTTACCTCTCTCTTAGTTCTATGATTTATCGGGCTAACACTACAAATTAGTCACAAAAACATATTTTTAGAAGCTATTTATTTATTTGGAATTAAATAGAAAATTATATAAATAAAATTTTATTTATTTATTTATCCAAACTTGATGGTTCCCTTATAGAACACCCAACACACATATCTATTATTTCATGCCAAGGTAAAATCCATTTTTTGAACACGACAGTGGTTTAATGATAAATTTCATATCATGTAATCTAGGTTTATTGATTAATATTATGAGTATTTATTGTGTGAGATAAATATTTATAATTTAATATTATAAAAAGAATATGATCATCATCAGGCCTTGCAATCTTCTTTTCATCTTATGTCCTGACATCAATAATTTCACTAGATTCTATTAAGATATTTACATGAAATAAAATAGATATATTATAGTTTAAATTATTTTTTCCATTATAATATGATATACCATATACCATTTGATGGACCCATAAAATATTTTATCTTCATCACACGTTTTATTGAGATATAATGATCCCCTTCTCTTCAAAATTATTTTAAATCTCCTATTGTTAATGTAAAATCATAATTCATTACTACACATTGACTATAAAAAATTTACACATAAAAAGAGGGGCACAATATTTAATGTAATCAATTTCCCATTGTCCTCAACAAATCTGAATTATGATATTTATACACAAATTGTGTTTTTAACCAGTTCACATGATGAATGAATTGTCTCACTGATTAATATAACTATATTATTTTTAATGGTACTTATCTTTTCCTATTTTTTTATGATATATATATTTATATTTATATATGTTAATGTGAAACCCTGACTAGGTAAGAACCTTAACACATTGACCCCATTAAATCATTTAAAACAATATAGTGTTGTGGTATGATAACTGAAATTCCTTTTAAACTAGAAAAATTTATTTTTTACATTTCTTTTTGGAAAAACATTTCATATTTATTTAATTAAAATTCATTCAGTTCTTTATTACAAGATTATATTATTATTTTTCTCTAAAATTTTATTTGATATTTATATGAGTGACTACATTATTTTACTTTATTACATTAATAATTAATCTAGTTTGTGGATCACATTACCTTTGCAATTGGCTTTCACATTTCATGATATATGGGATAAAATATTATACACTTCATCAATATAACAAATTTATTACTCAAACAGCTCTTGGATATATAGATATTCAATAAAATAATTCCCCCGGTCAATGTGTAATTCATATGGATCCATTTTTAATTTACACATATACTTCAAAACGATACAACCAATGTAAATATATGTTCTCATATAAATTTATCTCTCTTGAAAAAATAATCATTATATTGAATATTATTTAAAAAAATATTGTGGTTAATAAATCTATAGTTTAAAGTATATAAGTTTATGTTCATTCTCAAAAACATTTAAAAAATTTGGATCCCTAAATAATGACAAAATAGAATTGAAAATGTAGAATCCCTTAATTATAGTCATTCTATAATGGTAAAATTAATTTTTTGAATATATTAATATTTGGATATATAATTTATATTAAATTTAAATCCTTTCATGTTTTTTCTCACATTTGAAGACTAATCCGTTTGTACATTATCACCATGAAATAAAATTAACAATTTTTTTTTCCAAAAATGTATAAGAAAAATAAGAAGAAGGTATATATGATATTTTTTCCACTAATAATGTGATATTACTCCACATATATTCTCATATATATTATACCTAATCATTCATTCAATCAATATTTTTTATTAAAATTTATATCTAATCAATATCTTGTAAATCAATAACATGATCATTCTACAATATTTATAACATCAATGTTTTGTTTTATCTATAGAAATATACAATATATTAGATAATATAATTTGGATCATTTATTCTAAGTATTTATTTATTGAAAAAAATTTATATTTCCCCAAATATAATATCATAATTTTCACTATATCATAATATTCATTGGATGACAATGGTTATGACAAAAATCATCCTCTGATTAACCATAAAATAATTTTTTAATTCCTTGATATGGGTGATGTTTTCATGGAATTTTTTTAACCATGTGAAGTATCATTCTCCCATGTAATAGTTAATGATATGATGTCCCTTTTATATAAAATAAAATATATTCATTTCCCTAAACACTATATCGAAATAAATATCCAATTATATTAATTTCATTTATAATGAACATTGTAAAATTAAGTAGGCAAAAATTGTACCTTATATTCACCAAACACATTAAATGATTCCTAAAATAAAAACATTTTAAAATCATTCAATGTTGGAATGTTAATTAGTGCCTCATTTAAATAATATTTTTCTAAAAATATTAAAATATAAATTTAACTTATTTGTAACTCATATATATCAATAGTGGAAAAATGTTAAATAAAAATATTTTGCGAAATTAACTATATTTAATAATAATTATTCAATATCTATATATTATCTATTTTAATAGTCTCACTCTAATATTTATAACATCATTTTAAAAATAAAATAATTGTTGATACAAATTTTACATTGTGTTGAATACTTACTGTGACATAGGTTTCCGTCAAATATTCTCCAATATTTTGTCAAATTGCACCACATTACGTGATTTTTATTTAAAATCACTATTCATTAAATAGAGAAATATTATATGATAACAGATTTCATTAATAGTAATTATGGTACCCGTCCATGTGAAGGATTCTAAAATGAATCTCCCATGAACATTATATCTTGATTTCCCACATTTAGAAAATTGTGGAAAACATTTATATTCAATAATAGAAAACTCCTAACCAATTTGAAATCATATAATGTTTTATTCCCGATTCCCATTTGGAGGTAATATTTTTTAGTATCATTATTAGAATACATAGATCGATTTTTTTAAGTACAACTTTTAAAAATTCAAAAAACATAGTGAAACTATAGTTTCTCCGATTATTAAATGTTTTTAGTTTAGAAAATATTAATAAATATGATAACATGACCAACATATTATAACCATTGATCAATACTTTTCTACTTCTTCAAATAATTAATTTTTCCAACATTTTCAACATCAAAATCATGAACTAATTCATCATTATAATATTTTCTCTCATACTAAATATACTTTTCAATTTTAGAATATGATATATGTGTTATTTAATCGTGCCATATTCAATAAATATATGTTAATATAAAACAAAAAAATATAAATTGATCTTTAATTTATCTGGATCCTAATTTAACTTATTCAAACACCAAATGCTTGGATAGTAAATTTTTTTTATGATTTCGAAACAATTTTAATTAAATTACAAGATATCATCATTTTCACTCCCATAATTATTACATGTTATTTGTGAATTTTTACAATTTGATCCTTTAGTTTCATAAAAATATAAATAAAAATTATAAATAAAAATACATTTTCATTAAAAATATATTTTATCATTACAAATTGTTATATTGTAAAATAATTAAATAATAATATTACATAATATATAAATTGAATGGTATAAAATATAAAAAATTATAAAAAATTAAAACAAACATGTACACACATATATACATTTCATGTGAATATATTTATAAAATTATATTTTGCTGATATTGGTATATATATATTTGTGAAAAATAATAACCATTTATATACATAAAAATAAACAATCCTGAACCAACCAGGATAACCTCGTAACCTAATAACCATGCCATTCCGTGCATACCCTGAAGGGAATTCCCAACCCCACTGAATGCTTCCATACATGATCTCGAAGCATATGTCATTCTGCAAGCTTCGATTTGACTAGTCGTGGAGCCCGAACAGAGTTACGGATCAACATTTATGGCCATTTGAAGTCAGGCTGTTGGAAATGGCCATCCAGAACAATTTTGGGGAAAAGAATGGGTTTGCATACAAGAATTGAAATCTTTCACACAAAATTTTTTTTTGTTCCCAAGAATGTATTCTTTCTCGTAACAGTAATATCCTTCATGCAACCTTGAGTGCAAACCTTTTACGCATTCGATGAGATGTCATGTTATGCCCAGGACACTCGAAAAAACGTCGAATGAAGGAGAGTGCATGTTTTGAGAGGTGCATGCTAGATTAGCATATGTGTGCAAGATTCTTCCACTAATAATGCTACGTCAAATTCCCCTTTTCACGTGCACCCACCACAGGGTGATCATAATAACACTTACGTTCCTGGAATCAAACTCACTAGCACTCCCTGGTTCACCTATAAATACAAATGTCACCCCCATTCCTCGAGGAGGACCTCAGAGGATAGCTGCCGCTCTACTGCGCGTAAGACCACCTCTTCTACACCCTCATGGAAGAATGAAACCCTCAATGTGAGATCTTCTTTGATAGGTCCCATATGGTTCCACATTCGTGTGATCCAATAGCGGTTTAATCCTCGCCTAACATATTTTCTACCTAAGTCATGTGTGTGCAAGATTCCATGCTTGTGCAACATACTTCTAATCTGGAATGCAACAATACCAAGGTGTTGAAACATGTACGCACCTATGACGAATAGTCCAATATTGTGCATAGGCCAAATTATGCATAGGACATCTATTGGCACCAAAATATTGCACGAAAGGAAGGGAAGGAAAATAAGGCTGACACGTTGCCTCGCAAAGCACCGACGCGAAGCACCCCGAGCATCGTGGTCTCGCGAAGCTCCGGAGGCGGTAACTCTCCGTGAACGAGTTTAACGTTCGCGAGCCTGCCACGAAGCTCGGGAGGTAGTAACTCTCCGTGAACAAGTTTGACGTTCACGAGCCCGCCGCGAAGCTCGGGAGGAAGTAACTCTCCGCGAAAGAGTTTGACGTTCGCGAGCCCACCACGAAGCTCGGGAGGCGGTAACTCTCCGTGAACAAGTTTGACATTCGCGAGCGCGCCACGAAGTACCTTTGGCGGCACGCGAGTTCTGCTTCGTGGAACCCCTTGCCTATAAATACTGGGCTCCCCGTGAGTCCCAAAGAGGGACAATCCGACCTTTCGGCTTCTCCTCTCCCGAATCGTGAAGCACCCTTTTCCCTCGGGGAATCATGAGCTCCACGAGGTACTTCTACTTCATGTGATGCCTTTTCTTTGTCTCGTTTTGATCCCCTCTTCCAAGAAGGATTCCCTTCGCGAAGCTCAAGGGCATTCGTGAAGGATGGGGATTCCCAAGGGAACCAGGGTAGCTTCAGAGCATTTATGCTTCGCGAAACACCCAACTTGTACTAGTGATCTCTATGCTAAGGTTGGATCATTACACATCGTGAAACACACTACTTCGCAGCACCCTGCTTCACGAGGATCCTCTTCTTCATGAGGCAGTGCTCCACGAATACTGTTCTACTTCGCGAAGCACCCTCCACTCACACCTATGCCCTATTCTAAGGCTAAGGAACTCCACTTCGTGAAGCACACTCCTTTGCTTGGCAATTCCGCTTCCTGTGCGACCCTCCAGGTATGCACGATGTGATTTCAAAGTCCCATGGACAATACCACTCATAGCGTTGCTTCGCCTAATGCTTCTTCGTATAGGCACGTAAACGACTATTGCTTCTTCGCATAGCCACACTAATGTGGACCCCTCGATGGTTCGCTCCACAACCCCCCTTGACCATGGCCTTTCTCATACCTTACCTCCCCCAAGGACCAGAGGGTACTAGTTATGTAAGTCCTAGGGGTGTGGAGTGAAACCACCTCGTCTGAGCTGCAAGACATTAAACTGGAAAGCATCACGTCCACTACACATGAAGTTAAACTGTGACTTGACCTCGTGCCTCGCACGAAGGGTAAACCCAGCTCGAACACTTTTTACCCCACTCATCTCCACGGGAGTGGAATCACCCATCCGCAAGGGATGATTTCCTCCTTACCGGAGTGGCGTATGTTCTTAGGAGAAGGGCGACCCTAGTTCCCAAACGAATGGCTGCACCCCTGCATCTCTGTACTTCCCCACTACCATGGTCATTGGAGGGCGTGATAGGGAACGAGGCACCTCCCATCATTGGACCCAAACGCCTCTTTCTCTATGCTCTGTCGCACTTCGGGCCTCCATCCTGGAGTAAGTCCCAGCACCATGGGCCGCCTAATGCGTAAGCCCCTCTTCGCTTCTCACGGACGCACCCTTCACGGCGTGATCGTCAGGCCCTTGCTGTCTCTTGTTTCTCACAACGAGCATGACTCACATGGGCTTAGATCATGGATTGGCCACGATAATACCTCGTCCAGCATGACGTTAAACTACATGCCCTCATCCATCATTACGTTAAACTGCATGCCCTCGTTCAGTATGACGTTAAACTGTATGACTGCGTCCCGGATGACATTAAACTGCACACCCATTTGAACTATGAGGTCTTTGATCCATGTCAAGTCATGGTACGTATGAAGCCTCCACAAGGTTCAAGACCACACGTCATACAATTCACATCGAGTTCCGCATTCGTCCCGCATGGCGTTAAACTGAATTCCAGTTCGACGGCAAGCCGTTGTCACCACCCAAACTATGAGGATTTTGATCCATGTCACGGCATGGTACGTAGGAAGAATCCCTGAGGTTCAAGCCCAACAATCATTGGCCCAAACCGTCTCCTTGTCGGTGTTCCAAGCCCCCATTTTCACCCAAACTATGAGTACTTTGATCCATGTCAAGGCATGGTACGTAGAAAGCCTTCACGAGGTTCAATCCCACCACAAGTGGGCCCCCGGGTTCACCTTCAGGTTGGTTCGCCGAAAAAGCCCCTCCAAACTACGAGGACTTGGATCCATGTCAAGGCATGGTATGTTGGAAGCCTCCATGAGTTTCAAGCCCACCGCTCGTCGTTTATTCACGTCAGGTTTCACTCTTGTCCAGCATGACATTAAACTGCATCCCAGTCCGACGGCAAGCTGTTGTGACCATCCCGAACTACGAGTACTTTGATCCATGTCAAGGCATGGTACGTACGAAGCCTTCCTGAGGTTCAAGCCCGTCTCTTATCGGACCAAGGTCCACTTTCACATCTGTTCGCTGGCGATTCCCATCGGACCAAGGTCCACCTTTACGTTGGTTCACTGACGACATCCATCAGGCCAAGGTCCACCTTCATGTCAGCTCACCGGCACCATTCTAAACTACGTGAACTTTGATTCCCTGCCACGGGGATACATAGGAGGTCTCTTCGTGGCTCAAGCCCGACTTCACCGTCTCTCTTACGATGGTCCCTTTCCATTCCCCTCTCCACTTCATTCATCCATCCATCCGCTCCTCTTCACATCTGTCCATAGGCTGGTCCTAGTATCGGCATCCCTTCAAGGGAAATCCCTCAATCCGATCCATTCTAGCTAAGCCTCTGATCGGGCTGATCTGTCTCCGATGGACGTTAAACTCGTGGCATACCCTGTGTTAAACATAGGAAGCAGAGGAAAATCTCAGACATATGTCTATGATATATAATTCCCTGCGCTCGATGTGGGATGCCTCTGGTTTCCACGCCCTCGAGAATCCCTGTGACCAGGGATAACAGACAGACATGCCAGGTCCCCAGTATCCAGAAACGCTACTGATGCCTCAACGTGACTACTCCCCCAACTGGAGGTTGCTACCCTGACCGCAGCCTTTGGAATGTCCTGACAGAAGCAGTGTAATTTACCAGTATCCATGGAAACATGGCACTGGGAAGGGATTCACAAACAACATATTAAATCTATGAGGGAGACCCGGACTAGGTGATGAGTTCTGAGGAGGAATCCACGGAAGGATGAACCGACATCCCATCATCCCGTTTTGATCAAGGAGTAGGCGTCCCTGAATAAGGAGCGAATGCCGCCCGCCTTTGGAAAGAGGGAATGTAGGGCAACAGTGCAGTGCGTCCTCCTCTGTGAACGGACGGATGCCCACACCCCGACGAAATTGTTGGAAATAGAAATGGTAAACCCGACGTGAAATTATTCTCCTCAATGTGGAGATTAGTAGCATTTGAGACACCAGTATATTGACGTGTCACCAGATCCAGATATCTGGTGCCTGGTCCCACCAAGAAAATAGCGGGCCTGTCATGAAACTCACCAGCAGTCGGGGCAGTAGAACGTGGGGCACTCTGTTCTGCAGCGTGTTGGCGTGGATCCTTCTTACAGACATGGAGAATGGAAGGACGTTGTGTCACTGGTTGTCAATAATTTTCCTCACAGTGCTGATGAGTTGATCCCTTCGTTTCCCAGGAACCAGGTTTCTGTTACAGAGACACGATCACCGCCCTCTCGCCTACGCAGGGGAAGGGGCAAAACCGCCACAGCAACCCCGTATGGCACTGCTACCACCATGACGACTGCCACATCACGGAATATGGGGTGCCCACATCCCCTTTCCCCATCAGAGTTCATCCGGAGAAGGGTGATCAACAACCTCGTACGCAGGTACGAGGAGGAAGGGGTCATCCCAACTCGGGATATGACCCGCCTGGACCTGGAGGCATCCAGGCCCCACTGTCAACGCTGCCCTAACAGTCCACGCAGGGATCCCCAGCTCCCAACCCCAATGTTCAACCTTTTCGGGAGCCTGTCCCCGGAACGCCTTGACAAATCCTCGCCTTACACTGATGTGGCAGGCGCCGTCTGGCTCGGCCCGCTCAGGGTCCCGACCCAAGGGCTCCAGGCAAGGGCTCCCGTCTGGCCGCATCAGTGCTGCCGTCCGACTCCGCAGGAAGAGAAGGCAGGCCATGCCCCTGCACCACCAACGCCATCTCGTCTGACCCGACGTCAGCGCCGGGCCTGGGTTGAGGACGCTTGCCCAGATGCGTCGACGTCAACAGATACAGTTGCTCGAGCCACCACCGACATGCATCATGGAGTACCTGCATGCACTGAGTAGGGGCACTCCTTCACCCAACCAGGATCGAGACCCCAACCGCCCCACGGGCTGGCTGGGTTGACTCTCCGGGTTGCAGGCCCGAGTGGTGATCGCTGCGAACTAACCCACGGTGATGTCACCCCGTATGGAGGCCCTCCCCGTACCACTACTCTACAGAGTGTGGGACTTCCCCACTCCGAAGATCATCATGGAGGAATGCCTCACGCTACCCCCAACCCGAAGGAAGACCTACCCCGTGGCAGTGATTCTTGGCACGGAAACCTTTCCCGTGCCCACTATACAGGGTTTGGAGTCCATCCTCCTGCCCCTGACAGCCGATCTGAAGGCACTACCCATTCGGTCCTTCTCCAATTTGGGGGCCCCCCTACATCCTCTCTGCAACGGGAAAAGGTCCTCCTCGCCCCCGAAACTTGGGGAGTGAAGGTCAGCCTCGCTCCGCCCGCATCAACTATGGTGGTCCTCCCCATGCTCCTTTTGATTCTAACAGAGGCTCCGCCCACATGGGTGTTATCCGTGGAGTTCCTCCCCATGTACCCTTCGACATTTGCCCCAGTTCCCCTCGCACCTCGGCTATCTCGAGCAGGGGCCCCCTCTACCACGGCGCCATCACTGCCCCAAGGCTACCTATTAGCAACCCTGCCCCGAAGATCCACCCCAGGGCAGGAGAATGGGTTGTCCCCACCACAAGAAGAGTCCTGTGAAGTCCCAGGTGGAGATCAAACCTACCCGCTTCTCGGACTCTGAAGCAGAATGCGACTCAGTGATGGAACCTTCTCCCCGCTCCCTCGTATCAAGGACTGGGGCAGGAACTAGGCACGTTAGCCTCATTCTCCCGGAATATGAGGTCCACCATATTCCCATCTCTCTCCTCAGGTACACCCAGGAGGAAGAAATCATGGAAATTCTGCAGGTCTCGAACGTGAAATCACCACCATTGTCACCAGAAGCGCCCTCTACCTCTACAAGAGATCACGTAGAGCTATTTTGGGGGCCAACAGTGGTAGAGGGACGACATGACCCATCGCCGGCAGCTGCGAATCCTGTGCCGGAAGCTGTGGCTATCAGCCCATCGTATCGTGACATCGTGGCCATGTCACCTCACTCTTCATAGGATGGCCCAGAATTCGGCGGCCAGTCAGCTCGTTCGTCGTATTCTCCGCCGCCGAGTTTACTATCCCAGAGGTCCACCATGGTACCACTACCGGTCCCTCAGCCGCCCTCGGTTGACGAGTGGGTCAATACAGGGCCAGACCTCGAGTCCGAACCCAGGAGCTTCTGAAGCATTCTCGCAGCGGATTACTTCCCGGAGAAGTTCTGGCCGACGGCGGCGCTGAACTTTCGCGCACCAGAGTCCCTCACCCCTGAAGAAGTGGGGTGCTTTTGTCGAACCCTATGGACGACACACATTCGCCTTCGTTACGAGCGGGTGGTGTACCCCAGATGTCGAGACCACTTTGAAGAAATCGGCGAGCAATGTCGCCTGATCAATTTGGCCGCACTCCTTATAGCCCAGCACCCTGAGTCGCCAGGCCGTCAGAGCCCCCTTCAACGGAAATGTGCTCAGAGTTTCAAAGTCCTCCGTAGAGTCATCAGGGAAGCTACCCCCCATGTGAAAGTCTGTGGTTGGGGACACTATGCCGCTCTCCTCTTTGACCATATCCGACGACAGCCCGATTCACTATGCGACATTGAGGACATGCCCTTGAGAGGGGTCACGGTCCACATGGCTGACGTAGTGGACAAAGAAGACAATCTTGAATTCCTTGATGGAGACATACCCCCTGAGGGCGTACCGCCACTGCTGGACCCATAAGGGAGGGTTACCCGTCAGCAGAGGAACCTGATAGGCCTCCCCGTACCCACCGAGTCGCTGGAACTCGGTCGAAATACTTGCAAGGGTAAAGAGCATGTCGGAACTGTAAAGCACACCGACCCGTCTGCCTCTGTGCAGAAAATGGATGAAGATCCCGAGAAGGCCACGTTACACTTGCAGCTTGCTGGGCAGAAGAGGCTGGTTGATGAACTCATGGCTAAGCGCGCTGCGGAGCGGCGACCCTACTATGGTAATCCAAGGCCAGGGCAGCAGGGGCAGGAAAAATTTCCCCCCGGTGAGATGCCTCCAGGCAACCCTGATCATGCTACTTCATCAGAAAGGGAAGAAGCCGAAACTTATGGCAAGAGGGAGCGATACGTCTCACCAACCCCCACCCCCCCCCCCCCCCCCCGAACGACTGGGCAATCTGGAGAATCCAGTCCGGGTTCCCCCAGTCGCCCCACAGGTCGCTCCACCAGCTGATCCATGAGCTGCCGAAGCCATATACCATGTTGAAGAACCTGGTAACGCACTTGTGATCAGGTATCCCTGTCAAGACAGGGACCCCCACCTGGATGATCTGATAGCGGCACTCACAGCCCTCCTCGAAGCATTGGAAACGCGGCAGGTGGCGGTCTCACCGGATGACAAGCTGTATCTTGTGTGGGTGGATGATATTCCCACACCCCTGGGTTTTGGGAACCCCACTTTCTCGCCCTTCAACTGGACAGGGGACCCATCGCAGCACTTGGCTCTTTTTTCTTCCAGGTGCGGCCCCATGCTGGGGACCCCGGCCCAGCAAGAAGCCGCCAAGCTCCGATGTTTCGTATAGACATTGGAATGTCCCGCATTATCTAGTACAGCCAACTCCCTATCGGATCGGTGACCGGTTTGGAGGATCTCTGCCGGCAGTTCCTATACCAGTTCAGCTCCACCACGTGGAAGACTAGCATTTCAGTCCACTTCATGTGCAAGAAAAGGCCTGATGAGCGAGTCGCGGATTTCATCGCCCAGTGGAAGGGAATTACGTATTCCCTCGATATTCCACTGACTCAGGAGCAATTACTGACGATGTGTGTGGGGAACGTCAAAACAGAGCTGGTACCCTCCCTAATTACCCATAACTACCCTGTAGGGTTTGTAGATTTCTCAGATAAGGCTCGGCTCCTTGAGGGGGCTCTTCAACAGGCTAGTCAGGCACACTTGTTTCCCCCTATGATCCCAGCCATGAGGACAGCCAGAGCCGAACCCACTGTGGTGGCCCAAATAGAAGCCGCTCGGCAATTGCAATTACTGCTAGTGACACCATCCCAGCAACACTACAGAGGTCCTCCACCTCAAGCACATGATCCCGCCCAGCAGTGACCGCCTCCGAATCGACAGGTTCCCCCGCACAATGCGCCACCTCCACCTAGGCGAGACAATCAGGCCCTGCCCCCTCGGCAGGCCCCTCCAGCCCCTCGTCAGGGCCAGGACCCCAGGGCCCCCCAATCTGGAAAGAATGCACCATACTTATTCGTTAAATGAAAATATGGTCTCTGGCTACTTCCGAAGTTCTCTAGAGCAAGGGATTGTGCACCTGCCCGAGTGCAGAAGGCCGGCATAGGCGCATCTCACCGATCACCCCAACTACTGTCCTTATCATCAGATTCTGGGGAACACCCTCAAGCAATGATATGTGTTTAAAGACTTGCATCAAGACGAGGTCAACAACAACATAGTCAGGTTGAGCCCGGCACCCGCACGAGTAGCGGGTGTCTTTTCAGGGTCAGAGATCGGCAGCGACATCGAAGGCGAGTGGGAAGAGGTTCGCAGCCACGGATCCCGGAAATACGACAACTGGATGACTCAAAAAACCTTCGTCGGTGCCCATGGTATCATCCTGGCGTTCCTGATGTAGCCAGAACCTCCAGAAGAAGTAGCTGATACCTCTGCATCATCTTCACAGCAGATCTCTTCCCAAAAAGGCAAGCAGCGACGACGCAAGAAGAAGCAATGTGCTCTGCCGGTGCTGTCGTCATCCCTCACTCTCGGCGACTTTATGCCCCCTGAAATGGGGATTCCACCCAAAATCCGCCCGGTGATGGATGACTCCTCGAGTGACAGTCATGGGTACGCTTCGGTTAAAACCGTGGAGCTGGTAAAGCCCTATATAACTCCCGATGAGGGGGAACGCCAGGCGAACCTCCCCAATGTTTCCAGCCGATGTCAACGTCAGCAGAATCACAACCGCGCCTGTCATTGAGGTACATCAGCATACACATTCAGCCAAGTCGTGCATGCTAATGAGACAAGACAATAGGCTCAGGGCAAAGCTCAGCACGCGCAACCCCATCTAACGCCCTCAGCTCTACCTCCACCGCTGTTTGTGCTACTAGATCAGGGAGAGCTTCCTCGTTCGTATCACAGTCAGTCTTTCCCGGCTACAAGACAGACTCCACTGTCCAAGCCTAGTCCGGCGACTACTCTCTAGGCTTCAACTAGTAGGCAGCAGGATGTACACAGTACTAACCAATCGCCGGTTCAACCGGCAGGACCCGCTATGCCTCCAAATTTCGAACGACCTCTAGTAGGTAGAGGTCCGCGTTTGGCACGAAAGTATGATGTCCTGAAGCACCTGGCCAGCATTCCAGCAAGGCTTTCTATCGTTGAGGCCCTTCTTCTGCCATCTGAAATGCACGAGGCACTTGCTGAGGCCCTAAGGAGCCCCATCCAGTTTGAGACAGAGGTAGAAGCTGGAGAAGCCTTCCATACCGAGACAATTGAGAATGTCGAATATCAGGCGGTTATCTCGTTCTCCGGTGAAGATGAGGACCCACCTATACAGGGGAATATTCATCTGTTGTACATCACTGGCCACTTCAATGGTGTGGAAGTCCATCACTGCCTCGTTGACACGGGTTCCAGAATCAACCTAATTCCAACTGGGACGTTGCGAAAGCTGGGTCTGTCTGAAGGAGATTTAACTCCCTCTGACCTCAGAATCCAAGGGTACGACAGGACCGAGCAAACCCCAATGGGAAAGATCCTCCTGAAGACTCAGTTCGGTGGCTTAATTTCCAGCACCGAGTTCATGGTCGTCTCTTAGGACACTGCCTACAACACGTTGATGGGTAGTCCATGGCTCCCTCTACATGCAGCGGTCCCTTCATCATTTCACAAGTGCCTAAAATACTCACTCAATGGTCGAGTAGGCGTGCTCCAAGGAGATGTGTCTCCCTTCGCCTCTTGTGAGGCCCGCTATCTGGATGATGGTTATTAAAAAGGTAAGGATATGCAAATCCAATTAAGTGAGGATGAACCCGCCCCTGTCACAAGTGATCCCTAGGCAAGCATGGATGACGCCAACATCCTCCCGATCCACCGATTGGAGGCCACGACCCCCGACATGGGGCAATGTTTTGTTGTTTCGGGTACACAAGGAAGCCATGTTCCCGTGTCCAAGAGACGGAGGAAAATCACCTAGTAATCCTACATAAACTAGGCTCAGGTGATCCTGGAACCTCCTACCCCTATACGGTACCGGGAAGCCAGGCTTATGACAACGGTGGTACGCCATACTTGTCTCTTCCGCCGGGATGGAATCCACCGACTCAGACTGACACGTCACCACTGCTTTGATATCATCAAACGTGGCCCCTTAGGCCGAAGGCAAGATGGGATAGGGTCGACTACCTTCATTGCCATGGTCTCAATGGCGAGTGAGTCTCCTGATATGATGACCACTGCTACCCAATCCAACACCAGCTGGCCCTCATGTTTTGATAGCCCAGAAGTATCTCCCGTCGTAGGAAATCCCCCCACGGGTGGAGAGGAAGATCTGGAGGATGCTCCCCCATCCTTTGAGGAAGGCGTATCTACCACGGTTGATGAACTGGTACATGTGAACCTTGGTAGCGAGGCAGATCGGAAACCCACATTGATTAGTGCAGCCATGTCCCCCGAGGAGCGGTAGCAGTACATAGACTTCCTCAAACAACACTGTGACGTGTTTGCTTCGAGTTACAACGAGATGCCAGGACAAGATCGCCAGGTAACCATTCACCGTCTGGGCCTCCCGACAAACCATCGTGGATTTAAGCATCCTCATAAGAAGATGCACCCTTCTCATGGTGCTATGGTTGAGGCAGAAGTTGACAAGATTATCAAAGCCAAATTCATTAAGGAAGTCCAGTACCCCAAGTGTCTTGCCAACATTGTTCCAGCTAGGAAGAAGAATGGGCTGATAAGATTCAGCATCGACTTCCGCAACCTTAATCACCACTATCCAAAGGATGACTTCCCACTCCCGGTGATGAAGTTATTGATTGACGCCACAGCCGGGTTCCAAGCTCTCTCTTTCATGGATGGGTATTCCGGGTACAACCAGATCTGGATGGCCCCTGAGGACGAGGAGTTCACTGCCTTCAGGACTCCCCAAGGTACCTTTTGATACCAGGTTATTCCATTCGGTTTGAAAAATGCAGGTGCCACTTATCAGAGGGCCATGCACTGCATATTCAAGCAGATTCTTGGGACGCTGGTGGAATGATACATAGATGACCTAGTGGTCATATCATGTCAGTGCCAGGACCATCTCAATGACCTCGAGAAGTTGTTCAGTTTCCTTCATTCTTGTCACCTGAAGATGAACCCGTTGAAGTGCGCCTTCGGGGTCACCTCTGGGAAGTTTCTGGGCTTTGTTGTTAGATACCGAGGTATGGAGATCGACCCAGAGAAGATCAAGGCCATCAGCCAAATGCCTCCCCCGAGCAACATTCAGGAAATTCGAGGCCTCCAAGGCCACTTAACCTATATACGCCGATTCATCGCAATTTTGGCTGGAAATTGTAAGCCCTTTTCCCAGCTCATGAAGAAGGGTGCCGCCTACGAATGGGACGAGGAGTGTCGGACTGACTTCGAGGAAATCAAGCAGTATCTGCTCCAACCTCTGTTTTTGATGCCACCCATCTCCAGAAAGCCGCTGGTCCTTTACATGACCACCCTGTAAAGATCCCTCAGTAAACTGCTCGCCCAGAAGAATAACAAGGGTACCGAGAACAGTCTCTACTATCTCAGCTGCATGCTTCTCGATACGGAGGTCAGATACTCCCCTATCAAAAAGATCTTCCTTGCACTTGTCTTCGCCGTGTAGAAGTTGAGACATTACCTACAACACCATGAGGTTCAATTGGTCTCCAGGGTAGACCCACTAAAGTACATCCTGAACCGCCCCATGATGTCTGGCCGACTAGCACGGTGCGCAGTGATTCTTCAGCAGTTTGATATCAGGATCATACCTCAGAAGGCCATTAAGGGACAGGCGTTGGCAGACTTTTTAGCTTCCCATCCAACCTCCGCAGATCAATCCATGGACCTGGATTTTCCTGATGAGACAATCCTCTCAGTCGATCATGTCGTCCCATGTCGGTAAATGCATTTTGACAGTGCCTCCCGGAGCCCCATCCGTAGGAGGCTCAACGATCCTAAGCTCAACAGATTGGGCCTGGGTATTGTCTTCATTACGCCGGCGCAAGCCGTCCCACCATACTCATTCCTGTTGTCAGAAGGCTATACGAACTACGAGGCAGAGTGCCAGGCTCTCATCACCGGTCTCGAGTTGGCCCTTTTGATCAATGTGTACCATCTACATGTGAAAGGAGATTCCAAGCTGGTAATAAAACAGGTTAATGGCGACTACGTCGTCAGGAATCTGGAGCTTGTACCATTACTGGAGTACACCCTCCGCCTAATGGCCCAGTTCTCTTCTCAACCAGAGATTACCCATGTCTCACGGTCACAGAACGGTCAAGCAGACACCTTGGATGGCTTAGCCGCGTCGCTCGAAGAACTCGAGCAAGATGATTTGATCAAACATGTGGCACACCGGAGAGTCATTGACCCCATCACCCAAGAGGACAATGATGGATTGCGAGTAAGTCATCTCACTGCCGGACCCTCTACGTCAGGGGTCCCGGGTTCGTCAGACACAGTGGATGAAGCCACTCCCGACTGGAGGGCACCTTTTGTTGAGTACCTCCAAAATGGTCGCCTCCTAGAAGACCGCGCCGAGCGCGAGCGAGTTCGATGCTGCGCGCTACAATTTACCCTCCAGAGCGGCCCCCGTCTTGAACAGATCTTTTATAATCTGAGTTTCGATGGCGTCCTCCTCCATTGCATTCAAGGAATAGAGATTCCACAAGTTATGCAAGAGGTTCACGCAGGTTCTTGTGGCGCCCATCAAGATGGGCCGAAGCTGTCCCATCAAATATGGAGGTTGGGGTACTTCTGGCCCTCTATGATCCACGATTGTATTGGGTATGCCAAGAGATGCCACGTGTTCCAAGTTCACACCAACATCCGGCATCGGCCGCCGAAGCCCCTCCATCCCACCAAGTACTCTTGTCCATTTGCGGTATGGGGACTTGATGTAGTGGGACCATATCCACCGGCAACAGCTTGCCAGTGTAGTTTCATCCTAACTACTAAAGATTTCTTCTCCAAGTGGGCATAGGAAGTTCCACTCAAAGAGGTCAAGGCCCGTTCCATCGTTGACTTTGTGAGCTCCAATATTATCCACCGGTTTGGGGTCCCTCACGCCATCCTCACCGATAACGGAACTAACTTCCGAGCGGCTGAACTAAAGAAATTGTACGCCAAGTACGAAATCCGTTCAAACCATACCTCCCGCTACCACGCGCAGAAAAACGGACAGATCGAGGCGTTCAACAAAACCCTCTCTGACATTCTGTAGAAGATGGTTGGTCAGAACAGGAAAGTTGGCCGAACAAGCTCCCCAACGCCCTATGGTCTTATCGGATGACGACTCGTAACTATACCCAGGTGACCCCATATCCCCTGGTGTATGGAGCTAAAGCTGTCCTACCCACTGAGATCCAGCTGCCATCGTTACACACTGTAGTCTATGATCACCAGACATCAGATGAGGTAGCCAAAATCCATCTAGCTAAATTAGAAGCACTGGACGAGAACCGACTTCGTGCCCTGCACAATCTCGAAAGGCATCAGGATAAGATAGCTAGGGCTTTCAATAAGAAGGTTCGTCTGCGCTCTTTTCCACAGGGCGACCTAGTACTAGCCCTTCGAGCACCAATGATTCCCGATAGGAAACCGCCCAAGTTAGAACCCAAATGGGAAGGGCCTTATATCATCCATAAGGTTTACCCCAATGGGACGTACTCCTTGGTGGCCACGGATGGAGAGTGCATAACCACTCCCACCAATGCCAGGTTCCTCAAGCGGTACTTCGCCTGATCTTGTAGGGTCCCGCATGACCTTAAACTGCATGGCAGGGTCCCGCATGACCTTAAACTGCATGGCAGGGTCCCGCATGACCTCAAACTGTATGGAAGGGTCCCGCATGACCTTAAACTGCATGGCAGGGTCCCGCATGACATTAAACTGCATGGAAGGGTCCCGCATGACCTTAAACCACTTGGCAGGGTCCCGCATGACCTTAAACTCCATGGCAGGGTCCCGCATGACCTTAAACCACATGGCAGGGTCCCGCATGACCTTAAACTCCATGGCAGGGTCCCGCATGACCTTAAAATGAATGGCAGGGTCCTGCATGACCTTAAACTGTATGGAAGGGTCCCGCATGACATTAAAATGCACGGCAGGGTCCCGCATGACCTTAAACAGCATGGCAGGGTCCCGCATGACCATAAACTGCATGGCAAGGTCCTGCATGACCTTAAACTGCATGGCAGGGTCCCGCATGACCTTTAACTTCACGTTATGGTCCAACAAGACCTTAAACTGTAAGGTCCTGCATGACCTTAAACTGCATCTTCATCATGCAAGACGATAAACTGCAAAATGGTCCGAGATCTATGACCATAAACTAAGATCCCCCCCTTCCTTACTGCAAGACCTTAAACTACAAGTCAGTCATGCCTTCCTAACCGAGGATCATCCTCAGGCCCCGTGGCCTCCTCGGGCCCACAGCCCCCATCTTCACTGCGAGATGTTAAACCGTAAGCTGGTCAGGTCTCCCTGGCCGCGGCCTGGCCTCAGGACCCTTGGTTATACTCGACTTACCCTCTTGAGGGATTGTACGGTATGGTGTAGGATTACGTCCTCATTCACGTCGGATTACTTGTCATACCTTACATATCCCAAAATTAGATGCATCCTCATCCCACATGACTTTAAACTGCATCTCATGAACTACGTGTGGCTTGATTCTCATCTTAATGGGATACGTAAGAATTCTCGGACACCACGTCTTAGGCCCAGCCCCAAGCTTTTCTCTTCCACTATCCCCCCTAGGAATAGTTTCCTTGGAGGACCCTTGTGTAGCGAGGAGTAGGCTTTCTTAGCCCCGATCATACAACTCCACTCATACAAGGATTGAAACGGTTGCACCATGTGACCACTCCCGTTCTTCTATGCTTCCACGTACTAACTGCATGACACTAAACTACATGGCATTTAAGAACTATGTATGGCTTGATTACCATCCTAATGGGATACGTAGGAACGATCGGGCATTTCTTCCATTGGCACAGCCTGAAAGCCAAAATCTTCACCTTGGTGCAAGACATATGGAAGGGTGCACACTTTTTCCCCAACTCACTTTGAGCAAGCCTCGACCAGGCTGCACACCCCCTAGAGATGTTTGATTCTTTCATGTATGGACACAGCTATTCTTCACCCACTCCTTGACTCGGATTCCATCATTTTTCACACCCAGAGGGACCCCCAAGAACGGCCTGGATTCTTCGCCCAAGGGCTCTCCTGTGGATACGGGCCGACGCCCCTGAGGGTTTTCAGTCAACAGGCCGATACAAGTCCCACGTTGCAAATTTGGTCAACGGTCGACGCTCATTTGTTGCTCCCATATCAGGTCACTATAGGAACGCTGTGTTTCAAACATGGTCAACAGTGTCCTGGATCTTCTGGTCCACCCTGAGATGTCCCAAACATCGAGTGCAGTGATTTGTTCTACCCCATCCCAAAGTGACAAACATCCCCCCGGGTGGTGCTAGTGGTCGGGCCCACGACACCGATTACCCTATAAGGAGTGTACGGTGTGGGTGGGGCTATGTCCTCATTCACATCGGGATCATGTACCATGCCGTACGCCTTCCGTTAAGAGGCCTAGCCTTTGGCCCCTTGGCCTCACAGGGTCCCCGACCCCCGTCCTCATGTAAGACGTTAAACTGCAGACCAGTCAGGCCTTCCAGACCGATGCCTAACCTTAGGCCCCTTGGACTTCTCGGGCCCCTCCGCCCAACCTCTTACCCAGGGTGTATGGTGTGGTGTGGGACCATGTCCTCATTTTTGTAGGGATCATGTACCACGCCGTACGCCTTCCCTTACGAGGCCCAGCCTCGGGCCCCTTGGCCTTCTCGGGTCCCCGGCCTTCATCCTCACTGCAAGACATTAATCTGCAAGCAGTTCAGGCCTCCCTAACCAATGACTAACCATCAGGCCCCTTGTCCTTTTTGGGCCCCAGCCCAAGTCCTCTCTTATAGGAGTGTATGATGTGGCGTGATGTTATTTTCCCATTCACGTTGGTTTATTCTCCGTACAGTTCACCTCCCTTGTTTGGGGGTATATTACTTCCCCCCCCGTCCTGTATGACGTCAAACTACATCTAGAGAACTACGTGTGGCTTGATTCCCATCCTCATGGGATACGTAGGACCACCTGAATATCTAGGATTCGGGTCCAGCCCCATCTCTCGAGATTCTTCATCTCATCTTGGCCCCTTGGCCCACCCTTCCTCCGTGAGAGGATTATATGGTGTGGTGTGGGATTATGTCCTGATTCACGTCGACCTCGTAATGACCACTCCATGTACCTCTCCCTCCTGATCTGTTTCGTCGATCCCTTTTTGGCGGTTCACCAATGTGCCTAAGAGTACTCTGGTTTATTACCAGGAATGCCAAGCTTTACTCGGACACATCCGCACACGCTTTCCATGATTTGTGTATCCCTGCATCAGTGCTTCCATCATCTTTCACACCCAGAGGGACCCCCAAGAATGGACTGGATACTATGCCCAAGGGCTGTCCTACCGTTACGGGCCAACGCCCCCGAGGGTTTCAGACAAAAAAATGATAAAATCATGCGTTGCGAATATGGTCAGCGGTCGATGGTCGTTTGTTGTTCCCACCTCAGGCTAACGCGATATGGACGCTGTGTTTCTACCATGGTTAATAGTTTTCCTCTATCTCCACACTAACCCATTAAGCCCAAAATGTTGGGTACACAATTCACACCCTTCATCACTTCATCGTGTCTAAGTAGAGTCTCAGAACTCTTGGTACTTTTCCTCCGTGCACGTCTGCGCGTTGGGGAAACAAGCCGCGTCAAAGGTGTCCTTTGGGGCTCTCTACCAACTCCCCTCTGATGGGCGCCCCAGGTATTGCTATAAGGATTCCCCCATTGTTTCCCACAACGATATTAACTCACGTGGGCTTAGGGATCGGGTTGACGTCTGCGCTAACTTGAGAAGTTATTACCATTCATGGTCCGAGCTCTATGACCATAAACTAATATCCATCTAGAACTACATTCAGCTTGATTCCCATCCTCATGGGATACGTAGGACCGCCCAGATGCCCTATCTTAGGGTACAACCCATTTGGGATCCAGTCGCTCCCCCATGTTTCACCTCTTACCTCTATATAGGCCCCTCGGCCTAAGGTCTCCCTCTCCGAGTGACATACAATGTGATGTGGGATCATGTCTCCCTCAATTGTCTTTTATAACACTACACATGTTCCCCTCCTAGCATCGTCTCTGCTATGTCTGCGCAGCATGACGATAAAATGCATGCTTGGTCCTATCATACGACCCTAAACTGTGACATTATCGTCCTGGTCGCACGACGAAAAACGGAACTGCATTTTGGCGACCTCGATGTAGAGGACATCACGTTGGGTATTGGTCATGTACCATGCCATTTGTCAACGATCATCATGGCTTGATCCTTGTCGCGACACCACGACCAACTAATCTAGGCATGTCGCTTCACAAAAAAAAACCACTCACCTTAAAGGACAAACAGGATTTATCAAATTCCGCTTCTTTTAGTGCAAGGGCCAGGCCCGCACTCCCCTTTTCCCCTGGAACTGGTATCTTACCATGTCACCTTTCAGAACTACGTGTGGCTTGATTCTCATCCTCATGAGATACGTAGGAGCTCCCGGGCACTTCCTCATGGGCCCAGCCTAACCTTTTTGTTCGGTCCCTAGACTCGAGAAATTTCCAAGAGAACACATGGTAAGTAGGGGTTAGGTCCTCATTCACGTCAGGTTTTGTAACCACCTTTCCATGTGTCCCTTTCTCCCCCTACCCACTCATGGTCCAAGCTCTACAACCTTAAAAAAAGACATTTTCAAGAACTATGTACAACCTGATTCTCATCCTCATGAGATACGTAGGAGCGCCCAGGCATTTCCCCGCGGGCCCAGCCTAACATTCGCTTTCGGTCCCTTGACCAAAAACCTCTCCTAAGGATGTCGTGCGGTGTGATATGGGATTGTGTCCTCATTCACTTCGGGCTGTTCACTGCACCGTACACACCCCCTATCCCCACTCACGCTAGGTGGTTGAGTTACTCCACCATGTGCCTCTTATGTTTCCTCCCATCCATGGTCCAAATTATACGACCCTAAACTAAGATCTCCCTATGGGAAAGGACTCTTCTCCCCTATCTAATATGTATCGTTGTCATATTCAGATTTGTTTCGACAAAGATCCTGAAGTGTGGGATTTTCATACGGACATTCCTCTCGTCCCATGACCATGCTTCGTGAGCTCCCTATTTGGATCCTCATCCTCATCCACATCCAAAAGGACCCTCAGATGACATTGATACTAGGCTTAAGGGCTCCCCATGAATGATGGACCTAAGGGCCCTCCAATTGATTCGAGCCAACGTCCCTGCAGATCTCTGACAACATTTGTTACATGGTCCGTGTTTCGAACATGGTCAACGGTCAACCCTCATTTGTTTGTCCCCATTCTAGGAAAACACGACATGGATGATGGATATCTCCATGGTCAACAGTTATCCTCCATCGTCACGCCGCCATCATTGTGATCTGAATCTCGAGCGCCATGATTCACACATTTTCACTTCCTCATGTTCAAGTGGAATTCCATTATACTCGGCTCTTTATCTTCGCGCATCTAGGTGTGCTAAATGATCATGTTAGTGTCATCGGGATGGTATTTACCGAGCGTCCCTTTGCCCTAACATTCCCCTTTCTGTGTCGGGATATTCCCACCAATACTTCTTGTTTCCCACACTGAGCACGACTCACGTGGGCTGTGTAGTTTTGGAAGGATTTGTACCAACACGGTCGGGCTTCTCATCGACCCGCATGATGTTAAACTGCGCTACCAGAACTACGTATGGCTTGATTCCCATTCTAATGGGGTACGTAAGAATGCTCGTACACTCTGCTTCGGGCCCAGCCTAATCCTCACTCTTGGTCCCTCGACCTGAAGAGTTTCTTTTGGGGGTACGTGGTGTGATTTGGACTCCAAGTCCTCATTCATGTCAGTTTCATATCTACCGCACCATACGCTCCCTAGGATCTTCCATTTTATTCCACGTCCTATCGTACGACGTTAAACTACAGGAATCCATGTGTCCTCAACGCATGACACTAAACCGCGGTTCTACCTTGAACAAGTTCAGGATGCCTCATGTTAACCATGGGATGCACCAGAGCATCTATCAGAGAGGATTTCACCTAGCAGTGTTGGTCTTTGACTGCACTATGCTTCCAGAACTACGTACGGCTTGATTCCCATCCTCATGGGATACGTAGGGACACCCAGGAATTCCACCTAGTGTCCAGTCCCAGGAATCGTAAAATCTTGTTCCGCCCCCTGGTCGGACCCCTCATAAGGGACCGTGTAACTATGACTCTGCCCTGAATAGGTTCAGAATTCCCCAAGATTACATTGGGAAGAGGTAAATCCCCTCACCAGAGAGGCCCTGTCTGAAAGAAGGAATGATCCATGATTAAACCAATGCACCCATATGGTGTACTCCCACTACGGTGGTGTAACTACCTAAGTGTTGGATTATGTTCGGACAAACCATCACTCTATATTCCACGCTTTGTGTAACCCTTACTCGGATCCTCGTCCCCTTTCATGTCCCACAGGACCCCCTAACGGCCTGGTCTCATGCCGCATCAGCTCACCTACCGTCCCGGGACAACGTTCCGGAAGACTGGTCATGTTTGGAAGGACCCCATAACAGTATGGATGTTTGACCAATGGTTCGCCGACTGTCCTGGGTCAATGTCCCGAAATATTGACCGACAATATTTGTGACATGGTCCCGTGTTTCGAACATGGTCAACGGTTGACCCTCACTTTTGTCCCCATTACAGGGTAACGCAGTAAGGATACTGCTTCTCCTCCATGATTAACAGTTGTCCCTTATTGTCACGCCATCCCCACAACGCTCCGAATCTTGGGCATCATAATTCACGCTTCCCGTTTCCATCTGTTCGGACAGATTCCAGTGCCCATGGTGTTTCACCGTTCGTACATGAGGGAACGCCGAAGAAATGGTATTTCGGCTGGTCTGAAAAGTTCCTTCTCCGGTCAAGCCTCTCCCATCTTTCAGAAATCCGGACTGGTAATCCGAATCCCGGATGCCCAGAGCGTGGTCTCCACTCCTATGTTAGGTGGGATGAGAAGGCAACTATCTATTATTTATCACATTGGGATTGACCCACGTGGGCTTGGGGAATTATCATCGAACATCCCATAGACATTGTAGGGATGTAATGAGGTGATTCAAACAGTGGAAATCGTGCGCGCTACGGCATTCAAAACAAATAAGGAAGAAATTGAAGCACGAAAGTACCAATAAAATGTTTTTTTGGTATGTTACAATACTCGGGGGTTGACTCCCCCCATGGACGCGTTGACCCTGTCAAAAGAGCATTGCAGCTCCACCACCTGTTGGCTTGTGGTGTCCAAGGCATGCTGCCGCTGACTCAGCTCCCGCTCCTCCTCAGCAGCAGCGGGGCGTAGTTCGTCAGCCTTGGCTCTGGACCTCTCTACCTCAACCTAAATGGCAGCCATCATTCCATAGGCCTGCCTCATAAGCTCTTCTGCATCCGCTAGCAGGGCCTTCAACCGGGAGATTAGCTCAGATTGCGCATTTAGATAGACTGAGCGCTCATCCGCCCTGGTCTGCAGCTGTTGGACCTCTCTTTCAGCCTCTTGGAGCTTCTTGATGTTTGTCTCCTTCCTTTTCTTCCAGCCCACGCTAATCCCATGATCATGATCCTGGATCTTCTCAGCCATAAGATCTAGGATGAGCACGTGAGGAAGTTGGGCGTCCACTCCCCCAGCTCATAGTTCACGCAACCGTGAGCTGAGTCTATCCATGTCGGCCAGCCATATTGCTTGGGGGGTGTCCTTGATGAAGCGCGTGATTAGCTTCCTTGAATGGCGGCGGACTATGATGTTGTATTCCTTGTCGGAGGTCGTTTTGTCCTAGTCTGCATGATTGGCAGGCTCGTACGCAGGATACGCGTGCAGGAAGTCCTCAGCGGGATCTGCATCTGGCATTGAATCTTGTGCGGCATCTGGCGCCGAAGCAGGCGCGACAGGACAAGGGCCGGCCGACCGATCCTCTTCATCGGAGTCCACCTCAATGACCTCAGGAATGAACCCGCTGGTGGTCCCACCAGTGATGATGTGTGTTGCAGCATGAGGAGATGGGGGTATTATCGCCACCATCACCGGCATGTGCATAGGGGGGATGACACCAGATATCCCAACTAGCCTTGCCACAACAGCCCACGCCAGTCAGAGAACTGTACAACAAAGGGGGTCATAAACGTTAGTTGGTATAGTCTACACATGACGACAAGGAAACCGGCATAGGAAACTTACGAAGATTGACCTCCTCGTGCTGCTCTCAAGCCGGTACTGACGGGACCCCAAGGCGAGGCCCTCCATATTCTGTTCGAAGGTCTGGAGATTCCGGAGGAGCCACCTCGGGTGCTCTGGTCTTACCAGACGCAGAACTGGACGCAGCCATAGGTGCTGGTTCTGAAGGTCCCACATCATCACCCGCCGAGGGGCAAGAACGAGGCCTGCAAACAAATTCCTCTTACATGGCTCAATCATTGGTGAGAAGTCCATAGTGGCCCGAGAACGGACCATATTAAGTTCGGAATGCTACCTCGAGAGCCTCTGCGAAATTGTCGGAATCTGAGCCTTGATCTCCGACCTCTCCCTCCTCCAACGGGCGCCCTCCTCTAGCCTCATTCTCCCGAGAGGAGTCCTTTGATTCTTACGGCAGGGGGAAGCTCTCCCTCAGATCGGCAGCCAATAACTGTGGTGGGACCGTTCGATTCACCAATACCCTCACCCGGTCTATCATTGGGCGAGGGACACCACTGGAATGAACGTAATCCTCCAGCACGTCCAGGTATTGCTCTGTCTCCGCCAGAGACACCATGAAGCCGTCCCGGACTGGGCCTATGCCCGGTAATTCCATCCCGAGGCGATTCAAGTGGGCCCCTATCTCGAGTGGGCTGAGGAATTGTCGGTTGACATACCAAATGTCTTAGGATTCTAGGAAGACAACATCTTCTGACATATCGATATGACGCAGTCGCTTCCCCGGGGCCTGAGTGGATATCCTATGAAATCCCCTCGGTGGATTCCCCTCCGGATGGCCCTGCTCTTCTGGAATCACCGAATCCACTCCTGCTGTCGCACCCTCAGCCGGTGCGGGTCTCACCGCCATGGCGGCTCCGCCACCGCGAGAGGCCCTAGCAGCCCTACGACCCTGACATTGAGATAGAGGAGGCCCACCGTCACCGACCCGAATAGTTGCCTGCTTTAACATCTCCCCTGGGTAAGCAGCTTCCCAACTAATGGCATACTCCCTCACCAATCCGAAAGCGGCGGTGGATGGAGGCAATGCAATTCACATCTTCCCATATTCTCATGTAAACATGAGCCACAACTGCCTCAACACACATGGGTGCTCCTCAATACGCACCTCCCAGTAGACCTTCGGGGTCAGCCGCTGGAGGCACCGGAACTTCCTCGCAAACCGATGAGGGTTGTACGGTTCACAGAGAGACTCACGATCTATATGTGCTACAAAAACTTCACCTCGAAAGGCCAGGATTTAATCTCGATGTTCTTATGTTCCCCGCCCGTCATCAGTGAGTATCCCTGTCGGTAATGGGAAAGGGTGGAAATTAAACTCATCCGCCCTCCACACCCGATTCATCACCATCGGCATGGTTAGATTGAACAAGAAGCTCCCGACTGCAGTCAGGATGGAAGGGTGGAAGTTTGATCCCGGAGGTGAAATAGGGTTTGGATACTCATAGATCCCCCTGATGTGCACAGCAATCCACCCATATAGAAGGTGGAAGGGCCCGCATATCCTTGGCGGCTTCTTGCCCTCACTAATATGCCGCAGAATTCTGTACAGTTTGGCGAGCATTGGAATCCCCGGATTGACCCACTGCCCCATGGCCAACATGGACGCCATGATAAATGAGCTGCGCCGCACCCCCATTCTTGTATCCCTCACCGGTAGAATCCAACCACAGATGAGAGCTGCGATGAACGCCGCCAGCCTGATTATCAGCTGTTGTTCAGTGCTGACACTAAAACCCCAAATCATCCATTGGCTGTCCTCCAAGAACTTCCAATAAAAGTGCCCCTTACCCCGTTGGGCCGCCCTATGACAAGTTCGAGGCCTCGAAGAAAACTCTTGATTCTCTGGGAAATTCTGGAATCACATGAACCATCTCATAAAGTGGACATCCATCAATATCTCCTTGTCCTCTCTAGGGATTAGTGCCATCACCACTGACGCCAGTCGTGGAATTTTCCCTATATCCTCCCACGTGCTCATGAAGGGGAGGAACTCATCATACATGGCCCCCAAGATCAGAACCCCAGAAATCTGGTGGACATCCCTCATGCTGATGCCCACCTCCCTGTGATGTAGGTGAAACGTATTGGTCCTAGACGACCATCTGCTCAGCAATTCCGGCATCAGTTGTTTCGGTTGGTAAATGTGGAATTGGGAGGCCCATGCCGCCTCATATAACCCCACTCTCCTCAGATCGGGCCCAAACACCTCGCATGAGGCACCTACCCAGTAGGCCCAGGCCCAGTCATCAGTAAATTTGTCTCCCTGGTGCAGGTCCCACTCATCGAACCATCCCTTATTCGAATCCTGCAAAGCCGTCTTCAGCATTGTACGGTAGAGAGGAGGGGACGTCTCCGATTGTAGTGGATTTCCATCAATATCATTCACATGGTTGTAGAGGCAGTCAGTGGTGACAGGTGTGAAGTCCTCCTGCACATGACCATCGGCCGCCTGGAACCATTGGTGCTGACATGGTGTGCTCCTGAACCAGCAAGCTGGTTCGTCCCTACTCGTCGCAGGGATGAAGACATCATACCTCAACCTGAAGTCGTACAATGGAAGCTTCTTACACTGTGGATAATTCTTCGGACCCTCCGATAGAAAGTCTATCAAAGAAACGTGGTCTGAATGGCTTCGGACCATCTCCCCAAGGCCTGCACAGTTGGCCGTCTCATCCCGACGGGCGGCGTCGACAAGCACCCCCAATACAGCTTCTCGATGGGTCATTTCAGTTCCGGTACTTAGAAAAGAATTTTTTCAGAACGAATCGCGAAGCTGAATTGCGAAGACGGATCACGAAAGTCGGTCATGAGGCCAACCCGCGGAGTCAGGCCTAGGTCGGCAAGCATAAGTTCGCTTGGCGCAGTTGTGGAGTCGGAGACCCGCGGTTCGCCGCGAAGCCCGATTCTTGGAGAGCAGTCACGGAGTACGCGGAACTTCGTGAAATCAAGAGCACAAAAAGACAAGGAAACCGCATGAAGACAAAAGACGTTGACCCCCCTATTTATAGGCAGCGACCCCGGAGCATCGTGGCGCACCTCACCCACACGGGGCATCGCGGCGCATCCGGATCCGTGGCCCCAGTCTGCACCGCGGGCCCTCTTCGCGAAGTCGGCATCGCGAACCGTCGAACATTTTGGTGATTTTTCCTCAGACCTCGACCCTTCACCCTCTGCGGCTCCAAGTCTGAGTGGGGGGATTTGTTGGCGCCTAAATATTGCACGAAAGGAAGGGACGGAAAAGAAGGCCGGCGCGCTGCCTCACGAAGCACCGACACGAAGCACCCTGAGCATCGCAGTCTCGCGAAGCTCGGGAGGCGGTAACTCTCTGCGAATGAGTTTGACGTTCGGGAGCGTGCCACGAAGCTCGAGAGGCGGTAACTCTCCGTGAACGAGTTTGACGTCCACGAGCGCGTCGCGAAGCACCTTTGGCGATACGCGAGTTCTGCTTCACAGCGCCCCTTGCCTATAAATACTGGGCTCCCCCGAGTCCCAAAGAGGGACAATCCAACCATTTGGCTTCTCCTCTCCCAAATTGCGAAGCACCCTTTTCCACCGGGAATCATGAGCTCTGCGAGGTACTTCTACTTTGCGTGACTTCTTTGCTTTGTCTCGTTTTGAGCCCCTCATCCGAGAGGGATGCCCTTCGCGAAGCTCAAGGGCATTTGCAAAGGAAGGGGATTCCCAAGGGAACCCGGGCAGCCGCAGAGCATTTATGCTTCGTGAAACACCCATCCAATACTAGTGATCCCTAAGCTAAGGCAGGATCGTTACACATCGCGAAGCACACTGCTTCACAACACCCTATTTCGCGAGGAACCTCTTCTTCGTGAGGCAGTGCTCCTTGAATACTGTTCTACTTCACGAAGCACCCTCCACTCACACCTATTCCCTATGCTAAGGCTAACACACTCCGCTTCACAAAGCACACTCCTTTGCTTGGCAATTCCGCTTCCCGTGCGACACTCTAGGTATGCACGATGTGATTTCAAAGTCCCACGGACAATACCACTTGTAGTGTTGCATCACCTAATGCTTCTACGCATAGGCACGCTAATGGCTGTTGCTTCTTCGCATTGCCACACTAATGTGGACCCCTCGATGGTTCGCTCCAAAACCCGCCTTGACCATGGCCTTTCTAGTACCTTCCCTCCCCCAAGGACCAGAGGGCACCAGTTATGTAAGTCCTAGGGGTGAGGAGTGAACCCACCTCGTCTGAGCTGCAGGATGTTAAACTACCAAGCATCACGTCCTCAACACATGACGTTAAACTGTGACCCGACCTCATGCCTCGCACGAAGGGTCCTCCCAGCTCGAACATTTTTTAGTCCACTCGTCTCCACGGGAGTGGAATCACCCATCCACAAGGGATGATATCCTCATTACCGGAGTGGCATATGTTCTCAGGAGAAGGGCGACCCTAGTTCCCCAACGGATGGCTGCACACCTACATATTCATACTTCCCCACTACCAAGGTCAGTAGAGGGAATGATATGGAACGACGCACCTCCCATCATTGGTCCCAAATCCCTCTTTCGATGTGCTCTGTCATACTTCGGGCCTCCATCCTGGAGTAAGTCCCAGCACCATGCGCCACCTAACGCGTAAGCCACTCTTCGCTTCTCACAGATGCACCCTTCGTGGCGTGATCGTCAGGTCCTTTCTATCTCTTGTTTCTCACATCGAGCATGGCTCAAGTCGTCTTAGAGATGGCATTGGCCATGACAATACCTCATCAATCATGATGTTAAACTACATCCCCTCATCCAACATGACGTTAAACGGCATGCCCTCGTCTAGCATGACGTTAAAATGTATGCCCCCATCCCGCATGACATTAAACTGCACACCCATTTAAACTACAAGGTCTTTGATCTATGTCAATGCATGGTACGTAGGAAGCATCCACGAGGTTCAAGACCACCCTTCATACAATTCACGTCGAGTTCCACCTTCGTCCAGCATGACGTTAAACTGCATTCCAGTTCGACGGCAAGTCGTTGTCACCACCCGAACTATGAGGACTTTGATCCATGTCATGGCATGGTACGTAGGAAGCCTCCCTGAGGTTCAAGCCCAAAAATCATTGGCCCAAACCTTCTCCATTTCCGTGTGACAATCCCTCATTTTATCCCGAACTATGAGGACTTTGATCCATGTCAAGGCATGGTACGTAGGAAGCCTTCATGAGGTTTAAGCCCACCACAAGTGGACCCCCCGGGTTCACCTTCACGTCGGTTCTCCGACAAAGCCCCACCAAACTACAAGGACTTTGATCCATGTCAAGGCATGGTACGTAGGAAGCCTCCATGAGGTTCAAGCCCACCTCCCATCGTTTATTCACGTTGGGTTTCACTCTTTTCCAGCATGACGTTAAACTGCATCCCAGCCCGACAGCAAGCCGTTGTGACCATCCCGAACTATGAGGACTTTGATCCATGTCAAGGCATGGTACGTAGGAAGCCTTCCCGAGGTTCAAGCCCGTCTCTCATTGAACCAAGGTCCACTTTCACATTGTTTCACTGATGATGCCCATCGGAACAAGGTCCACCTTTATGTTGGTTCACTGACGACATCCATCGGGCCAAGGTCCACCGTCATGTCGGCTCGCCGGCACCATTCTAAACTATGTGGACATTGATTCCCTGCCACGGGGATATGTAGGAGGTCTCTTTGAGGCTCAAGCCCGACTTCACCTTTTCCCTTGTGATGGTCCCTTTCCATTCACCTCTCTACTTCATTCATCCATCCATCCACTCCTCTTCACAGTCGTCCATAGGCTAGTCCGGGTATCGGAACCCCTTCAAGGGAAATCCATCAATCCGATCCATTCTAGATAAGGCTATGATCGGGCTGATCCATCTCCGCTGGACGTTAAAATCGCGGCATACCCTATGTTAAACACAAGAAGCTGAGGAAAACCTCAGACATATTTCTATGATAAGTAATTCCCCGCACTCGATGTGGGATTCCTCGGGTTCCCATGCCCTCGAGAAGCCATGTGACCAGGGTTAATAGATAGACATGCAAGGTCCCCAGTATCCAGACATGCTACAGATGCCTCAACGTGACTACTCCCCCGACTGAAGGATGCTACCCTGACCAGACCCTTTGGAATGTCCTGACAGAAGCAGTGTAATTAACCGGTGTCCATGGAAACATGGCACTGGGAAGAGTTTCACGAACAACGTATTCAATCTATGAGGGATACCGGACTAGGTGATAAGTTCTGAGGAATCCACAGAAGGAAGAAACGACATCCCATCATCCCATTTCGATCAAGGAGCAGACATCCCTGAATAAGGAGCGAATGCCGCCTGCCTTTGGAAAGCGGGAATGCGGGGTAACAGCGCAGCGCGTCCTCCTCCATGAACGGACGGATGCGTGCGCCCTGGCAAAAGCGTCAGAAACAACATCTTACATGAAACTGTGCATAGTCTTGTGCCCATTGGTCCATAATGCGGGGGTGGGTGCACCCCCGCACCCCCGCTTGGGGTTAGTGCAGGGTTTCGTTCCCTGCCCCCCGAGCCAGTCTCTTCACTACTGTCACTGACCCCCCTAAAAATTGGGAGTCACACTGCAAACTTTTTGGTCCTGGATGTCGGAAATTACCATTGTTCCCTTATGCACAACCACCTTCCTCCAATGGGATACAATTATTTGAGATACTCCTCCACACACAATGAAACAACTTCAGTCAGCATATTTCTCTTGGTCTGTTTACCATGTTGTGAGTTAAGATTCTGATTTTAGTACCCCTGGTTTCTAGTATATAACCCTTTAATGATTATTTTAATGGTTTTAATGTTAAGGGTGATGAATGAGATATTCATGATTACTTTAAATAATGTTTTGAGGCAATGTGGAAGTCGCACGGGCGGCACACGGGTTGTCTAAACAGTGCATCCAAAACATGCGTAGTGGGCCCTTGAGTGAGTAGCTTCCCCAAGGGCAGCGCATGGTTTGTCTAACTGTGTGGAAAACCCATGCATAGAGTGTCTGCTGAGGTAGTGGTTATTGCACCATTTTCGCACGGTTTGTCTAACCCTGCGAGGAAACCATGCAGCCACATAAACGAGATCCAATAAAGGTGGATCTCATGGGTTTTGCCTCTATGTGGAACATTTTTTCTCCTATGTGGCCCTAACTTAGGATATTTCTTCTCCTAAGGCCAGAGAAAGTTCTTATGTCATTCTAGAGGTGATCCTAAGGCTTCACTTGGTGAATCGAAGCCGGATTCTTGAGGTATGTGATCGTTCTTCTTCGTTCTTTATTGGTTTCGTAGATCTACGTAGATCTACTTCACCTCTTTTCTTGGTTTCTTATATCTATGCTTGGTATGGGTAGATATTAGTGTGTGGATGCCAAATATGATGAGATTTATTCATGATATTGGAAGGAGAAGAGATCTAAGGTGTGTTTTTGGAGAATCGACCATTGTTTCTTGAGTGTTCTTTGACCATTGTGGTTTTGATCAAAACCTTTGTGGTAGGTGGATTCACTATCGACTCCACTTTTTAGAACTGATTGTCTTAGTTTCAAATTGGATTGTTTGAATGGATTTCATTTTGAAAATCATGGAGTAAATATTCAGTAGTGATGAATTATGGTTTTGATGAAATTGTGAAATCTTGGGGAATCGATGTCCAAAGTGATTTGGCTTCTTGATTTTAAAATGATTATTTTAAATTATGGGTTTGCAGAAATTGTAAATGGTTTGATTAACAATGATTTTTCAATAAAAAGTATGCTTTAATGAAATTTTTTAGATTGAAATGACATTTATGGAATTGGTTTTCAATAAAAAGGTAGTTTTATTGAAATAGTTTGAATTGGTTGAACAAACTTGGTAGTTGACATGATGGTTGTGTGTGTTGAAGGGTATGTGTGACAAATATGTGTTAGGGGTCTCCCCTAGAAGTGTTGGATTGGATAAGGTTTGGGGCTCTCCCCCGTCAAACATTCATATTGAATTCGGGAAAGATAAGGGTTAGGGGTCTCCCTCATCAGTGTTGAGATGGATAAGGGTTAGGGCTCTTCCCCTTCAAGCATTCATGTTCATTTGGGTTGGATATGGGTAAAAATTATCCCCAATCATGGTTGGGGAGGATAAGGGTTAGGGCTTCTCCCCTCTTTCAGGTAGCATGCATGGTTGGTTCCATGGGTTTGTAGAATGGTTTGGGTGTGCCAAAAAGGAATGTATGCAAATTGGTTCTTAAGTTTTTTTGGTTATTTTTCTAGAACAATGACTTGTTGGAAAATTGGTTTCTATTGATCTTGGAATGATTTTGGTTTTGAATGGTTTGGGAACTTGTTCATATTTAGTTTTAAACTGCATTTGAGAAAATGTTTTATATAAACCGTTCTTAGATAAATTTGGCTAACTCTTCTATCCTAGTGGCGCGAGTAGGGAAGTTATTGGGGGAAAACCTACTGATTTTTATACTCACCCATGTTTTGGCATGTTGATGCTTTTGTAGATGTATTATTCTGGGACACAGGTAAAGGCAAATCATATTATTGCAAGTGGCTTGTGGTGATTATTGGGAGATGTTGTAGAGATTGGAGCTTGTTGAGCATGGAGTTGTAGGGTCTTTTGAGATTCTTGAGTTATTCATCTATTGTGTACTTTTATTCTTAGTGTGGCCTTCTACTACTTTGTACATTGATGTATATTGAAATAAATGAAGTGTTTATTTCTCTTTCATTTTTTAATGCATCATATAGTGAATGTTTTGTTATGGTTGGTTTATGGGTTTATTTCATAAAGGTTAAATCATCCCCCAACATATATTTGAAACCCTTTGGAATTTATTGCCAGCCTTTGGTGTCATGGGGATGTCGCATAAGGACTAGTAATGACTCGTTTTACTCTCAATCCAATGAGAATTGGTGGGTCATTACAAATGGTATCAGCTTGATCAGTCCTTGCCTAACAAGTATTCATTGATGTTCTTGGTCTTGGAGTTGAAATTTATTCTTGTCTATTCCTAGGGCCGAAATCATAGACAAGAGCAGAATTGTCAGAACATGAAATGTATAGCATAAAAGGATGTATCTAACCCATTTATGTTGAACTTCATGTTACCAGGGTGTTGTGTACATAATGGTTATGGATAAACTTCTAGACTGTTGGGAAATCGCATAGTCATGGGTTTATCCAATGAGATGAGCATGACATGCATTGTAGAGGAAGGACTTCCCATTAGGATGGAATATCTCATTTTGAGGACTGATTTTGGATTTTGTGCAAGGTGTAAATTTTTGGAAAAAAATGTATAAATTGTTTTCAATGAATGATTTTGAAAACTGGATATTTGGGGTATTTTGAAAATGGGTTGATTTTCAAAAGGCATGGAAAATGTTTTTAAAAAATTTTGAACATAGGAAAAATGTTGTTTTGAAAACTATGTTGTGATAGATGATGTGATATAATTTGAAATGCTATGCCATCAGTTTCTAGAGAGTGAGATTGATTGAGGTTGTTGTTGGTTTAGAAAATGGCACCCGGTAGGCATCGTCAAAACAAACCCAATGAGGTTACAGATAATTTGGTTTCACCAGAACCACATGTGAACCAAGAGCTGGTTCAGAGTATTGTACAGGCTTTTCATGCTGTGGATATAGGGAACCGGAGGAATAAACCAAGGCATGTGGATCATACCATCCAGTTCATGAAAAATAATCCACCAAACATTCGGGGTGATACTGAACCCGAGAAGGCGGAGGTGTGGCTAAGTAGGATGAATCATATATTCGATTTCTTCGACACACCAGTAGAGGTGAAAGTAAAGTTGGCGACGTATATGATCGAGGATTGTGCATGTCAGTGGTGGAATTTAGCGGTGTAGTTTAAATTGGATGAAGGACTTACCTATGTGGATTTTGAATAATTGCTCAACAAACAATTCTATCCTCACATGTTAAAGATCTAGAAAATGGCAGGCAATGCCAAATTGAAACAATAGACTCCCACTATCACAGAGTATGACAAACCTAATTTTATTACAAAATTATACCTGATTTATTACATAAAACATCACTTAATACAACAAATAAGATCAAAATGTTTAGTGTATATGGGGCTTAGGATCATTATATAAAAACATGAAACTTGAAATAAAACATCTTTATTGAAAAATTCTTTTACACGACCACTACATTCCCTCATACTTAGCATTTCATGGGATAACCTGAGGACATGCATAAGAAAAGGGTGAGCTATAAATCCCAGTAAGGTAATACACATAAAACAACAAGGGGAGTACAATACATGTTATGTAATAGGAATATCAATAGAGAATAAGAGAAACATGAACATTAAGGCATGATAAAGCATGATAATCATAACATGGAAATGTGGCAACAACACTTAACATTGAATTAGCATGAGACAAGGCTCATTGCACATAGAGCATGAGTAAATCCTCATTGCACATATAGTATGAGTAAACCCTCGTTTCACTTTAATTACCATGATTCAACACTAATTTCACATGACGTATCATGATACTATACCTTACCCAATGCATTTAATCACTATAAGGGCACACCCTTCTTAAACATTTCATTTCATGCATAAGTGTGCCACAAGGATCATAAAACATGGATTCATAAAACATAATAATTTATTCCACGATAATGGAATGTGGAATTAATACATGAAAATTTATAATCAATAAGTAAATGTGCATAAAGGTGAAGACCCTCGATGGAGAAATGGGCATGGTATTCACTACACAATGGCATCAGCTTAAAAAATCAGTGCGATTTCAGTAGCGTAACGGTGTGACATAAGAATTAATAATGATGGTTTGTGAGAGAGAAAGGGGTTCCTCATAAAATTTACATTTAATGGATACTAAGGAGGTCATATAGATATATTTACCAAAAATTTTAATGGAATTAATGGTACAAAAGTATTTCATGAATGTAAATGAAGAGAGAGAAGTTCCTTTCGGAATTTCGGCACAGTAATGGGTGTACATGGGAGGCATTTAATGAGAGAGAAAGGGTCTACCATCATTCAAACATAAATAGAGAAGTATTGGAGAGGTGAGAAACCATACCCCAACATTTATAATTTAAATTAAAAGGGAAAAACAACTTAATACAAATTGGAAAAAAATGAGAATGGAAGAAAAAACCCTTACATGGAATTGTGCTACCAAAGCCTAGAGAGAGGCTTGTGAGAGGCTTCTTGGGAGATCGGGGCACCATGGGAGGATTCTAGAGAGAGTAGGGTAGAGGATGGATGAACTCCAAAGGCTTTGATTGAGGAGGAAGTGGGAGCTTGGGTGGGTTTATATAGGAAAGGTGAGAGAATTCTTTATTATTTAGGTTTGGGTCCCCTTACATTAAATTAATCCAAACCACAAACCATACCATGGTTGTGTCACATTGGTTTTTGGGAAAGGGAAGAGGAAAGAAATATTTTATATGTCCAAAGTCCGTAGTTCTTAAAATAATGGTGTTTCTTTTGTGGAGGTGAATCACACTCCCATGGAAATTAATTTAAAAAGACAAGGTGTTTAATAAGTATTGAAGGGTCCATTAATGCTTTGAAAGGTAAGTCAAACAAACCCAAAATCACATTATTTTAACGGTAAAACATATATAGGACGATCATAATGATAATAGTATTTTATTACATCACTATTGGGTCATTATGAGGTCATAAGACACATTATATATTTAAATAGTATTTAATTATTACCCAAAAAATTGATTGTCCAATAAAATAATGAAAAATTCCTTGTTGGATAATTTCGACATCCTGATTCTAGAAATAAAATTCATATTATCTATATAATATTCTAAATGTGTCAATTTTCACTTTTAAACAAAAAAGCCTACATTTATCGAAAATTCATGGGTTTTGACAGAAATGGCTTTCAAACCTTAATAAAAATTATAATTGCATTCATACAATTATATGATCATTTATATATAATAAAATTAATATAATAATAAAAATAAAAATAATATTTTATTAAAATATAATTTAATTCAAAAATATATTAATTTAATAAATTAGATTTCTTAATTAAATAATAACTAAAAACACCATTTGTACTTTAAAAACTATATACAATGTATCAATAATGAAAAGAAATTATATTCATTATTATATAAAAAAATAATGCACATGAACATAGTACTATCAATTAGTTACATAACCCCTTAAAACAGCCGCATAAGACCTGAGGGTAAGGTGTGAGATGATGATAGACTCTTTTGGTGGCTCGAATAACATCGCTCGAGTGGTAATTTCTATCAACTTCTACTTCACCTGTAGATGGTCCCATTCGAGTTTGACATGATGAAGCTCAGCTTGGTCTTGGTCAAGAGCGAAGGCCAAGGATTCCACCTCTGTAACGCCCCGACCCCAGTTACCCAGAGTCGGTGCATTATTACATAACATTGGCATGATCACAAGAAAGATCAAATCTCAGAAGACCGATTGGTTTAGTAGCCTTGGAAACACTAGATATATTCATAAAGTTTTACATTACATCATAAAGTAAAAAACTAGTAGAACAACATAGTCTCCATATTACACACTCATATCCCCACATAAAATCCCTGCAGGTCATTCATAACTTACTTCTTTACATCATGGAAAAAATAAAACATAAAAAAGGGGTGAGCTCAAATGCCCAGTAAGGAGAACAATATAGCAGAAACTTTCAAAAATAAGCGTAAACATTTAAGGCAATGCATTACTAAAACAAAAGCCTTTTAAACATGAACTTAAACATAGTATGGAAAAAGTAAAATGAAATAATTCCATTTACTTATTCACATGGATATTCTACTAATCTAATAATCACATGCAATATCAATAACCACTTTCACATTGATGGAATTCATAATGCTGAACTTTAATTTCTTTTTCAAGGCCTCTTCCCAAGACCTAGGGGCTAACTGTAACCGGAACCCAACTCGGAGTGCCTCTAATAACCGGACACCAACCTGGAGTGCCTCTAGTAACCGTACACCAACCCGGAGTTCCTCTAGTAACCGGAGACCAAACCGGAGTTCCTCTAATAACCGGAGACCAAACCGGAGGTCTTACTTTTACCGGTCCCCAACCCGGAACATACTTGTCTAACACATTCATTTGAATGAAAGGTTGAAATATAACATAAACATTCAGATTACAAATAACTTATGAAATGTCAATACTTTAACCACAAACCATGAATGGTATAAAAATAGCACGTCCACAGTCAAACATAACTCATTCGATACAATATGGAAGATTGTATTGTATCATATTAACCTCAATCAATAATAATGAAGGATGTTGACATAGATGAAAATAATCATCAAAACTATTTGAGAGAAATATCTCCCTTTTTCTTGAAATCATTTAAAAGTCACACTATTTGTCGAGAAGCCATTTAAAAATAGATTTTTGAATCAAAGTTTCCCATACCACTTTGAAACTTTTTAAAAGGAGTTTTAATTTCTAAACTTTAATGTCCATATAAATAAATCCTTAAAATCATTTTTTAAAACATGGACATTAATAAGAGAGATTTAGATGAATAAGTCATTAAAACATTTAAAAAATGGTATTTTAGTTAGAGATTCTAACCAAAAGAGAGACAATTGAATACAAATAATTGAGGTAATCAAAACATTGTAATATCATGAGAATAAAGGGATTCATGATATACTATGTCAAAGTACATTATATACACCACATAAAAGTGATTTGGTGTATTTCAACAAAGAAGTCTCAATGGAATGTAAATTGAGATGAAATCTCTCATAAAGGCCATTTTCTTAGGTTAAGGATAAATCAACAACATAATTATGTGTGAAAAATATAAATACACTAAATATGATTGGATATTCAGTGTAAAACAATCAAAGGATATTCACACATATTCTTGTAAAAACAACACCAACGAATTGGATGTTTAACTTAACAAATGGTGAATGAGTTAAAATTACTTTTATCAAGTTCATATCAATGACTTGAGAATTATCAATGGAGTGATTATGTGTATCAAAAGTATATCCACAGGATGGGGAGTGGAAATTATGACATAATCAAATGAATAGTGATTCCACACATAATCTTGGGGTAATATAATCAATGAAATATGCGTAAAGCCAAATGAGTGGAAATTGAAATCTCAAATTCCCTTATCGATTAGGTAACTTACGAAACATACACCCAAGAAAGAAGTATCATACCATGATGATGTAAATACCCATAAATTAAAGTATATTACACAATGAATACAATCATGGTCAGTACACGTACACCACATACAATAATTAAGTGGTGAACATTGGAATTCTCTCGAATTTAAGAGTGAGTTAAGAAACCCCTTACAACGTTAATCATCTGAGTCGTATGGCCAAAAGTTAATAACCACCAAATTATTTACAGAATAAAATGAATATAAAGATAATCATGATAATATAATACAAATGGCAGTACACAATACACCACTTTCAATAATTTAGTGGCAAACAATGGAAATCTCACGGAATTAAAAGTGAGATAAGAAAACCCTTACTTTGTACTTTTTCCCTGGTCGACGGTAGGTTTACCTCCTGTATAATGGTGAAATAATTGTTATTTAATTATACAAGAATCATTTACTTTAATATGATATCATATATGATCTTTTAACAATGATTTGTTAATAATATCTTAGAATTATCGTCATTTCGGGTGTTAACGGGTTCATTTTACTTTATATTATTTGTTATGTAAGCCATATTCGTTATTAATGGGTTATATATTATTCAAATCCAGAATTATATCAAGTCCTTAGATACTACTTTTAAATCATCAAATTATAATTATACTTGAATGGATATGATGGAGAATGAATCTTATCGCGTTCGTGGAGACGGTAGTCCGTACGTACGCACGAGCGACAATATCATTCTTTTGATATTAAAATAATATATAATTGGATGGTATATCATATATACAGAATCATTATCATGTTATATTTATTATTTACATGAGTTACACATCATTATTACACCCATCCAAATAATAATATATTGAATAACAATTACACCACGACGTGGAGACGGTAAGCCGTACGTACGCACGTATGGTGACATGTTATTCAAAGGGTGGATAGAATACTGAATATGGTTGTACCATATTTATAATAACATCATAGTATATATATGATACTGGAGTTATTATTTTATAATGGTGACAACAAAGAAAGAATAAGTGGAAGAAGAAATGAACTTGGAAAACGGTGGTGAAATCATTACCTCTTCTTCGGGTTCTTCCTTTTGGTTTGATAAAAAGGGCTCCTTAGGTTGGCTTTCTGATCAAAATAAGGCCTCTAGGTTGTATTGAGGGAAGTAGGGAGAGTATTTGGGCAGATTTTGGCCGAACCAAAAGGCTTTGAAGGTGTGAATAAATGAGGAGGAGTGCCCTTTTATAAGAGGGGTGAGGGTCACCTTTGGAAAAGCTAGAGATATTAGTTTATAATAAATTCATATTAGGTATACAATGGATCCAAAGTTGACTATTCAAAGGTTAAGGTGGGGATGGGTCGAAAACAACTCAACCAATAGAATTTAGATAGGTTTGGGTACTTATATTAACCTTATCTTTAAGTATTAACTCTAAGTTAATTAGTTTCACTTTTACAATGTCTCTTTGTATTTTTATATAATATGGTTACTAAACTTACTATATACATCCATGAGACCCCCAAGTGGTCCATTAATGATGAACCTATCATGATATAAGTCTCTTGTCCGAACCGTAGATTTTTATGAATTTAATATCAATTAATAATATAATATTTTTTTTAAGAACTCTTTTATGTCAATTTTGACACTATTCAATAGTTGATTTTTTTTGAAACTCATAACAGATTGATTACTTCGAACAAAGTAAATTAAATAAATCCTAATATATCATATTATCCTAGAAAATTAGTTTAATTCATTAAAAGTTTCATATTATATTTATTTGTGTATTTATAATATCAATTAATTTAATTTTTCACTATTTTAGTAATTACTGCATCATCATTGTGTCATAAATAAAATAAATTATTTAATGTCTAAAAATTATAAATAAAATATAATTTTGTTTGAAATATTTTTATCTTTCTAATGAATATTTATAATCTAAAATCCAACATATATAACCCTATGTAATAATTGTTTTTCTAAAAGATATATGCTTGTGTCATTTTTGTATTCATTTTAACATAATTAAAATAAAGTGTCCCTATCACCTACAAGTGGAACCATAGGGTCCCCAAATCGACCCAAAGATGCCTATGGTCGAACATGTATCAACCAATAAGGCTAGGACACGTTTTAGGGTAATTTAGTATTATTATAATATTATTTGTTAACCCTTATTTACAAGATTTACCCTTAACCATGGTAAATAAAATATTTACCACAGTAATTATTCAAAATGTCTAAAAATAAAAGTTACCTATTTAAACAATTTGGACATCCTGATTCCAAATATTGAATCAATTTTACTAAATTCAAAACAGAGAAGTGGCAGAAATTAATTTAAAATTAATTCTCGTTGTTAAAACAAAAAGCGTGTTTTTAAGAGATAATAACTATCAAAAGATTGGCACATGTTTATGTCTGGTTTAAATGTGAAATTATGTTCAATGACCCACGTTGTATTACGTGGTAAAAATATATTATAAATATAATTTAAAACCACTCATATTCATAATTTATCACTATTAATTATTTTTATTAAAAAAGTTGTTTTTAATTAAAATTTATTAATTTTCACTATTAATCAAAATATGAAAGTTATCTGAAAAGTACCAAAATTTTACCCTAGGCTAATTTCAATATTCCGAATCCAAAAATGAAGTCCATTTTGAGAGATAGAATTTATAAAATTTAAAAAATTAGGTATTACTATTTATAACGGCTAGTGTGATTGGTTATGGTGTGTTAGAACCTGGTGTTGCGTACAACACACGCTATCACATTATTCAAAAAGAAGCGTACCGTAGAAGCTTGGGGTGTTACATTCTACCCTCCTTCAATAAATTGCGTCCTCGCAATTTTTAAAATTGTTCTTGAGAATATAATGGAAAGTCCCACATCGGAAAAAGGGTCAATAAAACTATCACTTTAAAAGAAAGATAGAGAGGTATAAGGGTCATCCAAGATAACCCATACTCTAATTCCATATAGGAAAACATGGATATGGATGATAAACTAAGTGTCAAGTTCTGATGGAGAGGGGTAGAAATCATGATCAGGAGAAAGTTAACAATAAGAAAACCACAAACTTGTGTTGGGACAAACGACCATTAGTCTCCTAGTAGGAAAGTAAATGGACAACATTTTTTTAAGTTACATTACACAAGGACGAGGAATTCATTTATGACATTGACTAAGAAAATTAAGTGATATACTTACTTTTTAAGTAGAGTTTCATTCTTTAATAAATTTCCACCACTAACTCAATTTTTTCTAAACGATGAGTATTCAAGAAGACTTGGTCACACTGGAAGAGCTAGAATAAACTTCTATAGAATCACATGATCCATGCAGGATAAACTATATATTTACATTGTCTTTGAAGATTAATCAAAACCAAAACGGTTAGTGAATGATCTAATGATCCCCCAAAAGGATATTCCTTGAGATAAATATGCAGTAATCTTAATTTCTAAAATTAAACCAACAATACCCCAAAGTTAAATAAATACCATTCAATAATAAATTGTCCATAAAATCCTTCAATATAATCAAAACTAATATTGAAACCCAAAACATAGAAGAATTTGATTATGTAGTCTCCCATGTTAAATTGTATCTCCAAATGACATCAAATACTCTTAAAGTCACATACTTAAAAGTAATTAACATCATCACATATTCCCTGTTATAGGTTAATCATTTCCATAAATAACCCAAATCACTATAAATCCACAATAAAAACGTAGATAAAAATCCACCATTACTCTACAAATGAAACCCCATTGTATTCTATTTTCCTTGGGCATATAGTGTTCCCAAAAAAGAGAACATCTTCCAAAATAACATTTATCACTTAATCACCAAATCATTTTCCTATACCAAGGGTATTCATTTGATAAGACATAAGATCCCGAATCAAATTATTATTGATCAATAAAGTCATTTAACTAAAAATAATAGTCACACTAACCAGGGACTTCACGTAGTCCAGTGGTAGGCGATAAATCCCAATCACACTTTGGTTGTGGGTTGGATTCCCACAGCTTTGTCCGACATGACAGGTAGTCACACGATCTACGTGTTGTCCTTTTTCAAAAACTATATTTTATAATATTACCAAAATGAGATAAATTCCTCAAAATACCATAACATAATTTAATTACAAATCTTATCTCATACCTTGCATTTTCATCCCAAATTATAATAACTTATAATTTCCTCAAACCCAATGATCATATAAGGCCAAATGGTTATTTATAACTATATCCACAACAGAAAAGATAATTCTTCCTCAAATAACATTTTCACATGATAAATTTCAATTTACACATACAAGAGAAAATTATTCCAAAGTAATCCCATCAATAAAGAGCACTAACACTTTTAAACATTTCACCATCCATTTATTTCCACATAGGTTCTTCATCATATGTTCCTCAGGTTCCCACATTGCCTCTTCCATCTTATGATTTCTCCATAGATCTTTTACCAGACGAGTCATCCGGTTTGGCAACACTTGATCTTTGGTATTAAGAATTCTGATAGGCTCTCCATAATAAGATAGATCGGGTTCCAGTTATAATTCTTCATAGGTGAGTACATGCGTTGGGTCAGGCATGTATTTTGTCACTAGAGATATGTGGATCACAACATGAACTCTGGAGAGACTAGGTGGATTTGCCTTTTGGTAGAATGCGTTCATGTGTCACAATGGTACCTTAGGAATTTTTAAAAATCATGTACTTCCTTTACCCAAAAACTCCTCATCCATTTTGGATTATATCGATGGAAGCATCGATGCATCATAAAAAAATAGGTATTTCTTATATATAATTTTGAGACATCGTCTTTAACATGTGTTTTTTTTGAAAAATTCTCACTGATTCATCTTCAAATATTTCAAAATAAGGTTTTGGTAAATCTGTTTTCGTATATCCCAAAAGACATAAATATATAATTTGATACATATAGGCTGCTCGAAGGTCTCCCTCTTTTGCAGCATCTAGAAAATCATTTAGTGCATCGTAATTTTGAGATAAAGTGAATAATTTGAAAAGACCCTGATGGTACTTCCCACGCTTCGCGTGGTAAGAAAGTTGAGAGTGCAACATTATCCCATAGTCGGTACTTGATCCTTGAACGAATCGTGAAATTCTAGAGGTATTGGATGTCTCATAAAGTTGTTTGCATGTAACTTGGACATTTGAAAAAGTTTCAACATCGTCTGCGCATGATTTTGGGATAATAATTGCAAGTAGTTCTTCAGGAAGGGAGAGAAGAGTTGTTCGCGATCTTGCTCCCTCCATGTTTCAACTAAAAAAAGAAAATACAATTATGGTTTTTGAATACTTATCTAATAAGAATGTAAAAAATAGATATAATAGGATAATCTTGTAATTGAACAATATATCCTAACTTGGGGTACCCTATGTTTAAATCTAGGTTATCCACTATCTATTTTCAGACATATATTCTTAGGGGCATTTTTTTTTGTATTCCATTAATAATGGTTTATACTAATCTTGTGAATTTACCAAAGCATATCCCCCGGGAGTGTCGTAACCAAGAGTGCAGCAAGGCCCGTTGTCGGGCACCACTTCCCGTTCGAGTCCAGCTCAAAGCGGTGTTTTCGGGTTTTACCCCTAGGTACATCTGTGCCAGAGCCACCTCTACCTGCTCGTATCCAGACAGGGATGTATTGCTCGGAAAACTCAGAAAATATTCTACAATACCAAAATTCTAGGAAGTTATTCTATAATAATCCTCAAAGTTCATCTTAGGTCTACGTTCTCTAATCAGAGTTTATCTAAATCTAGCTTCCAAGGTTTTTACTAAACTTCCTCTAATACCAACTGTAACGCCCCGACCCCAGTTACCTAGAGTCGGTGCATTATTACATAACATTGGCATGATCACAAGAAAGATCAAATCTCGAAAGACCGATTGGTTTAGTAGCCTTGGAAACACTAGATATATTCATAAAGTTTTACATTACATCATAAAGTGAAAAACTACTAGAACAACATAGTCTCCATATTACACACTCATATCCCCACATAAAATCCCTGCAGGTCATTCATAAATTACTTCTTTACATCCTGGGAAAAATAAAACATAAAAAAGGGGTGAGCTCAAATGCCCAGTAAGTATAACAATATAGCAGAAACTTTCAAAAATAAGCATAAACATTTAAGGCAATGCATTACTAAAAAATCCTTTTAAACTTGAACATCAACATAGTATGGAAAAAGTAAAATGAAATAATTCCATTTACTTATTCACATGGATATTCTACTAATCGAATAATCACATGCAATATCAATAACCACTTTCATATTGATGGAATTCATAATGCTGAACTTTAATTTCTTTGTCAAGGCCTCGTCCCAAGACCTAGGGGCTAACTGTAACCGGAACCCAACCCGGAGTGCCTCTAATAACCGGACACCAACCCGGAGTTCCTCTAGTAACCGGACACCAACCCGGAGTTCCTCTAGTAACCGGAGACCAAACCGGAGTTCCTCTAATAACAAGAGACCAAACCGGAGGGCTTACTTTTACCGGTCCCCAACCCAGAACATACTTGTCTAAAACATTCATTTGAATGAAAGGTTGAAATATAACATAAACATTCAGATTACAAATAACTTATGAAATGTCAATACTTTAACCACAAATCATGAATGGTATAAAAATAGCACATCCACAGTCAAACATAACTCATTCGATACAATATGGAAGATTGTATTGTATCACATTAACCTTAATCAATAATAATGAAGGATGTTGACATAGATGAAAATAATCATCAAAACTATTTGAGAGAAATATCTCCCTTTTTCTTGAAATCATTTAAAAGTCACACTATTTGTCGAGAAGCCATTTAAAAATAGATTTTTGAATCAAAGTGTCCCATACCACTTTGAAACTTTTTAAAAGGAGTTTTAATTTCTAAACTTTAATGACCATATAAATAAATCCTTAAAACCATTTTTTAAAACATCGACATTAATAAGAGAGATTTAGATTAATAAGTCTTTAAAACATTTAAAAAAAATGGTATTTTAGTTAGAGATTCTAACCAAAAGAGAGACAATTGAATACAAATAATTGAGGTAATCAAAACTTTGTAATATCATGAGAATAAAGGGATTCATGATATACTACGTCAAAGTACATTATATACACCACATAAAAGTGATTTGGTGTATATCAACAAAGAAGTCTCAATGGAATGTAAATTGAGATGAAATCTCTCATAAAGGCCATTTCCTTAGGTTAAGGATAAATCAACGACATAATTATGTGTGAAAAATATAAATACACTAAATATGATTGGATATTCAGTGTAAAACAATCAAAGGATATTCACACACATTCTTGTAAAAACAACACCAACGAATTGGATGTTTAACTCAACAAATGGTGAATGAGTTAAAATTACTCTTATCAAGTTCATATCAATGACTTGAGAATTATCAATGGAGTGATTATGTGTAACAAAAGTATATCCACAGGAAGGAGAGTGGAAATTATGACATAATCAAATGAATAGTGATTCCACACATAATCTTGGGGTAATATAATCAATGAAATATGCGTAAAGCCAAATGAGTGGAAATTGAAATCTCAAATTCCCTTATCGATTAGGTAACTTACGAAACATACACCCACGAAAGAAGTATCATACCATGATGATGTAAATACCCATAAATTAAAGTATATTACACAATTAATACAATCATGGTCAGTACACGTACACCACATACAATAATTAAGTGGTGAACATTGGAATTCTCTCGAATTTAAGAGTGAGTTAAGAAACCCCTTACCACGTTAATCAACTGAGTCGTATGGAAAAAAGTTAATAACCACCAAATTATTTACAGAATAACATGAATATAAAGAGAATCATGATAATATATATCAAATGGCAGTACACAATACACCACTTTCAAGAATTTAGTGGCGAACAATGGAAATCTCACGGAATTGAAAGTGAGATAAGAAAACCCTTACTTTGTAATTTTTCCCTGGTCGATGGTAGGTTAACGTCCTGTATAATGGTGAAATAATTGTTATTTAATTATAAAAGAATCATTTACTTTAATATGATATCATATATGATCTTTTAACATTAATTTGTTAATAATATCTTAGAATTATCGTCATTTCGGGTGTTAACGAGTTCATTTTACTTTATATTATTTGTTATGTAAGCCATATTCGTTATTAATGGGTTGTATATTATTCACATCCAGAATTATATCAAGTCCTTAGATACTATTTTTAAATCATCAAATTATAATTATACTTGAATGGATATGATGGAGAATGAATCTTATCACGTTCGTGGAGACGGTAGTCCGTACGTACGCACGAGCGACACTATCATTCTTTTTATATTAAAATAATATATAATTGGATGGTATATCATATATAAAGAATCATTATCATGTTATATTTATTATTTACATGAGTTACACATCATTATTATACCCATCCAAATAATAATATATTGAATAACAATTACACCACGACGTGGAGACAGTAAGCCGTACGTACGCACGTATGGTGACATGTTATTCAAAGGGTGGATAGAATACTGAATATGGTTGTACCATATTTATAATAACATCACAGTATATATATGATACTGGAGTAATTATTTTAGAATGGTAACAACAATGAAAGAAGAAGTGGAAGAAGAAATGAACTTGGAAAAGGGTGGTGAAATCATTACCTCTTCTTCGGGTTCTTCCTTTTGATTTGATAAAAAGGGCTCCTTAGGTTGGCTTTATGATCAAACTAAGGCCTCTAGGTTGTAGTGAGGGAAGTTGGTAGAGTATTTGGGCAGAGTTTGGCCGAACCAAAAGGCTTTGAAGGTGTGAAGAAATGAGAAGTAGGAGTTCCCGTTTTATAAGAGGGGCGTGGGGCACCTTTGGAAAAGCTAGAGATATTAGTTTATAATAAATTCATATTCGGTTTCCAATGGCTCCAAAGTTGACTTTTCAGAGGTTAAGGTGGGGATGGGTCGAAAAAAACTCATCCAATACAATTTAGACAGGTTTGGGTACTTATATTAACCTTATCTTTAAGTATTAACTCTAAGTTAATTAGTTTCACTTTTACAATGTCTCTTTGTATTTTTATATAATATGGTTAATAAACTAACTATATACATCCATGAGACCCCCAAGTGGTCCATTAATGATGAACCTATCATGATATAAGTCTCTTGTCCGAACCGTAGATTTTTATGAATTTAATATCAATTAATAATATAATATTTTTTTTAAGAACTCTTTTATGTCAATTTTGACACTATTAAATAGTTGATTTTTTTTGAAACTCATAACAGATTGATTACTTCAAACAAAGTAAATTAAATAAATCCTAATATATCATATTATCCTATAAAATTAGTTTAATTCATTAAAAGTTTCATATTATATTTATTTGTGTATTTATAATATCAATTAATTTAATTTTTCACTATTTTAGTAATTACTGCATCATCATTGTGTCATAAATAAAATAAATTATTTAATGTCTAAAAATTATAAATAAAATATCATTTTGTTTCAAATATTTTTATATTTCTAATGAATATTTATAATCTAAAATCAAACATATATAACCATATGTAATAATTGTTTTTCTAAAAGATATATGCTTGTGTCATTTTTTTATTCATTTTAACTTAATTAAAATAAAGTGTCCCTATCACCTACAAGTGGCACCATGGGGTCCCCAAATCGACCCAAAGATGCCTATGGTCGAACATGTATCAACCAATAAGGATAGGACACGTTTTAGGGTAATTTAGTATTATTATAATATTAATTTTTAACCCTTATTTACCATATTTACCCTTAACCATGGTAAATAAAATATTTACCACAGTAATTATTCAAAATGTCTAAAAATAAAAGTTACCTATTTAAAAAATTTGGAAATCCTGATTCCAAATATGGAATCCATTTTTCTAAATTCAAAACACAGAAGTGGCAGAAATTAATTTAAAATTAATTCCCGTTGTTAAAACAAAAAAGCGTGTTTTTAAGAGATAATAACTATCAAAAGATTGGCACATGTTTATGTCTGGTTTAAATGTGAAATTATGTTCAATGACCGAAGTTGTATTACATGGTAAAAATATATTCTATATATACTTTAAAACCACTCATATTAATAATTTATCACTATTAATTATTTTGATTAAAAAAGTTGTTTTTAATTATAATTTAGTAATTTTCACTATTCATCAAAATATGAAAGTTATCCGAAAAGTACAAAAATTTCACCCTAGGATAATTTCGATATTCCGAATCCAAAAATGAAGTCCATTTTGAGAGATAGAATTTATAAAATTTAAAAAATTAAGTATTACTATTTATAACGGCTAGTGTGATTGGTTATGGTGTGTTAGAACCCGGTGTTGCGTACAACACACGCTATCACATTATTCAAAAAGAAGCGCACCGTAGAAGCTTGGGGTGTTACAACCTCTTTTCCGAGCTCTGAAAAATGGGCTTCATATGGAGAAATTCTACTGGATGAGGTCATCGCTTCCTTTTTCTGAGTAAATTTGGATATGTTAAAGCCCTATATTTATACTAATCATGTGATCACTGTTCAATGGATATATTATCAACTGTCAAAATTCTAAACACAAAGACAATGAATTTGAAATTTTATATAAACATAATGAGACATTAAATTAGATCAAGAGGGATTTCCATTAATGAAATTTTGGGTCGTTACAATATTCCCCCCTTATGAAATTTCGCCCTCGAATTTTTCTTTTTCCACAATAAAATAGATGTGGGTAACTCAGCTTCATCATTTCCTTCGAATCCCAAGTCACTTATTCAAACATGTGGTTTCGCCACAACACCTTGAAGAGGGGAATAGTATTATTTCATAGAAGTTTTTATCTATGATCTAATATCTTCAGTTGTTTCTCCTCATAAGAAAGATCATCCTCCAAAAATACCACCTCAGAAGAGAGTAAATGTGAAGGGTCCGATATGTACTTCTTTAAGAGGGATAAATGAAAGACATCATGTACTTTGGCCATGGTAGGTGGAAGTTCTAGTCGATAGGCCACAACCCCGACATGATAATGAATCTCGAAGGGGACGATATACGTTGGACTTAACATCCCTTTATTTACAATCCTCATGACCTTCTTCCATAGAGATATGTGTAAAAAAACCATGTCTCCAACATTAAACTCAAGGTCTCGTCGATGATTATCCACATAACTCTTCTGTCGACTCCGTGCGGCCTTGATATGCTGCTGAATGGTTTTCACAACCTCCACCATTTCCTTGACCATTTCTAGTCCATGAAGCCTACGTTCACCGACCTCATCCCAACACGACAGTGTTCTGCACCTTTTCCCATAAAGGGCTTCATATGGTTCATTTTGGATGCTCGAGTGGAAACTGTTATTATAAGAGAACTCAACCAGAGAAAGATGTTAATCCCATCCTCCTTTAAAATCCATTGAGCACGCTCTTAACATATCCTCAAGTGTTTTGATAGTCCGCTCATATTGTCTATCAGTTTGAGGATGATAGGCTGTAATGAAGTTCAGTTCAGTATTCAGAGCATGTTGAAGACTGTTCCAAAACATAGAGGTGAATCTTGGATCTCAGTCGGACACAATAGATAGTGGTAATAAATGCAACCTTACCACTTCCCTGATATATATATGTGCCAGTTGATCCAATGAGAAATCCTCCCGAAGAGCAATGAAGTGTGTAGTCTTTGTAAGACGGTCCACAACAACCCAGATTGCATTGTTGCCTTTGGATGTCCTCAGAAGTCCAGTTACAAAGTCCATGGTGATGTTCTCCCATTTCCATCTGGTATGGGAAATGGTTGCATCATCCCCTTAGAATTCTACCTCCCTGCTTTCACTTGCTGGCACACCTGGCACTTTGATGTATATTCAGTGATCTCCTTCTTCATATTATCCCACCAAATGTTTTCTCGGAGATCTCGATACATCTTTGTGCTCCCTGGGTGAATAAAGAAATTTGAACTATGTGCATTATCCAAAAGTTCCTTCTTCATCTCCAGACATGATGGAACACGTAGTCTTTTCCCAAACCACACAATTCCTTCTTCATTAACATTAAACTCCGAGGATTTCCTTTTTTGATAGCTTCAACTTTTTTTTGAATTCCCACATCATCCTTTTGAGAATCCAATATAATTTACAAAAGAGTCGGTTGAGAAATAATTTGTGAAAGGATTGATGGTATTCCCTTCTTTATGATTCCCATGTCCATATTTATCATTTCCAAGAAGATTAGATCCTTATCAATTCTCATCATTGATAGAATCTCTAGATCCATTCTAATTAGGGAATCTGCCACCATGTTCGCTTTCCCAGGGTGGTAATGGATTGAACAGTCATAATCCATGATGAGCTCTATCTATCTTCTCTAGGACATATTATGATCTTTCTATGTGAATATATATTCAAGACTCTTGTGGTGAGTATATATCTCACATTTCTCTCTATAGAGATAATGCCTCTAGATTTTCAAGGCAAAGATCACCGCCGCCAACTCCAAATCATGCGTTGGATAGTTTCTCTAATGGATTTTCAACTGCCTTGATGCACAGGATATAAATTTGTCATTCTGCATCAGCACACAGCCTATGCCCTTCTTTGAAGCATCACTAAAAACAACAAAAAGTTCCCCACTTGTTGGTAAAGTGAGAACGAGCGCAGTGATAAGCCTCCTTTTCATCTTTTTAAAGCATTCTTCGCATTCATCACTCCAAGAAAACTGTACACCCATCCGAGTTATCTTGGTAATATGGTTGGAAAATTGTGATAAATTTCTCACAAATCATCGATAACATCCTGCTAACCAAAAGAAGCTACGGATATCGGTTTCTGATGTTGGCCTCGACCATCCCTCAATTACATCTGTTTTAGAGAGATCCACGGATACCCCACTACTTGTGATGATATGGCCCACGAATGAGACCTCCTTCAACCAGAACTCACACTTTTTGTACTTTGCATAGAGCTTCTCTTTGCGCAATGTCTCTAGTACAGATCATAAATGATCCTCATGATCCTCCTTGGTTTTGGAGTATATTAGAATATCATCTATAAAGACTACCACAAATTTTTCAAGGTAATCTCTACAGACTCTATCCATTATGTCCATGAATATTTCTGGAACATTTGTGAGTCCGAAAGGCATTACTATGAATTCATAGTGCCAGTATCTTGTACAAAAAGCAGTCTTGGAGACATCTTCCTTCTTCACCCTTACTTGATAATATCCCGACTGCAAATCTACCTTGGAGAAGTATTGTGCTCCATGTAGCTGATCGAAAAAGTCATCGATCTGTGGTAGAGGATACTTGTTCTTTATCATGGTTTTATTATGTTCATGATAATCGATGCAAAGCTACATTGACACATCCTTCTTCTTGACGAAGAGGACTGGTGCACACCATGGTGAAGCACGTGGGCGTATAAACACTTTATCCAGATTCACCTATAGTTGTTTCTTCACATCTTCACGCTCTACAACAACCATTCTATATGGAGTCTTGGATATTGGTAAATCCCTGAGTATGAGTTCAATTGAGAATTCAAGATCTATTCTAGGAGTAAGACCAGACAGTTCCTCAAGAAACACTTCATCTAATTCCCTCACAATAGGAATTTCTTCAAGGATAGTTTCTTCCTTGGGCTCAATCATCTGATCCAGATACGCGTGCTCATAAGGCAGTAATATCCATTCTTGAGATGATGGAGCTAAAGGAGATTCATCTTCCTCCTTACACATGTAAATAATTGGGGGTTGATTCTCCATATGGAGTGTGATTTCCCTCTCCTGACAATTTATGTTGGCTCTATATATGGAAATCCAATCCATGACAAGATTTGCATCAAATTACACCAGCGGGAGTATGATGAGGTTCACCGTGAAATTAAATAAAGAGATTATAACAAGGGAGGACTTATATTCATGGGATGCAATGACTTCCCCATTTACCGTACTCACCGAAAACATCAATTCCATGGTTTTTGGTGGTGCTGGGATTGTTCTAATAAACTTTCGAGATATAAAAGAATGTGTAGAACCTGAATCAAAATGTGCATTCGCTATTATTGAATGAATAACTAGCGTACTTGTCACCACTTCGTTTTCGGGGTTCACTTCGGTAGAAGTGATGGAATAATCTCTTCCTTTCTTCCTTGGAGGTTGTTGGTTTCCTCCAAAGACCCTTGGATTAAGGCACTAATTTGAAAAATGACCCGGTTCCTTACATTTTTAGAATTGAACAATGCGTTCAGGTTCAAAGGAGCATTCCTCTCCTCTGTCGCAGCTGCAGGTCTTTCTTCCCGAAAGTTAACATCTATGTGCCCTTCTCTTCCTCAACTGAAGCATTTCCTCTTCCCCTTAAGGAAATTTCCAGGGTGCTTCTTTCCACACTTTTGGAAAGTGGGGTGTTGGGTATTATTAGCACCGTTGGATTTATCCATCGGACCACCAGCATTGAATTCCACCATACGCTTTTATCCCCATGATACCCCTGTGATTCTAAGATCTCCATTTCGACCTTGAGGGAACGTCAGACAATTTCCTCATAGCTGTCGAAGTCATGTATTGCTAATTCTTTCTGTAGTCTAGGCTTCAACCCACCAATGAAGTGGTCAACTTTGCATTCTAGGGTAACAACAAAGCCAGAAGCGTATCGTGCAAGCCCTGTGATGTTTGCCTCATATGCTCCAAAAGATTCTTCATCTCTTTTCTTGAGGGAACGTAAGTCACTTTCCATCTTAAGCCGGAGGGTGCGTGGAAAATATTTATCGAAAAACATCTTCCAGAAATCCTTCCATTCCAACGCCTCGATCTCCTCCTCAGGCTTCATATTTTTTATCAATGTCCACCATTGATCAGCTTCACCCACTATACGGTAAGCCTCTAGGAGAACATGCTCTTATTAAGAAACATTGAAGGATGGAGAAGATCTTTTCAATGGAGTTGATCCATTGTTCAGCGATCGCGGGATCAGATGATCCACTAAACGTAGGAGGCCTTTGTCACATGAAGCTCTCAATAGAGACATTTTCATTCTTGGGGGGGGGGGGGGTTGAACGTTCCTCTTGACCCATGTTTCAATTCAAAAATTGAGTTAGTTGAGAGAGAATCATGACAATGTTTGTGATTCTCGCTCCCATTGGATTGGGCATCTCATTTGTACAGTCATCACACTGATATTCACATCAGTTGTTAGCCTGAGTCCTCCAACTAAAGGCCTTTGTCAAGAAGAAAATGAATGTTAGGGGTAACACCTAAAGGGTAATCCACAGACAAAAGTTGATGCCTTATAAATATTTTTTTCCCATAACTCATGAGTCTATAGGCTTCAATATTGGCTTTTCATGATCTACTTTCTAACATATATTCTTAGGGGAATTTTTTTAATTCCCATAATAAGGGTTTATACTGTGCTTGTGAATTTATCAAAACATATCCCTCGGGAGTGTCGTAACCAAGAGTGCAGCAAGGCCCGTTGTTGTGCACCAGTTCCCGTTCGAGTCTAGCTCAAAGCAGTGTTTTTGAGTTTTACCCCTATGATACATCCGTCGCAGAGCCGCCTCTACCTAATCGTATCCAGACAGGGATGTATTTTCTTGAAAAACCACTTACATAGTACTTACTAAAACATAGGGATGTTTTTATTATACATAGTCTTGCCTCTAAGGCATTACTAGGGTTTTCGAATCCTAATCACAAAAATTACTAAACTTATCCTCTGATAAAAACTACGACAACCCTACTTTTATTACAAACATAAACATGATTTATTAAATAAAACATCACTTGATATAACAAATAAGATCAAGAGTTTTAGTGCCTTTGGGTATTGGTATCATTATATAAAAACTTGAAACATGAAATACAACATCTTTATTGAAAACTTCTTTACATGACCACTACATTACCTCGTACTTAGCATTTCATGGGATAACCTAAGGACATAAAGGGTGAGCTATAAAGCCCAGTAAAGGAATACACATGGAATAAAAATAGGAGTACAATACATGTTATGCAATATTAATATCAGTAGATCATAAGGGAAACGTGAACATAAAGACATGATAAAGCATGATAATCATAACATGGAAATGTGACAACAACACTTAACATGGAATTAGCACGAGACAAGGATCATTGCACATGGATCATGAGTAAATCTTCATTGCACATAATGCATGAGTAAAACCTCATGTACTTGAGTTAGCATGATTCAAAACTCATTGAAAATGAATTATCATGATACTATACTTTACCCAATGCATTGGAGCGCTATAAGGGTTCACCCTTCTTAAACATTTCGTTTCATGCATAAGTGTGCCACATGGATCATACAACATGGAATCATAAAACATAATCATTTCTTCCATGATAAAGGATTTTGGAATTATTACATGAAAATTTATAATCAATATGTAAATTTGCATAAAGTTGAATACCCTTGATGGAGAAATGGGCATGGTATTCACTACAGAATGACATTGGATTAAAAAATCGGTGCGATTTCAGCAGCACAATGGCGTGACATAATAATTAATAAAAATAGTTGATGATAGAGAAAAATGTTCCTCATAATATTTACATGTAATGGAAACTAAGGAGTTCATATAGATACATGTACAAACAATTTTAATGGAATTCACAATACAAAAGTATTGCTTGAATGTAAAGGAGGAGAGAGAAGTTCCTTTCAGAATTTCGGCATAGTAATAGGGGTACATGGGAGGCATTTAATGAGAGATAAAGGGTCTCCCATCATTCAAACATAAATAGGGCTGTATTAGGGAGGTGTGAAACCATACCCCAACACTCATAATTATAATTAAAAGGGCAAAACAACTTAAAAACACGGGACAAAAATGAGAAAGGAAGAAAACCCCCTTACATGGAAATCTGCTTCCAAAGGCTAGAGAGAGGCTTGTGAGAGGCTTCTTGGAAGCTATAGGAACCTTGGGAGGATTCTAGATAGAGTAGGTCAGAGGTCGGAAGAACTCAAAATGCTTTGAGTGAGGAGGAAGTGGGAGCTTGGGTGGGTTTATATAGGAAAGGTGAGGGAATTCTTTATTATTTGGGTTTGGGTCCCCTTACATTAAATTAATCCAAACCCCAAACCATACCATGGTTTTTCGCAAAGGGAAGAGGAAAAAAATATTTTATAAGGCCAATGTCCGAAATTCTTAAAATAATGGGGTTTCTTATGTCGAGGTGAGTCACACTCCCATGGAAATTAATTTAAAAATACAAGGTGTTTAATAAGTCTTGGAGGGTCGATTAATGATTTGAAAAGTAAGTTAAACAAACCCAAAATTACATTATTTTAATGGTAAATCATATATTGGCCGAACATAAATATTATAGTATTTTATTACATCACTATTGGTTCATTATGATGTCATAAAACACATTTTATATTTAAACATTATTTAATTTTTACCCAAAAAATTTGTTGTCTCAGAAAATTTTGAAAAATTCACTATTGGTTAATTTTGACATCCTGATTCTAGAAATAACATTTATATTATCTAAATAATTTTCTAAAAATGATTATTTTAACTTTTAAAATAAAAACCGACAGTTATCGAAAATTCATGGGTTTTGACAGAAATGGCTGTCAAACCTTAATAAAAAATATAATTGCATTCATACAATTAGATGATCAATTATATATAATAAAAATAATCGAATAATAATAATAACATTTTATTAAAAAATTATTTAATTCAAAAATATCTTAATTTAAAAAATAGATTTCTTAATTAAATAATAACTAAAAACACCATTTTTACTTTATAAACTATTTACAATGTATCAATAATGGAAATAAATTATATTCATTATTATATAAACAAATAATATACATGAACATAGTACAATCGATTAGTTACATAACCCCTTAAAATAGTCGTATAAGACCTAAGGGTAAGGTGTGCAATGGTGGCAGACTCTTAGGGCGGCTCGGATAACATCGCTCAAGTGGTAATTTATAACAACTTCCATTTCCCTCGTAGACAATCTTGTTCGAGCTTTACTTGATGAGTCTCAGATTGAGCTTGGTCAAGAGCAAAGCCAAATGATGCCACCTCTTTTCAGAGCTCTGACAAATGGGCTTTGTATGGGGCAATTCTACTGGATAAGGCCATCCCTTCTTTTGTCTGAGTAAATCTGGATATGATAAAGACCTATATTTATACTAATCATGTGGTCACTATTCAACAACAATATTAGCAACGGTCAAAATTCTTAACATAAAACCAATGAAGTTTCCATTTTATATAAACATAAACAGACATTTAATTAGATCAAGATGGATTTCCATTAATGAATCTTTGGGTCGTTACACAATGTATGCAGCTAAATTCATGATTTTATACCGTTTTCACCAGAGGTTGTGGAAAGTGCATTGTTGAAGGCACACATCTTCGAATCATGGATAAGGAAAGAGATTGGATCGAAGATTTCAATGCTCTGTTTTACAGATTATACAGAGATAGTGAAAAAAAGAGACTGTTGTTGAACGTGATATCTTTGGATGGATGGGAAGAGGTATGATGATACCTATAGAAAACAGTGGGAACTCAACCTCTGGGAACAAGAGGAAATGAGACACCTCTTTCCACAGTGCAAGAAGAAATCATTATCAGAGGGGGGGATTAGTGAACCTTCCTCCATGACCCCAGAAGAAAGTAGGTTGTTTTCAATGTGGTTAGCTTGACCTCAAAAGGCGAGATTTTACGACGCAACCTAGATCCTATCACAATTGAAAGAAGATGGGGAATGTACAATGCTATTGTAGGAATCCACTGAGTTTGGGTGTGTGTGACACCCCTCAGGAATCGCAAGCATCATATGCTTCACATGATGTGGATAGTAGAATCAGTCTCATCAACATAACAAAGTTATCCATGGTGATTATCAAAATACCATGACTCCACAACCAGGGATATCTTTGCATGGAAACAAGGATACCAATGTAGTGATGAAGTAATTGTATGGAGCTGAGCAGATGATTGTTGATGATCAAGCATGACCATCTATAGTGAGAGGTACGATTCTTTTGATTTCTACACTTGTGCAAGGTTTGTTTTATACTGGAGCATCACATTCCTTCATTTCTTCTCTTGTTGTTGACTTACTATGTTTAAAACTGGAGATGATGCCTTCTATTTTGAAACTGAAAACTCCTCTTCGTGAATGAGAACATCAAGCCAGTGTGTGTAGAGCATGTGCGATAACTGTTGATGGAGTTGAGTTAAAATGGGACTTCTCGTTGATGGACATGGATGTCTATGACTTAATCATGGGTATGGATTGGTTGACAATGTTTAAGTCTCACATCGACTGTTATAAGAGAACAATTAGTTTCACTAATGAGGATGGCATCAAACATCTCTTCAGAAGAGAGAGGACGGTAAAGAAGGGTGCAAAGAGCATGTTGGAACCAATGGTGGGAATGATCTCTTACCATCATGCAACATTTAATTAGGCATCAATGGAAGAGATTGAGGAAAATTGTTTTCCTGCTGTTGTGGATCAATTTTGAGATTTTATTCCCAAAAACATCTCAGGGTTACCACATCTATGCGAAGTGGAGTTTATGACTGATCTCCTTCCAGGGACCTGTCCTATTTCCCTTCTGTCTTATTGGATCAAACCAACAGATTTAGGGAAATTGAAAGTGCAGTTAGAGGAGCTGGAAAGTAAGGATTTCATTCAACTAGGTACTTCTCAATGGGCAGCACCAGTGTTGTTTGTGAAGAAGGCAGATGGAAATCTTTGGCTGTGTGTTGATTATCGTAATATTTACCAAGATACGATAAATAATAGATATCCACTTCCACACATTGATGATTTGTTCGATCAATTAAGGGAAGCTCAGTGATTTTCCAAGATTGTATTTTGATCAGTATATCACCAATTTCATGTTTAGAATGAAGATATTCCAAATACAGCTTTTAGGAGAAGATATGGCCAATACAAATATGTATTCATGCCTTTCGGTCTAATGAATGCACTAGCAATCTTCATGACTATGAGGAATCAGATATTTCAGCAATATCTGGATTCTTTTGTTGGGGTGTTTGTGGATGATATTTTGGACTATTTAGAAACAAGGGCTGATCATGAGGTGCAGCTGGAAACAATGTTACAAATCTTGAGAGAACATCCTTTTTTTTCCAAATTATCAAAGTGTGATTTTTGGATATAGGAAGTATGTTTCCGTGGCCATGTAATTTATATGAAAGGCATTTTTGTAGATCTTGAAAAGACAGAAGCCGTTATCTATTAGGAACCATAGAAGAATATGTTTGAGATACATAGTTTTCTAGGTCTAGCTGATTACTACTAATTATTTGTGCGTGATTTATCATGACTAACTTCACTAATGACAGCTCTGACTAAGAATATTGATCTCTTCCAATGGATAGAAGAATGTCATAAATCCTTTCAGGAACTGAAATTTCACCTTACATCAACACCTATCATGATCATGCAAGAATCAGGACAGGGGTATGTGGTGTATTATGATGCTTCAGGATCAGGGTTGGGTTGTTTTCTCATGAAAAGAGATCATGTGGTTTCTTATGGATCGAGACAATTGAGGGTTCATGAGAAACAATACTTAACCCATGATTTGGGGTTAGCTGCAGTCGTCCATGCTTTGAAAACATGGAGGAATTATCTCATTGGTGTGAAATTAACTATTTTTATGGATCAAAAAAGCATGAAACACATATTCTCATAGCGATATTTGAATCTCAGGAAATGGATATGGATGGAGTATCTGCATATGTTTTACTTTAACTCTATGTACACACCAGGAAAAAGGAATTCAGAGGAAGATGCATTGAGTAGAAATTCATATGCTCAGTTGGAAAAAGAATCATTAAATGAATGACAGTTTATGTCGGTCTTAGCCGAAATGCATGTGGAATGTGAAGACCGAGGTAATGTTGCTATATTATTTTTTTCTACACTTGTTCCTAATTTAGTAAATATTATCAAAGAAGCACAGTCATCTGATGCAGAATGTCTGGTTGTAAGTTCAAAACTCAATGGTGGGGATACCATTGATGGCTGGAAACTTAATGGGGGTTCAGTTTTGTGTTTCAGAGATCAGATAATTGTACCTGTGGTTGTTCAAGAACAACTCCTCCATGCTTACCACCATTCAAGATGGGATGTACACCCAAGTAAATATAAGATGTATAAGTCATTGAAGGCACAGTTTTGGTGGAGCGGCAAGAAAAGAAAGGTGGTCGAGTTCATCTTGTGGTGCTTAACTTGTCAGCAGGTTAAAGAAGAGCATCAGAGAACAGCTAGTGTGTTATATTCTTTACTTATCCTAGTGTGGAAATGGGATCAAATAGCAATGTATTTTGTTATAGGACTTCCAAGAATGGTCCAGAAACACGATGCCCTTTGGGGGATAGTGGATCATCTAAACAAGTTGGCCCATTTCATCCCTATTCGTGAAACCCATATGGTGGAAGCTCTTTCAAAAATCCATTCCTGAGAACTGGTGAAGCGGAATGGTGTACCCATGTCTATAGTCTTATAAAGAGATCCACGGTTCACATCTCATTTCTGAAAATCATTATAGCAAGACCTCGGAACTCAGTTGACTATGAGCACAACGTATCATCCCTAGATAGATCGGCAATCCGAGAAGACGATACGAACATTGGAAGACATGTTAAGGGCTTGTGTAATATATTTTGGTGGCTCACGGGAGGATCAGATACCCTTGGTGGATATTTCATACAATAAGTACTATCTAACCTCGATACACATGGCTTTGTCTGAAGCATTTTATGGGCGTCTTTGTCGTTCTCCACTATGCTGGGTGGAAATGGGTGAAAAATCACTAGTCTGGACAAGCCTTGTCCAAGAGAAAATAGAGAAGATCCAATTGATTAGAAAGAGGATGGAGATGACTTAGAGTCACCAGAAATCTTGTGCAGATCACTGTTGAAGACCATGGTCATTCATTGTGGGAAATCATGTCTTTTTGAAGATCTCCCCAAGGCTAGGAAATCGTCATTTCTGGAAGCATGGAAAGTTATCTCTTAGATACATTGGCCCTTTTAAGATACTAGAATGGGTTGGAGAGGTGGATTATTAGTTGGAATTACCACCGTGGTTCAGTTTGATGCATAATGTCTTCCAAGTATCTCAGTAGAAAAAGTATCAGACTAATCCTGACCATGTGATCCGATGGGATCACGTTGACCTAGAGTTAGATGCATCATTGATATACATCCCAATACAGATTGGGGATTGGCAAGAGAATGTCTTTCTGGGATAAATCATTGGACAAGTGTGGGTTTTATGGCAGCAAGATAAGATTCCGGAAGAGACTTGGGATGATGAAAAGGAAATGAAAGAGTAGTGGCTAAAACTCTTTCAGTTGGGTGAAGGGTTTCTACAATCTAAGGATGGAAGGACCAATGGTGGGGAGAATTTAGTACCCCCAATTTCTGGCATGTAACCCTTTCATGGTTCTTTTAATGGTTTTAAATATAAGGGTGACGAATGGGAGAGTCTGGTGAACTTTAAATGATGTTTTGAGGCAAAGGGTAAGTCGCATGGGCGGTGCGCGAGTTGTCTAAACCGTGCGAACAAACTGTGCCTAGTGGGCACTTGAGATAGTAGATTCCAAATGGGAGGTGAACTGTTTTTATAACTGTGTAAAAAACCATGCGTAGAGTGTCTGGTGAGGCATTGGCTAATCGACAGTTAGTGCACGGTTTGACTAACCATGCGAGCAAACTGTGCCACCACTTAAACGTGGTCCTATAAAGGTGGATCTCAAGCGTTTTTGCCTATATGTTGCTTGTTTTTCTTCATAAGCAGCCCTATCTCGGGATTCTTCTTCTCCTAAGGCCATATAATATTCTCCCATCATTTTGAAGGTGATCCTAAGGATTCTATTAGCGAATCGAAGCTATATTCTTGAGGTATGTGATCATTCTTCTTCGTTCTTGATCTGTTTCATAGATCTACTTAGATATACTTCTCCTATTTTATCAGTTTCATAGATATACTCTCATTATGGGTATATCTAAGTTTGTGGATTCCAAATATTATGAGATTTCGTCTTGATATTGTAAGGAGAAGAGATCTAAGGTGAGTTTTTGGAGAATGGACCCAGGTTTCTTGAGCATTCTTCGACCGTTGTGGTTTTCATCAAAACCATTTAGGTAGGTCGGTTTACTCTCAAATAATATTGAATTAATTTTTTTTCCTAGTTTTAAATTGGTTTCTTTGAATGGATTTTATTGTGAAAAGCACAGAGTAAATACTCTTTAGTGATGATTTGTGGTTTTGATGAAATTGTGAAATATTGGTGAATTGTTGTGCAATGTGATTTGGGTTCATGAATTTAAAATGTGGATTTTAAATTATGGATTTTCTAAAATCATAAATGGTTTTATGATAAATGGTTTTTCAATAAAAAGGGTGTTTTACTGAAATGGTTTGATATTCAAATGACTTTGATGGAATTGGTTTTCAATAAAAATACAGTTTTATTGAATTGGTTTGATTTGGTTGAACATACTTGGTAGTTGACATGATGGTTGTGTGTGTTGAAGAGTATGTGGGATGGATAATGGGTAGGGGTCTCCCCCATCAGTTTTGTGATGGACAAGGTTTAGGGATCTCCCTCATCAAACATTTATATTGCATTCGGGACGGATAAGGGTTAGGGGTTTCCCCCATCAATGTTGGGATGGATTAGGGTTATGGATCTCCCCCATCAATCATTCATGTTCATTTGGGTTGGAAAATGGTAAGAAGCTTACCCCATCATGGATGGGATGTATAAGGGTTGGGGATTCTCCCCTATTCCAGGTAGCATGCATGGTGGGTTGCATGGGGTTGTGGATTGGTATAGTTGTGCCAAAAAGGCATGTTTGTGAAATGGTTTTTATGCATGTTTGGTTATTTTTTAGAAAAATAACTTGTTGGAAAATTGGTATCAATTGCTCTTGGAATTACTTTTGTTATGAATGGTTTGGAAACTTGTTCATATTTAGTTATAAATAGATTTTGAGAAAATTTTTATATAATTTTTTTTTATATAAATGTGGCTAACTCTCTTATCCTAGTGGCGTGAGTAGGGAAGTCATTGGGGGGAAAACCTACTAAGTTTTATACTCACCCCTGCCTTGGCATGTTGGTGCTTTTGCAGATGTTATATTCTGAGACATAGGTAAAGGTAAAACATCTTATTGCTAGTGGCTTGTGTTGATGCTTGGGAGATGTTGTGGAGCATGGATCATGTGAAGCATGGAGTTGTAGTATCTTTTGAGAGTCTCGAGTTGTTCATCCACTGTGTACTTTGATGCTTAGTTTGGTCTTCCGTTGTTGTGTAATTTGATGTATTTTGATATAAATGAAGTGTTTATTGGTCATTAATTTGTTTGTGCATATTATAGTGAATTTTTTGTTATGGTTGGTTTATGGGTTTATTTCTTAAAGGGTAAATCATCCCCCAAAGTATATTTGAAACCCTTCAGCATTTGTTTCCAGCCTTTTCCATCTTGGGGATGTCGCTTAAGGCCTAGTAATGAGTCATTCTACTCTCAAGACAATGTGAATTGGAGGGTCATTACACTCTTTATCAATTCCCCCGGGTACCTTGATGTGATCCATTTCTCAAGTAACACATCACAACCCATCACCTGGATTCTATACTAGGTTGAACCATAAAGGCCACTCTTGCGTAAATCCCAACAACTACCATTTATAGGTGCCTTCTACCCAACATTACTATCAATATGACTATAAATTGTAGTGCACCATATGTTCCAAACATATGATGCCTCTTAACCCATACAAGAGACTCCTTATGCCCCAAGCATGAGATGCCAAAAATCCTTTATACATGTCTCTAAACAATAGTCTTCCCTATGTTCCAAACATAGGATTCATCTTTCTCCAAACAAGAGATGCCTTATGCTTCAAGCATGATATCACAATAGTCCAATCAACATGACTATAAATTATAATGCACCCTGTGTTCCAAAAAAATGTTTCCACTTGCTCCAAACAAGATATGCATTATGCTATATATATGAGATTCCAATAGTCCTTTCTACATTACTCTAAACTACAGTACTCCGTATGTTCCATACATAGGATGCCTATTGCTAAAAACTAGAGATACCTTATACTCCAAGAATGAGATTCCAACAGTCCTATCTACATGACTATAAACTGTAGTGCACCCTATGATCAAAATATAGGAAGCCTCTTGCTCCAAATAAGAGATGACCTATGCTCTATGTATGAGATGTCAATGGTCCTTTCAACATTACTCTAAATTGTAGTGCACCCTATGTTCCAAACATAGGATGACTCTTTCTCCAATCAAGAGATGCATTATGCTCAAAGTATGAGATTCCAACAGTCCTTTCTATATGACTCTAAATTTTTGTACACCCTATGTTCCAATCATAGCATGATGCTTGATACAAACAAGAGATGCCTTATGCTCGAAGAATGAGATGCTAATAGTCCTATATATATGACCTTAAACTATAGTACACCCTATGTGAAAAATATAGGATGCCTCATACTCCAAACAAGAGATGACTTATACTCCAAACATAAGATGCTAATAGTCCACTCTAAATGACATTAAACTGTAGCATGCCCTATCATTCAATTATAGGATTCCTCTTGTTCCAAATAAGAGATGGATTATGTGAAAATCATAAGATAGCTCATGCCATTATTACAGTGGCATAATTTCAAGATTGTTGTAATCTGTTTAAATATTCCACCACTCCACCCCGTGCATTGTGGGCACTTCATTCAGATATTCATGCTCTTTCATGTCTTAAGGGGCACCCTAACCGCGTGGTCACATGCCGCATCGGCTCACCTACCGTCCTGGGTCAATTCCCCGTAAGACTTCGGACAACACTTTGAGTCATGTCTTGTGGTTCGATCACGGTCATCAGTCGACCCTCATTTTTCTGTCCCCAATTCAGGATAACGTAATATAGATGCTGTGTTTCTAAAATGGTCAACAGTTATCCTCCATCATCACTCCACCCTCACTACGTTCTGAATGTCAGGCATGTGATTCACACATTTCATCACCCTTTGTTCATAGTGATTCTAATGCCCCTGGAGTTATCCCACTTGTGCACTATCACGTTAGTGTAGACCTCTATTATATGCCTCAAACCACCAATGAGTTTGTATGAACTCATGGCCAGACATGAGGAAGGAACTCGAGTAGCTTCCTGGTGTAAGCCCCTTCCACCATTTCTGCTCTATATAGGCACATAGATAGCTTCATTGAGCAAGCCCCATCCACAATTTCCACTCTATAGTCACGCCCGAGAAACATCCTTGCGTATTCCCCATTCACCATTGTCTCTCCATAGCAGCAACCTGATATCTTCCTTGCGTAATCCCCATTCACTATTGCTGCTCCACAACAGCACCCGGGCATCATTCCACGCGTAAGCCCCATTAACCATCCTTCATGGGCGCTCCTTTTCTCCATGATCATCATGTCTTTGTTGCCTCTGGTTTCTCACACAATGTATGAATCAGGTGGGTTAGAGTAGTAAGCATTGACTTTGGAATCCTAACCTAGCAACATTATAGTGTAATTCGCAACACCATCCATTGGTTCTGACCCCCTTTACGTTTGTTCCAACCATCAAGAACTACATGTACTTTAATCATTTCCAAGACAAGGTATGTAGGAAGCTTCCCTAACGTTAAATCACAAGAACCATTGGTCGTAACTATCATCACGTCAGGTCACCAACACTCAGCCCGAACTACGTGGACAGTAATCATTACTAAGGAAAGGTACGTAGGAAGCGTTCCTGACATCCAAGCCAAACAACAATTTGTTTCGACCACCATTCATGGCGGTTCCCAATCCTTCTGGACTATTTGTAATTTTATCCATGTCTCCTCGACAGGGTACGTAGAAAGCCTCCCCGAGGTTTAGCCCCATTCATTAGTAAGCCATTGTTAACCCCATTCAGCGGTAAGTCATTGTCAACCCCATTCAGCGGTAAGCCGTTGTCTGCCCCATTCGGCAGTATGCCGTTGATGTCACCCAATTGACGGTAATACCATGATGTCCCCAATCAATGGTAAATCATATTCAGATCAACTATGTGGACTTTTATTACCTACCACAAGTATATGTAGGATGCCTGTATAAGTTAAAATCCCACCACTCATGTCCCATATGGTTTTCTCCCTCAATCCTAATTATTTCAGAAGAGTCATGACCCAACATGGAAGTTCACATTCCTCTAAATCCCATCAATGTGTCCAGTCCGACGGGTTTCCTCCTCAGGTGTCCGATCATCCCACTGAACTACGAGGACTTTGATTCTCCACTACAGGGATACGTAGGAAGTCTCTTAATGGCACAATCCCAACATCACTATCGTCCTCACGTTGGTTCCATCTCATTCTCTATCCACTTCATTCAACTCTCCATCATATATCCTGATTATTACCTGGGCCTCCACATCCAGGTGGGAACATGTCATCCACCTCCTCACTTCTCCTAGGAGTACCTGTGCCACATTCCAAGCTTATTCCCCAAAATTTATCTAGGTCGTTGTCCTTTGTGTACAACTTGATTCATCACCCCTTCAAACCGGGTGGGTTTTGATCTCTTTCATATATATAGAGTACATAGGAAACCTCCATGAGCTTCAATCCCAACGAATATTAATTGTTGGTGTTCCCCCATTATGAGGTGCACACTCCCTAATTAGCTCTCAGTGGTGTCCAGATATGCCTTCAAGGTGTGACATCATCCCTTTATGGTACACACCATCCTGTGTCTGCACTTATTGAGTATTTTGATCCATCCACCAGGTGAAAACACCTCGCGCTCCCACCTAGGGATTTAACAATATGATTTATCTCTATGGTATGTTCTGATCACTCCCATACCATCTCCCCATGACATTAAACATGTTTCCTACCTTGTGTTAAACAAGGTATTCCTTTGGAAAACCATGGAAGACAATCATATGGTGTAACAGTCTCCGCAAGACGTTAACCTCACGACATACCCCATGATATGCATGAGAAGCTGAGTAAAACCTCAAAGACATGCCTTAGGCATATGATACCCCACACCAAATGTGGGATTCCGCTAGTTCTGCACCCTTGAGATCTCCCCTTATGAGGAAATCTACAAGTTCCCCAATGTCCACACATCTTGATAAACCTTCACATGCCTGATTTTACCATCTACACTTACTAGTTGTTGCTACCATGTCCAAACCCCATCGAATGTCTTTATGGAAGAAATGTAATTAATTTGTGTCTACAAAAATATGGAACTAGGAATGAGATTAAAAAACAACGACTTAATCTATAAGGTAGACCCAGACTCGGTGATGAGTTCTGAGGAGGAATCCATGGAAAGAGGAACAAACATCCCATCATCTCATTTAGATCAATTGGAAAACGACCCTGAATAAGTTAGGAATACCACCCGTCCTTTGAAAGAGGATGTGCGGTGAAATAGCCAACCCGTCCTTGTCATCCTCACATAGATGCATACGCGCGCCCTAGTGAAAGCATCGGAAAGAATAATATAAAAAATTCAGTATGTATATGTGAAACAGTATGTAGAGATATGTGTAGTAGAAGTCAAATGGGTATGAAAAACCCATTTCAAAACTCAATATACAAGAATAATTGTATAGAAACACAAGTCCCATGCAATACAACTCTCTAATCTAAAGGATCAAAATCTACCACCACCTCCAATTGGCACCTTACAATTGATCAAACAGGGAATATGATAATCTAAAAACACCTAAAGTCATAATTAAGTGATAGAACAATGCTCTGTAGGGTCTCACTAAGGATTCAATAATAAGCTACCAACATTTAATTATTAAAATAAGAATTTAAAATTTAAATTGACAGGCATGTTTGAGAAAAATAACATTTAAATAAATTTGAGAATTACATTAAAAAGGAAGTAAATATACTAAAGAAATTTATAATAATAAATTTATATTAAACGATATATATAAATTTAGAAGTCATTGTAAAATATTTACATACTTTTTCATATATATTTTGAATATAAACAATGAGAAATATGTCCATATATCAAGATGTGTGAAAGTTACAAATTATGGGATCCTCACATACATATAAAATGATGATGATCATTTTGTCACATTATTCTTTGGGTGTATTCAAAGAGAAGTCTCCTACATATTATTGAGGAAAAAAATGTCCCACACAGTTTATATTACAGTTATAAAGAACTAATCTGCTTCTAGGGAATTCTCATCCTAGAGTGTTTTTCTCATTAACTCACTAAAAAGACTGGATTTTAGGTGTTCAAATAATAATCAATGATTGAAAATTTATTTAAAACTATTCAATATATAAATAACATCTTTCCCCAATTTCATATATATCATTTTCCTTTTAAAATCATATTCATGTATTTAAGGAAACATGCATCTTTTTATGATAAATCCAATGGGTTTAAATAAAAAATATTTGGGTCAATATTATAAACATAAAAATTTTAATCAATTTCAAAAAATTAAATATCATTGTTCCCCTCAATTTCACAAACACGCACTAATTCAAAGTATTTCTCCCCCCCCCCAATTTAATGAAAAATACAAAAAATGGAATTTGTATTTTGTTCAGATTAATGAATAATATTTTATTTATATAAAATTATCTAATTTAAATCAACCAATTCAAGGTAAAACATGATTGGCCATCATAAGAGAACTTTTTATCTTGGGTTTATGAGATCTCAGAATGAAATTCCCTTATATAGAATCTCCAGTGAAGAACATCAATAATGAGGATTTTATAATATATCCGAGATTAAATATTAGAATAATAGGGGAATGAATTCTACAAAAATATGGAAATATATGATACCCAAGGTAGAATACTGGAAAGAGAGGGAGATATAGAATGACACGATGAATATTACCATAAAGAGATTGAATATATCTCACCATTATTTGAATCGCAATTGAATGGGTGTTGAGGGGCAGAAAATACCACTTTGGGGATTTAAAGGGGGAATAAAATGAAATATGTTAATTTAAACCTATAAAAAACTTAAAAATAGGATGCCAAAATTTAATAAATAATCTCTACATTAATTAAATGTCACACACATTTTCCTGGATAGGGCCACATAGTCAGACAAAATTTGAGAACAACCTATGTTTTCCTAATAATGGGGTTTCATAGTTTCGCCTTTGTGGAAGCATGGTTTGAAAAATCATGCTCTATCCAGGGAAACCCCCAATATCTTTGTTCCCAAAATATCCCCTATAATGGTGCATTGTTTTGGAAATACATGTGCCAATCGTGCAAAACCCAAAAATAATCAATATTACCCAAATACTCACATAACAATTCAATGAACAAAACCTAACAAATGTATGATTAATTAATGGTTTTTGAATACCTAAAAAAATTTATAAGATGTTAAAAATACCCATATAAGAATATTTCCCCTAAAAAAATTTATTATGAGGATATCATGTCAACAAGAGGCAGCCACTACTCTCTCATTAGTGCCCCCTCTATCACATATCATGGGAAGAAAAACTCTGGTTCTATAGAACATGAACCAAATGTGTCATCCTCCGACAAAGAACCATAGTTTTATAATCAAATATCCTCAAAGGATGTTTAGTCATGGATTAATTAGGCTTATCTTGAAGATATATATAACACAGAACATGATATTTATTTGATTGATACATTCATATCAAATATTCAGGAAACACATTATGTATCAAAATTAGTTGTCGTAGAAGAGAAAAAATGTATCTAACCTTCCCCACTTTCCCCACAACCACAAATGTTACCTAAAATGATGTTTATGATTCCCTTGCCTCACAATTCCTCGATTACCCAATTGAGGTTAAATATTTAGGAACAACTGATCACCAAATGAAATTAATATTAATTTGTAATGATGATGAGAATATGAATTATATATGCTCTATTCCATCATCATTCATCGATTAATCTACAAAATATTTGTTTTCTTATCTTGATCCAATATCGAACATCTAATGTCTCGAAATTTATGGGTAATTTTCCTAAATTATATCAAATTATGTTGAGACCGCATGCATTAATGACATGTTAATGTGAGGCCCAATGATCCCAATATGGAAATTTGGGATTTTATAATGTTCTTTCAGGAACTGGGTGACCAGGGTTTTCTAAAAAAAGAACTAGTTCTCATATAGAATATGTGAGGAAATTGTTAAAATTATAATTCTTGGATTATCCTAAAAATGTCTTAACTTAGACCGGTAAGGGTCAGATGAAAAATTTATTTTTCAGACATATCAAATAAAATATAATAGAAACAGTTTTTTTATTTTATTATTCAAAACCATTAAGCAGAGAAAGACAACACTGTGGTGCGATGTTGAGGTGAAATTATGAAAGCTCCATAAATTAAATATTATAACGGTGCAATGTCACAGCATAATTGAAATTCTATGATGTGTTTCTTTTTATGAAAAAAACGAGTTAGAGAGATGGGAATTAAACCACGGGAAACATTCTGATGAACTTCCTGTGAGATTTCACTCCAACAACTGATGAAGAATGTTAGTGTAACGTCACTAACATAAAATTACATCATATAAATAATACGAGTTGTGATGAATGGAATTGACCTCTTGAACCCTCGAGGATGGGATCCTATGGCAACAAACATCAAACAAGTTAGGGTTTTGAACTATTTAGGGTTTCCAAGCGATGAATGTGTATTAACCCACAAATAGGATAATATATCAATCGAGTGTTCAAGCGAGAGGTTGAATTTTTTTTGATTTCTCTCTATAATATTTAATTATAACTTGTATTTATTGAACTACAATCCTTAGACATCCCCATGTTTTTAATCCTCTAACGTGCAGGGTGCGGGCCGAAAAAAAAATAATGAGCCCCTACACATGTGAGTTCATCATGGATTAATTATAAAAATTATAGAAAGGCATTTTGGGGGTTGTCGTAGAGATTTTGGATGTCTCACAACCCCTTCAGTGTATAAAAATTGAGAAATGGTCCATTAGAGAGACTCTGATGGCCTGTGGATGAAACTGCCACCGCTGCAGACCTATGGCAGGGGCTGGTGGTGGCGGCCACGAGTGGAGGGAGGTAGTGTAAAGGTACAGAGCTAACCAGCATTTCATGGAGATTGCGGTCCATGTCTGAGCCACACTAAAGAATGGTGGGGGATGTATCCACCACGGTCACAACACATGAGACCCACGGTGCCTTGCTAGCACAATGTTGACCGAGACTACCCACAAACTCAAACCGGGGGTGGCAAGGAAGGATGTGGCCGCTCAGCAGCTTCGGAGGACTCATATAATTTGGAATGCGGGGGGACATGGTAACTCATCCAAATTAAAGGGGAGGCTACATAGAGACCCACGGGGTAGTAGGGGGCCATACGCGACATCTGAACACATCCCAGCCAGGCAGACAAACCGGTTTGCTGTTGATAGACTAGGTAGAACCTATAGGTCGGACCCACCCAACAGTCCAAACATGCAGCCCAAAAGTCTATCCTCAGAAGGGTCTAGATCTAGGTCAGGCTGGGTTGACCCAAACCTGGTCTGATCAGACCAGACCCAGACCCAACCGGTCCCAATTTAACTAAAACACTGGTATCTCTCAAACCGAGTGACTGATTGACACACCGTAAGGGGCGTTGGGACCCTTGAAACAATGTGGCCCTTCTAAGACAATGTACATGAGTTTTGGAGGATTTTTGCATATGGTTGGGTTGGATCCACATCCAATCCAACTGGGGCCATTTCACAAAAATGACCATATCTTACAGACTAAGTGTCCATTCAACGTGTCGTCTGTTGCATTTGGTCCCTTATGAGGAGACAGTACTTTGGGTTACTCAATGTGGGTCATCTTTGAGAATGATGTACAACCGATGGATTGAGGAGCACATCCTACCATAATCAAGTGTACTATCTGAGAGAATATAGTAGTTTGTTGTCATGTGAAGAATAATTAGCGATCCTTTGTGGATCAGCACCAAATAAACTTATGTCGGTCAGCACCTATAGATCTTGTATGGGTCCTCACCTGGAGATCCTATGGGGGTTATCACCTAGAGATCCTTAGTGGGTCAGCACCTAGCAACCCTGTGTGGGTCTGCACCATCTGACCATGTGTGGGTCTATACCTAAAGACATCGTGTGGGTAAGCACATTGCCACCCTTTGTGGTTTATCACCTAGAGACCCTGTGTGGATCAGAATCATGCGACCCTATGTGGATCAAATGAAGAACCTCTCTATAGAATAAGATTATTTAGCTTCAAAACTAATAATATTTACTTTTTTACCTTTTTAATACCTAGTGTGAGCTATAAAGGACCCCCAGAAAACCCTGAGAGGGGAGTAGAAAATCAAAGTGTGAAAATTTTATTTTATACTGATGGATCTTGTTCCAACGTAGGTAGGAATTTGTTAAACCTATATGAAGCGGAATTGGAGAACATAAACAAGATTTTAGCACAATCACTATGATACAGGCACACTACTTTACATGGTTTCAGGGATAGCACATTGTGTCCCTCATATCACTTCCGCTAACTCCCTGTTTTTCACTACGTTGGATGAATCATAACACTATTTAATGACTTGAAGGTCTCTTCATTGGTTTAGCATTTGGTTATATACCCTCAAACATAAATGGATGCTTTGTTGAAGTATTATAATCACCTACCAATGTAATTTATTTGGATGTACACTAATATGTTATGGAAATTAATTTCGGAAAATTATTTGATCACTTTTGATGCATCCTTAGGTGTTCTTCATACTGCTGTTGTTTCCACATACCATTTCTATTTTCATGTACCACTGTAGTTTCCACAAACCGTCTTACTGTTTCCCCATACCGTTCAACTATCTCTTCATAACATAAAACTCATGTATGAACTATACTTCTCTACATACTAGCATACTCTTTGTACTATTCCACTGCTCCATGTACCATCCTACTTGGTGTACTACCTTGCTTGGTTTCACACTGCGAGAGCTTACAGGGTAACCCACACTCTTTTCTGGGAACTATTTTCCACATGCGGATGATTCTTTCTACGTATCATCTTCTCCACCACGTACAACTTTTTACTTCAGCAAATTTCATCCAGAAATTTTAATCTCCACTATCGTCCCTTAAAAAAGGGGATTACTGCTCCTTAAATTGGAATATTACATTGCATATTTCTATAATGTGATTTACACAAATTCTAAATGTGGAACAATCATTACATTAATCTGAACTCCATCTGAATAAGGTTATGCTCCACCCCATATTGCAATCATATGAACTGTCAACCTTTTTCATGTACCAATAACCTTCCACGTACAATATGACTGTCAGTCTACACACTACATCTCTTCATAGCGTACTATTGGTGTGAACTGTTTTTGGTAGCTTTTCGTGTACCGCAAGTCCTCACCATGTACTATCATTGCAAAATGTATCCAGTTCTGCACACAGTTCTGAGTACCACATGCCTACATTGTGTACTACAGACCCTCACCACGCACAGTGCGCCTTCACTACGTATTGTTCGCCTTCACCATGAATCACACACCTTCACCACGTACCGTTGCTAAGAACAATTACTGAAGTCCCCATTATTGTGGCAGAATTTTTTTTTCAAATACGAGGAAACTATGACACCTTCTATAATACTTTCAGACTCAAATTTATGACTCTATTATTTGAAAACCCTCTAGCCATCCATGTAAAGATTTACAATAAACACAGACAGAAAACCTTTATTAGCAACGAGAATCCTTTGCTCCATCAACATCCCCCTTTGGGATTGTTTGAAATATCTAGATAAATTAACTTAGGCACAAACCATTATCAAATGATGCACCTTAATGAAATAACTCAACCATCACTCTAAGTCTACAAGTGTAGTGATCGGTGTACAAAACAAGGGAGAGTACATAAATTAAGTTATCACCCTTTCCTTTTCTCACCCGTCGTTTCATTTCTGAATTTTTCAATACATCATATTTTTTATATCTAGAAAGAAATAGAAAAATCTCTATTGAATTTATCCATTTTCTTTTAATGGAAATAAACACAATGAACTGAATCATGACTTGTGGAGTTAAGAGAACATGCACCCATGGATTGTATCTCCCCCATAAACCTACATCTTTTCTATAAAAGATTAAAAATAGTTAAAAATAGGTGAGAGGGGAATCATGTGACCTCCTTAGGCACTAGGAGGTATCTGAACACAGATGTTCAACTGATAATCCTCAAGAACATCCACTGACAGTCATAATGTCAGCTACTTGCTCATCAGTTCCCACATGGACTATTTTGATCACACCTTGTTAAAACTTTTCCTTAATGAAGTTATTTCTATTCTCAATATGTTTTGTACAAGAATTTTGAACCGTATATTTCGTAATATCAATTGTGACCATGTTATCATAGAAAATAACCATTGGTTTTTTCACCTCAATACCTATGTCACTCGGTTGTTTCTTCATCCAATGTAATTATGTTTGTGCCCTGGTAGAAGACATATATTTAGCTTTAGCAGTATTAAGTGAAGTACATTTCTGTTTCTTACATAACAATCCCACACATTTATTCCCAATATAGAATGTTGCACCATTGGTAGACATTATTTACACCACATCCCCAGCCTTGTTAGCATTAGAAAATAGTGATAGTTCAATATATCTTCCTGTATAAATGTATACCCCATAATTATGTGTACCATGAATGTATCCCATGACTCTTTTCATTTCATCCATATGTTATTCCTTTAGATTACTCTGAATGCAGGCCACAAGTCATTTTAAAAATGCAATATCTGGTAGGGTCATCGTCAGGTACTATAGGCTTCCAATGATTCGACTATACATGGTGGGATCCATAGATTTCCCTTTTTTATGTTTTCCTATCATTGATCCAACTAAAATCAGTGTCAAAAAGGGATGGGAATAATGAATACTGAATTTATTCAGTATCTATCATGCATAGTTTTCATGATAAATGAAAGTGTAATCATTCTTTTGAAGAACCTGCAACTCCAAAAAGTATTTGAGTTCATCTAATGACTCAAAAATTCATTAATGAAAATTTTTCTAGATCTATTTTAATATCATATTATGGTTATGTTAAACATATAAACATATTTTATTCTATGAATTGGATTTTAAAATACCGTTATGAATTGTGAAAATTGTTAATATAGATGTTTAATAGTTATCGTAAGATTAGTATAAATATAGGGCTTTATCAAATCCAATTTACTCAGAGAATGTAAGCAATTGCCTCATCTAGTAGACTCTCCCCAGACGAAACCCATCAGTCGGAGTTCAGGAAGGAGGTGGAATAATTATTCTTTGCTCTTGGCCAAGCCCAAGATGAGCTTGAATATATTATGCTTGATCTGAATCACCTATGATATTAATAGAATATGATATAGATTACCACTCGAGCAATGCTTTCTGAGCCATCCCAAGAGCCGGTCACCATCATGCACCTTACCCTAAGGTCTTATGCGAGTGTTTTAAGGGATTATGTAACAATACCCGAGCACTATGACTATGTACATTATTTTATGTATAAATATTATAAATTCATTTTATTATTGTTACTTTGTAAAGAGTTTTTAAAGCACAAATTGTATTTTTTAAATATTCAACTAAGTAATCTATTTTGATGAATTATTGGATTTCTGAATAAAATAATATTTTAATAAAGAAGAATTATTATTATTAAATTAATTGTTATTAAATATAAATTATTATGTAATTTTATGAATGCAATGGTAATTTTTTATTGTGGTTTGAAAGTTGTTTTGGTCAAAACCCATGAATTTTTTATAAATGTTGGTTTTTATTTTAAAAGTAAATTCTAATATATTTAGAAAATTATTTTGATAAAGTGAATATTATTTTTGGAATCCAAACATTGATATTATCCAATGGTGAGTGTTGGTTAATTTTCTTAGAGAGTCTAATTTTTGTGTAAAATTTAAATACAGTTAAAATATATAATTTGTTTTAGATCCTCATAATGTCCCAATAGTGATGTAATAAAACACTATAAACATTATGTTCGTCGAATATCTATTTTAAAATTAAAATAATCTGATTTTAGGTTTGATTTACATATTTTCAAAGCATTAGTGGAGCCTTCAAGACTTATAAAACATTTTATCCTTTTAAATTGATTTACTCGAGAGTGTGACTCACCTCCACATAAGAAACCCTATTATTATAACATGTTTGGCCATTGGAATTATAAAATATTCTTTTTCACTCCCCTTTGGAAAAAACAATAGGAAAAAATATTGTCTGGTTTGTGGTTTTGATTTGTTTAATGTGTGGTGTCCCAAACCAAAATAATATTGAATTCCCCCTCTTTTCCTTTATACACCCACCCAAACTCCCACCTCCTATTCACTCAAAGAATTTAGAGTTCATCCATCCTCTTCCATATTCTCTCTAGAATCATCCCACGGCAACCAAAGCTCCCATAATTCCTCTCTCAAGCCACTTCTAAGCCTTTGGGATCACACTTACATGTAAGGGATTCCTACCTTTCTATTTTTATCCTTGTTTATTAATATTTTTATGAACTTTTATTTTCAATTCCAAATGTAGGGGTAAGATTTTGAACCTCCCAAATAATATCCTCATTATGTTTGAATGATGAGATAACCCTCTATATCTCATTAAATTCTTCTTATTTACACTTGTTACCATGCCGAAATTCAGTGAGGGATTTCCCTCCACTATTTTACATCTATGTAATTAATTTGAATTATGCATCTAAATTCAATTACATTGGTTGGGACATGTATCCATATGACTCCATTACTATCCATTTCATGTAAATTTGATGATATACCCCTTTATCCTTCATCAACCATTTTTTATGAGTTCTAATTTCAAGTCGTTATGCTGCTGAAATTGCAATATGATTTTCCAAGCCAATGTCATTGTGTATTGAATACCATGTCCATTTATCTATCTAGGGAACTCAGCTTTATGTACATTTACATAGTGATTATAAATCTTCATGTATGTATTTTACATCCCTTTATATTGTAATAAATTATGGTGACTGATTCCATGTTGTATGATCTATGTGGCACACTTATGCATGAAATGAATTGTTTAGGAAGGGTGCACCAAGATATCCCTTCAATGAATTGGGCAAGGTATAGTATCATGATAAGTAATGTTCAATGAGTGTTGAATCATGACAATTATAGAGAAATAATGGTTTAAGCGTTATTTGTGTATAATTATATGTTACTCATGCTTCATGTGCAATGAGCCTTGGCTCATGTTAATTCCATGTTAAGTGTTGTTGGAACATTTCAATGTTTTGATTATCATTCATTATCAGGATTTTATTTTCATGTTTCTCTTGTGCACCATTGATATTCCTATTTCATAAAATGTATTGTAATATTCATGTTATTCCTTGTTTACTCCCTTACTGGGCTTTTTAGCTCACCCTTTTCTTATTCATATCCTTAGGTTATCCTATAAATCTCTAAGTACGAGGAAAGGTAGTGGTCATATAATGGAAGTATTCAATAAGATGTTGCATTATACGCTTTATGTTGTTATTTAATGTTCCTAAGAACCAAATACAAAAGACCTATCGATCTTATATGTTCTATCAAGTGATATTTTTATGTAATAACTCAAATTTAAGTATTTAATAATGAACATGGTTGTAATAGTTGGTATCAGAGGATAGGTTTATTTGTTTTGGGGATTAGGATTAGAAAATGGTAGTGAATCCTTAGAGAAAAAACTAAGTATAATAAAAATATCACTATGTTTTGTTGGATACTGTGTAAGTGGTTTATTAAAAAAAATATCCTTATATGGATACGAGTATGTATAGGCGGATTTGGAACAGATGTTCCTAGGTGTGAAAACCACGATAAGGAGTTTCAGAATTGACTCGGGTTATCCTGGTACATGACAACGTGCCTTGCTACACTATTTGTTATGACTCACCCGGGGGATATGATTTAGTAAATTCAAAAGCATAGTATGAACCATTATTAAGGAAATTTAAAAAAAAAATCCCAAATGAATATATGCTTGAAAGAAGATCGTGGATAACGTAGATTGAAGCTTATAGATTCATAAGTTCAGGAAATAAAAGTAATTTATAAGTAATCTATTTTTGTCTTTGGATTACCCATTTTGTCTTACACCTATCAGTCCTTTTATTCCTACCAATGGTTGGTAATAGGAGGACTCGAGCTAAAATTCGACGTGAAGATCAATGTGATGACTATGCTAATGAGATGCCCAATCTAATGGGAGTGGGAATCACAAACATTGTCAGGATTCTCTCTCTCAGTTAACTGATGTTTTGAATAGAAACAAGGGTCAAGAGGAACGTTCAACCCCCCCTATGAAAGAACAAGTCTCTATCAAGATATTAATGAAAAAAGGCCTCCTACATTTAATGGATCATCTGAACCCTCAATCACCAAAAAATAGATCAACTCCATTGAAAGGATCTTCCCAATCCTTCAAAGTTCGGTACAAGATAACGTTATCCTGACTGCTTATCGTACGAAGGGCGAAGCTAATCAATGGTGGAAATTGATAAAAAATATGAATCTTAAGGATTAGATCGAGGCATTGGAATGAATGGATTTTCATAAGATGTTTATTGATAAATATTTTAGGTGCACCCTCCATCTTAAGATAGAAGGGGACTTTCTTTTCCTCAATAATAATGTCAAAAAATCTGTCAAAGGGTACGAGGAAAACACTACAAGGCTTTCACGATACTCTTTCAGCTTTTTTGTTACCCCTGAATGCAAGTTGACAACATCTTTGGTTGTCTGAAACCTAGCATGTGGAAAGTCCGGACGATCCGTGATGTCGAATGATATGAGAAAATTGTTTGATGAGCTCTCAAGGTCAAAATGGAGATGAGAAAATATCATGGGTATCATGGGGATAAGAAGCATATGGTGGACTTAAATTCTGTTAGTCCGATGGATAAATCCAATGGTGATTAGAAGATCTATCATCCCACATGCCAAAGGTGTAGAAAGAAGTACCCCGAAAATTTCTTGAAGTGGAAGGAGAAATGAAATAGGTGTGCAAGAGAAGAACCCATAGATCTTAATTGCCAATATGAAGGGCCTGTAGCAATGATAGAGGAGTGGAATTATTCATTTGACTCTCAATGCGATGTTCATTTCTTAAACTGTAATGATCCTAATAATGTTGAAAATAAGTTCCCAAATCCAAGTGTTTTCGAAGGAAACCAACATCCTCTAATGCAGTATGGGAGATCTTTTCTATCACTACTACCAAAATGAACCCCGATAATGAATTGGTGATAAGTATGAATGTTATTTTTTCAATAATAATGATATTACTTTTTGATTCAGGTTCTATGAATTCATTTATATCCTAATGGTTTCGTAAAACAATCCCAACACCACAAAAATTCATGAAAGAGAAGATTTCAGTGAGTACGTCAAATGGGAAAATCATTGCATCCCATGAATATAACTCCTCCCCTATCATAATCGGTTGATTGAACTTCTCAGTGGACCTCATCATACTCCATCAAGTATAATTTTATTCATTTCATGGCATGGATTGGCTTTCCCTATATAGAGCCAACATAAATTTCCATTAGAGGGAAATCACACTCTATTTGGAGAATCAACCCCCGATTCTGTACTAGTGCAAGGAGGAAGATGAATCTTCTTTATCTATATCATCTCAGGCTTGTATATTACTACCTATGAAAACACGTATCTGGCTCAGATGATTGAGTATAAGGAGGAAACCATCCTTGAAGACATGCCGATTGGGAGGGAATTTGCTGAAATGTTTCCCGAGTAATTGTATTGTCTTCGTCCAAGAAGAGATGTTGAATTCTTAATTGTTCATATAACCAAGGAATTTCCAATATCCAATAATCCTTATAGAATGGTAGTTGTGGAGATTGAGGAGATGAAGAAACAACTACAAGAGAATATGGATGAAGGGTTTATACGCCCATGTGCTTCACTATGGGGTGCACCAGTCCTCTTCCTCAAGAAGAAGGATGGGTCAATGCGCCTTTTCATTGATTATCATGAACTTAAAAAAATCACAATTAAGAAAAAGTATCCTCTCCCATGAATTTATGTCTTGTTTGACTAGAAATGTGGAGAAGAATACTTCTCCAACGTAGATTTGTAGTTGGGGAATTATCATGTAAGGGTGAAGAAGGAAGATATCCCCTAGACTGCTTTTCGTACAAGACACATGCACAATGAATTCATTGTAATGCTTTTCAGACTCAGTAATGCTCTATCAATATTTATGGATATGATGAATAGATTATTTATAGATTACCTCGTATTTTTTTCGCCTTTATAGATGATATTCTAATATACCCAAAACAAAAGAGGCTCATGGAGACCATCTAAGAACTGTACTAGAGACCTTGCGAAAGGAGAAGCTCTATGAAAAGTACAAAAAGTGTGAGTTATAGTTGAAGGGGGTATCATTCTTAGTTCATATCATCATAAAGAATGAGATTACTCCAGATCCCTCCAAGACAACAATAATAGAGGGATTTCTGAGACCAACATTAGTAACATATATTGTAACAACTCGAAATTTTAAATAAATCTTGTTTCCTAATTTTATGTGTTATTTTATTTTATTTTTATACTCAACAAAAATGTTTAATTTGATAATATGAGTATAATTAAAATGAGACTGTTGGTTTTTGACTGTTATTTGACCATTGGTCAATATGACCACTGGAAACTAAACATTTTGACTATTGTCTCTAAATACAAGCAATCTTGGTTAATTAATATAGGAAGAAGATTTGATGGCCTCACCCAGTAGTCTTGGACCGATCGAAGCCCACCTAACAGAACATGGGAAGGAGGTAGCAACACTAGGCTTTACTCTGGACCAAACCCAAGCTGAACTTCATCGTGTGAAGCTAGAATGGGACCGCCTTTGCGAGAAGTTCAAACTGATAGAAATTACTACTCGTGCGATGTTGGTCGAGCCTCCCACGGATTCTCTCACCTTAGAACACCTTACACTAAGGTCCTATGCTGGTGTGATAAGGGGCTATGTAAGGAGACCGTAACTGCATTGTGTAATCCTATGTTTTAAATAATAACGGGTATTTCTACTTATGATGAAGTTTATGAATTTTTAAATGTCCGGATAAATATAGTATGCATATTTTTGTGGAATTTTAGAGAAAGGATATTTTAAAAATGTTTATGTAAACCTTAAATAAATAAAAATGTGTAATTATTTTCCAAAAATGGTCTTCTACAAATATGTTCAGTAAAAAATTTAGAGTATAATAATATCATCTTAATTTTTTGATGAATAGTAAAGTATGAATAGTGATTTTATACTTAGGATTAGTAATGTGACCAAATAGATTAGTAATCTCACTTAAAGAAAGTATTAATATAATCTAGGCACCTTGATTAAGTAATGTGATTCAATAAAATGGTTAAAAACGGTTTCATAAATTATTATTCAAGTATTAGTTTTTTTCAGGTGAATAGTGTTTTGTAATTAAAAATAAAATTAAAAATATATAGAAAATTATTTTTATAAAATGGATTTCATTTTTGAACTCAGAGCATTGATATTATGTGAAGGTAATTTTTGGGAATTTTTCTAAAAAAAATGAATTTTCGGTGAATAGTGTATTTATTTAAAAAATAAATTAAAATTATTTAAAAAATTATTTTTATAAACTGGAGTTCATTTTTGAAATCATAGCATTCATATTTGGTTAAGGTGAAATTTTGGGATTTTTCTGAGAATGTTGCATTTTCAGTGAATAGTAAAAATACAGTTTTAGGGTTTCAGTATGTTTAATGACATCATAATTGTGTCATGATGATGTCATGAGATATTTTAAAGGATTTTCGACTAAAGAGGATGAAGTATTGTGTGGGGGGTCCCCATGTGGCCTAACTCTATGGGAAGTACCATGGGAGGGCCCATGCTTTTGAGAAAACCACTTTTGAGGTGTCCCTTGGCCATTAATGCCTTGTCCCCTCACTTTCCCTACAAATACCAAGAGCTCCTCTCATTTTTTCGACTCCAAAACCATCCTCAACGATGTTCTGGTCTCCTTACCTCCCAAGGAGTCCTCCCAAGGTTCCCCCAAGCCCTCAAGGTCCCAACCATTTAGTTTTAAAAGTTACGTTTTAAGGTAAGGGATCCGACCCCTCTCTTTCTTTTCAAGTGATCTCTTTTATGTCATTCTTTTATGCCCCATGTTCTTATGTTGGAGGAGGTTCTTTTATATTAATTATACTATCCTTTTTATGTTCATATGATGAGATACCCCCTCTTACTCTCATCATTTCATTTTAATAATGTTTAAGTGGCGACGTTAGGCTGCCGAATTTTCAAGGAATTCATTCACCTTTCTCATTTTTCAAAGTTCTACTTTCATGTCAAGTATTTCAAGTTCCTTTTTATTATGTTGTGGTATGATATCTATATTTATCATACTGATATTTTATGATCATATGATGAGAGACCCCATTTGATCTCTTCAATTCAGTATTTTGAAGTTTTAAGTGGCGTCGTTAGGCTACCGAATTTTTAGGTGGTCCTTTCACCCTTCTCATTTTTCAAAGTTCTAATTCCATGTCAAGTCTTGAAAGTTCCTTTTTATTATGTTGGGGTATTATCTCTATATATATCATACTGAAATTTTATGTTCTTATGATGAGAGACCATATTTGATCTCATCAATTAATTTTTGTTGAAGTTTAAGTGACGTCGTTAGGCTGCCGAATTTTTAAGGGATTCTTTCACCCTTCTCATTTTCAAGCTCTATTTTCATGTCAGGTGTTTCAAGTTAAATTTTTTGGGGTATTATATCTATATCTATCATACTGATCATTTATGTTCATATTATGAGAGACCCTTTTCGATCTCTTCAATTCGTTTTTGTTGATGTTTAAGTGGGGCCGTTAGGCTGTTGAATTTTTATAAGAGAAATCTTATTTTTTTCTTCCTTTCAAGTTCTTCGTTTCATATGGTATATCATTAATATTTCATTACCATGCTCTTAAATACTTTATATTCTGTCCCTCTACTGTTTTATGGATCATTCATTAGTGGGTGACCCATGTCCCCTATCTTTTCAATGTTCTCTAAAACCCTGAAACATAGCTGTTATGCTACAGAATTTTCGTCTCAAAATGCCTCTCTCTTTTCTCCATATTATTTTATGATATAAAGTGAATACTAAAAGCTCTTATTTCTACAGGGGTATTCACATATATATATGAAATGTTCTATTTTAAATTTTTTTATTTACATAACTGAGACCCGCTCTCCCCTTCCGTGGGTTTTAAAGTGACAATAAAGATCATTTCTTTAATGCAGTTTTTAAAACGTTATGATTATGAAATGAAACCCATTTATTTTATGCTATATGAACTATTTATGAAATATTTTATGATGATATATGTGGCTCACATGATAATAAAGTCAAATTTAAGGGTGTGCCCTGATAGCGCTCCAATGCATTGGATAATGATGTAACCACTAGAGATTACAATTTTCACGATACCTTGGTGAATAACCTTGGTAATTTTCAAATGACACCTTGGGGATGGACCATGGTGATATGTTCATGATTGTCTATGATAAATGATGTAGCCACATTTTCATGTTATGAAAAATGTTATTTTTATTATGATATGCCACATGATTTCTTTCTCATGACATAAAGTTCTTTTCATGACATTGTTGATGTATCTCAAGTTCACATGTTAAATGTTTCCCCTTGTTTCCCTTACTGGGCCTTCTGCTCACCCATTATTTTGATGTATGTCCCCAGGTTATGGGATGCAGTAATGAACCTAGGATGAACATAAGGAGAAGCCTTTCAAGTGTTTAAGAAGTATTTTTTTTTATTTCATGTATTGAGTTCCTGGTTTCCAAGACACTAAACCTTAAAGATCCTCGATTTTGTAAAATGTAATGGATGTTTATGTGAGAAAAAGGCGGGATGTTATAGTTGGTATCAAAGGATGGATTAGATATTTGTGGAAATTAGGATATGAAAACTTTAGGAAGAACCCTATAGAAAATTTTAAATATAAGAAATCTTCCTGGTATTTTGGTGAGTATTGAGTAAGGGGTTGCCAGGCAAATACATCCATGTCTGGATACGAGCAGGTAGAGGGGGCTTTGGCACAGATGTACATAGGGGTAAAACCCGAAAACACTGCTTTGAGCTAGACTCGAACGGGAACTGGTACACGACAACGGGCTTTGCTGCACTCTGGGTTAGGACACTCCATGAGGATATGCTTTGTTAAATTCATAAGCTTAGTATGAACCATTATTAAAGGAACAAAGATAAAATAAAATAAATATTCACATAAGAATATACAATCATGGATTACCTAGATTGGATCCTAGGGTATCACAAGTTAGGATATACTTTTATTCTACAAGTTTATCCTTTTATGCTTAAAGTTTCCTTTTCAGGATTATTGGCAAAGTATTTAATCCCCTATCATATGGTGTAACAGTCTCCGCAAGACGTTAACCTTACGACATACCCCATGATATGCATGAGAAGCTGAGTAAAACCGCAAAGACATGCCTTAGGCATATGATACCCCACACCAAATGTGGGATTCCGCTAGTTCTGCACCCTTGAGATCTCCCCTTATGAGGAAATCTACAAGTTCCCCAATGTCCACACATCTTGATAAACCTTCACATGCCTGATTTTACCATCTACACTTACTAGTTGTTGCTACCATGTCCAAACCCCATCGAATGTCTTTATGGAAGAAATGTAATTAATTTGTGTCTACAAAAATATGGAACTAGGAATGAGATTAAAAAACAACGACTTAATCTATAAGGTAGACCCAGACTCGGTGATGAGTTCTGAGGAGGTATCCATGGAAAGAGGAACAAACATCCCATCATCTCATTTAGATCAATTGGAAAACGACCCTGAATAAGTGAGGAATACCACCCGTCCTTTGAAAGAGGATGTGCGGTGAAATAGCCAGCCCGTCCTTGTCATCCTCACATAGATGCATACGCGCGCCCTAGTGAAAGCATCGGAAAAAATAATATAAAAAATTCAGTATGTATATGTGAAACAGTATGTAGAGATATGTGTAGTAGAAGTCAAATGGGTATGAAAAACCCATTTCAAAACTCAATATACAAGAATAATTGTATAGAAACACAAGTCCCATGCAATACAACTCTCTAATCTAAAGGATCAAAATCTACCACCACCTCCAATTGGCACCTTACAATTGATCAAACAGGGAATATGATAATATAAAAACACCTAAAGTCATAATTAAGTGATAGAACAATGCTCTGTAGGGTCTCACTAAGGATTCAATAATAAGCTACCAACATTTAAATATTAAAATAAGAATTTAAAATTTAAATTGACAGGCATGTTTGAGAAAAATAACATTTAAATAAATTTGAGAATTACATTAAAAAGGAAGTAAATATACTAAAGAAATTTATAATAATAAATTTATATTAAACGATATATATAAATTTAGAAGTCATTGTAAAATATTTACATACTTTTTCATATATATTTTGAATATAAACAATGAGAAATATGTCCATATATCAAGATGTGTGAAAGTTACAAATTATGGGATCCTCACATACATATAAAATGATGATGATCATTTTGTCACATTATTCTTTGGGAGTATTCAAAGAGAAGTCTCCTACATATTATTGAGGAAAAAAATGTCCCACACAGTTTATATTACAGTTATAAAGAACTAATCTGCTTCTAGGGAATTCTCATCCTAGAGTGTTTTTCTCATTAACTCACTAAAATGACTGGATTTTAGGTGTTCAAATAATAATCAATGATTGAAAATTTATTTAAAACTATTCAATATACAAATAACATCTTTCCCCAATTTCATATATATCATTTTCCTTTTAAAATCATATTCATGTATTTAAGGAAACATGCATCTTTTTATGATAAATCCAATGGGTTTAAATTAAAAATATTTGGGTCAATATTATAAACATAAAAATTTTAATCAATTTCAAAAAAATAAATATCATTGTTCCCCTCAATTTCCCAAACACGCACTAATTCAAAGTATTTCTCCCCCCCCCCAATTTAATGAAAAATACAAAAAATGGAATTTGTATTTTGTTCAGATTAATGAATAATATTTTATTTATATAAAATTATCTAATTTAAATCAACCAATTCAAGGTAAAACATGATTGGCCATCATAAGAGAACTTTTTATCTTGGGTTTATGAGATCTCAGAATGAAATTCCCTTATATAGAATCTCCAGTGAAGAACATCAATAATGAGGATTTTATAATATATCCGAGATTAAATATTTGAATAATAGGGGAATGAATTCTACAAAAATATGGAAATATATGATACCCAAGGTAGAATACTGGAAAGAGAGGGAGATATAGAATGACACGATGAATATTACCATAAAGAGACTGAATATATCTCACCATTATTTGAATCGCAATTGAATGGGTGTTGAGGGGCAGAAAATACCACTTTGGGGATTTAAAGGGGGAATAAAATGAAATATGTTAATTTAAACCTATAAAAAACTTAAAAATATGTTGCCAAAATTTAATAAATAATCTCTACATTAATTAAATGTCACACACATTTTCCTGGATAGGGCCACATAGTCAGACAAAATGTGAGAACAACCTATGTTTTCCTAATAATGGGGTTTCATAGTTTCGCCTATGTGGAAGCATGGTTTGAAAAATCATGCTCTATCCAGGGAAACCCCCAATATCTTTGTTCCCAAAATATCCCCTATAATGGTGCATTGTTTTGGAAATACATGTGCCAATCGTGCAAAACCCAAAAATAATCAATATTACCCAAATACTCACATAACAATTCAATGAACAAAACCTAACAAATTTATGATTAATTAATGGTTTTTGAATACCTAAAAACATTTATAAGATGTTAAAAATACCCATATAAGAATATTTCCCCCAAAAAAATTTATTATGAGGATATCATGTCAACAAGAGGCAGCCACTACTCTCTCATTAGTGCCCCCTCTATCACATATCATGGGTAGAAAAACTCTGGTTCTATAGAACATGAACCAAATGTGTCATCCTCCGACAAAGAACCATAGTTTTATAATCAAATATCCTCAAAGGATGTTTAGTCATGGATTAATTAGGCTTATCTTGAATATATATATAACACAGAACATGATATTTATTTGATTGATACATTCATATCAAATATTTAGGAAACACATTATGTATCAAAATTAGTTGTCGTAGAAGAGAAAAATTGTATCTAACCTTCCCCACTTTCCCCACAACCACAAATGTTACCTAAAATGATGTTTATGATTCCCTTGCCTCACAATTCCTCGATTACCCAATTGAGGTTAAATATTTAGGAACAACTGATCACCAAATGAAATTAATATTAATTTGTAATGATGATGAGAATATGAATTATATATGCTCTATTCCATCATCATTCATCGATTAATCTACAAAATATTTTTTTTCTTATCTTGATCCAATATCGAACATCTAATGTCTCGAAATTTATGGGTAATTTTCCTAAATTATATCAAATTATGTTGAGACCGCATGCATTAATGACATGTTAATGTGAGGCCCAATGATCCCAATATGGAAATTTGGGATTTTATAATGTTCTTTCAGGAAATGGGTGACCAGGGTTTTCTAAAAAAAGAACTAGTTCTCATATAGAATATGTGAGGAAATTGTTAAAATTATAATTCTTGGATTATCCTAAAAATGTCTTAACTTAGACCGGTAAGGGTCAGATGAAAAATTTATTTTTCAGACATATCAATTAAAATATAATAGAAACAATTTTTTTATTTTATTATTCAAAACCATTAAGCAGAGAAAGACAACACTGTGGTGCGATGTTGAGGTGATGAAGAGGTGAAATTATGAAAGCTCCATAAATTAAATATTATAACGGTGCAATGTCACAGCATAATTGAAATTCTATGATGTGTTTCTTTTTATGAAAAAAACGAGTTAGAGAGATGGGAATTAAACCACGGGAAACTTTCTGATGAACTTCCTGTGAGATTTCACTCCAACAACTGATGAAGAATGTTAGTGTAACGTCACTAACATAAAATTACATCATATAAATAATACGAGTTGTGATGAATGGAATTGACCTCTTGAACCCTCGAGGATGGGATCCTATGGCAACAAACATCAAACAAGTTAGGGTTTTGAACTATTTAGGGTTTCCAAGCGATGAATGTGTATTAACCCACAAATAGGATAATATATCAATCGAGTGTTCAAGAGAGAGGTTGAATTTTTTTTGATTTCTCTCTATAATATTTAATTATAACTTGTATTTATTGAACTACAATCCTTAGACATCCCCATGTTTTTAATCTTCTAACGTGCAGGGTGCGGGCCGAAAAAAAATAATGAGCCCCTACACATGTGAGTTCATCATGGATTAATTATAAAAATTATAGAAAGGCATTTTAGGGGTTGTCGTAGAGATTTTGGATGTCTCACAACCCCTTCAGTGTATAAAAATTGAGAAATGGTCCATTAGAGAGACTCCGATGGCCTGTGGATGAAACTGCCACCGCTGCCGACCTATGGCAGGGGCTGGTGGTGGCGGCCACGAGTGGAGGGAGGTAGTGTAAAGGTACAGAGCTAACCAGCATTTCATGGAGATTGCGGTCCATGTCTGGGCCACACTAAAGAATGGTGGGGGATGTATCCACCACGGTCACAACACATGAGACCCACGGTGCCTTGCTAGCACAATGTTGACCGAGACTACCCACAAACTCAAACCGGGGGTGGCAAGGAAGGATGTGGCCGCTCAGCAGCTTCGGAGGACTCATATAATTTGGAATGCGGGGGGACATGGTAACTCATCCAAATTAGAGGGGAGGCTACATAGAGACCCACAGGGTAGTAGGGGGCCATACGTGACATCTGAACACATCCCAGCCAGGCAGACAAACCGGTTTGCTGTTGATAGACTAGGCAGAACCTATAGGTCGGACCCACCCAACAGTCCAAACATGCAGCCCAAAAGTCTATCCTCAGAAGGGTCTAGATCTAGGTTAGGCTGGGTTGACCCAAACCTGGTCTGATCAGACCAGACCCAGACCCAATCGGTCCCAATTTAACTAAAACACTGGTATCTCTCAAACCGAGTGACTGATTGACACACCGTAAGGGGCGTTGGGACCCTTGAAACAATGTGGCCCTTCTAAGACAATGTACATGAGTTTTGGAGGATTTTTGCATATGGTTGGGTTGGATCCACATCCAGTCCAAATGGGGCCATTTCACAAAAATGACCATATCTTACAGACTAAGTGTCCATTCAACGTGTCGTCTGTTGCATTTGGTCCCTTATGAGGAGACAGTACTTTGGGTTACTCAATGTGGGTCATCTTTGAGAATGATGTACAACCGATGGATTGAGGAGCACATCCTACCATAATCAAGTGTGCTATCTGAGAGAATATAGTAGTTTGTTGTCATGTGAAGAATAACTAGCGATCCTTTGTGGATCAGCACCAAATAAACTTATGTCGGTCAGCACCTATAGGTCTTGTGTGGGTCCTCACCTGGAGATCCTATGGGGGTTATCACCTAGAGATCCTTAGTGGGTCAGCACCTAGAAACCCTGTGTGGGTCTGCACCATCTGACCATGTGTGGGTCTATACCTAAAGACATCGTGTGGGTAAGCACATTGCCACCCTTTGTGGTTTATCACCTAGAGACCCTGTGTGGATCAGAATCATGCGACCCTATGTGGATCAAATGAAGAACCTCTCTATAGAATAAGATTATTTAGCTTCAAAACTAATAATATTTAGTTTTTTACCTTTTTAATACCTAGTGTGAGCTATAAAGGACCCCCAGAAAACCCTGAGAGGGGAGTAGAAAATAAAAGTGTGAAAATTTTATTTTATACTGATGGATCTTGTTCCAACGTAGGTAGGAATTTGTTAAACCTATATGAAGCGGAATTGGATAACATAAACAAGAGTTTAGCACAATCACTATGATACAGGCACACTACTTTACATGCTTTCAGGGATAGCACATTGTGTCCCTCATATCACTTCCGCTAACTCCCTGTTTTTCACTACGTTGGATGAATCATAACACTATTTAATGACTTGAAGGTCTCTTCATTGGTTTAGCATTTGGTTATATACCCTCATACATAAATGGATGCTTTGTTGAAGTATTATAATCACCTACCAATGTAATTTATTTGGATGTACACTAATATGTTATGGAAATTAATTTCGGAAAATTATTTGATCGCTTTTGATGCATCCTTAGGTGTTCTTCATACTGCTGTTGTTTCCACATACCATTTCTATTTTCATGTACCACTGTAGTTTCCACAAACCGTCTTACTGTTTCCCCATACCGTTCAACTATCTCTTCATAACATAAAACTCATGCATGAACTATACTTCTCTACATAATACCATACTCTTTATACTATTCCACTGCTCCATGTACCATCCTACTTGGCGTACTACCTTGCTTGGCCGCATACTGCGAGAGCTTACAGGGTAACCCACACTCTTTTCTGGGAACTATTTTCCACATACGGATGATTCTTTCTACGTATCATCTTCTCCACCACGTACGACTTTTTACTTCAGCAAATTTCATCCAGAAATTTTAATCTCCACTATCGTCCCTTAAAAAAGGGGATTACTGCTCCTTAAATTGGAATATTACATTGCATATTTCTATAATGTGATTTACACAAATTCTAAATGTGGAACAATCATTACATTAATCTGAAATCCATCTGAATAAGGTTATGCTCCACCCCATATTGCAATCATATGAACTGTCAACCTTTTTCATGTACCAATAACCTTCCACGTACAATATGACTGTCAGTCTACACACTACATCTCTTCATAGCGTACTATTGGTGCGAACTGTTTTTGGTAGCTTTTCGTGTACCGCAAGTCCTCACCATGTACTATCATTGCAAAATGTATCCAGTTCTGCACACAGTTCTGAGTACCACATGCCTACATTGTGTACTACACACCCTCACCACGCACAGTGCGCCTTCACTACGTATTGTTCTCCTTCACCATGAATCACACACCTTCACCACGTACCGTTGCTAAGAACAATTACTGAAGTCCCCATTATTGTTGCAGAATTTTTTTTTCAAATACGAGGAAACTATGACACCTTCTATAATACTTTCAGACTCAAATTTATGACTCTATTATTTGAAAACCCTCTAGCCATCCATGTAAATATTTACAATAAACACAGACAGAAATCCTTTATTAGCAACGAGAAGCCTTTGCTCCATCAACATCCCCCTTTGGGATTGTTTGAAATCTCTAGAGAAATTAACTTAGGCACAAACCATTATCAAATGATGAACCTTAATGAAATAACTCAACCATCACTCTAAGTCTACAAGAGTAGTGATCGGTGTACAAAACAAGGGAGAGTACATAAATTAAGTTATCACCCTTTCCTTTTCTCACCCGTCGTTTCATTTCTGAATTTTTCAATACATCATATTTTTTATATCTAGAAAGAAATAGAAAAATCTCTATTGAATTTATCCATTTTCTTTTAATGGAAATAAACACAATGAACTGAATCATGACTTGTGGAGTTAAGAGAACATGCACCCATGGATTGTATCTCCCCCATAAACCTACATCTTTTCTTTAAAAGATTAAAAATAGTTAAAAATAGGTGAGAGGGGAATCATGTGACCTCCTTAGGCACTAGGAGGTATCTGAACACAGATGTTCAACTGATAATCCTCAAGAACATCCACTGACAGTCATAATGTCAGCTACTTGCTCATCAGTTCCCACATGGACTATTTTGATCACACCTTGTTAAAACTTTTCCTTAATGATGTTATTTCTATTCTCAATATGTTTTGTACAAGAATTTTGAACCGTATATTTCGTAATATCAATTGTGACCATGTTATCATAGAAAATAACCATTGGTTTTTTCACCTCAATACCTATGTCACTCGGTTGTTTCTTCATCCAATGTAATTATGTTTGTGCCCTGGTAGAAGACATATATTCAGCTTTAGCAGTATTAAGTGAAGTACATTTCCGTTTCTTACATAACAATCCCACACATTTATTCCCAATATAGAATGTTGCACCATTGGTAGACATTATTTCCACTACATCCCCAGCCTTGTTAGCATTAGAAAATAGTGATAGTTCAATATATCTTCCTGTATAAATGTATACCCCATAATTATGTGTACCATGAATGTATCCCATGACTCTTTTCATTTCATCCATATGTTATTCCTTTAGATTACTCTGAATGCAGGCCACAAGTCATTTTAAAAATGCAATATCTGGTAGGGTCATCGTCAGGTACTATAGGCTTCCAATGATTCGACTATACATGGTGGGATCCATAGATTTCCCTTTTTTATGTTTTCCTATCATTGATCCAACTAAAATCAGTGTCAAAAAGGGATGGGAATAATGAATACTGAATTTATTCAGTATCTATCATGCATAGTTTTCATGATAAATGAAAGTGTAATCATTCTTTTGAAGAACCTGCAACTCCAAAAAGTATTTGAGTTCATCTAATGACCCAAAAATTCATTAATGAAAATTTTTCTAGATCTATTTTAATATCATATTATGGTTATGTTAAACATATAAACATATTTTATTCTATGAATTGGATTTTAAAATACCGTTATGAATTGTGAAAATTGTTAATATAGATGTTTAATAGTTATCGTAAGATTAGTATAAATATAGGGCTTTATCAAATCCAATTTACTCAGAGAATGTAAGCAATTTCCTCATCTAGTAGAATCTCCCCAGACGAAACCCATCAGTCGGAGCTCAGGAAGGAGGTGGAATAATTATTCTTTGCTCTTGGCCAAGCCCAAGATGAGCTTGAATATATTATGCTTGATCTGAATCACCTATGATATTAATAGAATATGATATAGATTACCACTCGAGCAATGCTTTCTGAGCCATCCCAAGAGCCGGTCACCATCATGCACCTTACCCTAAGGTCTTATGCGAGTGTTTTAAGGGATTATGTAACAATACCCGAGCACTATGACTATGTACATTATTTTATGTATAAATATTATAAATTCATTTTATTATTGTTACTTTGTAAAGAGTTTTTAAAGCACAAATTCTATTTTTTAAATATTCAACTAAGTAATCTATTTTGATGAATTATTGGATTTCTGAATAAAATAATATTTTAATAAAGAAGAATTATTATTATTAAATTAATTGTTATTAAATATAAATTATTATGTAATTTTATGAATGCAATGGTAATTTTTTATTGTGGTTTGAAAGTTGTTTTGGTCAAAACCCATGAATTTTTTATAAATGTTGGTTTTTATTTTAAAAGTAAATTCTAATATATTTAGAAAATTATTTTGATAAAGTGAATATTATTTTTGGAATCCAAACATTGATATTATCCAATGGTGAGTGTTGGTTAATTTTCTTAGAGAGTCTAATTTTTGTGTAAAATTTAAATACAGTTTAAATATATAATTTTTTTTAGATCCTCATAATGTCCCAATAGTGATGTAATAAAACACTATAAACATTATGTTCGTCGAATATCTATTTTAAAATTAAAATAATCTGATTTTAGGTTTGATTTACATATTTTCAAAGCATTAGTGGAGCCTTCAAGACTTATAAAACATTTTATCTTTTTAAATTGATTTACTCGAGAGTGTGACTCACCTCCACATAAGAAACCCTATTATTATAACATGTTTGGCCATTGGAATTATAAAATATTCTTTTTCACTCCCCTTTGGAAAAAACAATAGGAAAAAATATTGTCTGGTTTGTGGTTTTGATTTGTTTAATGTGTGGTGTCCCAAACCAAAATAATATTGAATTCCCCCTCTTTTCCTTTATACACCCACCCAAACTCCCACCTCCTATTCACTCAAAGAATTTAGAGTTCATCCATCCTCTTCCATATTCTCTCTAGAATCATCCCATGGCAACCAAAGCTCCCATAATTCCTCTCTCAAGCCACTTCTAAGCCTTTGGGATCACACTTACATGTAAGGGATTCCTACCTTTCTATTTTTATCCTTGTTTATTAATATTTTTATGAACTTTAATTTTCAATTCCAAATGTAGGGGTAACATTTTGAACCTCCCAAATAATATCCTCATTATGTTTGAATGATGAGATAACCCTCTATATCTCATTAAATTCTTCTTATTTACACTTGTTACCATGCCGAAATTCAGTGAGGGATTTCCCTCCACTATTTTACATCTATGTAATTAATTTGAATTATGCATCTAAATTCAATTACATTGGTTGGGACATGTATCCATATGACTCCATTACTATCCATTTCATGTAAATTTGATGATATACCCCTTTATCCTTCATCAACCATTTTTTATGAGTTCTAATTTCAAGTCGTTATGCTGCTGAAATTGCAATATGATTTTCCAAGCCAATGTCATTGTGTATTGAATACCATGTCCATTTATCTATCTAGGGAACTCAGCTTTATGTACATTTACATAGTGATTATAAATCTTCATGTATGTATTTTACATCCCTTTATATTGTAATAAATGATGGTGACTGATTCCATGTTGTATGATCTATGTGGCACACTTATGCATGAAATGAATTGTTTAGGAAGGGTGCACCAAGATATCCCTTCAATGAATTGGGCAAGGTATAGTATCATGATAAGTAATGTTCAATGAGTGTTGAATCATGACAATTCTAGAGAAATAATGGTTTAAGCATTCTTTGTTTATAATTAGATGTTACTCATACTTCATGTGCAATGAGCCTTGGCTCATGTTAATTCCATGTTAAGTGTTGTTGGAACATTTCAATGTTTTGATTATCATGCATTATCAGGATTTTATTTTCATGTTTCTCTTGTGCACCATTGATATTCCTATTTAATAAAATGTATTTTAATATTCATGTTATTCCTTGTTTACTCCCTTACTGGGCTTTTTAGCTCACCCTTTTCTTATTCATATCCTTAGGTTATCCTATAAATCTCTAAGTACGAGGAAAGGTAGTGGTCATATAATGGAAGTATACAATAAGATGTTGCATTATACGCTTTATGTTGTTATTTAATGTTCCTAAGAACCAAATACAAAAGACCTATCGATCTTCTATGTTCTATCAAGTGATATTTTTATGTAATAACTCAAATTTAAGTATTTAATAATGAACATGGTTGTAATAGTTGGTATCAGAGGATAGGTTTATTTGTTTTGAGGATTAGGATTAGAAAATGGTAGTGAATCCTTAGAGAAAAAACTAAGTATAATAAAAACATCACTATGTTTTGTTGGATACTGTGTAAGTGGTTTATTAAAAAAATATATCCTTATATGGATACGAGTATGTATAGGCGGATTTGGAACAGATGTTCCTAGGTGTGAAAACCACGATAAGGAGTTTCAGAATTGACTCGGGTTATCCTGGTACATGACAACATGCCTTGCTACACTATTTGTTATGACTCACCCGGGGGATATGATTTAGTAAATTCAAAAGCTTAGTATGAACCATTATTAAGGAAATTTAAAAAAAATTCCCAAATGAATATATGCTTGAAAGAAGATCGTGGATAACTTAGATTGAAGCTTATAGATTCATAAGTTCAGGAAATAAAAGTAATTTATAAGTAATCTATTTTTGTCTTTGGATTACCCATTTTGTCTTACACCTATCAGTCCTTTTATTCCTGCCAATGGTTGGTAATAGGAGGACTCGAGCTAAAATTCGACGTGAAGATCAATGTGATGACTATGCTAATGAGATGCCCAATCTAATGGGAGTGGGAATCACAAACATTGTCAGGATTCTCTCTCTCAGTTAATTGATGTTTTGAATAGAAACAAGGGTCAAGAGGAACGTTCAACCCCCCCTATGAAAGAACAAGTCTCTATCAAGATATTAATGAAAAAAGGCCTCCTACTTTTAATGGATCATCTGAACCCTCAATCACCAAAAAATAGATCAACTCCATTGAAAGGATCTTCCCAATCCTTCAAAGTTCGGTACAAGATAACGTTATCCTGACTGCTTATCGTACGAAGGGAGAAGCTAATCAATGGTGGAAATTGATAAAAAATATGAATCCTAAGGATTAGATCGAGGCATTGGAATGAATGGATTTTCATAAGATGTTTATTGATAAATATTTTAGGTGCACCCTCCATCTTAAGATAGAAGGGGACTTTCTTTTCCTCAATAATAATGTCGAAAAATCTGTCAAAGGGTACGAGGAAAACACTACAAGGCTTTCACGATACTCTTTCATCTTTTTTGTTACCCCTGAATGCAAGTTGACAACATCTTTGGTTGTCTGAAACCTAGCATGTGGAAAGTCCGGACGATCCGTGATGTCGAATGATTTGAGAAAATTGTTTGATGAGCACTCAAGGTCAAAATGGAGATGAGAAAATATCATGGGTATCATGGGGATAAGAAGCATATGGTGGACTTAAATTCTGTTAGTCCGATGGATAAATCCAATGGTGATTAGAAGATCTATCATCCCACATGCCAAAGGTGTAGAAAGAAGTACCCCGAAAATTTCTTGAAGTGGAAGGAGAAATGAAATAGGTGTGCAAGAGAAGAACCCATAGATCTTAATTGCCAATATGAAGGGCCTGTAGCTATGATAGAGGAGTGGAATTATTCATTTGACTCTCAATGCGATGTTCATTTCTTAAACTGTAATGATCCTAATAATGTTGAAAATAAGTTCCCAAATCCAAGTGTTTTCGAAGGAAACCAACATCCTCTAATGCAGTATGGGAGATCTTTTCTATCACTACTACCAAAATGAACCCCGATAATGAATTGGTGATAAGTATGAATGTTATTTTTTCAATAATAATGATATTACTTTTTGATTCAGGTTCTATGAATTCATTTATATCCTAATGGTTACGTAAAACAATCCCAACACCACGAAAATTCATGAAAGAGAAGATGTCAGTGAGTACGTCAAATGGGAAAATCATTGCATCCCATGAATATAACTCCTCCCCTATCATAATCGGTTGATTGAACTTCTCAGTGGACCTCATCATACTCCCTCAAGTATAATTTTATTCATTTCATGGCATGGATTGGCTTTCCCTATATAGAGCCAACATAAATTTCCATTAGAGGGAAATCACACTCTATTTGGAGAATCAACCCCCGATTCTGTACTAGTGCAAGGAGGAAGATGAATCTTATTTATCTATATCATCTCAGGCTTGTATATTACTACCTATGACAACACGTATCTGGCTCAGATGATTGAGTATAAGGAGGAAACCATCCTTGAAGACATGCCGATTGGGAGGGAATTTGCTGAAATGTTTCCCGAGTAATTGTATTGTCTTCGTCCAAGAAGAGATGTTGAATTCTTAATTGTTCATATAACCAAGGAATTTCCAATATCCAATAATCCTTATAGAATGGTAGTTGTGGAGATTGAGGAGATGAAGAAACAACTACAAGAGAATATGGATGAAGGGTTTATACGCCCATGTGCTTCACTATGGGGTGCACCAGTCCTCTTCCTCAAGAAGAAGGATGGGTCAATGCGCCTTTTCATTGATTATCATGAACTTAAAAAAATCACAATTAAGAAAAAGTATCCTCTCCCATGAATTTATGTCTTGTTTGACTAGAAATGTGGAGAAGAATACTTCTCCAACGTAGATTTGTAGTTGGGGAATTATCATGTAAGGGTGAAGAAGGAAGATATCCCCTAGACTGCTTTTCGTACAAGACACATGCACAATGAATTCATTGTAATGCTTTTCAGACTCAGTAATGCTCTATCAATATTTATGGATATGATGAATAGATTATTTATAGATTACCTCGTATTTTTTTCGCCTTTATAGATGATATTCTAATATACCCAAAACAAAAGAGGCTCATGGAGACCATCTAAGAACTGTACTAGAGACCTTGCGAAAGGAGAAGCTCTATGAAAAGTACAAAAAGTGTGAGTTATAGTTGAAGGGGGTATCATTCTTAGTTCATATCATCATAAAGAATGAGATTACTCCAGATCCCTCCAAGACAACAATAATAGAGGGATTTCTGAGACCAACATTAGTAACATATATTGTAACAACTCGAAATTTTAAATAAATCTTGTTTCCTAATTTTATGTGTAATTTTATTTTATTTTTATACTCAACAAAAATGTTTAATTTGATAATATGAGTATAATTAAAATGAGACTGTTGGTTTTTGACTGTTATTTGACCATTGGTCAATATGACCACTGGAAACTAAACATTTTTGACTATTGTCTCTAAATACAAGCAATCTTGGTTAATTAATATAGGAAGAAGATTTGATGGCCTCACCTAGTAGTCTTGGACCGATCGAAGCCCACCTAACAGAACTTGGGAAGGAGGTAGCAACACTAGGCTTTACTCTGGACCAAACCCAAGCTGAACTTCATCGTGTGAAGCTAGAATGGGACCGCCTTTGCGAGAAGTTCAAACTGATAGAAATTACTACTCGTGCGATGTTGGTCGAGCCTCCCACGGATTCTCTCACCTTAGAACACCTTACACTAAGGTCCTATGCTGGTGTGATAAGGGGCTATGTAAGGAGACCGTAACTGCCTTGTGTAATCCTATGTTTTAAATAATAACGGGTATTTCTACTTATGATGAAGTTTATGAATTTTTAAATGTCCGGATAAATATAGTATGCATATTTTTGTGGAATTTTAGAGAAAGGATATTTTAAAAATGTTTATGTAAACCTTAAATAAATAAAAATGTGTAATTATTTTCCAAAAATGGTCTTCTACAAATATGTTCAGTAAAAAATTTAGAGTATAATAATATCATCTTAATTTTTTGATGAATAGTAAAGTATGAATAGTGATTTTATACTTAGGATTAGTAATGTGACCAAATAGATTAGTAATCTCACTTAAAGAAAGTATTAATATAATCTAGGCACCTTGATTAAGTAATGTGATTCAATAAAATGGTTAAAAACGGTTTCATAAATTATTATTCAAGTATTAGTTTTTTTCAGGTGAATAGTGTTTTGTAATTAAAAATAAAATTAAAAATATATAGAAAATTATTTTTATAAAATGGATTTCATTTTTGAACTCAGAGCATTGATATTATGTGAAGGTAATTTTTGGGAATTTTTCTAAAAAAAATGAATTTTCGGTGAATAGTGTATTTATTTAAAAAATAAATTAAAAATATTTAAAAAATTATTTTTATAAACTGGAGTTCATTTTTGAAATCATAGCATTCATATTTGGTTAAGGTGAAATTTTGGGATTTTTCTGAGAATTTTGCATTTTCAGTGAATAGTAAAAATACAGTTTTAGGGTTTCAGTATGTTTAATGACATCATAATTGTGTCATGATGATGTCATGAGATATTTTAAAGGATTTTCGACTAAAGAGGATGAAGTATTGTGTGGGGGGTCCCCATGTGGCCTAACTCTATGGGAAGTACCATGGGAGGGCCCATGCTTTTGAGAAAACCACTTTTGAGGTGTCCCTTGGCCATTAATGCCTTGTCCCCTCACTTTCCCTACAAATACCAAGAGCTCCTCTCATTTTTTCGACTCGAAAACCATCCTCAACGATGTTCTGGTCTCCTTACCTCCCAAGTAGTCCTCCCAAGGTTCCCCCAAGCCCTCAAGGTCCCAACCATTGAGTTTTAAAAGTTACGTTTTAAGGTAAGGGATCCGACCCCTCTCTTTCTTTTCAAGTGATCTCTTTTATGTCATTCTTTTATGCCCCATGTTCTTATGTTGGAGGAGGTTCTTTTATATTCATTATACTATACTTTTTATGTTCATATGATGAGATACCCCCTCTTACTCTCATCATTTCATTTTAATAATGTTTAAGTGGTGACGTTAGGCTGCCGAATTTTCAAGGGATTCATCCACCTTTCTCATTTTTCAAAGTTCTACTTTCATGTCAAGTATTTCAAGTTCCTTTTTATTATGTTGTGGTATGATCTCTATATTTATCATACTGATATTTTATGATCATATGATGAGAGACCCCATTTGATCTCTTCAATTCAGTATTTTGAAGTTTTAAGTGGCGTCGTTAGGCTACCGAATTTTTAGGTGGTCCTTTCACCCTTCTCATTTTTCAAAGTTCTAATTCCATGTCAAGTCTTGAAAGTTCCTTTTTATTATGTTGGGGTATGATCTCTATATATATCATACTGAAATTTTATGTTCTTATGATGAGAGACCATATTTGATCTCATCAATTAATTTTTGTTGAAGTTTAAGTGACGCCGTTAGGCTGCCGAATTTTTAAGGGATTCTTTCAGCCTTCTCATTTTCAAGATCTATTTTCATGTCAGGTGTTTCAAGTTAAATTTTTTGGGGTATTATATCTATATCTATCATACTGATCATTTATGTTCATATTATGAGAGACCCTTTTCGATCTCTTCAATTCGTTTTTGTTGATGTTTAAGTGGGGCCGTTAGGCTGTTGAATTTTTATAAGAGAAATCTTATTTTTTTCTTCCTTTCAAGTTCTTCGTTTCATATGGTATATCATTAATATTTCATTACCATGCTCTTAAATACTTTATATTCTATCCCTCTACTGTTTTATGGATCATTCATCAGTGGGTGACCCATGTCCCCTATCTTTTCAATGTTCTCTAAAACCCTGAAACATAGCTGTTATGCTACAGAATTTTCGTCTCAAAATGCCTCTCTCTTTTCTCCAAATTATTTTATGATATAAAGTGAATACTAAAAGCTCTTATTTCTACAGGGGTATTCACATATATATATGAAATGTTCTATTTTAAATTTTTTTATTTACATAACTAAGACCCGCTCTCCCCTTCCGTGGGTTTTAAAGTGACAATAAAGATCATTTCTTTAATGCAGTTTTTAAAACGTTATGATTATGAAATGAAACCCATTTATTTTATGCTATATGAATTATTTATGAAATATTTTATGATGATATATGTGGCTCACATGATAATAAATTCAAATTTAAGGGTGTTCCCTGATAGCGCTCCAATGCATTGGATAATGATGTAACCACTAGAGATTACAATTTTCACGATACCTTGGTGAATAACCTTGATAATTTTCAAATGACACCTTGGGGATGGACCATGGTGATATGTTCATGATTGTCTATGATAAATTATGTAGCCACATTTTCATGTTATGAAAAATGTTATTTTTATTATGATATGCCACATGATTTCTTTCTCATGACATAAAGTTCTTTTCATGACATTGTTGATGTATCTCAAGTTCACATGTTAAATGTTTCCCCTTGTTTCCCTTACTGGGCCTTCTGCTCACCCATTATTTTGATGTATGTCCCCAGGTTATGAGATGCAGTAATGAACCTAGGATGAACATAAGGAGAAGCCTTTCAAGTGTTTAAGAAGTATTTTTTTTGTTTCATGTATTGAGTTCCTGGTTTCCAAGACACTAAACCTTAAAGATCCTCGATTTTGTAAAATGTAATGGATGTTTATGTGAGAAAAAGGCGGGATGTTATAGTTGGTATCAAAGGATGGATTAGTTATTTGTGGAAATTAGGATATGAAAACTTTAGGAAGAACCCTATAGAAAATTTTAAATATAAGAAATCTTCCTGGTATTTTGGTGAGTATTGAGTAAGGGGTTGCCAAGCAAATACATCCATGTCTGGATACGAGCAGGTAGAGGGGGATTTGGCACAGATGTACATAGGGGTAAAACCCGAAAACACTGCTTTGAGCTAGACTCGAACGGGAACTGGTACACGACAACGGGCTTTGCTGGACTCTGGGTTAGGACACTCCATGAGGATATGCTTTGTTAAATTCATAAGCTTAGTATGAACCATTATTAAAGGAACAAAGATAAAATAAAATAAATATTCACATAAGAATATACAATCATGGATTACCTAGATTGGATCCTAGGGTATCAAAAGTTAGGATATACTTTTATTCTACAAGTTTATCCTTTTATGCTTAAAGTTTCCTTTTCAGGATTATTGGCAAAGTATTTAAGCCCCTAAGTATACTTTATCTTCTTAGTTAATGGTGGGAAATGGAAGAACATGTCCCAACAACCAATGTGATAGGAAATGTGATGATTGTCGTATTAATATGACAGGGATGATTAGGGTATTAAAAGATGATTATTATTTTGGAAGACGTTCACTATTTTTGGAACCCTATATGATCTAGGTAAATAGATTACTACGGTATTTTCATTGTGGAGTAAGATTGACTTATATTTTGAAGAATCGATGAATTTAAGGCGGACTTATAGTAATTTTGGTTACTTATGGAAATGATTAACCTATCTTGGGGTAAATATGTTTAGGTCAGTTAGTTTTGTTATAAGATGTTAGGAGTGGTTGATGTTTTTTGGAGATGAATGATAAAGTTTAACTTGGAAGACTATGTAATCAAATCCTTCTTGTATTTGGGTTTCAATATTAGTTTGGTTCATTTTGAGGATTTATAAGGACAGTTATTTACGGAATTGTCTATGATGAACTCTGGGTAGTACCATGGAACTTTGAAGATTTAAAAGTAGTTTCCATTCCAATAGGATTATTTCTTTTTTAGAGTTGTTTTACCTTAACCTTTCTGTTTTTGGGATAATGTTTAATGATAGATGAAATAGATGGTTAATATTTTGTGGATTATGTGATTCTATAGAAGGTTATTCCTGTGTTTTGATGATACCAAGTGTTTTTGAATGCTCATCATTTGGAGAAAAGATTATTTTGGGTAGAAACTTGTTAAAGGATGAAACTCTACATGATGGTAGGTATATTTTCTTATGTTTTTGTTCTATGTAGTAAATGAATTCCTCAAAATTATGAAAATAAATGTAAAACAAAAATTTTGTTTATATACGTTTCCTACTAGGTAATCAAAGACCGTTTACACAAATCATAAGTTTAGGATTTTCTTATGGTTAACTTTCTCTTAATCATGTTCTCTATCACTCTCCATAAAATCTTGACCCTTTGTTTTCACCACCATTTCCATGTTTTCCTACACGAAATCCTAGTGTGGGTCAACTCGGGTGACCTTTGTACTTCCCTTTCATTCTTTTAAAGTAATAGTTTTACTGACTCCTTTTCCGATGTGGTACTTTCAATGAAATTTCAAAACCCAATTTTAAAAATTGTGAGGATGAAATTTTTTAAGGGGGGAATATTGTAACGACCCGAAATTTTAAATAAATCTTGTTTCCTAATATTATGTGTTATTTTATATTATTTTTATACTCAACAAAAATGTTTCATTTGATAACATGAGTATAATTAAAATGAGACTATTGGGTTTTGACTGTTATTTGACCATTGGTCAATATGACCACTGGAAACTAAATGTTTTGACTATTGTCTCTAAATACAAGCAATCTTGGTTAATTAATATAGAATGAATATTCAATGGCCTCACCTGGTAGTCTTGGACCGATCGAAGCCCACCTAATAGAACATGGGAAGGAGGTAGCACCACTGGGATTTTCTCTGGACCAAACCCAAGCTGAACTTCATCGTGTGAATCTAGAACGGGATCACCTTCGCGAGAAGTTCAAACTGATAGAAATTACTACTCGTGCGATGTTGGCCGAGCCTCCCTCAGATTCTCTCACCTTAGCACACCTTACACTTAGGTCCTATGCTGGTGTGATAAGGGGCTATGTTAGGAGACCGTAACTGCCTTGTGTAATCCTTTGTTTTAAATAAAAACATTGATTTCTTCTTATGATGAAGTTTATGAATTTTCAAATGTCAGGATAAATATAGTATGAATATTTTTGATGAATTTTAGAGAAAAGATATTTTAAAAATGTTTATGTAAACCTTAAATAAATAAAAATTTGTAATGATTTTTAAAAAATGGTCCTCTACAAATATGTTCAGTACGAAATTTAGAGTCTAATAAGATCAACATAATTTTTGATGAATAGTAAATTATGAATAGTGATTTTATGCTTAGGATTAGTAATGTGACCATATGGATTAGTAATCTCACTTAAAAAAAAGTATTAATATAATCTAGGCACCTTGATTAAGTAATGTGATTCAATAAAATCGTTAAAAAATAGTTTCATAAATTATTATTCAAGTATTAGTTTTTTTGGGTGATTAGTGTTTTTAATTAAAAATTAAATTAAAAATATTTTGAAAATTATTTTTATAAAATTGATTTCATTTTTGAACTCAGAGCATCGATATTATGTTAAGGTAATTTTTTGGGAATTTTTCTAAAAAAATGAATTTTCGGTGAATAGTGTATTTATTTAAAAAATAAATTAAAAATATTTAGAAAATTATTTTTATAAAATGGAGTTAATTTTTTAAATAATAGAATTTATATTTGGTTAAGGTGATATGTTGGGATTTTTCTGAGAAAGTTGAATTTTCAGTGAATAGTAAAAATACAGTTTTAGGGTTTCAGTATGTTTAATGACATCATAACTATGTCATGATGATGTCATGAGATATTTTAAAGTATGTTCGACTAAAGAGGATGAATTATTGTGTGGGGGTACTAATGTGGCCTAACTCTATGGGATGTACCATGGGAGGGCCCATGATTTTGAGAAAACCACTTTTGAGGTGTCTATTGGCAATTAATGCCTTGTCCCCTCACATTCCCGATAAATACCAAGCCCTCCTCTCTTCTTTGCGACTCCAAAACCATCCTCAATGAATTTAGGGTCTCCTTACCTCCCAAGGAGTCCTCCCAAGGTGCCCCCAAGCCCTCATGGTCCCAACCTTTGTGTTTTAAGAGTTACATTTTAATGTAAGGGATCCGACCCCTCTCTTTCTTTTCAAGTGATCTCTTTTATGTCATTATTTTATGCCCCATGTTCTTATGTTGGATGAGGTTATTTTATATTAATTATACTATCCTTTTTATGTTCATATGATGAGAGACCCCCTCGTACTCTCATCATTTAGTTTTAAGAATGTTTATGTGGCGCCGTTAGGGTGCTAAATTTTCAAGGGATTCGTTCACCTTTCTCATTTTTCAAAGTTCTACTTTCATGTCAAGTATTTGAAGTTTCTTTTTATTATGTTGGGGTATGATCTCTATATTTATAATACTGATATTTTATTATCATATGATGAGAGACCCCATTTTATCTCTTCAATTCAGTATTTTGAAGTTTTAAGTGGCGCCGTTAGGCTGCCGAATTTTTAAGTGGTTCTTTCACCCTTCTCATTTTTCAAAGTTCAAATTCCATGTCAGGTCTTGAAAGTTCCTTTTTATTATGTTTGGATATGATATCTATATCTATCATACTGAAATTTTATGTTCTTATAATGAGAGACCCTATTTGATCTCGTCAATTCATTTTTGTTGAAATTTAAGTGACGCCGTTAGGCTGCCGAATTTTTAAGGGATTCATTCACCTTTCTCATTTTCAAGTTCTATTTTCTTGTCATGTCTTTCAAGTTAATTTATTTTGGGGTATGATCTCTATATATATCATACTGATCATTTATTTTCATATGATGAGGTACCCTTTTTTATCTCTTTAATTCATTTTTGTTAAAGTTTAAGTGGCGCCGTTAGGCTGTCGAATTTTTATAAGAGAAATATTATTTTTTTGTCTTCCTTTAAAGTTCATCATTTCATATGTTATATCATTAAAATTTTATTACCATGATCATAAATACTTTATATTTTGTCCCTCTGCTGTTTTTTGGATCATTTATGATTGGGTGACCCATGTCCCCTCTCTTTTCAATGTTCTCTAAAAGCCCGAAACATAGCTGTTATGCTATAGAATTTTCGTCTCAAAATGCCTCTCTCTTTTCTCAAAATTATTTTATGCTATAAAGTGAATACTCAAAGATATTATTTCTACAGGTGTATTCATATATATATATATATATATCAAAATGTTCTATTTTATATTCTGGGAATTACATACATGAGACCCGCTCTCCCCTTTCGTGGGTTTTAAAGTGACAATAAAGATCATGCCTTTAAAGCAGTTTCTAAAACATTATGATTATGAAATGAAACCCATTTATTTTATGCTATATGGGTTATTTATGAAATATTTTTTGATTATATATGTGGCTCACATGATAATAAAGGCAAATTAAGGGTGTTCCCTGATAGCGCTCCAATGCATTGGGTAATGATGTAACCACTAGAGATTACAATTTTCATGATACCTTGGTGAATAACCTTGGTAATTTTCAAATGACACCTTGGGGATGGACCTTGGTGATATGTTCATGATTGTCTAAGTTAAATGATGTAGACACATCTTCAGGTTATGAAAAATGTTATTTTTATTATGATATGCCACATGATTTCTTTATCATGCCTTAAAGTTCTTTTCATGACATTGTTGATGTATCTCAAGTTCACATGTTAAATGTTTCCCCTTGTTTCCCTTACTGAGACTTCTGCTCACCCTTTCTTTTGATGTATGTCCCCAAGTTATGATATGCATTAATGAACCTAGGATGAACATAATGAGAATCCTTTCAAGTGTTTAAGAAGAATGTTTTTTTTTCATGTATTATGTTCCTGGTTTCCAAGACACTAAATCTTAATGATCCTCAGTTTTGTAAAATGTAATGAAAGTTTATGTGATAAAAAGGTGGTATTCTATATATATTTGTAGATTTTTGGGGTTTTCTAGATATTGTCGACAATTTGTGAGAAATTTCCCACGATTTTCCAACCCTCTTACCAAGATAACTCGGATGGGAGTAAATATTTCTCGGAGTGAAAAATGATAAGAATGATTCAATGAGTTAAAAAGTATGCTTATCACTATGATAATGATAACTTTACCCACAAGTGGAGAACTATTTGTAGTATTCAATGATTCATAGATGAAGGGCATGAGATGTGTGTTGATGAAAAATGACAAATTCTTTACCTATGCTTCATGGCTATTGAATGTTAATGAGCACAATTATCCTACACATGATCTGAAGTTGTCTTTGATGATCTTAGATTTAAAAATTTGGCGACACTTCCTCTATGGGGAAAAGTGTGAAATATATACGGACCAAAAAAGCATCAAGTATATATTGACACATAAATATTTGAACATGTTCCAACAAAGATGGTTAGAGCTGATCAAAGAATGTGACTACTCAATCCATTACCTTCCTGGGAAAGAAATCTAGGTGGAAGATGCTCTAACTAAAATGGACCCAATGATTTTATCATTTATGATAATTGTGAAGGATCCAATACTATTAGATTTGATGAAGATGGACATGAGAATCTTAAATAAGGGAAAATCATAAATGATTTCACAAGTGATTGCTCAACTGTCTATTTTGGAATGGTTAAAGGATTCTCAAAAGGATGATATAGGAATTCAGAAGAAAGTGTAAGCTATCAGGAATGTGAAATCCTCGGAGGTCAATGTTAATGAAGATGGAATTGTGAGATTAGGGAAAATAATATTTGTTCCATCATGTCCGGATTTGATGAAATAACTATTAGATGATGCACATAGTTTAAATTTCGTTATTCACCCATGAAACACAATGATTTTTCATGATATCCTAGAGCATACATGGTGGGATATTATAAAGAAAGAGATCGCTGAGTATACAAAAAATTTCATGATGTGTCAGCAAGTGAAGAAATAGAGGAAGAAATCTAAGTGGATGATGCAACCATTTCCCATACCCGCATTGAAATGGAAGAAAATCACCATGGAATTTCTCACTGGACATCTGATGACATACAAAGGAAACAATGAAATATGGGTTTTTGTAGATCGTCTTACAATGTTTCCACACGTCATTGCAATTAGTAAGGATATCTCAATGGATCAGTGGACACAGATATATATCAGGTAAGTGGTAAGGCTACATGAAGTTCCACTAACTACTATATCAGATCGAGATCCAAGATTCACCTCTATGTTTTGGAAGAGACTTCAACATGATCTAGATACTAAAATGATGTTTAGTACAAACTATCATCCCCATACTGGTAGCCAATTTGAGAAAACTATTCAAACACTGGATTATATGTGTAGGATCATGTTCAATAGACTGTAAAGGACGATGGGATCAACAACAACCTCTAGTTTAATTATCATATAATAATAGTTTCCACTCATGCATCTGAATGACATCTTATGAAGCCTTATATGGGATGAGGTGCTGAACAACGACATGTTTGGATGAAATCATTAAGCGTAAGCTGCTAGAACCCAAAATGGTCGACGAAATGGTGTAGAAGGTGAAAACCAATCCGCAGTATATCAAGGCATTCTAGAGTAGATAGAAGAGTTATATAGATAACCATCTATAAGAACATGATTTTAAAATTGGAGACCCAATATTTCTACGCATATATCAATGGAAGAAGGTAATGAGGTTTGGAATGTAGAGGAAGTTATGTCCTAGGAACATCAGCCCCTTCTAGATTCTTGATCGTGGCAGGGCTCTGGCCTGTCGACCAGAACTTCCAACTACCATGGCCAATGTACATTATATCATTCATGTATCCCTCTTATGGATGTACATACCATATACTTCACATGTACTCTCTTCAGAGGTTGTATAGCCGGAGGATGATCATTCTTACAAGGAAAAACTAGTGAAGATCTTAGATTGTATAGAAAAGTTCTACGAATAAGTCATCGACGCTCATCAAGGTGTTTTGGTGAAACCACATGTTTAACAAACTGACATGGGAATTAGAGGAAGTAATGATGCATAGTTACCCATATCTTTTTTAGTTTGGGAATATGATGTTTCACAGGTGAAATATATTAAATTGGAAAGATTGTAACGACCCAAAATTTTAATAACAAATATTCATCTAGGGGTATTTAAATGTCTTCTTATGGTTATGTAAAACAAACAAAAATATTTTGTATTGTGTTTTGGATTTTAAAATACAATTATGATTTAAAACCATTGTTAATATAGTCATTAAACAGTGATCACATGATTATTTCAAATATAGTGATTCAACAAATTAAATTTACTCAGAAAAAGGAAGCAATGGCCTCATCCAGTAGACTTTCCCCATACGAAACCCATCTGTCAGAGCTCGGAAAAGAGGTGGAATCATTGGGCTTCTCTCTTGACCAATCCCAATCTGATCTTGAATATGTTATGCTCAAGAAGCACTACCTATGAGGGAAGTGGATGTTGATTGAGATTACCACTCGAGCAATGCTATCCAAGCCACCCCAATAGTCTATCACTATCACGCACCGTACCCTAAGGTTTTATGTGGGTGTTTTAAGGGGTTATGTAACAAATCCCTATCACTATGACTATGTAAATTATTTTTGTTATAATGATTATATATTCGTTTATTATTGTTACTTTATAAAGAGTTGTTAAAGGAGAAAGAGTATTTTTATAATATTCAAATAAGTAATCTATTTTTATGAATTATAAGATTTTTGAATTAAATAATATTTTAATAAATTATTATTATTATTATTAAATTACTTTTTATTAAATATAAATGATTTTATAATTTTTTGAATTAAAATGTAATTTTTATTATGGTTTGAAAGAAGTTTTTTCCAAAAACCCATGAATTTTCGATAAATGCTGGGTTTTATTTTAAAAGAAAAATTCACATTTTTAGAAAATTATTTAGATAAAATGAATATTATTTTTGGAATCAGTATTTCAATAATATCTAATGGTGAATTTTTCATAATTTTTAAGACAGTCACATTTTTGGGTTAACAATATTTATTGTTTAAATATATAATATGTTTTATGACATCATAATGACCCAATAGAAATGTAATATAATACTAAAAACATTTTGTTCGACCAATATATGTTTTACCAATAGGATAACATTATTTTGGTTTGTTTTCTTTTTTTTACAAATCTTTAGTGGACCCTTCAAGACTTATAAACCATTTTATCATTTTAAATTGATTTCCTTTAGAGTTTGACTCACCTTCACATAATCAACCCTTCTATTTTAAGATGTTCACCCATTATCCTTATAAAATATTCTTTTCCACTTTAATTTGAAAAAAACATTGTAAAAAATCATGGGCTGGTTTATGGTTTTGATATGTTTTATATGTGGTGTCCCAAACCAAAATAATAATGAATTCCTCCTCCTTTCCTATATAAACCCACCAATGATGTCACTTCCTATTCACTCAATGACATTGAATTTCTTACAACCTCTTCCCTACTCTCACTATAATCCTCCCATGGAACCCCAAGCTCCCATGAAGCCTCTCTCAAGCCTCTCTAAATCTTTGGGATCACAATTCAAAGTAAGGGATTCCTACCATTATCTTTTAATCCATGTTTTTTAATATTGTTACGCCCTTTTATTTTAAATTATAAATGTTGGGGTATGATTTATCACCTCTCCCAAACTTCCCTATTTATGTTTTAATTATGAGAGACACCTTTATCTCTCATTAATTGCCTCCCATTTTCCCTCGTTACCATGTCGAAATTCCTTGAGATATTTATGTCTCCTTTTTTACATCCAAGTAATTCATTGGTATTATGCATCCAAATTCGTTTAACTTATATGGGAAATGTATCTATCTGACCCCCTTACTGTCCAATTCATGTAAATATGATGAGACACACCTTTCGCTCTGATCAACCATTTTTTATGAGTTCTTATGTCATGTCGTTATGCTACCGAAATTGCACTATGATTTTCCAAGCCAATGCCATTGTGTAGTGAATACCATGCCCATTTATCTATCAAGTGAATTCTACTTTATTAACAATTCATTCCGTTATGCTACCGGAATTGCACTACGATTTTCCAAGACAATGTCATTGTGTAGTGAACACCATGCCCATTTATCTATCAAGCCTATTCACCTTTATTAACATTTACCTATAGATTATAATTCTTCATATATTTATTCCACATCCCATTATCATGGAATAAATGATGATAATTTATTCTATGTTGTATGATCCATGTGGTACACTTATTCATGAAATGAAATGTTTAAGAAGGGTGAGACATGATAGCGCTCCAATGCATTGGGTAAAGTATAGTATCATGATAAGTTATGGGTAATGAGTTTTGACTCTTGATAATTCATCTACAACTAGGCTTTACACATTCTTTAGGTGAAATGAGGGTTTACTCATAATCCATGTGCAATGAGCCTGGATTCATGTTAATTCCATGTTATGTTTTTTGGCCACATTTCCATGATATGATTTTCCTGATTTATCAAGCCTTTAGGTTCATGTTTCACTAATGCTCTGTTGATATTCCTATTTCTGTACATGTATGGTAATCTTCAGGTTATTACTTGTTTACTCCCTTACTAGGCTTTATAGCTCACCCTTTTCTTATGCATGTCTTCAGGTTATCCTATGCATTTCTAACTACGAGGGAATGTAGTGGTCATATAAATGAAGTTTTCAACAAGAAGTTGTGTTCTATGCTTTAAATTGTTATGTAATGATCATAATAACCAAAGACACAAGGCCTATCAATCTTATATATTGTATTCGGTTAAGGTTTTATGTAATAAATCATGTTTAAGAATGTAATAATGAACATTGTGTTTATAGTTCATCAATCATGGAAATTTCAAATTATGATTTCATGTGGTTGGAAAATTCATCCACCGATCCATGTCAGCTTCTAAAAAATATAATATCATCCTTGTATACAAATACCATGAACTGTTCCAGTTATGTGTTATTCAATTAGTGATTATGATCCTGTCCTCGTCTTTTTAACTCATGATTTCTCAGATAACAGTCCAACCAAGAGTACCATGCCCATGGTGCATGTTTCAAGCCATAATGTGCTTTAATTCATTTGCAAACCTTCATTTCATATTTTCCAAGAAAGAAAGATACATTTTTTTTCAATGTAGACATCTTCTTCCAATACTCCATTTTAGAATGCTATTGTGAAAACCAATTGATACACATTACAACCTCTTTGGATTTCCATGGAATGAAATAACTTGATTTTCTTCAGTCTTGCTACTGGAGAAACATTCTCCTCAAAATCAATTCCTTTGATTTGTGAATATCCATTACAGACCAAACACACCATATTTCGGATCACCTTTCCATGTTCATTAATTTTTTCATGAAAATACACTATGTATCAATCTCATTATGATCTTCTGTTCTTTTAACAAGATCTCATGTATGATTTTTGTCAATATGATCTTACTCTTCCTTCATTTCTTTCAACAAAAACTCATCCTTTGTAGGATATTCATTTAAGGATGGTTCCAAAACTAATATAAAGGAATATTGTGCATTATTCCTTATTCTCTTAGTCTATGTAGGTGCATTCTGATCCTTGATAATGATGGACTGATCTATATCTGACCGTCGATTACTCCTTTGCGGTTTGATCAAATTCTCTCTAGCTATCGCTTCCCCTTTCGATTCTTTTTAAGAGTTAACGTCATGATGTGGCACCTGAGGCATTTTTACATCTTCTCCAATCACTATTTTAGTATCTGTTACATGTTCACAGTCTTTCTCATCTTTTATCACATAAACATAATAATTATTTGAATCATTCTAGTTTTTCTCATCAATGATCATTACATCACTGCTTCGCACAATTATTCCCAAGTGCTAATGGAAAAACTTGTAGGATTTGGTTTTCATTGAGTATCCACAAAATATTCCATCATCTCAATTTTCTCCATACTTTCCTTGATTTCATTCTTCATTTCAGATAAAAAATTAGCTTCTAAGAACACAAGAATAGTTCAAAGATGGATTCCTTCCATGCCATAATTCATATGGTGTCCTTTTTTCAACAATATATATCAATTTTAGATATTGAATATACATTACATCTTGTGCTTCCTCATTCTAGTAATTCTAATTAATATGACTCTCAATCCGCATTGTTTTTCCCATGTTGTTTACCTATCAATTCCTATGCTCAAAAAATCCATTTTTCTATAGAGTTCTAAAAAATTCCACCTTATGTTGTATAATGTGAATCTCTTGTTAATTTTAACATTCATCGGATGTTTATTACTCTCCATTGATTGAATATAATACTTTTATCTTCCCCGAGGAATCACTCTCAGTGATTCATCGATAGGTTTTCATGCATTCATGCATTAGTCACATCCTATGTATAATGATCACACATGCCATTATACTATAACAATCTACAAAAAGAACAATGCACCTCTATCCATGTTTTACAGAAACATCTATCGGGCCACATACATCTATATGGATGAGGTCAAGGAGAATTGATGCTCTTTTTTTCTTTGGCTGGTAGGAACTGCAAACTAGTTTCCCTCTGAAACAAGCACCGCAAGTCTTTTCTCATTCACGATTTAAATTAGGGATATCCATGAAATTCTACATCATAGATATATTTTCCATTTGTTGATTATTGATGTTACCTAATATCTAATTCCCTATGATTTTTTCCTCTCCAACTATTATGTAGAAAATGTTCTCTATGATGTCAACCTGATATAAGTTTCCATCTATTCTACAATCATTCATGAGAAAATTCATAGACATTACTCGTATATTACAACCATTCTTATTGAATGTCATAATAAAACATAAGTCAACAAGTTTACTTATAATATGAATATTGTGACATAGACCATCCACATATAGGACATTAGTTTTTTTTCTTCTCTCAATTTACTAGCTCAGTACATTTTTTTTCTCCAAAGCACCATCATTACTGAACCTCACTATTCCATTTAACTTTTTCATGACATTTGTTTATAGATATTCATTACCTGTAATGTGGGAAGAACAACCGCTATCAAGATTCCTTGTGTTGTTGTTATTTGTAACGTTGAGGGATACATCTTCAAAATTAGGCTTTTCCATAGTCCTCTCATATTTCCATGAGTTATTAGATTGAGCGTAGGACATTTATGGCCTTTCAATTCTCTCTTCTGTATACATGGGTTCTTCATAATCAAAATTTTCATCCATAGGAGAAAAATTATTTGAAATAGAAACACTTTCTAGTTGATGAGTATTAACTAGTCACAAGGATTTGAAAAAATTTATCATGTCATACCCCTACATGCAATACACAACTTTATGGCCAGTGATAGAACAGTGAAAAAAATATACATTGAAATTATTTATTCTATATAATGTATGATATGAATTTTTTTTTGAACTCCTCACTCTTCCCTATTCATATAGCTCCTTTCCACTTCACAGTATGCCATGGTCTGGTCGAAATATCCACAAAACTGACTCATTATGAAAGGAAATGTGTTCTCACTTCTATTCCTCCTCATGCCTTCTTCCTCAAGAAAATAGTTTGACTAATTATATTTTCTAGATACTGAAGGATAATTTCTAGCTATCATTTCTATTTTATTTAAGCGTTTTGTCAACACATTTGGTTGCTTTTCATCATGATCAACATTCATCTTTTTTTATTCTTGATCAATTTATTTATAGCATTATACATTTCGTCTTCACAATTGATTCCACAATTTCCCATGCATGTTGGTCTTTGATCACTCTTGTTATTATCAACTCTATCAGAACCATGTTTTCTATATCTACTATCTCATCATCTAAGAACCATTCAAATTATATTTTCTTCTTTGTTTATTTTGAAATTGATTCACATTTTAGTTTACTTATCAAAGTAAAAACTTATTTTTCGAGTCCCTCCATGGTCTTGTACATCTCCTCTAGTCTCAAGTTAAAGTCATTGATCTCCTTTTGTTTTTCTTCAATTCTATGTTTTAGTTCAACAACATCATATGTTCCTTAAATAATTGATGATTATACTATCACCAGTTCTTCTAGCTGTTTATTTTATCCTTTATGCTGAACAATATATTCTGATTATTCCTCTACCATTTCATTCTTCCTATTGCGTCTATTATATTTAATCTATAACATACAAAATCATTTTAAAGATCCAATTTCATATTGGCATTAGTATTAAACTGATTGTGTCAAGATTTATCTATCAATGGTTTTTGACTTTTCAATGGTATCCATCATGGATGTGTGGATTCCATTATAAAATTCATGTTCATCTTCCTCACAGAATTCATTTTCATCATCTTCTGACTCAAAGGAAAAACTATTGTTCTGAAATTTCATTTCATATTTTATGTTTCCCATTTTTAATAATCTTTACTGAGGCTTCTCCATTTTTTCATCTATTCTCTCTTTATCATAAATGTTTATTTAGCACTGAGACGCAATGTTCCCAACTCTTCAATAGAAAAATCATGCATGTGTTAGATTGCCTTCAAATCATTCTGTTTCCTTCTTTAGCTTCTTAGAAATTAGAGAAAGTGTTATGTTTTCCTGATCATGTTCATCATCACTATATCGTGAAACTTTTAGTTTTTCAATGTATTTGAATGTCATTTCCTTTCTCACACAAGTCGTAGCTTCTTTGGGTTTGATTATAATTTCTTATGCTAATAGATTCCCCAGAAGATCTTCCAATAAGAGTTTGGAGAGATATCTTTTTTTCAAGGGATGATAGTTTTGATTGTAAAGGGATGGATATCTAATCATGGTTTTCTTCACTATGGCAATGTCTTTGATTACTTCACCCAGACCTTGGATTGATCCTACAACTTCAGCAATTCGATTGAAAAAAGAGTCGGAACTATCATAAGGGTGCATTAATAGATCATCAAACCTATTGTGTATTACTTAATGTGTTCCTTCCTTAACATTGATATCACCTTCATAAATTTTCTCTGGTTTATCCCGCATCGACTTGGTAGATGTGAAACTCATTAATAATAGATAAATCTGATTAGAAAGGGTTGTATTGTAAGCAATCTGTGATTTTGCATTAGCATCAAGAAATTTCATTTAATTATCGTTCATCTACAGTCCTGTATGATTAATTACATGAATTCTCTACATAGTAGAAAATAATACATTCATTCCAAGATATATTAGGTAAGATCTCATCCAATTTTTCTATATATTAAAATCACTTTCATCAAGGAGGGGAAAGCCCCTATTGATGACTGAATTCTCCATCACAGACATATTCAACACTAGCAACGTACCTATGATATCACTTGAAGCACCTTAGAACACCCTAAGAGGGGAGGGGTGACTTAGGGTTTCGACTTTTTTCTTTTAAATTGATGTATCTTCTTTCCATATTGGTAGGATCCTACTAAACCTATCTGATGAGGACATTATGTATATAAACAATCACATGCAAAGCAATGACACAAAACTTTTACATGTTTCATCACTAAGGACTACATCCAAGGAGATTACTCTGATAGTCTGGCAGTCAAACCAAAAACCACTAATCATCACAAGTTGTGGCTTACAAGAGTTCAGCACAGTCACTCTGTTTTAGATATAATTCCTTTATAAGGATTTAGGGATAGAACAATGCATCCCTTAGATCAATTCTCCTAACTCCCCTATTCACAATGTGTTGGAAGAATCTTCACTATGTTTAATGACATGAAGGTCTCTTCAATGGTTTAGAATTAGATAATTTATCCTCAAATATTAATAAAAGATATGTTGAAGTCCCTTAGTCACATAAATAATTAATTTATATTCCCATATACTGATATGTTATGTAAATTAATTTCAAAAACTAATTTGATCATTTTTTTGGCTTCCATGGTTGTTATGCATACTGCTTCTATTTCCTACACCATTGTTGTTCACGTGTAGCACTACTATTTCCTCCTATCATCCTGCTATTTATGCATACTTTCATCTATTTCCACATATAGTTCAACTCCTTAGAAATCTAACCTTCACCATGTACTACACACCATCACTACATACCATTGGTACAAACCTTTACCGAACTCAAAATTTTTTAGGCCCAAAAATTTGGCAAACCCTGGGAAACTGTGCCACCTTAAATGCTTATTTCGTCCTCAAACCTATGACCCTATTCTTTGCAAACTCCCCAGTAATCCATGTGCATATCGACAAAAAACACAAACCAGCCTTCATTATTAGACACGATCATCCTTGGTTCCAACAAACTATCTTTTTCTTTAGGATATGTATTTGAGTTCTTTAATGGTGGTATTAACTCTATTTTATTTTCCATTATAGTTTTTTTCACTTTAATTTTCTGAGATCCCATCAGGGGTCCTGGGGTCCCTATTGAGTGTTTTTATTCTCACCCCTGCATGGTTTTCGATCGCACCATTTTTTTTCTAGTGAATATAATTGATATCTTTGGCTAAGACGTTTTGGATCCAGTGGTAGAAGATGCTCAATGGTGGTTTGATAGACATGGTGTGCTATAGTGACATCTAACAGAGATAAGTACCTACCCTTCATGTACGATATTTGTTAGATGACCTCTGAATTTTGTATGTCCTTTTTCTTAAATTCATTTATGTTGGGCTTCTATTCTGGCCAATTTACACACATTACTCTCAATAGTTTCACTTTTTGGTGGGTGTACTATTTTTTCTATCCTATATGGTTTGATTTGTGTAGTAATCCATGTCTATTTATTACAGGTTTAAAGGAAACACCTTTCCTTTATGGTATATCCCATTCCCGTGCTAGTCACCAGCCCCTATCCTGTGGAATGATGGATTGGTGTAGTCATGGAATGGGCCCCAAGGGACAGGTCATTACAATGTGGTATCAGAGGTGGTACCCAGCCTTAAGTGTGATTCACTGCAAGGGTTCAGATGTAGGGCCCACAATGAAGATTTAGTGCACTATGGGGGGGATGGGTGAATGTAACGACCCCAAATGACAATGTGTTAAAGGGATAAATGTTATTACTCATGTCAACAAGGTGAACCTATCTTTTGAGGAGCCTTCTAGATTAGAACTCCACAATTAAGCGTTCTTAGTCTGGGGTAGTGATCATGATGGGTGACTATCTGGATTTTTCCAAGGGTGTGGGTGAGTGAGGAAGAAACACACTATAAAGGTCATGTGTTGTCCTATGGGGATATCTGTTAGTTAGATTACCAATTCGAGCAAATGGGTGGGTCCCACTGTGGGGACCATGTGTCCATGGGAAACTGTTGGTACCTGGAAGGTGATGATCTGACTACCATGTTAATACTGAGTGTCTATACTATCACCGAAAGCCAATGGATACATTTGAAAAATGTCCTTATGGATTTGTGATAGGTTCGGAGGACGTCATCCTTTTCAGAGGACACACCAAAGTACCAAAGAAGTTACGATTGGAGGTGTTGATGGAGTAACATATATCCTCTTTTGTGGCACATCCTAGAGCGGATAAGGTGTACCGGGACCACCGTTGTCAGTACTGGTGGCCAAGAATAAAGAAAGTGGTTGAAGAGTACAATTCCTGATGGCTCAATTGGTATCTTGTGAAGGCCAAGCATCAGGTCCCAATAGGCTTGACACAACCACATGAGGTACCATAGTAGAAGTGGGATGGTATCCCCATGGACTTCATGATGGGGTTACCACACAAATCCAGGGGCTATGATTCTATCTAAGTGATCATTGACAGACTTACCAAGTCGGCTCAATTTCTACCCATCCTGGAATAAGGATCAGTATAGATGTTGAGATGCCTCTACATCCCATAGATAGTACAACATCACAGGTTGCCTTCGACGATAGTCTCAGATAGTGAGTCACACATTACATTCTAGTAGTGGATGGTATTGCAAGAGTCCTTCAGCCCTCAGCTTTGCTGGAGAACATCTTTTCAACCCGAAACTAATGGTTAGATTAGCCGGACCCTACATACCGTGGAGGACATACTTTGGGCTTGAGTCCATGATTTTGGTCATAGCTAGGTGGATGACCTCCCACTAGTGGAGTTCTCATAGAACAACAACTATCACTCCATATATGGAATATCACCATTTGAGGTCTTGTAGGGGAGGACATAAAGATCACCTATATGCTAAACAAAACTAAGGGCATCAGAACTCATGGGTCCAGAGATGGTACGAGCTACCATTAGGAAGGTTAATATCTTCTAGGAACAATTGATGAATACACTGACCAAATAGAAGTCTTATACGGATAGGAGATGGAGACCCTTAGACTTCAAAGAGGGGGACCATATTTTTTTTCGGGTATCTCCCCACTGAGGATTGTAGAGATTTTTTTAGGGCGGAAAGTTATCTCAATGGTTCATCAGACAATTCCACATCCTCAGTAAAGTTAGAAATGTGGCATACCATCTAGATCTTTTTCCATAGGTTCATTAGGTGCACAATGTTTTCCATGCATCACAACTGAGGAAGTACATACATGACCCATCACATGTCATCAACTGAGGAATGCTGGAAATTACTGATGGGGTGATGTTTACAATGTTCCCGATAGAGGTAGATAAATTACACGAGTGATTCTTTTTTGGATGACTGATTCTTCTGGTGTTCTTGCATTATTAGCACGAGAACTTTCAGGAGCGAACATGAGAGCATGAGGTTCTGATTCTTGTCTAGGACCCCCATTTGTTTTATTGGCCTTTGTTTTGGATTTCACGGATATAAATTCTTTAGGTGGGGAGAATTTAATATACTAAAATATTCATGTAATTTGTGTAAAATTATATGGAATTATTTTGAGACTGGACGCTCTATCAGCGCATGATTCAGAGGCTTGGTGATCCCAAAATTGAATTACTAACTTTTTTAAGGTATGTTCTATAAACGTGGGTGCATGATTTTCTAAATTTTGAACCAGTTTGCAGATATAAAATTCAAGAGAATAGTTTAATTTGAAACACAAAGATTTGCCTAAAATAGAATAACATTAACTGGAATGGGTCTGATAGAATAGTTAAATTTTAGAAATTTTGGATAAAAACAAAATAACAAAAAAAATTATATTATTATATTATATTCAACCGTTGAATTGAAGAAGATGATGTGGCGGTTAGGTAGTGCGACAATGTCAAGGTGAAATTAATGATGCCCCTTAATGGCTCATTGGGCTGGTGTAAAAGCTATCTTATTTCACAATTGAAACATTATATCGATGCAATGTTTTAGCATAACAGAAAAATTGTGACGTATTTATTTTTTTAAAGGAATGAGTTAGGGAGATTGAAATTAAACTGAAAGAAAATCTACGATAAACTTTTAGTGAGATTCATATCCAAATGAATAATTCTTAATGCTGGTGGAACATCATCGACATTGAAGCACCTCAAAGAATGAATCTGGGAAGTGAAAAATTATGTTGACCTCTTAAACCCTCGAGGATAGGATAGTATGGAACAAAACATCAAATGTGGAAGGGGTTTGAACTATTTAATGTTTCCCAATTCTTATTTCCAAACACTAAACACAGATTAACCCACTAAAAGGTTAAATTTTTAATCAACCATTCTTGAGAGAGGGTGATTTATTTTGGGATTTATCTTTCTAATATTGAATTATATCATGTATTTTTTGAACTACAATCCTTGGACCTCTCCATGTTTTTTAAATATCAAATGTTGAGGGTGCGGTCCAACACGAACAAGGCCTAAGACCCTCCACATGTGTGTTCTTAGTGGATGAATTCTCGAAATGGTGGAAAGGTGAGTAAGAGGTCATAAAAATGAAGGTTGATTCCTCACAATCCTGTAGGCATATACTTCTCATGACATAGACCACTAGAGAAACTCTGGTGGCTTGCTGAAGAAACTACTTGCGCACCAGCAGTAGCGGCTGATGGGGGAGGGAGGCGACGTGCCCGTCGACGCACTATAGTGGAAGAGGGTCCTGACAAGATGGACACGAAAACGTGGAGGTATAGAGATGATTGGGAATGTGTGGTGTTGGAGGCCCGTATATGGGATGCTTGGGTGAACGGAGGAGGCCACAGCCACTGCGTCCCCAGAATGGTAGACCCACGACACATTGTTGGCGCCGCATTGAACGAGTCAACCTACAGACTCGGTCCGCGTGTGACATGGAAGGACATGGCCTCTAGACCAAATCAGAGTCACTTGGAGCACGAAACAAGAAATGTTGTGGTAGCTCGATCAAAAAAAAGGGGAGGCCCTACGATATCTTGTGGAGTATCAGGGGGCCGGATGCGGCACCCGACAACGTCCCAACCATGGAGACAAACCGGTCCCCCCTCGGTAGACCGGGGTAGAATTAACGGGCCGAACGATCCCCCAAATTCTGGACCTAGCCAATAAAGCTTGATCGGGCCCATGATGGTCTAGATTTGGGTCAGGTCGGGCAGGGTCCGTCCAACTGGGTCAGACATGACCCGAACACCATTGTCCTTCCTTTTACTAAAATGATTGTATCTCTCAAATCTGGCGTCTGATTCCTGTGATTCTAGTGGTGTTGGGACCCTTGTGACAAGAATGTATTTATGAGACACTCTATTTTAGTTTTGGTGGTGTTTGGAATATGGATAGGCTAGATCAGACTTGAATCCAACCGAGCCCTTTTTAAAAAAATTCCTATATCTTACAGACCCAGCGTCCGTTCGATGCGCCATCAATTTCATTGGGGCCCTTACAATGAGATGTTCCATTGTTTTACTCTATGTGTAAGTTCATGGAGTTTTATATAAAACCAATGGCTTGAGGAAATAGTCCTCCTAGAATCAACCATGATAAGTGCGGGAGTCCAGTGGTTGGATCTATGGTGAATAATGACTAGCGACCCAATGTGGGTTAGGATCCAGCGATCCTATGTGTTTCAGCACCTAGAGATCCAGTGTGAGTCAGAACAGGGAGATCCTGTATGGGTAATCATCTAGAGAACTTGGGTGGGTTAACACCCAAACATCGTGTGTGGGTGAGCACCTTGTGACCCTATTGGGTTTAATACCTACGACCATGTGTAGATCAGCATATAGCGACACTGTATGGATAAGCAGCTGAGCCTCTCAATTGAATATGATGATTTAGCTTTATGACTAATAATCATTACTTATGCACTTCAGTTATAATTCTTGTGAGCTATATTTTACATTGTTCTATGTATTTGAGATATTTCTTTGTGGTATTACCTCTATGCTATTTTCCATTATGTTGTTCTCTGTGGTGGATTTCTAAGTGAACTACGTGGATCTCGGGGTCCCTAATGAGTCTTTTTATACGCACCCCAGCATGGGATTTTCTAACACATGTTGTGTACTATGTATATGATAGACATCATTGACTGTGATGTTGGGTAGCCAAGGCGAGATAATGCTCGGAGGTGGATTAGTAGACGTGGTGTGCTGCAGTGAAATATGATAGAGATATGCACATACCATTTAGGTAGGATCCTTGGCAGATTACCTCCATAGATACTATTTCTTTTCTGCACATAACTTTCAGTTGGGACTGTATTATCACCCCTTTACATTCAATTTAAACACATTACTCTTAGTGGTGGTACATTGTGGTGGGTGTACAATTCTATTCAATTCAATGTGGTTTTATTTTTATAGTATGATTTGTATGTGTGTGTGTAGAGGTATAAAGAAAATTCCTTCCATTTATAGGATATACCTTTATTGGTGCTAGTCACAAATCCCTGGCCTATGGTAGGTAGGCATGGGGTAGTCACGGCAGGGGCCCTGGGAGATGGGTGATAATAGATCCAACCAAATAACCTTCACCGATATCCAACCAACACAATAGAGATATACAGTGATGTTCATACAATGCCTTAAAAGGAACCATTATAATCCTAGATTATTAAGTATTGTCATAAGAAAACTCAAACATCACTACATGGTCATCTGAAGTTCATCCAAATTCAAGAATGAAAACGAGAAGAATTTCAACAAGAATTTATAAAACTGTTTCCATTTGTGGATCCAATTTCAGATGTTATGCCATGCTCAGTTTAAATTGAGATTGAAGTGCATCCTAATGTCTTCTCCAAAAACCAGAATTAAACTATGGACCACTATCAGAGAAAATATATGATGTAAGTCTATGATAATATAAAATTTCAATTACATATATATTTACAAACCCCGGAACATTGGTTATATCTAGAATCGGTATAATGTGAGCTGGCTTGGTCATCCCTTCAATCACAACCCATATCACATTCTTCTATCATTGGCTAAATTGATCCCCAACCCCAATGTCTGTTGAGATCATACCGAATTCCATTTAGGCAATAGATGTGGAAGATGAAAAACTAAAGGTCATTGGTCCTTGTCCTTGAATTAATGAAAGGAATATCAATTAGAGACAAACTAATATGAGACCAGTATAATAACTGGATACTAGAATCTATTCCTCGTGTAATTGAACAACATCCTGGATTCTAGGATTACTACTGAAAAATAAATATGGTAAACCCCCAAATATTTCTTTCATTCCAATGGAAAAATGATGTTTCGATAAAATGGATTTCTTGAAGTGGAGAATGGACAGTCAAGCAAGGTCTCCCCACTATAATAAGAATCTATGGTGTTTTGAAATTTATCATCATGATGTTATTCTCAATGAATTATTTGAAGAATATTGTATTTTAATTTAATATTGTACCATGAAACATTATACATGACTCATTGAATACAATATGAAACAATAAAGAAATATCTATATTGTTCCACTTTTCCATTGATTCCATAACAACATGAGTCATATGTTTCCTACCCAAAGAACATTTGAAGACATTTCCATTACATGGAGTGAAATTTATGTCAACGATGAATGATTGTAGGTATTCAACCCAAAATCTCTACTATAGATTCCAATTATCTTGATAGAATATATAATCTTTAGGAATTTTCAAGAAATTGATCAAACATGTCATTATTGATAGTAGATCATTGATTATCTACATGATTCATTTCATGATGATAACATGAAGAGTTCCTATAGGTAGCCTCCTCATATTGGCTTTCCTCGCCACTGCCCTTCCCCACATCTATCATGCTAAATCATTAACTGATTTCACTCTTCCTGCTACTCAACTTCAGACTTTGGTGCATTTCACATCACCAACAGGGGCACCACAACTAGTGACTTGGATCAATTCCTATGTTCCCATGCCCACAAGAACACCATGAGAATCCATATTTATTATTGTTTTTATGATTTTTTCATGTAATACTACTTTTGGTTTTTATTATTTTACTACCTCATATTTGTGTTCTCTCACCTCCCACATAATTAAAAATCTAATGTCAAATGAGATAATATATTACTTAGTATTTTTAGCTTAGGGAACATGGTAATTATTTGTCTAAAAGTGTAGCGATACAAAGACATAAGTTCCTGAATCACATCTATATGTTCAAGGTCATGGGTCAGATAATTCTTATTATTTGACCTAACATGATAAGAACCATACAATATTAAATTACCACCTTTCATAAGAACTGATCCCAAACAATAACCTCATGCATCATAGAAGAACCCATAACTATTTCCAATATCAGGGAGAGTAATCCCTGATGCATTTTTTAAAATAACATATATCAAAAAATATAATTAAAGCATTCCTTATCCCAGGAAAAGAATTATCACTTATGAGTTAGAGAATTTATCATGAACCCTTTATAAACTGGTTATAATAACCCTCTAACCCCATAATGATCAAAATATTGAAAAAATTAATGTTATTGATCCCATGTCATAGCATCTTTCACCTATTCATGATCAACTAAATTACCATCTTACAACCCCATGTATCCCATTAAAATCAATCACAAATCCATTAATCACACTTTTAATGATTGGAATAGATTTATTAATTTCAAATAAAGTTGAAATGATCTCATCTATGAACATGATCCTTCTCATACATAGAGTATATATGGTTTTACCCCACAATGACCAAATAAAAAGAATCATGATAGTCATGGAAAATTCAATACATTAAAAATTATATGAGAATTGGATAACCCAAATGGCATGAAATGGAATAAATAATTGTATTACCTGCATAAATTGGATGTTTTCTGAATTCTAGAATATTGTTTTATCAAATAATGGTTTCCAAATAGAAGGTTAATATTAAAAAACAACTTTTACCCTTTTTGACTAATCAAAAATATTATAAAAATATGGAAACTAACACTTATTATTTACCATAAGAAGATTTATTTCATATTAATCAATGAAAAAATGATGTGACACATAGGGTTTTGGAATTATGAGAACCAAAGTAACCAATGGTCAAACACTCATGTGTATAATGACATTATCCAAAATATCATCTAACTATGTCTCCAATTCTTTCTTTTTATCTTGTTCCATCTGGTACAAGGGAATAGATACTTGTTGAGTACATTATAAGAAATTAATAAAACCCTATTACTGTCTTAAAGGTTGAAACCCAGAGATGTGAGAAGGATAAATATAGGGTAACATGAAGAGAAATTGGGGTAGATTACTATTAAATTATTCCCTATCATGGTCAACAGAAGTCTTAGGTATCACTATCCCCATATATGGATAAAAATGTGTAGCACTACTTAACCACAAGACCCATTCTCCTATAATAAAATGATAAAAATATCGAATGTGGTAAAGTAGACCGATTGATTATTGAAATAAATATTAAAATTATTTTAAATGATCTAATCCATCCTAAAAATGATGTCATGAATTTTAATTTTGAGAACTAGAATATACCATGAAATATCAACATCAGATAAAGAGAAATAACTAATGGGAATACATGGACATTTTTCCCACTTTGTTCGAAAGGATTTACTAATATAAATCACAATAGATAAATGATGTGTATTTTGATTTAGTAAATTTACAATAACAGTTAAAATAATTGAATGTGATACAACCGTATCAAATAAATAATTCATTAATTATGATTCTATAGTTATGGTACCTCTCACATTTACTGGACCTATATCTACATCCTCTGGAGAATCCTCCACTGCATGAAGAATATTTTTTTAGGATGCCTATTAGTAGAAACCCTTTGTTCGTGAAGTATTTTAGTACACCAAAATATTTTAAGTTACTGATGATATAATTCTACTAAATTGAGTTGATAAGGCATGGAACAAATTTTAGAAGTGACTGGTGTGTCATTAGAAACCACATTCCTTATCTGCCATAGTTAAAACCTACATAGAATTCCTTGGATCTAAAATATGGTTGAAAATAAAAGGGAATATTCCTATAACATGAGAAATTATTTGTATATACCTCATTTGAGAACAACCCCGAGGAGCATACCAATCATATTTTCAGGAGATGAATTTAGACTTCCATGGGTAGAAAAAGAAACTGTCATCAACCCTAATTTTTTATATTGTTTCATTTCGACCATCAGTACACTATCAATCATATAATCATAATATTGATGATTTTGAAAATAATAATAATAATTAATATCATATTAATGTACCATTTTTAACCATAATGTCTTTAACTTCTCATTCAACATAATCTCATTGTGATAACAGGGAAAGTTCATGAAAGTAATTTTCATATTCTTCCATAATCGTTTCCATCAGCTTTATTTTTAAAAACTCAATATCCTTAGACAAAAATTGATTCTAGATATAACTGGATGGGGAAATTATATTTTATTCCTTTTCACACCATGCTATAATTCTTATTTTTCATCTCTATTATGACCAACCATTTTTAACTTAGTCTGTCGAGCATGATGGCGTCACACGTCACAATGATTTCATCGGGTATCTCCAAGCGATCTAAAAAATGATTAATACTTTTAAAAAATTCCTCAGGCTCTTGAGGATTTTTGGTTCTTTTGAATGCTCATGGATTATAAGTACGGAACTTAGGAAATGATTTTAGAAAACATCTCTATGGGGTTTTATAGTTGGATCCTAAATTTGAACTAGTGGTTGCACTTTACCTAGAGCATGGACTATACGAACAATAACCACAACTATTCATGGTTCCATTAGAATATTTTCTCTCTAAGGATTTTTCGCATCTCCCTCCAGGATCTTATTTTCTTGTCTAATTGGATCCACAATGCTAGACGACAATTAAGGATAATGTTGATGATATACAATTAACACTCAAATAGAGAAACAATATAAAATATCTAACAAATAGATACATTATATATTGATTTAATACTATCCCAATAAACATCAGGGAAAAGACTAGAACATATCCCCCAGACTCCTTTCCCAAACCACCCCATGTCACTTAAGACACTTTAAGGTGACATATATCATAGATGTCATAATTAAATTACCAATTATGAATTGAAAAGATAAAATAACTATATACTAACACCAATGAAGTATTCTTAACATGTATCTTCTATAATAATTTTTCATAAACTATCTTGGATTCCCTGGTAACCTGCTAAACCATCCCTCCCAAATATAGGCTAAAGGGTGTTCCGAATTCCATTGATTGGAAAGTAGCACCTGAAATCATATGATATGAATGTGGGAAATAAAATTCCACAATGAAAATAGAATAATGATTTGATTATTAGTAAGAATATGAAAAACACACTATAGAGAGAATTGTATTAGAAGTAAAACATGTATAAACACCACAAACAACAAATCAATTTTCCAAAAAATAATATAAAATCACATGTACCTGTGGATAAAGATCTCTATGCCTAATGATCAATTTGTACTACCACCTCTATGTGGTGCATTAACCTCGCTTGAACCAAGAAGTACATAATCTAATAAAACCTAAATTAATATATAAGGATTAAGATAAAATCCAAGTTGGGTCCCACTAAATATTCATTATTAAGGTACCAACATTTAATTAACCATATAAATCATTGAATTTTATATATAAAGTCATGGAAGTTCAAAATATTATTTAAAACAAACCATGATTTACATTTCAAATTATAGAAATACATTTACCAAATGTCTTAATAATACTTTATATTAAATATTTTATATAAATTTAGAAAGCATGATAAATAGTTTACAATAAATAGAATATTTAATTAAAAAGAAAACAATGAGAATCATGGTTATATTTCTGGATGTGTTATAGTTGTAGGTTATGGGGTACTAATACACTTATATAAAAATATAAGAAATGTGTACACATGTCCCTTTTTCACTGGTCAAAGTGGAATTTTCGACATCCTACTAAGGATGAAAATGTACAAAATAGTTTATGTAAGAGTTATAAATCATCAATCCATTGAATGGGAATTCCCATCCTAGTGTGTTTTTCCCAAATAACTCACTAACTACCAAGGAAATCATATTCTCAAATAAAATTATATGACAAGAAATTTATTTTAAATATATTAAAATTATAATTCATTTGATTATACCATTTCAGATATGGAATTTTTAATTTAAAAAACAAAACATGTTTTTAATCAAATCATTCCTCCTTCTATAATAAATAAATTGGATACAATAAAATCAATTTTAAGCCATTTTACTCGAATATTGTATAGAAATAAATTTCCAGAAATAAATTTTAAACACTTAAATTCAAAAATTTAAATATCTTAGTGTCCATAAATTCCACAAACAAACCCTTATTCATTGGAAATGGGGGAGTCCGAAATTTTAAGCATAATCCAAATTCAAATCCCCAATTTAATGGAGTTGGGTTTTTAATAAATGAATTGAAAATTTTCATTTAAATAAAATGATGTAATTTGAATAATGAAATATAGGATTATTCAAAATTAGGACCTATAATGGAATACACTAGAATATGATCATAGGATATCAAAATGAAAATCTCTAATCGGATGCTCAAACAAAAAACGTCAGTAATGAGGATCTAAGAATAAAACCAGAATCAAAATCTAAAACTGATTAGATTATATTCCATATTAACATAGAGTACTTCGAAACCCTAGAGAGAAAAGGGGAGAGAGTGTGAGAAAGAGAATACAAAGAGGAATTTTACCAGGAAAAGATCAAATGTAATTTTCTTATATTTGGTTCACTCCTTGAAGGCTGTAGACGGGAGAAAATTACCTCGTGGGAGTCTCCAAGGATGAAAAAAATGCAATATGTTCATTTAAGACAATCAAGCTCTTAAAAAGAATGCTCTGGAGTTTTAAAAATTAATTTCTATATTAATAAAAAGATATCAATAATTTCCTAGGCAGGACATCATGGTTAGAGAAATTGTGCACCTGAGATGTGAACCCTTGATAATAGGGTCCCACAGTTTCTCCTAGGCGGGGTATAGTTTTTCAAACAATGCATTTTCTAGGAAATCCCCTACTATTTAGGTTTTCATGGCTCCCACTAAGAGGATGCATAGTTTGTGAAAATAGTGATAAAACCATGAAAAGACCAGATACATTCAAATTTTTTCCAAATCATCAACCAAAACATTCGTAAATAAAACACAGACAAATAATGATTTAAATAGTGGTTCAGGAATACCTGAAAATATTAACTGTATATTATATAATAAAAATAAAAGAAATATGTAACTGTTTTTATATATTTTATATTGTCTAAAAAGTAAATGTTTTTAAATATATATATATACATATATATAGACTAAAATATATTAATGTATATACATAAATGTATTTATACATTTTTAAATTTATATATGTAAACATATAAACACATAAAAATAAATTTATAAAATTTAAAATATGTAATCAAGTATATATAAAGATGTAAATATGAAATCAATTAAAATAAAAATTGTAACACCATAATATGCATATAAAAGTTAATATAAAAATTGTTAATCATTTAAAATTATATAATTTATAAATTATTCGTAACATTTAATTTATTCAAAACTAAAAATAAATAACTAATATTTATATGAATCTAGTGTTTTATTAAATATATAAATAAGTCAATTCAAAAAATATAAAAAATTATTTTAAAAATCAATATAATATAACATATATGAAGCAAATTAAAAATTATATTAAAATTAGGTATACAATATATTTCATAATATTTTATTCAATGAATTTTTCAACCTATTTGGATTTCGAAAATTAAATTTTCATCCAAATGAATTAATCATTTAATATTTTAACTAATTACAGAAAACATCATTTAAATAAATTGGTATATGGTATGGTAAGTGTCATGTGGATAATGTTGATTTTTTAGTCTCAGACGATGATAGAAGGTTGTAGAACCATCTTATAGGAACAAGTATATATTTCTCACCAATTAAATGACTATGATTATGTAATAGTTTTTCAATATTGATGATGAAGAATGTAAAATCTATGTATTAAAAATAAAAAAAATAATCCATATAACATCATTTTTATAAACCATTAATATTATAAGATATGATTTTATATTGGTTACTAAATAACTGAAGTTGAAAACTATTTTTGATTTTATTTTAACATATGGTTCACAATAATGATGAAAACAAATTCAATATCGATTATTATGTTTAAAATTTTCATTAACCGACATTAATGGTATTCATTTTAACATTATTTGAGCACATGTCTCCAGAAATTTTTTAATAATTCCATGAAATTTAACTAGAGGAAATGTCTGATTAAAATATAAATCCTCAAATTGAGAGTATCTATTGTACCCAATATTATATTTATTCTAAAAATCATATCCTATCATATTGATATTATTTATGAAAAATAAATTTGCCCAATCACATTTTTTATGATATAAAAACTATTAAAAAAAATCCATTTTTAGTCTATTTCATTGTGTATTGCATTATATTTATCCAATCTTCATGTGTTAATAAAAATTAAATACACTCTAGATAAAATTTCAATCTAGAAATGGTTGACTAGAACTTTATTATTATTATTGTTTAAATTCATATTTTTAATCTGCATGAATGATTTTAGTAACATCATTTTTCTAGCTTTGTTGCCTTTATCTTCCATGTAGTGATCCTTCCTCATTAATTGATGTTTAAAATTCTAAAAATACATTTTTTAATCTGTAAGTGAAACTCAATATATAAGATGATGTATATCAATATCTCTAATATTTTCTTCAATAATTTCAATGGGTAATAATGATAAAAAAATATTTTACATTTACCAAAATAATTTGATCAATTCTATCTTTTCTCTTCCATATATTCTTAATAAAATGATAGAATCTCTATCCACTATGGAGTATATAATAGTTATTTCCCATCATCCACATTATATTCCAACATTAAAAAATTTAATCCATTAATCTAGAAGCATCATGGGTTTATGAAGACATTTAATATTTTTAACATTTGGTTTCATTCCAAAAATATACATTAAACGAATATTCCCTAAATAGGGTGAACGAACACATGAATTATAGATGTAAATAGAATAAGAAATGGATTGTATAAATATAATGTGGTATGTTATTCTTTTACAACTATGTTCTTCCTATATTTTTCAAACATTTGACCTACCAATAAACTACTCAGTTATTCGGGAGCATGTGTTGTTCACTATAATCATGTCTTCTTCCACACATCAATAAAATTCTACAAAATCTATAACCATATATCTACGATTATTTTATGATAAAAATAATTTGATATCATGTCACATTTGGTTTTTAGTACACCTCAAAAATTCTTTAATGTCTCAATATAATTATATATACATGAAAAACTCTTACATACATTATATGAGTTAATTATCTAAGAAATATATGGAGATAAATATCATTTTTGTTGATATAAATCTCATTAGAGAACATATATCTAAATCCACCTACTATACTGGTTTCATTATATCGATATCTATCACCTTAGAGTTTTCCCTTCTTTTTCCATTGTGACGTGTGTTATAACTATTATTTTTTTTGGATTTAGAAATGGTAAATTACATTACATTTTATATGTTTTAAAAAAATTATAATATTTTAAACGAAAATTATATATCCAACATTCCAAAACACATTGTCGTCAATCGTGATAATGAATTATAAACACTGATAATTCGATATAAAAAGAATATTAGATGAATATGAAATAATAATTATAGTTTTATCCTTTAGTTTTTTAATGAAACAACCTATATTATATATTATCACATCATTCTCATATTTAGAATTTTGAAAAATACAAATGTTACTTTTCCTCAACCCGCAAAAAAATAAAATTCCCTACTTTTTAGGTTTCTTAACATAATTTGAAGTAAATATTGAATTAAATAAAGTGATCCATCATTTTATTATAATTTTTATCTTTTACATCATAAATTATGATATCATAAAGTTGTTTTTATTAATTTTCATGTTTGATCATAAACAACTGTTAATTTCACTTTCATTTCCGCAATCTATTCATAGTATGAAACTTCAATGAAAAGTGATTTTTCATTACTAATTCTACACATAATATATATTGAGTTATATTTCCACATAAATTGAATTTTATAATATATTGAGGCACTATTTTCAGGTGTTTTTAGGTTGGACATTCCACCCACATGTTTTATTATGAGAGTTAAATGGGGGACTCAATTATTTAATCTATTTTGGATAACATATCATTTGTTATCATGTAAATTTATTTTCACACCCACATTATTCATATACGATATTTATTTTGGGAGTGATATATTATACAGTCACACTGAGTATTATTTTTTCAAATAAAAATCAACAGTAATATCTTCATTAAATGTGATAACTCCTTAAATATAAATAACATTCATAAAAACAACATTTCACATCAGTAAAATTATAAATAAACTAATTATATGAATCTTATTAAATATAAAATGAATGCACATTATCATATATATTATACTATTAATAGATTCAACATTCTTCCTCTTCCACACGTCACTGTTTTATTAATTTTTATTAGAATCACCAAAATTGTAATATACTTTTTTATCATTTCAATGTGAATTGATCATCTTATCTTCACTATCACTAAATTTACTAGTTATGACACAATATTTCGTCTCTAATATAATATTAAATGGTACCATGTTCATATATCTAGTATTATGGGTATAATCAACAATATTCTTAGTGCATATCAAACTGTTTCAATATTTTCTCCATATAATCATTGTAATTCATATCCTAAAAATTTCTTGAGGAAATAAAACCATCCAATAATCCATCATAAATATCTTAAATCAAAATAAATATTATAAATAATACATTAATTTAAAATATTATGCTTTTAATAGCTTCATCCAAGGATTAAATTGAGATAACCTATCTTCAAAATTAAATTCAATCCATCTTAGAAATGTATTTGTGTTTAGATACATCATGTTATTTTCTCAATCAATAATTGTCATATTTTTATTCATTTAAATACATAAGATTTATATTTCATTTGGAATTTCAAATATATACATCCTTATTAGAACTCCATTGGGGTCCACCCATCACTACTTCCCCATTTTCATCATTGTTCTTCATGATAAATCATTGAAGTTTTAGGAAGACTATATTCAACAATTCAATAATTCATAGAATCTCCTATTGTATCATCATCTTCATTTTCAAAATTTTCGTAACAATATGTGTCATTATGTTTTTCGAGAATGTTCTTTTCCTTTTATGTGTTATCCTAAAAATTTATTTTGAAGAGTGTTACTCTGCTATATTGACTTACCACCTTAATTATCATTCAAGGAATTTGAGATTTGTCATCACATTCAATTCCATTATTCTTCTTATGAAAATTTGATTAAAATAATTATTATTTAATAAAATTGATAAAATTTAATAGAATTATTTCATTATGGTTTTTTTCTGAATTGACACATCCGTTTTGAATAGATTAATATAAATTAATAGTAAATAATTATTTAATATTCAACATTATATTCTCACGTATTGTTATTAATAAATTCAAGATGTTTCAAATCATTTTATGATTTTAAATCCATATCATAACTTAATTTTTCATCCTTAAGGAAAACAGAGTTATCATATCATAGATTATTGAGATAATATTGATACTCTCAATAAAACGGTCATCCATCGGTTTCATTAGTAGTTTGTAAATACATATATCATATTTTTCCATGAGAATCCCCATTAATATTTTCAGAATAATGAAATTCTTGTTAAATTACCCATAACTTGATGTATAAAATAAAAATATGTTCACCTAAATGAAGAATAGAAATAGTTACTTGTATTAAAAAATAAGATTCACCTAAAATTAGGACTTCTAGGTTTTCTTTCTTGACTCAATCACCTTTTTTTTCAACTTAGTGGATACCATTTAGTTTTATTCAAATTTTATACATTTGTATAATACCCATAACCAATGTGAACATTATTCTATCCCATTAGATTAACTATTATTATTGAAAATAATATTATAGGTTTTCCCAACATTATAAAAATATAAACTATTAACTATGATATCTAGATCCTCTTATCCAAGTTAAATTAGACAATGAATCAATATTTTCTAAAAAATTGAAAAAAATCCAATAAAACCTTAAAAATAAGGTTTTTGTTCTCAATCTTCCCAAATAATTCATCAATAATTATATATTTTCAATAATATAGAAATATATTCAGTGTAAAAATATATATAACTATTCAATGAACAATTTTGTATACTGTATTGAGAATACATGTAATTATATCATTATCGAGAGTGGGTAATAAAGGTAACCAAAAAACCAACTCGGATTTATATTTCTCATAACTATTAAGAGGGACAAGATATTAAATTATATTATATGAAGACAATAAATAGAGTGTGATAGAACACTCAATGAATAATGATTTTTATGAGGTTCAATAAATCCTTTAAATAAGCCCATAAGCCTTGGTGAAAAACAGTTGTGATGACACTACTCATGTTATATTATTATGATCATAATGATTCAGTAATAGATATAGAATATGGTTTACAACACATCGTTAAATAGAAGAGGACAAGGATTAACAGGTTAGTAAATATTTTCTTCTCAGACTATAGTTCCTCCATATTTTGGATCTAGTGGTTTCCCATATTATTTTCCTCAATCCATATTAAAATATCAATAGACTACGCCAATGTATTCAAAGTTAGCAATCTGAATATTTCATCACCATTGTCACCACGCATTATCATTGGGATACCCCTCTAATTTATAAATATCATAATTCCCGTAGCATGGTGATATGTATTTTGATGTAACATATATATCAGAAATATCTAATATATAAATTTCAGAATCATCAATAAATTCCAAAATAATTTTCCCGCTAATTATGTTGGGAACAAATATAATATTTTGACATATATTTTTATTATAATATCAATTAATTCACTAGTTTATCATTTAAATAATTTTTTTCCTGAACTCCTCTATTTTGATGTTATTCATTAGTTTTTAGAGTGATATTATTATGCTTCTGTATATTATTATATTTTATATTCATAAGATCATCATCATGAAACCAATTTTTCCATATAAATCCATAAGAATAAAATCATAGTATGATGTTTCTAAATGTTAAAATTTATCCCAATCAATGAATAGTAATTTGGGGGTTCCCGTTATCTATGTGGACTTATATTAATTAATTTTATGGTAATTTATAATTGAATAAATATGATTTAAAATATATTTCCTAAAATTATCTTGTAGTTTCATAGTGTTTAAGATGTTAAAATGTGCCTTTCGAAACCATTTAAATTGTTATAAATAGAATATTATATATTTTAGAATTTATTCTACGTGGATGAATTTTTATTAATAATTTTACAGTTATACATGTACTTTTTTAGAATTATGTTTATTGGAAATTTCATCTTAAATAATCAGAGTAATTTATATCTCCATCAGTCACATAATAATAGTACAAGATTTCTAAAAGATGTATCATAGTAACACTCTTCTCAGATATTGGACAACCAAATGTATTCCTCGTTTAATGTTAATGATAAGAGTTTATAATTTCATGAATATGGATTCCCTTTATCTATTAGGTAATCTATTAGTCATGTAATGTTCAGAATTTTTTTAAGCCTTTTATCAATATAATCATACACATAATGGTAAAGTATTATACTATAATGAAAATAATGTGTCATGTATGCATAGTGAATTATTAATTCGAAATTGTCTTTTCTTTCCCTATTACATTTGTCGTTATTTTTGAAAATAATTATGGACAATAAAATAGATATCAATTGTATTTCTTTATATAAATAAATAATACTTATTTACATCATTATATCTAAATAAAATTTGAAGACTTGAAGTTGTCACACTAAGAGATTAAATTAGAAACTAAAATAAATTTTAATTAAATAAAATTCTCTATAGTGTTTTCTATGAAGTTATACATGATATTTTTATTTTATATACAATTATAAAATTATCATTATTCATTATTTGTTTTTAATTTCACAACATTATAGGTTCTCAAAATATAATCTATATTATTTTTAATGTATTTTTAAAATTCATTATTGGATTCCACTTGAATTTTGATCCAATGTACTCCAATTTCCATCTATCTCCCATGTTCATTGTATATGGTTCTGGAAGATTATTATGAGAGGCATGGGATCTGATTTCCCACAAAATTAATTTTTAATTGCTTTTTTAACATATAAAATCATCTTTCCCAATGGTAAAACAAATTTTATTGACTATGATAATATAATAATTACAAAATTTCCTTATAGATGGAAATTACTATCACCTCCAAAATAATTATTTTTCATAAATTATGTTATTTAGGAGGATAATAATTTAATATCTATATATGATGTTATTTCATTATCCATAAAATTATCTATATACAAGATAATTAATATATCAATATTATAAATTCCATAAATAAATTATATTCATTTAAGATTTAAATATCACATATAGATGAATATTAGAAATTCAATTTTATTCTTTTCTGCAATTCAATTGGAAATAATTACTCATGATGTATATAATTTTATATTAACTTATGATCCTAGAATATGTCATACTAAATTATATAAATTATATATTTATGAAATTTTAAATTATAGAACATATCTAGTAGAGAGAAAACTATGAATAACATGCAATATTCTATAGGTTACATGAAAAATTAGAAATCATAAGATCACATGTTGTAGTATTATTTGTTAAATTATTTAGGAACATAATCATTATCATTAATCTAGATATTAATGAATCAATATTTTTATTACCGCATTCTTGGATAATAATTTATTTTCTGATCCATATATTAAATAATATATTTGGCAATTGCGGCCGCATGTGTTCTATGATTTCTTAATGTTTCCTATCGATTTACTATATTGTGATTTATACGTTTTCTTATAGTTGTATATTTTTATCATGGTCAATATCATGATAATTATAAAAAAATCATGATAAAGTTATAATTTAATGAAAGATTAATGATAATAATAATTCTTTATCATCATGTAATTCATTAAATATGTCATTAATTTTTACACCATGTTATGTTTATTTATTGTATTTATTTTATACTGCCTAGTTTATTGATATTCTAAGCTTGTCTTTATGTTCAATAGTATTCAGTTCCTAAATTTTATTAACTTATTTGAATTTTTATTTTATAACAAATACCTTAAAATTTATCTAGAGACTAGTGATTTTTTACTTTATAGGATTGATTATAATTCTATTGGGGTGGGAATGTATTGGTGAGTAATGGGTTGGTGGCCTATGAATATATTGATTATTTTTTATATGTGGACCAATTAGTTTTGATTCAGTAGTTGTAGTTATGGTAAAGGCCATTGATGGTAAGAAAAAAATATCATATTCACAATTGTGTATGAATGTTATTAAGCGGTCATGAATAGTTTAACATGGGGATTAGACCTTGATATATCATAATATTTCATTATTTTGTCTTGATGAAAATTTTGTTGCATGTTATTTATAAGATTATATTAAAAGTACTAAAAAATATCTATTGTTGTGGACAACATTTATATCCACGATGTGGTAGCTAATTAGAATGAATATAGTTTTTAATTAATTAGTGAAATAATAATTATATTAATTTAATGAATGTGTTTGTTCTTTGTGTAACAAAATATGGTTACATACTTTTTAATTTGGTTTATAATGCTAAAAAACGTAAATAACATTTAAAATTAGTAATCATTGAATATAATGTTTAATAATATTAATTATTTTTAATTTAGATAATTAATACTGAATTTTTTATTAGTATTCATTTTTGTGACATAGACCATTACTCTGAAATTTAAGGGTTATTGTGTATTGATAGTGGTAAATGATTCTAAGGAAAATTCATTTTTCTTTCTATGGTGAGCTTATTATTATATTCTACCTTTTCTAAATTCTTACATTACACCTCACACATTAGTAGTGAATATGATAATTTTTTTAAGGTGTGGGGGTTTACCAAAAAACCTGGATGGTGATTTGATGGATGGATTACAACTCCATATTAAATTATATCCTTTCATATATTGATATTATTAGACATATACTAGGTGATACTGACATCTAACATGTGTTTTATTTCTATTTGGGTGGGGGATATCTATCAATTTTAAAATTATACAATTATGTGTGGGAAATAATATAAAGAGGTATTGTAAATAAGTTTATCTGGTCATAGTGCCTCTATTATCCCATAGCGTGTACATGCATTGACTATGATGTTTTGTTGTATAATTTAATTAACAAGGATATAAAAGAATATAAAAATATGGATTGTAAAAAAGGGGATGACAATAATGATTATATAGATATATGAATGGATTAAATGTTAATAAGTTGGGTATTATATTGGACTGAGGTAAGTACGGTTGAGACCCAACACACTATAATGATGAAAGTTATATGGGATGAGAACATTATATATTGAATTATGGAATGAGGGATACAAAATAATGGGGAGGTGGAAGTGGGGTACCTTCATTTTCATATATATGGCTTTAATAAACATTTAATTACTTTTTAGAACTGTTTCTTCAGAATGTAATGGTGAGTGTGGTAGAAATAGTATACCTTCTAAGTTGATAGGTTAGTGTCATTTATTTATTCATTGTGATTTAGAATAATTATTTACAATATTTCATAATATTGTTTGGTTAGGATCGTATTTTGTACACATGTTTTCAATACCCTAATTATATATAAATTTTACTATGAAATAGCCATATATAGATAATGATTGAGATATAAATTACTAGTTTCCAGAATTTTTCTATATTTATTTGTCATTAATGACACTATTTGGGATTTATTAGGATTTACATTTCAATTTAGTCGTAAATGGTTATGAATGACACTATAATATTTTGGGATTCATTATTAATTGTTCATGGTGTTTATTGGTTTTATCCAAATTATCTCTTACATTTATATATTTTTTGTAATTCCACCAATTTGTGTGATTGATATATCATTGGTTCATGTAACCAATTTGTGGCCTATTGGATGTGCGATTCATAGGTTATTTTCTCTCATTCTTTACTATATTCCAAAAAAAAGGTAACTATGGTATTCAATCCTTGATAAACCATACAACACAATAATAAGAAATTAAGTATTCTAAAACTATTATTATAACTAACCTTCAATTATTACATATTTCATAATTGAATAAATTTAAATGGGTTAAAAAATTGAAATGAAAAAAATCTTCAACAAGAGGCGATCACGTTGATATTCATCACCCTTTAGGATCAACAATAACTAATGAAAACATACTATGTCAAAGAACCTCATGAATGGAGAAATTATATTGTGATATATAAATTAAAACCATTGAAATTAAATGTCTGAATGTAACGAATGGGGTTAGTAAGGCTATATCTTAGAAGGAAATTGGGTCAATATAAATATTTTTGTTGGAAATATTATCATTAAAAATATCATAATTGAAAATGTGGAATTATAAACATGTTCATTTGTACTATGGACACTGGATAACCATTCATAAAAAAAATATTATTGTATCTTATTATTAGTAGTAAATTTTAATTTAATTATTTATATAATAATAATAAATAATATTATATTATATTATTAAAATATTATAAAAATATACATATGTATTACATATTACAATTTTTCTTATTAATTAATTGTATGAAATATTTATGAAATATATTTAAATACATTAATAATAATGGAAAATAAAAACAATAATCATATAATATAAATAATAAATCTTAATGGAATTTGGTAATGATTATTTAATATAAAAGGTATCATTTTTTTTAAAATATTAAATTATTCAATAACATTAACAATGATTTTATACCAATTTTATAAATTAAATAAAATTAAATGTATATCATATATGATATAAATGTATTTATTTTATTTTATAGAGCCGATATATTTTTTTAATGAATATTTTATTGGAATTATTAAATTTAATTATCACGATAATGGATAATGGTTTATTCTAAAAGTATTTCCTTATTAATATTAATTAGTTTTTAAATAATAAATTATTTTGAAAAAGTAATATAAATACTCCTAAATTATTTTTCAACATGTTTAAAAATATTTTATCACCAATTTAATTTTTTATTCAATGATATATAAGAATATGATAATATAATGGTTAAAAATAGATATTTCTAAAACGCAATTTTCCAATATGATATAAGATTTAATTGATATCATAATTTTTCAATTTAAAAAATCACAATGATTAAATAGATGTATTATTTTGGTTCGAAATTTTTTTAGGGGGTTTGTTCCATGTTTTTTAAACTAAAGTACATATAAATAACTCATTATCAATGTGAAAACCAATGTGATAAAGCATAAATATATTATGGTAAAAGACAAAAAACATGTTTAATACATGTTTTAAAATTCATGGTTTCCGTTTTTTGGACCTACAAACATATCATTTCTATTACTGACATCTTTTGGTACCATTTACCCTTGATTAATGTAATTTCATTTTTGAAGAAACAATGGTTATTCCCTAAGGGTCAATCTAATTCACTAATAAAAAAGGATCAATTCAAACCTATAAAATTTAAACACACCCAGGAAAACATCCCTGAAACCCTAGAGAAATATTCTCTTTTATAATTTTATTTCTTGGCATAAATACGATGAATACCAGAAGATATCCTAATCCCTTAACATTTAAGGAGACTTTTAAGAGAATACTCACAGACCCAAAAGTAAGTCTTAATATATCATTATCCTTTTATTCTTTATATTTAAATTTCTATATTATATTATCCATGTTAATTTAATTATTTCATTATAATTAGAATACATATATGTAATTATATAAATGAGAAAAACCCTATATATTCATTTCATTCAAATCATAAATAGTAATGAGTTTTCACTGTGTTTATGTGCAGACTACCGCCTCCATGAGATAACATGTTTCTTTCCCATCACCATCTATCATTTTAAAATATAAAAAATAGTTTATTGTGAAAAAATAATTTTTATTCCGCTATAAGTGTTTATAATGAGAACATTGGATCTTTTATAAGTTATATTAAAAATTTATGGTCATTGAAAACAAACCCCCCTAAAATGAACATATCATTCATACATTCCTAACCTAGGTTCATTTTTTAACAAAGTATGTAACTATATTAAATTATTATAATAGAATAAAAAATTAAATACACCCGCAGAATTCTTATGATTATGAATTTAATCTATAGCAACATTAACTGATGAAATCAATCGAAAAAGGCACATATAAATTAACTGAACCACATAAAAAATCCAATTTAAAAAAATACTATATAGTATATAAATAAATTATGATAATTAATGGTCTTTATTAAATTAAATATACATTAATAATGTTACCCTTTATATATACAGTTTAAAAAATTATATTATTTTGGAACTTATGCATTTTGAAATATAAAATCACTACCAATATAGTGGTTTTTTGTCAAATTTTCAAATCCATGAGACCTATTTGATATTACAAACCATTATTTACATTATATAGTTTATTAATCACCCCATTACTTGAATGTGTAATTACTTTTATGATTTAATTATATTATATTTTACATTTTATGGTGAGTTTATTATTATTACATAATAATTATTTCATATTTTTTTAAAAATTATTTATCATTCCTTGAGTTATGACTAATCTTGTAAAATTTGGTCTATATATGTTGGGAACTCTATGATTATTTATGTTGTATATTATATTTTTCTTGGGATGTAAATTTATATCTCATAAAACCGTATCTAAATTTATCATCGATTCAATAGTTTTGGTATTAAAATGAGATCTAGTTTACTCTAATTTCCTTTCATTATCTTCACATCATATTATATAATCATCATTATTAAAAGATTAAAAATTATTTTATTTATTTGTTATTTTTATATTTTACACATTTCTATGGGGAACAAAATATTTCCAACTGAATTTGAGTTTCTCGAAGAATTCATAAATATAATATGGTAATGTTTAAAAAAAAGTCTGTCTTTAAAATAAATTATTCATCATCTTATATATCCATTCCTCCAATAATTTTATTACCTTTCTTAATACAAAAAAATTACTCATGTGACCATAATATTTATATCTTCTTGTATTCAAAATGATGTTTTCCTACACTTTCTATTTTAATGTTTTAGAAAAAAGGTATTTCAATATGTTAAACGGTTTCCCCCAATTTCAAATTAAATCATTTTACATTCTAATACACAATCAATTTATAACATTTTCATATCACTACAATGATTTATTATTCTAGATTATTTTTTAAATTGCATATTTTTAGAATATTCCCATTCAAATTCTTGAAAAAACTCTTTATTTTTTATAATACATTATTAATTATCTTTTATAAAATACTATTTATTAATTCAATTAGAAATTTTATATGGATTTCTTGATGCAGAAATAATCTATATAATGAAAACTATATTTTATGTTTTTATGATAATGATGTATTTCTAATGATAAATTAATAGAGGATGATAAATAACATTACAATTTTATGGAGGCTGTAATTCATTAACAATATTGACATAGTTTAATTAAAATGTATTTCAGGATAATAAATTAAAATTTTATGTATTCTATATGGATATAGATAATTCTATGATTAATTTTAAATAATTTTTGTTTGTAATGTTTTAAAGGGAAATGGGTTTGAGGATTTTGGGTATTTTAATTTTTTTGTATCAGTTGAGAAATGGGTTTGAATGTGAAGGTTGTGTTCATGATAAATAGGAATTATGGATGGAAAGATTATAATTTGTAAATTGGTGTGAGAATGAGACTAATAAGTTAGGTCTTGTTCTATGTAGGTATTTATCCTCAATTTTCATTACATTTCATAATGTATCATTGATTAACAGAAAATCAGATCCTCTGTATATTATTTGTTTCTAGTTTATTATATTTTTGTTATTAAATACACATAATTCTCATTATAGATTTGGTGGAATATAAAGAGTTATAATTAACTTTTTAATTAAGGAAAAAATGGTTCGATTTATATAAAAAGTGGTCGGTTATTTTTGTTTTGGGTAATGATGAAATGTTATAGATTATATAAACTTGTTATAGTGGCGAAGGAATTATATTATAAGATTTGAAAAGTGATATTGTAAATAAAAATTGAATAATATTTTTTAATGGTTATTTAGTTAATTAATAAGGAATCCGATTCATTTTTTAATATTTAGAAGCTATATCATTATAGTGGATGTTCGAGTTATGGATGATGATAGTGGAAAAAGAGGATGAAACTACATAGTCTCCATTAGTTTCCTTTATGTGTGATTTGATTCTAAATCATCTAATTTTATATGATACCCCGACACATCAGAAGGGAAACTATCATATAGATGTCTTTGTAGAGGTGTTTCCCCCAAAATATAAGATATCAAAGGAAAAAATAACAATATACTTCATCTCCCCCGCTCTTGGTTAAACTATAGGTATAAGTAGGCATATTCTGGCATACAATGGATTTAAATATTGGGTGTGGTCCTACTAGAGCTATGATTGATCTCAGTTTTTTGAATGTTTATATAAACAGGTTGTAATTTTTTAATGTACAGAACATACTTATATATAGTCAAGGTTTCTCTAGCTTCCCACTCATGTACATGTATTATCTCTGATTGATTGAGTTCTAATGGCTTTACATTTTTTGTTTTTTCATTAGAGAGTTCAAGTGGCTATATATGACATAATTAAGATGATTTTGTAGCTATATATATTGATGCTAACATGATCTATTTTGAAAAATAAGAGAATGAGTTAGGTAGGGTTGAGGTTAGAATCAAATCTTGGATGAATTTTGGAAGGGAAGAGTACATGATTTCTATAATTGGGGAAAGAGTGTGGCAAACCAATGTGGATATGGATGAAGAATAACATAATATATTAGTGTTTTTTTTGTTTTTTCTTAGTAAATATTTACTTACATCAACTATTTATCTAGTGATTCATCCATGGTGATAGTTGAAAAAAATATCTCATAAGCTTATGTGACAATAATGTTTCACAAGATTATTCATTGGTAATTAATATGCTTCTTTCAAATTTTTCAAGATATTTTTTATAAAGAATAATACAATTTATACATGTTATACATACCCTAAGTATATATAAACTATTTTCCATGTTAATAGTAGAATTTTAGTTATTAATATAGACATGAATATATTAAAGAGTTTTTTGGAGCTATTGTATCTTTGTTTTCACAATTGAGAATATATTAATTTTCATTTTATCAGTTACAAATAGTTATATATGTCATAAAAAAATAATTTGATTGTTATTTATTTATTAATGGGTTATTTTAGTAATTTATCATCTTATATCTTCTGTTAATATGTTGACGTAAAGACCTCTCATGGGTGAATGTGGTAACCCCTTAATGGTATCCACCCACCAAAAACATATTTATAATAGTTTATTGATACTTATATATCCTATCAGTGTAAAAAATTAATTTATTGACCATGTATTAATTATGAGAAGCAGAATGATGGCCTTTATATATTCCTTAATGAGGGGCTTCATCAAACTAGTCAATCACTCATTTGGATAATCATAATCTCTATTTTCCCATAACTCCAAACATGTTTGTGAAAATTATTATACAATTTAATAATATAATTATAAAAATATAAAAATATATCACAATTTTTCATTTTGAGTCATTATAAGTGTAAAAAATATGATTTATACCTTATTTATATTCATTAATTATACCACAAACGTTTTAGACTACAAGGTTGATATAGCTTCCCTTTATATTCATCGTTATTTCAATCTAATATGTTTGGATAGTTTTTCCCATAGTTCATTCCCTAAAATAAACCGAAGTAGTATATCCATCTTACATTACAATAATGTATAATTGTTTCATTACAACCGCATATTAAATAAAATTCTAGAACCATTTTTTATTTCATCCGAATTTATTGTAAAATTGAATGGTATTGATCATTTCATTGATGAACAACTATATTAAGCATTTAATATATATAGGGAGAGGGGATATAAAGAACATATTAATGTGTTAAATGTTTCTTGAGAACTGTTATTCATTTGATTCACTTTAAATTCCAGTATATCCAATATTATTTATGAAAAATATCATCTGTTGAATAATTTCAAATAATTTTTCTCACATTGAAAACGTGATGATCCAAAATTTAATTGATGAAGTTGTATAAATTAAAAATATATATTTTAATTATCTGATTGATGTAACATCTTCATTGTAATCATTATTAAACATTTTCAATAAAATTATAATTATATATTAAACATTTCATCATTTTTAAGATTCTCCAAATAGAAATACAACCAAACTTGTCGTGTATATTCTTTTCTATTGAAATATAAATAAATTTTGTTTTGTTTAGTAATCTAATTTATTATTTTATACACAAACTAAAACATGTTCTAACAATAAATAATTATCATATAATTTATATTTTGTACCTATAATGTCATTAATCTATCTTGAATTTCAATACATTACCAAATCTTCTATTACCCATCATTAATTTATAGATAATAATATTGTGTACCTTGAAAATATATCACAATTCAATGATCCACTATAAGTTTTAAATCATTTAGAATTATTTATGAATTTTATACGAAATAAAAATCATGAATTAAATTATTACTCATTGATATCCAATATATAAAACATCATATCATCCCCAAGAATATCTATTTATTATCCAGTCTGAATATACTTCCATCCCTAGATTACTTCCAATACTGAGAAGCTTTGAAACATATTTTCCATTATCCATGTGAATTTTTTTTAAAAAATTAATTATACCAAATCTCTTGAAAGATAAAAATATACTAACAAAATTAATTTTTTTAAACAATTAAATAATGTTAGTGAACTAATTATTGATATTTTAAACCTTATCATATTAATATTGTAAAAAATTAGAGTAGTTATTTTTTTATTCCACTGATTTAAATTTTGAAACCATAGTTATGTAAGGTGAAACATACGACATTAGATATTTTCAAAGACATATTAAAATAAATACCTCAAATAATAAACATTAATTTCATCTAGATCACATCCAAATGAAATTTTCTTATATTATATATATTTTTAAAATATATAAAAATATGTCTTGATATGAAATACCTTTACTATATCAATAACAATTTTAAACCCACATGCTATTAGATTTATACATCTTTTTGTAGTTCTCTATTAAATAATTAAATATTTTCAACAATTTAATATGTTATAAATTCCTAATAATTAACACTTTAAAGAATTATCTTATTAGTAAATGACATTAAATAGTGAAAATGAATTCTAAAAATTTATGCCTATAACTTCTCAATATAAATTATCAAATAATAATTCATTTTTTAATCATAATACCATTCTCATCAGGATTAATTTTTAACATAGTATTTTTATATCTATAGTGATCAATATTCATTTTAGCTATATCTCATGACAGATTCTTTCTTATTTGAACAAAATATTTATTTATTACTATAAACAATTACCCATAATTTTTTATTTAATCATATTATATCATATAATCTAATGATAAAAAACAATTTTTTCTATAGACCTCATTCATTCAATTTATTATTTCTTATTTTTTATTCAATATTCTTAGAGTTTGAAAAATTTTATCTATTTTTTATCACTTGATTTGTAGATCAATTCATTAAAGAAAAATTTTCAATTCAAAATCTATCATAAAATCATTCATATGATTAAATATTATAGGTTCTCATGAAATTACATAATTCTCGGATAACACTTCAATTATCACCTCCATTATTTCCAAAAAAAATTCCGTCTTCTCAACCTTGAATTTAAAATTGATTCATTAAAAATTAATTTTTCTCATTATTTAAAACACATGTATACTTTATCTTTGATTTTATATCAATATAACCACTCTATGATATTATATGAAAAAATATGTCCCTTAATTGTGTTCATTATTTCAAATAAATCACAAAAATATGAAAATTATAAATTTAATACTATTTCATTCCTTTTGTGCCGCATTTTGAATGATACAATCATTACTCAGGGTCATGGAAATTACTTTTTCTAAGTTTGAACAATAATTGGATGTAATTACCACTAACTGGACATTCATATACAACACATAGTTTGTAGTTCATCTTCCCTGTTATTATCTCAGTGTTATCACCTTTCAATAACACTATTATACCATGAAATCTGATAATGATCATTATTCAATAATGGGAATAACTCTAACTAGATATTTATTTTAAAATATAAATATATTTTAATTAGTTTGTGTTGGCATTTATTTGAAAATGATGTCTTATGATAGTTTTCTTTGACAAAATTAGATTTTGAGAATTTATAAATTTTAGGGTCCTTGTAATGATAATTATATTACACCCTATACATTAAGCGGCACATAACATATATATTTTCTCTTTATTGAGATCCCTTAATGATTATGTTAGTTTCATTGAATCAAATAATTTTTTGAAATTCACCCATTGATATTTTTTTACATATTTAATGATAATGAATAAATATTCTCACTAGTTGAACCACATCAAAATAATGATAAAAAATTATAATATCTCATAAATGGTTCATTGAATATTGAAAGAAAAAAATAAAATTAATTTTGGTGTTGTTTTTTCGTTTGGATTTGATTTTATGATTTCAGTGAGATTTCAGAAATTCTGATTAATTGTTATAGATAAATATATTTCTATTACTAAAATATATTCGTGTATACAAGGATATATTTCTAGAACCATGAGATATGTTTTAATCAGATATAAAACATCATTTCACATGATATGTGGTATAGTTCACTCATTCTACCTCATACAATGAGTTGTTTTTCATCGAATTCTTATTTTTATTTATTATTTAAATCTAAAGTAATATATTATAATTATTTATATATATTTATCTAATGGTATCGATGTAATGATTCAACCATTATAAGGACCATAATAATTTCTCTTTGAGGTCTAAAAAATCATAATGAAAAGGTTTAAACCTATAGTTCATCTCAATATAAATACTATTTCTTAATTGTTAAATGTTATAAATTTGAGTCCAGAAGTGGTTCCATAGCTAAAAAATAGAATTAACCTAATTTTAAAAAGAATAATGGGGGTTTACATCCGACCAGGGTGGTTGTATTATAGAATCATTCATTGACCACAATCTTTTTTAAAAGGAAAAAAAGTCTCACCATTTATCAAAGCAGTGATTCAAAAATATACTAAACCATTTGTGGGTTTTTTTAGAAAAATGGTGAGTTCTTCACCCTATATTATACATAAAATAAATATAAAAAGGTGTGATATTTCAATTAATAAACACAATAATGGTGTTATTGTGAGGGTCCCACAAAACACCATTTAAATGAATTCAAAATATGTATATTTATATAAATATTGATAAATATATTCTAAATTAAATATATAATTTATTTTATACACTTATATTTAATTTATTTATATAAATAATAAATATTTTTTGCAATAATAAATTCAAGATTCTTCTCCAACCCCATGATCTTAACATCATGATGAATAATTCATGACTAACATTATAGAGGTGATTCTAACAAATTAAATCATCCCCATCAATTCAACATATTGGATTTTGGATATTTTTAATAAAAATTAAATATTGTTTTCTTCTCATATTTGTTTAACAAAAATGAATAGTCAATTTTAATCATTTATTTCACGTAGTCCACAATGGTGACACATTAAATCCTTGATAGATTAGAAAAAAATGATTCTTCTAATAATTTCAATTTTTATAGGTAATTTCATGAAGACTTAGGCCGAGGAAATAATTGGAGTATTGTTATTTATTTATTCATTCCTGAATAAAACAATGACTTATGTTTGGATATTTGTAATTATAAAAAAGTTGAATTATGTTAATTATTACTCTCAATGTGGATATGTAAAAACATTTTTAATTGAAATTTTTCATAATGATGATGAATATTGGGCATCTAATTAGACTCATTATCATGGGTAATACCATGATTAACCTTTGTGATAAATTGTACAACTTGAAAATGTTTTATAAAAATTCATTTATAGTAATTATAAATTAATAATATTAAATAGGTTCACTGATCTATTAACCATTATAAATTTAATGAGATAAAAAATTGGTTATTAATTTTCATGATTGATTACATAAATTTTAATAGTATTTCATAAAAAAGAATTATTTAACTTTATTTTCAATATGGAAGGCTCTTGAATAAAAATTTATGTTTCAACATATTAATTGATTATTGATAAGGGGAAATAATATGATACTTCCCCAATAAATATTTTGTAGTCACCTAGTGAAATGGACAAATCAAAATGATTTAACAAAATGATTTAACAAAATTATTAAAATATTCTTGAATACGAAATCTAAGATCTGGGGTTGAAAAATTAATAAAATAATCTTTTCACTTCATGATTTTACACCAACAATGATGACCTAAATTTTACCATATGAAACATAAAACATCAAATGAAATCAGGGGATCAATATCATACCCAAGTACCATTTAGGTTTGGAGTTTTACGGTATTATTATTAAATCTAATGTTATAACTCTATTATCGTAAAATGATAATCTTCCCAATATATTAATCATTTATCGTTCAACATTAATCCTTCACCACGACCATTATTAAAACCTCATAGTCATATAATACACAACATCACTCTATATTAAATGTGGAAAATTACCACAAGACATGTGAGATAAAATAAAATGTAATGGTAAAAATATGAATTAATTGTTGAATATATTTAGTGATAAAATGTTAGGAATAATGGTATGATGACATATTCACATTACATTAACATTGAATATGATAATTCATACCCATAAAATCCTATATAAAAAATCCTGATATATGGCATATAAACATTTAGAAAGACTGGAGACAACTAATTTTACAATAATGATACATATTAAAAGTATCCTTGATCAAATGAAACATTATATACCATTGGATTCATTGGAAGATAACAAAAGTTTCAGAAAATATCATACAGTCATCATGGAATAACATTACTTGATTATTTACATATTTGATAAACGTAACATATAACTGTTAAAATTTATCATCTCTTCAGATTAAATTAATATTAGTTAAATTAATCGTCTCATGGGAGTATCTATCTATTAGTTAAAATTTTCTTTTTACCCAACACATTAGAGGGATATTAAACTCATACCCTTATATACTATACAACATAACCTCAAATATGTGTATTCTGATGAAACCACACATCAACCATCCATATTTATGTTTTATTACATTATAATTAATAAACACTTTTCATATTTCCCTTTTCTATATAACACCCATACAAAACCATCATTCCTTTTTTGAATTATTATGTCATGGAAGACAAATATGCTCCCCAAAAATAAATCATTAAAAAATCATTCTCTATTCAGATATTGAATAAGGATGGTATTATTGGATCATATACCCCTAGGAACATAAGAAAATAATAATAGATATTTCCACATAAGAAAATTATATTCTAATGTTCATTAATGATATATCGTTGAATATTAAGAAAATATCCATTTTTTTAAAATATATAATTAAATTTTCCATTAATATTGAGGAAAACATGTTTTTTTAAAAACCATCAAAACATATAATGAAAACATGTTATAAATAAATATTAACAATAGTGGAAAAAACTATTCTTTTTATCAATGTTATAAATATACATTCTTTCATATTTTATGTAAAGATAGAGAAAGGAAACCCATGTAGAAAACATTATGAAATTTTCCTTCCAAAAAATTTCAATTTTTTTAATAATCATGGAAAATAACCTTAGGAAAGTATTTATGTTAAAAAATTAACATTCATTAATTAATATAAAATATAGGAATGAAGAGATTAGACATAATAATTTTAAACCATTACAAAAATGATTTTCAGTGTATAAATATTTGTGGCCTTTTAAAACAAATATTAATTTGAAATCATTAATATAGTATGTAACCTAAAAAACCATGACTATAAAAATACCCATGATATTATATGTAAATATTCCTAATATACACCATATAAATGAATATTGGTGCGTCAATGAAATCATTTACTATTAAAGGATATTTTTGTTATAAAACCACTATAACATTGGAAATTCATGAATATAAAAAACCATGAAAAAATATCTTTGATCTGTATGGACCTTAATATCCAATAAATAATATTTGGAAACATGTTCATTTTCATTAAGTGGACCAAATAAAATAAAATATGCATAATCACATTAGTTATGTCACAATGAATGAATACTAGGTCAAGAGATCCAGTGAAAATTTTATAATATTTGAATGAATATACCATTAAAATTTGAACATAAAATAAAAATTAAATATATTTATAAATGAGTATTTCCTGATATGATATCTCGTAAAATAGAATACACAACATACAAAATGAAGTATCTTCAAAATATATGATGTCTCAAATGATAAATATTGAAATGTTTAATTATTATTAATATAGTATTGAAAGAGAGATAATTAATCATTAATAAAATTATTGATATCAAATGTTAAACAAAATAAGAAAGGGGAAAATATAAAATCCTATATTCATATTTCATTCCCCAAAATATATTTTCGTGATATTGTCAATGTAGTATCAGTATAACATAATTATTGAAAAATGTTTTAAAAAAATCTTACCTTGAGTCCCAAAAATATATGTATTTTCATGAACTAATGTATAAAAAATTATATTAATTTTTAAATTATATTGAAATCATTTTTATGTTTATTCCATTACAATTAAAACATTTTTTTTTCTTTTATTTTATTGGCATACTAATTTAAATAATCAGTTAGGTATATGTCATGTGTTTTGAGGACATGAAGTGCATATTTGAAATTTTACATTAATTGGTTAAATATAGTAAAAGAGGTATTTAAAAAAATATAATGTATAATAATCATCACATATTAATCATATATAGATATAAAATGCATTTTGGGGTCATCCATGAAACCTAGTCTTAAAAAAAATCAACTCACAATGAGGTAGTGCACGTGTTCTCATGGGTAATATTTTTAATTTTAATTGGATGAAATATAATTAAAAAAATAAAATTTTGTATTTATTTAATAATTATTTTTATTATTATAAACTGATAATATTATTAAATTCATCCTGGTAATAATCCAAAAGAGGTGGTTTTTGGAAAAAATATTACATCCCCATGTTGATATAATACTCCTTATATACACATCTCCTATGATTCTTATTTTAATTATAGGAATTGTATGAAGATTAACTATATATTATATCTCTAGAATAATTTTTATTTATTAAATATAATATATTTAAATTAATTTAACCATAATAAACATAAATAAGATAAAATTATTAAAAGTTAAATACTTTGATTCCTGAAGTGGCAGCCTGCACAGATTCATAATTGATGGCTTTGGATCTAATTTTTGGATTAATTAAATGAATACGGTTATAATTTTTACATAGGTACATCTTATTATATGGAATATTCTTATATTATTATATTCAAATTGCTGGAATTCAATTTATTGACGTAGGATATGATTTAAAATATTAATGTTTGGTTAAAATTATTACATAAAAATTGTATAAGCTCCTTGAACATCTCTTTAAAGACAATATGTATGGTTATTTTTGAATTCAGTAACTATAATAATGTATCTAATAAATTTTTTTCAGACAAATATTTTAGGAAATTTCATGAAGATAGGAGGTGTGGTGTATTTTTATAATTTAGAAGAGGGGAACCAATCTAATTACATATATTTTTAATATATTATATAAAATTTATTTTTTTAATGAATGAAAAAAGTGATATAATCTAAATATAGGATTATTATTATTCTATATATTATCATCCAAAAAAATTTGTAATTTTTGGTGTTATTTTAATCCAATTTTCTTAGTTTCAACCCATGTTATCCCTTTTGATAATTTCCACTATATAAATGTATTTTATTAATTAGGGGATATGATATTTACAATATAATAAAGTGACCAATAAATGGAAAATTTAATTTTTTAAAGACAATATCCCACACAATACTCAAAAATATACTTTTTATTAACTATAATTCATTTAATGTAATAAAATTTTTATTATAATACTTTTAATGATATTTTTAATATAAGAAACTTAATTTGACATTAAAAAATATAAATACACTAATATAATTCCAATATAAAATTTAAATACCTCAATAATATTTTTTATCTTCTAAAAAAAATCTTTTATCTATATATATTAAACAAATAAGCTTATATTTATATATTTGGAAGTAATTTACTATATTTTGTAACTTCATATACATGAATTACATAAGTGTTGTGTAAAAATTTAAGATAGTTATTCCATCCCTAAAAAATATATTTTAGAATAACAAATAATTTGTTATTATTTTAAATATAATTTTATAAACCATAATTTTATTATCCATATATAGAAAGATTATAAATAATAAAATAATCAAAGATACAGTCTGGAATATTCCTCTACATAAAATAAAATAAATATATATGTGAAAGAAAATTTTAAAATAAATTCCATATTAAAAAATATATCCTTTTCTTCTTCAAAAAAATACCTATAATGAAATATATGATTTAGTATGGTGATTTGGATGCTTTATTATACTATTTTAACCATGTATATTTAGTATTACCTTTTAATGAGGTGATAAATTTAACCATTTATACTATTAATTGTGAAGAAAATAATGTTTCCCTATATAAAAAAAGTTAAATTTTAAATTTTTTATTTATTTTATCTAATTTATATCTATATAAGTGATAAAATATATTGTTAATATAAATATACAAAAATTAGTGAAAAAAATTTCATTAATCTAAAATATAAAGAATAAAAATTTTTTTATGACAAAATTATGAATAATTTATATTAATGTTGAATATATTGGATTATTATTAGTAAAAACACTATAGAAATGTTATAATAGATTCAAAACAAATTGGGCCTTTTTTAAAAAAATTTATGGAAAATACAGTTTTATATAAAGTGATATTTTTAATCATTCATTGAAAAATTAATATTTTCACAAAAGTCCAAAAATTTAAAGTTATGATAATTTTGATATACAAAGTTAAAAAATTATATATATATATATATATATAAATTATCAAATATATTTTCTATATTTGTAATAAAATAATTTTTATATTTTCTACTAGGATGATATAAATCAATTTTTGAAGAAAGATCACATGCAAATCATAAAATGAATTTAACAAATATTAAGTGAAAATTTATTTATAATTATTCAATTAATTTGTATTAATTAATAATATAATACATACATATCATAATTTATTAAATGATATTCTTACCAACCAATTCAAAAGATAGTTTATGACAATCATATTTAAAAAATAATATTTCATTATTCATTGATTATTGGAGGTGCATATTTTATATACTAACATAAATAATGTATTTTTAAAGTAAAATAGTAATATATTCAGCACTACTAAATAAATTTCTACCTCTCATTTTGATATTATGATCCATAATTCAGATATTTAGATTTTTATAAAATCACAACTGAAAACTCACTTTTTAAATGTGAGTTAAAAATTCAATTGAAATAGGGAAAATAAAAATAATAAGGTATAAGTGAATAAAAAATAATTAGGTTACTAAATAAGGGGAAAATTTACAGGAATTAGAAATAAGGAAATTTAATGAATATCCTTTTTAGATATATGATCATAATTTTTTTATTAAATGTGAGCCACAATTCATTAGAATTATTTATAAAAGGATAACATTTATATTTCATGAACCATGAAATAGAGTCTATGCTTTATTTTTTAATCTATAAATAGAATAAGAGAAAATATACACACTTGATTTCATTACATTTCATTGGAATAATTTTAACTTATGATTTTCTATTGATCAAATTCTACTTTTATAGAATCTCATTTTAAATGAAATAAATGTTTAAGATGAAATTTTCATGCCTAATGAAATGGAGGCATCTTATAACTCTACTGATTATCCAAAACAAATTCTCATATAACTATAGATTCACCAAAATGGAAATTGAGATCACAATGTTACATAATATACAATGTAATGAAATAATTTTTAAATCTAAAATCACTAACAAAACACCCATGGATAATTTTTAAACATTTCATAAATTAATAACTACAAAGCTCATGAATATGGTTTTAGAAGAGTTCAAACCCCAAAAATCAAAAGTAATTGGTTAAAAATTCTTCTAAAATCAACCTGATATTTTTTGATTTACAACATTAGTCAATAAAAATTTCATATAACCCAAAATGTTTATTTTAAAATTATATATTCTCTTCGATATTAGAATCATTTAAATATATAAACTGAATCACCATAAGGGAAAATTAAAATCATATATACATAGAAAATATTTTTCATCCTTAATTTCAAAAAAAAAATCTCATTTTAAAATAATATATCTATTTATCATATTACTATAATATTCATTAAATATTTAAAATCATCAAAAATAACATTAATAAAATAGTCATAAAATATCTTAGTAATACCATTGTTATATATCAATAAAATATACGTTTCCTAAATATAATAACCAATATATACTAACTAATAATAAATATCTCAATAATATAGATCAAATAACTCCTAAAGTAAATAAATATACTTCATCATATTTCCATAAAATAAAAAATAATTATTCCAAAAATAAACATTTTAGTACAATAGAAGAAAAAAAGTTATATATTTACCTAAACCATTTATCAAAACTCAATTAAAGACAACCAATGTATAATTAATCACCATAAAATTCCATTTTATAAAACAAAAATGGGGTTTCTATAACATTGATATTATGATCAACTAAAAATTTAGAAAACATTTATGGTATCAAAATGATTCAATATATGTTCCCATTAAAACATCATAACCTTTTAAGGTATTATAAACCTACTTTGATACCAACAGAATTTTTCTCAAAAACTCATTATCGAATAATGTTCTAAAAACCTATTCTATATATTTATATATTTGTTGTTGAAAAAAGTGACCCAGATGTATTAATAAAAAAATAAAATGGAAAAATGTATCATATAAAAATAAAAGGGCAACATAAGATAATTGTTTTAGAGAATTAAAAAAACAAACATAACAATACTACAATTGCATGTGTTTTTCTTGACTGGTAAATTATGAATAAATTTTAATTTGTCATTTGGATTCTTTTAAGGGGAGAAAATTATTTACTATTGTATATATTCTCTAAAAAATTTATTTCCACTCTGCTGGTCTCAAAATATGAAGGATTATCATAGGATGAATGTTTAGTAAAATTCCAAGTCAATCAAAAATTAATGAAATAAAAAATATTCAATATCAATTTAACTAAATTTTAATTTATTTTGAATCATTAATTAATCAATATCATTTTAATTAACAATGAAAATTAAATTACATCTTATTCTTTATGTTTGGACATGAGGTTTTTTTAAGAAAGCCATAAAATCATGTTTGACACTAGGGCCGGGGCAGTGTCTATGAACATTTTTTATTTTTTATTTTTCTTATTATTTTATTCCAATGTGTATCAATGTTTATTTTATTCCTTTTTTCTCTGGATTATCATGCCTACCCTTAGTAGGAATTTAACGGCTTATTTTTTGAAGAAGATGGAATTACAGAAGAATTTAGAACCTTTTCAATTACTGAATGAGATATTTTTAATACCATACATTGGAAATAAATTAAGAGATATTGAATGATTGAATGTGATATTTTTATGCTTATTTAAAGGATCAACATGTTTTTAGGGTGTCCTGAGGGGTTTCGGGTATTCCATACATGGAAAATTGTGTTTTAAAGGAATTGTACAGGGAACATGGTTTATCTGAAACCTTGAAGCCCTCAACAACTAATTATTCATCCTTTTTCATAGGAGGTAGTGGTGGTTCTCACAAGTTGTGCTCCATTTTCCAAACAATGCAACTAGCCCACATGATGTGAATTTAAAGGTAGTAGTCTCACACTATTCACCACATGGATGGCACATAGTCTCCAAACCATGCAAAGTATCCAAGGTTCATAGTAGAGGGAAAATGGTTAGTGTAGGGTTTGACAAACCATGATCTAAGACATTGTGTTATAAATAGATTTTAATTAAATTAAAATAAACCCTCACTCTCCCCTCTCATATATGATGCACACTTGATGGGGTTCCCCTTCGACGTGTGATCCCCTCTGTACAGTAACTCTCTTCCACCAATCTCAACATGATTTCCACCATTTCATTGCTTGATTCTTCATTGTATGTCTATATTCCCCTCCTCTTCTATTTCTAGTTGACTTTCAGACTTTCCATTTCATTATCATGGAACTACCAAACCATGTTTCAAGGGATAGATGGATTTTTATATCACTTTTTATTGTTATGTTATGCAATGGGTTCCCTAGGTTTTCTTTATGCTTGTTCCAGAAACCATTATCAAAGGCGATGCTATTTAGGGTTTTTTGAATCACCACAAAATTTTTGGGGTATGTTTTCTCTTCTATTTTTTAGACTCTTCTATTAGGGTATTTGAGTGTTGTTCAATTCCTTTTGATTAATAGTTATGATATTGGGTTGTTCCCTATGGTTTTTTTCTTCCACCTCCATCTCAAGTAAGGTTTTTCCATGTTGTTTCGTTTTTTACCTTCTAATTTAATATCTTTAAATTTTTTAAGGATCCCATTATTTATTATATGGTGCATCGGACCCTTCCATGTTATATAGAGTCATCAGGTCTAAGGAAAATCACAGGCATATGTATAGGTATGTATATTTATATATATATTTATATATTTTTGTTCCCCTGTTATGTGTATAATAATCCATGGAAGTGAATATAAAAGTACAGGGCTTTGTGTTCTCATGTATATATATTATAATGAATACGTAAGTGATTGGAGAATAGTATATCCATATAGAAATACATGTTAGGATCCCGGTGAACATGTTCATGGTCATGGAAATGTGTGCATAGATGATAGGGGTCCTTTTATGTATTTGAAAGTGCATATGTTTTCTGATGTAGCAACCACATCTAGAGAGAAAACTCTTACATCCAAAGTGTTTGGTTTCGTTCCACCCTATGGAAGGATCCCTTTGCTTCACCAATAAATTAATGAGAGCATTAAATATTTAATTGTTCACTATTTCACTCTTATTATTTCTTATCCATTTTGTTTAGTTTTTCTTAAATGATTCTATTTTTTTAAATGGAATTAATTAATAAAAAATATGGATCAATGTATGATATTAAAAGTCAAAGATTGGTAATAAAACCCCTAAAACTGAGGTTAGTTTAGTTCAAGATAAAAAGTATAGAGTATAATTCTATTCGTTTCTTATATATTACCTTAGTTCCTTTATTATACCTTGATGGATTTTTTGAATGGGTCAAGATTAGAACATGAAACCATATGAATTTTCCTAAATGGGTTAGCCATTTATGTTCTCATGCTTGCTTCCTTGAACAACTAACTAATTATAGATTAAACCACAAATGCAATTTCCCTTGTGATATAATAATTAGATAGACTTGATTAGGATATCTTAAATGATATAGTGGAATCCTCTAAATGAAATTACCAAATAACGTTTACCTTAAATTCAATTTCATTTTTTAGTAAAATTTAGTATAGAGTATTTGAGTAGGATGGGTAATATAAAATAAATGGTTTCTATTGGAAAAAATTATGAAAACATGACATATTCGGGGTGGTATAGTCCATGACCCTCATTTATAAATTATAATCCACAACATGTCAATTGAACTGATATAAAAGTTATTGGAAAAGGCTTGTAGAATATAGGAAGGGATTTTTCTCATGCATTAAAAATGAACACGTGACGATGAGTTGAATGTTTTATAAATTGAAACTCATAAGATTGGTTTTGACTTGTGTTAATCATTATAAATTAGTATGGTTTGGATTTTTTAAATGTATAAGTAACAAAAACCTATTTATTATTTTATAATTCTGAAAATGATCTATTTAAATGATTATGGATGGGAGGCATGCTTCCCCATTACAGTTATATTCTATTTAGTGATGGGATACATTCATACCCAATTATAGTTATGCCAATAATTACCAATTGGAGGCATTCCTACCCCATAACAGTTATCTAAATGATTATGGATGAGAGGTACACTTAGCCTAATATAGTTATATTTTTTTTAGGGATGGGAGATTCTTTTACCCAATGCCAATTAATTAAATTATTTTAAATGGGATTCATTTTTACCTAATTTATTTTATGTATATTATTATGGATGTGAGGAAATCATACCCCATTTTTGTACTATATGATGTTTTATGGGTTAGAGGCATTCATACCCCATGCCAATTGTCTTCTATTTATAGAACAAAATTATTACCCCTTTCATTTATGATATATATATATAGTAAAATTATCAGACTATTAATATGGAATTGAGTAGAATATTTCATAGTTTTTGCATGTCCCTTAGATACCTAGATGCGTATTTTTGTATTATGCAGTTCTGTTATCAAATACTCAACACCGATATAAAATTTAAGTATTATTCCCTATCTGAATTGGGATTGACATCATTGGTGCTATCCTACTAATAATTCACCTAAAACCCTACTCATATACTCTTTGTAACCTTGTATGAACTTATATTTTATAGACCTAGGTTGATTGAATCACATTTATTCCTAGAGAATTAGGAGTAAAGGACTACGCCAAAGCATTGGATTCTTATAGAGATCGCCTAAGGGGTCTTACATTTTCTTTTATATGATTCCTCTATTTTTATATATGATGTATGTTTGCTACTTTCTATTCTGTATTGTTTCCATTTAACTCATTAATCTATTGTATAAACTGGTGATATCCACTTTTATTTAATTGATTTCATTATTCTAATACTTCTCAATTTTCTATTTATTTACTAATTTCCATATTTTCTTCTATTTATATATTTTTATTCCACTGTGAAATATATTATGTGATGGTTTAGTCTCCGCAAAATGTTTTTGTTACACCCTTGCAGTTAGTCACCAGTCTTTCGTGTATAGGGAGACACCTTTGAGGCCATGTGACATACTAATCAGGCTAATGTTCTTATGGCATGACGAGCATGGATGTTATATGAATTTTTTTTCTTTTTCATAGAGATATTAGAAGGAAAGGGAGAGATAAAAATAGAAGTTATGGAATAATGGTAAAACTATAGCAATCTAGAGGGACATTATCACTATGTTATAGTTGTGGATTGTGGAAAAAGAAGATTCAACAGTGGTTTCTCACAAAATTTAACTCATTATTATTATTTTTTGATATATATGAATTTATGAAATTCTAGTTTCATTTCCTAATTATGAATACTATTGACCCCTTGTGGAATTCATAATTATAAAATTAAAATTAAAATGTTTTCAAGCCAATTTAATGTGTTTCCCATTTATAAATTCAAATCAAATAGTTCCTGGTTCCATATAAATACATATTTTGTTCTTCATGTTTGTGGAAGATAAATATTTAGAGTTTATTAACCTTGTAATTTGATTATAATTTATGTAGTAATCATTGGAAATGTATTTGAGTACATTTTATGTGTTGTTCAGTAATATAAAAACAATTTAATTTCAGTGCACGACATGTTTCGGAACATTTCCATGTATCTAGAGTACTTGGGTAGAAAACTCTTTTAAGGGGCTGTGGTCCAATAGTAATAACTTTGCCAAACATTAGGTGTTTCTAGGCCCTATATAGTTACATGGTAATACCCAATATATATTCTATAGACATGTAGTAGTTTATGAATAGACCCCATGTTATCTAGAATCTATAAAAGTACATTTCCATGTAAGAGGATATGGACAAAACGTTTTTTACTTTATTAACAAGTCATACCCATCCCCGTTGTTACCATTTTTTGTGTTTTCATTGTCTTTATACATTCGAGTCCTAATTGGGATTATGATTAGTTAATATTGAGTGTTTATTCACATAGATCACAATGACATAACCTATTGGGTGAATTTAGGAATCCATAATAGCATTTGTTGTCGAAAAAAATATGATTGATATATTCTTCCCCAAATAATTGATTTATGCTATTTTCTCTTTTTGATAAATAGATGTGACCCAACTAAGGTTCATATGATATTGTTGGTTGACATGGAATGGGTTTTAAAATTTTTTCTTTAGATATATATCAAGACATCCTTCTGTAAGAGGGGTTGACAGGAGACATAGTGAGCTTGATAGAATGGATGTTCAAACTAACGTAGAGGGAGACCTTGATATTAAATATGACATTAGAAACATCACTTGAATATTTCTTAAATATATTTACTCACCCATATTTCTATCATGAGATATGTGACCATCATTAATTTGAGGATATTAGAATTTATATATAGGGTTACTAGATGTGTTACCATTATAGTTTAGTTTTTATAAGGATCCACTTTTGGAAGCTTCCTCTATTCTATTCATTCTAACAATCAAATGTTTGAAAACCCCTATTATCTTTTCATTATAAGGATCTCATATATGATGAATCAAAATATTTACTCTCCCATAAGATCCCATGATGGTATACTCCACTAATGTTTCTACCTAGGGGATCAGGTTTAGGATCCGTCTACTTACTTATTGTCTCGAAGCATCCCAAGAGGGATTCCATCAATTTTATATAATTTTAGAGGATCCCACGAGAAATTCATTTTAATATGTTTTTAAGGTGTGGGTATGAAGTAGGATTTATCTCTAATAATAATTTTCAAGGGTCCTAGTAGGATCCCCACTGCATGAACCACCCTTTGCTTTTGTGTTACAACTTTGTGTAAAGATGGTAGTGGGTCTCCCCATAAATACAATACAGAATGTATGAGCCTATGGAGATATTATATTGTTGGTGGGATTAATAATGTGGCCTCCATAACCCTTTATTTATACATTCAATAAGTTAGTGTTCGTGCAACTATAGTTCAAGATACACTTCCTTGAACATTTCTCATGGGGTCTGACCTAATACATTGTTTTAATGGGGATTCTTTAGCTTACATTCTAGATTCAAAGATAATATGATAGAAGAGATAAATCCATTAATGATATGTAATCCCTTTTATAGGATCATAGGATAAATGAAATTATATTACTCTATAAGTGATGCATTGTATTCCACTGTTAGAATGAAATTGATGGACTCATATTGATAATAAATTATACTATAAACTGAGTCATAATTGAATTCCTAATAGGGTATTCTATGGATGGGCCCACAGGAAACATGAAATTATTTTACACGAAATTAAATTATAGAAATTTAATTCAATGTATATACTTGAGGTATTCATGTGGATTGAATATGACCTCCTTGAGTCAAACCATATATAGTCTGAAGGTTAGGGTTAATGCAAAACTACTACAATTTATATTAAATTTCATGATTGATACATGATTTTCCTTGTTTGAATTAATTTGATGGTCACATAGGGAAAATAGACTATATATTCCTTGACTGATACATGGATTTCCATGTTGAAATTCCTTTTAGAAAAACATACTATTAATGAAATTATTTTATGGTTTACTATCACTATAAATTGATTCCATGGTTATGTATGATGGGTATCTAGTTTATTTATATAATGTATCAGTTACATATTTAATGTAATACATATTTTATTAATTGAATAATTCATTATATTTATTAGAGGGGAATATTGTTTAACCCTGGGAAGGATATATATCACCCAATGGTAACAAGTATTTCTCAAATACATTTTATTAATGATTAATGTAGATATTTTCAACCAAGATTATAGATCCAAGAACCTATTTATTAATACATGACTTTATTGTTATGGAATCCATATTAATGAGTTTCTCATAATGAGTAAAGATGAACTAGTTCAATGGCCCTTGGATCAACAATGGTTTTAATTTAATTATTTATTCCTATTGTTTCTCAGCTCGTATGATTAAATTTCTGGATCATTCTTTTATGAAAACATATTATAGGTTGACCATTATGGTTGGTATTCTGAGATTCATTTTCCATATGATATTTTTAAACCATTGTGAGTGTAAAAACATTATATTTTATTTTAGGATGATCACAAATGCATGATAGATATGACTAAGGCACCTTATTTTGAGGATTATGTAGGGAATAATATTTAGATATAATCTAATAAACATGTAGAGGCTCGGAATTTTCATAAATATCTGGTAAGTGGTTCATCTCATACTGGGAAATAGGCCCTTTTGATTTTACATTATTTAATTTTAAGTACTATTATATATATGATTTTCCTAGTAGGTGGTTGGTATAGTTTAAATGAAATTGATGATTGGGCCCTTTATACATTCCATATTATTACAAAATAGATTATATTTACTATATTTTCACTCAATTTATTAATTACTATCTATAAATTTTTATTTACTTAAGTTTATTACTCTTATATGGGGGAATGAACTACCCATATACACACTATGACCCTTCACATATTGTTAATTGTAAGGACCTAGCCTTAACCATAACATTATCCAGTGTTTTCAAACTAGAATCCAGATTCAAGTATCATCTAATTTTAGATTATTATCGAATTAGGAAAACATCTTACATAATAGACACATACAATTCACTAGGAAACTTATTCTCAATATCCATTTTTTCATCAAAAGAAGCCCTTTAAAAACACGAATTTTTTAAAACAAATATCTTTAATTCTTTAATCAGGAATCCCTTTTAACCCTTACCAATATTAAGACCTTATAAAATCATTTTATAACTTATGATGAGCAGAAGAAAAATCAATATTGGAAATAAATAAATTAAACTATTAGTCTAGTGAAAACATTAAAACCCATTAAAATATTTTATTAAAAACTCATTAATAGTCATATATTAACAACAAAGGTTCCATGGGACATCATTACCATATCCCTCAGACATTAACCATTATAAATGGAATAATAATTCATTCAAATTTCATGTCTATAGTATTAAATTCATTGCAAATCTATAACAATTCACACCCATTATATTAGTTATATAGGTATCATAATATTTTTGGGATATATAATGGGGATTAACTATTCATATAACTATATCTTGATAACCAATAAATCGTTGAAGAACTATTATATAATCATAAAATAAAAAATTGTTAAATTTTTAACATGTCACTCAAAAAATATCTATTTTTCACTCATAAGAATAGTTTTTATGTTATTGAAATAACCAATCCATTTTTAGAACCCAATTTAAAACATTTATAAAAATGATTTTTGGAATATTGTGTCACCTAAAACATTGAAATTTTTTATTAAAATATATAATTTACATTTAAAAAATTTACTTCTATATAAATATATCTATTAAATCATTTATAAATAATGTAAATAAATTAGAAATATTAAGAAGATTAAATTATTAAAACACATAGAAATAATGTTTATTTAAAAAGTACCTTACCTTCTGTCCAACTCTTCATGTACCTTCATTATATTAAAAATTAATGTAATTAACAAAATTAACACATTCTCAAGAAACATCTTATAATTTTTTCAATCAACTTACCTCTTATATTTCCTTTATATAAAAATTACATAATTATTTTATTTCACACCGTTTATTCAGACAGTATTCAGTACATGTGTCCAAAATGTCTTATTTAAGATGAATATAGTCAACGAATTCATTACTAAATCATCTCCAAAATAACATTCATGAAATAATAATAAATTTTATTTAGAAATTATACATTGAAATACATCCAATACATATGGATATGAAAAATGAACTATCTTAATATCATAGAGATGGTAAGACGTATGTCTACATGAGTATCATTTTCATTTTTCACTGATAAAATAAGGAAACAAGTAATGTATTTTTTTTATTTAATTAATTATAATAATATAATTAATATCATATCAATAATTATAATACACTTATATAGATCATCCTTGTAATGTGGTAAAAAATAATGATGCATACGGCTTCATGGAGGTGATAGTTCACATGTATACACGAATGCAGATATCATTTTCAAGTACATTGAATGTAAGAAAATATTATATATATTATTATATTATAATTATAAATATGTCATTAATATCATATATAAATGATAATTTCATAATTATAACCATAACTAAGATAAAATAACTGAAAACAAATTATATCAGTTTGTGGAGATGATAGTTCACATGTACCCATAAAAACGATTAATTCATTTCCCAGTTTATGGAATCATAGAAAGGTTCATGTGGTGATATTAATTTAATAAAATATAATTATATTGATGATACTGTATATGTTTTCACATCAGTTTTGGAGATCATATCAGGGAAGTGGAAGAATAAATAAAATAAAAACACTTAAATTAAAATGATACATCTTCTCGGATGATATCATTTGATTCACACCTCACCACCTCTATGGAGGGTGTTATTCATCAAATAATGTCTCATAAATTTTAGGAGGGATACAATAAAGGGATTTTGAAATATCTTGGCTGAACCGAATTGGGAATGTGGTTTGAAGAAAATAAAATAATGGGATCACATTTATAGGATTGGGGAGGGGCACTCTTCGAATTCGTCAAAATATTAAATTTAGATAAATTAATAATGATATCCAACTGTATCAAATCAGAATTATTTATAATGAATGATTAATTATGTAGAATATTAATCATAAAATGAAATTTTAATATATTTTTTTAATCCTTCTGTTTTTTAAACCATATTAATTTTTACCAATATATCATGTAATTTACTAATTTATTATTAGTATAATTACTATAACATGTCAAAAGTCAAATTAATGAGACTTTTATGAAAATAGTAAACATATACTAAATATGTATTTTAATATTAAAATTTTATAAGTTATATTTAATTTATTTTAGGATTTAATATTTAATCCTATCATTAGACTCAATATTGTCCCTATTCAGTAGTTGACTTTTTAAAAAATATAAAATATTTATATCATCAAAGAAGAAAATTAGACTATAAACTACATTTAAAATTAATCCTTAATTTTTTATGGAATCATTTATATTAAATTATTTTTATTTTAGAATTTATATTATCATTTATTTGATTTAACCATTAATGAAGAAATTATTATATTATCATTAGGTCACCATTTAATTTAATTATTTACTTCATAAAAAATATAAATAAATTACAAAGATGTAGGTAATGACATTATATTTAAAAAAACTATTTATATTAAAATTTATATGTTTTATAACCCCCTATGAATAGTATTTTACTTTTAAAATCAATATTGTGAAAAAATTGTCTTTTCTTTGAATAGAATTTTATAAATGTTTTGATGTCATCCTTGTGTCTCAAAATGGACATAAAAACGTCCAAAAGATGATTTTTGTCTAGAATAGCTCATAAAATGAAATTATAACAGGATTTAGGGTATTTTTTTAGTATTTATAGTATTATTGTTACCCTTATTTAACCAATTTACCCTAAAACGTCGTAATAAAAATAATTACTACTCCTATTATTCATAATCATCAAAAATTAATTTTCTCATATTAGATCCTAAATTTTATATTTATTTAATCCTTTTATGATTTTTTTAAATTTCAAAACACATGTGTGGCTAAAATTAATTTAAAATAAATCTCATTGATGGACCAAGGAAATGTGTTTTTAAAATAAAAACACTCAAATGTTCATAATGTTTATATATCCAATTATAATTTTAAATTGATTAAAATGAACTAAATTGTATTAAAATATTAAAAATGAATGTAATTATACATTAAAACAATTGTAATATATGATTTAACAATATTAATAAATTTGGGAAAAATGTTGTTTTCAAATAAAATGCAGTATTTTTCACTATTTATTAAAACTTATTATACAAAAAATTACAAGAAATCATGAAAAGTAATTCTTTTATACTATAATTATAAATGAAAAAACTGTAAAATAAAATTGTTATTAGAATTGTATTGAAAAAAATATTTATGATGTTTATTTCATCAAAATGTAGCAAAAATTCTTTTTTTTAAAATACTTATTTTTTATGAAAATAATTTTTTCTTTCACATATCATGACATTAAATACAAAAAATGTATGAAAAATATTAAATTAAAAAATTTTCATATATATTTCAATAATATATCTTGTAAAGGGTTATTTATAAACTTATTATCCTATCACACATTTATATACACTAAATTAATTTTTCAAAAAACATTTTCCATTTATATTAAAAAGTGTTTAACACTCATCTTAATTAATTACTCAATGAATTATATATAAATATTTAAAATGTTTTTTCAGAATTAAATTAATACTATTCATTCCATATATTTTCACTATTAGTATAATTTTAAAATTTAAATAATAAGGTTTTGTTTTTCCTTAAATATCGATGGTATATATCATGTACGCTATCAAATATAGTGATACCTTTTTAAAAACTAGGGATGTAACATTCTCCCGCCACACTTAATAAAATTTATTCCTTATTATTTGTTCTCATCATTGAAAACTATGGAATTCATTTTTTTCGAAATACCATTTTCATATTCCATTTTAGAAAAAGAATTAATGATGTTTCAACTTTTTAATAAAGAACATGAAGAATGAAGGTTAACTAAGATAACATAGAAAAGTGTTCCATGTTGGAATAAATAGAGATGGTAGAAAAATAAAATTATCATATTATTATGTAGAGTGATATAAAACAAGGTCACGAGTAAGTTAATAGTCACAAAACCATAAATATATGATGGGTTAAATGTCATTGATTTTTTATTTTGAAATTAAACATATATTGTTTTTGTATTAAGATCTTTTTCATTTAGTAGAGGAATTATTTTACTACATAAATAAGTGAATAATGACATATACATACTTGACATATACATTTTCATCAATTAATCAAATTTTTCCACAATAATCTTCTTTTTAATTAATCGATAAATATTTAAGATTAATTATTAATGGCTGGACCACTAAAATACCCAAAATATTCCCAATAAATTTCTCATTCTTTTATATATTATCCAAAACCAAAATGTTTATTAACATATAATATAAAACAATTATCCATAAAAAATATAAAATTGAATAATTAAAAACTTCTTTTAATCTCAAAATTTCAATGATAATAACAGAAGATAAACATAGAGAATTCGTCTAATAATGTTTTAAAAAATACCTCAAAATTATCTAAACTAATATTGAAACCCAAAATTTAAAATTATTTTATCATATATTCCACTAAGATAAATTTGAAAATTTATCTCCAAATATCTTGAATCACTACAAATGTCTCATACCAAAAACGAAATTTCCTAAATAAACTGATCTTCATGATATGATAATTATTTAAATAAAAAACCAAAATAACAGTAATCCAAAAATAATATCATATACTCATACAAAATAAAATTCAACAAATACTTATCAATTAAAATCCAACAATATTATATTTACCTTGATTACATTGAATTCTAAAAAATAGTGAGTGTCTTCCAAAACAACAGTCTTCAATTAATCCACCAAATTATTGTCTAATAGGATAAAAATATTTCACCAAAAACAAATTATTCATGTTAAATTAAATAATTAAACTATATAGTAAATTTCATACCAACCAGGACATCGTGTGTTCTAGTAGAAGGTAATTAAGAAATGTCAACCTTCGGTTGTTTGTTTAATTCCAACATCCTTACTTTATGTGAAAGGTTGTCACTAATCATATGGGTTTTCCTTTTTATGAGAAAATATTATTTTTTTGTCATTACAAAAAATTCAAAATGTCATCAATAATTACTATAATTTGTTTCAACCAATTTTTAACACATACCATTCATTTTTCATCCCAAAATGAAATAATCCATAACTACCTTAAAAAATATATGTCACTAAATAAAATGCAACTCGCCAAAAAATTTCCTAACAGAAATCCTCAAATGGATTTATAAGACAATATAATTATTATCAAAAACAATTATTAACTTAGGATGATATCCATAACCCTTAAGAAAACATTATAATATCCAAATTTGTCTAAACCATCCTTTGATGAAAACTATTAGGACCCAACATTAAACATAACATACTCTAGTGTTTTCAAACAAGATATCCGATTCGATGTTCTTTTCAATTTATGGATTCAAAGAAATAAAAAATATCTTATGATGTAAAACTATATATTACATTTTGATACAAAATATTAGAATCTGTTTTTTCTTACAAAAGAAAACCATTGAAAACCCAAGACATTTTTCAGAGATACATCATCAATTATTTCATAATAAAATCTTATTTTTCATTATTAATATTATAAATTAGGGGAAAAAATTAAAATATAATAATATAACTAATATATTAGTCAGGGACATAACGAATGTAAACCATTAGTCCAGTGACAACGTGAAAATAGATTAAATCATTTTTGTAAAAACTCATAAGCAAGAATAGAAAAATAACAAATATTTCTTGTGATATAATTACCATGTCACTCTTACATTAAAACTCATTAATTTAAAAACCATATTGTCAAATTCCTTCTCTAGATTAACCAATGCATTGGTGGGATTTAATGGCACTCGACCTTCATATAGGATATATCGGGCTCACCAATTTTCCTTGGGCTATAATTATTCTCAACCATTAGAATAATCTATATCATGCTCACTCATTAAAAATTCCAGTACCATTATATAATTATAACACATAAAATCACTCACTTTTTAACTTTCACTCATTAAACTCCTTTTCCACTCATAGAAAACATTTAAATTTATTTAAATAACCTATTAATTTTCGAAAACTAATTTAAAACATTTATAAATGAGATGTTTCAAACAAACTGTGACGTACGACATTGAAACATTTAAGATTAATTATAGAATTAAAATTTTAAATCATTTAGTTCCATATATAATAATCCACTAAATAACTTTTAAAACATGGACATTAATGAGAATGATTTCGAAGAATAGATATTTATAACACTTAAAAATGTTTTAGTTAAATAGACCCTTCCCTTGAGTCCAAATCATCACTTTCCTTCTTAATATACCTAAATAAAAATATTAGGTCAATTTATACTCATTTGGGAACCACATATTAATTTTAATTTTAATTTTATCTCACTTATTAGAATGTTATTATGATTACATAATTACTCTAGTTTACTTCGGATGTTTTGATGATATTCGGTCCATGGGTGATTAATGACTTCGATGAGTCAAATACAATAAGAGAGGTCATTAATCAATCAGCTAAAAAATAATATTCATGAAATAATAATATCTTTTATAAAAATATTATCCTTTAAAATATGTCTATTACAATTTGATATGAAAAATTAGCTACCTTATGATCATGTAGATGATAATCTGTATGTATTCATAAGTAATGTTTTCATTTTTCCACAATTATTATTAAAATAATGTAAGTATTATTTTTTAACATCCATAATTAAAATGAAATAATTAATATAAAATTAATAATTTAAATATATATATATATATATATATATATCTCAACCATGTGAAATGGTAATGAAAAATAAATCGCATCACTCTATGGAGGTGATAGTTCACATGAACTCACAAACAATGTTATCATTCTCATGTACATGGAATTTAAGAACATAATTATGATATTATTTAATAATAATGAATAATATTTCCTTAATATCATCTATAAACTTAATTCCATCACTATAACCCATCCTAAGAGATGGTAATATAAAACGAATTATATCATTTTATGGAGGACATAATTCACTAGTACACACAAATAATTAATACATTTACCATTTGATGGAATCCGATAATGATTTAGGTGAAAATATAAACATAAAAATCTAATTATATTGATGATATTAGAGATATTATCATTTCAAGTTATTGAATATTTTATAGAATTGGTTGATGAAATAAAATAGAAACACATAACTAAAAATGACACATCTTATCATAAAATCACATTTGATTATAACCTTAACACCTCTACAAAGAGTATTATGCCTCAACTATGGAACCATGAATTTTGGAGGGATTATAGGGAGATATTTCATCAAATCATGTTCGATCCAAAAAAATTATGAGGTATGACAAAAGGAGATGTATGTGTGACCATTTATATGGTAGGGTAGGGGAACACTTAGAATTATTCAAAATATTAAATTAATATAAATTAATTTTTTATTCCTAATGAATATAAAAAAATTAATCTACACGAAGTGATTATTTTTGTGTGAATACACATCATCTAATAAAAATTGTATAATGTTTTATTATTTTTTCATCATTATCTTTATTCATTGAACCATATTAATTGTTACTGTTGAATCAAGAAATTTACATGTTGTTTGTTAGTATAATTACTATGACATGTCTAACAACTATTATATAATATATTTATGATATTACATGGCATATAACAACTTTTTGGATTAATACTAGATTTTTTATAAATTTTATATCATTTATTAAATGATTTCATTTTTTTGAAATATAATTTCTATCAATTTTAACACTATTCAATATTTTTCTTTTTAAAAAATAAATAAATACAAGATATCATTGAAAATTATCAATTAAAATATCCATAAAATGTGAAATTCATCAATAAAATTCATGTATGGAATAAATTATATCAAAATAAATTTACTTTTAAATATTTAATCTCATTTATTTATTTGGTCCATTAATGGGGTAATTATTGTATCATAATTAGGACACCATTTTATTTGATTATTTATATTCTAAATAATATTAATTAATTACCATGATGTAGGTAATAATGTTATATTTTTAATCTATATTTATAATAACAATTCTTACTTATATAACCGCTTATTAAGAATATTTTATTTAGGAAACAATAATATTCTGAAAAAAAATTCTTTAGGTTGAATTAAACAATATAAATGACTTAAAGTCATCCTTGTCGATCACTGTAGACATTAACTAGTCCCTAAGAAAATATTGGTGTACAATAAATCCTAAAATGAAATTAGAGAAAGTGTGAGGATTGTTCTATAATATTTATAATATTTGTTTTACCCTTATTTACTTGATTTTCCCTTAACTCTAGTAGTACATATAATTACTATAGTTATTATTTAGAATTACCTAATATTTAGTTCATCATATTAAATAATAAATATCATAATTTATAATAAAATTTATTTCTATTTATTAGAATTCAAAACACATAAATGGATAAAATTGATTGAAAATTAATTTCGTCAGCGAATAGAGGAAATATGTTATTAAATAAAAAAAATCCAATAGTTTACAATGTTTTTATATTCACATTCAATTTCAAATAGATTATAATTAACTAAATTTAATAAAATGATATAAAATCATTTCACTGTACTTTAAAACCATTAAAATATATAATTTACCTCTATAAATAAATTATAAGAAAAAGATGTTTTAAATTCAAATGCATTATTTTTTGACTATTCATCAAAAAAAGAATCTGTTCAGAAAAATACAAACAATTTACCATATGAAATGATTTCTTAAACACATATAAATAATATATTTATCTCAAAAAATATAACTTCTAAAATTTATAAAAACTATATTTAAATTGTGTTCTCTAGTAAAAGGACGAAAACAGTCTTTTTTTTGAAAAATACTCATCTTATGAAGAAAACTGAATTTGTTCTTATGTCATTCCTATAAAATTTATAAGATTATTTTAAGACATTAAATTAAAATAAATTAATATATATTTTGATAATATTATCCCTAAATATATATTAATTATCTTATTGGCCTAAAACATAATTCTGTGAAATGAAATAGTGTTCAGAAAAAACATATCCTGGTATTTTAAAAGGCGTTTTAATTTCAGAAATAATTAATTAGTAAGATAATTTTATATACATGTCTGAATAATATTTTAATAATTAATTTAATACAATTCATCTGCCCCATTCTAACATTTAGTTTAATGGTAATATTTAAATAATAAAATTTTATTATTCATTTAAACAGGATGTGGTGTATCATGTAAACTATCATAAATATTGTTTCCTTTTGAAAAACATGGGATGTTACCTTAGTAGACTCTTTCATATGGGTAGTTTATTTGAGGTCCAATAGTGACCTTGCTTAGGGAACTAGTATTGCGGTACCCCAACGGTATGTTACAAAGTGGTGTCAAAGAAGTTCGCTTTTTGTTGAATTACTATTGATGACATGTTATATTGGTTTATAAGGAACATTTAGAGACTAATGATGGTAATCAAATTTATTTTTTTGAGAAAATATATTTTAGTAAAATGACCTTGTTTCATGGGATATGGTATTATTTTCTTGCTAAGTCATGATACAATTTTACAAGAAAATCACTTTGGTAATGATATCAATTTATGTGGATTTCATGATATGTTAATAAAATTGGACAAGAAAAATTGAAAAGATTAATATCAACGATTTAGAATCATTTTGAGACTTCTAGTGAGTTATTTTATATATGATATATGCCAGTTTTATAAAGTACCTAAAGAGTGTTTTATCATATAGTTTGCTATGAGGATTATACAAAATTTTCTTGAATTTTATATATAATAACTTCTAGGTGAATGGTACATGGATCTATGTTGACACTTTTGTTGCTTAGTTTTTTCACTGTGTCGTTATTAATGATGGGTGTAATAACATGAATATTTAGATATGGAACCTAACGTGACAAAAGTTCCATGTAGCATGTTCATCTTGTATGTGTGATGGGAATCTCATGGATACATGATTTTAGTGATAATGGTACACATTGGTTTTTCATGTTACTATTTAAACATGAAAATTAATGAGAATACATTTAGAATTTTTTAATCATTGTTTTTAATTAAATTTGTTAAGTAATAGAGATGTAGATATTAGGTTAATAGTAATGTATGTTACCTAAAATGAGGGATATTTTTTAAATTAATAGAATATCTTGTGGTGGCCAACATTTCGTTAGACCTAGACACACATTGTGAAATGTAATGGTGTCATGAGTTAGTTAATAGAATGTGTTGCATTTTTAATATGATAGTGGAGCATGGGAGATTTTCAGTTTTTACATTGATGGAATCTTAGTGTAATGCATGTACTGTAGAGATCATTACCTTTGTCTAGAAATCTTACTGAGTATGCTGACAGAGCAATGTCTATAAAATGATATTGTAAATAACAATTTTTACTATGAAATCTGGTACAATATGTGTCATAACTGAGAAGATCATGGATATATTAAAGTAACAACGTAAGATATGGTGTATAACCATTCCTGTGTGTAGTAGCCTATTTTTCTACCTCATGATTCACCTATGTGGGATATCATAGTAAGATATAACCCTCAATATTTTCATTGAATTACAAATCCATTGGTTTTTGAATAATAGATTAATTCCATCAACTATATATTAATAGATTTCTTAAACAATAAAAAAGAATGGTTTATTAAATATGTGTACTTTTTGAATGGGGATATTGATTAAATATATGAATTGATAGAGAAATGTTTTGATATTTATAAAATAATAATTTTGTAATATAGGGAATTTAATGTGTTATTTATTGTGAAATAAAATACATGACATATGTGACCTAAAATGGGGATTATTTTCATGAATTAGATTAATAATGAATAATAAATTGGTGTAGTGTTTTAGGATTCTATATAATACTATAAATGAATGATTTATACTACATAATTAATATTGAATGAATATTAACCATTTATTTAAAAATTCAATCCATGTATTCAAATGGAAATGGTTTCACACACTTTTTCATCATTTGATAGTATATTATAGTGTTCCCTCAAGTCATAGGTATATTTCATTTATGGAGTTATATCATTATGCTAATTTCATTAAATAAGTGGTTAACATATAATCTAGAAAAATTACATCTGTTAATAAAGATGAAAGGTGGGATGTGGTTTCTAATATGTTATAATTGGGGAAAGAAACACATAGGTAGTTTCTTAATTCGAATATGAATTTTTCATTTATTAGTAAAGTGGTAATAAGGATTTCAATTAAAAGTGAAAAAGGAATAAATTTTAATCCATGAATTAATCATTTATGAGATGGTGAATTATTCTATCCCATGTCCATAGATTCTAGGGAACCTCCAGCAGAAGTGTTCATGGATAGAAGTCTAGGCTTATGGGATTATGATAGTTGAGGTTGATGTTGATGAATATATGGTAGTAGGTAAATTTATTTTTACATAATATTTAGCTATTTAGTTAATTAATTCTGCATTTTCACACTTATTTATATCTTCAATTTTTTCAAACAAAATTAGATATTTCCCTAGAACCATAATAAGTTATATAACAATGAATAATTCTAGTTCAAATCTTATTTAAAATATGATGTTTTGTGAGTTCAAATAACAAACCCCATAAATGACATATTTACAAACATTTAAATTATTCATATGGTTGAATTTGATATAATCAACTAAATGGATTGTATTAAAAAGTATAATGAAAATATAATGTCCGCGGATATTGAGATTACAATTCTTAATGGAGATATTCAATCCATTTTCTTCATATGTTAAAAAACGTAAAATAAATCATGAAAATAAACAAATCTAGTATCATACTTAATGATATTAAAAGAGATGGAGTGATAATTAATTTTATGAATGGGAAATTTATCCATATAATAGAGGGTGACCATATTGGGGATGAATACATTAGTGTTTTCTTGAAGAACTACCTCCACATCAACCTGAGTGTGTTGTTGAGTTTTCTATTTATCACATTGCCGATATAAAAGCAATATCTATAAATCCATTCAATTTATACATCGTGGAATTATTTTAACTAATGTAAAAACTACAATAGTTTAGTGAGAATGGATGTATAGACCATAATGATTCACTATAGGGATTCATAATTCTATTTTCAGAGGAACTATGAGTGTAGGTTGTTATGTGTCGACTCTAGAGAAATTAATTCTCGTACTATATTCAATATGTATCATTATCCATAAATTGATGACATTTCTATCATATACAACAAAATACATATTTTTTAATGTCTGATTGTTCTTATAAGAATCATAAAATGAATGTAATGATGCGGGATATTGCAATGAAAGAATTTCAAATGAGTTATAGAGATTTCAAATTAATTGAAATTACCTTTAGATTAATTAATATTCCCTTTTTAATTATAGATCCAATGAACATGGTATTAAATGAATATTTCCATTATTTAATTTTTTAAATTTATTTATTATATCATGATAGGATTTAAAATGTATGATGTTAATATGATTCATTTTTGAACAATTTAAAATTAACATATAGAAAACAAGATACATGTAAAACATAGAAAATAATAATTTTGTATTTGAAAATTTTATTTTCATTTATTTAGATTCTATAAGGATGGAATATTATAATATTTATTAATTAAAAATTTATAGAATTTCCAATGTTGAAAAGTAGAATAAACATATGTTGTTTTGATGGAATAATAAGTTACTATTCAAAATATGATTAAAAGGTTTTTGGATTATATAACATGTTATCTAATTTTAAGCGTAAATACTTATGGTTTATGTGGTTATAAGATTGAAAATAATGTTATAAATAAATAAATTGGTGATTTATAAATGTATAAGTATTAACATTATCATAAGTAAAGAATAGATTTTTTTTATATAGTGATGCATCCAAGAGGGAAGATAGATTTTTTCATTATTCATAATGATAGATTCATTATTTATGCCTAAACATAGTTAAAAATACATGGAAAACAATATCATATAAAATATCTAGATTTGTATCTATAATAATTTCCTTCAATATGTGGAGGCATGCATTTAATGTTGAATTATGTAAAATATATAAAGAGGAAAATGTTCAGAATGATTTTTTAAAAAAATGGTATTAGAATTTGGATAAAATGAAAACAAGTAATATAATTTATCAATCAACTGCAACTATGATTATTCAAATAATGTGGTAGGTGAATTGTATAGGATATATCATGGTACATTTAATAAAATAAGATTTTATAATTTTGATATATTTTTTGATACAATAAGGATGGATATGGGATTTTTTTAAAAATGGTAAACGTTACATCTATTCCTAATTATTTTGAAACATCTTTTATTGTATAAATTGTAATGTTCCTATGTGATGATAATAATTTTAAAAATAAAATAAATTCCATGAATTATGGTAATATCATAGACCTCAACTGTGAAGATGGTATATTAAAATTTGAAATTATTTTGTGAGTGATATTCATGACTATGATTAAAAGTGAATTATTAGATGAATTTCAGTACTAAAATTTCTCTATACTCTTTAGCTGTATAAAAAATTATCAGGACATGAAAGGAAAATGTATTGTTGGGTAATACAAAAAGGGAAATATTTGAAGATGTCTCCACATTAAAGTCTGGAAAAATAAAAGAGTTAATTTAATGACCTATTAAAAGATTTATTAAACCTATTATTATTATTATGTAAAAATGTGATGATATTTTTATAGACATAGTGACTGTATATCCAAATACTATGATAAATAATGAATATATATGTGTTACTATTGATTTAATTACCAATTCTTTAAATTTTATTACTCAATTGGATTATCTACCTATTTAGTTCATTGAGAAGATTTATATTAATGATATTATAAGGATTCATGGTGAATATCATTTGATTTAACATGACTGTGACCCATAATTGACATCAAAATTCTAAAAAATTATGCAATATACTTATTAAAACGGCCTATATTTGTGCACTATATGTCATCCTTTTATATATTGATAGTATAATAGAATATTATATAATTAGAAGATAAGTTATACTCAACATCCCGTAACATTCAAGGTAAATGGGGTCTAAAATTACCTTTTTTATAATTTTTAAACAATAATATATTTCTTTTGATAATTCAAATGGAAACACATGAATAATTGAATGTTAAATGATTTTATACACTAAATATTGTGGATGGATTTTGTGAAATAAATATTTTAGTCTTTGAAATATTTTATGAGGCAATAAAAATTATGAATACTAGTGTAAATCATATCAATGAATATTAATGATTGAAAAATAAATATATACATAATGGAATAATGATTTATTATATAATGTAGGAAATCATGATTTCATTAATGCATCTCCATGTAATGTAGTTATAAGGTTCTTAAAAAAAGATTCTTATGTCCAAGATATATAGAGCCTTTCAATATTATAGAATGTAATTGAGTTTCAGCATAAAATTCAGAAATACCAACTCACATACATAATGTCCTTAATGTTTTCCACTTATATTTAGTTAGTATTTACATATGATTCCAAATTAATTTGATCTCCCATTATCAAATTTTAGAGTATTTTTTTAATTTTACTATGAATATATTATCGAGATTATTAAAAATATTGAATGATTCTATAGAACTAGAAAACTCAATTATTGAAGTGACTATATATAAATAAAAAACACAAGGAGAAACATGAGATCCTAAAAACTGTATAATGATGATATAAACACTTCCATTATTGTTGGGAAATTATTGAAATTTTAAGGATGGTGTTTTTTAGGAAGATAGGAATGTAATTGCATATATATGTTTATACTATGTGTGATTTTCTTTCTTAAAAAACTATAACATAATTCATGTATATTTATTTATAAAATTGTTTTTCTGATATAAATTTATTTATGTAATGTTAAATAAATATTATAATTCATTATTTATAATCAAATGAATATTAAAATAAATCAGGTTTATATGTAGGACATATTGTGTCTATCTGGTGGTGTAATTGATTTTTCATCAACACATCACATTGGTAGTTATAAAGATTCAACAACTGCTTTTGTATACATGTGTGTGAAATTATTATTGTTATTATTTAAACCTAATATGTTATTTAACATTAAATATTCTACATGTTAAATAATGATAACATCCATTTTCTATTCATGTAAACTACCACAACCAGGAAATAATGTAATTCGTCTTCATGTATGAACTTCAAGAATGTATTTAAAAATAGTTATCGTTAATGTATTTTTAATTCTTATAATGATTGTAGTTTCATAGATAATGAAATCATGAAAATTATTATGTTATTGAGTCTATTAATCTACAACATACATGATAAATAAAATAGTTATCACTCAGAAAATAGAAATTTAAATAAATAATTATTAAATAATATGTGTCTGAGTGTTATATGTTGATTATATATGATATTATAAGTTCATATATGGATTAGATAATTAACAAAAATAAATATAATATTATTCTGAATGATTTTAAATTATTATATGTGTCATGATGAACATGAGTTATTGTATTTCTTGGAAAATCTCATATTATTTCAGTATTGTTTTTGTTTAGTTTTCCTTTGATAAAATTTATATGATCATAATATTTTAGACGAATTATATTTTCTTCTAATATGGTTATCTAGTAGTTTACTTGTTTATTTTTTAAATATTCTCTAATTGTCTCTTGAATAAAAAGTAATTCACAATTGAGTGGAGTTTTTTTAATTATATATTATTATGTTTTCAATTACACTATTTTTCATTCATAACCATGTGTTTAGAAAATAGTTTTTGGAGTAATTATTATGTAATAGACAAATCCCTAATATTTTCTGTTAAATTTTAAATTATTAAAATTTATACAATTTTTATATATTGTATCAATTAAAGTGAAATTATTTACTTCTTTGTTTCACATATTATGAAATTATTGATGTTTTATAATCTTAATTCAATATATAAACCTATTGATAATTCATAATGATAATTAATTTTATTTATTTTTAAAAATATAAGTAATATATAGGATGTGAAACCATTGGTTTGAGTGCGAATATTGATATCCCTTCAACTCATATACATGCCTCTTGGGGAAAAATTACTGGTGTGGCGCCTTATAGGGGTATATGGTTTAAACCTATACTTTTATTAAGAATTATATATTTTTTAGTGGCCTTGATAGTAATATTTTTGATATCTTCCATGAGAGGCCTTGTTCAGGAATGTTTAAAAATATATATTTCCCTTATTAAGAATTCATTTTTCATTTTTAATGTGATTAATATAATTATATAATCCATGTATTTTCATTGAACTCGTTTTATTTATTATTCATAATGTGATTTCATTATCTACTCTTGTATATTGATTATTAATTATTTACACATGAAACATTATTTGGTAAATAAACCATAGTAAGTATCTGAGCTACCCATTTTTCTCTTTACTAGTCACCATAAAATGAAGAATGAAAAATTGATTAATATTCAAGGATGTAACATTTATTTTCATGCTATTTTTTTATAATTCATTAATAATGAAGGAATCATGTATGCATCTAGTTTTATATGGCTTTGAAAATAATCATCATTAATGTAGATATTACTTAAAATTTATGAAAATTTAATCAACTGAACATATAATTTTGGTTTTTGAATTCACTGTGCTACATAAATGGGGTCAGTTTCCGTGCCACTCTCTTTTAAGAGAAATTGTGGGCATTACCCCTATTATTATATATATATATATATTAAATAAAAATTATAGTAATATAAGTTTCATAAAATTATAGAAAAGTGTGATTTGGGGGAGTATTCCCCCAACCTTATGAAAGTATATTTAAAATATAACGAATATTTTAATAATAATTATATATATTAAATATTAAATATATATTATATTTAATATATATTTAAATTTAATTTTTTTTATTTTAAATATATTTTAATGTTATATAACATGTTTGATAAATCAAAGAAATATCAATTATAAACCTTATATGAGTAATTTAAGACCAATATAATGGAGGTTATAAAGAATTATCGATGGTTACCCAAAATTGTAATGTTTTATTTTTCATCCACATTCAATTTAATTTTTTTATATATTCATATGATATTAGTTATACTTAATTGGATTGTCTATTTTATTAAATTTTCCAAAGAGATCACAATAGAAAAGTCGTAATGTCTGTTAGAAATTTCAAAAATTATTTGTTCATTATTTAAAATTTTCAAACCTAATATTTAATGATGATTTGGGTTGAATATATTTTAACACTATAATTATATTTATTTTTTTGAATAAAATACATGTAATTATTATAATTTTCTATTATAAGTTCCTAAAAAATCATAATAAATTATGATTTTAAAAATTTGAATCTACTGACGTATTCCGATGAATGTAATAATGATGATGAATAAATAATATATTCTATTAAGACCTCATATCATGGGTAAAAATATTATTATCATTTTTATTAATTTTTAGTCACAATATGATTATTTTATAAGGTTCAATCACTCAAAATAGAGGCTGCATATTTAATATATTTATCAATCTTTGACCCTTTGGTATTCTTATGAGTTCAAAATTTTTAGGTTCCAAAATTTGTGACTGATGAAAAGGTTTTTTGTATTATTTCAATTGTTAATAGTCTTACTGAACTATTTTAATATTGAGTGATACTCATTTGCTAAATTTTTTTGTGTTAAACCAATAGATTGTTAATTTATCTTTTGTAATGGTATGAAATGGTCATATAAAAAATGTGAGTGTCTAATTCATATATTTAATTTTTAGGACATTTAAAAAAAATATTGTTCATGATGTGGACTAAACAAATTTTATAATAATTCACATGTGATATGGGTGGATTGATATTGAACTAATCGTTTTCTAATCCATAACACTATATTTGATTTTTACTATCCATTTAGAATATTCTCAATGATTGTATATTTTATATTCTTCTATAATTTTTATATATACTTGAAAAAATTCCAATACATCATTTTCATACTATCTTAAAAATTTTAATATATTCAACCATCGCCTGTACAAGATCTAGGAGGCACCTAAACACTATAATGATAAATTTTTTCACTATTAACATATATTAGACATTAATGAGTTTTTTTCATTCCTTATCATGCCATTAAATATATCATTATTTAATCATGCATTATAATTTTTTAGTGTTTAGTAGTCCTCATATTGTATACGCTTTTTAAATTTTGATATCTATAATCAAAACCATGTAGTTGGGTTGTATCCACTAATGTTTTATAATATATATTACTCTATGTTGGAATTCGGTTTTAATTTACCTCTCTTTGAGGATCTACCCATTTTGATAGTAAATGATTGTGTTTGAGTGTTCCTTTTTAAATTTAGGAAGAACCTAGATCCACTAGATAGTTTATGATCATATTTAATGGATATTATTGTGATTTTATTTTTTAATGTTCCAGTTTTCATATCCTTGTGATATTTTTTAAGGTTAGAATATTTATAGTGAGAAATTCAAGTATAACGTGGATTATTTTATTGAATATTTTAGTTGATAGGGTTTATCCATTTTCCTAGATAGATGATAATGATGGAAATAAATATTGGGTGATCTTTCACATTATATCAGAGCATGTATATTATTACTGACATTAATTATGTGTAGAAAATGTTTTTTTGATAACCAAATTCTGTGACATACTAAATGATATATGTGAGCTAGTGTATTTTTACTCTCGTATTCATGTATTTAAACTGCTGGATATGGGTCCTAATTTATGTAGGAATTCCCAAGATAAACATTTGAATACATGGGTATATTTTGTATTATAATAATTAGAATATTTTATTGTGCAGTTCTTTCATTTTAATACTTCTTATTATGTTTTCATTGGATGATCATTTATTTATGTTGATTAAATGGTGTTATTTAAATTTCATCATATATTATATATTTTCTTCCATTTATGGATTCTCCAAATAATTATTAAATTCAATAGCATTTTATTCAATACCATTATTATTAATAAATATTATTATAATCCTTATGTTTCATTTCCATCTCACATTTGGTATCTGTTAATTCATTCCATCCCTAGTATATTTTTTTGATGAACATTATTATTTTCATATTTGTACTATATTTCATAGATTAGATTAAATACTTTAATCCTCAATGAATAGTTCAAAATATTAGAAAATAAATACCATTTTAAACTGTGTAATGTAATTTTATTTCTCTTTTCATCTTTGTATTATAATGAATTTTCACCATTATCCCTCTCATTCAAGCATCATGTATATTTTTTCCATAATTATTGGTTTAATTAATATCAATTATCTATTTATGATATGATATACTTCTCAAGATTTACTATTGTTTATGAATAATATATTTTTAACAAACAAATTTTTCCTTGACTATTGAATTGAAACAAGATTTCTTGTTTCTTAAGCTAAGAGAAATTTCTACTTGTTCATTATCATTTCATCATCACAACATAATCCATTCCATTAATAAATCACCACTTTTAATTGAATGTTAATTCTAGAAACAAAATATATAGTTGAATAATATTCAAATATTATGTGGAGAACTGTATATAATTTATACATTTTTAGTCTTCACATCTACTACACCTCAAATCATCATTGTACTACCATCGATATTAAAACGTTGTAATTTCAAATGTTAACTAGGCTATCCAAAATATTTTTCATATATTTTAGAAATCCTTCAATAAAATCATGTGGGATGAATGCCCAATGTAAATATATAAATTTTTCTATACAATCACTCCATGAGGGAGATTATTTCCTATTAAACCTTACTATTTTCATAATTTCGTTCCAAAATATTCGATTTTGAGTTATATAATGATTCATCTTCATCCAATTTATATTAATATAATTTATTTTTTCATCCACTTATTCTAGTAGAGAAACTTTATTCTATAACTACTTAAAATTCATATATTTCATTTCTATTCAAATTATTCCATTATTAAATTTATCCTTAGACCCCCATTTAATTTAAATTTTAAACCATCAAACTATATATATTTTAATAAAAATAATACCCACAAAAATTTTAGGCCTTATTTTTAAACTATGTTAATTCATCGTTAATTGGTATCTTCTAGTTTCCTCCCCAAATAAGAGATTCCTCTACAAATCAAAATGGGTCCTTGTATGGTCTGAGAACAAACACAATTTTTCCATAAAGACATTAATATCATCCACATTCACTACATAGAACCATGGAATATGAGTGTCTTTGGTGTTCTTAGGTGTCTCTACAGGACTAATTTCAATAATTTCATCCAATAATTTCACCCCTTAACGGATAAACGTTTTTATACAATACATTGATTATTCAACACATAATCTAATTAAATCCATCCCCTATTAACTAGATGATATATTTCACAAAAAATTCCAAAAAAAATCATGTTCTAATTTCAACACAAACTCTCTCTCTAGTACTTACTCATCACATGACAACTAATGTTATAGTTATTTAATGGAAATTTCATATTTTAATTCACCTAATGAAATTATCATTTCTGAAACTACTTTTTACCCTATAATTATTTCATATTCTATTAATATTAAATGTAATAACTACCTTCCATGTTAATCATATATTTTTCATCAATTGTAAATATAATGTAAAAAACTTTTTCTAATTTCAATATGATTGTTTCATGATCTTAGACACTTTTAGAGGTAATACAATTATACATTTTATATCATTATTTTCATAAGTGGGTCAATTAAATGGTCTAATGATTATATAAATCTTCTTCCATTTAATATTATTATAATTAACCAATAGGGTTAAAAAACACCACTACACATTATGGTCTTTTATACTATTTTTTTTACATTGAATCATTTTAACAATTTCTATCATGTAATGTTTTTAATCCAATGTGAATTTGATTTAACAAACATCAACATACTAATAATACATTTTTATATATGTACCCATAATGTTAATCCTTTTTTATAATTCTTGATTGAATTCTGATTTTAACATTACTAACTTAAAGGAAAACACATTTGATAGATTTTTTTGAAATTAAACTCACAAACATATAAAAAATCAGTGTTTGGAACCCCACTAAAATGTTCTTAAAAATTCCACACATGAAAATTTGTATATGTTTTTGTAATTCAAATAAATTTCTCCTTAATTGAAAATTATGTCCATAGGTGTGCCAAATTCATCACTCACATATTATCTTTTATTATAACGGTTTAAAATATTATTCCCAATTTTAGTGAAGAAAATTATTTATATTAATGATATATAATGCATTTCTATTAACCCACTTCTCATTAATCACAAATCTACATTTCAAAAAAGTTATAGAATGCTCGAACAATTTTTTTGTCATCTTTTCAAATCATTAGATTATATAAATTTTGGAGTCATCTTAATATCTTCTTCAAATTATATACATTATTTATTTAATTCCAAATATAATTAATGTATCCAGCATTCTTATTTATGGGATTGATAAAACCATCCATATTTCTATTATGGTAATTTTAAATTCTTTATACATATTATGAAAAACATAAAAAATTACCTCTATGGATTTTATTTCACCATTATAATTATTTAAAAATTTATTGTATGTTTTTTGTTCAAGAAAATCATAGAATTTATTTTTATATAGTTTTAGATTGTTGGAAAAAATAATTTTTATCATTAAAACATTATATTTTATCTATTTTTATTAGTGTCTTCTCAGTGGAATCGCATACTTTAATTCCATGAATACAATCAATTAGAAAATCATGTCCAATAGAGTAAAGATAATATCTCATGAAGATATTCTAGAAATTGAAAAATGAAACTATCAATAAGTGGGTATCCATTTTTAGTAATATATTTTCCATGAAAAATAAGTCATTTTGAAATATTATATAAAAATAACATCACAAAAATAATACCACGTAATACAAACACATAGTCATTATTAGCCCAATAGGCAGTGAATAATAGTTATTAAATTTATGTTTATACTGTATCTTAATCTCATTTTAGTTAAAAAATATAAAAATATAAATTTAATTAAATAATTAACAATATCAAAATACTAATACTAATATAAACAGATTTATGGATTTAACATCGTCCTCTTGAATATGATAAATAAATTAACCATATATCGGTGAGGTGACAACGTATAAAAAAATAAAAATTTTTGAAGTAAAATTATTAGACAATTTATCATATAATAATTTAAAAGAAGGATATATTCCACATATTATCTCTATAATCACATATTAAGTATAATGATACCAATCATTTGACACATAAAATACTTTAATGAATGATTTAAATGAGAATAATACTCTATTTGAATATATATTATTCTATAGACCAATATATCTATTATAAAATCATACACATTAATTATGGTGTACACCTTAAATATTACCATATAAAAAATAGAACAATGCCTTAGATGTCTATATATCACCCTTTTAAACATTTGATCTCAGAATATAATTAAATTAACAATGCATTATATGGATATATAAGATCCCAAAAAATCAATCATCTGTATATATGTTTGGAAATGAATAATGTTCATTGAAAATAAAAAAGGACCCAACATATGAAAAATGGGTTTTACAACATTTTTAAATGGTATCATGAAGAACAAACTCTATAATGTATTTAGTAGACACTGAAATTTAATTCACCCTAAAATATTATTTGATTAGAACAATAATTTCCAATTACATGAATAATATGTTACTCGTAAACAATGAATTTTTAGATAAATGGTAAATTGGTAGTGAATTTATAAAATATTTTTATAAAATGCTACTATCATCTTCAGAAATGATGATGTTACGATGAAATTGAAATGACATTTCTCAAAAATTAAGGTGATAACATCTTGAAATGATACAATTTTTAAAGGAAATATCTATTTTTGACACATTAAAAAATCATCATGGATTCAAATAGATGAAATGAATTTTTTTTGAAAAAATTTACTTCATTAAAAATTAAATGAATAGTCATTATTTGATCATTGAATATAAGAAAAAACTTCCATAAATTGTTATGTGAAAACTAATTTATAATCTTAGGCATCTTATTAATTTATTAGAGTCGGTCAAACACATAAGAAAATAAATTTTATGTTAAAAATAGCATAGAAGACATTTTTCACATAGTAGGTTTAGTCTAATAACCCATTTTCATTATCTATCTTTTGGATAGTCATATCATGTACCCATGGGATGAGTATAAAACCTCTCATATACCCCCATTACCTTTGGATAAATCCTCACCTTTTACCATCCATATTGGATAAATCCTCATGTGTAGCCTTTTTCATGGGAAAATCCTTTCTAGAACCCTTTTTAATGGAATAAATTTTCCTATTTACCCATTTTCATGTGGTAAATCCTCATATATTATGTTCCCCTTCTCCCTTTGGCATTGGGATCATCCTCTTTAATACCCTTTGTTTTGGATAAACCCACTTGTGTACACCTTGGCATGAGATAAACCCCACATTGTGACATTTTGATCTTGTTTGACAGAAACATTACTAATTAATTAGAGGGATATATAGGACCTCATTGAAAAATAATGCATACATAAGACACCGTAGAAAAAAAATTCCCTAAAACAATCAAAAAGAAACCATCGAATGAAAAGAGGTTTTCAAATAATTTTCTATTGTTGTTAAAAAAAATCATATGAAAAAAATCCTTGGTACACAAAATTAAATAACCCCAAAATAAAATTTATTTGTGTTACATGAGAAATTACATCAACATAAATATTGTATTTCTAGATAAATAGAAAATTAAATGTTAAATATTAATGTTATTTAAATGTGTTTTTATCATTACTGTAACAACTGATCTTAAGATGAAATTTAAAAATTTATTTCTAAATAGGGAAGTAATTTTTTTTAAAAATACTAATTTTTCCAAAAAAAATATATATTTCGGATCCATTAAAAAAGAATAAACTTTTGAAACGTTGATGTGAATAATCTTGGAAAAAATTTACATTTATAATAAAATTTTATATTTTATAATGGTGTATTGAAAATGAAAGAGGTATTTAAAAACATTTAAGTAAAAAATTCTAAAAAATTTAAATTTAAACCAAATAATCATCAATATATATTCATAATGGAATCATGAATAAAAAAAATTTTATTTACCTCCCACTTCTCAATTTCATGAGAAGGAAAAGGAATCATACATTGCCTTAATATATATCCATATGATACAAATTGATGGAAATATATTTTGAAGGGATTCAAATCATGTGGGTGATGATTTTTCCTATATGAAAAAAACAACAACCCAAACCTTCCACAACCAAAAACACAATGAAAAGATACACGATTTCAAGGAATTTCTACTCAACATTTCCTTAAATAATCCAAATTCAACCATGTTCAATAATAGAAGTCTACATTTTTAAATTACAAGGTAGATGAAAACCCATCCGAAAATCAATAATGAACAAATACAACCACAACTACCATGATCATATAAGCTCAATGCTCAGAGTCCTCCAAAAGGTCCATGTATCACAAGCAGTGATAAATATGCATTACCCTTTATTTTTTCCCATTTTTGAGTAAACAACTACTACAAAAACTGAATAGTTCCAATGTAGGGGTGTGTAATGAAACTCAATTGATTTTCTCTAATGAATTCCCTACTCACTGAACAAGGATATAACACATTAGTGATAATTATATAAAATAGTTTATATAAAAAATTTCTAATTAATTTTATAAAAAAATATTCAGGTTACAAGGAAACCATATTCTAAAAAAACAAATTCCAATGAAAAAAATTAAAAAATACTTTAAAAAAATTCACATGTTCCATTTTGGAATAACCATTCTATTCACACATATCCACCCAATCAATCGTGAATTCAAACAATGACATCCATATATTCATGACTGGTGATTAATCCTTTCACTAATTCATCACACACTAAACAATTTTACAAGGGATATCCCATACGCATATCCATCCCACAAATAATGGGCGAGACAACTTATCCTTCTACACCCACAATGAACATGAACACACACAATCATTATACCCAAAACCAATAGAAAATACCATTTTATCGAAACCATTCGATTATTGAAAATCATTCAAACTAACTAATTCAACCCAATCATTCCAATTCATATCAATAAAAATATCCCATTACTAAAGGCATATTTACTAATCAATTTACTCAAATTCAAGAAAAAATCATATTTCAATATTACCATACAATATTAAGAACCAAATCACTTTTACAAAATACATTATTTACATGTTTCCATATACCAATCACTAAAGAGGGGTTTTGACAATATTTTTATATAAATTACGAAGTCAATTTCACACAAAATGATCACATTGAAACTAATCCAATTATATCTAATAAGAGGAGTCAAAATTGAGGCCACCTCACATGGGTTTTAAGAGGAAAATAATGAATGGCATAAATATTTTCCATGAAACTGGGTTAAAACTCTATAATTGCACCTTAGATCTCATCCCATATCATATGGAAACCCAAAACTAATCATATTTGGAATCCAACACCATAAATATAACCACAACTGTCAGAGATATAATAAAACGAAAGAGATATTTTTAGGGTAAGTAGATTAAATAAAATCCATAAATAACTTTCAAAAACAAAGCATGACCACAAGAATCGGGCTACAATGCATAAAAAACAACTGCAGATCACTTTCAATTTGATGGGGAGTGGTTCAACAACCTCTGATAGTGAAAAATAATGAGGTAGTGATGTTTTGTTGAAAAATGAATCCCATATAGGTTAAAACTTGTTATATACCCAAATTAAGGTTCTATCTTTTAACCCATTCATGTTATGGTCTCATGGTTAAGAATACAGTATGTTATCCATGCTCCTGCCTCTGCTATAAGAGTGACCACAGATGGTTTGATTCAAAGGTTACCAATCCATTCACTAACCATTATAAAGACTATATCCACCAAATAATTGATTATTATATAATTATACATTGTTTAGAAAAACCATACAGAGATCATACGCCTTCCCTTTATCCCAAGTCTCATTATTCAAGTTTTCCTATATGTGTTGCATAGCCTTCCAAAACCATGAACGAATGTTGAAAATATAGAAAACCCTCCCAAACACTGTAAAAGTAATCCAAACTCTCCACAACATAACCCCCACCCTTTATATACTTAAAATATATAAAAAAATGTTAATTACCACATACCAGGGGTTCCACAATCTCCCTAACACTGGCCATTCTTTCCATGGAAACTAGAAAACCATCAGAGACATGAAAAAGTTCCATGAATTTATTTTTCATTTACTTCTCTCACTCCCAATTATCTTCCAAAATCTAACAATGTTCCACAAAACTGACACTGGAATGATAATTTTCCCAGGAAATACATTCAATTTCATATTCTCAGTCTACACTAGAATCTATTCCAATGATGAATCTAAATATAGTTAAACATGATCCTATCAGATCATATGGTTAGGATCTGGCTGATATATTTTCAACTGAGATACATGGAATACTTTATGCACCACACAGAACCATGGTGGTAATACAAACTGATAATCCATCCCTCCAATGTATTCCATTATCTCAAAAGGGTTTATATTTTGAGTAGGTAACATTACCTGCATCCCAAAATGTTGATTTTCATGACTTGGATAAATCCTCAAGAATATGCGATTGTTCACTACAAATTATAGTAGCACCCAGTGATGATTAACATAATATTTTTCATGATTATGGTCCTTCTCAATATTTTTTTGGATAATCTGAATATAATCCATTATTTTTTTTAAATTGATCATCCCAAAAAGTTAAGTCTCACTTATTTTCACACAACAATGTGTAGAATGATAAAGACACACATACAAAGATTAAAACAGAGCCATATATATCTAGGGATGAAATCTATTGTTACATAAGAAGTCCACTAATAATATAAGCTCCTCAAAACAACCACCAAAATCCATTACACAATCCTATAGTATGTCTTCAAATGTTTTTATCTTTCGTTGGGATTTCTTATCCATCTGAGGATGATACATTGTACACATAGTAAATAGATTTCTAAGGGATTTCCATAATTAATTTTTAATATAGGACATGATCCTCAGATATTTGTCTAAATCTATTGAAACTAGTAGAAAATTATATTTTACCACTTCTTAGATATATATTTTGGATAAATCCCTGACCATATTTGTTTTTTGAATGGAGATGAAAAGTGAAGAATTTGTGAGAAGATCCATAATCACCCTTATTAAATCATATTTCAGAATATTTCTTGGGAGAAATGTTACAAAATATATAGATATCTTTGACCATTTCCTCAAAATATTGGTAAATACTACATCATGGTTAATGTCCAATAAAGAAATTCCTAGTTATATTGACAATTCGATCATCTCAAAACATATTTAGTGACTACCGATTTCATTCCACGCCACAAGAACTATGCATTCAAGGAATTATGCATATTTTCTATTTCTAGTTGAAAACCCCACTTTTTTGGTGGTATGAATAAAGATTTTGATCCAAACATGTCATAGGTACAACCATATGATTTCAGAGCCACTGATGTTATATCTCATATAATTTCCATCCCTAAATGTTCTCCCTACCATTGAGTTATTATCTCATTATAATATTTACAAAATCATATGTCAATGGATCATTAACCATCTTCACCAGACCTGGATCTAATGAAACTGAAAAAAACCAGAATATCACCTCATTCTTCAAATTTCATGTTCATTTCAGCTAGAAATGATACAAACTACCACTCATCCTATGCCTATTTTACCATTTTTGAAATAACACTTTTTTTAAATCATATACTACCGAATTTCCCTTACCTAGTGTATACATCACCAAAAATTCAAAAATTTGGAGATACACTTTCTAACTTATATTCCTAATGTTCAAATATATTTGTGATAAAATATTTTTCAAGCTCATATAATCATTTATCACAAAAAATTTCTCACAAAATAGATAGTTATGCCATTTATTTAATACCTGGAGTACGAAATCAAACTCCAAATCTTGTGTTGGGTAGTTATTCTCATAAAATCATAAATTCATTAATCCATAAGAACAAACATGGCCCCTACATGAGAACAAATCCCAACCCTATTCTCGAAGCATCACAATACACCACATACCCATTTACATATTACTTTTAAATCTAGATCAGTGAGGATGTTATAAGAACATATATAACATGAACGAAATTAGGGAATTATTCATCCCTTGGTAATGGAACATTATTTTTTTTTCAGTTTCATCATAGGGTAATTTATTGATGAGATATGACACACAATGAATTGTAAATAACCAATTATACCAAGGAAGCTTCATATTGGAAAGGCGTTATTTGGGGGTTGCTAAGATATTATAGATTCTATCATATTTGGATCCATTGAAACACTAATTTTATAAATATAATTTCCTTTAAAAGGACACTCTTTTATCCAAAAATCATACCTTGATAATTGTGAATACAAATGGTAATCTATCATGATTACCAACACAATCACCAAGTGATGCACATGCACAACCCTTTTCCTTAAATATACTCGAATTTCATCCAAAAACACCCCCATAAAGAGACTAAAAAACACTGAAATATCTGATTTATAAATTCTATAAATAGATGTGGTGAATTTTTAAGACCAATATGCATTACCATATATTCAAAATGTTCAAATCTTCTTTTAAATTTTTTTTTGTAATATACTCCATCAAATCTATCAATTTGGGATATCATAATTGCAATTCAATCATAATGAACCACTGATCTATAATCATTTCATTGAACATATCATCAATGCCCAGAATTGGATTCATATTCATTATCATAACATGGTTATGTTTAAGATATTTCACACAACACTATTGATTTACATTTTCTTTCTAAATGAACAGGACTGGTGCATCCTAACGAGATGTGGTTGGATGAATGAAACCCTTTCTTTCGAGATATAACAACAACACATAAAATTCCATTATTATTATTGTTATCATCCTTAATGATGGAAGGGAAATAGGGATTTCTCCAAATAATGATCAGTCATACACTCCACTTATCATATAAGTTTTAACCCTAAGAAGTATTCAGGAAAAACATCAGAAAACCTATCAAACCTTATTATGAAATTGGTATTCTTGATTTCATCCATCAATACCAATGAAAATTTGTCCAACTGATATGATATAATTAAAAAATATGGTTCCAATAATCTTCTTGAACCTTTCATTACATACCTTTCAACATTAATGATATTCTTGACTCCATCCTTCATTTTGAAACTAAGTATTCTACTATAATAGTTGAAGAGAGACTTGAAAATTGTAGAAAAAATCCATTAAATATTACATAATATACATACATTCCTAGCATATATATATCTCATTTCATCTCAGCTCAATCAATTGTTATACCACGTGCTATACATATGAAAGACTAACATTCTCTTTAACTAAGAAGATATTGATGTTTGTTCACTAATGTAACCATCTAAACGTTAATGCATAAAAAATTAATAGAATGTTAATAAAAAAATGAATTGGTTTCAATATTTACAAACAACACCTTTATAATGGTATAATTTTAATTAATTATACCTCGCACCATAGATATTATGCATCGGTCATCCCCATTAACCTTCTAAAATCTATATCATGATTTCATCACTACACTTTGTTTTATGTTTCATTGATGATAATTCCCATTATGAAAAGTCATGGTATTCCTAAAATCACCATGGATAGATATATTCCACATACGATAGTGATTCTTCAACTCTTTCCCTAATGAAGCATATGATGCCTATAATGCTATAGAAGTGTCTCAAGCTCTTGACCTCATATCACTCTGAAATTATTTCCAATCATTCAAAATCATATTTAAATTATGGAAATACATCTATAGTTTTTTACAATATCACATAATGTAGTCTATCAAACAATATTGGAATCCTCTAGTATGGATCTTCAGTGTCGGAGCATGATTTACCAATCTATCTATTTGACTCTGATTCACGCACCCACCATTGATATATGATTCCCTCTTTTTCATGCCTCCAATATTAATGTTTCCACTATTTTCCCTGAGTATCAACATGATTACTCCTCCAGAGTCTCTTGAGATTTATCTTTCAGCCATAGTTTCTCTATTTACCATTTTCATGTAGTCAATGATACAGAGCACTGTAATCTTCAAACAAATTTCTTACATCTAACCTATACCAAAAAATTCTTCCTTTAATGGTGCACTAGACCCAACTTCAAGTTAACACTGGACTATGTTCATGAACTTGGCCACATTTTCTATAACCTAATGAATCTGATTTCTTAATCCAAATAAATCTAATTTCCACTAAATTTTGAATTTGTGAGGGTAAAATAGTTTTTTGAACAATTATTGTAAATCCTTCCAACCAAGACCATGGTCTAATTTATCCTTCACATATAGATCCCGCCAATAGAATACATGATCCTCTATCATATATTTCACAATCTTTATCATCATCTCTGGTATTGTGCTGTTGAATTTGATGATATGATTTATTATATTCATCCATAAATATTCCTTTTCTGGTTTTGAATCACCCTATGATATGGTTAATTATATTTCTATAATTGGAGTGAATGTTACACATATCATATATTATCCCTCTAGTTACCTGTTTTCAAATCCTGAAATGCTTGTATGGTACTCTGAACTAGTTGTTGGTTCACCCATGGCGTAGGTGCAACCACATTATCTACAGCTTCTTTCAGTTGGCTTCTAAGACACATATCGAGTTCCATTCCCTAGAAAGACAAAAATTTATATAAATATCACTCTTACAGAAATTAAGGCATAAAATAACAAAATATATTACACTAAATATCAGAACATTGATTTCCAAAATCATCCCTCCTAATATTCATTATTTTTTTAAAAATATCTACATGATTTTTAAAATCAATCTTTATTCAAACATAACAATCATGATCTTATCTAAAACCATTAATTTTGAAAAAAAATAAAACATTTTTCAAAAAATAACACATTTCTCCAAATCAAATATAATTACTCAAAATAAAATATGAGATCTTAGTGGGAATTTATTCCTCTCTTTCATCACAAGATCATCTCATTGTCAAAACCATTGGTAATGAGGTTTTTAAATCCTATAAATGTTTCTATGTCACTTATATAACAAAATCTCTAGTAACTTGATGTTCTCGATAAAAATGGTAGCTACATATTTTTATGCTCTACATTTCCTTTCCAGACAATCCTACTCTTTACTATGATCCCATGTTAAGGAATACACCATAGTGAATTTCACTTCCATGACCAAGAAAAATGATGGCCACATGATCCCAAATGGAAGAACCCATATGATACCACATATAACATCTCTCCACCTCATTGTCTTGCGAAGGCAGAGGAACATTACTTGGGATTAAGTTATAATCCAGTGAATCCAATGGTAGGAAATAAATTCTATAGGGCTTAAACTCTTGTGGGGGATAATTTTAACTTAATGAAAATTAGAACAACCCAAACATTCCATAACCAAAAACACCACTAAATGATGGATGGTATCATGGAAATACATTCTCAACATTTAGTTTAACAAACAAAAATATACCTATGTTCAACAATAAAATTATACAATATCAACTTACATAATGAAATAAAAACTATCCAAAGTCAACTAAAACCAATGACAACTAAATTTTCCATTCCACAAGAAGCTATGTGCTCCATTTCCACTAAATGGTCCATAGATCATGAAGGAGTGCTAAAGATGTGTCATACTTGACCTTTTCCCATGCCTGGATAAAAAAATATTCAAAAGCACCAAAGTTCCAATGTATGGGTGAGTAATGAAACTCAGTATATTTTCTCCAATGAATTATCTAATCAATATACGAGGATATAACATTTTATCAACAATTAGATAAATCATTATATATGATACAATTTCTAAAATAGTTTATAACTAAAAAATCAAATTTCAAAAAAATTATTTTCTCAAATCATCAAAAAATTAAATAAAACACAATAGAAAATATGTTAAACCATTTCACTTATTCAAATTGGGTATTATAAATCCATTCAACATAACCACACAACCTTCCGAGAATACAAACATTTACCTCCCTATACTCATGTGTGGTGGTTCATCCTTCCACTATGTGGTAACCGAATGAACCATTTAATGGGGGAGATCCCTGTGCCTTTTAAAAGCCAATAATGATGGGGGAGAATCTACACCATTATAATTCATAAATACATATGAGCACACATAATAATTATGCCTAAAATCAATTCCAAAAAACAATTAAAAAAATTTCAATGATACTATTCTTTTATTGAAAAGCAATAAAACAAACTAATTCAACTCAAACATCCCAAACTATTTCACTAAAAATATCCTTTTATCGAAATCAGATTTATTAATCCATTTAGTCCAATTCTAGAAAAAAATTTATATTGAAATAATGATTTTAAAATTAGGAACCAAATAACATTCTATAAAAACACCCAATTTCCATGTTTCAACAAACGATCACTCAATAGGGTTTTTAATAATTATTTAACAAATAATAAATAATAAATATCACACAAAGAGATAATTTAGAGATAATGAAAAGTAGTTCTGGAAATAAGGATTGAGGGTGAAGCAACCCACCATGAGATTTTATAAGAAAATGAGGAACAACATGAAAAATGACCATAAAACTGATTAAAATCTCATAAAACCCACCTTATATCAATAAAATCTAGATCATTTATTAATAAAATTCCTATTAATTTAATGTATTATTGATATAGAAAACAAATAAACTATTGTTATATTATTTTTGGGTTTAAATGACCATTATGTAACATTACCGTTTATAATATAGTCGTTAAACAACGATCACACAACTGAAAGAAATATAAGGTTTTAAATAAATCATTTCAACACAAAAAATGACTTGATAGACTCATTCAGTAATGTAAATCCATACAATGATAATTTTTAAGAGCATATAAAAGAGGTGATTTTCTTTGATTCACTCATGACCGCGCCAATGCTTAGCTTTAACACGTTTTGCTTGAACAGAATCACCTATAGTAGAAGTTGATGTTAGGAGAGATCACCACTCAGGTGATCTTATCTGAGTCACCCCAAGAGTTTGTCACAAAATAACACTATACCATTAGGTCATATGAAGGTGTTGTAAATAATTATTTTATAATATATTAGTTATTTATTGGGTAAAACATATTTTTAAATATAAGATTTATTCTATCAATTCCAGTATGAGAATAGTCTTTCATAAAAAATGAGGAATTTGATGAATTGATTTTTTGGATAAAAATGGTACTTTCGATAAATATATACATTATTATACTAAACTTTTATTTGATTAATTATATAATAAATAAAATTCTTATAAATGATTATTTTATTATTTTGTTTCCTGTAAATGATAAGGTAATCAGTTTTATAAGAGGTACATTTTTATACCATATAATAGAAAGTTTATTTTTAAGGAATTTATTTTTTTGGGAATAGTTGAATTTTTCAATTATTTAATATTTTTATAAAATATTATTATCAAATTATATTTTTGAATAATAATTTATTATATAATTTTTATGAAGTCAAATGAAATTTTAATTAAAATTTGAAATTATTTTTGTTAAAACCCATGAATTTTGAAAAAATATGATTTTCATATTAAAAGGGAAAACTGAAATATTTATAAAATTAATTAGATAAAATGTATATTATTTTTGGAATCATGATGTTGAAATTATCCAATTTTGAATTTTTTATAATTTTAATAGAGAGTCTAATTTTTGGTTAAAAAGTAAATGGTGTATAATTTAAATATGTGTTTTATGACATCATTATGAAACCAAAAGTAGGTAATTAATTCCATAATGGGTAGTAGTGGAACAATATATGTTCTCTCATTAATATACCGTGATTTTATATTTATTTTAATTTTTTTTAATCCTTATTGAATCCTCAATATGTGTCATATAGTTTATGATTTTAAATTCATTTCCATGATAGTGTAACTCACCCCCACATATAAAAGGGAAATATTTAGATTTTATTGGATCATGGCCATATAAAATATTTTTTCTAGTACTATTTTGAAAAAAATCATGGGATAAACCATTTCATGTTTTTTGGTTTTGAATATTTCATTATATAGATTCCAAAACCATATTTTGTGAAACATTAAAGAATTCCCCTAAAATTTCATATATAAACCAACCCAATAACCCATTAATCTTCACTAAAACTCTTTGAATCTCGTCCATACTCTACTATTTCCTCCCTATAGTCCTCCCAATGTTCCCCCAATCTCCCAATAAGCCTCTCCAAACCCCTTAGGATCATACATCCTTGTAAGGGATCCATACATTACTTCATTTCTGATTTTGGTCAACATTTATTTCTGTTGTTATACCCATTTATTATCAATTAAAAATTTTGGGGTATTACATAACCACTCCCACATACTACACTCATTATGTTTTAATGATGAGAGAACCCTTTCTCATTCATTAATGCCTCCCATGTACAGTTGTTACGATACTGAGATTCCATAAAGGAATTCTCTATTCTTATTTCCATTCATGCATTTTTATATTATGTATAAAAAATCCACTTCATATGTTGGTATATTATGTACATGATACCCATACTATTTATTTCATGTATAAATTATGATAAACCCATTTTTCTCTCATCAACCAAAATTATGAATTTCTATATTATGATGCTATGTTGCCCAAATTGCACTACGATTTTCCTTGCCAAAATCACTATGTAGTAAATTAGATACCCATTTCTATATCAAGAGTATTCAACTTTATGGACATATACATATTTAATTCTACCAAAATTTATGAAATCTACAATCTCTGAGTGTGGAATAAATTTTTATGTTTAATGAATCCATGTTATATGATCACTGTGGAACACTTAAGCATTAGGTTGAAAGGATTTTGAAGGATGTTCCTTTATAGTACTCTAATGTATTGGGTAATGTTTATTATCATGATACGTCTATTTTGGATAGGGTTTTCCCTAGACCCTTTTGGGAAATTTTCCTTCCATATTGGAAATTGTGTTTACCAGATTCTTTTATGTTAATAATGTATTGTATTATGTCTTTCCATATTACCATGTTATGATAATCATCCAATATCACACCTTTATGCTCATTTTTCTCTTGTTCTCCATTGATATGAATAATACCTAATGTATATTTTATTATTCATTTTATTCCACTTTTACTCTCTTATTGGTCTTTATAGCTCACCCATTTCTTATGCATGTCCTCACATTATCCCATGTGATACTAAGTACGAAGAAATATTTTGGTCCATTAAAAGATGTTTTCAATAAAGATGATTTATTTTATCCCATATTTTTTAATGTAATGTTCCTTAACCCAATGAAAATTGACCTCTAAATATTTTGGGTTTTATTAAGTGTATTATTATGTTATAAATAATTTTTATGTATGTAATAAATAGAAGGGTTGTTATAGTTGGTATCTATGGAATGGTTTATTTATTTTTTATATTAGGGTTATAAAACTCTAGTTAATTCCATATGGGTAAGACTGGGTATATGAAAATAATCCCTAAATATTGGTGAGTATAGAGTAAGTGGGTTTTCAAGAAAATGCATCCATATCTAGATACGATCAAGTATAGATGACTCTGACACTGTTGTATCTAGGGGTCAAACCCAAAACACCACTTTGAGCTAGAATCAAACATGCACCGGTGCACGACAATGGGCATTGCTGCACTATTGTTTTGACACTCTTAGGGGATATTCTTTGGTAAATTCATAGGGTTTGTTAACAAAAATTACTAAGTGAAAAAAATACCCCTATGATTATATTCTAGGATATATATCATTGATAAATTAGATTGAAGTATTAAAAATCATAATTTACGGTAATAAATGTAATTTATAAGATATCCTTTTTTTCATTGGATTATACATATTTTTTTAATAGTCTAAAATAAATACCCCTAATTATCCTTTTATTCTAGCTAACGGCTATTAATTAGAGGACATAGGCAAATGACCAATGTGAAGATAAATGTGATGATTGTTCTAATGAGATTACCATTCCGATGGGAGCGAGAACCGAAAACATTGTTATGATACTCTATTAGTTAATATTGTTTTGAATAGAATCATGGGTCAAGAGGAACGTCCAACTCCCTAACCCCCCCCCCCCATGAATGAAAAATTTTCAATCAAGAGCTTCATGAGACAAAAGCCACCTACATTAAATATAGAATATAATCCCACAATCTCTGAACAATGGATCAACTCCGTTGAGAAAATATTCTTTATACTTCAATATTTAGAACAATATAAGGTTCTTCTAGCTTAATATCATATGGAGGGTAATACTGATCAATGGAGGACATTGAAAAAAAATATGATGCCTGAGGAAAACATTGATGCATTGGAAGGGAATGATTTGTGGAAAATGTTTTTTGATAAATATTTTCCATGCATCATTCAAAATAAATTGGAAATGGAATTATTTTCCCTCATGAAAAAATATGATGAATCCATCAAAGAATATGAGATAAAAATGAAAAGGTTTGAATGATACACCTTTGGAATTTTAGTTACCCCTAAATTCAAGGTTTACATCATATTCAGTGGGCTAAAACCTAACCTACATAAATCCCTAGTGATCCTTCGCTTCGATATCTATGTGGAATTTTCTTATGTAACTTCAAAGTTGACATAGAGTTCAGAGAATCTCAGGGGTATCATGGGGATAAGAAGTTTAAAGTGGACTTTAATTTTGTCGGTTCGATGGAAAAATGCAATGCTGCTACGAAATTCTAGCACCACACTTTTCAATCCTGAGGAAAGAAGAACCCTAGAAATTTAGTGAAGGGGATGAAGAAGTTATTTATGTGTGGAAGAGAAGGGATCCAGGAAAAATATTACCGAAAATAATCCCACTGATACAATAGAGGAGATTAATTCTCTATTTCACCCTCAACACATTGTTCATTCCTACAACTACAAATAACCATGGAACTTTGTGAACCAATTCCCAATGATTAGGGTTTTCAGAGGCATCCAAAAACCTCCAAGGCAGCAAGGGTGGGAAATTTCCATTACTATCACCAAAGTTAATCCCAAAAAATTTTTGGTGATATGTACGCTAGTTAGTCATTCAAGAATATAAATTGATCTTCTTGATTCTTGTTATAATAATTTTTATATCCAAATATTTTAGCAGAACAATTGAGACACTACCACAAATCATGGATGTAGAAGTGTATGTGAGAAGGGTAAATGGGAAAATTATTGCATCCCATAAATATAACACCTCCCCTATAACGATTTGTGGATTCAACATCTTGACAAACCTCGAAAAAATACATCGAGTTGAATTTTATGTAAATCATAACATATATTTTATTTCCATATATAAGTCCAACAAAAAAAATTTTTAGAGGGAAATCACACACCATATAGTGAATTGCAACGTCCCAATCATTTATTAATGAAAATATCTCTTGATCTAATTTAATGTCTTATTATTTCAAATTGTTATATAAAACATATGCAATTCATTGGTTTTATGTTTTTGGATTTTAAAATACTGTTATGAATTTTTACCATTGGTAATATAGTCGTTGAAAAATTATCACATAATGGGTATAATTACAGGGAATTAACAAATCCAATTTACTCAAACAAATGAAGGGATGGCCTCATCAATTAGAATTTCTCCATACAAATAACATTTTTCAGAGCATGGAAAGGATGTAACCACTGGGATTATCTCTTGACCCATCCCAATATGAGATTCAACATGTTAAGCTTCAACGAAAAAACCTACAGGGGATGTGGAAATCAATAGAGATTACCACCCGAGTAATATTATATGAGCCACCCCAAGAGTATTAAACCATTTCACAACATACCCATAGGACTTATGGGGTTGTCATAATGGGTTGTGTAACAAGACCCAAGAAATATGAGGATGTGCATTATTTTTTCTATAGAATTAATAAGATACAATTATTTTATTATTGTTACTATGTAAATAGTTGTTAAATCACAAATAGTATTTTTAGTTAATATTCATTTATGAAATTTATTTTGATTAATTAATAGAATTTTAAATTAAATAATATTTTATTATATTATAATTACAATATTATGTTTTTGAGGAAAGAAAGATTATATTAATGGTGAATATCAGCAGTCGTACTTAAGTACAACAATGAAGGGAAATTTTCCTGCCATAGTTGGTTGACATAGAAGGGGCCTGAGACTGCCAGCTGATGGTCTGAATTGTTTCCTTCCCATTTTGTAAATGAAAAGGTGCAACAAGAGAAGCCTTGGAACAATGAGCCGATCCTTTTGACGATAAAGCCAAAGGCATGGATTCCAGCGTCATCCCGGTTAATAGCATTGATAACCGAAAGGCAGTCAGACTCGATGATGATATCAGACCATCAACGTTCCACAACGAGCATCATTATCGCCAGAATGGCATAGGCCTCAGCCATTACAGGTTCCCAGAAGGCATGATGTCATTCATATAGATAAAATGAATATTATTTTTGGAATCTGCTTTTGTCAGAACCCATGAATTTTTTATAAATGTCGGTTTTTATTTTAAAAGTAAAAATATAAATATTAATAAAGTTATATAGGTAAAATGAATATTATTTTTGGAATTAGGAGGTCTAAATTCTTAAATGGTGGAATTTTCATAATTTTTTGAGACATTTTAATTTTTAGGAAGAAATTAAATATCGTTTAAATATATAATGTGTTTTATAACATCATAATGACCCAATAGTGATGTAATAAAGTACTATAAGTTGGTTGTTTGGAAAATATATGTTTTATCTTTAAATTATTATGATTTTAGGTTTGTTTGATTTATTTTACAAATTATTAGTGGATATTCAAGGAGTAATAAAACATTGTAACATTTTAAAATGATTTCTTTGAGAGTGTGACTCACCTCCACATAATAAGCCTAAAATTTCAATAATTTTGGCCATTGGCCCTATAAAATAATATTTTACACTCTCGTTTTAGATAAAACATGGTAAAAACCATGGGATATTTTATGGTTTTGATTAGATTAATGTGTGGTGTCAAAAACCTATAAAATAAAGAATTCACTCTTCGTTCCTATATAATCCCATGCAATCTCTCATTCCTCTTCACTCAAAACATTTGGAGCTCAAAAAACCCTTCCCTCCTATCTCTAGAATCCTCCCAAGCACCCAATATCTGAATAAACTTCTCTCAAGACTCTTCAAAGCCATTGGGATCACATTTCATTTTAAGGGATTTATTTCTTTCAAATTTTTTCCAAATTTCATTACAATATTAAACCCTTTTTTTAAATTTTAGATGTTAGGGTATGAATTCACACCATTACCATATTTCCCTCCTTATGTTTCATTTAAGAGAGACCTATTTCTTGTTTAGTTAATAAGGTTTTCTTTATGATATTTCCCTTCATTCAGGTTTATAAAATAAAAAACACCCAATCTTAAGGCAAATTTCATTTTCCAAAAGTTCTATCTTGATAGGGAAAATTTTTCTTCCCCAAGGAAATTTATCCTTACCATATTTTTCTTTGTTCATCTTTTTTAGTATCTCTAAATCTAATCCTTTCTATTCATAAGTGAGAAATTTGGTAACACTTCTAAAACTTCATAATTCTATAAATACATAGATATAGAGTATTTTGTTTTCTGGATCCGAATTCAAGTTCTGAGTTCTCTGAAATTCAGAATATGAATTCTCTAAAATTCAGAATTCTAATTCTCTGAAATTCCAAATCTGAATTCCCGGAAATTTAGACTCTGAATTCCTTAAAATTTGGGTTTCAAATTCTTCATAATTAGGGTTCCGAATTCCTTTGAATTCAGACTCCAAATTCCTGAGAAATCAGACTTCGAATTCCTTGGAAATCAGGGTCATAATTCTTTAGAATTCAGACACTGAATTCCTTAGAATTAGGACTTCAATTTCCTTAGAATTCAGGATATGAATTCCTAACAATTCAGACTCTTAATTCCTCATAATTCAGATTCCAAATCCCTCAGAATTTAGTCTCTAAATTCCTCATCATTAAGAATCCAGATTTCTCAGCATTCGGACTCTGAAGTCTATAGAATTATGATTCTGAATTCCATGAAAAACAGAATCCGAATATCTTTTTATTATATACATTAAAGATAAAATTTCTTATACTCCGAATTCTATTTTTCATTTGACTCTAAAAAATTGAATTTGGTTGACCAAAATTATTTTTCTTACTCTTGATTGAGTTATAAAATGATTTCGTGCATTTTGATACTAACTAACCATTATTTGAGGGACAGGTGTATAGTTCCCTCATAAGTTCAAGAAAAATATGACCATTTGAGGAGAGAGGCAACCATGGAAAATCCACCAATAAATAGGACCTCATTTGAATGAGATCACAACAACACAAATGTTATAAAACACTAGACATTAAATGAAAATGTGATTTCTAGACAGAGACGTTATTGATTTGTGCGTACTGAAAATCTTGATGAGAATTGATTCGTGCGACTCTAAATGTTGCTGAGAACATTCTAGGGCTTGTAGGGATAGAATGATAGACTCCGATATTCTTATCGTGGGCTTAACCTGGTTTGGGTAATATAGACTTTCTTTAATGTATACATCAAGGGACCTTTATCCAAGGTTTTTGGATACCCTACTCATTGGTTTAAAATATTTACTACTTGTTACTTGTATTGTTTTATGTATTTTTTCAACTGCATTTTGATTTAAAATGAAATTGTAACTATCTGATAGTTTCTTATAATTCTATACTCTGATTTGAGATATTCTATATTATTTAAGGTAGAATATTTATCCTGGTAAACATTTCTTATGTTTCATTTCGGGAACCATATTTCTGGAAATATGAAATTTTAGAGAACTAAGTAGTTTTTTGAATTTACCTTGATTAATATTGTTAATCATTACCATCTTTCCAAGATTCAAAAATTAAATTTTAAACCATACAATTCCCCCCCCCCACCTCTTGTAAATTTATAATATATAACATTATTTCAATCCTACAATTGGTTTCAGAGGAGGTATCTGAAATACTTATATTCATATATAAGTTTTCTTGCTCCATTTTTCCCTTATTCTATATTTTCCATCCATAGGATATTTCTACCATGGTTTTAAATATTTTATTACCAACATGTCTATGGGGAAATATTATTTCTTTGTGATGGCTGGAATAAATGTTGGTTCAATTGAAATATTAATCCTACAAGACAAACTTTATTTGATGGGAATGATTATGAATGTTAGAGAGATCGTATGAAGTCTTTTTTCATTAACACTATAGTGGAATACTTTTATATGCTGACTAGAGATTACAAGATTCTTGATAAGGAAGTCATAACTTTTACTAATCATGAAATGTCAGAATATCAACTAAAATACAAGGTATGAAATACTTTGTAGTGTTCCATGACCAGGAATATATATAGCCAGATTTCTTCATGTGTGGTAGAAAATTGTATTTGGAAGAAGCTTGAAGTTACTCATTTTGGTATATCCAATGTTATTGAAACAATAATATCTATGAATAGAACTGACTATCATGGTTTGTAGCTTTATTTATAGAGAACCTATATGTAAGGTACAATAATGAATCATGACTATTGTCGACAGCTTACAATCCATGGGTGAAAAAGGTTTCAATGATTAGGCACTTATAGAGAAGATTATAGACATCATAACAAATAAGTGGGAATCAAATAGAACAGCTATTATTGAGAATAGAATAGTCTCACAGATTACTCTTGATGAACTTTTTGGAACTCTTCATCAATATGAAACTACAATGAAATGAGATGCTGACAATGTTAAGAAGAATAATTGGAATGGAAGTGTTGCTTTAACAACTACCTCTAGTCATATGAAATCCCAGACTCCTGAGAGAGTTACAAGATCTAAATTGAAGAAAGTAATTATTTTATCTGAATCAAGAGAATGTGATCATTCTGAGAATGAACTAGTTAATCTGGCTCAAATTATGAACAAGATTGTTTGGAAGAAAGAATTTAAATTTAGATATTAGAAGAAAGAATGAATGGATAAGAACGAATTTGATGTTACTTGTTATTAATGAAAAAGTGATGGGAAACTAAGTTCATATTATCTTATGCTTAAGTGAAAATATACAAAGGAAAATCATTCTCAGAGGAATAGAAATAAGTACTAAGAAGACAAAGCTATGTAAGCATTGAAATCCAATGACACCTTGAGTGCCGATTGTTGCGACTCTTCTGATGAATCCTCAGATTACGAATCTACCGGTTAGACGAATCCTAGTTTACTTGCAAAGATACTTATTAGAAATCTTTGTTTAATGGACAAGGTACACAATAGTGAATCTATTACCAATGTTTCCTTGAATGTGGATTATATTGATAGTAAATATTATGAATATTCATATGAATAATCTTCTTCTGATGAAGATCGTACTTTAGCTACTTCTGGAGAAGTTTTTAGGTTATCTAAGATCCATGAGAATAAAAATTATAATTTAATGAAAATTATTGATAAAAAATATTCTATGATTAATTTTCATACTAAGAAAATTTTATATCATTCAACCCCTAATGAATAATTCAGGTTTTGGTTATACTAGTTCAAAACCAATTTGTAGGAAAAATTATTTTGTTCCTTAAAATTCTCGAGTTATCACCAAGTGTTAGTGTGGTCAGGATTGTGAAAAAAATTGTTCCTTCAAAATCAGTCTTTAGGTTTTCATAAATCATATTTTTCTATGAAAATGTGGATTCCTAAAATTTTGATTTTTGATGTTTCTGAATCCATGAATTTTATAGTTCTAAAAGTATTACACTCTTATTTTCATGAAAATAAATATTGTACCAACAACAATATATGGTACATGTATATGGATGTTCCCAGCACATGAATGGTAACGAACACTTCTTTGAGAAGATTATCAAGATGAAAGGAGGAAAATTAACATTCGGAGATAATATTATGTTTCTTGGAAAATATTTGATTTCGAATGTTTTTTTGTTAAGGTTCTTAAGAATAACTTCATTATCATATGTAAATTATGCGATGAAGGTTACCCTGTGAATTTTAGGAATTACATTGGATTAGTACACAATTACAAGGAAGAGTTTATTCTTTCATCCCATAGGCAAGAGAATGTTTACAAATTAAACTAAGAAGACTTTAGGAACCATGACCTACCTTGCCTCAGTGCAATGAAATATCATTCTTGGTTATGGAATAGAAGTTTAGGACATAGTAACCTTAGTAACCTATGCAAACTATCTATGAAAATACTAGTTGAGGTTCTACCAGAGCATTTATTTGATTCTTCCATAGTTTGTGATCATTTCCATTATGAAAAGAAACATAAATCTAGTATTATATCAGTTTGGGAAGTCTAAACCATTGATTCATTACTGTTGGTACATATGGATCTTTATGGCCCAAAACAAACTGGAAGCATTGGAGGCAAATATTATGTATTTTTCTTAGTTGATGATTATATTAGATGTACATGGGTATATTTTCTAGCAAAGAAATCTGGTGCTTTTTCTTATTCAAAATGTTATAGATCCCAAGTTAAAAGTGAGATAAAACCTTCCATTGATAAATATTCATAGTGATCATGGAGAATAATTTCAATGTTCGTATTTTTAAAGCCTTTTGTAAAAGAAAATACATTACTCAAAACTTATCTACACCATGAACACCTCACCAAAATGGCTTTGTTGATAGAAGAAATAGAATTCTTCAAGAGATAACAAGATCCATGTTGAGTGAATATTCGATAGCCAAACAATTTTGGGATGAGGCTGTATGTACTACTTGCTATTATATCAATCGTGTTTTGATTATAAATTTTCTTATTAAATCTCATTATGAGTTATTGAATGGTAGAAAACCTAGACTTTCCTACTTTAATGTTTTTGGTTGTAAGGTATTCATTCAAAATACTAAAGATAATCTACACAAATTCGCAACAAAATATGATTAAGGAATTTTATTAGGCTACTCCAAAACTTCAAAGGATTATAGAGTTTTCAGTAAAAATACATGTACTGTTGAAGAAATAGTACATGTCAAATTTGATGAAACTGATCATTTTGATTTTAAACAACCTCTACCTACATCCTCAGATGTGTTTCAAAAAACTTATTGCCAACCCTAGAGAGAAGATCCTTCAGATAAGGAAAATGTTCAAGAAAATGTTCATGAAGGATTTACCCCTGAATATTTCCTACCCTACATTGATGAACATGTTTTACAAAACCCAAATTAGTTTTTTCATAAGTATAATCCCAGTGATAGTATAATTGGTGATTTAAATCAACCTATAATAATTATATGTTCCTTATGAAATGATGTAGTACATCTAGCATTAATTTCCCAATTATAACAAAAAGAAATAGATGATGCTTATGTGATAATGATTGGATAAAATCTATAAAAGATGAGATAAATTAATTATAAAGGAATAAAGATTAGGCCTTGGTTGAAAGACCTAAGGAAGCTTCTGTTGTTGGTGTAAAATGGGTCTTTAGAAATAAATGTGATGAAAATTGTATCATTGTAATAAATAAAGATACATTGGTTGCTAAAGGGTATAACCAACAAGAAATAATAGACTATAAAGAAACCTATGCTCCATTATCTAGAATTTAACCTATTTTTATTCTACTTTCCTTTTCAGCATTCTTCAATTTCAATCTTTTTCAAATGCATTCAAAATGTGAATTCATTAATAGTTATGTTCAAGTGGTAGTTTTTTTGAACAACATCTTCGTTTTGAAGATACAAATCATCCTGAACTTTTTTTCAAACATACAAAATCTTTTAATGGACTCAAGAAAGCCTTTAGATAATTGTATGAAAGACTTATAGGGTTTTAGTTTCAAAACAATTATGTTTAGGGAAATGATAATCCAACACTTTTTGTAAAGAATGATAAGAAAAATGTTTTTATTGTTCAAATTTATGGTTATGAGATTATATTTGGTTCAACTCAGAAATATTTAACTAATTCCTTTGTAGATATAACTAAATCTGAGATTGAAATGAGTTTGATTGGTGAGTTAACATTTTTCCTTTGTTTTCAAATTTCTCAATAATCAGATGGAATTTATATATCCCAACCTATGATTATTCATGATATTTTTAAAAAGTGTGGATATGACAACACTAAGAGTATGAGTACTCCCATTGGTATATCAAATTCACTTGATCTTGATGATGTTGGGAAGCCAGTACAACAAATATCTTTTAGAGGTATGATAGGAAGTCTACTTTACCGGACAGCTAGTCATATAGACATAATGTTTTCAGTATGCTTATGTGAAAGATATCAATCCAATCCTAAGTAATCTTATTTAAAGTTAGTGAAAAGAATTTTTTTCTAATTTATGAGAACCATGAATGTATGACTCTTGTATAACTCTTGAAATGATTTTGTTTTAAATAGTTTTTTGGATGCTGACTTTGGATGATGTATAATGGATAAGAAAAATATATACAGAACTTGTCATTTCATAGGAGAATCATTGTTTATTGGTCACGCAAAAAAGAAACACTCAGTAGCACTTTCCACTACAAAAGCTGAATATGTTGCAGCTGGAAGTTGGTGTGATCATATTTTTTGGATGCAACACTCACTCACAAGAAAAGGTATGAGTTTTCCCAAAACGCAAATATTATGAGATAATTCCAGTGCCATTTCTTTATGTAAAAACTTTACACATCACTCTCTTTCAAACCACATAGATATTAGGCATCACTTTATTAAGGATCACACAAAAAAAGGACATATCATTCATCCATTTATCAAAACACATGATAAAATTGCTGATATTTTCAAAAAATAATTACCATCGGATAGATTTGAATACATTAAATAGAAGTTAGAAATTATAACCATAAGGTAATGTTCCTTATTAACATCTTGTTGAAACCTATCTCCATACAAAAATAAATTCATTTTCATAGGGGGAGTATATATGCTTGTTAGTTAGAATGGAAATTTTTTGTAATGAGAATTTTCCATAATGAATATTTTTCATAATGAAATATTTTTGTAATAGAAATTTTTTGTAATTAAAATTTTTCATTACAAACAACATTTGTAGTTTTAAAAAAAAAAGTGTAGTTAAAATTTTTTTAATCAAAATTTCCGAGGTCAAAATTATTTTAATAAAAATTTTCACAGTTGAGATTTTCATAATAAACATTTTCATAGTTAAAATTTTTGTAGTTCAAATTTTTGTAGTTAAATTTTTCATTGTATAATTTTTTCTCATAATCTAATTTTTTGAAATCAAAAGTTATTCAAGAATAATTTTTACTTATTATGAATAATTTCCCTAATCAATCCAAATGGTATAATTTCATTCCCTAGGTTTTCAAAATTAACCTTTTTACTTGTTGGTATTTCATTGTGTTTTCATAAAAACATTTCCTATTCATTTTAATTTTTCATTAATCCGATTTTTTTCTAAAAAACTCAAAGGATCAGATTGGACCAAATTTCGTTCGGCGACTATATTTTCAATATTCAGATCTGATCAGAAAGTGTTGAACTGTTGGATCAATATTAAAAGCTTAACGGACACTTAGATTGCCTATATAAAGAAACCCAAATAACTTTTCCCACATCGAACTCAAGTATTCATGTGCTGAAGCTCTGCCCTTCCTACTTCTGGTCATTCCAGATCATCAAGGTTTCCATAGTTCTGAATGTCTGTTGATGCTTCATATCTAAAAGAAATGCCTTATATAAATGAAATCTCTGAATGGGATATTTACAGAGAAATTTTTGTTCATCCTAATTTCATTGCTAAGTATGATTTCATTATCTCTAGGAATATCTAGCTGAATAAGTGGGAGGGTGTTTTCATATCGAAACAAAAAGCACATGATCTGGTGTATTCAAAGTTTCTTGTTGAATTCTATTAGATACTATGATTTTTCAATGAAGAAGGAATAGATAAAGTTTCTTTCAAGAGTTACAGGAAGACATATTCTCATTCTTATAGAACTGTAGCTAGTTTTATTGGTATTCCTTATGAAGGGGAAGCTGAAATCTGTACTCACATACTACTTGATGTATCAGGTTCCTTTGATATAGAAAAATATCTAACATGCCTTGGTCTTTCAGAGGTGGAGACTTCAAAGATAGTTCATCAATCTAAAAACCTTCAGATTCTTAAATTTTGGGTTCATGGGTTTCTCATACCGAGAAAAAGAGATAAGGATACTCTAAAGAAGAGTGATATCTATATATTGGATTTCTTGGTGAACCATAGATATATAAACCAAGTCATGTATATATTTGTTACGATTCAAAATACCATGAATGGGAATTTGATGTCTCAGATTATCATGTATCCAGCCATTCATTCAAAGATCATTGTTCTATGTCTTTAGTCCTTCAAGATTACATACAGTTCCAAGGTGAGGAACTCCAAGGTGATGCTAATCATATATGATACTCTTAGGAGGATGATGATTGGAATTAATAGTCAATCTGGTGAATTTTATGATTTATCAAAAAAGTAAGTTGAATCCTTGAAAAATATATAGGAGGCCACTGAGACATCAAAGAAGGGTGGAAGGATGAGTAAATCCAAGGAGCTAGAAGAGAAAGAAAAAACCCCAGTGGGTAAGGAAAGTCTGGAAGCTCCACTGAAGACTAAGAAGCAAAAGAAATACACTAATGAAGTTGTATCAATGTCTATAGAATAAATAAAGAACAAGAAAGTAGGGGAGACAAGTTTTGGCATGGATCCTTATGAGTTAAATGCTTTGATAAAAAAAATTTCTAATGATATTGAGAATCAACAGAAAGAGAAGAAGTTGAAGAATAAGATGTCAGAAGCTGAGATAGTCCAATACCTTCTCAAGGAAATTTAGAAAGCATCTGAACAAGATTAGGTACAAGAGTTTTTTCTCAATAATCACTTCCTAGGACATTAGGAAAGAAGGTTTTAATTCCAGAAAAACATCAAGAATAAGTAGTTGAAGAAAAATAAGTAGAATAAGAAGAATAAGAAGAAGGTAGTGGTGACACTAATGATTTGTTAAAGCAGGCAGAGGAATATCATGAGAAGGAAAATCCTTCAGAGAAATTATCATTCTGAACCTCTCAAGATGAATCATCAAAGACTGATACTTTTTGGATGGATGAAGAAAAGAGTGAGGATGCTGTAAATAAACTATCTCGGGAGGAAATAATCAATAGAGATTTTATTCATCCAGAGGATGTTGAGGCAGGAGCTGAGAAGGAATATGTTGATGAACACAAAATTTTCAGCTATTAGATAGTGAACATGAATCCCCTAATCATTAAGAAGTCATTCCGAAGAATGATAAAGGAAAAAACATGGTTGTTGATACACAATGAACATTTGAGGTAATGAAGAATGAAGTTCGTGGTGCATTGAAGTGTAAGGTTGTTGAATAAGAAAAGGAATCCTCACCGACCGATGTCTCGAATTCAAAATCGTTCACTCTTGGACATGACTTTGTAGTTATGTCTTTGAAAAAGCATGTTGGGACTATTCCAATATTACCTAGTATAGACTCTAGATTCCAGATCCTTCTACATTCCTTAAGTCCAAAATCATATTCAGTATCCATTATGAAGGATTAGTGTATCAAACCCGATGCAGACTTCAAGACTTTTCTCATTAGCTATGAGGCTCATAAACGATCATGCTAAAAGATGAAAATCTAGTCAAGGAAGATAGTAGAAGATATGATAATCTTTGATGAATTTTAAGATAGTGTCAAGGATGCTTTTGACACCAAAGATGAGAAGATCAATGATCTCACTAGTAGTTTTGAGGAAAAGGTGACTCTGGAACAAACTTCTTGGAAGCAAGAAGTAGTTGATCTGAATGGGAAATTAAATTCAGTTGCTCAGAGTTGAAAGATAGAAAGGGATATCAGAAATGAAATAGAATAAAATCTTGTTAAGTTTTAATATGTTCTAAAGCCACAGATCAAATCTCTTAAGGATCTGTAAGAGAAAATTAAAGTCTTAGAAAACAAAACAGAAGAAAGTGATCTGTTTCTCAAGTGTACAGAAGAGGATCACAATGAGATCATGAAGCTGAATACTATTGTGAAAAATCTGATTCCAATGGAGGAAAATGGTTAATATTTTCTAAATCCGATCTTTTGTTGTGTTTTTATGTTGTTCAAATTCATTCAATCCTAATGAAATTCTTGTTCCTCTTCGTATTTTTTGGTTTTTTAGTACATATCATTTAGGTACCATATTTTCTTTTCCATTTCCTCTATTTATTTTTGAAAATCACAACGGGTGATAAAGGAATGTCAAAAAAATAATACTTTGTCAAAAATAAATTTCCCTATGTAAGGGGGGGGGGGTTCATCTAATGGGGAATTTTCATCATGATGCTTTTTGTATACAAGAAACTAAAAAATCCCATTCAGGAATTTGAGAATATGAACCTTACTGTTTCCAAAGACTAAGGGGAAGTTAGACTTATTAACATTGATCCATAACCAAAGGGAGATATGTTTTTATTTACAAGACACTAAAATTCTTAAGTCCTTATATTATTTTTTCATAAGGATGTTTTTTCTTTCAAAAAAGGGGAGATTATTGTGAAAATAAAGTTTACTTATAACTTTTCCATTCTTTCATGATTTAAAAATCACAAATACCCTATCTTATGGAAATTTCCATTTTCCATAATTTTTGTCTTGATAAGGAAAATTTTTCTTCCCCAAGGAAATTTTTCCTTAACATGTTTTTCTTTGTTCACATTTTTTTAGTATCTCTAATTCTAAATATTTTTATTTCAAAATGAAAAATTTATCATCAAATCTAAAACCACATAATTCTATAGATACATAGATATAGAGTATTCTGTTTTTAGGATTTGAATTCAGGTAAGGAATTCTTTGAAATGTAGAATCAGAATTATCTGAAATGTGGAATCTGAATTTTCTGAAATTTAGAATCCAAAATCTCTGAAATTCAGAGTTCAAATTCCTTAAAATTCTGGATGTGAATTCATCATAAGTCATTTTATGAATTCTTCATAATTGAAACTCTGAATTAATTTGATATCAGCCTTTGAATTCCTTAGAATTAAGGTTCTGAATTCCTCAGAATTCAGACACCAAATTCCTTTGAATTCAGACACTGAATTCCTTAGAATTTAGGATCTGAATTCATGTGAATTTAGACAACAAATACCTCGGAATTCATACTACAAATTAAATAGAATATTCATTCTGAATTCCTTGAAAAACTTAATCTGAATATCCTTATAATATTGACTCTGATGGTTAAATTTCATAGACTATGAATTCAATTTTTCCTTAGACTCAAAAAAAAATGAATTTGGTTCAAAAACGTTATTTTACTCACTCTTGAATTAGATATAAAATGATGTCATGCATTATGTTACTATCTAACTATTGTTTGAGGGATATTTGTATAGGTCTATCTGAAATTCAATGAAAAATATGACCGTTGGAGGAGGGATTTGTCCATTGGAAATGCGCCTACAAATAAGAGCGCATTTGAACGAGCTCACAACAACACAACTGTTCTATAACTCTAGAGATTATATGGTAAACTAATTTCAAGAGAGGGACTTTAATGATTTTTTCATACTGAACAACAATTTCAGAATTTCTTCGTGTTACTCCGAATGTTGTTGAGTATATTCGAGGGCTTCCGAGGATAAGAATATAGAGGTACCGACCACCTTGATGTTTGATGGATTGCGTGGATAGCAAGACAGACGCCAATATTCGTATCATGGGATTACACGGGTGTGGGTAAAATAAGCTTTCATGAAGGCATAAATCAAGGGACCATTATCCAATATTTTTGGATACACTACTCTTTGGGTTAAATGATTTACTACTTGTTACTTGTATTCTTTCAAGATTGTTTTCTACTGTATTTGGATTGACAAAGAAGGTATAAATATCTTACACATTCTTTTAATTTTATATTCTGATTAGTGAGATTATATATGCTTTAAGGTATAATTTTTTTCCATGTAAACCTTTATTAAGTTTCATTTTCAGAAACATATTTCTGAAATCTAGCAAGTTTGTAGAACAAAGAGGTTTTGGGAATTTACCATGTGTAACTTTGTTAAACATTACCATCTCTAAAATTTAAAAAGGAATTTTTAATGCATATAATTAACCCCCCCCCCCTCCTTGTATATTGAGCATCTGCCTGATTATTTCAATCCTACATTTCTCTCTCATTAATTTCTCCCATGTACACATTTTACCAAGCCAAAAAATCCTAAACGGAGTTTCTCTCTCCTCATTTTCATTCAAGCTATTATTTTCTATTAGAAATCTAAATTATGTTATATATGATTGAAATGTATCTATATGAACCTCTTAATATCCATTTAATTTACATATGAATATATAAATCTTTTCCTCACATAAACAATTTTTATAAAATCTTAAGTCACAACATTATTCTGCTGAAATTGCATTGGTATTTTCCAATCCAAAGTCATTGTTTAGTGAATACCATGCCCATTTATCTATCAAGGGTATTAAATATTATTAACATTTACTTATTTATTATAGAGTTTCATGTATGAATTACACATTACCTTATCATAGAATAAATTGTGATGTGTAATGAGTCCATGTTGTATGATCTATGTGGCACATTTATGGATGAAATGAAATGATTAAGAAGGTTGTTCATTGATAGCGCTTCAATGCTTTGGTTAAAGAATATTATCCCGATCCACTAATTTAAATGAGGTTTTACACTTTCTGACTCATGTTCAATGAGGGTTTAATCATGCAATACATGTAATGAGCCTGGGATAATGCTAATATAATGTTAAATGTTGTTGTAACATTTCCTTATTATGGTGATCATGATATATCATGACTTTATGTTTCTCATTTTCTCAATTGATACTCATGCTGCCTAGCATGTATTATATTCTTCATGTTAAACATTTTTTACTCCATTAAAGTGCATTAAAGGTCACCCTTTTGTTATGAATGTCTTTAGGATATCCCATGCAATGATAAGTATGAAGGAATGTTGTGGTCATGTAAAAGAAGTTTTCAACAGAGATGTTGTGTTTTATGTTCTAAGTGGTAATGTAATGTTCATAATTTCCCATGACACTAGACCTATCTATCAGTAATTTATTCTTATGTTCAGTTTTATGTATTAATACATTTTTAAGTGTTTCATAAATAGTAGGGTTGTTATAGTTGGTATTAGAGGATATGTTTAGTAATTTTTTTGATTATGATTAGAAAACCCTACTGAAAGCCTTAGGGACAAGGTTGTGTATAATAAAAAACATCCCTAATTTTTTGTGAGTATTGAGAAAGTGGACTATCATGAAAATACCTCTCTTTCTATGTAGGAGAAGTTAGAGGTTTCTAGGGAATATATTTATCTAGAGGTAAGACTCAAAAACACTTCTTTATTCTAGAATCGATTGTGAATTGGTGCAGAAAAATAGATCTTTCTACACTATTAGATACAAAAATAATGGGGGATTTGGTTTTGTAAATTCATAATATTAGTATGAGCCATAATAAATGGAAATATTTCCCCTAAGAATATATGATAGGATGTATATTATGGACAATATAGATATGTGAAGGAAATAAATGTAATTATAAGTTATCCCATTTTTTCATTGGATTTCCCTTTATGTGTTACCCCTAACATTCCACTTATTCTATACAATTTCCAATAATATGAGAACTAATGCTCAAAATAGATGTGAAGATCAGTTTGATGATTGTTATAATGTGATACCCAATCCAATTGGAGAAGGAATCAAAAACTATGACCTTATACACTCTCTGTTAACACATGTATTAAATAGAAACTTGGGCCAGGAGGAACATTCACCCCAACTAAGAATGATCAATTTGCAATCTAGTGCTTCATGAGACAAAGGACTCCTACTTTTTATTGATCAAACGATCCCTCAATCGCAAAACAATGAATCAACTCAATTGAGAAGATCTTATCCATACTTCAATATTCTAAATGGGAAAATGTACTTCTGGATTCTTATCATATAGAGGGTGGAGCTGATCAATGGTGCACATTGATAAAAAAAATGAAGCCTAAGGAGGAGACCGATGCGTTGGATTGGACGAATTTCAATAAAATGTTTTCTGATAAATATTTCCCTCTCACCCTCAAACGTATGATGGATAGGGACTTCCATTCCCTCATGAGAAAAAAATGAAGAATCCATCAGAGTGTATGAGGAAAACATCAAAAATATTGCATGATATATGTCATATTTAGTCGTTAACCCCGAATATTAGGTTGATCACTTCTTCGGTGGGATAAAACCAAGACTGTAGAATGCATTGGTGATCCGCGACATTGATAGCTTTGAGAAAAATTTTCCAATGAACTCTTAGTTTCAAAATAGATATTGGGAAATCTCAGGAGTATCATGAAGATAAGATGCAGAAAATTGGACTTTAATTTTTATTTTCTGATGGATAAATCAAACAGTGCTATGAAATTCCAACACCACAATTTCTATATGTGTGGAAAATAACCACTAAGAAATATCTTGAAGGGAACGAGGAAATGTTTTATGTGTAAAAGGAAGGGAACCTAGCCATTAATTGCTGACAAGAAAACCATGCTACTACAATATAGGATAATACCGCTCCATTAGACCTTCAACAAATTGTTAATTTATTCAACTAAAAGGTAATAGGGTACTTTTCAAACTACTACCCAAAGCCAAGAGTTTTCAGAGGAAACCAAAAACCTCCAAGGTATCATGTGAAGCATTTTCCATCACAACCACTAAATTGAACCACGACAACTAAGTGGTGATGGGTACACTACTTATTCATTCAATAATAAAGAATGTTAATTTTGATTTTGGTTCTATGAATTCTATTATATCACTAAAGATTAGTAGATCAATCCCTAAACCTCCATAAATTATGGATTTAAAGATGTCAGTGAGAACAAAAATTGGTGTAATCATAGAAACCCCTGAATATAACTCCTCCCCTATCAAAATTTGGGGAATTAACATCTTAGAAAACCACTTCATAATCCATCTTGTGAAATTTGATGCAATTTTGGCATGGAACAAGTTTCTTTATATCGGGCCATCATAAATTTACATCAGAGGGAAATCAATCTCTTTATGGAGAATCAATCTCCAATTCTGTACATGTTCAAGGAGGATGAAGAATATACTTTAGCACCATCATGTCAAGTGTATATATTACAGTCTAATGAGAATGAGTATCTTTCTCAGATGATTGAGTCTATGGGAAAAACCATCCTTGAAGACATGCCCATTGTGAGTGAATTCGGCGAAGTGTTTCTTGAGAAATTTTCCAGTCTTCCTCCTAGATGAGATGATGAATTCCCAATTGATATTACACCTAGGGAATAAACATTATCCAAGACTATATATTGAATGGCTATTGTGGATCATGTAGAGCTAAATAAACAACTACATGATAATCGGGATAAAGGTTTTATATTCCCAAGTGCTACACCATGGGGTGTACCAGTCCTCTTCATCAAGAAGAAGGATGCGTCAATACACATTTGATTTGATTATCATGATCTCAATAATATCATGATAAATAACAAGTACACTATACCCCAAATTGATGAATTATTAGATCAGCTACATGGAGAACAATAATTCTCTATGGTGGATCTACGGTCAGGATATTACCAAGTAAGGGTGAAGAAGGAGGATATCCCCAACACTGCATTTCTTAAAAGTTACGGGCACTATGAATTCATTTTAATTACTTTAGGACTCACTAATTCTCTATCAATATTCATTATCTTGATAAGTAGAGTATTTAGAGATTACCTGGTCAAATTTTTTGTAGTCTTTATTGATGATATTTTAATATAATCCAAATGCAAGGAGCATCATGATAAGTATCTAAGAATTGTTCTAGAGAACATGATAAAATACAATATCCATTAAAAGTATATCAATAGTGAGTTCTACTTAAAGTATGTTTCATTATTGGGTCATATCATCATGGGAAATGGGATATTTGTGGATCCCTCCAAGATAGCTGCAATTGATGGATGGTCGAGGCCTACATCAGTGACAAATACCGATTTCGTCCTGGGGTTAGCAGGACATTATCACTGATTTGTGGAACAAATATCATGATAGCCCAATCCTCTTACCAAGATAACTCGGAGGGTAGTTAGGTTTACTTGGAGTGATGAATATGAAGATAGCTTCAAGGAGTTACAAAAGAGTATTATTAATGATCCATTTCTCACACTACCCATTAGGGGAAAAACTATTTGTGGTATTTAGTGGTGCTTTGAAGAAGGGTATGAGCTTTGTATTGATGAAAAATGACATATTTATTACCTATGCTTCAAGGAAATTGAACATTCATGAAAAGAAATATCAATCACATGATCTAGAGTTGGTTGTAGAAATCTACACTTTTAAAAATTTGCGACATTACCTCTTTGGGGAGTACTGTAAAATATATATAGACCACAAAGCCTCAAGTATTTATTCACATAGAAATAGTTTAATTTGGGCCAAAAATGATGGTTAGTGCTAATAAAAAACTATGACTTCTCAATGCATTATTATCATGAAAATCCAACTAGGTGGTAGATGCTCAATGAAAGAAGGGACCTAGTGATTCTATCATTGATGAGAATTGATAAGGATCCAATAATTTTTTATTTGAGGATTATAAACATAGGAATCATAAATAAGGGGACATCTTCAATAATTTCACAAAATATTCCTAAACTGTCTCTTTTGGAATGTTTAAAAGATCCTAAAAAAATAAGGATGTGGAATTCAAAAGGAGGAAACTATCAGAAAAAGGGAAATCCTTAGAGTTCAATGTTAATGAAGAAGGAATTAAGAGATTTAGGACAGGACTATGTGTTCCATCAAATCTAGAGTTAATGAATGAAGTTTTGGATGATGCACAAAATAAAAATTTCTCTATTCACCCAGGAATCACAAAGATGTATTCAGATATCTAATATCATTATTGGTAGGATAACATGAAGATGGATATCGCGGAGTATATATCAAAGTTCGTGGTATGTCAGAAAGTGAAGGGTGAGATGCAGAAGTATTGGGGGATGATGCAACCATTACCCATATGAGCATGGAAATGGGAAAACATCATCAAATACTTTGTCACTGGACATCCGAATACATCCAAAGGAATCAATGCTATCTAGTTTTTTTGGATCATCCTACAATGACTACACGCTTCATTTTAATTTGGGATTATTTCCCATTTGATCAAATGGAATAGATATATATCATAAAACTGGTATGGCTATATGGAGTACAACTATCTATTGTATCTGATCGATCTCTTAGATTCACTTATATGTTTCGGGAGGGTAATCAACATGCTCTAAATACATAAAAAACATTAGAATGCATTATCATCCTCAAATTGTTGGGCAATCTTAGTTGAAAATCCATACACTTGAGGACATATTTAGAGCTTTCTCCTTGGACTTTAAAGGGGGGTGGGATCAACATCTTCCACTGGTTGAGTTCCATTACAATAATAGTATCCACTCAAGCATCGAAATGGGTCTTATAAAGGCATGTATGGGAATTGGTGAAGAACACCAGAATGTTGGGATGGAGTTGGGGAGAGAAAAAACTATGGTCGAGAAGTGGTCGAAGAAACGGTGGGGAAGTATAACACAATCTAGTAGCACATTGAACTTGTTCAGATTCGACAAAAGAGTTATGCTGATAATTATTGATGTGTCCTAAAGTTTTATGGAGGAGACATTTTATTACTTGGCATATAACCATGGAAGATTGTTATGAGATATAGGTAGAATAGAAAGCATATTTCAAGTTACATGGGCCCTTTTTAGATTCTTGATCACATTGGAGCAATGGCATATCTATTAGCACACCTACCAAACCTATATCAAGTACATGATGTTTTCCATATATCACTATTGAAGATGTACATACATAACCCATTGGGTATACCCAATCTAGAGGTGGTTCAATTTGGGAATGACCTCTCCTATGAAGAAAATCCATGGAAGATCTTAGATTGTAGAGAAAAATATCTAGGAAATAATACAATTCCCCATGTGAATTTGTTTTGGAGAAACTACAAGTCTAAAGAAGAAACATGGGAACCAGAGAAAGTGATTATGCAGAGTTACCAACATCTGTTTTAGTGAGGGAAAATTAGATTTCAAGCAGGAAATTTTTTAAGGGGGAATATTGAATGGACCAATACATTTATTAATGAAAATTAGTCTTGATCTAATTAAATGTCCTATTATGTAAAATTGTTATATTAAACATATTCACTTCATTGGTTATCTGTTTTTGAATTTTAAAATACCATTACGAATTATTACCATTTCTAATATAGTTATTTAACAGTGATCACATAATTAGTATAAATATAGGGCTTTAATAAATCCAATTTACATAGATAAAGGAAGCGATGGCCTCATCCAATAGAATTGCTTCATATGAAGCCCATTTGTTAGAGCTCAAAAAGAAGATGGCGTCACTAGGATTTTCTTTTTACTAATCCCAAGACGAGAATCAACACGTTAAGCTTAAACAAAAATACCTACAGAAGAAGTGTATGTTAATAGAGATTACCACCCGAGTGTTGTTATCTGAGCTACCCAAGATTTTGTCACTGTCACACACATTACCCTTAGATCTTATGCGGGTGTTTGAAGGGGTTATGTAAAAATACAATAGCACGATTATTATGTTCATCATATTTTTGTATTGAATAAATAACATACATTCAATTTATTACTGTCACATTGTATATAACTTTTTTATCATAAATAAAATTTTATTTAATATTCTATTAAGAAACCTCTTTTAATGAATTAATGGAGTTTTTAATTAAATATTATTTTTTAAAAAAAATTATTATTATATTACATTATAATATATATAAATGATCATATAATTTTTTTGAATACATCTGTAATTATTATTATTGTTTAAAATCTATTTTTATCAAACCCCATAAATTTTCCATAAATTTTGTTTTTTATTTTAAAAGTTAAAATTAAAATATTTTTAAAATAATTTAGATAAAATTTATATTATTTTTTGTAATTGGTACATCGAAATTATCCAACGATAATTTTTTCATAAATTTCAGAGACAATTGATGTTTTGGGTTAAAATTAAATATCATTTAAATATATAATTTGTCTTATAACATCTAAATGACCTATTAGTTTTATAATAAAATAAAATTAATGGTTAGTTCTGCCAATATATTTGTTACCCTTAAATTAATTTGGTTTTAGGTTTGTTTTATTTATTTTACAAATCCATAGTGGACCCCCCATAGTTATAAAACATTTTGACATTTTAAAATGATTTCCTTGAGAGTGTCACTCACCTCCACATAAGAAAGCCTAATATTTTAATACGTTAGTCCATTGTACTTATAATTTTATTTTCCCACTCCACATTTTCAAAAACCATGGAGAATACCATGGTATGGTTTGTGGTTTTGATTAGTTTAATGTGTGGTGTCCAAAACCTAAATAATAAAGAATTCCCTCTCAATTCTTATATAAACCCACTCAATATCCCATTCCTCTTCACTAAAAACATTTAGAGCCTGACCGACCCCTACCCTAATCTCTTTATAATTCTCTTAAGGTGTACCATTCTCCCAAAGAAGCCTCTATCAATCCTCTTCCTAGCATTTGGAATCACATTTCCATGTAACAGATTTCTTCCTTTCTCATTTTTGTCCAAATTTCATTATGTTGTTATAACATTTTTATCTATTAAAATTTTTGGGGTATGATTTTCCACCTACCCCATACTTCCCTCCTTATGTTTTATTATGATTATAGGACTCTTTAACTCACATTAATCCCTCCCAAGTACACCCTTTACCGTGCTAAAATTCCATCACGGGATTTCTCCCTCCTCATATACATTCAAGAAATGATTATTTATTATGAATCTAAATTCCATTGAATATGTTTGGAAATGTATCTATATGGCCCACATACTGTCAATTTCATGTACATATGATGATATAAACCTTTCTCTCTCATCAACTATTTTTATAAATTCTTATGTCATGTTGTTATGTTACCGAAATTGCACAATTATTTTCCAAGCCAAGTAATTAGGTTGTGAATAAAATTCCCATTTCACTATCTTTAACACCCCAAGCTTCTTATGGTACGCTTCTCATTGAATAATAGGGCAGCGTGTGTTGTGTGAAACCTCGAGTTCTAAAACACCACGACCAATCAAAGTAGCAGTTATGAATAGCAATACCAACCTTTTGAAATTATATAAATTTTATATTTCAAAATGGACTACCTTTTTGGATTCGGAATATCAAAATTAACCTATGTTGAATTTTTGGTATTTTTCCGAGAACTTTCAATTTTCGATGAATAGTGAAAGATACTTAAAAACAAGTTTTTTAATCAGAATAATTTATAGTGATAAATTATACCATTGAGCGGTTTTAAAGTATAATTATAATATATTTTTACCATTTTATCTGATGGTGTTCATTATTGTTAATTTCACTTTGAAATTGGACATAAACAAATGTCAATCTTTTGAGATATATTGTTTTATAAAAAAACGCTATTTGTTGTGACAACGGGAATTAATTATTAAATTAATTAATTCAACTTATATGTTTTGAAATTTTTAAAATAGACATCGTTTTTGAATTAGTAATATCAAATATACCTTAGGGTGAATTTTTGATATTTTTCTGAAAAACTTCAATTTTTGATGAATAGTGAAACCACTAAGTGGTAGTTAAAAAAAATAATTTTTCATTTAAACTAAACATTACCACTTATTTGAATTGAATTTAAAAAGTCCAACATACATGGTCTTCATTAGTAAGTAAAATGTGGTTCAATGGGATGAAAATAATTTTTGGTGAATAGTAACTTGAATGTTTTATTAATCGCAAATAAAGGTAATTTGTATAATTTAAGGTAAATATAATGTTATAATAATATGAAATTACCATCACCCTTGTCCTACCATTATTTTATGGGTCAGGGCCAACCAAGAAAATCCATGGGTCAACTTGGGGACCCTATGGAGCCACATGGGTATGAAAATGACATTAATAAATTTTTATTTAAAGTAAAAATAAAATTGTCACAAGCATGTGTTGTTTTACTAAATAAATTATTACATGGGGTTATATAAGATAACAGTTCGACTATAAATTTTCATTGGAAAGATAAACATATTTCCTACATCATGGTAATTTTTTTTAATTTTTAGACATTAAATATATTAATATTTTTATGACATCAGGATGATGCAGTGATTACCTCATTAATTAACGATTTAAATAAAATGAAAAGATAAAGTAAAATCTAAGACTTACAGTTGTCAAAAACTTATTGGATGAGTAGATTTAGAACCCTTATTACCTTATCTTTGACATATATTATTTTGGACTCTTTAAAATTCGAAACTCATTATATAATAATGTAGCATTTCATTACTTTCCAAGAGTGCCCCTCCTCTCGTCTTATAAAATATCCCCACCTCTACCACATTATTCACACCCTCTAAGACATTTATCTCGGCCAATATCTACCCAAATAATCTCTAAACTTCCCTTTCTTACTCCTAGAAGCCTCACATTGAGCAGAATTCTTCCCATGGAAGCCTTTGAATAAAATCAATAATAGTTACCCGATTTAAAGGTAATGTATTTTCTTATGTTCTTTTATTTTATTTTGCTTCTACAACCACTTAAAATATTTTAATTCCTTTAATTTGTTACACCACAAGTATCTTCACTATACTGGGATGTTTTTATGAAAAGTATTTGATTGACACTTACACACACCTTCGTCTAATGGTTGAAGAACATACTGTTTCTGTGGGTGGCGAATTACAACTCACGAAACGATGATTGTTCAATCTTTTTTTAACACCTATCATGGTGTCCATTAAGATGAAACTATATTTATATATGATATATATTATGTTTTTCTTATTCTTCTATATTTTTCGTTTATGGCATACCTTTTTTCATTTCCATTATAGGTAAAACGCGATAATATCATTTTAAAAAGTGCAGACTACCGCCCCCTCAAAGTGATTTTAATCATTAATGCCATATGTGGGACGTGTAAAAGATGGAGTAAATGATATTATATATGATATTATACTAGAATTGTAATACACTATTATATCATTATGATTTCGTTCCATTAAATACAAAATAGAAATGAATGTAGCGTTCATGCGTTCGTACGACTTACCATCTCCATGAACAGTGCATTTCATTTCTTACCTATAAATGTTATGTATTATTATATATTTATATATATACTACATTTATATTATATATATTATATCTACATCATGAATATAATTCTAGATATAATGGATATCTTACCACATGAACAACTTTTAATTATAAGAAGATTATATTTTAGTCAAGTACCAAAGATCGACAAAACTAACGTTATTAACTTAAATAACTACATAATGTTCATGACATGGTAATAAGTGATATAAAAGGAATAATTAACATGAAAAGGTTCTTATGCGAGTAGAAATTAACTCTATTTTATTATTTAGGATATTAAAGAATGATCGAGTCAAGTCGGACACGAGGTAAGGGACATCGTTTAAATCTCCTTTCATTGAATCATATTTTGTTTTATACATAACATTATTTTATATGGTGTATTAACCCCTATGACTCTTACGTTTATTCAAAAGGATTATTTTTTTATAGTAAGAGATTTACTAAACGACAAAGGGGAATATTTTTTTTCGTACGTATGCGGCGACAATGACTTCTCTACCGTCGTGACCATTATTTGAGTTTCAGTTTCCTCTATAAGCCATTACTTTTTTTAAATAAAAATAAATACAAAGTTATAACATTCTTTTATTCTGGTATTGAATATGGTTTTGATAATTTTTTCATTATATCAATGTGTTGTATTGATATCTTGTGATTGAAATGTGGTAATGTTATGTTTCTTTTATGCATGTTTTATGTGATACGATTATGTTATGGTTTATGATATGTTTAAACCTGTTCATATAAGGAATGCATTGGAATTGATAAGTGACCAGTGGAACCCTCTATAGCTTCTTGATGCATTGGTAGGTCTCATGAGACAAATTAGTGTCTTGGAAGGAGGCCTTGAAAAAATCTTATTTGTAGTCATGGAACGAGGCCTTGGCTACGTGGTTATGATTGTCTAGCATTATGTATTCCATCATTATGAAAGTGGTTATTGATATTGCATGTGATTATTCGACTAGTAGAATATCCATGTGAATAATTAAATGGAATTATTTTATTTTATTTTTCCCATATTATGCTGATGATCAAGTTTAAAAGGCTTTTGTTTTAGTTATACATTGCCTTAAATGTTTATATTTATTTATGAAAGTATCTACTATATTATTATCCTTACTGAGCATCAGATCTCACCCCTTTCTATGTTTTATTTTTCCCAGGATTTGAAGAAATATTTTATGACAGACCTACAGGGATAGTCTGAAGGGGATATGGGTGTATACTATAGAGACTATGTTATTATAGTTTTTCTCTTTATGAAGTAATTCAAAATTTATGAATGTATCTAGTGTTTCCAAGGCTTCTAAACTAATCGGTATTTCAAGACTTGATCTTTTGTGATCATTCCAATGTTATGTAATAATTCACTTACTCTAGGTAACTGGGGTCGGGGCGTTACAGTTGGTATCAGAGGCAGTTTAGTACTAACTTTGGAAGATAGATTTAGATAAACTCTGATTAAAGCACATAGACCAGAGATAGATATTGAGGATCAGTATAGAAAACATAATAGAATTTTGGAATTATAGTGATTTTGTGAGTTTTATGAGAAATACATCCTTGTCTAGATACGAGTAGGTAGAGGTGTCTCTGGAACAGATTTACTTAGGGGTAAAACTCGGAAACACTGCTTTCAGCTAGACTCGAACGTGAACTGGTGCATGACAATGGGCCTTGCTGCACTCTTGGTTACGACATTCCTGGGGGGATATGCTGAGGATAATTCTCATTTCCTTTACAAACCATTATGATGGTTATATGAGTATTTACTTCCTCAAAGAAAACATTTTTATGATTATGGATTATATCCATAAATAGTTCAATTTATGTTAAGTGTTTTTCAAGTTTTTTATTACGTATTTCAATTCATAAACTAATATAGTTTATGACATTGTTTAGAAATGGAACCTAGTGGAAAGAATAGAAACAATATCAATGCATGCACTCCATGTAGGGAATTCCCTCCTACTCAAGATAATTATAGTGGAGTTGATGATAAAAATGGTGATGATCAACTTATCACTATACTGGGACAACTCACTCAGGTTATGAATAATATCCTTACTCGTATGGAGCACCCGGATCCGCAATGTGGAGGATCAATGTTAGATCGTTTCATGAGGAAAAAACCACCAACATTTAATTAGGGTACAAATCCATTAGTAGCTGAGCAATAGATAAACTCCTTAGATAAAATATTCCATGCCTTGAGGAGTAGCGAAAGGGAGAAAGTTGTCATGGCAGTTTACCGCCTCACTGGACATGCTGATCATTGGTGGTCGCTGATTCAAAACAAAAAGTAAGATGAAGAAGTATCAAGTATGGAATGGGGGGAGTTTATGGAAATTTTCTTAGAAAAATACTTTCCACATGACAATCGAGCAGATATGGAAAGGAAATTTCTGAGTCTGAGGTAGATGGAGGATGAGAATGTCTCAAAGTATGAGGCTGACTTTACAAGGTTAGTGAGGCATGATGCATATTGCAGATGTATCCAAAGAAGTAATATTGATTTTTTATTTGATGTATTAAAACCATTTCTTCATTGAACATTAGTCTCAAAAACCTTATCATCGTACGAAGGTATTGTCTCGTGTGCTATCAAGACGGAAACAGAATTCTCTAAGTCCTATGACTTTAAAGCAAAGAATGAGAAGAAGAGATATTCTGATCAATCTGGAAATTGAAATAAGGGGAAGAAGGAAAAAGTTGAATATCAGTCCTGTAGTAAATGTGGGAAGAAACACCCTGGTACTTGTTTGATGGGAATGAGAGTCTGTTACAAGTGTGGTGAAAAAGGCCACCAAGCTCATGATTGCAAGGGAAAGAGTGTTGCTGTCAATATGGAATGCTATAATTGTAGAGAGATTGGACATTATGAAAATTAATGTCCTAATCATCAGGGGAACTTACCTCAGAAGAGGCCAAGGGATCAAGTCCAAGCTTATGCTATCACTACTGCTGAGGTTGATGCACCGAAAGACGTGGTGGTAGGTAATTTAATGGTTTCATCAAGTTTAGAAAATGCATTATTTGATTCTAGATTGTTGCATTGTTTAATATCTTACCAGTTTTCTTAGAAAATTATTTTTTTCAAATTTGATTTAATAAGAGAATTGTCAGTCAAACCTCCTAAGGGTAGTATCATTGCTACAATGTTTTGTCAATCAGTCCCGATTAAGGCATATAAATGTTCTTTATCTGCTAATCTCATTGTCATACACATGATTTAATTCGATATAATCCTCGGAATGGATTGGATTTTGGACCAAGATGTGAGTATTTATTGTAAGAAGAAGGAGGTTACGATATTTGATGATGATGATAAGGAACACCTTATCATTAGAGAAGAATCCTCACCACCTAATTCTTATCTAGATCAACCCCCAATGGCTCAACTAAATTCAATTATCAGGGAGAAACAGAATGAAATAAATGTGGGTGAGGGAATGAATGTTATAATAGAGGATGTACCTATTGTGATAGAATATATAGATGTGTTTCTGGAAGATTTACCTGGACATCCTCCAAAACGAGAAGTTGAGATTTCAATTGATTTAATTCCTGAATCAAGGCCTTTATCGAAGACCCCATATAGAATGGACACTGTGGAATTAGCTGAAATAAAGAAACAACTAGAGGAATTGACTAATAAGGGATTTATTTTCCCTAGTGTTTCTCCAGGGGGAGCCCCTGTCCTTTTTGTTAAGAACAATGATGGATCTATGAGGTTGTGCATTGACTACATGGAGATCAATTCTAAAACAGTAAAGAAAAAGTATCACATACCTCGCATTGATGATTTATATTACCAACTGCATGAAGCTCTATAATTTTCAATGATTGGCCTTCGATATGGAAACCGTCAATTATGTGTGAAGAAGGAAGACCGAAGAAATCATTTCGAACCAGGTACAAGCATTACGAGTTTACAGTAATGCCTTTTGGATTGACTATTTCACCACCTGTATTCATGGATCTAATGAGTAGAGTTTTCAAGGAATATCTCGATGAGTTTGTGGAGGTATTTATTGATGATATCTTGGTATACTCCAAAAGCTCCTATAATCATGAAAATCGCATGCGCATTATTCTAAAGACTCTTAGAATACATGAATTATATAGGAAGTTTAGCAAGTGTGAATTTTGGCTTCAGGATATTTCTTTTCTTGGCCATATTGTCTCCAACGATGGAATATCTGTTGATCCTTCGATGAACAAGGAAATCCATGAATGTCCAACACCGATGAATATAACTGAGGTACAAAGTTTTATTGGTTTAGCTGGTTATTATCGACGTTTCGTCCTTAATTTTTCTCGGTTGACTAACCCATTAACAAAGCTCACACATAAAGGGGTTAAATTTGTTTGGACATAAGAGTTTTAATAATGTTTTGAAGAACTGAAAATAATATTAGTCATTGCTTCTATATTAACTCTACCAGCGGGGAATGATGGGTTCATTATTTATAGTGATGCATCGGAGAAAGGACTTGGTTCTGTCCTTATGCAGAATGATAGGGTTATTGCCTATGTATCACGACAGCTAAAAATTAATGGGAAAAACTATCCTACTCATGATTTTGAGTTAGCTACTATAATGTTTGCCTTGATGATATGGAGACATTATCTCTATGGTGAAAAATGTGAGATATATAACGATCACAAGATTTTGAAGTATATTTTCTAACAAAAATAACTCAACATGAGGCAATGGTGATGGATTGAACAACTTAAGGATTATGGTTGTACGATACACTACCACCCAAGGAAGGAAAATAAGGTTTTATATGCTTTGAGTAGAAAAGATCATGGAGTTTTGAACATGATGAGAGTGGAAAGGGATCCAATATTCATGGTTATAGTAATGATGGATATGGGAATCACCATGGAAGGTGAAACATCAAAACATTTTCAAATGGTTTCCAATACATCTTTACTAGAAAGAATATAGATTTCTCAGGCCGATGATGAAAAGATTAAAAAGAAGATTAATGTTGTGAATGATGGTATATTGAGTGACATTGTGTATGAAGATGGAATTTTTAAACTAGGAAGGAGACTCTGTGTTCTCGATATACCTGATTTAAAGAGGGAATTGTTGGATGATGCTCATAGTTCCATTTTTTCTATACACCCTAGGAGCATCAAGATGTATAGAGATTTAAAGAAACATTTTTTTGTGGGACAACATGAAGAAGGATATTTCTGATTTTGTGTCAAGATGTATGGTTTGTCAAAAAGTGAAAGCTGGAAGGAAATAGCCTGGAATAGTATTGCAACCTCTTCCCTTACCTGAGTGGAAATGGGATAATATTATGATGGAATTTGTCATAGGACTACCAAGGAATCCTAGAAGGAATGACGCAATATGGGTAATTGTTGATCGTCTCACTAAGTCAGCACATTTTCTTACTATAAGAGAAGATCTACCACTTGAACGGCTAGAAAGGCTATATATTAATGATGTTGTGAGACTTCATGGAGTACACCTATCAATTGTTTCTGATCGTGATACCTGTTTTACATCATGATTCTGGAAAAGTATTCAGAAATCCCTAGATACTGAACTTTGTTTGTGCACTACCTACCACCCTCAAACAGGTGGACAATCAGAACAGACTATTTCAACCATAGAAGAAACGTTGAGATCATGCTCACTTGAGTTTAATGGTATGTGGGATCAATACTTACCTCTGGTAGAATTTTCCTATAACAAGAGATTCAATTCAAGTATTCAGATGGCACCATATGAAGTGTTATATAGAAAGAGATGTAGCACACCAACCTGTTGGGATGATGTTGGTGATAGAAAACTTGAAGGCCCAAAACTTGTTGCGGAAATGATGGAAAAGGTGAAGGTTATCCAAAACCACATCACAGAAGCTCAAAGTAGGTAGAAGAGCTATACCGATAAATGAAGGAAGGATTTGGAATTTCAGGTAAGATATCATGTTTTCTTGAAGGTATCTCCATGGAAGGGAGTTATATGATTCGCTAAGAATGGAAAATTATGTCCCTGGTACATCGGAGCATTTGAAATTCTAGAACGAATTGGGGTTGTGGCTTACCGTTTGGCAATGCCTCTATGTATCTCTAAAGTTCATGATGTGTTCCACGTATCACTGTTGAGAAAATACTTGCCTGACCCAACGCATGTCCTCACCTATGAGGAATTAGAATTGGAATCTGATCTGTCTTATTACGAAGAGCCTGTTAGGATTCTGGATACGAGAGAACAAGTGTTGAGAAACCGGGCGACTCCTCTTGTAAAAGTTCTATGGAGGAACCATAAGATGGGAGAGGCAACATGGAACCCGAGGAACATATGATGAAGAACCACCCAAGCCTTTTTATGCAGTAATATTCTAGAAATTTTGAGGATCAAATTATTTTAAGGAGGGGAGAATGTAACACCCCAAGCTCCCATGGTATGCTTCTCTTTGAATAATATGGCAGCGTGTGTTGTACACAACCTCGAGTTCTAACACACCGCGGCCAATCAATATAGACGTTATGAATAGTAATACCATCCTTTTGAAATTATATAAATTTTATATTTCTAAATGGACTTCATTTTTGGATTCAAATTCTCGAAATTAACCTATGTTGAATTTTTGGTATTTTTCCGAGAACCTCCAATTTTCAATGAATAGTGAAACATACTTAAAAACAACATTTCTAATCAGAATAATTTATTGTGATAAATTATACAATTGCGAAGTTTTAAAGTAAAATTAGAATGTATTTTTACCATTTTATCCAATGGTGGTCATTAGAATTAATTTCACTTTGAAATTGGACATAAACAATCATCAATATTTTGATATATATTGTTTTTTTAAAAACACTCTATTTGTTTTGACAGCGGGAATTAATTATTAAAATAATTAATTCAACTTATATGTTTTTAATTTTGTAAAATTGAAATTATTTTTGAATTAGGAATATCAAATATAGCTTAGGGTGAATTTTTCATATTTTTCTAAAAAACATCAATTTTTGATGAATAGTGAAACCACTAAGTTGTAGTTAAAAAACTAATTTTTTTCTTAAATGAAACTTTACCACTTATGTGAATTTAATTTCAAAAATCCAACATACATGGTTTTCATTAGTAAGAAAAATTTGGTTCAATGAGACAAAATTATTTTTTGGTGAATAGTAATTTTTAAGATTTATTAATCACGATTAAAGGTAATTAGTGTAATTTAAAGTAAATATAATGTTATAATAATATGAAATTACGTTTACACTTTACTAGACTTATTTTATGGGTCATGGACGACCAAGACAATCCATGGGTCAACTTGGGTACCCCATGCAGCCACTTGGGTAAGAAAATGACATTAATAACATTATATTTAAAGTAAAAATAAATTTGTCACAAACATGTATTGATTTACTAAAACAATTATTACATAGGGTTATATAATTTAATGTTTCAACTATAAATATTCACTCTAAAGCTAAAAATATTTCTTAAATCATGGTAATTTTTTTATAATTTTTAGACATTAAATAAATTAAATTTTTTATGACATCATGATGATGTAGTGATTACCTCATTAATTAACGGTTTAAATAAAATGAAAAGATAATGTAAAATATAATACATACACATGTCCAAAACCTATTGGATTATTATATTTCTAACCCTTATCACCTTATCGTTGAAATATATAATTGTGGGACCTTTAAAATTCGAAACTCATTATATAATAATGTGGCATTTCATGACTTTCCAAGATTGCCCCTCCTCTCCTCTTATAAAATGCCCCCACCTCTACCACCTTATTCACACCATCAATTCTATTTGGCTCGGCCAAAATCATCCCCAATAGTCTCTCAACATCCATCTATTACTCCTAGAAGCGTCACATTTGGAAGAAGTCTTCCCAAGGAATCCTTTGGCTCAAATCAAGAAGAGTTACCCGATTTTAAGGTAATGTCTTCTCTTATGTTATTTTGTTTTATTTTGCTTCTCCAACCCCTTAAACTCTTTTAATACCTTTATTTTGTAACAAAACTAGTATATTAACTATACTAGGATGTTTTTATGAGAATTATTTGATTTAACTTTGTCTAATGGTTAAAAAACATACTGTTTCTGTGGGTGGCGAATTACTTCCTCATGAAACAATGATGGTTCAATATTCTTTCAACACCTCTCATGGTGGCCATTAAGATGTAACTATATTTATATATGATATATATTATGTTTTTCTTATTCTTCTGTATTTTTCATTTATGTCGTACCTTTTGTCATATCCATTATGGGTGAAACGTGATAATTTCATTTTAGGATGTGTGGACTACTGCCCCCTCAAAGTTATTTGAATCGTTAATGCGATATGTGGGAAGTTTAAAGGATGGATTAAATGATATTATATATGATATTATACTAGAATTATAATACACCTTTATATAATTATGATTTCATTCCATTAAATATGAAATAGAACTGAAAGTAGCGTTCATGCGTACGTACGGCTTACCATCTCCCTGAACAGTCCATTTCATTTCTTACCTCTAATTGTCATGTAATAATATAAATGAATATATATACTGGATATATATGATATATATGATATCTACATCATGAATATAATTCTGGATATAATGGATATTTTACCACTTGAACAACTTGTAATTATATGAAGTTTATTTTTGACTCAAGTACCAAAGATCGATAAAATGACCATTATTAACTTAAATAATTACATAATGTTCATAACATGGTAATAAGAGATATAAAAGGAATAATTAACTTGAAAATTTTTCTTATGAAATTATAAATTAACTCTAGTTTATTATTCATGAGATTAAAGAACGATCGAGTCAAGTCGGCCACGAGGTAAGGGACTTCGTCTCAATCTCCTTTCATTGAGGCATATTTTGTTTTATACACAACTTTCTTTTATACGGTGTATAAACCACTTTTACTCTTACGTTTATTCAAAATAAATCATTTTTTACATGAATCATTTTACTAAACGACAAAGGGGAATGTTTTTTTGTCGTACGTATGTGCGATAAGGACTTCTCTGTCGTCGTTACCATTATTTGAGTTTCGGCTTCCTCTATAAGCCATAACTTTTTTTAAATGAGTATCAATACAATGTTTTTAATTTCTTTTTTTGGTATTGAAAATGGTTTTGATAACGTTTTAATTATATCAAAGTGTTGTATTGATATCTTGTGATTGAAATGTGGAAATGTTATGTTTCCTTTGTGCATTTTTTTGGTGATACGATTATGTTATGGTTTATGATATGTTTAAACCTATTAATATGAGGAATGAATTTGACTTAATAAGTGACGAGTGGACCCTTCTACAGCTTCTGGATGCATCGGTAGGTCTGATTAGACAAACTAGTTTCTTGGCATGAGGCCTTGACAAACTATTATTTGTAGTCTTGGCACGAGGCCTTGGCTATGTGGTTTTGATAGTCTGGAATTATGCATTCCATCATTATGAAACTGGTTATTGATATTGCACGTGATTATTCAACTAGTAGAATATCAATGTGAATATGTAAATGGTATTATTTCATTTTATTATTGTCATATTATGAAAAAGTTCAAGTTTAAAAGGCTTTTGTTTTAGTCATACATTTCCTTAAATGTTTATGTTTATTTATGAATGTTTCCGCTATATTGTTATCCTTACTGAGCATCTGAGCTCACCCCATTCTATGTTTTATTTTTCCCAGGATGTGAATAAATATTTTATGACTGACCTACAGGTATAGTCTGAAGGGGATATTTGTGTGAACTATTGAGACTATGTTATTTTAGTTTTTCACTTTATGATATAATGTAACATTTATAAATGTATCTAATGTTTCCACGGCTACTAAACTAATCGGTATTTCAAGACTTAATCTTTTGGGATCATGACAATGTTACATAATAATGCACCGACTCTGGGTAACTGGGGACGGGGCGTTACACTATCAAAGGTATTCACCTTTATTAACATTTACATATTGTTTAAAGAGATTCATTTCTGAATTCAACATTCCATTATTGTTGAATAAATGATGATGTCTAATGAATCCATGTAGTATGATCTATGTGACACACTTATGCATGAAATGAAATGATTAATAAGGGTGCACCCTGATAGCGTTCCAATGCATTGGGTAAAAAATATTATCATGATAAGTCATGTGCAATTAGATTTTACTCATTATAACTCAATTGAAATGAGGGTTTACTCATGCTTAATGTCCAATGATCCTTGGATCATCCTAATATAATTTCAAATGTTGTTTCCACATTTCCATGTTATGATGATCATGATATATCATGCCTTGATTTTTCTATTGTGCTCCATTGAAATTCATATTTCCTAAAATAAACTATATTATTAATTTTATACCTTATTAAATCCATTATATGGATTTATATCTCACCCTTTTCTTATTCATGACCACATGTTATCACATCTAATGCTAAGTACGAAAGAATGTTGTTGTCATGTAAATGAGGTTTTAAATAATGATGTTGTGCTTTGTGTTTTATGTTGTTGTGTAATGTTCCTAATTTCTTGATACACTAAACCTCTTGATCCCCAATGATGTCTTAAGTGAAAGTTTATGTAATAAATATTTTTATGAGTTTAATAAAGAGTAGGGTTGTTATAGGTAAAAAACCATGATTACATACATGTTCAAGGAGGAGGAGAATCTTCTTTATCCTCATCATCTTAATCGTGAATATTATATCCCAACGGGAATGTGTATCATGATCAGATGATTGATTTTAAAGAAGAAACAATCTTCTAATACATGTCTATTGTGTGGGAATTCGCCGATGTGTTTAACATGGTATTTTTTTTTCTTCCTCCTAGAAGAGATGTTGAATTCTCAGTTGATATTATACTTGGGGAATTTCACATATCCATGAATGAAAATAGAATGGATATTGTGGAGTTTCAGGAGTGAATGAGACAACTAAATGAGAAACTAGATAATGGGTTTATATGACAATGTGTATCACCATGGGGTGAACCAGTCCACTTTATCACGAAAATGGATGGGTAAATTTGCCTTTAAATTGATTAACCTGTAAAGACCCGCAAATTTCAAGGAAATTTTTTTTTCTCTTTCTTAATTTTCTTTGGAATTTTACAAGAGCGCAGCTTCAGACGGCACCTGATTCCGAGGCCCGGTGTTCCCGGAATCAATTTCCGAAGTTTGGCTCGGGTACGTTCAGTGAACGGACGAGCGGGTTTTTCTATCTTTTGAACCGGTGCCCGGAATCGAATTCTGAGGGCACCGATGAAATCGCAGCGCCGGTATTTGCTTTGAAACGCCTCTTCCGGAGTTGCGTTTGCTCAAGACGTGGTTTTTAAATTTTGCGGCTTTAAGTCAGAATAAAATAAAGTTGTGCGACAACTTTATTTTATTTCACTTAAACTGCTTGGAAGCCACTTAAAGTCACTTAAAAGCGGCTTGAACTGAGTTGAACTGGATAGGATGCTATCCAGAAATATCCTACCCCTTGGTAGGATATTTGTGCGGTGGGACCCGCACGAGCCCCGCCGTTTCTTTCGCTAAGTAACGCACCCGCGAAAACCCGTCAAAGTAACTGAAAAGTCAACTGACGCGTTTTCTTTAATTCTTAACAGACCATTTAATTGGGCGGTTTATTTCGTAAATTAAATGGACTGTTTCTTCGTGAATTAAATGGGTCGTTTCTTTCGAATTGATGGATCGTTTCTTAACCGGTTTCGTGTTGGCATGTTTATAAAATAAGACCAACCTAAAAATCCTTGGAAAGGATTTGAGAGAATCTTCGTTCCTCCACCCTCTCCGCGAAGAACGCGAAGAACGCGAAGAACGCGAAGAACGCGAAGAACACCGGAACCGGAATCCGACGACGCACGATCCGCGACGTCAACAGCTTTTCCGCGACCTTCTTCTTCTTCGGTGCCTCTTCTTCCGCGGAGAACCTGCGATCGGCGGTTAAAGGTGAGAATCGAAACTTCTAAATTCTCCCTTCATAATTTCAATAACAACGGATTTAATTAATTAAATCCGTTTGTTCTTGATCCGGAGATTGGCGACGCGACGCCGGATACCGCGACGACGCGACGATCTCCTTCTTCCGCGACGAGCGATTCCGCGACGACCTCTCGTCCGACGACGACTTCGAGGTAGGGATTTATTTTGGAAAAGTTACCCCTTTTAAATTTTCTCGTGAACGTTCTTGAAAATTTAAAAAGCCGGTTTCAAGCGAACAATTTTATCTTTAAATAAAATTGTTGGATCATGTGTTGATCATGTTATTCTTTTCTCCCGTTGTTTTTGATTAACGCGGAGGGAGCGGGTCTAACGAACAAGACCCGGCAACCCTCCGCCGATCTTCCTTTTTGTGCGGATTTGGCGGGCGACGGAAAAAGCACGACGCAAGGGCCATTTGTTGATTCCGCAGTGGAGGACGCGTCCCGGGAGGAACAATGGCGCAGACGGGAGGCAAAACGGGCCACCGGAGCAACTCCGGCGGCCCGCGGAAGGAGGCGGCGGCGCGGGTCGCCGGCGCGGCGGCGCCGGCGACCGGAGGCGGCGGCGCCCGGCGCGCCGCCGTGGAGATCTCCCGCCGCGGCTGAAGCCGCGGCGGCGGCGGCCGGTTCCGCGGCCGCGCGGAACCGGGAACGGACGCGGCGGCCCGGCCGCGTCCGCGTGACAGGCGGCCCCCCGCGGGGGCCGCGTTTCTCCAAATGCCGCGGGTCAAACCCGCGACGGCGGCCTGCTCGGCCGCTCGGCCGGGCCGCGCCCAGGCCGGACCGGACCCGGGTCGGGCCGACCCGGTTCGGCCGACCCAAGGGGGGGGTTCGGGCCGGGTCGCCCCGGGCCCAGAACCCCCGTTTCGGGCCTTCTTCGGTCTTTCGCCCATATCTTGGGCCAGGGACCTCCGATTGACGAACCTTCAGCGGCTACGCGATCCTTGGATCGAGATGGTCGTTTCGGTATATTACACTCAAGGTTTCGGAAGACTTTGGGTTCGGCCGGGTTGGTTCGTACACGAAACCAACCGGGCCCTCGGAGCGGAAACGCTCATAACTTGAGCTACAGACGTCCGATTGACGTACCGTCAGCTGTGGTAGTTTCCTCTAAGTGAGACGGAACTTTTGGCATACCCCGCCCGAGGATCGGACACAGGCGGAGTACGGTCGGGTTGGTTTTGCCCTAAAAACCAACCGGGCCCCTGGGACGGAAATGCCAATAACTCTCAGACCGGGCGTCCGATTGACGCGCCGTCTGTTGCGTTGAGATCCTGTTGTCGATACGGAACTTTTGGATACATCAACTTCGGACTACGTGTCAGTTGATGTATCAGCCTCTCGGCTCGTGGAGCGGACCCTCCTAACGAGCTCGCTATGTGCGGGAACCCTAGTGCTGGCTGTGACTTCGACGGCAGAGCAGAGATCCTCCGTGGACTGCGACGACGGCAGAGCAGAGATCCTCCGTGGACTGCGACGACGGCAGAGCAGAGATCCTTCGTGGACTGCGGCGACGACTGTGCAGAGATCCTCCGTGGACTGCGTCGACTACTGCACTCAGCGATCCTACGTGGAATAGTGCTACCGAACCTGTGTGAGCTGAATCTTCTTTTTACCTTGAGCGGTGGAGCGCTTGGGTGTAGCGGCGGACCCGTGGTACTTGACAGTGGTGGTGCGCTTGGATGCAGCAACAGACCCTTGGCGGTGGAGCGCTTGGTTGTAGCGGCAGACCCGCGATACTCTACGGAGTGTGTGCGCTTGGTTGTAGCGACAGACCCGCGACGGTGGAGACGTGCGTGCGGAGTACGGAGACCGTGTAGATGACTGAGACCTGACGACTGCTTGACCGACTCGACTTGGAGTGAGTCGACTAGCCCAGTGGACGGAGCGCCCAGTAGTTGGCAGCAGACCCACGGCGGACGGAGCGCCTGGTAGTTGGCGGCAAACCCGCGGTACTCGACAGGAGGAGTATCTCAGTAGGCTATCTGGGTGAGCGCCCGGTATTTGGCAGCAGACCCTCAGCGGACGGAGCGCCCGGTAGTTGGCAGCAGACCCGCGGTACTCGACCGGAGGAGTACCTCAGTAGGCTATCTGGGTGAGCGCCCGGTATTTGGCAGCAGACCCTCAGCGGACGGAGCGCCCGATAGTTGGCAGCAGACCCGCGGTACTCGACAGGAGGAGTACTTCAGCAGTCTTAGGTTAGTGAGCAGTACCTCGGAGTCGTGACAGGACCACTGTACACTTCAGAGATGGGGCTCTTCAACTTTTACGGTTTCGATAATGAAAATCCTGGTTGAGCTGAATCTTATGTTACTCTCCTTTGTGGATTGTGTTGAACTATCCTATGTGGATTTACTGTTACTCTCCTTTGTGGATTGTGTTGAACTATCCTATGTGGATTTATTGTTACTCTCCTTGTGGATTTGAGTCTTGCTTCCTTTGTGGATTGAGTTGTTCTTGAGCTCGTGAGCAGAGCTAGAATTGGGGACTTAGGTATGTGTATGGGCATATACCTAAGTCGAGTCAGATGTTACTTCGTGATTGCATCTTTCTTTTGTGCTATATCCTTTGTGGATTTCGGGAGACCTTCGGGGGTCTCGGGGTCCTTACTGAGTAGTTGTACTCACCCCTACACGGGCTATGCCCGCACCTTGTTGTGTTGGTTGCAGACGACGGACAGCGCTGATCACGGTTGGGGCGTGGAGCAGGACGGTACCTGGAGGTGGACCACTGGGCGGGACGTGCTCGGAGCGGACGTGGGACCCGAGGAGCCTGGAGGCTATCTGTACCCACCCTTCAGGTGGGATTGCCATTGGACGACACGAGGCCGCCGTCTTTTCTACAGTTACTGTACTTTACTTTTCAGTTGTACTTTACAGTTGGGCTTGTATTTCCGGCCCCCTTTACTTTTCTGCACTTTACTTTCCGCTTGCTGACTCTGTGTGGTTGTTACTTACAAAGGCAATGTCTTCCCTGTTTACTGGGATTTTACGCCTTGGTGCTAGTCGCCATCCCCTGGCATATGGAAGGCGGGCTTGGGGTAGTCACGACACGGGCCCCGAGGACGGGTCGTGACAAATTGGTATCAGAGGTGGTCGGTTCTACCGCGGACTCTGATCGTCCTTTCTTTCTATGTGAAGCAATAGTGTTTAGTGTATTGAGTGTGGTTATCAGTTCAGGGAGCCCAGTGTTGGTGCGGCGGCCGACGTATCCGTACACCAGGACCCTGACTTCTGATTTCCAACTTAATGCACAAAAACACTGATTGCGTGTGTGTTTCCCAAAAGGTTTAAAGTCAGCTCAAACCAGGTCAGCTCACCAGGTATAAATCGTTGACCGTGACACAACTGTTCAGGATGTCACCATGCAGATAGTTAGCTGGAGTTCCGAGAGAGTTCTCGATGATGGCCCACCGAGCAGCGAGACTCCGGTGCAGGGCCCTTTTTCAGTGTTGGCACCTTCGGGTGGTGTACCAGCATCACCACCACCCGTTATGCAGAGGATGCCACTAGCTGAAAATGCACGCTAGCAGAGCACGATGCACGAGTTCCAACAGTAGAGGCCTCTGAGGATACGAGGCGAGACAGATTTCCCAGGCAGCAGTGGACTGGATGGAGGCGGTTGCTAGAGTTCTACGCCTAGCTTGGATACTAGTAGAGCGGATGATGATCTTAGCTTCTGTTGTTTCCAGTGAGTGACCATGAGGTTGGTTCTTATAGTACTGAGGCTTCGGTACGCGAACCGATACCTGGGATAGTACCTACGGGTAGTGCGCCAACTATGTCACTACCTGTTGGTCAGTAGACACTACCGGCGGTACCGGTAGCAGAGAATCACAGGCTTAGTGCCTTACATATGTTTTAGCACCAGATATCCCTCAAGTTTCGAGGTGAGCCTGACTCGTAGGCGGCTGAGGACTGGCTTGAGGAGGTGGTTGTGAGTTTTCTGGAGCTAATACAGCTTCGACAGTACGACATGTCGGAAGCAGAGCACTCATCGTGGCTTACCAATCAATCGTAGTACTCGTTGGTTACGTTGTGATCAGTTCCTTAGACTCGAACTTCTGAGCGAAGTGTGTCTAAGGGAAATCCGAATCATTACTTTTCCTCTATGCATTTCTACCTATGCTAGGATGCTAGAGAGAACCTTTGTGGTTGTGAACGTTAGCAGTGAAAGGCAGGAAACTAGCGCCAGTCTCAGAGACTCGGGCGTGTAAAATGTTTCAGGAGGAGGAAGTGCTAAGGACAGATGAATCTGCAGGGTAGCAGACGTGGAAGCGGAGCTTAGAGAGTAGCATGTGGTGGTGTACATTTCGACATGTTACGACCACCCGACTTAGTAGTCCCCGCCAGGCTCAGGGAGCAGGAGGGCTGGGGAGGAGAGTAGCTGCATTGCGGTCAAGGAGTGTGACCCAGGAACTCTAAGAATGATTCGGGGTACGAATTATGTCTACTATGAGCTGCCATATCTATAGACATAGGAACCGATCATTCAACCCTTCCACGAATCATGTCCCAGACCTAGAGGTTCCGGGTAAGCCGTAGACTTGACCCTCACGTCTGGAGATACCATTGGGAGGAGACTCGATAATCACACTTACGCCGACGGTGTGATTTGACCTCGAGGCGAGAGTTTCGGTTGGAATCTATTGGTGGCAGCGTAGAGGCCTTACGACGTTGATCTGGGTATGATTCACAAATCATACCCCGGTTGACTGTTTTAGGCAAACGTCGGAATGGGTTTTCCTTGGTTGGCGAAAAGGAAACCCTGGGCAGCACATGTTAAACTCAGGCATAAGAGGGTGTGGCCGATCACTCTTGAGTTGGTCAACCCTACCCTTGTGGCAGCAGGAGTTTTGAGTTTCAGTTCTAACCTAAAAAGGGAAACCTCTTGAATTCGAGGGGGACGAACACGTTCTTATACGGTCTCAACCCGATGAGGTTTCGGAGATGTGGCCGAGGCGGCAGGTTATCTCCGAAGTTCGATGGGCCTTTCCAGGTCCTCAGCAGGATAGGAGAGGTGGCTTATCGCCTGGCTCTACCACCTCAGTTGCACCGGGTGCACGATGTCTTTCACGTGTCTCAGCTGAGGAGATACGTGCACGACCCGACGCACATCATCGACTTTGGGGAGCTGGACGTGGACGATGGGGCGACTTTTGCGGAGGTCCCAGTGGAGATCGAGGATCGACAGGAGCGGGTCCTACGTGGGCGGTCGATTCCTCTTGTGCGCGTCAGATGGCAGCACGGGAACCTCCAGGAGAGCACTTGGGAGCGGGAGGCTCATATGCGTGCTCAGTACCCCCATTTGTTCCTCTAGTTTTTGATGTATCTTTACGGGGACGTAAAGCCCTGAGGTGGGAGTAATGTAAAGACCCGCAAATTTCAAGGAAATTTTTTTTTCTCTTTCTTAATTTTCTTTGGAATTTTACAAGAGCGCAGCTTCAGACGGCACCTGATTCCGAGGCCCGGTGTGCCCGGAATCAATTTCCGAAGTTTGGCTCGGGTATGTTCAGTGAACGGACGAGCGAGTTTTTCTATCTTTTGAACCGGTGCCCGGAATCGAATTCTGAGGGCACCGATGAAATCGCAGCGCCGGTATTTGCTTAGAAACGCCTCTTCCGGAGTTGCGTTTGCTCAAGACGTGGTTTTTAAATTTTGCGGCTTTAAGTCAGAATAAAATAAAGTTGTGCGACAACTTTATTTTATTTCACTTAAACTGCTTGGAAGCCACTTAAAGTCACTTAAAAGCGGCTTGAACTGAGTTGAACTGGATAGGATGCTATCCAGAAATATCCTACCCCTTGGTAGGATATTTGTGCGGTGGGACCCGCACGAGCCCCGCCGTTTCTTTCGCTAAGTAACGCACCTGCGAAAACCCGTCAAAGTAACTGAAAAGTCAACCGACGCGTTTTCTTTAATTCTTAACAGACCATTTAATTGGGCGGTTTATTTCGTAAATTAAATGGACTGTTTCTTCGTGAATTAAATGGGTCGTTTCTTTCGAATTGATGGATCGTTTCTTAACCGGTTTCATGTTGGCATGTTTATAAAATAAGACCAACCTAAAAATCCTTGGAAAGGATTTGAGAGAATCTTCGTTCCTCCACCCTCTCCGCGAAGAACGCGAAGAACGCGAAGAACGCGAAGAACGCGAAGAACGCGAAGAACACCGGAACCGGAATCCGACGACGCACGATCCGCGACGTCAACAGCTTTTCCGCGACCTTCTTCTTCTTCGGTGCCTCTTCTTCCGCGGCGAACCTGCGATCGGCGGTTAAAGGTGAGAATCGAAACTTCTAAATTCTCCCTTCTTAATTTCAATAACAACGGATTTAATTAATTAAATCTGTTTGTTCTTGATCCGGATATTGGCAACGCGACGCCGGATACCGCGACGACGCGACGATCTCCTTCTTCCGCGACGAGCGATTCCGCGACGACCTCTCGTCCGGCGACGACTTCGAGGTAGGGATTTATTTTGGAAAAGTTACCCCTTTTAAATTTTCTCGTGAACGTTCTTGAAAATTTAAAAAGCCGGTTTCAAGAGAACAATTTTATCTTTAAATAAAATTGTTGGATCATGTGTTGATCATCTTATTCTTTTCTCCCGTTGTTTATGATTAACGCGGAGGGAGCGGGTCTAACGAACAAGACCCGGCAACCCTCCGCCGATCTTCCTTTTTGTGCGGATTTGGCGGGCGACGGAAAAAGCACGACGCAAGGGCCATTTGTTGATTCCGCAGTGGAGGACGCGTCCCCGGGAGGAACAATGGCGCAGACGGGAGGCAAAACGGGCCACCGGAGCAACTCCGGCGGCCCGCGGAAGGAGGCGGCGGTGCCCGGCGCGCCGCCGTGGAGACCTCCCGCCGCGGCTGAAGCCGCGGTGGCGGCGGCCGGTTCCGCGGCCGCGCGGAACCGGGAACGGACGCGGCGGCCCGGCCGCGTCCGCGTGACAGGCGGCCCCCCGCGGGGGCCGCGTTTCTCCAAATGCCGCGGGTCAAACCCGCGGCGGCGGCCTGCTCGGCCGCTCGGCCGAAGCCGAGCCGGCCGGTCCGGTCGGCCGGGCCGCGCCCAGGCCGGACCGGACCCGGCCGAGCCGGTTCGGGCCGACCCGGTTCGCCGACCCAAGGGGGGGGTTCGGGCCGGGTCGCCCCGGGCCCAGACCCCCGTTTCGGGCCTTCTTCGGTCTTTCGCCCATATCTTGGGCCAGGGACCTCCGATTGACTAACCGTCAGCGGCTACGCGATCCTTGGATCGAGACGGTCGTTTCGGTATATTACACTCAAGGTTTCGGAAGACTTTGTGTTCGGCCGGGTTGGTTCGTACACGAAACCAACCGGGCCCTCGGAGCGGAAACGCTCATAACTTGAGCTACGGACGTACGATCGACGTACCGTCAGCTGTGGTAGTTTCCTCTAAGTGAGACGGAACTTTTGGCATACCCCGCCCGAGGATCGGACACAGGCGGAGTACGGTCGGGTTGGTTTTGCCCTAAAAACCAACCGGGCCCCTGGGACGAAAATGCCAATAACTCTCAGACCGGGCGTCCGATTGACGCGCCGTCTGTTGCGTTGAGATCCTGTTGTCGATACGGAACTTTTGGATACATCAACTTCGGACTACGTGTCAGTTGATGTATCAGCCTCTCGGCTCGTGGAGCGGACCCTCCTAACGAGCTCGCTATGTGCGGGAACCCTAGTGCTGGCTGTGACTTCGACGGCAGAGCAGAGATCCTCCGTGGACTGCGACGACGGCAGAGCAGAGATCCTCCGTGGACTGCGACGACGGCAGAGCAGAGATCCTTCGTGGACTGCGGCGACGACTGTGCAGAGATCCTCCGTGGACTGCGTCGACTACTGCACTCAGCGATCCTACGTGGAACAGTGCTACCGAACCTGTGTGAGCTGAATCTTCTTTTTACCTTGAGCGGTGGAGCGCTTGGGTGTAGCGGCGGACCCGTGGTACTTGACAGTGGTGGTGCGCTTGGATGCAGCAACAGACCCTTGGCGGTGGAGCGCTTGGTTGTAGTGGCAGACCCGCGATACTCTACGGAGTGTGTGCGCTTGGTTGTAGCGACAGACCCGCGACGGTGGAGACGTGCGTGCGGAGTACGGAGACCGTGTAGATGACTGAGACCTGACGACTGCTTGACCGACTCGACTTGGAGTGAGTCGACTAGCCCAGTGGACGGAGCGCCCAGTAGTTGGCAGCAGACCCACGGCGGACGGAGCGCCTGGTAGTTGGCGGCAAACCCGCGGTACTCGACAGGAGGAGTACCTCAGTAGGCTATCTGGGTGAGCGCCCGGTATTTGGCAGCAGACCCTCAGCGGACGGAGCGCCCGGTAGTTGGCAGCAGACCCGCGGTACTCGACAGGAGGAGTACCTCAGTAGGCTATCTGGGTGAGCGCCCGGTATTTGGCAGCAGACCCTCAGCGGACGGAGCGCCCGGTAGTTGGCAGCAGACCCGCGGTACTCGACAGGAGGAGTACTTCAGCAGTCTTAGGTTAGTGAGCAGTACCTCGGAGTCGTGACAGGACCACTGTACACTTCAGAGATGGGGCTCTTCAACTTTTACGGTTTCGATAATGAAAATCCTGGTTGAGCTGAATCTTATGTTACTCTCCTTTGTGGATTGTGTTGAACTATCCTATGTGGATTTACTGTTACTCTCCTTTTTGGATTGTGTTGAACTATCCTATGTGGATTTACTGTTACTCTCCTTGTGGATTTGAGTCTTGCTTCCTTTGTGGATTGAGTTGTTCTTGAGCTCGTGAGCAGAGCTAGAATTGGGGACTTAGGTATGTGTATGGGCATATACCTAAGTCGAGTCAGATGTTACTTCGTGATTGCATCTTTCTTTTGTGCTATATCCTTTGTGGATTTCGGGAGACCTTCGGGGGTCTCGGGGTCCTTACTGAGTAGTTGTACTCACCCCTGCACGGGCTATGCCCGCACCTTGTTGTGTTGGTTGCAGACGACGGACAGCGCTGATCACGGTTGGGGCGTGGAGCAGGACGGTACCTGGAGGTGGACCACTGGGCGGGACGTGCTCGGAGCGGACGTGGGACCCGAGGAGCCTGGAGGCTATCTGTACCCACCCTTCAGGTGGGATTGCCAGTGGACGACACGAGGCCGTCGTCTTTTCTACAGTTACTGTACTTTACTTTTCAGTTGTACTTTACAGTTGGGCTTGTATTTCCGGCCCCCTTTACTTTTCTGCACTTTACTTTCCGCTTGCTGACTCTGTGTGGTTGTTACTTACAAAGGCAATGCCTTCCCTGTTTACTGGGATTTTACGCCTTGGTGCTAGTCGCCAGCCCCTGGCCTATGGAAGGCGGGCTTAGGGTAGTCACGGCACGGGCCCCGAGGACGGGTCGTGACAAACCTGAGCTCAAAAAATCACAATAATGAACAAGATTACATTTCCATTAATTGATGACTTGTTTGATAATCTATTTGGAGAAAAATACTTCTCCATGGTGGATCTATGGTTGTGATATAATCGAGTAATTGTGAAAAAGGATGATATCCGTAAAACTGCTTTCCCTTCAATGTACTGACACTACGAATTCATTGTAATTCCTTTTGGATGTAATAATTCCCCACAAATCATTATAGACATGGGGAATAGAGTTGTTAGAGATTACCTCGAAAATTTTATTGTAGTATTTATAGATGATATTCTAATATAATCCATAACGAAGGAGTCACATGCGGAATATAAAAACATAGTACAAGAGACCTTGAGAGAGGAAAATCTATATGAAAAGTACAACAAGTGTGAGTTATTGTTTAATTGAGTCTCATTATATGTGAATATTATAACATGTAATGGGATATCTAGAGGTACCTCCAATACAAATTAAATTGAAGGATGGTTGAGGCCAACATCGATGATAGATATCAATAGATTACTTTAGATAGCTAGATATTTTTGATGATTTGTGAGAAATTTCTCATGATTGTCAAACCCTCTTACTTAGATAACTCATAAGGGATTCAGGTTTTCGTGGAATGATTAATACAAAGAGGGCTTCAAGGAGTTGAATAAAAGGATTATCACTATCACCTTGAGAAAATTACCCAAAAGTGGATAACTTTTTGTGGAATTCAATGATGAATCAAATAGGATATTGGGTTGTCTATTCTTGAAAAATGACAAATTCATTGCCAATGCTTCAAGGTAATTGAAATTTCATGAGAATAATTATCCATAACATTATCTAGTGGTGGATGCAGTGATCTTCATATTGAAAATTTGGTGACATTACCACTTTATGGAAAATTTTAAAATATATATGAATTAGAAATTCCTCAAACATATATTCACATAGAGAGAGTTTAATATGAACCAATGAATATGGTTAATAAAAATAATAGACAATAACCATGAAATTTACTACCACATGGAGACGGTGGATATTTTGGTAGGCATTCTAATTAGAAAGGATTCGGAAACACTTTCATTGTTGTTAATTGATAAGGATCCCATCCTCTTAGATTTGATGAATATAGAAATAGGAATCATAAATAAGGGAACACCTTCAATACATTAATAAATTATTGCCCAACCATAGATTTTGGAAACATTAATGGATGCTCCTATTGAATATGTTGGAATTCAGAATAAAGTGTAAACATTGAGAAAAGGGACATCCTGATAGATTAATTTTAATGAATGTAAGAACACAGATCTTCATTTTCAGGTATTTATATATTTTCGTAGTGTTTTTGAGAAAAATGATGTTTTTGGAAACTTTTTATGTACACGCCGTGTACTTTTTGGGTACACGCCATGTACTCCCTTGTCACCCCAGGCTGTGTGCTGGCCCCAGATCATTGTTTTCAGGTATGTCTTTCTTTTCCTGGTTTTTTGAGAAAAGTGTGGTATTTGGAAACTTTTGAAGTACACATCGTGTACTTTCTGAGTACATGTCGTGTACTCCATTACCGCGCCAGGCCATGTGATGGCCATGTCTGGGCCACACACACGGTTTATAGGGGTGATGTGGAGGCCGCTTAAAGCGGAGTACGGAAAAATAGAGTACACTCCATGTACCCAAGAAATACACACTGTGTATTTTCTCTTTTTTTAATTAAATGGACCTGGGTCGCACCTGATGGACAGAACACACATCTTTTAGGTCTCGTTCAATTGCGATCGTTCTGTATAGCTACAAATTTTAACAAGCTCCCGAACCTCCATCCGTCCTTCGATTAGAACACTAGTGAGTGCGTTGCAATTGCTGCAGTGAGTTCTCTCTTCTCCTAGAGCCGTGTTTTCCAATTCCTCATCATTCTCATGATATCATGGGTTTATCATTTTGGATGTTTTCTTTTATTTTCAACATTCTAAGGATAATCAATCATCGTGGTTCAAGTATATCGATCTCCTAGGATTGAGGTAGCTGGTTTATGCCTTTTCGTAGGATGTCTGTGAATATTTTGTGCAAATTCAACCAATAACCTTGAACGAGGTATTGCATGTTTCCTATTTTTACCTTTTTCATTGCCTTCTTTTCTAGATTTCTTGAGTAGAGGTGATTGCTTGTGAATAGAGTAAATTGAACTATACTCTGGATGGTTTTCCATGCTTGTTTTCTTGTTCGGCATTTTTCTAGTTGCCATGCCTAGATGTAGGATAGTGTAACTATTGAAATTTAATGCTTTTATGCCATAGAATGATAGTCAAGTAGTTATTGAGGTTTACATGGGACGACACACATGCTATTCATGTTGTTTTACACAATGTTGTGAGAACCTAGTGTAGTGGACAATAGGGAGAATAGACATAAGAGATTCTCTAGAGTGTCTTTAATTTATGATGCGAGACCACATGGGGAATTGACATTGAGTGCTTCCTTAGAGAGTATGTAGTTCCTCGACGTGGGCCACATGGTAAACTAACATTGAGTGCTTCCCCAGAGAGCCTTTAGTACGACATGAGACTATATAGGGAATTGACAGTGAGTGCTTCCTCATAGAGTCTATTTCATAAGATGCACCAGAGGGGTGAGATTGTGTGTGCCTCCCAGAGGGTTGCTAGTGCTTGAAGGTTGAAACATATGAGGTAGAATATGAGAACATCCCATAGGTTACCCCTTATTGTTCTAAATTCTTGAGTGGATGTTTCATGTTTGTAGATCATATGCTATAAACTTTGGATTCTTACTGTTGTGTATTATCATGTTAACTGGTTACTGTTTATCGCTTATTGTACTTTACCTGCCATATATTCACTAACTCTTAGGCACAGATCTTTGGGGGTTTTCCTTTTGTGACATTGTCTCACACACTGCTTGGGTCTTGCTTTTGGGCCCAAACATATTATATTGTTGTAGGTATAGATAAGGGAAAGCACCCTTCTACTTCAGGTTTTTGATCACACTGGATCTGGAGATCTTGGGACCAAGCCGAGGATTGCGATGCTGAGGAGTTGCTTATCTATTTTTCTTTTGTACTTTTTTTAGTACTGTATTTCAGCATTGTGAATTGTTTGGCTTTTTTCCTAGACATATGTGTATCATGAATGATATACATTTATTTTTTGCTCCATTTTTTTATTTATCAGTCTTCTGCTATTTACTCCGGTATAGGTGTCTACGGCTTCCTCTATTGTTGTTATTTGTTGTCTCTGCCACTTTGTACTCTTCCAATGAGGGCATGGCTTCCCCACTATCACACCCAAGGACCCCTATTCTAGTTGAAAGCCTCTGGCGTTTGGGGAAATGCGCTAGATGTTGCGTGACCAACCGGGTATGGGGTTCCTCTGGGTGGCTTCCAGAACCGTGATGTTACAACGTGGTATTAGAGGGTTTATTTTCTCTTGATTACTATTTGGAGACTTTATCCAAGGATAGGACAGATTCTGTACTTGGTATTATGATGTGCTCAGGAGTAGCTAACCCATATGCAAGAAAAAACCATACTACCTCGTTAATTGCATTATTCTGGTTTTGAGATTTTACAGTTGATATGATTTCACCTAGAGTGATCCACATGCCTTGTGTTATTATTGTTGTTGCTATTATGGTTCTATTTCCATAACAACCCAATGACATGTGGGTATGCCATATCATTCATAATATAGGATCTTATTAGAAATCACAAGCCATACATTTTTGCCATGCCATCTAGGGTGCATTATAAATTGCATGTTGTTGTGATAGACGTTGTGTAAATTATACATGTTGTTGTAATAGATTCTTTGATAGAATCTATGTTGTTTGATAGGGAATTTTTTTGTTTGTAAATTGTTTAAATGAACTACAAATTTTGGTTCTTGAGGTGTTATGGGCCATCAATGATCGGAATTTGGAACCTCTTGCTCATTTTTTACTGTTTTGCGGGCTTCGGTGCAGTTTCAGAGATACATCCCAGAAAAACCTAGAATACATGGCGTGTACTTTATATATTCACGCCATGTAGTTTTTAAAGTCGTGTCACTGACCGTGTGAGCAGAAACATGGGTTGTGAAAAATCACTAGGAACACGCCATGTATGGTAGGTACATGCCATGTATTAGTGAGCTGTGTACCGGGTCATGTCACTAACAACACGAAACCGGGAAGATCGAGTAGAAAACACCATGTTGGTAAAGAACACGCCATGTAGTCTAGTTCCGGGTACCCGTCCATGTCACTAAAAACACGAGTCAGTAATCTCTCCTCTTATATACACCTTGTTTGTTCGGAACACGCCGTGTAAGGGTCAGTCGTGTACAAGGCTGTGTCGCCAAGAAAACATGTTGAAAATGTCTTCAAGTACACACCGTGTTTGTTTAGAACACGCCATGTAGTCTCAGTCATGTGATCAGCCGTGTAACTAACAACATGGGTTGTTGAAACCTTGTCCACTACACGTCGTGTTTGTTTGGAAGACGGCATGTAGTCTCAGCCATGTGATAGGCCATGTAACTAACAACACAGGTTGTTGAAACCTTGTCCACTACACGCCATGTCCACAGAGAACATGTCATGTAGTGTTAGTTTAAGAAGACCACGTGGGTTGGTCGTGCAAGGATACTTGGGCAGGGGAACATTGTTAAGTACACGCCGTGTATAGTTTATACATGTCGTGTAGTCATGTTTTGTCGAACCTGAGTGTTTCTTTCCCCTGTTTCTGTTTTGTACTCCATTGTTATCTGTCCTTGTTTTCCTGATCTAAGGTATGATTTTGATCTTTCTGAGCTATGCCTCTGAGACGTCCTTCAGATGTATGTCATTTGAAGGATAGGGATCAGACGACAGATATGGCTAATCAGGGACTTCCTACCGATCCTCCAGTCGTGCCAGCCTTGGCACCATCTATCGTACTTGTTGTAGATGATAATGTGCAGTTCAAGGAAGGATTTATGAGGATGATGGAAACCTTTCTGGGAGAACTGCCTCTTGCCACGTCTATGGAAGACTTGATGCGGCTTTTCCAGTAGCAGCATCCTCCTACTTTTTTTGGGGGAAGGAGGACCAGAGGCTGCAGAGTCATGGATGGAGCCATGATGACAATCTTTGAGCATCTGGAAACACCTCTAGAGAGGCGGGTCAAGCTCGCCACCAATATGCTACGATACTCTGCCAAGTGGTGGTGGGATGTGATCTCACATGCAGTTCATCAGTAGGTTATGTGTTGGGAGGAGTTCCAGTGCGTGTTTTATGACTACTACCTGGAGACCCTGAGGGCCGATTGAGCCCAGGAGTTCTTGAGTCTAGATCATGGTACTTTTTCTATCATGGATTATTCCTCTCATTTCATCGAGCTGGTGTGTTTCACACCCCTCCAGGATGGAAGTGGGGTGTTCTTAGTAATGAAGTTTGAATATGGTGTCAGGTGGGAGATCTGCTCGTAGGTGAATTTCTTCCAGCTAAATTCCATCACTTCCATCATCTACCAAGCACTGATTGTGGTGCGCAATCTGAGAGACTCTGGAGCTACAAGCAAGGGCGAGTCCACTTCTAGAAATAGTGTTCCTCTAGTTGATAGTAGTAAGCGTAGTAGGGAGTCTACGTACGATGATTAGAGGAGGCGAGATACATCTTCAGGTAGCTAGGTAGTAGGATACCATTGTGGAAGGGCAGGGCACACAAGGTCATAGTGCCAGAGAGACCGAGTGGAGTGCCGATCTAGCAACAAGATGGGTCCCCTTCAGTGTTTCTGCCAGGTTTTCTCACAAGTATCTGGTTATAGGAGTTATTCCATGACTCCTTGTACAGGAGCAGCACCACCAATTTCATACCAGTTAGGGAATTGGAGTTCTTTTGGCTGTTCAAGCCAAGGTGGAGGTCAAGGCTGTGGCATTCAGTCACCAGTCGTTCAGCTTCAGTATGAAGGATCAGCTCAGAGTGGTTAGGTAGTGTCACAGGGCTACGAGACATGCTAGAATTTTGTGGTGGAGCAGACCTATCAGGTGTAGGATCCCAGATCTTCTACAGTTCAAGGTACGATTTTATTAGCCTCATTTTTGTCTTCATCTATTTTCGATACTTGTTTTATGCATAGCATTATCTCTATTACTGTTGTGGAGAGCTTGAGGCTCTGTATCTTTTCATCTACCGACTTGTTAACACTAGACACACCTTTGGGGGTGAGGAAATCTAGTGTACATCAGTGTAGAGATTTCCCTATCGAGGTTGAAGGGTATCTATTCTTATAGGATCTTTATTCCCTAGAGATGATAGGGTATGATGTCATTCTTGTTATGGATAGGTTGGTTCCCTTCCAGCCAGTCATCGACTGTTATCACTGCATGGTTAGTTTTATCTCACCAGAGGGTGAGTCTTTTCTTCATTGAGGTGAATTGGATCTTCGGGGGAGTTGAGTAGGACTCGAGCATAATGGGCTAGGAGGGGTGATGAACCAGATTTGTTGTCTTTATTTTGATGATCAGGGGACTTCACAGTTGGACATTCCTCCAGTAGTGGATCATATCAGAGATGTCTTTCCAGAGGACTTTTCAATTTTTCCTCTGAAGCGTGAGGTAGAATTATCTATTGAGCTCATTCCAGGAGTGGCACCAATGTCCATTCCTCCCGATAGGATAGATACACCTATGTTTCAGAAGCTCAAGAAGCAGTTGGAGAAGTTACAGGAAAAGGGTTTCATCTAACCTAGTATTTTTCCATAGGGTTCACCTGTCCTGTTTGTGAAGAAGGCAAATGGTACTCTTAGGCTCTATGTGGATTGTTGAAATCTGAACCAATTGACGATTAAGAACTGAAATCTCTTTTCTCGGATTGATGATCTGTTTGATCATCTTCGAGGAGCCTGCATGTTCTCGAAGATCAATTTGAGGTCTGGTTGTCATCGGTTGCATGTCAGACCATCAGATATACCTTTAATAGACTTCATGATCAGGTATGGTTTCTACGAGTATACAGTTATGTCCTTTGGTCTCACGAATGCGCCATCAGACTTCATGGAACTGATGAACCGAGTATTCCATCCTTACTTGGATTCCTTCATCGTGGTCTTCATTGACGATAGCTTGGTGTAGTCTCACACTCGGCACGACCATGATACCCACCTTTATATTATTTTGAGTACACTAAGAGAGCATCGACTTTATGCCGAACTCTTGAGATGCCACTTCTGGATCGATCAGATTCACTTCTTGGGACAAGTCATCTCAGAGGTAGGAGTGTCCATGGACCCAGAGAAAGTGAGAGCTATAGTTACCTGGGAGCAGTTGAAGAACGTTTTTGAGGTGCAGGGTTTCCTAGGGCTGGCTGGATACTACAGACGCTTCATTCAGGGCATTTCACACCTAGAAGCCCCATTAACAGGTCTGACTAAGAAGGAGGAAAAGTTATTATGGTCAAATTCATGAGATTCAGCCTTTCAGGAGTTGAAGGGAAGGTTGACTTCTGCACCGATACTCTTCTTTCCGGAGCCATTTAAGAGCTATACACTCTATTGTGATGCTTCAAGTATCGGGTCGGTTTCTATGCTTATGTAGGGAGATGGAGTTGTTGCGTACAGGTCTCGGAAGTTGAGGCCACATGACAGGAACTACCTAATGCACGACCTGGAGTTGGAAGATGTTCTTCGTGCCATACGATGTTGGGGACATTACCTTCTGGGAGAGAACTTTGTGGTTTTCACCGACCACAGAAGACTCAAGTATATCTTTACCTAGCAAGATCTAAATCTAAGACAGCGTTGGTGGGTCGAGTATCTTCAGTCCTTCAATTTCGAGAGTTATTATACACCAGGAAGGGGAAACACACTGGAAGATGCGCAAATCAAGACTAATCAGATTCAGGTAGATCAGAAAGACATCAGTGAGTTGTATATTATGACTATGTTCTCTGAGATGCATCTGGAAGTGCACGACAGATAGGGGCATACATTCCTATCTTCTGTAGCAGTTTCCTCTACACTAATTGATCGGGTACGGATGAGGTAACTATCAAACTCAGAAGGCTTAGCCCTACGAGAGAGTGTGTTAGGAGAGGAACCTCTTCTTGGATGGACAGGGGACGAGGATGAGATCTTACGTTTCCAGGGACGTGTATAGGTGCAAGCATACATACCGAGGGAGCTGAGGTGGGATTTTTATTTCTCCGTTTGGGCAGTTCATCCTAGCATCTTCAAGATTTATCGGGATCTTCATCGCCAATATTAGTGGCCAGGTATGAAGAGATATATTGTTGGTTTCATCTTGAGGTGTTATACTAGTCAGAAGGTTAAGGAGGAACATTAACGACCAGAGGGCCTTTTATAGGGGTTACCCATTCCGGAGTGGAGGTGTAATGATGTCGTGATGGACTTCGTCACCATATTGCCAAGGTCGCCTCATGGGAACGATGTTGTTTGGGTTGTTGTCGATAGGATTACGAAGGTTTATCACTTATTACTGATCAAGGATACCTTCATTGTTGATGACATATATCAGATATACATCTGAGAAATTGTGCATCTGCATGGAGTCCCCCACTCCACTGTTTCAGACAGGGATGCACGTTTATTTCTCAGTTCTGGCAGGGACTTGAGAAGGATTTGGGTACACATGTACTTCGGAGTACAACATACCATCCCCAGATAGATGGACAGTCCGAGCGTAGGATCTAGCTTCTTGAGGATATGCTCTGATCTTGCATTCTAGACTTTGGAGGTTCTTGGGGGAAGCATATCCCTTTGGTGGAGTTCACCTATAACAACAGTTTTCAGGAAACTATACAGATGGAACCTTATGATGCTTTGTACAGTAGGCCATGATCGTCAACCTTATGATGGCTGTAGGTAGGAGAGGAATCATTATTGGGACCTCATCTTATTTAAGAGACCTCAGTGCTGATAGAGTTGATTCGAAAGAGGTTGGCCAAAATATAGACTCAACAGAAGTCGTATGTTGATCAGTGGAGACGAACTCTGGAGTTCGAGGCCAGGGATCATGTTTTCTTGCGTGTCGCATCCAGCTTGGGACACAAAAGGATTCGGAGATAGGGTAAGCATTCACCATGGTACGTCAGGCCATTTGAGGTATTGGACAGAGTTGGGCAGGTTTTCTATCGGTTGCCGTTACCTCAGAGGTACGAGGCCATGCACGACGTCTTACACGTCTCTTAGATCCGACGTTACTTTTCAGACCCATATGATATCTTTCATCCCAAACAGGTTGAGCTTGAAGCAGATGCATCGTTTGAGGAGCATCATATCTGGATTGTTGATCGCAGTACGAAGATTCACCATGGGCCGTCTGTTCCTCTAGTATGGGTGCTATGGCAGCATGGGAGAGTACAGGAAGAGACCTGGGATAGGGAAGTTGATGTATCATCGTAGTGGCTGGAGCTGTTCGGGGTTTCTCCTTCTCTACCTCACTAGGTAAATTCAGGGAAGAATTTATTTAAGGGGGGATGTTTGTATGAACCTGAATCTTTGTTTTCATGTATGTATTTATTTTCCTAGTGTTTTTTAGAAAAGTGGGGTTTTAGGAAAATTTTGAAGTACACAGTGTGTACTTTCTGAGTACATTCCATGTACTCCCTTGCCGTGCCAGGCTGTGTTCTAGCCATGTCCGGGCCACAAACACAGTGTATATGGGTGATGTGGAGGCCGCTTAAAGTGAAGTATGGAAAAACAGAGTACACGTCGTGTACCCCAGAAGTACAAGCTGTGTATTTTTTTGACATTAAATGGACCAGGGTCGTGCTTGATGGACATAACACACTTCTTTTAGGTCTCATTTTACCAAGAGCGTTCTGTACGACCACATATATTCAACAAGCTCCAAAACCTCCATCCATATTCTGATTCGAACACTGGTGAGTGCGTTGGAATTGCTGTGGTGAGTTATCTCTTCTCCTAGAGCCTTGTTTTCCAATTCCACGTCTTTCTCAATAAATCATGGGTTGATCGTTTTGTAAATTTTCTCATATTTTTGCCATTCAAAGGTTTATCAACCATCATGGTTCAAGTATATCGATCTTTCAGGATCGAGGTAAGTGGTTTGTGCCTTTCCGTATGAAGTCTGTGAATATTTTGTGCAAATTCCACCAATACCCTTGAATGGAGTATTGCGTGTTTCTTTTTTTGACCTTGTTGTTTGCCTTCATTTTTTGACTGTTTGATTAGACATGATTGCATGTGAATTGGGTAAATTGTACTGTACTATGGATGGTTTTCCAGGCTTTTTTTCTTGTTCGGCATTTTTCCAGTTTCCATGACTAGTTGTAGGAGAGTGAAACTATTTCAATGTTATGATGTTATTCCTTAGAATGATAGCCAAGTAGTTCTTGAGGTCTACTTTGGCTGATACTCATGCAATGCATGTTGTTTTACAGAGGGCTGTGAGAACCTAGTGTAGTGGACCATAGGTAGAATCGACATAATGGCCTCTCCAGAGTGACATTAATTTATGATGCGAGGCCACATGGGGAATTGACGTTGAGTGCTACCTCAGAGAGTCTATAGTTCCTTGATGTGGGCCACGTTGGTAATTGATGTTGCGTGCTTCCCAGAGAGCCTTTAGTATGCCACGAGACTATAGGGGGAATTGACGGTGAGTGCTTCCTCATAGAGTCTATTTCATAAGCTGAACCATAGGGGTGAGACTGTGTGTGCATACCAGAGGGTTTCTAGTGGTTATAGGTTGATCCTTAGAAGGTAGAATGTGAGAACTACCCAGAGGTTACCCCTTATTGTTCTACTTGCTTGAGTGGTTTTTTGTTTTTTGTAGATCATATGCTAGAAAGTGTGGATTTTTACTGCTGTTTATAATCATGTTTACTGCTTACTATTTATCGCTTAATATACTTTAACTTCCATATATTCACATACTATTAGGCACATATATTTGTGTTGTTTCCTTTTGGGACTTTGTCTCACACCCTGTTTGGGTCATGCTTTTGGGGCCAAACAGATTATATTATTGCATGTATAGATAAGGGAAAGCTCCCTTCTACTACATGCTCTTGATCGCACTGGAGCTGGAGAGCATGGGACCAAGCCGAGGCTGGTGATGATGAAGAGTTGCTCATCTATTTTTCTTTTGTACTTTGGATTAGTACTGTATCTCAGCAATGTGACTTGTTTAGATATTTTCCTAGACATATGTGTATCATACATCATTTACATGTATTTCTGATCTAGTTGTTTATCTATCAGTCTTCCGTTGTTTACTCTATTGTGGATGTCTACTGCTTCCGCTATTCTTGTTATTTGTTTTCTCTTCCACTGTGTACTCTACCAATGAGGTCATAGTTTCCCCACTATCACACTCAAGGCCCTCGCTACTAGTCGGTAGCCTATAGTGTTTGGGGAAATGTGCTTGAGGCCATGTGACCAACCGGGTACGGGGCACCTCTGGGTGGCTTCCGGAACAAGGACATTACAATGAAGAAGTAATTGAGATATTTGGGTCAAGACTATGTGTTCCATAAAATCTAGAGTTAAATAATGAACATTTGGATGATGCACATAGTTTGAATTACTCCATTAACCTAGGAAACAAAATGATGTATCGTGATCTCCAAGGTAGTATTTTCTGGAATAACATGATGAATAAGATTACTGAGAATACAAAAATGTTCCTGTTATGTCAGAAAAAGAACGCTGAGAGAACAATTTCTAAAGGGATGATGCAACCATTTTCCATACCAACATGGTAAAGGGAAAAATCACAATGGGCATTGTCACCAGATACCTGAAGGCATCCATTTCAAACAATGATTTATAGTTTGTTGGGGATCATCATACATATACTACACACTTCATATCAATTTGTTAGTATTTTTCATTGGATCAACTAGAACAAATATACATCAGATATGTGGTAAGGATGCATGGTCTACCACTATTAATTATATCTAATAGAGATCCAAGATTCACAACTATGTTATGGAAGATTCTACAACATGCTATGAATTTTGAGCTGAACATTAGTACTACTTATCATCCTCCAACAGATGGCCAATATGAGTGGGGTATCCAAACACATGATTAAATGTCAATACCATGCTAAATGGACATCAAATAAGGATGGGATGAACAAATTCCTCCATTTTTGTTCTCTTAAAACAAATATTTCCACTCAAGCATCCAAATGGTTCCTTATAAAACCCATTATGGGAAGTGGTGTAGAACACCGACATGTTGGGATGAATTTGGGGAGGAGAAACATCTAGATCCCAAACTTTTCTAAGAAATTGTGGTGACCATTAAGAACATCCAGCAACAAATTAAAACTTAATAGAGTCTAAAAAAGATCAATGCTGACAATCTTTAACAAGACCAATAGATTTATGTTAGATAAATGGTATTCTTCTTAATATCACCTTGGAAGAGTTTTATGATGTTTCTGAATAAGGTAAAGCTTATCACAAGAAACATTGTCCCTTCTCAGATCCTAGATTGCATTATAGTAGTGGCCTATTGACTAGTACTCCCACCGAACCTGTCTTATGTACATGATGTTTTTTTGTGTATCACTCTTGAGGAACTGAAAACCAAACCCATCGCATGTACTCAATCCATCTATGGCACAATTGGAGAATGAAGTCTCATTTGAAGAGAAGTTGTTGAAGATCATATATCGTAGAGAAACTTCGATACGAAATAAGAAAATTCCCCCCATCAATATGTTCTGTAGAAACCACAAGTTTGAAGAAATATCATTGGAACTAGAGTAAGTGTGGATACATTGTTTACCTAATCTGTTTTAGTGTGAGAGAAGCGAATTTTAGGGTTATTTTTTAAAAGGGGAGAATGTTGTAAGAACCTAATAGTTTTTGAATAAAATTCCCTTTCATTAAATGTTGTATGGATATAAAAAAATTCACTATTTCTCTATTACTATTGGGTTTAGATGTCCATTTACCATCATTAACGTTGATAATATAGTTGTCTAATATTGATCACACAAATGATATAAATATAAGGTTTTAAAAAATCATTGAAATGAAGAAAAGGAGATGATGGCCTCATCTAGTAATCTCGGGGCATACACAGCTCATATTTTAGAGATCTTAATGGAGGTAACATCGCTGGGATTAACCCTTTACCAAGACCAAGATGTGCTTCAACATGTTAATATTGAATGTAATCACCTATGGGAGATGTTAATGTCATTAGAGATTACCACCAGAGTGATGTTATCTAAGTCACCCCAAGAGTCTTTCACCATTGCACAACTTACCATTAGGTCTTATGTGGGTGTTATATTGTGTTATGTAATAAGGTATTAGATACTTATTGTGTAATTCATTTTTATAAATAAAAGTATTATTCTATTAATTTTTTTAAAAGAATACTCTTTCATAAAAAATAATGATTTTGGTAAATTGATTTTTTGGTATATATGGTCCGTTGAGAAATATAAACTTTATTATATTATATTGTTGTTTTTTTAATAATATTATAATAAATTCATATGAATGATAATTATATAAGTTCTTTATATATAAATGATTAGGTAATCAGTTTGATAAGAGTTACATTTTTTATACGATAAAACAGAAAGCATATTTTTAAAATCTATTTTATAGAGTAAAGGAATTTTTCAAATAAGTTATATTTTAATAAAAATTATTATCAAATTAATTTTATGAATAACATATTATTTTTTGAATGAGTATGTTAAAATTATCCAATGGTGAATTTTTCATAATTTTATGAGATAGTCAAATTTTCGGGTAAAAATTATATATCATATAAATAAAATATAAGTTTTATGACATCATAATGGACCTAAAATGATGTAATAAACACTATAATGGTTATTCTAGGACCTATATATGTTATAATATCAAAATAATATGATTTTATATTTATATTAATCATTTTCTATAGCTTTAGTGAATCTTCCAAAATTTAAAATATATTTTTTAATTTTAAATTCATTTCCATTAAAGTGTGACTCACAAACACATAAGAAAGGGAAATATTTTAATGAATTCAGCCCTTGGACATACAAAATAATTTTTTTCACTCCCAATTTAAAAAATAGTGTTTAATAACCATGGGTTGTTTTTGGTTTTGAATGTTTAAATATATAGATTCCAAAACCTATGTTTGTGAAATATTAATGAATTCCTCTATCATTTACAATATAATCCAACCCAAGAACACATTAATCTTCTCTAAAACTAATTTAATCTCTTAATAACTCTGAAATAAACTCCCTAAATTCCTCCCAAGATTCTATAATTCTCCCAAGAGACCTCTTCCAAGCCATTAGTATAACACATCCATGAAAGGGATCCTAACTTTCCTTCATTTCTGTTTTTAATCCAAGATTCTTTCTAATGTTATACCATATTATTTTGAATTAAAAGTGATGGTGTTTTATTTTTTACCTCCCCTATACATATCTACTTACATCTGAACTATGATAGAACCCTTTTTATCTCCTAAATACATTCCATGTACACCTTTTACCATGTCTAAATTCCATATGGGATTTCTCTTTTCTTATTTCCATTCATCAATTTCTTTAATATCATGTATCTCAATTCCATTTCATAAGTTGGTATATATTTTTTACATGAACCCCTTAATTTATATTTCATGTATAAATTATGATAGTCCCTTTTCTCTGTCATCAAGCCAATTTATGAATTTCCATTTGACGTCATTATGCACCCAATATTACACCACGATTTCCAATGCAAAAATAATCATTTAGTGAATACCATTCCCATTTCTCTATAATGGATATTCACCCTTACACACTTATACTAATTGAATGTAAAATACATGTATGTATTTCAAATTCATTCATCATGGAATAAATGTTGATGTTGAGTGAATCCATTTATATGTTCCATGTGGCCCACATAAGCATGAGATTGAAATGATTATGAAGGTTGTTCCATGATAGCACTCTAATGCATTGGGTTGTGTTTAGTATCATGATTTTTCAGGAAGGAAAAACAGATTACCTGATTCATTTTATGAAAATTTTCCACCATGTTGGTTTAGGGACTTACCTGATTCCTTTATGTTATGGATTCTCTATTTTAAGATGTTTCCACAATTCTATGTTATGATAATCAAGCTATATCATCCCTTCATATTCATGTTTCTCATGTGCTCCATTGATATTCTTATTTCCTAACATGTAATATATTATTCATGTTATTACTTGATTAATCACATATTGGGATTTATATCTCACCATCTTCTTATGTATTCCCTCTATTTATTTAATGAGATGCAATGTACGAATGAATGATGTGGTCATGTAAAAATAATTCCAATAAAGATTTTGTATTTTATGTCTTAATTTTTCATATAAGGTTCCTAATCTCCAATGAAACTATAACTCTAGATCATATGGGTTGTATTAATTGAATGTTTTTGTAATATATCATATTTATGTATGAGATAAAAAGTTGGTTTGTTATCATATCTCTTCCATTGTCATAAATGAAAAAAAATCTAATCATATTTGAAATCCACAACCTTATGTCTATCCACAATGTGAATATATCTAAGAATCCTAGTGAGATATGGAATTAGATCTAATAAAAATCACCATGCACTACCAAGAACAAAATCTTATCTCCAGAATCTATATTCAACACACTATGGAATGGTTTTTAATCACATAAAATTTGATGTCGAGAAGATCTCCATCCTTTTAGAGGAAAGAATGACATGTTTGGTCTGTTTTTGGAAAAAACAAATCCTTAAGAGGTGAAAACATGTTAGATCCACAATATAAGGATATAAAAATTTACATGCTCATGGTTTAATCACACAATTAAAAAAACTCTATGCTATCCATTCTCTTTCTTCTTCTTTAAGGGAGACCTTTCATGGTTGGATTGAATGGTTGCAAAACTATGCGCCTACCAAGCCAAATCTCACTATCCAAAAATGTCGGATTACCCCATGTATTATTCTTGTTTTTGAAAAATAGTGAAAAGACCATGAACCATCTCTTTTCCCGCCATATCATTATGCATGGTTCACTATAGTTCCAACGTGGTTTTCCTATATCGTGCCTAGTATAAAATCCCTAAAACACACCAAAAATTCCTTAAACTCTCCCAAACACAACCCTAATACATTACCTATATAAAATAAAATAGGTTTTATTAACTCAAATCGAGAGTGATAAAAAAATAAAAATGTACTGAATGATAAAACATTTAATTTTAATGGATTGAAAACATTTTGAACATTCTGAAATACCAATATATAAAACCCATGTCCGAAAAAGTTAAGATTTTTTTTTTCTAATATTATAATTTATTTATAAAGGCCACACGAGATAAAAAATAATTGCATTTTCAAATATATTTCAGATCAGTGTGGGGGAGGAAAAAAATGAGAAAAACTGCTTATAAAGTGGATGAGAATTATTCTAAACAATGATAAATATTATATGGGGAAGAAATTTATAGAGGAAAAATATTTCAATCAAATGATTCATTTAAATTGACGAAAAAAGAATTTACAGTGAAATGAAATATTCTAATAAAAAATTTTATTCATGGAAAATTTACATTCAAAATGAATCATCATAACTCAATGAACGTATTTGAGTAAAAAAAATACCATTATGACCTTAAAATCCTTTGAATTGAGATCTATTTAATGATAGAAAGTTATATTGAACTTCAATACCCATTTAATAAATTATTTCATTGAAATGAATTCATTATATAGTAGTCACACTCTACCAATAATGTAATGGAGAAAATATCTAATATGTCTCATTATATAAAATTTGTGGTAAAAAAAGTATCTTGAATTTTGTTATAGTTCCCTATATTATAACCTCTTGTATACCAAACAGAACCATATTAATCACCTATAACCAAAACATGTCCATATCTATATCCGTTTATAAAAATTATAATCAACTAATCCCTATAATACTATAATTTTGTTATTATTTATTTATAATATCATGTGTTCTTAATCCTGATCCTTTTTTGAATTGATTTTTAATTACAGTTTTGATACTCAATCTTATCCCAATATTAATCATTCCAAGATCAAATGGGAAATAGAAAATTTATGTTTTAAATTTAATCAAAATTTTATATTTTTATTCATGTAGGGATTTTTTCATCTCTATTTATGAATTCAATGATGATCATGTTTGGAAGATAAACGTACAATTATGGTTGTTTTTATAAATAATTAATTATATTTTTTAATTAGTGTTTTGGAATAAAAAAATAATTATATTATTATTTCTTATATTACCAAAAATATATTCTAAAATTATGCCATGAAATTAATTTATATCATTATTCGCTTATGTGGTTAAACCAACCCAAACAATACAAAGTACATATCACAATTAATTTATGACTATGGTATTGATTCATTTTAATATCAAAATTATATAAGAAAAATTATCATATTTAATTTTTTTAAACGTGTTAAATAATAAATAGATAGATTTATAAGAATAGTATATCCTATAATAAATTATAAAATAACACACATAAACAAAATTCACATAGAATTCTGTTTTTGGTAGTTAAATCTACCATTGTTGTTTACTATGCATAAATGTATTATGATGTAAAATTTTTATTTCCAAAACACTAATAATTTAATAAAAAAAATTATCCATTGAATTTTTATCATTTCCATCTATAAAATGAAATGACATAGAGAAAAATGGAAATTTAACATTCAGTGTAGGAGGAAGTCGACACATACAGATGGTTGATGTTTTCATTTTTTCATAGAAAGAGGATAATGTGAAATATGGTTTATCATTTATGAACTTAAACTAATTATAAAAATATAATTCATATTTATATATTTTTTATTCCCTATTAGTAAAATCATTATAAAGTGTTGAAGGAATTCTAAAGATGTTACCTCTTGAAGGTTGTAGCCCTCAAAATGATCAGATGATGATTTTGTTTTTTATGATAGAAATGTGAAATATGGTTAAACCTTGTATGAAAATTATAGTGCATTAAAATTTAATAATGATATCAATAAAATAATTTTATGATTATTTTATTGGTATATTTTATATTAAATTAACATAAATACAAAAATGAGAATGGATTAGTTATTGATTTATACATAAAAACATGGAATATATCTTTTACAAAGTGACTTAATCCATAATGGGATGGATTTTTAAGTATAGTTTATCCTCTTAAATTTGTCTATAAATATTTGGGAGAGTTTTAGGTAGATTTTATTCTAAACTATGAAGGTTTCGTTGGAGAATATATTTGTAGAGTAGATCCCCTTCTTTTTGTGAAAATGAATGAAATGTTTTTAAATACAACAATTTTTTAATAATGGGGAGAGAATCTTTAGTAAAATACCATAAACAATTGGAATGTTTTGAGGTTGGATGTGGTAATATTTATAAATTCTTCAGCCACTAATTCATATGAATTTAATAAACATATTTTCGTATATTCTTCTTTGAAAACCCCAAATTTCAACTTTTGAGTTTTACTGAGGTAACCTATTTTGTCTAATGCAATGTCTCCTATATGTGTGAAAAACATTTTAAATTATGAAATAATTTTTTCCTAATAAATAAAAACTGTAAAACCATTTTACCATATTAATATTTTTATTATAAAAATAATTGAAATACTAAATGTATATTTTATTCAAAATACCTCTCTTAAAAATATTTCTTCAATTATAAAATGTCAAAAAATGGGTTTGTAAATTAAAATTATTTTTTCTTAAAATATTAGTATCCATATAATAAAATATTAATTAATAAAAATGGTTTCAAAATTTTTCAATTCATACATATATACTAATAATTTCTCCAAATTCATGTTATTAGAAAAAATAGTATATTTCACATGTAATTTTAGAGAATTCAATGTAATTGTTTTAAATTATATGGATTTTTTTCATGGAAAAGAGCTTAGAAGACACTTTATTTAAAGAACTCGTGGGCCTGGAATATGGGTTTGAACACTTTTAGTTTTATTTAAAATAGCACTCGTGGGTAGTTTGTTCCAACTTCTTAATAGATTCTGAAATTAAAAATCTAAGGGAAACATTGCATCCAAAAAAACGAATTTACCTAAGAAAGGATATAACCTTGACTGGCGTAGGTTGATGAAGAATGTGTGTTATTGGAATTTTTTAGAAAATTAAAATAAATTTTTTTTCTTAAGGGAATTAAAATAAACCATAAGGATTATTTTATTTTAGATTCTAATTTCATTCCAGCATAATGACTCTTCAACCTATAATTAAAAAAATGGTTTTTTCATAAATTAAAAAATGTAACAGATGCACTGAAATGTTTTCCCCCATTTAATGTGTTAATAAAATATGGAATATTTGGAACAATCAATGATTCCTAAGAACATTGAGATTTGGAATTGGCAAGAAACGATGGACAGGTCGTTACGACGATGAAGAATTTAATTATTCCCTTCACTTGTTCTTCAATCCCTAGAAGGATCACCCACAAAAAATTTAGGACGTAGAACAAAGAATGAAAAATGTAAATGTTTCAATCTTCACCAATGAACTATCCAACCATGTAGTGGGGTTTTTATTCCATGTGAATTTCCTCTCCCTTTTTATGGAATTATGTGACGAAATAGGATCAACACACAAATAGAAGACCCAAGGATCGATTGATTACACATGATGGTTTGGATCTATGGTATGTAATTAGATATATAAATGTTGGATTAATAAATTTTCAGTAATTTTGTTTTTAAATTCTAATGTTGGGGGATCTGGATGACATGAAAAAGGCCGTGATCACACTGTTGTGTCATTGTTGTAATTTTCATGACTGAACACATGGATTGATGACAAGACAATTGTGAGCCCATAGAAATGGAAATGATGATTTTAGAATCATGAATGCGCTTTTAGATCAAAAAATAGGCCAACAAATAAGATATTGTGTCCTATGAAACTACTTTGGTCAGAGGATCAGGGTGGCCGACAACAGTCGGCGGTGGGGTGAGTAAACGTGGCAGCAACCAACAGCACCCACTGTGTCATGGGCTGATTGGACCAACCCCCTGAGTGGGCCAATCGAGGTTGGATCCAGGTTGGGTAGGAACCATATCAGGTCGATGTACCCTTGGTCTAGGTCAGGTCAGGTCAGACTGACCGGGTCAGCAGGTTCTAGAACCCACTAGCCCCTTTTTATTAAAATGACCATAACATCCAAACTGTGAATCCGATTGAGGAGTTTTTTGTGGTGTTGGGACCCTAGAAAAGAGGCAGTCCCTTTGAAATAACCAAACTATTTTTTAGGATGTTGGGATATGGACCATGGTTTGAAGAGTACATTCTACCATTATCAATCACGTTGCAAGTTGGAATCCTGCAGCATGTTATGAAATGAAAGAGGTGACGAATAGACCACAGTGACCAAACAGAAACGCAAAACTGAGTGGTCCAATAGAATAGATGACCAGAGTGGCCCAATAGATTAGTGGACCCCAGTGTCCTAACATACGAGATGACCACTATGGCCTGGTATCTAAGTAGAAATTCTTAGTCTGGAAGACGAGAAGACGTTAGAGGTCCGAAAGATGAGTGGAACTCAGTGGCCTAGTAGCTGAGAAAACCTCAGTGTCATAGTAGAAGAGTGGACCTCATTGGACCAACATACCTTATAGACTTACTGGGAATGATTCCCTTAGCATTACAAGATTTCGATCATGATGTTTGATAATATTGCATTTTATACTATAGTTCATACATGTGTGAGTTTTCAATTACATAGTGTGTAATTTTATTTCTAGTAATTTAATTGTGTTTTGGGGTCCCCACTATGTACTGTCTTACTCACCCATGTACAGTCTTCTACCACAGATGGCATGTTTTATGCAGACGACCAATGTTATGTTGGAGATGTTGGTGGTCCAGGACCAAGCGGTGCCCAGTGAGATCAGATAGGTGTGGCATGCTCGTATGGATTTTGGTAGCTACTCTTATCCCACCCATCTGGTAGGGTATTATATAGATGTATTATCGAAGGCCTTATACTATAATTTTTAAAACTTTTCTTTTGTTTGGTTTTAATTATGTCCCATTTTCCTAATAACAGATAACTATACTCTCTGTGGTTGTTTTAGTGGTAAGAATGTTTTCCTTTTATGAATTGTGGGCTAGGGTTGTGAGATTGTCTGTGTACTGGTAATCTGAAAATGCCTCCCACATGATGTATAATGTCATCGGTGATAGTCCCTAGCCTTTGGCCTTTGGAAAGTGGGTTTTTGGTAATCGTGGCATGGGCCCCAGGGATGGGTTGTGAAAAATTGGTCTCAGAGGTGTTCAGTTCTAATTTAATGAGCGAGAATCTATGGTTTTGTATTGGGGAAATAATGTTGAATGTTTATATTTTTAATTTTAGTCTTAGGTAGTCCAGTGTTTGTGGGGTGGCCAACATATCCATACACATTGATCTTAAATTATACTTTTTCATTTGGTACGTGAAACCACTATTTTCATGAATCATATAGTATTTTGAGTATTTTTTTTGTGTCCTTGTTGAGTTATCTCACCTGGTACAACCTATTGGTTGAGTTTCATCATGTAGTTTTTTATTATTCTATCACACAGACAACTATCAAGGATTCTAGTGCGTGATCATGAGCATGGTATGCTGAGAAATGAGGAATTATTATAGGGACTGGTACTGGAGATGGCCCCTCCGGGTGGTACGCCAACATTTCCACCACCCAATGGCCATCAGTTTCAACTGGTGCTCCCAGTAGAGGATGCACATAGTCTCAGGTCCATATATGTGTTTCATAGGCAGATACCTTCTTGGATTAGGGGGAGACAGACCCCATTGTTCTAAAGTAACGTCTTGGGGAGGTTACATCAGTATTCCATCTAGTGAGGATGCCTCTCAGCCAAATGGTGATCTTAGTCATGAAAATTCTTCAATGCTCAGTGTGGAGATGGTGGAGTATGATGATCCAAACACATGGAGAGGTGACCCTCAAATGGAAAGACTCTTAGAGACTATTTATGGATAATTTCATTCCATTGTCATTGCACATAGTACACATACAAGATCTACTACACCAGCAGAAGGGTAGCATGAGTGTAGAAGAGTACCCAATGAGATTCTGTGAGCTTTCTTACTACTCTACAGACATGGTGTGAGAACCGTTCCTCTAGGCCGAAGCAATTGATCATTCACTATGCTGGGAGATATGGGATTACAAGGTTTCTCTTATTATCCATATATAGGTTGTTCTTATCGAGCAATCCTTATTCATGGAGAGCTTCCTGGCAGAGCTAGAACCAATAGGAGGAGCTAAAAGTAGTAAATGTGTACAAAAGTCCTCAATTATGGGTAACATGAAGTAAACAAGGGGACCAAGTAGCCAATAATTTTGGGGGTTTACCCATGGATGCAGGATCTGTGGTACGAGAATCCTAGGGTCGTGGATTTGTAAGAGGGGTGGGTTATGCTACCCATGTGGTCGGTAAAGCAACATGGCTCTTGATTTCCAGAATGGCCACATAGATGATTGATAGATGGTCTATGGACCACCATGGTAGAGGTAGAGGTTCGATAAGGGTGGTCTCCAAGGTAGACAATGTGGTCGGGGAGTCAGTAGAGTAGTAGGTGGTGGGCAACGGTTCAATGTCCTGCCACAACCACCCCCATGTGGTCATCTACGAGCATCGGGAGCAAGTTGATAGGGGAGATGCCTAATACACTCAATTGTGGCCTATGAACAAAACACACTAAAGATGATTATAGTATTGATCTGAATTGAATCAACCTTATCCCTAGTTCTTATAGACCCGGGTTCTTGTCACTCTTCCCTTACCATGGAAATTATTCAGAGCAAGGAGATTCTAGTGGATCTATTGGCGTTATCCTTGTGATAAGAGTCACATATGAGAGGGTATTAGACAATTAAACACTGGTGATGGATTTGTGAAATTACTCTTGGAGGAGAGAGAATTAGGTAGGATCTCCTAGTATAGGCTTTGAGGACATATGGTGTCCTCTTGGGTATGGACTGGTTGCCACAATTCCTGCTCAGATCGACTATTTTAGGCGAAGAGTGTAGTGTGTCTATGACGATGGGACCATGTTTTCATTCACTAGTGGGAAGGGATCCTTTGAATTGTATGTTGAAAATTCTCAGTGGAGGGTGCAGCTGATTACTCACCAGTGATATAGACTCACCCTCGGTGTGGGGGATGAGAAGATTCATCACACTCTAATAGTGGTGGACAAGAATCAATACACCTTTCTTGAGGATGTTTCGATTTTAACCCCTCATAGAGATATTGACATCTCCATTGATCTACAAAATAAAATGTCTTCGATATCCACAGAAGAATATTGGCTAGCTCCCACTGATATTCTTGGGTTGAGGTTATAACTGGTGGTTTTCCAGAGGAAGGCCATCGTGTGTCCCAATATTTTATCATGGGCAGTCTCAGTATTGTTTTCCAAGAAAGAAGATGAGAGTTTGACTTTGTGATTGTTATTATCAATCCGAAAATAGTTTTTTGTGAAATATAATTATCTAATTCCATGGATTGATGACATATTCAATCAAATAATAGGATTGAGAGGGTTCTTGAAGATAGACATTAGATTATGTTATCATCGACTTCATGTACGACATGATTGTTTTTTGAATACAGCCATCAAATGTCAGTATTACCGATATGTGTTCTTAGTTGTGATTTTGGAGTAACCAATTCCCTAGTAGTTTTCATGAGACCAGTGAAAAATATATTCCATCTGTACCTTGACCGATGTGTTTTGGTATTAATTGATGACATCTTAGTGAAATTAGCGTCTAAGGAGGAGCATGCTACACACAAATGTACAGTCCTGGATACTATCATAGATCATCATCATTATAGGAATATCTCTCAGTGTCAATACATGATTTGAGAAGTCCAAATTCTTAGAAACATCATTTCAGATTTTTTAGTTGTTGTGGATCCTTAATAGATAGAGGTGGTGGTTTCTTTGGAGTCTCCCAAAATTGGGATTAAGGTGAATTGTTTCATTGTTTTTTTAGATACAACCGGAGGTTCATTTATAACTTTTGTAGGATAGAACCACCCATATTAGCTATGAAATGGAAGGGAAAATCATTCATGTGGATGAAGAAGTTCTAAAAGTGATTCCTGGAGCTAAGGAAAAAGACTAACGAGTGGTTCCATCTAGTGACTACTAGAGGAAAATGTTGGGTATGCAGTATTATGCAACAGACCAGTGACCGGAATGGGATGTGTCCTAATATAGAGAAAATAATTGATCACCTATTTTCATTACAATTTAGTTAGCATGAGTATAAATACATGACACGTGTACTATATCTATAAGAATTGGCCTTTTCTAGGATGATATGGAGACACTAGTTGATGGGTGAGTGGTTTATTTTCTACTCTGACCACAAAATTTTTAGGTATATCTTTTTCCAAAAGGACCTAAACATGAGGTAGCGGTTGTGGATAGAGTTCATCCAGGATTGTGATTTAATGATAATATATACTTCTATAAAAAGGAATGAGTCATTGGATGCGCTCAGAGGAAGATTCAATTTGCAGTTTCTGAGTGAGGCATCATAGAAGTTAGTTGTGATGAAGATATCCTTCATGGACGGTGTTGGAACATAGTATCTTCAATTGACGGCTATCACACTCCCACTCTTATATTGATTTAGGGAGGCACAAATAGTTAATTTTGACAACATTTCCTGAAATGCTAATTTATCATTTGGAAATTCTATTGGAAGATATTTGATTGGTGGAGAGAACATCATCCTATTCATTGGGTGCATTGTTGTGAAAGTTTTATCACATTAGGGGGTTCTGAGGGAAATCCAAACCTCCCCTATGGAAGAATATTCAATAGTGGTAAAGATGTACCAAGAACTATAATGTTAATATTGGTGGACACATATGAAGAAGGCACTGGAAGAGTTTATTTCACAATACCTCAATTGTTAGCAAGTGAAGGTAGTGCATAATGTTCTAGTAAGATTGACATAGGAACATGAGGTGCTAATGTTTAAGTGGGATGGTATCTCAGTGGACTTCGTGATGGGTTTACCCCAGACATCTTGGGGGCACGATGCCATCATGGTGATTTTTGACTAACTCACTAAGCCCACCCCTTCCTACTAATCCATGACTAGGGCTTAGTAGAGAGCATGTGAAGACACTATGGGTAAGAGACAGTTTGACTCCATGGTCCCCCATCCATGATATTCTTGGATCGGTACTTGTGCTTTACAACTCATTTTTGGAAGGGAATTCTTGAGGCATTCGGGATTCAGATTTACTAGATAACATATTTCCACCCTCAAACTGATGGTCCGATAAAGATTACTTTTTTGGTTTTAGAGGACATGATTTGTGCTTGTATTGTAAACTTCATCCATAGTTGGGTGGATCAAAAACCACTAATGGGGTTCACTTAAAACATATTCAACCACACAAACATTAGTATGAAATCATTTTATTCAATATATGGATGACCATATAGATCACTCTTATGCGACAGCGACCCAGGGGAGTCAGCACTCATTGGTCCATAGTTGGTACGGGCTACCACCGAGAAGGTGCAGGTCATCTAGGAGTGGATGAGGACTGAATGGAGCATAAAAAAATCATCTGCTGATAGGATATGGAATCCTATGGAATCATTAAGAGGATGACTATGTGTTCATATGGGTCTCACCCCTACAAGAATTGTAGATATTTAGTCAGTGTAGCAAGTTTTCTCCAAAATTCATTAGCTCTTTCTAGATTTTAAGATGAGTTGGATAGGTGGTGTACCACCTAGATCTTCCCCCAGAAATCCACTGGGTGCATAATGACTTCCATGCATCACAAATAAGTTTGTATATTCATGATCTATCATATGTCATTTAATGGGGTGCGTGGTACAAAGAAAATTGGGTGAAATTTGTAAAGTGGTCGACAATATTGAGGATCTATAAGAGTGGATCCTTCATGGATGGTTGATTATTATGGTATGCATTCAGTGGTGGCACATGAATCTCAAGGAGAGACCGTGGGAGTGGAAGGCTCAGATTTGTGATCAGTATCACCATTTGATTATTTATCCCATTATTTAGATTATAATGATGTAAATACCTAATGGTGGTTATAATTTAATGTCTCATAATTCTATGAATTATTTTCAAAAAATAATTATATGGGATTTTTTTGAGTCCATACACTCTAAAGTCACTTTATTTTGAGTTCTAATGAGTCTAGAATAAGTGTTCAAACTATTATTATGTCTACTTAGAATAGAAAACTTTTTCGAATTTTTGCTACTTCTAAACAGGTGCCAATATTCAAAATCTAATAAAACTCTTTCATCTAGAACAACGACTTTACCTAATAAAGTACATAACAACGATGGGAATGGTTTGAGGGAAAACTTTATTTTTTTGTACTTATTATGAAAAATAAAATAAAATATTTTTCTTAAGGGATGTAAAATAAACCTTAAGGATTATTTTATTTGAGATTCGATTTTCATTCCAGTGAAATAATGCTGCTAGATAAGCATAACAAAAACATTGTTTTATAACAAAAACAAAATAACTAAAATGTTGAAACAAATTTTCCATATTTAATCGGTTAATCAAATATGCAATAATTGGATCAATCGAAGATTGATCAGGATGAATAGATTTTGGGTTGGAAGGAAATGATCGATGGATCGCTATGATAGCGTGTAATTTTAACCATCCCTTACATTTTTCTTCAATAATTTGATGAATCTCCAAATATAATGGTGGTATGCCGATCTAGGAATGTAGAATGAATGGGATGCATTCTTCACTAGCGAAGGATCCAACCATACTGTATGGGTTTTATTCTATGTTAATTTAGTTTTACCATTCATGGAATTTTGTGTAGAATGTTGGTCAACCAAAAAATAGGTCACCCATGGATTATTCTCTTATACAAAAGGGTTCTGATCTCAGGATTTTGAAAAATAGATATACCTGTTAGAGTCTTAGATATTTATCCAAATTGTGTTTAAATTCTAACACGGAGTTATCGGGAAGACATGAACAGTTCATGGATACCTGTGTTGTTGGAATTCCAGTGTTCTATGTGACCAAACCCCCAGATTCAAGAGAAGTCAAATGTTAGCTCATTTCAATGATTGTAGTGATCCAAGGATCTAGAATGTACTCAAGGATCAAAAAATAGAGCACTATAGAAGATCTGGCATCCTACGGTGATGTGCAGCGGCGGTAACACACTACAGCGCATTAGTGGTGATCATATCCCACAGAAACCACTACGGATAGAGGATCAAGGAACCGATAACAGCAGGCAGTGGCATGAGCTAGCCACATGATGTGGTTGGAAGGCTATTACCCTGCTGGACCATGGCACACGCGGCATCCTGGCCAAAAAATACCAGCCCACCAAATGGTCTACACCCATGACCCTGCCGGTTTAAGCCAGGTCCAACAAACATGGTCGAATCTGGGTTGAGGCAGACTTGGGTCAGTTCATTGGGCTCTGGGCCGGGTCGAGTTGGTCCAACTAGATCAGACCAAATCCAAACATTACCGAATTTTTTTACATAAACATGTACAACATTTAAATCATATGTCCAATTAATGATCCTTTTGCGGGGATGGTAACCTCATGGTGAGATGTTCTTTTAAACAAACACCATGTTGGGTTTTATAGAGTTTTTTTTAAGACCAATGGATTGAGGATTGTATTCTTCTGGAATCATATGTCCTGCGAGAGGAAATTTGGAGAGTAGTTGTGATGTGAAGGAAGATTTGAGGGGACCATAGTGGACTAGTAGACGAGTGGACCCTAGAGGCCTAATGGAGAAGCATACCTCAATGGCCCGAAAGAAGAACATACCACTATGGCCTGACAGAATAGCGGACAACATTGTCCTGGAAGATGTGTGTACATTAGTGGTGTGACTGTTGAGAGGAACTATGTGACCCAAATGATGAGAAGACCTTAGTTGCCCAGTAGCTGAGCAACCCTCAGTTGCACTACAGATGAGGAAACCTCAATGGTCTGGTATCCAAGCATAACTTAGTGGAATAGCAGACAATTAGACCTTAATGGCCCGAAAGACTCCCTTAAGTCATTAGAGGATGAGTCCCTTAGTAGTAAAGGATGTTTATAATTACAATTAGTAATCATACTTTTATAATGTTAGGTTATACCATTTTGATATTTACATTACTTCATGTGTACTTTTCTTAGTGGACATTTCTTCGGGGTTTGGGGCCCCTACATGGTATTATGTTACTCAACCCTGAACGGGCTTCACCCACACATATTGTGTCTTGTGTAGACGACTAATTTTTTGACAGATACCTTGGTGGTCTTGGACCAAATGGTGCCATGTGAGATTGAACATGCCTAGAATACTAATACAAATTTTGGAAGCTACTCTTAACCAACCATTAAGGTAGGTTTTTCTACGAATGGATTATCAGAGTCCTTGTGATCACTTGTTTCCAGATTGTCTTTTGCTGGGTTTGAATTTTAAGCCAATTTAAATTCAACTTGTGAATCTACTCTAAGTGATTATTTTAGTGGTATGCATGTATTTAATTTTTGTATTGTGGGATGTGGTTTTGAGAGTGTGTGTTTATAGGTAGTCGAAAAATTTCTCCTACAATACTGATAATCCCTTCGGCACTAGGTCTCATCCCCTAGCCTTTGGGAGACGGTCTTGGGGGTAGTCATGATACAAGCACCTTGGGACGGGTTGTAACATCACAATTCACCTAAAAATAAATCATTTTAGAAAAAAAATATTCATTAAATAATATTGATACATTGAATTCAAATCAAAGTTCATTTAAATAATTTCTGAAAAATATATTAATAGTTCTTTTAAATGAAAATATGAAATGTTTTTATTTTTTATAATGTACCTGCTAAAACATTAATTGTTCTTGGTACTATCACATACCAATTTCAAAATTAATTATGTACATATGTTATTTAACATATAGAAATATCTAATGTTTTCACAATATTAAATCATTAATATATTCAATAGACTTTTGATACTGGAATATCCTTTTACATGTTAATTCATATTAATTATATACCATCTAAATATTATAATTTGTAATTGGTTGAAATAAAATTATTTAATATATGTTTAATTGATATTATGGTTTTATGTTATTATATATAACTCCTCCTTTATGAATTAATATTTCATGTGGATCATAATATTGAAAAATTATTTTTATTTTCCAAAAATATATTACAAAATTATACGGTATTACATTTTTTCCCACCCTAATCAATTAACTATTCACTAACAATTTTCATAATTACATACTACTGAAACCATGTAAGGGTATATATGAATTATATGTGAAACACAATATAATTTTTATAGTGTAATTAAAATTGGAATAAATTTATTATTTTCCTCAAAATAACTTAATTCTAGAGTAGAATTGTTTTTTTAATTATTTGAGTTTAAATCCCTCTATATTACATATTGTATCTTTTATAATATAATTATGTTTACTATATATCACATTTTTATCATTATAATGATAACTAAACAAATTTTTTTAAATATATGAAACAATATTACCTAATTTTTTAACTACTATGTATTTTGGGAGAGTTGAAAATTACATTTTAAAAATAAAACTTATTTTATCTAAATATGGGATAATAATAATAATTTCATGAAAAATATTATATAAAAATCAAAATGGGATTCAATCATAATACAAGATAATATAAAATCATTGGGGTGTTGATTTAATTATCATTGGAAACAATTAAGGCCAACTAAGGTTCTTAGATCTGGACTCTAATTGGATATAGAAATATCTATAAAATTGGAGAGTATATATTTTATCATTATTTTATACGTCCAACTTTCAATAGTATGGATTTAATAGTTCCCTCCTACTTTTCATGGTTTAGGTGTTGTATAATTTTTGTTATGTTTATATGTAGTTGTTTTTGTATTTTTTTATAATGAATATTCAATGTAAATTTGAGACATTAAAAATTATACTCATTCTATTTATTTATTGTCTTATTATACCCACCTCAATAATAATGAGCAAGATATCCAACACATCCATTATATAAAAAACTATTCTTCTTTTAATACCTTCCCATGGTTGCTTCTTCAAAAAATTTTTACTCATAGGATGTGTAATCCTCTTTATTTCAACATCTCCATCACTTGATCCTTGATAAAAACACCATCATTTTATTATTTATAAATTTCTTATTATTGTAATGTCTCATGATTTCATTAAAAGGTCCAAATATTTATGTGATAAAAAAAAAATATTTTAAACACCATAATATATACCATATGGTTTATCATTATTAAATTTATTTAATTTTCCAGCAAAAAAATTTTAAGCATTTTTTCATTGATATCCAAAATTTATAAAACCAAATTTAATTATTTTAGATTTACAAGAAATTAACACTTTTATATAATGAATTTTGTATAATTACAATAAAAATTTTAAGTGAAAAAATATCATACCATTTGAAATAAATTCATTAGAATGGTGTTTAACCATAGTCACATTTGAATTTTATAGATTTTGTTATATTTCATTTTGTTATGTTTCATAACCAAATTCTATAACATAAAAAATTATTTATTATTTCTTTTAATAATATAGTTATTAATCAATGATTAACCCTTGGGAGGTTCTAGTAGGGCATGAAATTTTACTCCCACTATTCATGATGCAGTGTGGAGATCAATTCAATTATAAAGCATCCATTTATTGGTTGATTACCCTATGGATCATTTTTTCAAAAAAACCAAATCATATTTCAATTATTTTTATTGGGACATATATTCAAGGAGAATAATATAATATTATATATCATAAAACAACAATATAGTATCCTATACATTGAAATTTACATTAGACTTATCCCAACTATTTCACTCATTTTATCATATCATATTTCATAAAATAACACCAACAACCATAATAAATAACTAAACCATATTATGATGTCTACCATAGTGAAACGTGATTAAAAAGAAAATTATATATTTAGTTTCAATGATTAAAAAACCATTCTTACAAATAATATCACAACTAGAATTAATGAATGATTAAATTGTTTTAGGACAAGCTATATTTTCCACAATGATTAAAACTTCTAAAAAATAAACCAAAATGACTATCCCTTATAATCATCTCATAAATTACAATAATATAATTCATTAGGATGAGGTAAATTTGAAAATGTGTTTAGAAGAAATTCACACTATGGGAAAATATCATAATTTCATAAAGGGTTAGATCATTATCCATTCAGCATAACAGATAAGGATGATTTATCTTTTAAAAGATAGTCGAAGAATAATTAATTTATTTAAGGCATTATAAAATGAATTTTAATTTTAAATGAAAAATATAATCCCTAGAAAATTTGTGTGGAACAATAACACTTTAATCATGAATCAAGGTGTATAACTATAGAAAAATAATTATTGACATATGAAGGAGGCATAAAAATAATAATAGAAACCATATCTCAGGGATACCCATTTTGAAATTAACTACATAATAATATTTTTATAAATTCATGTGTACCTTATTGAGATTTTGGATATTTATACCAATTTTCTATGTGATTGGGATAAAACCACTTGTTTTCATCTTTATTATGGGATGAATCCTCTAGTAAATGATTTGGATAGGGATAAATCCTCATGCATAACCATTTTCATGGGATAAATCAATAAATGTAACCTTTTTTAGATAAAATAATCTATGTTATATTTTCCTTTAGAAATATACTCTCAAGAACACATTGGATTTTGGTATATTCCATTTTGTCCTACGAATTGGATAAACCATCATAATTTCCCTTTGGTATTAGATAAATCATATAATATTCCCATTGTACTAGGAAAAATAAACTCATCTACCCTTTTGGGCTCATGATATTTAATCATTTACAATTCATTGGTGGGATATACATGGCCCCACCCATTAATCATCCATACAATTTGGTTCCACTTAAAAAATATAATTTGTCAAAAAAAAAATAAAAAAGAATATAAATGTAAGATATAAAAATATTTATCCACCCCATAATATTACTTCATTAGAAAATTTTTTGATTAATAATTTGAAATATTACTTTCTAGGAAATAAATAATTTATAAAAAATGAATATAATTAAATTAAAATCATTGAAGTGTTCTTAAAATATTACTCATTGTTGTAAAAGAAGTATTTATTATCTCATCAAAAATATATTTTTTTAAAATTGAATTGTTATTATTACAAAATTATTTACTTATTAATGAAACTTTTATTTATGGTGAAAAAAAATATTAATAATGTTTTGAAAAATGTGAAGTAATAACGTTATAAATATATTTTACTTTAAAATATTAATCATCAATAATCAAACATTCAAAATGGCCCAACTGTACAAAAAATGCTTAATTGAAAAAACTAAAAAGATTAAATTTTAAATGTATTATTTAATAATATATATTTTAAAATACATATATGTTTTAAAAAATAAATTTAGAGTGGAAGATAAAATTATAGATTTGAATGGATGTAAAAAAAATAATGTTCTGAAATATATTTTTAGAAAATCAACATTTTAAAACATTAAAAAAATCATTATTAAAATAGAAAAAGGGAAATATTAAGGTCCCATATGATCAAATGTAATTGTATTTTCCAATAATAATAGTGAAAATATATGGGATTGGAAAATACGGACAAGGTTGGGAATCCATCATTAAAGAGGGTGGTAATTATTATTCGTAATGATATATTTTATTTGGGTGTGAAATTCTTCAAGTTTTATTATTTTAATATAATTTTTCATTTAATTAGATAAAAATTGAATGTCCCATGGTATTAAATATTATTATGGAATAAACTAGTGTTAAAATAAAGATGTTGTTGAAGATAATTTTTAACTCATTGATGGGTGTTGAGATAACAGTGAATTTAGTAATGGTGGAATTGTATGAATTTAATGAAATTTAATGGAAAATATAATTATGATAAAAAACAACTAATTTTATTAATATGGTCAAAAAATTAATTATGTAGTAATCAAACACTATCACTGGTATGTGGTGTAAATAATAAATATGACTCTAGAAATCAAATATGAGTTATGACACCCTTACCATGAATTTTCCCATAGTATATCACACTATATACTACAGTATAAAAACCAAATCCATTATAATAACCATTATAAAACCATACACTTTTAACAACCATTATTATTATTTATTCCAAATTATTTTCAACATGTATATTTGTTAGCTATTTTTTTCAATATCATTTTGAGTAATCTTGCTTGTTATCAAGTAATTTCATAATAGCATTGTTTTTCACCATCATTATCCCAACCCACATCATTTATATATAATATATTTTACTAAATTTTTGTTTTATAATTATTTTCAATGATAAAATTTCAATCTATGTAATTTATTGTTGTGATATTTGATGATGAATTCAATGGTTAGCCTATTTCTATGATTCATGGAGATCGAAGAGTAATTCATCAATTAACAAGGTAAAGTTAAATATTAATATTATAATAAATTGAATAATATTTTCTTTTTTTCAAGTATTTGAAAAATGATAAACTCACATAGACATTTATGAAATAAATATGTAGCATTGTTCATGTGGCTGGTTATACCAACCGAAAGATGAACATACCATAAATAAAGGATTTTTGTTAAATGATTTAGTCATAATATAATTATATGTTACTCTAAATGAATATATATAGTTTCAATTAGTATTATATTCCTAAAATATAAATATTTATTAGAATAAAATTACATATATGGCCTTATTACATAACCGTAAGTAATTCTTATTGGTCTCCTAGAATTATATTTCGAACGGTTGAATTTACCACAATTTTTTATCTCCAAAATTATTGATATGTTGTCCAATTTGACATTTAATAATCACAATGAATGTATAAAAATATATATAATTATTAATGTCATTACCTTGATGTTTATTGTGTGGTGTTTATGGAATAATATATATAAATATTTTGTTTAATAATGTCGGTATTGAACACATATGTAGTTTCATTAAATAAACGGAGGTGCATCCAAGCTCGAACCCAACCCAATCCATGTCATATATCGGAGGGAGTTACCTATCCCGAAGGTAATGAAACTAGTGCCTGGGTATCGAAAACACGCTTTGGGGACAATTTCACCCATGAATAAAACAAATAACATCCCACAAGAATAGAACATCGCATTAGTTATAATCTTAACCAAACAAGATACATAAATTTTGATATTCAATGTTTTATAACATTAACTAATACTAAAATAAATCAATAAAAATAAAAGAAATAAAACCTCCCGAAACCTCTATTTTACAGAAGGGTCGTCACCCTCAATCCACCATCACAAATTATAGCAAATAGTGGAACATTTGAAAATAAATCTAGCACCGCAACCAAAGAACATATTTCACTTAGTTGGATCATTGATAAGAAATTATACATACACCGAAGGGTTTATGTATTGAATGACACAAATCCCAATCAGATTCCACCCAAATTAATATATTTCATGCTATAATATTAGAAGATAATTAAACATACACATTTTCAATAGAACATTTTAACCAATTTATATGAACATTTCCATGAAACATTTTTGGGAAAAAATATTTAAATAATAGATTTTATCAATAGAAACCAACTTTTAAGAAACAATGTACAAAAAATCGACCATGTCCCAATGGTTAGCACTATATCATAAATACATCATGTCACAAAATCACATCATCGGATATACTAACATGTGACTAGCATAATTGGGACCCTATAAACCACCTAATTTGGTGACAAAAATCAACATTCCCAAAAAAACCCCATCCATGATCCACTATTGGGAATCCCATCCCAATGTCTAGTGGTCTCCAAATCCTAAGCCACAACTGACAGCATTGTCATGTACAATCCACTATAAAATATCCCATCCAATGGTTTAGAGGCCACTTATCATAAAACATGTTTAGTTAGTTTTTTAGTGTCAATCCTGATAAAAAAATAATCCTTAGACCCACTAAATCAACATGAGTATTTTTTCTTGTTCACCCACCAAGATACACAAGATTCCCCTTATTGTCGAATTCCATTTCAAATATCATATACCAAACATCCTGATCAAAAAATGAAGTCACCACTTTCATAATTCACAATAATCCAACAATCAAGGATCATATGGAAACCACCATTCTCTATTAAAAATTATCATTCATATTGACAAGAAGATTGAAAACATTTTAAAATACATTTCCGATGACTTTTTCAACTCATGAAATCTGTCTGGAACACAAAAATAAATGAATATATGAATTCCAACTATTTCTATTGGAAAATAACTTCTCAAATACACCCATAAAAATAAATTTTAAAACAATTTATGAATCACTTACACAGTTTAAAAAACACATTTATGAATCAAAAAAATAATATCTTTGTATAAAAATAACTTTCTTTTAGAAAACCAACATTAAACACATCCATACCTCATAATTTCATTGAAAACACATTGCTCATATATAACATAAATCATAATACTTATTCAAGAAGCACAAAAATAAAGCACATTGGAAACACAACCATTTTATATTGTAATATCAACATTCACAGCATATTCTTGTCAAACCCTTTATAAAACATTTTTCACACAATTGAAATAATCCATATATCACATTTAAATGAAAAAGAAAAAAATCCAAAATGAAATAATAATTTAAAATCATGGATCCACCAATCATAAAATTGGGATCATTTGTATTTTAATGGAAATCCATAACCACACCTCAACATGACCCAATAATGTAATGATCTGACAAAAAACATAATGATTTCTCCAAACAACACATGAATGACCCCATATAAGGTCAACTAACCCTATGTAATATAATTATCCCAATAGGGAAGATATAAACCCTTGGAGAATAAATAAATCGAGGTAAAAGAGATGTGCTTGACGATTTATTGAATTTCCTAGACTAAATCCAACGAAATATTAGAGTTCTAGTGGTCTCCAAATCCTACCTCATCCTTGTAAAATTAAAAAATCAACATGAATCATAAAAAATCAAGTAATATATTGGATGAATGGCCCAATGAAACTATTGGATATCCTACATCACCATGATCCACAACGTCAATAAAACCACGAAGAAATATTTAAAGTACAAAGCTCCCTTAGGAGAAAATGAAAATTCACAAAGCACCTCCACACCTTTTAGAAACTATATAGAACACTATTTGATACCGTCATAAGGATTATCTTAATGAATAAAATCAATAAGGGAATGTTTCAGCTAAATAGTTGCCTATAACACACCTCCACTATGCACCTTGGTATATGGATGCAACTGGGTAAAACAACCCATCAAATTCCAGTCTCTGTTGGACTCCATCAATTCATCCACTAGAAATTTACTATTTTAATCATATTCAACCACATATCAGTTTCTGGGGGTCTATATTATATCAAAGTCAAATCCCTTTATGGTAATCATTCAAACAATGCTACCTTAGATTCAGTTTTTTGGGTGAAAATTTAACCCAATCCTCTATGGTTCCAATAAACAAAAACAATTCTCCCCAAAAAGATAATGATGACAATATTTCATGCATTTATCACAGTCGATAACTCCAGGTCATGTGATGGGTAATTCTTCTCATGTGTATAGAGTTGGTGTAGACAATACACCACCACATGGTCATCCTTGATCAACACACACCTATGGCATGTACCATCAGCATCCCAATTCTCCACATATATCTTTCATGATTACTAAAAATCAAAAATAGTGCTCTTGTCAACTGCCCCATAATATCTTAAAAGGAATCGTAACATTCAGGGATCCATTCTAACCTTACCCCATTCAAGGTAAACCTGGTCTTCTATTATTTAATTGTAGTGAAATCACAAAGAAAAAGCTTTCAGTACCATGTTAGAACCAAAAAAACCATCCACTTTCAAAAACATTCTTACATTGATTCTATGAAATCACTACACTGATTTTCTCATGGTCCACTGAAACCCATCATTTTGAGATCACATTTTATATAATCTTTTCCTCATTAATCTATAATATATACTTAGGAAAAATATCATATAGATAATGATCTATACGAGTTCCTAACACATTCCTGAAATTCAAATCACTATCCTCCCTGGTCCTAGAATATAGTAGGAGTTAATCTAGAAATACCATGAAAAAAAGCTCATGATACTGATGTAACATGGTCTTTATATTCTCCATATGAATTTATGGTGAATTAATCAACCTTAAATTCATTAGTAAATACTCAAATATGACCGTACCTTCTACATAAGGATATTTTTGCAACATCCACCTCTCTTAATCTAGAATGGTGAAACCCAAAAAGACAAAGATCATGGAGAAACATTATTAACATTAGGATAACCAAAAAGGACATCAATACATGGAAAATGGTACTTTTTCTTAATAACAACTTTGATTAAAATTCAGTGATCGATACACAATTGAAGAGTTCCAGTATCCATTTTCAAATGAAACATTGGAGAACCCATAATGAGGTTCTTGGTTGAATAAATCCTTTGAATTCCAAATCATACATTTGTTCCATTAATTCCCTCAACTCAGTTTGATCAATACACAACAAGGGATGAGTTATGAGTTGTGTTCCTAAATCCATTTCAATGGTGTACTCCATATCCCGCTCTTGGGGAAAATCAAGAAATCAAAAAGTAATACCTATGGTAACTTATCTAACATAGTATGTAATCTAGCTTCTCGATCACTATCACCATCCCAAAACATGAGTGATGATATCTAACAAACGAGGTCTCCCAATTTTAGATGTGTAGGTCTTTCATATCTCAACTGAGGATACCATTCTCCTTGAAAAACATGTGTACTTTTATTAGGTTAAAAAACATACTCACCACCTATAAAAATCGATGTGATCCTGAAATGAACCATCCAATCGAAACCTATAATCCCATCTAAGAGGTCCATTTCATAAATATGGAAAGAACATTCCTAATCAAACCCTAAAACATTAAATTAACTTGATGGAAACTTAAAAATGTGATCATGATTCTAACCAGGTGTCATTATTGTCCCTTTTAAATAAGGCATAATCACAATTGAAAACATTAACACATCCAATAGATCAGAATAAATAAAGGAAACAGACTTACTAATATCAAATAGATAAATAGTTAATTATTGAGAAATAAAAATTTAAACTCGATCTTTTATAAGACCACCATATGATTTTGTCATCACTCCATCCAAAGAATGGTGATTCCACACCTCTACTTAATCATGACATTGAACACTCTCTTATGGCTCTACCTTGAACAGAATTTGACTAGAATAAGATTCAGGACAACGTCTACGACCTCTGAATAGTGATCCCACTATACTAGATAGTTATTATTGGGATTAAATACCTTTAAAACCTACAGGTCCTTCACCCCTATGTATGGATGTGTCACAATGGAAAATTGATGCATGGTCCTCCAAGTTCACCACTGATGGAATGGCCATGGTAGAACTAAACACACCAATCAGATGTTTCATTCCATTCCACAATGATTATACACAACAGTCCCAACATCATAGGCTATGGAAAAAATATAGCTGGGAAGGTTATCCTGAACTACCACCTCCCCTCATCCCCTTCTTGTCCTACGTCTTCCTTTACTTATACGAACATCCACTTCCCACTACAAACACTTCTAAAGAGAAACCGTACATTCACATATGATCTATTTCATCGACCATGGAACAAAAAAAAACCTCATCATACTTCTTAAACATGAATGATAAGACATCCTATATTAATCCTAATCATATCCAAATCTAAAACAATTGATCCAACATCTGCTCTTTAGAAACAACCCCAAGTGTGAAATGATCTAATTCTTCAATGTGGTTAGAATACTCCATCATGATTTATTATAACTAGAGGATATCTAAAAAACCTAGGGACATATAGAAGACCATAATCTTGGGATAATAACTCATGTTCAATAAAATCATTAAATCCATCTTACTCATCCTCTAATGCTTTCCAACATGCACCACTATGTCATACCACATCAAACTAGGACCCAATCTTGAGCAAATCATTCTTTACCATGAATGCCTCAAGAATGTCTAGAAACTCAAAAATCCATTCAAACTTTTATATCCAACCATCAGATCCCTATGGATCTGTGTTACAATAGAATGACGGTTTTATTTTCCTGAGTAACTCATGATAAATTTCAGTCCTAGGACCTAGTTCGGATTCCCCAATACAAGCATGGACCGATCCCAATCCATGACACAATGCTTGGACATATGGAACCATTTCATCAACTAGTCTCTGACTAATTGGTATAGGAGAACTCTCTCCAGCCTAATTATGCAGTTTCAGGAGTTCTCTCCATGGAGGGATACCACTACCCCAAGAAACAACCATAAGGAAAACCAAACTATATAGCCATAAATGAAACATTCTGAAAATTTTCCACTACTACAGAACTTCCCATGAACTTAAAAAAATCAAAATGGAACCATATAATACAAAATAACTAGACAATAAAAACCACTCAACCTCATCCCAATGTCCATAAACATTTTATATACTATAAATATCTAATAGAGGAGTAGCCAAAACTAATTTCCCCACATTTGTTGGGGACCTGAGTCCTATTATAATGTGTGTTTACCAGACACCCCACATGTAACAAAAACTGTAGCCCTAAAAATCATAGCTATAGTCTACTAGGACTTATCCCAAATAATGTTAATAAAAAAGGATAAAAGCTCAATTGATACCATTTTATCACAAACCTTGGTGGGGTGCCATCCAAACTCACAGTCGTCCAGTATTGTTGCATGGCCTGAAGGGCGTTCCGGATCTAAGCAGTCTGGAAACTCGTGCATGCATGTCAAAAATACACATTGGGAATCATTTCACCCATGAATATTTCAATTATAATGCATTTTAAGTAAACATAACATAATAGATAATCATATAAAATTGAGAAACAAAAAAATCAGATTTAATGTTTTACCAATTTTATGTATACCAAAATACCACAACAGATAGGAAAAAACTAAAACATCCAAAAATTCTTCATGTTATAATAGGGACATCACCCAAGTTCCCACAACAACCCATTCAAGAAATGGGACACTAGAAACTTGATCCACCATCACCACCATGGATCATTTTTCAATTACCTATGTTATACATAATAAATTCTGCCTATACCCTCTTGTGTGTGTAGGGTGTGATCTAAATCCTAGAAGGATTCCAATCAGTGGATAAAATTATATTATATAAAATTAGAGGATAATAAAAATTAACACTTTCCTGAAAACATTTGGAAACATTTTCAAGCACATTTATTTAAATACATTTCCAGGAAAGCGCATTTCTATAAAAAATGTTCTTTCCAAATAAATCTCCTTTGAAACCAAATTGTACAAAATGTCCACCGTGTGCAGATGGTTATCACTATATTACAAAAAAAAATTTACTAGGGAAAACCATGGAAAATTAATCCAGGTAAATATCATAAGTCTGGTCCTTTATACCTCATTCCTCAATGATGAAAATCATATAAGCAAAAACATTCTCAGTCACGATATACTAGAGGGGAACACATCGCACAGTCTAGTGGTCTGCATATTAAAATCCAAAAAAGATAGTGTTCTCATGTATGACACAGTAGATGGGATAACATCCCATATTTTATTGGTCTCTGATAAAAATGTGTGTTTATTTAATATTTAAGGGTTAATCATATTATTAGAAATTGAACCTCGACCCTACCGAGTCAAATATCATACTAGTTCACGCTCTCCCCCTAGATACCAAGGATTCCATTTCTACTCAAATTCAATTTTACATATAACAGACCTATCCCCATGATCAAATAACTATATAACTTTTGGAATGTTATCATTGAGCCTATAACTATTTTTCACATGGAAGCCATAATTTTGAATAATAATAAACCACATTAATATTCACACACACACACACTTATAAAATTTAAAAACAAATTTTCACCACTTTCACAATTCATGAAATCCATTTGGATTGTTAACAAGAAGAAAACATATGAAATCCAATCATTATAAGGGAAATACCAATTAAAATCCATTACCAAACATATTTTTTTTAAAACATGTTACTCATTACATACACCATTTACAATCCACATTTAAGATGAAAACCCAATAATATCACATGGAGATACTGATTTCCTATAGAGATCTAACCTTCAACACATTAACACCACCAATTACATTTGAATACATATACCACATGTTTCACAAAAATCATAAATCACTTTCAAGAATAACTATAACAAATCACACATGAAACACAACCACTTTCCATTATAAAATCATCATTCATCAAATATACATTAAAAAGTGTTCTAAATCATATTTACCTGCACAAAATATATACATATAACCCATTTAAACAACCAATAAAAAATAAATAATCATCTAATAATATAAATGTATGGAACCACAAACCTCAAGCATAGATAATTATAGAATCCAATTGAAGAAAAAAACATCACATCCATAAGAAACTATATTGGAAGGATCAGATAAAAATATCATTATTTCTACCGGAAATAAATGATCTACCCATTTCTAGGTTAAGAAAATTAATTTAAAAGAAGAACCTAAATAAAGTCAGATTTAAAACATAGATTAAAGATTAAATTGAGAGAAAAGAGGCTTATTGATGATTAATCGATGTTCACACCCAAAAAACACCCCATTTTTTTAGTTCATGAGGTCCAAGAAGGATAAGATGAAGCTAACTAGGATGGAAATCCAAAATGGTTATGAATAGGTGTGATTTATTGCTAAAATATAGGGATGGTGAAATTATAAAATCCCACTTTTAATGACCTATACAAGATTCATGATTAGCCCACATAGTTTAGAAATCTATCTTGTAACTATGTGTCCCTCTCTATCTAAGAGGAATAAGGCCACATGATTTATTGGTTAATGGCGCACGACCGTGCGTCAGTCCATGTGGCATTGACATTTCCAATTTCCATGGTGCACAATTTTCTCTTGGTGGTTGCACGATTTCTCCTAACCATGAAACAACCATGTTCCCCTTCTGTTGTGCCCAAAACAACATACTTCACCATGAAAACTCTCAATAAAACTAAGGGACCAAGGCAATAAAGAAATTCAAAAATTTGTACCTTAAATCAAAATTATGGATATGACATGAATGGTTGATGATTTCATATTCTATAGAATGGAGTAAATGGGTGATATTATTAATAATTTTGTAATTTAAATTACCTCGTAAATATCCTAAATATAAATTAAATTACCTATTTGGAACATCAATTCTTGAAGGTGATGGAAATGAAATAACATTGCATCGTATTGGAATTAGTATAAAAAATTCCTAGTTGATGGAGTTTTACTTAACGGAAAAGGAAATGGTGGTTAAGGTTTGTTTTAAGATGTATTTTAATAAATAAATTAAATTAATTTTTTTGTTTAAAATTTTTTATTAATAATTTTATCTCTTTAATATAATAATTTTTTTAATAAATGTTTTCAGTTTTACTAGATGGTGAATTTCAATCCTAATTTATAAACACATTCTACTTGTACAGATTATGTCATAAAATATATATCATATGGAAACATACTAAATCATTCTAGTTGTTACATATAGAGTCTATCGTATATAGTTGTTCAATTTGTACTAGACAATATGTTACTATTTCTACTAGATATAACTCCATCGATATAATTAAAATATTGTTATACATTATGATCATCATAAAATGTGTTGTTGTGATGAAATCAAGAATATAAGAGGTAATTAATTCAAATTTATTTTAAATATTCCCAAAATTGTATTGTCAAAATATTGTTATTTTATATGTAGACATAAATGTAAAGCGTTTCAACCAAATTTTGAATAAGAATACAAAATACATTTTATCTATTATTTACACTTTATATACTTCAAAATCTTATTATTTTGTGTTCTTGATATTTTAATATTTAGAGACTTTCTTAGAGAATACATTTAATGATACTTCTATTTTAAATCATATATATTTTTACATTATAATTTTTATTTCTCAAATCATATTGATTGATAGATCCAATGGATAGAGAGATAATGTGTTTATAGATCATGTAGATTATAGAATATAACAATATATATCTTCTTTAGTAGCTACCATGGTATAGAATAGTTTTTTTGTTAATAGATTTTTATAAATTGGATATTTAGATAATATGAGACCTTTTTAATATTATTTATTTGTGGAAATATTATGAATATTTAAGAAAATCAAGAGATAATTTTGTAATTAATAGTGGTGTTGATAAATCATCTATGATGATTAAAATTATAAAATTTATTATAAAGATTTTATTTCATTTTTTGTAAAAGAAATGATAGTATTTAATCTAAATAATATAGATTTCAACACCTATTTGTATTCAATGAAATAGAATATCAATTTTCATATATATTATTCTCAAATAGCTAATAATGTATGGATATGTATGAAAGTGTAACATTTTGGAAATTATATTATATTGGAATCATGAAGAACAATGCTTCACACAAACTATCAAGGTGATGATTTATAATCCAGTGGATCTGTTGCATTGACGTGTTCATTAATAGTAACTATAGTGAAAAATTAACCATGTCATAGAGGCAAATAGTTGAAAAATGACCACCTTATAGAAAATAAAATTCATATAATTCCGAAAAATTGTAAATCAAAGTAGAACATACTAAATAACATGAAAAATATAAAAAATTATATTTTTATGATTTTATTTTAAATAATATCAATTATAATAAATATTGATATGAAATGAGGAGAAACAACATAAAATTAATGGTGTACCTTTTTATTCTACATCTACACTATTTATACCTAAGATGGTTATTCCATTTGACGATGTTTCAAAAGCCTGAAAATCTAAGAAAAGAGATACCTATGATATAATAAAACTTGAAATTAATAAACTAGTACAAAAAATATCATTTATCAAAGATATAGAGAATAGATAAAACATTAAAAAATTAATTTAAAATGGTTGAATGGATTAATGTCTCTAAATAAATTTAAAGAAAGAGGTGGATATACATCATTTGAATGTTATTCATATGGAATGAGTGATAATAAAATTTTAATCATATTATATTCAGGAATTCATAATATAATGTAATGACACATTATTAATCTATATATTTAATCTATTAAGAAGATATCATTAAATTAAAATTAACCAGGTGTTTTTAATAAAGAATTTACTAAAACTATTTAGATGATTAAAATATTGTCAAATCATAGAATAAGGATATTTTACCACCATTATATTAAATAACATAATATTTAACCTTACTGGTTAACTCTATTTCAATTTATATTAAAGCATATGACTATTATAAAATTAATACTGCTAAATCCCACTAATGAAATTTGATATATAAATATGATGTTTCTATAATTTTATCAGAGTTACATAATTAATCTAATTCTTTTTCAAATATTGAAGATAAGTATTTGTCTATAAAACATTATTCTAAAATTATTTTATTGAGAAATCTTCTAAATGGTATTAATTATGGGAAGGGTAATTTTTTTAATCCTTTCATATTTTAGAGATATAAGAAAACATCATCTATCATATGTTATACTTCATAAAAATTCGTTTTTTAATCTAATTTTCTTGTAACATAGATCAATTTTTATGAAATTTTTTAAAAGGAGAAATTTTTTTAAAAAATCTATATATCACGTTCAATAATTGTGATTTCAAAAATATTTTAATATAAAATAATTAATTGTTTTACAACAAAATAATTTTGGGAACGTATGTATTCTAAGAGATCTATCTAATAATACATATTTACATAGGAAAGTATGTGTACTAAAATCCTAGTTTTTTTATTTCTAAGAGAATGGTTGAGTACAAATTGGAAAAACATATAATACAAGGATTTTAGAAGTGTATGGAAGAAAATATGGAATGAAATTATCTTCTGTAATAATTAAATAGTTTAAGGAGGATATGTAACTTTTAATGACAATTATCAAGGAAAAATATTAGGAATCTATGAAGTATAATTTTATAGTAATGAATAAATTTCAGACATATTATATATTGTAGGATATAACTAAAATATCAACAGCATTAGTGAATTATGTGGTAATGGTTACCTCGTGAATGTCATGAATGATAAATATATTTCTCAATGTTATAAATGAATATAAATTCTTTCCACTGATATAGATTATAATGTTTAAACATTTAATATATAAGACCATAAAATTTAAGATCATCCTTGTTTAAGTGAAATTGAAAATAAAAAATTGTTATGTCTTGTAAATAATTTACAATTTGATGTTGGAAAATTAAAAAAATGTTCAAGGAGGGGATATTTATGATATCAAATATATTATATGTTTACTTATTCTAAATTATTTTTCACATGTAGATACAATACGAAATATAAGTATATCTTAAAATCAATTAGTGATGAATTATGTTATAAATATTTATAGTTGGTACAAATAGAAATATTTAGTGTAATAAAAACTGGATGTATTATAGAAAAACTACGTATATGACTTACTTTATTATTACATTAGATATTCCCTAGTATATTTTCTATTAAAAAAGATTGAAACCATTTTTTTATTTCTAA